>CM046815.1:30760721-32021053 GCA_025617385.1 Murraya koenigii
CTTCTAACCATGCATTGAATTTAAATAATACCTGTTGGCTGGGACTTCAATTTTGTAAATAATTTCTTCATCACCTTCCTCTCCCTCTTCATCTAAGTGCTTCTCTTTTCTAATGATCGCTTTTTCAGTGGTCTAATTAATAATTACTAGTAAGTTTTTAAAAATGTTATAAACTGTTACAGCAAGCAGCTAAAATGATAAACAGATTCAGAAACACATACCACGTCGTCGAGCTCGATTCCGAAGCAGAAGCACAGATCCTCAAACTCTTCTTTTGCTACAAAAACGATATGTGAAAATTGAAACAGTCAGTGGAGTTTGGATACATTGTCTATTTTGATGATCGAGGTTGGATCAGTGTTTAAGAGAAAGCTCACTGTAGGATTTCCCTAGGGCGGCGAATAGACGATCCCTGCCCACGCTCACTGTAGGCATGGTAGCGTCTCTCTTTCTTTGTCTATCTTCAACGATGGGCAACAAGAAGCGTATTCGCAAAAACCCTTTCGATTTGATTGGATGCTGAATCCGACAACAACTTGGCGTCGTAGGTACGATAAGAGCTATAAATTGGCGGATCCGGGTTGCCTCGTGAACCAACTCACCATTAACCCGTAATTTTTCTTTTGTTTTAATTATGGATTAATAAAATCTCTTTACTTTAAAAGCAATAAATTGGTTCTCAAAAAAAAAAAAAAGGATAAGTCCATTTGATTTTGTTGTAATTTTAACAAATTTAAATCTCATATTTGATATGAATAAAATGATATTTATTTTAATAATTTTTATCGACAGTTGATGGAGAGATATTAACTCTAATCATCGTATCAAAGGTTTGATGAATTTTATATATTTATTACGTAAGACTGATAAAAAAAATTTATATTTAAAATAAATAATTTTAGACTTACTATACTTAACTCTCTCTCTCTCTCTCTCTCTCTATATATATATATATATATATATATATATATATATATATATATATATATATATATATATATATATATTCTAAGCCTATATCTTCTTTCTGTATTAAAATTAAAACCATATTGCTCAGTTTTAATTGAATAATAGGTTTTTAATATATTTATGACTATTCTCACGCCTATAATAAATTCTTCCGTGAACGTGAGCTTGTATATATATATTTATTTATTTAGTAGGAATGAAAAAAAAAAATTCTGTCACGATGGCTCAGTTATACAGATTTTTGGCCCAATTCTTCATATTTGAGTTTGCATAATGGTTTAATGAAAAAAATATAGGCCAGTCATGTCTTCTATATTTGAAAAGAAATAAATTTATAAATTATAATAATAAATTAAAATTTTAAAAAATAAATAGAAAAAGAAAAATAAAAACTTAAATCCTTGATTTATATATCAATAATGATAAAAAACTAAAATTATAATACTAAACTTTTTATTGAATGTTAATTAATTTAAAATTTGCTTTAATTAGAAAATTTAATATTAAAAATTTACATATCTAAATTTTTATTTGCTTCATTTCTTTTATTTATTATTTTATTTTTTTAATATTTATTTTCTTTAATTTTTATTAATTATAACAACTTATTAATTATTATTAATTTATTTAAAATTTACAATAATTAAAAAAGTGAATAAAAGTAAGTGAAAGCCAAGTCCGGCCCAATCTCAACCACGGCCCCTAATGAGTCTGGATCTTATAATTTCCCTTTAATGAGTTTGGGCCCGAACTTAAAAAAGTATTGTCCAACTCCGCATTTTGTCTCTCAAAATATAACAACGTTCTAATGATTAAATATAGCCAAACATATTTTTTTATCACATGTGGCGGGCTTAAAAGTCCCTGATTTTATATTTTATAATATTATATATTTTTATTTATTTTATAATTTTATTTTAATAAAATTATACTTAAAAATATGAATTTTCAATATTTAAAGTTTAAATATATAAGATAGATTGGTCAAATAAATATAATTATTTAAAATAATATATATTTAATAAATTTTGAGTTTGGAGGCAAACCTTAGCTTATCAAGTGAAGCTCAAGTCTAACCTTACTTGACTCGCATCACTGAGTTCATTTTGTATTTGGGTCCAGTGAGTATTTTTAATATTCTTAATTGTATATTTTAGTGAATTCAGTTGTATTGACTTTGATTGTATATGGTACATTAGGTAAGTCTTTTCATACCCTCAAAATTCCTCGTAAAATTCATTTGTAATTGAAATTCCCTAAATAACTAAGGACAATTTAATTATTTTCTTGTTTTATATGCAAATCTAATTAAACACTTTTAAATATTTCATGTTATACACATATCACAAACATTTGTAACATGTTATTTATGTGACGAAGTCAAATATCAAATTTTGAATATATTTTTTATTTATTCATTTACTTTTAAATATATCTTATGATTACTAAATTAATTTATGTATTTTAATTTTATTATAAATTATTTAATTAGTCAAGTCCAAACATGTACCATACAAAACACAACTCAATACAAAATTAAATTCAGTCAATTTCAATTCAATCTTACATACCAAATGTGCTCTTACAACATATTTGTCACGCATATGGTCTTTATGCCAATTATTATGTGGAGGAAATAAAATGACAAAATAAACAATCACTTGACAAATAATAGTATATAATAATGTCACATCTAATTCTAGATTAATTATGACATGAATATTGTATACATTACTTGTGGTATAAATTTTGTATATATTAATCGAAATATAAATTTTGTACCCTAAATTTATGGAAGCACTCAATTTTTAATAGCATTTAAAAAAGAGATTCTCCAAATTCAAATTAGCAATATGTAAACTATAAAAATATGTCATTTTAGGGTTTGTTTGATATTACTTTTAGGGGCCTAAAAAATGATTTTAAAAAGTTCAAAACTAATTTTATTATTTGGTGAATATTTTAAAAAATTACTTTTGATAAAATCACCTCATACTACAACATATTTTAAAAAGTACGGAATGAGTAGTTTTTCAAAACTTAATTTTGAGGATTAATTTTATATTGAATACAATTCCATATATATTATAAAAATTTAAAATTATTCTTATTAAATATATTATTTTATTATTACTAATTTTATCAAGATAACAAAATAAAAAATAAAATTAATAATATAAAATATTTATATTTTAGTTATTGATTATTATGCATACACAATAAAAAAAATTACATTGTGACCAATTTTGTTATTTACATTTTTATAATAATTTAAAATTATATTTTTAAAAATAAATTTTATTAAATATTTAACTAATTATCTTTATAACTGATTATATCTACAATAGTTACCAAACCGATCCATAGGCATAGCTGACAATTCATTTGTTTAATTTGAGGTTAAGTGCAAAAATATTTCGAACCATAATATATTCCATGTCCAATTAAAAGCCAAGTCATCATGAATGAGGAAAAATAACAGTGATCATAAGAGATGGAGAAGTCATGTGGAGCGTTTGGTGTTTACATTTAAAAATATTATTAGATCTTCTTAGCCCGTTTGTACACGTAATTCATGACTCAAATGTTATTCATAAAATATGCTTATTTCCAAGACAGCGATCTTTTATAACATAAGGTCATTTAGAATTGTTAATCTAAAATTTTTGAAGTTATACAATGGCATTCTCCAATTAACTTATTTGGACAATTTATTAGTACCGTTGGCTCGCTAATGCTATGGAATTAAATTTAAGTTAATTTGTCCTAAACACGTGTCCAACAATTGACTTTAAGGTTGCTTGGCGTCTGATTAAAGTAATGCTGCTTTAAATCCAAAGTTGTAAATCTCGCTTAAATAAGATTTAATAGTTTTTTTTTTTTTTTTCAAATAAAAGCCACTTTCATTTCGTAGAAGAAAATAAAAACAACAATTGTGAACGGTATGGACCCATATACACGACAGTTTCACATGTCTTTAAAGTTAATTTAGCTAAAGGTTGGATAATAATATTACAAGATCTATGATCACACTGGATACTAACATTATCAAAGCCTTTCATTAAGTCATGAGTTTATGAGATAACCCAGAAGATTTTGGATCTGCTACCTAGCCTGTTGTTTACAAAATTAACCACCTCTTGAGAGTCTGATTCAACCACTAATAATTTATATGTGTACGCTATGTAATTTGCACACCCCACTCCATTGCTTCTGCCTCCACAAAAGCTACATCTCCCTAAAGTTTTGAGAAATTTACAAATTAACAAAAATTTTCAAATATCCAAAATAACCAATTAAACTTTTTCTATCATCCTTAGCCATTTATTTTTTTTTCCCCATAATACCCATTTCTCTCTCAAAACCAATCTTCCTTAGCTTTCTCCGGTGACCTCCGAACAGCGATTGGCTATCTCCGCGACTTTGAACGGATTTTTGATGATGAACTCAACTCCGTGGGTTTCTATCATCCTCCATTTTATAATTTTCGGTAAGTTTCACTCAGTAAATTTTAATTTTTTCTATTTTGATAAGTTTGATTGGTGATAAATCAATGTATTGATGCATATAGATAAGCTTAGGATTGATTGGCAATAAATATTGGAAATTGTTAAGTGAAATTTAGATTTAAAGAGTGAGTACGCCAAGTGCTCGATAAAATGTCCCTTAGACTATATTAAATAGTTGATGGTGTATTGCAAGATTAAAGTGTTCATGGTGTGATTGTAAGGTGGAGTATAGGTGCAATAAGAGTAGAAATCACGGAAGGAATAGGTAGAAAATACGCAGCGACAGGCGTGTCACGTGCGACAGGCACTGTCACGCGCACGCCGATGGACGTCTGTCGCGCGCCACGCTGCTGCGATGGGCGCTTGTCGCGCTGCGCCCGCCATGCTGCCGATAGGCGCTGTCGCAGCGCCCGCGCGCTGCTGCGATAGGCGCCTGTCGCAGCGCCATGCGCTGTGACAAGTGCTGACGAGCACTGTCGTCATGCGACAGTGCTCGTGATATTTTTTAATAATCTTGATTTTTTTTTAATTTTTTTTAATTATCAGATTAACTAATTATAAATTTATTTTTTGCAGTCGTAATGGCCATAAAACCAGGCACGATGAAGATTCCGGAAACGAAACACTTCCCCGGGCGTATGACAAATACCTCAAAATTTGGGAATGTGATGGATGCTATCAAGAGGAAGTTAACGAAACAACAATTAAGATTATTCAGGAAAGATATATTTGGTCATTTCAGCAAGATGGATAGCTACGTGTTTAGTGGTGCAATCCTTCACAATGCCCTACTTAGGCAAGTAGCGTGTTGTGATGAAGATGGTAAAAATCAGCTATGGTTTGAATTTAGTGGCCAGTTAGCACGGTTATCAATCGTTGAATGGTGTTTAGTTACGGGACTTTGCTATGGTACATACGACTTACATAGAGAAGCCAAATTTCCTGCGAATAACAGGTTGCGTGATTTGTACTTTGAAGGTAACTTAGGTGCTACTCTTAAACAATTTGATAAAAATTTGAAGATTTGAACTTCAATGATATGGATGAAATTGATGCGCTAAAGATCGCGTTATATTACTTTATGGATAGAGTACTCAATGGTATAAAAGATGAACGTGTCATCGAATTCGTTATTGTTAAACTATGTTGATGATCTTGAGTACTTTAGAAGTCTTCCATGGGGTCGTTTATCCTGGAAAGTGGTATATAAAAGTTTGGACACTGCATTGAACCAGAAAGTGGAGGCTTTCCAGAGTAATACTCTTAAAGAAGTGAAGTATAACATTTATGGCTTTTGTCCTGGGGTGCAGGTGCGTTTTAAATACATATGGAATTTTTCTATACAATGTAATTTTTTTATTTTTCTTAATTTTGTATTTTCACATGTTGCAGGCTTGGTTGTTTGAAGTAATTGATGGTTTTGTAGCAGAAAAGTGGGCCATCAAGACAAAAAAGAAGACTCCTCGCATATTGAAGTGGGAAGGTGTTTCGTCCTCGAAAATAAGTTTTTCTGAAGTGTACAAGTTTTACAACGACAATACACGTGTCGTAAGTATTAAGTTTTAATTGGGGTGTACTACTTTATATATGCGATGGCTAATTTCAATTATTTTATTACAGGGGATTGTTAAGCAAACACTCAATCCGACTACGCAGGAGAAGGATATGTTATTTTGGAGAAGCGTAAAGGATTATGAGATATCAATCCCTTATTGGGTTCATAATGTGAGTTAATAATTGAATTCAATTATTATATTATTATAATTTCTTCATTTGGCACAAGTTGTTTAAGTTATCAATCAGTATCAATGTTGCAACGATCACCCCAACATACCACCCAACAAAGATAAAGTGGACAATCAGCCACATGTTGAACATGATTATGAAACGCACCATCATGCACCGGAATCATATGAATATAAAGTGGACGATGAACCGCTGTTTATGATGAATATGAGCCGCAAGAGAGGTTAGATGCTTGAGATGTTATTTTTAACATCTAATTATTTTAAAACAATTGTGTTATACATAAAATGGATTTATTTTTATTTTTTCCACGATCGAAATCAAAGTTCTCAGTATGATTATGTCATTCGTAGAATGGAGAGAATTGATCGTTCTATTATTGACATGAAAGAATTAATGACCAAGATAATGCTCGGATCTTTGAGGTGAGCGGTTGGAACAAAAGCAGTTTAGAAAAGAACAAAGAGAGTTTACAAAATCAGTAATGGGGTTTATTAATTCATATACTGAGAATTCAAAGAAGCATTCTTACAGTGATACTCCAATGAGAAACTCTTACACGGTAAGAAATTTTCATAGAACGAACAGATGTAAATATCGACGAAAGGACAAGTGTGGATATAAATCTACTTAGAGGAGTAGAGGATCCGACACTGTTTCATGAGTTCGACCAGTGGTTTGGTGGTAACATTGTAGTTGATCGTGACATCCGACATTCAAGCAATTTTTCAGCATACTCTTGGGAGAGACTCAATGGGATGGCTAGGGGATGAGGTAAATGTTGTACATTTTACTTAATTTACATGAAATGTACTTGCATAATCTAACGGGTTTCTTTGTCATTTACAAAGATATCCATGAATACTACCGCTTGATAAGTAATAAACAATGACAATACCCTAATGCCTTATATCAGCGCTGCACACATACCGACGTCTATTTTTGGGTAACATACTGAAATATATAGTTGTCATTTTATTATGCTATAATAAGTAATAATATTTATGCAATTCCTTGATTAGGTTTTCTTGAAGGCTCTGTGGAATAACGGTAACTGTGATCTGGATTCATTAGACTACACGAGTCTAAATAACTACATTAATGGTGGAGATGACACAAAATCAAAACCGTTCGCGGATGTTGATGTGGTGTGTATTACTTACATTGAACGTCCTTTAATATTTAAAGATTTGAACATAAAAATGTTGGATATGTGTCTTATTTCTACAGTATGCAGGTTTTCATTCCAATTAACTTACAAGGCGATCATTGGATTGTAGCCCGAGTAGACTTTGTACACAAGTGGTTCTCTATTTATGACTCATTAAAGGAACGTCGAGACGAAAAAGTTTATTCTCAACTATTCAAGCCACTTCAAAATATTTTTCCTCGATGGCTACAAGATGTTGGATTTTACAACCTCCGACCGTAATTACAGAGCGTGAGCCTTGGAAACTTATACTAGTTAAGAGTGTACTACAACAACAACCGTGAACCTGGCGATCGTGGAGTGTTTATGTTAATGTTTACTATATATTTAATGTTCAAAGTACGATTTAATTTTGACAATGAGTCATGGACAATACTTTAGGAAGAAGATTGCCGCTGACATATTTAATAACGATATTAGATTGTAAATTATATATTTGAACAATTGTAAATATAGTGCGATTAATTTTATTTTGGGTTCGACAATTGTCCAACATTTATTATGAATAATCATTTGGAAAAGATAGTTTAACATGTCGAATATATAATAACCATAAGAGTTTAAAATATATCATATAATATATTCCTTGAATACATAAGACGCTACTAATGATAATAGGCCGCTAATTACGATTCGTGGCAATGGTCTTACATTTTTTTGTTATGTCCGTGTTCCTTGCACCGAGAACACATCAACACGACCGTCGTCAAT
The DNA here is from genome assembly GCA_025617385.1 of Murraya koenigii. Classification (NCBI taxonomy): domain Eukaryota; kingdom Viridiplantae; phylum Streptophyta; class Magnoliopsida; order Sapindales; family Rutaceae; genus Murraya; species Murraya koenigii. The sequence continues at coordinate 30,768,867 of CM046815.1, forward strand.
TCCTTCTATTTTTCGATTAATCAAAATTTATGAGTTATTTTGAGTTAATACGAGCTGGAGACGAACCCGGAAAGCGTGCGGCAGTGTGCACTGCCGCTCGTGGGACAGTGCTCGCCGCACGGTAATAGGTTCTCGTCCCACGGAGGCAGTGCTCGTCCACGGGAGGCAGTGCTGTCGCCGACGGAGACAGTGCTCGTCGCACGGAGAGCAGTGCTCGTCCCACGGTTGGACGAACCTATTACCGTGCGACGAGCACATCGTCTCCGTCATGGCGTGCACCGTCGCACGCTTTCAGGTTCGTCTCTAAGCTCGTATTAATTCAAAATAACTCATAAATTTTGATTAATCGAAAAATAAGTGTAAATAAATACTAACCTCAACTTTTTGCTTGCGAGTTGATGAGTTGATAATTAGTGGGTGAGTTTTAGAGATTATGATGTCTTTGGATTTTGAAAATTGTTGGTTGAGAATGTGTGAGATTTGTTGATTTTGTTTATAGATCCGAGGGTATTTAAGTCTATACTGATAAATATATGGCTACATATGATAGAAAAAGTTTAATTGGTTATTTTGGATATTTATAAAATTTTTTTGGCTATTTTTGTAAATTTCCCAAGTTTTGAAGGCTTAATTGAAGTTGCAATTACATTCTCAAATTCATCTCGAATGACAACTCCCAGTCTTAAGATTTGCTTTTTCTGAGTAGCTGGCTACATCTATATTTACCTTAAAATAACCTCTCTAGGGCAGACTCCAGGTCTTCTGAATTAAAGTCTACTGATTTCCAACAAATTTAGGTGTTGGAACTTGAGTTCTTTTGTATGCTTCTGAACTACCTTTATCTTCCGAAGGATTTTGGCTGATAGATGGAGATCCTTTGCAAGTCTCAAGATAAAAATCATAATTTTCTCTGGCAATGCAAATGTCCAAATGATATTGGGTGGCAGGAAATTTCAATCTTAAAGCTACTTGGTGTCCACTATTGACAGTGTACTAGTCTTTATTCTTATAATACCAAAGCAATTGATCTATCATTGGCTTTCTTGGCAAAGGAAAACTGACTATCTTATCCGCATCCATTTTATCAAAATGGCTATAAACCAACCCTTAATTATACTGGTTCTCTTCATCTATTAGCTCATAAACTAGATTATCAGTTGACAAAGTTGGTCTGGAAACAAGTCTGAAAGTCAGTGGCGTGGAAATCCAATATGCCTTATAAATCTGGACATCATGACCATTTCCAATGCTTTATCTCGAGCCATTGTGTATAATTTGCCTTTCTCATAAGATTTTTCTCCAAATAAAAGAGGGATTAAGCCAAGTTTTACATTCATGAAGTCGCTATTCTCCAAATACTTTGCTTGTAGAACCCTTGCCAGTTGCCACCAGGGAATTTGGAACTTGTAAAATCTTCCATCCTTGCTTTGCCACCAAAGCCTAGTTGAAGCTTGAAAAATCTCTAAATCCCATTCCTCTTCTACTCTTCACTTGACTCAGCCTTTCCCATTTTGACCAGTGGGTACTTATTTTGTCACCCTTAGATCCCCACCAAAAGTTAGCAATTCCTTTCTAAATGTTATCACATATACCCATTGGAATCTTAAAGACACTCGTGACATAAGTTGGAACTGCTCGTGCCGCTGATTTAATCACTACTTCCTTTCCCCCACGAGCTTGTGATGCCAACTTGATATTTTGCTCAAGACCTTTAGCTTGTTGTCATTGAAGAAACTGTTTCTCTTCGTCCCAATCATATATATATATATGGGAGTCCCAAATATTTTTTCTGCCTTGAAACAATGTTAAGCCGAAAAATATTCTTGATTACTAAGGTTTGTGCATTTTGAATATTGCCATTGGAGAACATAGAAGATTTGTCAAAATTGAAGATTCAATAGTTTTAGGTTTTATCTGCATTAGTTTTACAATCCAATTAACCTTGTCTCATGTTCATAATTTATTCAATAAATGTATAATCATTCAATTTTTTTTTTCACTTTAGTTTCGTAAATTATAAATTATCCCATTAAGATATCCTTTTTTAAAATAAATTCCAAAATCTTACAAAACAATTAAGCAAGCAAATCAAATTGAGAATTCAATTAAGCTACACATTTTAAAATTTTTATTTTAAATGATGTAACATTGATTAATTGATTGATGAGATAATATAATTAATTTACTTGATTTTAAGATAATTATTTAAGACAAAAAATTTAAGATATTTATTATTATTTAATTCAATTTGTACATGGTATGTGCTACGCATCATATACACCACACTCATACACCGAAAACAAAGAAATTTGAACGATCACTTATCAAATATTTAATTTTATCAATCTTCTCTATTAAATGTATGAATTACAAAATTATTTTGAATTATAAACAACATATTTGTAACCAGCATAAGAAACAAGACTTATAATACTGAAACATAAGCAAAAACTCAGAACAAAAATATTGTAATAGCAAGTTTAATGTACAAGTTATTGAGAATGTTGCTACAAGTTTCACCTGCATCATAATTCCTAAATACCAACATGCCACAGTAGCCATTAATTCAAAATGCCTTTGGATTTAACCAAAAAATAAAAAAAAAACAAAAGAATATTACATCATTAAGTCTTGCCAACAAAATGTATCAGGTAGTTTTCCTAAAAAAAAGAAAAGTTTACGTGAGATAGAGATTAAAAGAAAAAGTGTCACATTAAATGCCCTTCCCTTAGCAAGAGGACATAATTCCTCCAACTTCAGAGGGTCAACAATTATATAGTTCCATAATTCCAAATTTGATGATAAGCACATGACCACATATAACCACATTTATCAAAACAAATTATAAAAAATTAATAAAATGATCAACAAGTTCGCAATGTATAAAATAATATAGAAGAAAATAACATCCAATTTTTATTTTAGATATTTAATTATTATACTCTATTTATTTCTCTCTCTCTCTCTCACTTGCTCCCGCGATTACAGGTGCTTTCGCATTCCCCCCTCTCTCTCTCTCTCTCTCTCCCTTGCTTATTCTTTCTTTAGTTCATTATAAGATCTATACCTTTTTCGAATTTCGAATCTTTCTGATTCGGCTTCTAGGGTTTGGTTTTCTTGCGGCGTGATTAGATCGTTTTCTCTGTCTTGTTTTGGCGATTTGCGAATCGTCGATTAGGGTTTCGAGGTTCTCAGATCTGAATACGGTGACGGTTTTGTTGTTGATTTGCGAAGATGTTTTGGCGTATGGCGGGATTGTCCACTGCATCTCCAGTGAGTTTTTTTTTTTTTTTTGCTGTTTCTCTTTTTGAATCTTGATCTGTATAGGCATTTGGTTTTGATTATGCATGTAAGCGAGAACAACATTTGCATATTGGATTTCATTATTTTTATTGGAGAATAGGATTGCATTTTATGCTATCTGTTATTTTCTCTTTGATGTTTGCTTGCTGATGAAATTGAGGATAATTGAGTGAATTAAGCACATTTGCGATATTCAGGGAAGCATAGGACTGAAGATTTTGTGGATTAGTGTAATTTACTCTCATTTTGAAATGAAAGACTCCTTAGGTTTAGGTTTGGCTACAGAATATATTTTCATTTGACTTATTGGATGTGATTCTAGAAGCCATTATTCTAGCATTCTAGCAGTCTGAGAAATTAAAACTGCTAGCTTTAAGTTGAGATGGCAAAATAGGATTTCACGAAATGATTTATTGGATTTCAGTAGGAGATAGGAAGAAATATAATGAATTGTGATATGATTGGAGATATATGAGTGGTGCAATGTTCTTTATTTTCTTTTAAAAAAAAGAGTCGTGGGATGTATGCAATTTGACTTTCCTGATAATGTTTTCCTGGTATTCTTTTAAGTTGCCTTTATCTGATTGTACAATCAGAATGCTGAATTGCAAATCTTCTATGTATGATAATAGTACACTATATATCTTGCATTGTCTTTTATGACGGCTTGTAAAACCTTTGTATCTTTATAAAGTGAGGTCTATAGAGTTAAAATTGTATTGGTCATTGTTGAAGGAGGAATTGACATCTGAGGTGGTTCTAGGATTAATAATTATGACCGCTGAGCGGTTGATCATCATTTTTGCTGGATTTTGTTTTTGTGATGAGCTTTTACTAATTTTTGTTGTACTTCCTTGTATTTTCTTCCATTAATTAGTTTAAGAAATCAGTAAGATATATGACTAGGTTTTGCTTGCTATTTTTTAATCCATAGCCTAAAACCATTATTAGCCTCCGTATCTCAGTAGAACAATGAAGAGAGGAGATATGTTGTTACCTTGAGGTTTGTCTTCTTTATTGTCTAATATGAACTTAATTTAGGGCTGTTTGTTGTTAGAGTTCTTCCTAAAAGAAATTAACGTAGCAATATCTTTTCTTTGAAAATCTTTGTTCTTGCAAATGGATGTTTTAATACAACTATCGTTGCTTGCTACATTATTTAGGCCTCTTAAATTGTTGTGTTTTAATGTAGAATTTGACATTTAATTTACCACTTCTTATTCACTTATGAGCCATAAAAGACTGTTTCCTGTCTTTGTCTCATTAAGTTGGAAGCAGTTGTGATGTACTTTCAAGTTCAGTTGTTTTTCTTCAACCTCTGGATGGCTGAGGATGAATTGAATATGAATAGTCAATGTCATGTTTATCACTTTTCTATTTTTCTGTCTCGACAAGTTGACAGATATATGGACACAAGATAAGGTTGAACATATATATATTTATATATTTTGTGTTCTTATTTCATCACATTACAGGTGGAGACAATTTTGGATAAGGAGAATTTTACGTTGGAGGAGCTTCTTGACGAGGATGATATAATTCAAGAATGCAAAGCTTTGAACGGCCGTCTTATCAATTTGTAATTCCTATTTTCTAGAAAACTTTTTTTTTTAAAAATCTCCTTAATGTATGTTTAGTTTTCTGGACATTTTGCTCTTGATGATTCTTTCTTTTATTGCTTGCACTTCTCAACAATTTTTATCTTTTGTTTTTATTATTTTTTTGGGCTAAGTTGGTAATGGTGTTCAGTTGATATTTGCTTCAGCCTACAAATTCGACTTCTAGATTATAGCCTTCATTAGTTGATCCTTATTTCTATCTTTCAGTTTACGAGAAAGGGCTCAGGTTGAACAACTCATTCAATATATTGTGGTTGAAGCTCCTGAGGATGCTGAGAAGAGGAGAACTTTCAAGTAGGTTTGATGGATGAACTCATGAATCTTGTTTCCACATTTCTGGTATACCAGGTTGGATTACCGTTAATATTGGTTTTTTTGTTGTTTGAATAGGTTTCCTTTCGTTGCATGTGAGATTTTTACTTGTGAAGTTGATATTATCCTTAAGACGTTGGTAGAGGAAGAAGAGGTAAAAATTCTGTGCTCCCTTTTTTGTCACTTTGTTTTACATTTTAAAGCTTAAGTGACTGAACTGTCTGGTAATTTGTTGTTTTCTTGTCAGTTGATGAATTTGTTGTTTTCCTTTTTGGAACCCAAAGACTCCCATAGCACATTGTTGGCAGGGTACTTCAGCAAGGTATATTATATTGAACTCTTTGGATAATAGCATCTCAAGCGAAAGTAAATGTAATTCTTATACATTTCATTTAACTTTCCCTGTGTATTAAGTTATAATCCTATCTGTCTTATGTTGCCTTAATTTCTTTTTCCTAGGTTGTCATTTGCCTATTATTGCGGAAGACAGTTCATTTAATGCACTATATTAAAGTAAGTTAAGGTTTCTAATTTATTTGATTTTATGTATCTTTTTGCTTATTTGTGTATCAAATGATTGTTGTGAATTGTGAAATATCTGTGTACAAACAACATGTATAATTTAGTCCTTTTGGTGCATATCAATGAAACATACCTTTAGAGGATGCAGATTCAACTTTTATAATTTACTCATTTTTGTACTCTGTAGAGTTTAATAAATACATTTTCTGTACTTATTTTTCTTGTTCAAGGTGGTGATCTATCTTCGTTCTCTCTTTATCTTGATTTTGTGGTTCCATGCCTAAACCCTATTGATTGCTATAGCTGCATGCTCCTCACCTCTTTTTGTTATAAAGGAATGTGATGGAGGGCGATGGAATATTGCAGCGTGCAAATAGAGCTATTATCTATCCTTTCTGCATGAGTTATGTGGTCTCTATGAGTTCAGTAATCATGAGAATTGTGGGACTACAGTAGTTCTGAACTTATCCCGATTATTTGACATAAATTCATATTGAATTGGTTTCCTTTGGTTGAAGGTTGAAACCCTTGTTTTTTAATCCAACTAAAGAATAAGAAATGTAAAGCTATGGGAATTGAAGCAAGTTGTTAGCATTGTGATCTTTATCTGAATGGAAACTATACAATTCTGATCAGATGAGTTAGTGATAAATGCGTTCTTGTTTAGACATGAGAATATGACTACTGTCTATTGCTTATTTAGGAATCTTCGTCCTATGTGAAGTTAGAATTACTTTTTACTTTGGAAGAATGGACCATATGTGTTGTACTGATGGTTGTATTTTTATATGGATGTGAATAAGTGGTGTTGCATACATTTATGAGATGCAAAGTTGCCTTTGGCTTCCATCAGATTGTAATATTTCAAAACTTTTGAGCAATCTTAATTTTTTTGATTCGAGGGTACAACTTTTACATTAGTGCTTTACACTATCAAGAGCAACTCACTGTGTTGCTGTTATTGCAATAATACGAATTAGAAATGAGCTTGTTTGTTTTTGTTTTGATTTTCTTTTTCCCCTGGGTATTGTAAGAAATTTGAGGCTGATTTTATGGATGCTATATATTAAGAATATCATTGAATTGTCTGTAGTACATTACTTGAACCTGTCCTTACCAATTGATCTGAAATGCGCTTATGTCAAGTTTTTGTACTTTAAATAATGATGGAAAATGCTCTTATCTCTTCATTTGGCTGGAGATACTGATCATTGCACTTTATGCTTCATATGTGGTACAAAGCTGTTTCTTGCCATCTATGAATTGGCATATTTGTGTTCCATTCTGATGTGTAGTGAGCTGATACGCTGATTTTACACTGTAATTTCAGGCTCATCAAGAAATTGTGGCACGTTTAGTTGACTTGATTGGTATTACATCCATCATGGAGGTTGGTTGTCTTTCATCTTTGTTTGTTGCTTCTGGTATATAAACTTTTTGCTAAGGGTTATTCATTGTTACTTTTAGTGACAGCTGTCTTAAGTTGGTAGTGTATAACATTTGAATGCCATTTCTTGCAAAAAAGGTTTTAATACGTCTTATTGGCGCTGATGAGCACATGTACACAAACTTTACTGAATCAATGCAATGGATAGAAGATACAAATGTGTTGGAGATGATTGTGGACAAGTTCAGCTCTTCAGTAAGATTCTTTAAATGTTTTTAGTAATTCATTCATTATTTTATTGGTTATTTGGATTATATTGTCATGAATTGACAAATTTATTCGATGGTTGGAGAGAAACTCTGCAATCTTAATTTCCTTCAGTCTTTCTTTCTTATGGAAGGACTCACATTTATTTATGTTTCTGATGATACAGTTTTTTTGCAATGGAGTTATCACTCCCTTATTTATTTACATTGTTGTAATAAATTTATGCTTGCATGGTCCTCATATTGGAGATTTTTGGAAATATTCAACAGTAGTTATGTGATATCACAATTCAAAGATTATCTAGATGATATTCAATGTTTATTGCCTTTGATAGTGTCCTTGCTTCTCACTGCTACCATATGTAGAAGTTTATATGCTATTTGCATAATCTGACCTATTTGATTATCACATTGTGAGCTTTTATTCATATAAGCTATGTATATATTTCTTTTTCAGGATTCTCCAGAAGTGCATGCAAATGCAGCTGAAACACTGTGTGCTATAACACGATCTGCCCCCCCGGGTCTTACTGCTAAAATTTCTAGCCCAAAGTATTCTTTCTTTTTTGTTCTGTGGTTGTTTGCTTAACCGCTTTTATTATGTCTTGCATCCTTGATGTTTATTGGTTATTTGCTTTTTCATGTGTTTCATGCAGTTTTATAGGGAGGTTATTTCGTCACGCCTTGGAAAATTCTCGGCCGAAATCTGTTCTGGTTAACTCATTGTCTATCTGCATATCTTTGTTAGACCCTAAGAGGCTAACATTGGGAACATATTACATGTTCAATCGCCAGTTGACCCATGGATCCACAGTTACTGTCAATCCCGAGACAGTTGAAGGAATGCTAGGTAGCCTAGGTAAGATTGAACTTTGTTAAACAGTTTTACTATTGTTGCCTCGATCATATATGAGGGATGCTCCTCCTTTTTCAAGAAGGATGTTGTATGATATATTTTAAGAAATGTTTGTATGGCTTGCAATTGATGTGATGCTGTTGATACATTGATGTTTGTTTTCTTAATGTCCTTCCTTTTCCTTTTTTTCTGAATATTTATGAACAGGTTGGTCCTAACCTAGCATCTTTTCTGATTGTTAAATATATTATGTTAAAATGTTTTGGACTTGGACATTGACACTAATGTTGCATTTCTTTATGGTTATATATTTGAATATTTCGAGATAATTAACAAGTTTAGGGGCCAACTTTCACATCTGCAGGTGATTTGCTAAAACTCCTGGACGTGTTGTCTGAGGAGAGTTCTTTATTAACTACATATGGCAAGTTACAGCCACCCCTTGGAAAACATCGCCTGAAGGTAATTTTCAAAGGGTTTCTTCTAGTGCTTAGTGTCCATTGAGGATTTATTTATTTATTTTTTCCTATTATGACTGATTATTGGGAATTTGTTATTGCACAATGTGTTGAAATAGGCAAACCAGTTATATCACCAATGAAATATTTTCCACTGTATGCTGATAAGCAATTTGCTTCTGGGTTCTGACTATTAGTTGAATGTGGATGTTTTCAGATTGTAGAGTTCATTTCAGTGTTATTGACAGTTGGTAGTGAAGCAGCTGAGAAGGAACTAATTCGACTTGGAGCAGTGAGAAGGATATTGGATTTGTTCTTTGAGTAAGTGTAGATTTTAAAGTCTGAACTTTAGAACTATGCTGTGCAATCAAGGGTGATCAGACCCAGGGCTCATTATTTGGTTTAATTGTGAGTGTAGGTACCCGTACAATAATTTTTTGCATCATCATGTCGAGAATATTATCTTGTCATGTTTGGAGTGCAAAAATGCACCTCTTATCGAACACCTTCTTCATGAATGCAATCTGGTTGGGAAAATACTTGAGGCTGAAAAGAACTTCACTTTGGAAGATTCAAATAAGGTAATTGCCCAGCCATCTTTAAGTCACTATTATTTAATTATTGGATTGTTTCTTAGCATGCTTTTTGTTTTTGTTTTTATTTTATCTTTCCTATCATGTGTTGTTACTTTTATGCTGTATACTTTGCATAACCTGATCAGAATTCACGTAGTTTATTCATTTCTTTCACAGCCGACGGTCCCTGCTGAAGGTAGATCGCCGCCGAGGATTGGAAATATTGGACACTTAACACGCATATCTAACAAACTTGTTCAGCTTGGAAATAACAACAGTGAAATTCACTTATATTTGCAGGTTATTACTGAATCTTGAGTATTCTTTTAATCATTTACAATAAGTGGCAAGGTTGCTTATTCTTGAAATGCTTTCTTGAGCTTGTGGATTGTCAAAGTCGAGAGTTATTACTGTCCCTCTGCTTTGCTCTTTAAGCTTGCTTAAAGTGGTAGCAAAACCTTATTGAGGACCCAAATATTGGTTGACAGTTGTTTCTGAATGTGACTTTTGTTTCCACAGGAGAACAGTGAATGGAATGATTGGCAAATGAATATTCTATCAAAGCGCAATACACTGGAAAATGTATATCAGTGGGCTTGTGGGTAGGTTACTTATTTTCATGCGATGTTCTGTTGCTCTCACATCATAGTAATGAAGATCAGCTGTCATCATGTGTGGTCAAAGGTTCAGATTTTGTGCCAGATTTCTGCTTTTATAAAGCTGAAGTATATATAGCTGTTTTAAAGATTATGCTTCGTATTTTGGATTATTTCAACATACAAATTTAATGATTGCCGTCTTCAGATATTTTGCATATTACCCAGCCATCCAAACATGCTTGGATCTATGTTTAGAATTTTCATTGTGTTATTTGATTATGATTAAAATGGAATCATATAATGCTACTATGGTATTGTGTTTCAGTGATGCTTTAATGTCATTGCTTGTTGTGGACTTTAGTTCTCACTATTCAAACTCTGTTTCAGGGTATGCTTTGGCCTATTGCTTCATATTACTTAAGTTGGCTTTGGAATATTGGCTGTGGGTTTTTTTTATGAACAATTTATATTATCTGATTCTCATAAAGAAAAAAACATAATCACAATTGTCAAATAGATGTGCATCATTTCAATGTGTTACTACCCTAGCTTAATGGTAACATGATACAAGGATGTTGCACATTCGGATGCCTGATCTATCTGGTGTTCTCTTTTGTGCATCCCCGGAATTTGTTGCTTGGTGAAGCATGATTATTTATAAGAAAATCTGTTATTATATAACTGTTAACTGTGTAATTCTTGCATTTTTGGATGATTTATGCATATTACTTGCTATTACCAATTGTGACCTGGGAAGTTTTGGAAGCTGCTGGTGGCATTTTTTTTTTTTTGGAGTTTAGGAAATGTGACTTCATTTTATGAGTTAATATGTATTCATCATTTTATTTGTTTTTGCAGGAGACCAACAGCTCTACATGACCGGGGTAGAGATAGCGACGATGATGATTACCAAAATAGAGATTATGATGTTGCAGCCCTGGCAAATAACTTGAGTCAGGCCTTCCGATATGGCATTTACAGCCACGATGACGTTGATGAGGTGCATTTAAGTTTTTCTTAAAAAAATTGTGTCTTCCCCCCACCCTAAAGAAGTTCAATTGTACTACTATCCCTTTTTAATTTTTTTCTTTTTAAATTAAGAAATCCGATAGTAAGGTTGAATTTTCAACTTAGAGCTCCACAGAAGAGTTCTAATCTCAACTTGAAAACTTTAACAGAAGAGTTGGAATGTCAAACACAGAACTTGAAATTTAATCTGTTTAGTAGTAAACCCCTTGACTTTCTAGGTGTATCTGTGCTTACCTGCCAACTATGATGTTATTATTATTATTATTTTTGGTTCTTAATAAGACATAGCATTGGCTAATATACAATGGATACGTACGAGTTTTTCTACTGTCAAAGTCACTTTATTTTCTTTTGTTTATGTTGCTTTTTTTCTAACTTCCATAACTTTTCCTGCATTGTTTGGGAATATCCCATTTCATTAAGCCACTTTGTCAGCCTGGCACTGGTTATTAATTGCTTGTTCATGGTTTTCAGGCACAAGGCTCACTTGAACGAGATGATGAGGTATGTTGTGTGTATGTATTTTATGCTTAATTTTTCAATTCTGAAGGGACTACTTGCTAGAAATTGAAGTAGGCTTTTACCTCTCCCTTTCTCTTAACTAAACCAATCTCTTTACCTTTTTGATGAAATAATGTTTCACTGGTCCTTACTTCATTATCGTTTTCCCCTTTTTTTTCCCTGATAAAGACACTATTAATATATGTGTTGCCAAATAATGGACAAAATACACTTTAGCAGTGGACCAGGAATCCACCTAAAATCAATCAAAGCTTTACAAAACAGTATCAATCCCCAAAAGTCTGAATTATCCCAAAAGATACCGCATAACCCTATACAAAAAATGAGCAGAATACACACTAAATCCCTAAAACTGCCATCCAATAGAGATGAATGTAGAAAAATGAATTGTCCTGGAAATCCTGTCACCAATACCCAAGGCAAAGCTAAGGTGAACTCTATCCTGGAAGCTATCATAACTGTCCCTCTTGACTCTTTGAAAATTCTACTGTTTATCTCGTTCCAAATCACCCAAAAGATAGTTGAAACTGCATTTCTCCAAAGAGTCTTAGATTTCCTCCCTTTCCCAAAATCATCAGCGTTCTCCATTAACAAAGCTTCACAAGAACATGGAATAGCCCAAGATAAATTTGCTTCTCTGCATAATTTTCTCCACAATCTAGAAGCAACTTCACAATGAAGAAACAAATTAGTTTTCTTGTCGCTTCTACACTTCATACATCGTGAATGCGAGAGGCACATGGATACTTCTTTTGGATCACTTCACCAGTGTTAATTTTCTCTGAGCTAAAGCCCCCCAAAGAAAGAATTGAATTTAGTGCCAAAAAAACATTTTGTTGCTTCTTTCTGTCTGTCTTAGTGATTAACTTGGAAAAATTGCATTATCATCCTATTTGATTTTAAATGTATTAATGTCTGCAACATGTAAAAGTCAATATGGATCTTGTTATTCAGGAATATATCTAGACGAGTCATACATGCATGACTCATCTGAGAGGCAGCTAGAGTAGGGGTAGTAGTTTTTAGGTTACGGGAGAAGTTTGGTGGATACCATATTATTTTTTGAGCAGTAGTTTTCCTTTTAAGACCTACTGGCACATCAGTGTCATTAAATAGTTAGTAGATGTACCAGAAATGTATATTTATTCTTTATTTAAACACTTTGCAATTAAAGACTTGTTGTGGAAGAAAAAAGAGGATTTGTTGACTTCATCTTTTATGTCTTCCGAACCCATAAATGCACAACTTCCACTGTGCTACTTTTCCTTTCCTTTACAATTTTTTTTAACTTCTCCCTACTCGCTTGTTTGTGAGAAAGGGCAAATTTTTGTGAGTATGATAAGTTTCTTATGGAGAAAATTGGCAGGATGTCTACTTCGATGATGAATCTGCTGAAGTTGTTATTTCTTCTCTGCGTCTGGGAGATGATCAAGAAAGGTAGATCGAAAGCTTTATCTGACCTTCCTTTCAGCTAAAATGTTTATTCGAGTTAACGGAGGTTTTTTTTCGTTTGTGTTTACAGTGGATCACTTTTTACAAATTCAAATTGGTTTGCTTTTGAGGATGACCGTGTTTCCCATGAGCGCGCTGCTGGATCGCTTGCTTCTCCATCACCGAATACTGAGGAGACTGGTATTACTAATGGAGGCCATGACCAGGTTACCGTTGGTGAAGATGATGACTTGGACGACACTGCAACATCTGCTGCAGTGCCGGAAACAAAGTTGGAAGATTCCGATGTTGGGAAGCTGCCTAATGATTCTGTCGAAACTGGATCGTGTGCAGCTGAGAAACCACCTGCATGGGTTGAATGGCGGGAGAGTCTGGAGTCCAGTAATCCAGCGGGTGCTGATGAACCTGTTAGTATTCCAAATGGTGAACTGCAAGATCAGGGTGGTAATGGTGATGTCGATGCTCCTGAGCCTTCTCCCTCATCGTCCAACGCAGAAGATGCTAACATAACTACTACAGGAGAACTATCTAAATCAATAGATGAAAACCCCAGTTTGAAACCTTCCGAGCCATTGGAATCAGGCAGTCCTTCCGAGCCATTAGAATCAGGCAGTCCTTCCAATCCATTGGAATCAAGCAGTCCTTCCGAGCCATTAGAATCAGGCAGTCCTTCCAATCCATTGGAATCAAGCAGTCCTTCCGAGCCGTCAGAATCAGTCGATGGGAATCCAAGTCCAGACCCTACAGCTACTGAGGTAGTGAAGACGATTGCAGAAGCTGAAGGCACTCCTGAGGTGACAGAGGATGACAAAGATGTGGTCAAGGAGACAGAAAATTGATGTAAATTTGCCAAAATCAGTTAATTGGGCTAACTCAATACTTCACTATATCGATAAGGTACGAGGATGAATATCAAGAGACTTGGTGACTGCTTTTAGAGACTTTTGTACATGTTACTTTGGCGCCCTGTTCTTGAAGTGGGCTTGATCATTCTTTTCTCGCGCCTTGTTCTTGAAGTAGGCTTGATGATTCTTTTCTCCCATCCATGGGAAATTTTGAGTTCCTGGTGTCGCCAACATTGAAGTGAAAGGGGGAAGAGCAGGTGCTGATTTGCGAACTTTTCTAGCAACTATTACAACATTTAATCGATTATATAGCTTCTAGGTTCTCTAGCTAGGTGATTCAGATAATGGAATTGTCACGCACATGGAGTTTCACCTCAATAATCTGTTTATATTTATATGATTTTTCTCATCCGTAAGTGTGTTGTATAGGGAATGATTTTACCGTCTTTATCTTTAATGGCCTTTTCCTTTTTACGGTTCAATTGATCACATTTTCATTTATGGCTAAGAATGCTCTGATAATGATGATGGCTGCTGGAATCTTTGTATCATTACTAAAAGTTAAAATAAAATTAATATACATTATTTGCGCATACAGTTCAATCAAGGTACATGAAAATACCAAACCTTTAAATCGTTTCCTCAAAAACCATTTGTTATGTTATAACATAATCCTCGGATAATCTTTGTATTTTTGGCTAACGCTTCGAAATGAACATCAAAATAAAACCCAACCCTATCTGCAACATTTCCATTTTTATATGTGCCTTCAGCTCTTTCTCTTCAAGTTGAAGGAAAATACAATAAGGAGAATAATCGGGTAAAGCCGTGGTGGGCTCAGAAAATTGAAGATACAAGGGCTATATTGGAATAAATTATAAAATGACAAAAACTACAGAAACAAACATGTTATTTCTTTTGCTTGATTTCTCAACTCAATAGCAGTCAAAATTGGAGATTAGAAAATCTTTGCGACCACAGCTTACGAGAGTTTTATGGGGTGAACCGCAACCCCATTCCGAGCTGCAGGAAGATGCCCCCATCTTCCAAGACGAGGTTCCTATTGCAAAGGTACAAAGCATTAAATCTGAACTGAGATGCAAGAACAATAAGCTTACAAATAACAAGCCAAAACAAAATAAATAAACTATAATGAACACAAGACCGACTTGAAATAGAGCTCCGACGCTGAATTTAAAAGGAAAAAAATGCATTAAAAAAAAGATTATTAATGTTATATTAGTACTGTCATATAAGATAAACAATGATACCTGCCCTACTCCAGCAACGAGGAACTGTCCTGATTTTGCAAAAGCAAGGGAATTGACGAAACCAACCTGTGTCACAAACAAAAATTTGGTAAGCATTTTAATCTCCATATGCATCATATCAAATTACCTGAGAAAACTGACACACAAATAGCAAAAGTACACAAGAGAACACAGAGAGCAGCACCAGTTGTTTGGAGGCACTTAAATATAACCACGATAATGTTGAGAGCTCAATTGACAGGCGAAAACCAACAGAAATTGTAATGTAGCTTAAGCCTAATGCAACTGACCTAGTCAGCAGATCTCTGTCAATAAATATTTCAATTCTTATCACTGTTTTCCTTTTCAAAGACAATATTCCCATCCATTTACAAAACACCTAAAATTCCAAATACCCACAAAAGTAAAATATTTTGAAATGACCAGAAAGCTATCAAGATTAGGAAGCTTAATAAAAATATCAACATGTCTGTAACCAAGTGAAAACATGACTGACGCCCATAGTTTTTTAGACTTTCCACAATTATTGTTGGCATAAAATTGATTTTATGTTAAATCATAGAGCTATATTAACATTGCACACAGGAGTACGACGCTCAGATATCAAGCCAAACCTTTTGAGCTTTTGTTATAGGAAAAGTAAATCTAGGTCCATTACATATGGTGTGAACTTACCAGTGGAAGGTTGTATAAGGGTCGAATGTCTTTAGTTTCACTTTCAATGGCCCATAGACGGACAGAACCATTACCCGCTCCAGATGCAGCAAGATCACTGCCTCCACAAACAGTGACTGAACTGACCCAGGAATATGCCGATGAAGAATAATAACTTCCAGGATCGAGATTACCATTCTCTGCAGGGATGAAACAAAGCATCTCAGAAGAGTTCTATCTTTCTTTTGAAAATTCGAAAAAGAATCTGAATTACTTAGAAACACAAATTAAGATCAGCTACAAAAGCATGGTCTCTCTATTTCCTCCCTCTCGCTCATGATGAAACAATTATTATATTGACATGCCGATGGCCACCAAGCATATTAAGAAAAAAGAATCTTTGTACCAAAAATTCTTTTTCTACTTTCTCTAGCCTTGAATAGACGCTTCTCCGAACAAAATCTGAAATACCAAACAGAGGACTCAACACTTGTCCACTCATCTCTGAATTGCGTTGAAACAATTAGTGTATAATTACATATAACCATGTTCACATTTCCGTACAGACACTCTGTCCACATTGAGAAATGAAATTGTACCTTCGTCTACAGATAACAGTTATTGACTAGAACCAGCGTAAGTTACTGCAGTTTACCTAAATGTCCATTGGAGATTTTTCCTTTATCTTGTTCAAAATTTTTGGGGCTGGCCAACAAAGGATGAGCATTCTTCACAATGTACACTGGCTTCTTTCGCAGTACGCTCCATAGTTCAATACTTCCATCATCAGAGCCAGACAAGAACTCATCATTACTGATAAAACAACAACATTCCAGAGATGATGCAGGGGCACGAAAAACTAAACGCGATTCCTCAGGGACCTATTTAGCACGAATTATAAACTGATGCATGAGCAAATATACAGTAAAAAAGATATACGTGGTGTAAAAAGAAAAAGATGGCTCTAGAAGTACAGTTAATGAAGATTCTAACGCACGGGTTATTGAAGATTTCTAAAGCATAAGTTCCCACTACAATGCAAACACTTATTTAGTAAAAATCAAGCTCACATGAAGGCACAGCACAATTTTTCACAATGACTATAAGTAAATAGCACAAAAGCAGCTCATGCTATGTAGTTTTTGACTTGCATAGGGTAAATCTTCAATTTAGCAATAAAGAATCAATTAAGAAAAAGTATTGCTTACCTTCCACAATTGCATACTCCGATCACGTCCGACAGTTAAAACTCGTTCTTTGCGTAAGCAATCAATGGTCAGTATTTCACTTTGATGACCAAATAATGTGCTTATGTAAGCTCTGTCTTCTGCATTCCATATCTTGACTGTTCGATCAAATGAACCAGAAAAAAGTTCTGAAGTTCCTTGCCTAAAAGTCAAACATGACACAGGCCCTCTGTGACCTGAAAATGCCTGAAAAGCATGATTTAAAGATGAGAATAGCAAGACAAAAGTGAGAAAAAAATGTCTTAAGAATCAACGACTGATACTTGTGACAGATTATGACAAAGCATTATAAGATATAATGTGTGAAAGACTGAATAGCAGGGATAGCCTTAAAGACCTCAGAAGCTTCCCAAATCCCTTATTTTAGGACATTGGAGCAGACACTGGAATATTGACATATACCAAATTTATCTGGCAGAGAACATAGCTAGACCATTATAACACCAAAGCCGCATCATTTTTGAGTTTTGTGTTATATATATATATAAAACAGCGGATACAGGTCCTTGCTGATGTGATAGAAGTTCAGCTCAAAGTCTATTTTAAATGTCCACAAGGTCCCCAAGCTGAATCCAATTTAAGTATTATTGTCTGATTTGACACCTTGAAAATAACTTTTAAGTGACCTGGAAAATTCCCCAATGATTGATCAACAGAAACATATTTACCTGTATATGCTCCTGCGTACGAGTGTCCCACAAATGAATATGGCGGTCCAGGCCTCCACTTGCTAAATACCGACCATCAGAGCTAACAGCCAATGCTAAAATATGTTTACTCTGCTTTGTAGCCCGACCTTGTGGATCTTTGGCCCCATGGGACTTAAGCACTTCCTCGCTAGGCCATAAATATTTTACTCCTTTCCCACTACAGACATCCCAGTGTAAAATGCTGCCATCCTTAGAAGCTGAAAAGCCCTTTGAGTCATCCTCAGATAGAGTTACAGCAGTAACAGATTGCCGGTGCTTCAACAAGACCCGGAACTCATCAGTAGCTTCAGGCTTTTGAACCCTGAATGGTGCACATTAAACAATATAAGCTGATGCCAGCTAAAGCACAACACCCATCAAACTGTACTAGAAAATCCATTGACTTGGAAAAAAGACAATGCAAGAATCCAGAATTTGAATACAAACTAAAAATTGGTATCAGAACCTCACACAAACCTGATGTATACTTAACTCAATCCAATACTTCAACCTCCTCAATGTACTTACTAAAAATGTTACGCATACGCATTTCATTAGTATTATTTACCTTGAAGCAATGACTCTTCTAACTCTGCCACTCTCCTCCAACTGCTCCTGCTGCAAAATCTTCGCGACAAGCGAATCCCTTTCCCCTTCTTTCTCTCGCTCTTCTCTTCCCTCATCTCCATCTTCTTCGTCCTCCTTTTCCCTCCTCGCAATTTCTCTTATCTTCTCCAAATACGTCGTGGCGACCCTTTTTCTCTTCTCATCTGCAGTCTCCTCCTCTTCCTCCTCCTCCTCACCCTCGCTCTCCTCCGCACCAGCTTTCTCAACTTCGTCCTCATAATCTTCTGATTCTGCGGACTCAATATCATCATCATCGTAGTCTATTTTTCTCCTTTTCTTTGGTTCCCCCTCAAAAAATGGATCTTGATTAAGCGAGAATTTTCCCTTGCCCCTTGGGGTTGGCCCCTTTTTCTTTGTGTTTTTGTACTTCATGATTCTATCACTGTGACAACAAAAGTCTCGGAAATATTTTCAGTTGGGATGAGATTGTATTTGGATGTGCGGAAGTATGAAGAAAATGGCGTTCAGATTGCAGCTGTGACTTTAACCAAAATTAGGGTTTAAGGTGAGGGTTTTAAGTAAGGCAGTTGGAACGTCAGGATTTAAGCAACAAGCGAGGGAGAGACGAGACTATCACTATATATATATATATATTTAGGGTCCTTTTATTTTGTGGGCTCGGGTTAAAGTTTCGGATCTCAACTTAACGATTTTTTGTTTTAATTTTATTTTTATTAAAGTTACATTCAAATCTATCTAAATCAGTAATTGTGGGTATCAATTAATAATTAGTTGAGTTAATAAAAATTATTGTGTTTGGTAAAAATAATTTAAGTTTTACTCGCGTCTTCCAAGAGAGAATTTATTATTATTTTTTTTGAACCCCACCAAAAACAAAAGATGCTAATGAATCACATTTATTTTGTTTTAATTTGACTTTTGTTAAATTATATTAAAGAGTAACTTATAACTCACTTACCTATAAAATATTAACTTACAACTCACTTACCTATAAAATATTGACTCCATTCTTGTTATTAATTTTTACGTGAGTTGGATAAATTATAAATTACTCATGTTATACTTTAACATGACCCATTTAATTTTCATATAGATATCGACAAAATGTTTGAGATACTGTAACTATTTGTTTATTTATTTAATTTCTTTTTAACTAATAAAAAGAATTACGGATAACACTATACATAATTTGTCCATTCTGATACAATAGTAATATTACTGAAGCAAAACTAAGGTTAGCAAATGCAAAACAAATTGAGAATACCATATACATTCACTCAATCGGCAATAGCTGCTTCCTGGTTATTGTACATGCAACTACGGGCTGCGGCATTAATGAAGAAAAAGTTAATAAATTAAACAAATGTAGGAGAAAGAAAACAAAACTTTGTGATCTCCTTTTTTTCTTTGGTAGTCAATGAAATCTTCAATCAATGTCAGCTTAACATCGCGAGTTCTTCCAAGGATATACGTATTGGCATTGCAGGTTGTATCATTGACTTGTACCACCCCTCTTCTGATATCGGTACAAAAATATGCACACATTTAATATTAATTTGAACATTTTTAACCCCCCCCCAACCCCTACCTAAACACAAAAACAACTGCAATCCTGCAAACTTTCTAAATTACAGAAGGAAGAATTCATAACCAAGGCACTATGATTAGTTCAATCGTGTTCTAAGAAAGTAGGTAGGCATCTATGTGAATGATTAGTCTAATCATGCTTATATGTTGGAAGTGCAGCCTGGCTATTTTGGTACCCGTGTCAATAACTGCTGTGCCGCCAAGAGCTTGTCTAGTTATCAGAACTGGCAGCAGCATCCCCTTCTGAGTCTCGTCGTTTTTTCTTCCCCTCACCATGCCTTGACCTCCTTGGTGCCTCATCTTCACTCTCACTCTCATCGTGTCTGAAGTTTCTTGAGCCATATTGATCTTCCTGGTTAGCCTTTGACCCTTCCTGCTGATATTGCACCTCATCATCTGGCCCCCTGCCTGGACCTGCCATTTCTTGAGCCCTGCCCTGATCTGATCCTGCACTATATCTGTCATTACGGTCATTGGTAGAGCCCCTCGCGTCTCTCTTAGCAGCACGGCTACTGTTCTGAGAGGATTGTGGCTGGTTTGGGAATGGTGGGGGCATGCCAACCGGTCGTCCACCTCTTGGATTTGTAGCTGCGGGTCCCATTCCTCCCATAAAAGGAGGCCGTCCTGGTCCCATCATCATCCCGCTGAATCCATTTGGTGGAAATACAGCCCCTGGTTGAGGAGGTCGCCCAGGAAACATCATGCCACCTGGGCCTGTGAAATCACCAGAGAACCTTGGACCATATGGAGCAAAAGGACGAGGAGCCACACCGAAAAGATCTGGCATTGGAAAACCATCTGGTGTAACACCATATGAAAATCCATCAGCACCTATCATCATAGGGGGAAAACCTCGCATACCAGGCATGGGTCTCGCCCCACGGGCTAGTGGCATTGGACCAGGCCACATCATTCCTCTGCCCCTCCCTCTACCCTGGCTTGCAGTTCCGAAGCTCTCTTCCTCCTCTTCGCTTTCCTCTTCTTCCTCTTCTTCATTGTCCTCAAATGGGACTATATCTGGATTATCCCCTCCATTGTCTGGATTCACTCCCTTTGCTTTTTCCTCCTCTCGTTTTGCTTCAGCTGCAACTGATATTGCCTGTATTACAAAATAAAGAGACACAAAAATGTAGATTCATTTAGCTCAAGCCTTAGGGCATCTAAACGAAACAATCAAGAAACGTTAACGATGTATTTAGAATACTAAGATTTACACTTGTCCTTAGCTTTCTTAACCACACTTAACCAATTTTGGCAACCTATAGTCCACTTGGTCATATGAATGAACCATTTCGGTTTCTCAAGTATTAGACACACAGAAAGTCTTGGATGTGGAAGAATTTGCAGCCAAAGATAGAGAAGCAATGTGCAAGGAAAATATACTAGGAGAAATGGCTTACTAAGATTAATGCCTTATATGTTTAAAAACCAAGAACGCCTTTGCATACTGATTCACACAATCACTCAAGTAGAGAATAAAAAGATGCAAGTCATTTTTCCAATTGCAAAAGCAAAGAACTTCAGAACTGACAATTCCGTTAGGGCACATCCAATATCCTACTTCATGTCTGATGAAAGTACCAAATTGGTTTTTGATTTTTCAAAATCTAGGAACATATTGGCCAGTGTTCTAAAATCATTATTCTAAAAATATAAAAACAAGGAAAACCTATCTGGTTTGGTGGTTAAAAAAGAAGGGGGAAACATAACCTATCTGGTTTGGTGGTTAAAAAAGAAGGGGGAAACATAATGAACTACTTTGTAAAGAATGAATTGGTGTTCATTTTAGAATTTCTTTTTCTAAAATTTGAAAAACAAGTTTTCCCCTCTTCAAAGTACTCTCCAAATAATTGCTACCAAACACTTTTTGCCGTGTTTTGATTTCAAAAGTGATTAAAAATGCTACCCAATGACGTCTAAGCTTGTTTCATTTTTCTTCTACATCAAAACCTACTCTTGACAATTTCTGGCCTATTTCTTGATTTCAGAAATAACATTACCATAAGTTCACTATCTGGTTCCAGATAAAGCAAGGCAGCCAACTGCTCACCAATAGAGGGTTCTAGCTCCTGACAATCTCTACTAATCTGCAACAATACAGAATTTTTTTTTTTTTAAAAAAAAATGATCAGATAAGTTAATTGGAGCTTATATAAAGATTTGACTAGTAATGGTATCACATAAAAGAAATACAAAGAGGAAAAAAAATCTTTTGGAACAATTGAGTTCAAGGGACTTGAACATTTGTTTGGGTTTTTGTTCAGATAACTTTTTAAATTTCATTGTTCAATTAAAATTTGAAACTAAGAAAATATCTACAATCCCACACCTCCAATTTCAGGGCAGGATCTTTATATGATTATTGTCATGTATCTCATAAAATATTAACTCAACATGCATCCTGAACTAAGTTTCATGCCCATACCAGTCCACCACACAAATAGCTCAACTTGAGTAACTTTGTGGAATCATAGAACACGAATGGTTTATGATCCCAAGTGAAGGCAAAGTGTCCAATCCTAAATTATCTCCGGACCAGCCAATAATCAAAATCTCAGTAAGACCAACCAAGTAGGCCCTAGTCTAATAGATTGATTATTTAGTAGTTAATGCAAATTTTTTTTTTAGTTAGATCAATTGTAATAGATAAGTATGGTGCGCAAACAAATGAGTACTGCTGTATAAGTTTTTTCTACATTATCATTGGAGGAGCAAGTGCAGATCTTAAACTAACTTAAATTGAATTTTAGTACGATTAGTTAGTAAATAACAAAAGATTCAGTCTTTTACATTGCTAATAGCAGTATTTTATCAATAGAAATGATTAATTAAATATAGATACAAAAGAACCATATTTGGTTCAACAGGAAATATCAGCAAGCCTGAACATGTGTTCCATTGCGTAGCCATAGGTCAGTCCAGCACTCCTCCAATTCAATTTAATTCATGCTAAATAATTGTCAAACTGAACACTTGTACAAGTACGTTGAGAAAGAAGAGATGGGATATGAGAAAGAAAATTAACTATCAAATGAGTAGAAAATTCGAAAGAATACGGCATTCAGTATAGATTGAGTACCTTCACTGGTAAGTTCTCATTATATGGATTCCTCAAATGACGAGTTTTATGGAAGGACAGTTCGCATAACTGCAAATAAGAAATTATAATTTGTCATCATAACAAAAATCCTATAATCATCAATGAGCATAAAACAATTCATGTATGTATCAAATTCAGAGCCCATGTAGTTTGTGCTAGAGCCTAAACATGTTTATGCAGGAACAGAAGATCTGTCACCAAATCATAAAAGATCTGAATCAAAGAAAATTCACTACTTCTCATAATAGTTCCAATCCTATATTTCATAAACTATGGCCATTCCATGCCAATGGACAATAATTAGGTACTCGTTGTAATTGTTTTTATTTTTTTTTATCTTAAATAAAATAACTTGTAGAAAAGAGGGGACATGTACCTTCAACCATTTAACTGAGAAATTCCTCCCATAATGTGCAGTTCCATGTGCGTATTTCCAGTTCCCCCCACCCACAGACCCACCAATTTTTGAGGTCATCTTGGCACAACCCTAAAAGATCAACAGTTCTTTCAATGTTGAACATCTCAAAAAAGAAGAGAAAAAAAAGTGGTCTTGATTACAAAAGAAACAAATTTTATCAAACTCCAAACTACCTGGAAATGCCGAGTTCGGTTGACTGAGAAGATCAAAATCACATTTTCAGCAGAATCAAAAGCTTCATTTAGTTTAGCTTCATTGCTCCTTTGAGTTGCCCATACTCCTTGTTGTACCGATAATTCAAGATTTTCACGGTTGCAGCTTTTAACAATAAAATACCTATGGTTCATGATTTGAAATAAAATAAGTATGTATATCCAAACTCGTCAACAATTGAACATAACAGAAAAAAATTGCTTTAATTGGAAACAAATAAAATAACTCATATAATACATAAAATCTCCTTAAAATCACACTCCAAGAGCATAAATATCCAAATAAGGTAAAGCGCTCAATCAGCTTGAATTGGCATTGAATTGCTAAACCACAAGACAAATACAAAAAACATACAGACACCCCACTGATATGTGATTGAAAGCATAACAGAATACAACGACCATAGTATGGTCTGTAGCTAGTTGACAGATCCGACCATAGACAAATTTAAAATATTTAACTCTGACGATCCCTAAACTTCTCTTTTGAAATTTGTAATACTAATTATCATACAGAAGGTCCTGTGGTATTGAAATCTAAATTACAACACAAGACTATGGCAGAGGGTTAATGAAAATAACAGAGAAAGAAAAGATAAGAAGAAACAAAGTTGAATATCCATAACAGTAAAAGAATATGATACTCATTAGCTTCTTTAAGCAAATTACACTTCAACTGAAAATATATTAATATCATTATATCTAAGCTATTAGGCACTCCAAATTGTACAATAGCAGCCAAATAGGAACAACACTTTAACCAGTAAGACCAAGCTAGAAGCCACTTATAAAGTCTATAATTTATGATGAAACCATATGGACTAAAATACTAAATTTAAAAAAAAAATTCAGAAACAATAATGGTTATTCATTTAGGCCAAAAATGCTTCAACACTAGCATGAGGAATGTTATTGGCTTCATTGTGTACATTTCTTCTCAAGTAAACAATGCACCATGCCGTAATTAACAAAAGCAAGAGGCATGGAATGCCATAAACTCAATAGGCTCTCGATCAACAAAACGAATCCTGAATTTTTCTGCCATGGAAAATCTCTCAAGGCTACTCATCTCCTTGGTTAAGATGCTATCTAAATGATTTCTTCTCGATTCTGACACGACAAAATGAGTGTAATGCTGTAATAAAGCCAATTAGACCCACAGTTCTCTCATCACCTATCCCACGGATTAAGCAAACAAGGCCGGGTCTTAGAGAGGGTCCTTTTCACCAACTGCATTCCTACTAAATTCCATGTCAAAGATTACTAAACCAAACAATAAGAGTACATAATGTTTTTCTACAAAATGTTTCTTACTTTTATGTTACCTTAACCTCACTTTTATGTCCAACTCTACTAGATTTAAAAGATTGAACCTATTTATATAGAATCCATCCAACAGAATTTGGTATTGTTGTTACTCTCCTATGACCATGGTACTCTGCACATACTTTTAAAAGATACTACCCAGTTGAACCAGCTTCTACACTCAAAAGGTTTCTGCAGACATACTCCAACTCCTCCCTTCAAATACCCTTCAACACTCAGTTGAGGCAACCGACATTATTATGCATAAGATTAATTTCTCACTAAAGATCTGTTAGTATTCTTCTAAAAACTAATAAACTTAGTTCCCTGCTACACCAGAATTTTTAGCATTCTGAGATACTCGGAAAAAGCTCACCTTGTCCTCCACAAAACCAACATATTAGCATACATGTGTATCTCTCAGAAAACATGTAAATACAAGGGAATGCAATAGCAGAACCAATAAGCCAAAAACATCAAAGCATGGACTAAAGCACAATCACTTAGAGATTCAGTGAATGAATTAATCAAAGTAAGAAATTTGTAATACTACTGATAACATGATTACTATGTATACGCATCTTAAAACCACTGTTGACTCATTGCTGCCAGGAAATTAAGTGGTTGTCTGGATGTGTCTATTTTCATGTTTTCTAAAATAACAATTAGTTGAAAACATGTTTGGTCAAGTCTGTTTCAGTATTTGGTTGCTCAAAAAGAAATTAAAAATACAACTAAATTGAAAAATAATAATAATAATAATTTGTTTTCAACCATTATAGAAAATGAATTTTCTTAACAAACTGCAACTTTTAACTTAAAACCACTATTTTATCAAAAACAACACCAAACATTTTTTTGCAAAAGCATTTTCCAATTATAAAAAAATCTTTGAAACAATACCAAATGCACCAGATAAGTTCAGCTATATCTTACTCAATGAGGGGAAAAGGGAAAAGCAGCTGATAATGATGCCACTCTACTGCTCAGTCCTCAGAGAATTATTTAGATCAGGATCTGAACATGGCATAATTGGAAACTTTTGTGGCAGATGCTCATGTGTACAGGCATTACAACACCATGCATTTGAAAGAAAAAAGTTATATATCAAATGATGAAATTAAGAAAGGCATACAATAAATGAGTAAATAGAATTGCATTACTATCAAATCTTATTCCCTTTTGCTATTAAAAAAAAAAAAAACTTCAAAATAGAGATAAAAGTTAACTGTCAGCCAGTAGGAAACTAATTACAGCTAACAAGAAGTTGATTGGGTGAACTTCTCATAACAATATCCAAAGTTGATTGGGTGAACTTCTCATAACAATATCCAAATAAAATACAAACATTGATTTACATAACCCAGCTATAGACCTCAGGGCTCTGAACACACCTAGATATTCCTTGGGGCAAGGGTGTAGCATTTCTGTTCGTCTGATGAGGTAGGCCATTTGAAAGGTTTTGCATCTGGGTGTGGGTGCCCTGTTGTTGGGGTTGTTGAACCAGCTGCTGCTGATGCACATTAGGCAACTCTGCTGTTGAAGGTTTTCCGGCCGCACCTTGACTGACAGCATTGGGACCTTGTGAAAACTGAGATTTATCTGTTTGATGGGAGAAAGCACCTCGCTGTTGAAAAAATTTATTAGGGTTGCCATGATTGTATGAACTTATTTGCTGAATCTTCTGAAGCACTTCTTCCACAGAAGGTGGAGGTCCAGGCAACTTCACATGCCTGTAGCGGCAATCAGGACCATTTGGACAAAAACCCAGCTTGTACCTGCAGCATGGAACTCTCTCAGATAAAAACAAAAGAAAACCAAAGAAGAAAAAAAGAAAAAGAAAGGAAGGAACAAACAAATTTAATGCTCATAGTGTTATAATTTTGCTTTCCACTGCACCACCTTCAGAACTAAAAATGCCATCTTAACACAAAACCAATTTAAGTTAAGACCACTAATTACCCCATTTCCATATTGAAAATTATCACTAATCCATAACAATACAATTTCATCAACAAGAATGCTTTACAATCATCGTGAAATAAACAGGACATGCCTAAAATCAACTAAACCACAAAAATTAAACTTAATAATCATACCCCACATTCATCGACAACAAGAAAAACAAACAGACGAAGCATATAAAAGCTAAAGACAATATAAACAAAAAAAAACGAGGGGTTATAGGAAAAAGATGGGAAATTTATACATGTTACACTCTTTGATATCCTCATTAGTGTGCTTATAAACGCAATCCTGTTCACGGCACTCCCCAAACAATCTAAAAAACCGACAGACCGGCATCCGAGACTTATCATATTGATGAAGAAACCCACAAGCGTCACCTTTCATACAAAGACTACGCAGCCAGTGCCGGCACACCGTCTGTCGGAAGCTCCTCCGGCCCGAATGGTGCGGTACCGGCGCCAACGCATGGTCCGGAGCCGCCCCGGCGGAAGAAGAGGCGGCGTGGTTGGCGTTGGCAGCGGCGGCAGCGGTGGAATCGGATTGGATTGCGGGGTTGGAGGCGGTGGGTATAGTGGGGCCCGCGTCGAGGCCGCCCTCGAAGTCGAAGCTGAGACCTCCTTCCGAGTCCTCCATTTGAGAGAGTTTAATTAATTAGTTGTTTGGGAAAATTGGGGACTGATTGGTTAGAAATTAGGGTTTCTTCAAAATTGAATTAATGTGAAATTGGGGATATAAGAGTTAAGATCAAAGGATGTAAAAAGGAGGAGTTTTGCAGTTTAGAGAGTAGAAAGACACAGAGGGATTTGAGAACTTGTACAGTTTTGTTGAACTTGAATCAAGGTCTTCACTCTTAAAGCCATGACAATTACAAAGACAATGACAATGACAATGGCGGGGAAAGAGCAAAAATAATAATTTTAATGAAGAATTTGCTTTTAATTTAATTTTAATTTTTTTATTTTTTATCATTAATATTTTTTTTTATTATATAACTTATTAATTTTTACTTGCGAGTTTTGGATATTTCATAAATAAATATTGTCAAAATTCTTCTATATATATATATATATTAATTAAATAAATTTAAAAGAGAATACGCTAAAGAGAAGTGTGTGTGAGTATATATATATATATATATATATATATCCACGAGTAGACCGGGCAATAGTTTTTGTTTAGATGTGATCATCACAAATCTTAGTCAAATTGGGATATTTATTTTAGAAGGATATATATTACATGAAAATACAGAGTAACGCCTAATTTATATACGTTTATTTAAAAAATAAACACCTAATCTACAAAATTTAAAAGTGGGAATTAAAATCTTAATGTGAAATATGGGGTGGGAAGGTTCAACGCTTTTTCCAAATATCTGACCTCAAATTATTACTTAATATTGTGACAACTCATGTCACTCTACGAAGCTTATTGAACATCCATTGGAAACTTTGTTTTGATCTTCTTTGAGAGTTGAGATCAACCAAAGCATCTTTTACATTAATCCTTTTCCTGAGGAATTTCTGCAGAGCATTTCAAGGCCAAACTTAAGAGGGATGATATGCAATTCTTCTAAGCTGCAAACTTGCAGTCGAGATGAACCGCAAAGTGGATGATTTTATGCAAGAAGGATTCACCAAAGAAGTTAGCAAATAGTCCTCCGCTTGGAATTTCTCCTTCTAGTCCATTGTAAGACACATTAAAGTCGCTAAGATGAGAAAGATCTTCCAACGACTTGGGAATTTCTCCAAAAAGATTGTTACCAGAGAGATCTAAACTTTCTAGGCAAATTAAGCTACTAAAAGATTGAGGAACCCCCAACGCCGCTTGGTATATAACCTGATAGTTGATTCCCTCATAGATGTAATTCAATCAAAACTTTCAAATTCCCAATATCTAATGGAAGAGAGCCACCTAGTGAATTCAATGAAAAATCTACTACTAAGATATACTCAAGGCTCCAGAAGGTTGAAGCTTGAAGGTATAGTGGAAGGCCTATGAATCTTAAGTTGAAATGCCTTTGAGAAGTTAAAATAGCCAAGCAAGTGGATATCCGGCCTTGAAGTGCCTTGTTATTTAAATGTAACGTATCTGTGCTCTCTAATTTACAAAGATCATTCGGGATGAATCCTTATCACTAATTGTAAGAAAGACCCATCCTTGGAGCTTGTGCAATTTTCCCACTATTTTGGGAATAGTGATAGCTAGTTCATTCCGAACAAGGCTTAAACCAATCATGTTGCTTAAGTTATCGGTTTATACAAGAATTATATGGTTTGGGGAATGCCGAGCAAGCTTGCTCGAGGGCAAATCAGTCAGAACAGAAGACCGGATCACTAGCACGAAGACATCCTTACTCGGTGTCAAAGTTAGTCGGGATCAAGTATTCTAAGTTGGTCGGGCTTAAATATTCGCATCCTGCTCGAGCAAGGTTACAAAGAGCAGGGATGTCCGCAACCATCGAGCGAGCCCTGATCACATTATGAGCAGCATCAAGAACAGGAAGAGACTAGAGCTCGAGCAGAGCAAACCCAAGCATGGCAGCCCCACATCTGTAGTTCAGGACGATCAACAGCTTCTCTCCGAGAAGAAGAAAGTAGCCGCCAGACGCCCCCCACACTCTGACATCTTGTCACGATGATCGATAACTGACAGGCACCCCCGCTCCATAGGGTTTTGTTACTGTTACCGATAACCATCACATACTCCCACAATATCATTATTTCATCATGGTGACCCATAACCGTCTGACATTCCACACTCCCAAGTTTCATCACGGTGACCCATAACCGTTTGACATCCCATACCCCTAAGTTGTGCCACTGTGACCCATAACCGTCAGAAAGACGTAGGCACAATGAATGCAGGGGATGACACCCAAGCAAGGGTGGCGGGAAAAAAAGAGGGATAAATATCTGACAAAGGGAGTGGTAAAGGGATCTTCAACTTCTTTTCCTTAGAATTTTCTCTGTTTTTCCTTTTTTTCTCCAAGAGAGGGAGAATTAAAAAAGAGCAAACCCGATTACTGACTTGAACGTCGGAGGGTTTTTACCGAAAAAACATCCGGCGACCTCTGATATTTTTTCTGTGGATTCAGGCCAGAAGATACCGCTTTTCCAGCAAACCAAGAAACTCAAGAGTCAGCTGAAAATCCTGCTCGAGGTAGATGCGACCAGAAGAAAGCAGTATCATATTTTGGAGCGACCAAAAAACCGCATCAACATTTTGTCCTTGGAGCTGGAGGTGAAGTAATACCAGCCCGCATCTTTCGGGCTGCTTTTCAACTGATAGAGGTGCTTTATTTCATTTACCACCGGCTCACCTAGATTACACCAATTCCACAGGACGTATAGCCCAGATAAGACCCTCCACCCATTTGGATTCAGTTACCTTGGTGCCAAGTGCAACTGGAAGAGGACTCGGGCAAAATAAGACTGTAAGGGTAACCTAACACCCCACCTAAAGCACTCGAGGTAGAAGGTAACATACCCCCGAGAAAGGCGGTTGTGAGTGTTTTTTCTGCCAGGAAGATGAAGGTCAACACTGGCAGGGATATGGTAAGTGGCCCTAAGCCTATTTAGATCCTGTTGGGAGGTTTCACATCTCATGTTGTCAATGGCAAATGACTCGGCCTTCGACCTTTGGCAGGTCCTTTGCCTTTTACTTGGCCGATTTTTTTTTAGAACTTCACCCTCAACGGCATTGCTGGCAGTATGAATGACCTCTTCATGACTCTGGTCTCTAACGACAACCCCCCTATCGACCCGAGAGTCATTAAAAGAAGAAGATTCTTCAGGCGACATCCTCCTAGGTTGTTGTATGACAGACATTTTTCCTAGAGACCGCAGTCTACTAAATGGGAAACGAAAACCCACAAAACAAAAATGACGAGAACGAGAAGAAGAAGTAAAAAAATTTATACCTGAGACTGATGTGAAGAGTGCAAATAGCAACGACGGTAACCAAGAAAGTAGATTTCACTTGCAGGCGGTAGGCTTCAATTTTAAGCAATATGTGGAGATAAGAGAGTGCAAAACGGTGAAATTTGGGATTTATAAAGAGGAAAGTGAGTTGTTCCAACAGACGGCACGTTGCTCAAGGGGGCGGGACTGTTCAAGGAACCGCCTCTTCAAATTTCAAACGAGTGGCCCAAATTAATCCACGCAGCCCACATTAAATGTGAAGTGACGAAAGAAGCGGACAGCTCAGCGTAAAAAAACTAAAAGGGGGGGAACTTGCTCGAACAAGTAGTTTCTAGTCTTATCCCGTTTGACTCTCAAGACTAGAAACTTGGGGACTGGTGTTTAGGGAATGCCGAGCAGGCCTGCTCGAGAGCAAACCAGCCAGAACAGAAGACTTGATCACTAGCACAAAGACACCCTTACTCGGTGTTAAAGCTGGCCTGGGTCAAGTGCTCTAAGCTGGTCGGGCTCGGATATTCACATCCTACTTGAGCAAGGTCATAAAGAGCAGAGATGTCCGCAACCATCGAGCAAGCCCTGGTCACATTATGAGCAGCACCAAGAATAAGAAGAGACCAGAGCTCGAGCAGAGCAAACCCAAGCATGGCAGCCCCACATCTATAATTCAGAACGATCAACAGCTTCTCTCTGAGAAGAAGAAAGTAGCCGCCAGACGCGCCCCACACCCTGAAATCTTATTATGACAATCGATAACTGTCAGACATTCCCACGCCATAGGGTTTTGTCACTATTACCGATAACCATCACATACCCCACGGTATCATCATTTCATCACGGTGACCCATAACCGTCTGACATCCCACACCCCCAAGTTATGCCACTGTGACCCATAGCTGTCAGAAAGACGTAGGCACAATAAATGCAGGGGATGACGCCCAAGTAAGGATGGCGGGAAAAAAAAAAGATAAATATCTGACAAAGGGAGTGGTAAAGGGATCTTCGACTTCTTTTCCTTAGAATTTTCTCTGTTTTCCTTTTTTTTCTCCGAGAGAGGGAGAATTAAAAAAGAGCAAACCCGATTACTGACTTGAGCGTCGGAGGGTTTTCACCGGAAAAACATCCAGTGACCTTTGATATTTTTTTTGTGGATTCAGGCTAGAAGATACCGCCTTTCCAGCGAGCCAAGAAACTCAAGAGTCAGCTGGAAATCCTGCTCGAGGTGGGTGCGAGCAGAAGAAAGCAGTATCATATTTTGGAACCAAAAAACCGCATCAACATATACCACTAAGTTGACCAGAACTTGCAACAAGGTATTCAAGAGGTGCAGAGAAATATCCGTTTAAATTTGAAAGGACGCCTTTCAATGGATTGCTTTCTATGGCCAGAAACCTCAAGTATCTGTAATTAGTCAAAGAAGGGTAGAAACTTAGTTGTTGAGTAGAAGGTCTAGTGGTCAAATGACTATATCCTAAGTATAGAATCTGGAGTTGTCTGCAATTACCAAATGTATCCGGAATAAGGCCATAGCACAAATTATTTGATAGCTCAAGGACAGTGACCTTAGAAGCATTGCAAATGCAACCATAGATTTTTCCATTAAGAATTAAGATTAGTCCCCAGTAAGTAAAGTCCTAGGATATTTGAAAGGTAGAGACTAGAGACCAATGGTTGATGGAAGATGACCCGATAAATTATTTCTGCTGATGTCAACAACTTCCATGATTGAGTTGGTGAAGATCATAGATGTTATGAGACCACATAAGTTGTTGTCATCGAAATCTAAATACTGAAGGTTGTGTAGGTTGCCAATTTTATGTGGTATTTCCCCTGCAGAATGTAAAAAATCATGCATTAATTTCTCAAGCTCTGGCATGTCTTCAAATGCTTTATCTATAATCTAAAGGTTCTACAATTGGGGGGACTTTAATTAACTTAAGTTTGGATGAATGTCGAGCTTCTTTAAGTCGAGTACCAAATAATTTTAATAATTAAAAGAAAATTCTATGCAATATCGATTGCGGGCCTGAAATTGTATGCAAGTTGATGCTTTTAAGCTCGAATGGAATATCAAAAAGTTCTGTCTTGAAAGAGATGCATTGTTATTAAAGCTATGTAAGGAGCAGCAGTGACAGATAATTGATTTCTGCATCAAGGCATGAAAGCTTGGTATTTATCTGTCAACTGATTTTCATGAAGTACTAAAGTAGTGAGGAAAGTAAAGTTTCCGATACTCTTTGGAATTCTTCATGTGATCTTATTTCTGCGAAAGAACAACACTTCAAGTGATTGATGACTACGGTGCAAATCGTCAGGGAGACTTCCTGATAAGCTGTTATTGGAAACGGACGACCGATTTCATAGAAGAAATGTTGATGGATTGTGGAAATTCAACTGCAAACAAAATTCATATTGTTTAATGTTTACTAAGAATTAAGCAAGCCATTGCAAGTTAGTAAAAGAACAAGGTTGAATTGCACTCTCCAAATTGTTACCATTAACGTATAATTCCATAAGCTCAGATAAGTTTCCAATACTTTGTGGAATCCATCCTGTGATTTCGTGAACAGAAAGTACCAATCCTTTGAGCTTTCTGCAATCACCCAAACACTTGAAGGAAGTTGGCTTGTTATCCATTTGAAGAAAAGTCAAACGATTCAAGTTGTATAATAAGTGCCTGATTGGAATGACTATGTACTTATTTATCCCATAATTCTGTTTTTAATTTTTTGTTGTTTTTTTAGCATAACTTTTGAAGATTAATAAGTTATTTTATATTTACTAACAAAATCTCAAATTTTAGACTTTTGAGAATAAATGTTGAAAAGTATTTTTAAAATGAGAAAGACCACTCACACTCTCAAATTTTGTTTAAATGGTTATACAGACATCCTTAGTTTTAAAATAATTATACAAATATATTTTTTACTATTATACACTTAATTATAACAACCTAGCAATTAACTTTAAATAAACTTTTATAACAAATAAAAATAAAAATAAGGTAATATATAAAATAAGATAAAGTTTATAAAAATATTTTTAATATTAAAAAATTATGTTAACATTATTGATATGTCATATTCTTTTAATAATAATAAAATCTATTTGACATAATAATAATATTAAAATAATTATACCTATCATTCACCTTAATTTATAAAATTTATATTATTTTATTTATAATATCTTTTTTAGTTATGTCTACGTTAATTAGTATAAATCCTAAAGCTAATTTTTGGATTAATAGATTTTGGTATTAATAAAATTTGCAGGGACAGACTAATAATTTTTAATATTAAATTAACTTTCATTATAAATATTATTTTATTAATTTACTTATTGTAATATTTTATTTATATTATATAACATTTATTTATTATTTTTCTCTTATCACTATATTTATATTTATTTGGGTTGTCATAATTAAATGATATAATAATCATTTATAAAATTAAAGGGGTCTATGTGACTAATTATGAAACAAAGAAGGTCTATGTGATCATTTAAATAAACTTTGGGGGTGTGGGTAAGCTTTTTTTTTTTTTAAATGTTAAAGTAATATTATTTCATTTCTTTCAAGACATAACTTTAAATAAATTATCTATTAAAATAATTTTATAATTTTTAATAAAAGCTCTCCGACAACCAAATAACTAAAATTTTTTAAATAAAAAATCTACTTGTAAAAACTATACTTAAATAAGTTTTATTTAAAAAGCTATATCAAATAAAGTCTAAAACTGTTATACATTTTGTAAAGTCTAGCCCAACAACTAAGTAGATATAGTCTGCTTTAGGCACAAAATCTATCATGATTTTGTTATTAGGTTTTGCAATCCAAAGCATATCTACTTAGTTCGAAGAGTGCATGACTTTTAAATTAGTCTACGAACTCACTCGCTAACAATATAGAATATTACATACTTTCCCATTAAAGACCTCGCATTCGTGTGAGGATCATTAGAAATAGAATGAAACAAAACTATATCATTCACATATCCATCCATACATTAAGTTTCCAGTTAGCTCTAATACTAGTTATAAAAACATAGACCCAATAACTAAGTAGATATTATTCGAATTGTGCAAACGACCCATCAGAGTTTTATTATTAGGATTTACAATCTAAAAATCATCTACTTGGTTAGGAGAGTCCATGGCTTAAAAGCAAGTATAAAAACTCTTTTGCTAGAGATATAAGTTGTCACCCACTAGGTAACAACTATTGGGAATTAAAATAAGATTTGGATCGAATGATGAGCTGATATGTGTTTAATTCTTCATAATCTTGTGTCACTCATGCATATAGCAATTATGGTTAAGATTTAATTAGTTTTATATTCGCAATCCAATAACTATCAATCATATATTTCTAAAATATTAGCAAAAAGATCAATTTAGCATTGAATCGAAATCTATTAAAATAGCTTATTTAAAAACATAAGGCTAAATATTTATTTAATCTATATAATTTGAGCTAAGTATTCATTTAGTCTTTATATTTAAAAAAATATCTCAAGGCACCCATAGTGGTAATTATATTAAAAGCCTACTTGCTTTTTTTTTTATAATAATACACTAGCAATAACATTACTGGAGATATCAATAAAAAAAAACTGTATGAATTTATTAAATTAGACTTAAAAGTAAAAAAATAACTAAAATAAAAATCAATTGTTATTATTTTACTTTTAGAATTAATTTGTTAAATTAATTTTTTACAAAAAATTATTACTAAGATTCTTACAAGAGTATTAAACATTTTTTAAATTGACTAGTGTTAATTTATTTATTAGCAAGATTGTTACAAAAATATGAAAGATACTAGTTGTTTTATACTGATATTTATTTTTTAATTTGCTAATAAGTAATTATTAATGATATGGCTGCTTTAATGCATATATCCTTAATAGTGATTATAAACTTTCTTTTGGAATGCAACAATACTATTATTTTCATTTTACTAGACCATGCATTTATTTTAAATTTATTCCTTTGTTAATTGGTAAGGTAAAAACCCACGACTGATGCAGACCGCAACAAAGCTAGCATCCCTACAATAACAAATTATCCCAATCCTCCTTGACAGTATCAACAGTTTCAAGCTTTTTGAACATCTTTTAGGAACTTTATTTTTATCTTCTTGAGATCAACCAAAGCATCTTTAACATTCATTCTTTCCTCAGGAATTTCTATCGAGCATTTCAATGCCAAGCTCATAACGGATGACATGCAATTCTTCTTAGCTGCAATGCCAGCTTCATCTTCTCTGCTCAGCAAATTGGCATCTATAACGTCAATAATTGCGTCAGGTAATGATTCTTCGACCCAACACTTCGAGCACATTTCTCTCATAAACATCTTATCTGTAGGCTTTCTTTTAGTAAATGTTTCCATCATTAAAATGCCAAAGCTATAGACATCTCCACTAGTAGAAACAATTCCTCTGATCCATACTCTACATTTATTAAACTTTAATCATCAGAAAGTTTCATGAAAAATATAATAATGCATAATTATTTTTGTATCGAAGGAGTAGCAGCTGATTTACCCTATGGTTGGATAGATAAATGTTTATATTTCCAATATATATGCTTAAAAAACTAGAACATTCACCTGGTGCCATGTAACTAATAGTTGCCAGAGTCATGGTTTGCTTTACAAAATCAACTTTATCTAAGAGTTTAGTAATTCCAAAATCATCCAAATATCCAACCATATCATCATCTAACAAAACATTGCTCGACTTCAGATCACAGTGGATAATTGATGTTGAATAGCCTTGATGAAGATATTCCAATGCAAAAGCAACATCTATCATTATGTCCAGCCTCTGTTCGATATTGAGTAGGTAGTTTTGGGAATACAACCTGTTTGAGAAAGAAATCAGAGTGACCTCGAGCAGACTATTATGATTAGATAGTTATCTAATGAACTCAAACAGAGCATCTTGACTAGGTGGTTATGGGGAGCTCGAGTACATCATATCGACCAAGAGTTTATCTAATGCTTTTGACCAAATAATCTCGACCAAGAATTAAGTCTCGAGTAGATAACCATGACCATGAAGTAAGTCTGGTGAGCTCAAATAGAGCACTTGGACCAGGTGATAATTTCAATTATCTCGACCAGATTGGTTTAAATGAGACATTTGTGCAGTTTACTCGGAAGTAAGACCTATTCAAAGTAAACTACGTTCTAGTAATTATGTAACTGACTCATTACATTTATGCGTACATTTAAATATAGTAATTCTAGAATTTAAGGGGAGAGGGGGAAACAGAAAAATGGGAGAAATGGAAAAGGGGGAATGAATTATGATTATTATGGATTATGAGTGCCAGCACAAAAAGAAAAATAGAAAGAGTCGTGCCGTTCAAAGTAGAATTCTTCTAAGATCCATTGGTCAATTTTGCATGCTCTGCTCCTAAAATATAGAGATATTTATGAGGCAGATCCGGGTTGGTTGGTCCGAAAAGTCATAGGAAAGGCAGACTAAGTGAAATAAAATAATATATGGCTGGTACGGACAAAGTTGGAAAAGAAGGAGATGCGATGTATCTTTACTGGGTACGATGAGCAGAAGAAAGGGTGGAGATCCCACCCCACTACCAATAAAGCATACGTCTCGCCACTTCTTGTTTTTAACGAGGCATCATCATGGTGGTCTACTAAGAATATAGTGTTGCCAGACTCAGAGAGTTTAGACGCGCGTAGTTACCAGAGCGGCAGGACGTTTATGTCGGGAGTGACTCAAAACTAGTAGAGTCGCAAAATTAGAGTTCACGAACTGGCAGTTCTTTGAGAGCCCCATTTGATAGAAGACAAGTGTTCGCGAGGTTCAAAGTACAAAGCCCATAAACCAAGAAAAGCCTTCCCCCAGAAGTGGGAAGAGTAGCTCACGAACAGAGTTGTGAGATAGTTGAGAGAAGAGACCACTACCAATGGAAATAGAAGACATCACGACTGAAAATAAGCCAAGTCTGAGAAGGTCTTTGCGGAGCAAGAAGTCTAATCCGAAGTATATGCAAGCTGACTTTGCAAACTTTGTGTCACTTTCACAAAAAAATCGAAAAAAAGGAATGGGTGCATCAGTTTATGGCTCGAAGCACCAGGCGTCAGGACGCATCCAGGGCTGACGACTTCACGATGGAAGCTTGTCGTGGCAGTGTACGCCATCGTGCTCTGAAGTGCAAGAAAAGCCCTTTGCGGGCACGACTCATCACCCCGTCATAATTTCTATTGAAACTAGTCTTGAGTCGGTGCAACCGCGAGTGGAATTGGTCAGACTCACTCGTGGAACCCATAGGAATCCATAATAGAACTTGTCAATCGGAATTTCGAGTTTAACTTTGCTTCCTGGTATGGGCTTGCTTCTTAGTCAAATAGGTCCTCTCCGTCTTAGTCGTGGTAAAAGACAAGACTAAGCCTATTCCGCCACATGTAAATAATCTAGCACCTATTCCCCTAAAGAAAGGTATTCGATCTCTCTCTCGGGGAGGGGGGTGGGCTCTATTTTTCTCTTTTCCTCTACTGAAAAAAGGAAAGTCTAAACATTCTACTTGTTCTTTTTCTGTAAATTTCTTTGAAACTTTTGAGTTTAAGGACAATGATAATTAAGCCACTAAGAGCATGGCATAATTTTTTCTCATAAAACCTGATTATTGACTTGAGCGTCAGAGGATTTACGTCAGAAAAACTTTCGGTGCCTCTGACCGTCTTCTTTGATTTCATGTAATTGACGACAATCTGCTAGTAGTTACAGGCGTCATTGGTGATTGACAAGCCCCTTCCCAAAAAAAATATATATATATATATATATATATATATATATAATGATGATGATGATACTGCAGTCAGGAGATCTACTCAAAGGAAAAGAGATTAGATTTTCGGCATCAACATTTTGAGGGTTCACTCTAGAAAAACTTTCAGCGACTTTGACCATCATATCTGATTTCAGATAGTTGACGACAATCTGCTAACAGTTACAGACGTCGTTAGTGATTTGCATGCCGCTTTTATAAAAAAACAAATATAATGATGATATTAAAGTCTATAGATCTACTCGAAGGAGAAGCGACCAGATTTTCGGCATCAATATTTTGGTGTCGTCCGTGGGGAACGGTACAAAAAGTCATTATTATTTCTATTAATTTGGATCTTGCCAAAGTAGTTGTGATAAAAAATTAAATTGAACGGAGTGAAGCTTAATTTAACATTGCTCAGAAACTAATTGTAAAATCCAGGTATTGAAGAAATTTACTTATTCAATTGGTAAGTCATTGATGTGGCTTTTAACTTCAATTCGCATTAGGGGTGAGCATCGGTTAGGTTCGGTTCGGTTTTAGAATAATTTAAAAAATTCGGTTCGGTTCGGATTGAAAATTTTAAAAAACCGAAAAATATTTATGAAAAAAAAACCGAACCGAAACCAAAAGTTTGATTCAATTCAATTTCGGTTCGGTTTCGGTTTTTCGGTTCTGTTTCGATTTTTTAATTTTCGATTTCGGTTTTTTGGTTTTTCGGTTCGGTTTTGATTTTTTCGGTTCGGTTTTTCTCAACAATTCGGTTTTTATAACTCCATACTATCCATAACTCCATACCATAAAAATACAAAAAATATAATCAACCACAAAAAACTAGTACAACATAAAAATTAAAAATCATCCTTGCTCCCTTTTTTCACCATCTCCATTTTCCAGCAACTTTAACAACTTCCAAGTTCCAACATCCACACACTTCTCAACTTAAATCTACACAAATAAAATTGAAATGAGTATAATAACATAAATATAACTATAAAAATAATATATTAAAATTATATAAATGAATAAGTAATACCTATTATTCTGAAACATCACGTAATTGTCAATTGATCCTCTGTTACTTGTGCTAATAATGGTCTCACAAATTCTACAAAGAAATAAAATTAATGTATGAGAACAATATTTATAATAATGAACACTACAAATAAATTATTCAAATTCAAAAGTTAACAAATGATGTTATTACCTACTTCAACAACTTCATAAAATTCAGTTTCTTGCTCGGTTGGTTCTATTATGCGATCTCCGAAAAGAGTTGATCGAAGCCAATTTTGAGTGCAAATTAAGGACTCAACTGTCTTAGGAGTCAAAGAACTCCTAAATGGGTCGAGAATGCAACCACCAGTGCTAAATGCCGACTTTGAAGCAACGGTAGAAACTGGAATCAATATATAATAAAATTGCCTATTCTGTAAATCATAAAATTATTATGAGCAAGCATTTTTATTCTCACTCTATTTATCAATAAAAATGGAAGAGGCATAATGGAACAGTCATAAACAAACCAAACAGCTATCAAAGACCCACCACTAGCAAAGAACGACAAAGACTCAAGCAGATAGCTAACAACACCCACCACCAGCGAGCTAATCCAGACCCAAGCAGCAGTCAACAAGAGAGAAGCTATCAAAGACCCAAGAAGCAGCTAAAAAGCAAGCAAGAATGAACTAACAAACAGCAAGCAGAAGCAGCTAAAAACAGCAGAAGAACAAAGAGCCAAAAACAGCAGAGATGTTACGGGCAAGATGATTCCAGACTCAAAATGGCCCAAGAGAATGAGCTAAGATGTGCTAGCTTGGCCCGATTCTAGAACATTCTAGCAAACTCTAGCACTTTTGTACATAGCCTAGATTTGTGACACTTGTACTGGTCTAGATGTAGACACATGTACATAGAATTCTCTAGAACTAGCCAAGCTTTGCTATAAATAGAGGTGAACTCTAAGCATTGTAATCATCCAAGCAAAGCATCAAACACTTGTAAGCTCTCTTGTAAAGCTTTTGTCTATCAATACAACTTCCGTGATTTGGCTACATTGCTCGCTAGCTTCTCCTTCTCTTTAGCACTTCGGAATCTCTTGGCTTAGCTATCGAGAAGCGCAAAGGCTTACTTAGCAACATCCCGACAAGGTTGTCTAAGTGTCGCGACGGGTTCTGCGCAAGAAACACCCATCCCGTGACAAGTGGTATCGTAGCTACGGTTTGCACACACGCATTCTAGCAATGGCCAACCTTCCAACCACAAGCTTGACGCAAGAAGGTGCTCATGGTGTAGAGATCATCCCGAACCAAGCCGGGCCGCGATGACACTCGCAGGCAGTGCCAAGACTCAAGGCAGTCAAAGGTCGCGATCCGCCGATGCTTTGAGCCACGATCAGCTACGCTTGAAGCAACAACGTCCACTGCTCGAGACACCTCGAAACATTGGAGGAAAGGGTTGACTGCCTCGAGGGCGAATATGCCGACTTCACAGCGGCAACAAAGGCCCTCATGCAAGAGCAAGCCAACACCTCCGAGGGAATTTCAAGCATTCCACGAGGAGTTGATGAAACTC
The DNA here is from genome assembly GCA_025617385.1 of Murraya koenigii. NCBI lineage: Eukaryota > Viridiplantae > Streptophyta > Magnoliopsida > Sapindales > Rutaceae > Murraya > Murraya koenigii. The sequence continues at coordinate 30,809,956 of CM046815.1, forward strand.
CGCAGCTCGTGCAAGACGAGCCGCGCTACCGTCCGCACTGGAGTGGAGGAAGTACGCCGGATCGGGCATGGCACAAGCGCACACTCTCCGCAAGCCCGCCTTCTACAAGCACGAGTGATGCACTGACGCATTGACGTGCAAAGCTCGGACACATACGATGGCACACTGAATGCAATCATCGTAGACAACTTCCTATTCGGCTAGACCAATACTCGATGCCACGGGTGCGAGAGATGAGGCATCAAAGGTGGGCACCGCACCCACGTTCTAAAGCGGCGCCGCACAACTATGGTGGCGTCGCAAGCATGGCGAAATGGGCAAAGGCATCTGCGCCATCAACACATGGGAAGACTTCAAGCAAGAACTCCAAAAGCAATTTGCCCCAAGCAATGCCGAGAGAGAGGCGAGAACACGCTTACGTCGCCTCAAGCAAACGGGTAGCGTGCACGACTACATCAACGAGTTCACTACCCTTATGCTCGAGATCAGCGACATGTCCAACAAGGATTCGCTCTTCTACTTCCAAGATGGCCTCAAGGATCGGGCCAAGACGGAGCTCGACCGCTGTGGCGCCCAAACACTTGACGACGCTTATTGCCACCGCGTGAGTCGCCGCATGAGTACTCCACCCAATCCAAGGAGAGAAGGCCCAGCCAAGGCAAAAGTGGGAGAGAGTCGCAAGGACAAGGGCCATAATCGCAAGGATCGGGGCGAAAAAGCCTCAAGCCGCAAGAACGGGCAAGAAAATCCAAGGCAAGAAGGAAGCTCCTAAGCCCCGCAACCCACGCTTCATTCGCAACCGGCCTCATTGGGTACGCGATCGTCCCGAGAAGAAGTCACTCAATGCCCTCGCTGCCCAGCTCAAGGGCACTCCCACACCATCATCGGACGAACCCCGACCCAAAGCATGGGTTCTATCCAAAGACTTGGCGCACTCGACGACCCTCAAATGGCACTCAAGAAAGTGGTCGATGTATGTTAGCGCGAGCATCAACGGCCACACCGCTCGCAGCATTGTTGGATACGGAGCAACTCACAACTTCGTGATCCGAGGAGGAAGCCAAGCCGCCTAGGCCTCAAGACCACAAGACAAGGAGGTACAATGAAGGCGGTGAACTCACCCGCCAAGCCCATCATGGGCACCGCACACGGAGTGAACGTAGCACTTGGCGCATGGAGCTGAAAGCTCAATTCTCAATCGTGCCCATGGACGACTTCAAGATGGTCCTTGGCATGGAGTTCTTCGACCAAGTCCATGCCTTCCTCTTCCAACCACGAACTCCCTCAAGATCCTCGACGGGAGCAAGGCATGCATGGTTACTACTGAGCGAGGAAAGTCCGAGGAGAAGACACTCTCCGCCATGCAATTCAAGAAGGGTTTCAAGAAGGACTCAAGCTTCTGGTCTCCATCCGGAGCTTAACGAGGAGAAGATTCAGCAAGTGCTCCAGCCCAAGTCCCTCCATCGATACAATCCGTCCTCGAGGAGTTCAAGGACGTGATGCCTCCGCAGCTTCGAAGAAGCTTCCACCTAGACGAGAGGTGGATCATCAAATGGAGTTGGAGCAAGGTGCGAAGCCTCCAGCCTTGGCGCCCTACCCCATAGCGCCACCCAAGCCCGAAGAAATGCGGAAACCACTCGTTGGTTTACTAGACGCTGGCCAGGATCGCCCGTCTAAGGCTTCTCTCGATGCACCCATCCTTTTCCAAGAGAAAAGAGATGGATTGTTACCACCGTGCATCGAACCCGCAATTGCTCACCAACGGGATTAGGCAAAGTCGCTTGATGTTGCCCAATTTTCTTATAATCTCCAACGGAGCGAGGCTACTGGCAAGAGTCCTTTCGAGATCATCATGGGATTCCAGCCCATGACCCCCAACGCCATAGCCTCGACATATGGAGGAAAAGCCCCGCAGACACAAGCTCGCCCGCGAATGGCATGAAGAAACGGACATCACGGAGCATACCTTGACAAAGCCGTGAGGAAAATGAAGAAGTGGGCTGATGCAAGGAGACGAGCACGTCGAGTACAAGGAAGGTGATCGAAGTTATGATCAAGCTCCCGCCCAACAGCTCAAGACACTTCGCAAAGTCCACAAGGGGTTAGCGAGACGCCACGAGCGACCCTTCCGCATCATCCGACGTGTAGGCAACGCCTCGTATCAATTAGAGCTTCCACCAAGACTTAAGATTCATTCGGTCTTCCATGTGAGTCTTCTCAAGCCATATCACGAAGACGTGGAAGAACCAAGTCGCGGAGAATCAAGGCGTGCCCCAACAGTCGTTGTCACCGCTGCTCGACAAAGATGTGGACTACATCCTTGCCGATCGCATCATTCAAGGAGAGGCGTGCCACCATACTACGAGTACTTGGTGAAGTGGAAGAACCTCCCCGAGAGCGAAGCCACTTGGGAACGTGAAGATGAATTGTGGCAGTCATGGAGCATGTCCAACTAGACAAGCACGAGAGCTGACGAGGACGCCGCGAGCTTAAGTTGGGAGGATGTTACGGGCCGCATGATTCCAGCCTCAAAATGGCCCAAGAGAATGAGCCAAGATGTGCTAGCTTGGCCCGATTCTAGAACATTCTAGCAAACTCTAGCACTTTTGTACATAGCCTAGATTTGTGACACTTGTACTGGCCTAGATGTAGACACATGTACATAGAATTCTCTAGAACCAGCCAAGCTTTGCTATAAATAGAGGTGAGCTCTAAGCATTGAAATCATCCAAACAAAGCATCAAACACTTGTAAGCTCTCTCAGTAAAGCTTTTGTCTATCAACACAATTCCGCGATTTGGCTACATTGCTCGCTAGCTCCTCCTTCTCTTTAGCACTTTGGGAATCTCTTGGCTTAGCTATCGAGAAGTCGCAAAAGGCTTACTTAAGCAACATCCCGACAAGGTTGTTCTAGTGTCGCGACTGGTCATTGCCAAGAAAACACCCATCCCGTGACAAGCAAGCAGAACTAAAAACAAAGCAAGAAGAAGCAACTAAAAATAAGCAAAGAATAAAGCAACTAACAAATAAGCAAGAAGAAGCAATTAATAAACAAGAAGAAGAATGACCAGCTATCAAAGACCCAACAAAGAATAGCTAATCAAAGACCCAAAGAAGAACAACAACAACAACAAAGACCTATCAAGACTCTAGAAGCAACCAACAAAGACTCTAAGCAAGAATAACAAAAACAAAGAAGAAGAAGCAGTCAAAGAAGAAGAGCAATGGCTAATCAAAGACCCAAAGAAGAAGAACAACAAAGAAGCAAAGAAGCAGCAATGACCATGAGGCGAGGCAAGGGCAGCAGAGAGAGTGCCTGAAATGTAAAACAAAGCAAGCAGCAGAATCCAGAAGCAGGAAGTAGCAGAAGAAGAAGCAAGTAGCGTAAAGCAGCAGTAGGGTAGGAAGAACGAAGCAGCAGCAGGCAAGCGTGTTTGGCTTTTGGATCTAGTGTTCTGAGGAATCGTGATCGTGAGTAAAATGTATATATAGGTTAGTTAAAATTACAAAAATACCATCGGTTTCGGTTCGGTTCGGCTTTTAATTTTTGAACCGAAACCGAACCGAGTAGTTCGGTTCGGTTCGGTTTTAATTTATTCAGTTTTTTAATTTAAAAAATACCGAACCGAAACCGAATCGAACCGAACCGAACCGAAAAAAAACCGATTCCGGTTCGGTTCTGCCCAGCCCTAATTCGCATACTAGCTTGATGAGAGCATAACTCTTTACTTCTTTAAAAAAATATTTGGCATCGTCTGTGAAGAACGGTATAAAAAGCAAACTTTTTGTCTCTATCTATTTTTATCTAGCCAAAACGCAAAATATGACCATGTGTGAATTGGAACAAGCTAATTTTTGTCAGTAGTATATTTGGATTCATTTTTGGAATCATAAAAAAGCTTAGAAGTCTACAAAAAATATACTTGGAATTAGGTTGCTATATATATTTATCTGACTGTCCAGCATCATAACGATATTGTGTATGGACATGAATTCAGACCCTAATTAATTTTTTGATTCAGCATACTCAGCCAGAAAATCAGTCTATAAATTAGAAGCATGTATGTTATGGTTTTAGTTTTGCTTCAACCTTCTCTAACTAAGTTGTAGCACATATAGCTTTGAATAAAATAGATGCAATAAAAATTCATTCTTTATTTTTTTTTTGTCGAATTTTTTCTAAAGCGAGTAAAAAGATTGAAAGCCATAAAACCTTGAACTGATAAGAGCATCTTAAAGTTACTTCAGTTAGTAAAAGGTTAAAAGCCTTAAAGCTTGCTATAGGTAAAACATAAAGCATTAAACTGATAAGAGTTGCTTGAAGTTGCTCAAGTTAGTAAATGATTAAAAGGCTAGAAGTCTCAAAGTCTACTCGAGACGAGACAAAAAGCTATGGTTAGCCAGAATTAGTTCGAGCAAGTAAAGCTCTTAGAAATATGTCAAGGCCAAAAGTCTCAAAACCTGCTCGAGGCGAGAGAAAGAGCCAAACTCAGCTAGAATAGGCTCGAGCAAATTAAGCTTTAATAAAATGCATGAAAACTCAAATCCTAATCAAGGTAAGATAAAAGTAAAAATTTTGCCAAAACTTGATTAATTCGAGCAAGAAGTCGATAGACTTGAAAAATATTTTTTAAGGCAAATAAAAAGACTTAAAGTCTCAAAGTCTGCTAAAGGCGAGACAAGAGTCATAAATTTGTCAGTACAAGCTCGACCAAATGCAACTGAGCAAATAATCAGTCTCAAAAATATTTTTAGGCAAACAAAAAGACTTAAAGTATTCAAAGCTCGAGGCGTGACAAAAGTCAAAGTTTGCTAATCTCACTCGATCATATTAAATTGAGTAGACAATCAATTTTGAGTAAATTATAAAGTAAAGACTTTAGTTCTTAAAACTTGCTCCGGGTTTGACAAAAACCTAAACTTGTGAAACATGCTCTATATGATTACGTGAGTAGAATAATAGTATAAGGCATATAAAGATCTTGTCTATGATGTCGTTAATTCAAATAGCCTGAACTGACTCATGAAAGTCACCTCGAAGTACTTTAAACTTTATATAGTTTCTAGTCCTGATTCATTAAAACTCTTAACACTAGAAACTGGGGGACTAGTGTTTGAGGAAGAAATCAGAGTGACCTCGATCATATAACTATGACTAGATAGTTATCTGATGAACTCAAACATAGCATCTCGACCAAGTAGTTATAGAGAGTTCGAGCATATCATCTCAACCAAGAGTTTATCTGGTGCTCTTGACCAGATAACATCGACCAAGAAGTAAATCTCGAGTAGATAATCATGACCATTCAAAGTAAATTGCATTCTAGCAGTTATGTAACTGACCAATTACATTTATGCACATATTTAAAGTAGTAATTCTAGGAGTTAAGAGAGGACGGAGAAATAGAAAAGGGGGAATGGATTATGATTATTATGGTCATTATTATGATGATTTCTCTCCTCAATGAGAGGGGTGGGCTTCTTTTTCTCTCTTCCTCTTACTGAAAAAAGAAAGGTTTGAAATATTCTACTAGTTCTTTTTCTGCAAATTTCTTCTAAACTTTTGAGTTTAAGAACAATGATAATTAAGCCACTAGGAGCATGGCATAAGTTTTTCTCATAAAACCTGATTACTAATTTGAGCATTGGAGGGTTCACGTCAGAAAACTTATGGTGTCTTTAATCGTCTTCTCTGATTTCAGTTAATTGACGACAATCTGCTAGCAGTTATAGGTGTCGTTGGTGATTAACAAGCCGCTTTCCCAAACATAATGATGATGTTGAAGTCAGGAGATATACTCGAAGGAGAAGCGATCATATTTTCGGCATCAACATTTTGAGAGTTCACGCTAGAAAAACTTCTGGCACCTCTGGTCGTCTTCTCTAATTTCAGGTAATTGATAACAATCTGTCAGCAGTTACAGGTATCGTTGGTGATTGGCAAGCCGTTTCCCCGAAAAACAAATATAATGATGATGTTGAAGTCAGGAGATCTACTCAAAGGAGAAGCGACCAGATTTTCGACATCAACACAACCACTTCTCCAAGCTCCTTTAAGGGATGTACTGCAGTATTAAAGCCTTGAAACCAGGACTCCTACAGCTGCTAACAATTTTAACGAGATTTCAATGTCGAATTCTACGCGTAACTTCACATTCAGTTTCAAAACTTTTAAAAGCTCTATCTTCCTGCGAATTGAATACCTTTAATGCAGCATTCATCCCATCAACAAGTGTTGCTTTGTACACAGAGCTGAAAACCCCTGTGCCAAGCAAATTGCTTTCACTAAATCCATTTGTAGCTAGTCGAAGCTCTTGGTATGAAATCCTTCTCAATGCTGCAGTATTCAACAAATAATTCTCCATTGGCCGACTCTTGTTCCTCATGCGGCGTCTTAAGAGGATGATAATGAGAGCCAGTACCACCATTGCTGGTAAAATATATCTCAGCACAAGCTTAGTAGATTTGGATTGTTGAGAGGAGCCAGTTTTGCAAGGTGGGACTTATAGTCGAGATGAACCACAAAGTGCGTGATTTTGCAAAAAGGATTGAGCAGTGAAGTTAACAAAAGGTCTTCCACTCGGAGTTTCTCCTTCTAGTCCACTAAAAGACACGTTCAAATAGTTAAGATGAGAAAGTGCTTCCAAGGATTTGGGAATCACTCTGGAAAACTTGTTATGAGAGAGATCTAAACTCTCTAAGCTGATCAAGCTGCCAATTGATTCAGGAATAGAGCCTTGGAATCCATTTGTGGCTAAGGAAAGATAAGTTAGATCTGTGAGACCCTTAATGCCGCTTGGGATATAACCAGATAGCTGATTCCCAGATAAATATAATCCTGTCAAGACTTTCAAATTCCCAATATCCTGTGGAAGACAGCCACTTAGCAAATTAAACGAAAAGTCTACCACTAAGATATAGTCAAGGCTCCAGAATGATGAAGGTATAGTGGAATTCAACCTGTTGGAGCTTAAATTGAGATATCTTAGAGATGTTAAATTAGACAAGTAAGGGGGTATCTGGCCTTGAAGTGCATTATCCTGTAACAGTAAGGTATTTAACCTTTTTAATTGACATAGATCAGATGGGATGGATCCTTGAAACTTATTGTATGAGAGATCCAATCCTTGAAGCTTCTGCAATTTTCCCACTGTTGTTGGAATAGTGCTGTTTAATTTATTTCCATAAAGGCTCAAAACTATCATGTTGCTCAAGTTACCGAATTCCACAGGAATTGCACCACGAAGTTCAGTAGCAGATGCAAAGAAGTATCCAAGAGATGTAGAGAGATTTACAATGGAATTCGGCAGAGCGCCTTTCAAAGATTGTTTTGTAAGACCAGACGCCTCAAGTATCTGCAATTTTTCAAAGATGAGTAGAAACTCTGTCCTTGAGTCAACGATCCAGTGGTCAAATGGTTCAATGATAAGTCAAGCTCCTGGAGTTGTCTGCAATTACCAAATGTATTGGGAATAAGGCCACGGAATAAATTTTCTGATAATTGAAGGAGAATGACCTGAGAAGCATTACAAATGGAACTACGGATTATTCCACTCAGATTATTCCCCCATAAGATCAGTCCTTGGAGATTTGGATGGTGGAGACCAATGCTTGATGGAAGATGACCTCATAAATGATTTCCATAAAGTTGAATGGCTTCTATGTTTGAGTTGTTGAAGATCATAGACGGTATGCAGCCAGTTAGGTTATTGCTAGCCAAGTCCAAAACCTTCAGATTGTATAGATTGCCAATTTCATGTGGTATTTCCCCTGCCACAATGTGAAAATTCATGCGTTTACTTCACAAGCTTTGACAAGCATTCAAAAAGTATAATTATAGCACGAATTGAAGTTTAGTCAAGATGAAAATCAAACTTCTTCAATTTGAATAACTACTGATTTCAATAATTAAAGAAAATTATGTGAGGCATTATATCCTCGGATTGTATCAAAGGAAATGCTTTTAAAATTGAAATGGAATGTGGCACTACTGATACATAACTGATTCCTAAACCAAAAAGGCCTATAGTTCTGTATTACCTTTACCTGTTAATTGATTTTCTCGATGAATTAAAAAATTGAGCAAGGTACAGTTTCTAAGGTTTTCAGGAATTCTTCCCGTGAACTTATTGTTGTATAAATAAAGCTCTTCAAGATGAAGGCACAAATCAACCGGGATTCTTCCAGATAAGCTGTTATCGGCGAGGACAATAGATTTCAAGGAAGAAGTGTTGAAAATGGCCGGTGGAATTTCACCTGGAAATTTAGATTAACAAATAGTGAAGATTCAGTATCTCTAATCCAACCAGGGCTTGCAATAAATAAATAAAAGAAAACAGGGCTGAATTATAACTTCCAAATTGTTGCCATAGAGATGCAACTCTATAAGCTCAGTTAAGTTTCCAACAATTTGTGGTATTGTTCAGTGATTTCGTTAACTGCGATGGACAATCTTTTGAGCTTGTTACAATTACCTAAACCATAGAGATGAAACTCTATAAGCTCAGTTAAATTTCCAACAGTTTGTGGTATTGTTCAGTGATTTCGTTAACTGCGATGGACAATGTTGATGCAATTTTTCACGCGTGCCTCAACAGTGCTTCGAACTTTCCAACAGTACCTCCAAACAGCTCGAGCAGGAACGTCTGAACCTTCTGCTCGTGGATTCAAACAATGACCGATCCTTCTGCTCGCGACAAGCTCGAGCAGGATTGCCCCTTCGTCCTGTTCCGCTGTCTTCTTACGAGCAGTGGTCTCCGGACCGCACTCACGTAAAACCGGGTCGGGGTCGCAGGCGTTTCCGCGAGAACCCTCCGACGCTCAAGTCGAGAATCGGGTTTCTCTTTTGGTATCTCCTCGGTGAGGAGACCGGAAAGATGAAAGGGTATTATATCGCCTCTTTTTTGGATAAGTATGGTGTTTTGAGAGAATCGGATGAGAGGGATGAGAATCGGAAGAACCTGCTTTAGCTTACGGATCCTTGGTCAATGAAAATTGCTAACCCTCCGAGAGTTAAAATCTTCAACCCTCCATCAATTGAAGTTCCAACCAACCTTTGGAATCAAATTCTTCAACCTCCTCGTGAATTAGAAATTCCAACCCCGTGCTGTTCTCCTTCGCTTCCTTTTATACTGCTTTTTCCCGCTCTTTTCCTTTCCAGTCTGTCCACTCCACGCTAATGGTATCCGGGTCCCTCCGGCATCGAGGTTTGGCGGAATATTCCCTAGGGATGAGCGACTGTCCCTTAACCCGATTCATGTGGCGGATCACCATGTCGGGCAAGTCGCGTAGGAATGATGACGCCTTGGAGGCACGTCGTCGGCCATCGACAACGATGATCATCACCAAGCCATGTGGGGCCCTGGCAGACATTAAAAGGTGTGCCAAGATTCTGAGAAAGCGGGTCGGGTTGCCATGAGTCGGGTCTTGCCAGCTGTGCTCGTGGATGTCTGCGAGCAGGAAAGATGTGCAAGGAGCTCTCGACCTTGACCAGCTTTGACCAGAAGGATGACCTCGAGCAGGCAAGGAGCTCTCGACCTTGACCAGCTTTGACCAGAATGATGTCCTCGAGCAGGCAAGGAGCTCTCGACCTTGACCAGATTTGACCTGAGGGACGACCTCGAGCTTGTGATGGAGTGCTCGAGTCTCGGGTCGCTCTGAGTTCCCCGAGCTTGACTAACTTTGACCTTCCTCGATAATCTCGAGCAAACTGTAGAGCTTGGAGCTCGACCTTGACTGCTTCGATGTCCTGACTTCTGCTCGAACTAGGCTGTCTTCGAGGTCTCTTACTCGAGCTGGAAGGGCTTCGAGGGGCCTGTATGATATTTTACCCAAACAGACAATATTTTGAGCTTGTTACAATTACCTAAACTCGAAGGAAGTTGCCCTGTTATCTTGTTTGAAGAAACATCAAACGATTCAAGTTCTGGAAAAATATTACACAAATCATCAGGGAGACTTCCATACAAGCTACTGTTTGACAGATCAACTATCTTTAATCTTCGCGACGGCTTTAGCTCATTTGGAATACTGCCATGGAAACTATTGCCACTGATGTCCAGATAAACAAGAAATGACAGATTTCCCACGTGGGGCGGATGGTCCCGCCAAACCCCATGTTAGGAAGTTTGACGGCAGTGACTCTGCGATGGCGGCTACCGCAAGTGACTCCAACCCAGTCGCATACCGAGTTTGAGGTGTTGGTGGCTGACAAGTTCCTGTTGTGCGCAAAGAAATTGTGAGGGTTCAGAGACATGTGAGCTTTCAGTTGAAGAAGAGCCGCTTCATCAGTTTTGCTGTTGGGTGCAGACATCGCCAACTTTGTCATGAAACAGTGTAAAAACGTTGTTAGGATAGCTTGAGGAAAATTCATTTTCACCATGAATATGGGTTAATTGCTTTCAGCGAATATTGAAGCAAGTGAAGTACGGTCGCAAGGCATTGAAGTTTGGCGCGCTCTAATTCAATATAAGAAAAGACAAGGATAAGGATATTATTATTGTAAATTTATTTTACTTTCAGAGAATAATTATAGTAAGTTCTCATTATTTTTAAATTGCACAAACAAAAAAAAATTATAATTAATTAATTAAATCCTTCTTTTAATTTTTTTACTCCAATATCTTTGATTATTAAAACTACTTTTAAAAGAAGTTTTATTTGACTATTTTATTTTAATAATATGAAATAACTAAATTATCCCAAAAATCATTAGCTATATTTAATTTTATTTAATTAAATCTACAAACTTCTTCTTTATTTACATTTTCAAAAAATATTGTAAATTTATTGTAATTACTTCTTGGGAGTGGAGTGTGTTTACAAAAATTATAAAGCGGAAATATCATCATCAAAAGATTAAGAATAATGATAGAGTTATAATCATTTTGTACAAACAAATGTGTATGTTTGGAGAATAAATCAGAGTGACCTCGAGCAGACTACTATGACCAGATGATTATTTGGTAAGCTCAAGCAAAACACCTCAACTTGGTGGATGAGTAGATTATCTCGAGCAAGCGAGTAGATCATCTGAAGCAGATTATCTCGACCAGGTGAGCAGATCATCTCGAGTAGGTTATCTTGACCAGATGGGTAGATCATTTTCACCAAATTAACTCGACCAGATGAGCAGATCATCTTCACTATGTTATTTCGACTAGATAGATGATCATCTTCACCAGATTAACTCGACCAGATGAGCAAATCATCTTCACTAGATTACCTTGACCAAATAAGCAGATCATCTTCACCTGGTTACTACAACCAGATGAATCAGGTTACCTTGACCAGATGAACAGATCATCTTCACCATGTTATTTTGACTAGATAAGCAAATCATCTCCTCCAGCTTTCTTTGACTAGATGTGCAGATCACGTTAAGCAGATTATCTTGCTAGGTGAACATATCATATTGACCAGATAATATTAACCAAAATATAAGCTTGGTGACTTTGAGCATAGCACCTCAACCAGATGGGTTTTGAGGAGTCATTTAACTAAGTTACCAGAAAACAAGATTCAGTTAAACCTCATTTATTCCCTCCGAAAAATTCGGGCACAAGGTTAGCCACTATCAGTTATGTAACCGACCCGCTACATTATGGGGAGAATAATGACAATTGGGTGGGAGGGGTTGTCCTGGCGAAGGCTGTATCCGGGCTCCAATGTTCTTTTTCTTTTTCTATCTTCCTCTAACTTAGAAATCATGGCTAGAAGACTCTATTTTTCTGTTTTCTGTAAATCTTCGAAGCTTTTGAGTTCAAGGGCAATTATAATTAAGCCATTAGAAGCGTGGCATAAGTTTTTCTATAAGAGACTCGACTATTGACTTGAGCGTTGGAAGATTTTCGCCAGAAAAATATCCAGCGACTTCTGATCGTCTTTTGTGATTTCAGGATATTTTTGGAGATTAGCAAGCTGCTTCTCCACCAAAAATAAATTTGATGATGATGCTAAAGTTTAATATCAAGTAGTCAACTGGACAAATTTCTGCATCAACATTTTGGCATCGTCTGTGGAGAACAAACAAAAAAGCTAAGTTCTATTACAAGCAATACAAAAAACATGACAATGAGAGGCAATAGTCTGAGAAGAGCAAGTCTTGAAAAGTTGATGACTCTAAAGGAGGTGGCAAACGAGGCTTGGGATAGAGCAGTACAAGATAGGATGGATGGGATGAAAAAACAGATGGAGACGTTAACGTCCATCCTTCAGGAGCTCAAGGACGGACAGAAGAGAGTGAGTTGTGACGTTACTAAATCTAGTCATAGGGTCGTCCCCGTTGTGCAAGATGTGAGAATTGGAGCCCAAGGGCAAATGGTGCAGAGTACGGATGGAAGAGTAGATGTAATCCTAGAGGAGAAGGAGTTAAGACAGTATTTGCAGGACACAGAGTAAGAACGTGTGTAAGTTGTAGCACAGAACCCTTCTCGTGCTGAAGAATTAGGAAGGAGAGGTTGTCCTGGGGGAGGCTGTCTCTGGGCTCCAAGGTTCTTTTTCTTTTCTCTCTTCCTCTAACTTAGAATCATTGCTAGAAGCCTCTATTTTTCTGTTTTCTGTAAATTTCTTCGAAGCTTTTGAGTTCAAAGGCAATTATAATTAAGCGACTGGGAGCATGACATAAGTTTTTCCATAAGAGACCCGATTATTAACTTGAGCGTCAGAGGGTTTTCGCCGAAAAAAATATCCGGTGACCTTTGATCATCTTTTGTGATTTCAGGATATTCTTGGAGATTAACAAGCCACTTTCCCACAAAAAATAAATTTGATGATGATGCTGAAGTTTGATATTAAGCCGTCAACTGATTGGACAAATTTCGACATCAACAGTATACAAACTGATGTGGCATAAAAAGATTTATTTAAATAAAACTATCATGGGTCTACATAATTTTAAAAAATAATTATTATCATTTTTTAACTAATCTATTTATATCACATCAGTTTGTATATATTAATTTGTACAAAACAGTTTGTACCTCTATCATTATTAAAAAATTAATTACATTTAGCCATAAAATTTAGCATAAATATAGTATGGTTTATATACATCTTTAGAATGGTACAGATATCCCATAACTTTAAAGAACCAAATCAATACCCTTAATATCCTTAAAAATTATTTTTTCTAGAAGCAAGTCGAGATCTGCATCATATAAATATTAAAACATGGCCGGCCTGATGCATGATCCAAAAGGAAAAGACAAGATTAATTAGGAGGAGATATGTGTGTTCCCATTTATCTCTTCAAACTTAAATTTTCAGTCTTGACAGCAAATCAAAATCTGAAGATTTCATAGCTAAAAGATAATAATTGCATCACAAAGTTCTTTATGAGCCAAAATAGATCTTAATTGAATGATAATTAAGTACGTAAATGGTCAATTCTTATGGGTAAAGACTTGAACCAAAAAAAAAGTTATTTTTAATTCTCAAGAAGCGCGTCTACAATAGGATCTTTTTTTTTTTTTTTTTGAACCTTTAAACCTTTAACCATTAAAAAGCATGATTATCAAATAAATACAAATGATAAACTAACAAGTGCAATATGCTCCATCAAATCTTATTTTAACAACCGTTGTCGGTATCCAAACTTATGCTTCCCATTTCTGACAGTTTAACTTATCTGAGAAAGCAAGAAAGCTCCTCTGTGCATAAATATGAGAGTCCCCATATCAACATATATATCAAGACTCTTGAACATCCATTAGAAAATTTGTTCTGATCTTCTTAAGATCAACCAAAGCATTCTTTATTTTCATTCTCTCTTCAGGAATATCTGTAGCGCATTTCAAGGCCAAGCTCATAATTGATGATATGCAATTTTTCTTAGCTGCATAGTCAGCTTCTCCTCCTTCTTCTCTGCTCAGCAATTCGGCATCTACAACTTCAGTGACTGAAAGACGCAATGACTCTTCAACCCACTTCTTCAAGCTCATTTCTCCTGTAAACATTTCATCCGTGGGTTTTTTTCTAGTGAATGTTTCTATCATTAAAATACCAAAGCTGTAGACATCTCCGCATGTTGAAACTATCCCTTCTGATCCATACTCTGCATTAAAACATAATCATCATGAAAACAAAGTATCATGACATTATAGCAAGATATATTTGGAACTACAAAGTGAATATAGTTTTAAAAGAATATTTTAAAGATAAGAATGATGGAAATAATTCAAAGAAAGTTCAATTTACAATTGAGCCAACGAAAAAACTTACCTGGTGCCATATATCCAAAAGTTGCCAGTGTCATTGTCTGCGTGACAGAATCTTCTCCATCCAAAAGTTTCGCAATGCCAAAATCACCCAAATGTGCAACCATATCATCATCTAATAGAACATTGCTGGGCTTCAAATCACAGTGGATTACTGGGGTTGGATGGCCGTGATGAAGATATTCCAAAGCAGAAGTAACGTCTATCATTATGTCCAGCCTCTGTTTTGTATTCAGAGAGTACATGTGGGAATACAACCACTTCTCCAGGCTCCCTTGAGGCATGTACTGCAGTATTAAAGCCTTGAAACTACGATTGCTGCAACAGCTAATGATTTTAACCAGATTTCGATGGCGAACTCTACGCAAAACTTCACATTCAGCATCAAAACTTTTATTTGCCCCATCCAGCTGCAAGTTGAATACTTTTATTGCAAAATTCATCCCATGCGGCAGTGTTGCTTTATAGACAGAGCCAAAACTTCCTGCACCAATCAAGTTGCTTTCACTAAATCCATCAGTTAACTGTTGAAGCTCTAGGTATGAAATTCTTCTCCAAGTTGCAAGACTCAACGAATCGTTCTCCAATATTGGGAGATTTTTGTTTCTCGTACAACACCTTATGAAGATGATAATGAGAGCCAACACCAACAGTGCAGTTGCTAATGCAGGTAAAACATATCTCAGATGATTACTGGATTTGGATTGTTGTGTGGAGCTAGTTTTGCAAGCTTGAACTTGTAGTCGCGATGAACCACATAGTGCATAATTCTGCATAAAAGATGCTTTTGTGAAATTAACAAAAGGTCCTCCACTTGGAATTTCTCCTTCTAGTCTGTTGAAAGACACATTAAAATAGACAAGATGAGAAAGTGCTTCCAAGGATTTGGGAATCTCTCCGGAAAGCTTGTTACCAGAGAGATCCAAACTCTCTAAGCTAATTAAGCTGCCAATTGATTCGGGAATAAAGCCTTGGAATCCGTTTCTTGCTAAGGCCAGATAAGTCAGATCTTTGAAACGTCCAATGCTGCTTGGGATAAAACCGGATAGCTGATTTCCTGATAAATTTAATCCTGCCAAGACTTCCAAATTTTGAATATCTAATGGAAGAGAGCCACTAAGTGAATTCAATGAAAAGTCTACTTGCAAGATGTATTTAAGGCTCCAGAATGTTGAAGGTATAGTGGAATTTAACCTGTTGGAGCTTAAGTTGAGATATCTTAGAGAAGTTAAATTAGCCAAGCAAGTGGGTATCTGACCTTCAAGTGCATTACTATCCAAGAGTATAATATTTGAGATACCTAATTTACATAGATCATTTGGGATGAATCCTTGTAACTTATTGTAAGAAAGACCCAATCCTTGGAGCTTCTGCAATTTTGCCACTGTTGTTGGAATAGTGCCAGCTAATTCATTGTCAAAAAGGCTCAAAAGTAACAAGCTGCTTAAGTTGCCGAATTCTGAAGGAATTCCACCGCTAAGTTCTGAAGAAGCTGCATAAAAATATTCAAGAGATGTAGAGAGATTTCCAACAGAAGTTGGCAGAACTCCTTTCAAAGGATTGGTCTGTATCCCCAGTCGCCTCAAGTATCTGCAATTTGCCAAAGTAGAGTAGAAACTCTGTCCTTGATTAGAAGATCCAGTGGTCAAATGATTAAACGACAAGTCAAGTATCTGGAGTTGTCTGCAGGCACCAAATACATTGGGAATAAGGCCAGAGAATAAATTTCTGGATAGGTCCAGGATAGAGACCTCAGAAGCATTGCAAATGGAACCCGGGATTATTCCACTTAGATTATTCCCCCCTAAGTAAAGTCCTTGCAGATTTGGAAGGTAGAGGCCAATGCTTGTTGGAAGATGACCCGACAATTGATTTCCGTTAAGTTGAATAACTTCTATGTTTGAGTTGTTGAACATCATAGATGGTATGAGACCAGCTAAATTGTTGAAACCGAAATCTAGAAATTTCAGATTGTATAGGTTGCCAATTTCATGTGGTAATTCCCCTGTCACAAAGCGAAAGACAGTGCATTTAGTTCTCAGTACTCGACAATTGGCAATTGCATGCGTTCAAATTAAATTCTTTTAAGTATAATCCAGAAGCCTACTTGTTAAAAGAGATTCATCATATAAAAGCCGTATCTCTAGCATTTTCTAATAAATACAATTGATTTCCAAATCAAAGGGTGATAGTTTGGTATTACCTGTCAACTGATTTTGACAAAGGCTTAAATAAATGAGCAAAGTACAATTCCCAATATTGGTGGGAATTCTTCCTGTGAACATATTATTGTATGAATCAATCACTTCAAGTGAGAGATGGGGATGGCACAAATCAACAGGGAGACTTCCAGATAAGCTGTTATTGGCAACAACAATCGATTTCAAAGAAGAAATGTTGAAGATAGAAAGTGGAAATTCTCCTGCAAATTCAGAATATTAAAACTTGCAGAATGACGTTTCACCAACATCGCAAACAAGCTTAAAAAAAAAAAAGTGTTGAATTCTACCTTCCAAACTGTTACCATCAAGATATAACTTGATAAGCTGCGTTAAGTTTCCGATACTTGGTGGTACTGTTCCAGTGATCTTGTTATCAGAAAATGACAATGTCTTCAGCATGCCGCAATCACCCAAACTTGAAGGAAGCTGGCCTGTGATCTCGTTTGAAGAGATATCAAACAGTTTCAGTTGTGTCAAACTATTACACATATCATCGGGGAGACTGCCAGATATGCTATTAGATGAGAAATCAATGATCCTCAATCGCCGCAGATGCAGCCATAGCTCGTCTGGAAGAGCTCCATAGAAACTGTTGCCACTGATGTTAAGAGAAACAAGAAATGACAGGTTTCCCATGTGTGGAGGGATGGTGCCGCCGAGACTCAAATTCGGTAGACTCAGGGCAGTGACTCTGCGGTGGCGTACACCGCAAGTGACTCCAACCCAGTTGCATACTGAGGCTGAGGTGTTGGTGGTGGCTGACAAGTTCCAGTTGTGTGCGAAGAAATTGTGAGGGTCCAAAGATATGTGAGCTTTGAGTTGAAGAAGAGCCGCTTCATCAGTCATGATGTTGGGTGCCGACAAACCCAATTTACCCCTGAAAAAGTGTGAAAAAAATATTGCAAGCATCAGATTCAGAGGACAAAAACTCATTTTCGCCATTAAAATGAGCTGATTGCTTATGGAAAGTATTTAACGAGCGCAACAGCATGCTATGGATGGCACGGCCAAATGGTATTGTCGTTAGGCGCGAATGCAACCCACAAACTTTCTTCACCTGATAGATACTGCAAATTTTGGAAAACTAAAGTCTGGTGAAGTTTTTTAACTTAGAATGTCAACGGTGCCAGGAATTTGCCCGTTATCACTTAAAATGTTGACGGTGTGGTTATATATTAACATTTTTTTAATATTTATGACCTAGTACCTACATTATACGTATTCATCTTAAGCCGAGTCCTTTCGTAAATTTATTGAAGTTGAAAAAGAAATTTTTAATTAGTTCTTTATTTTGTAGTCTTGTCAACAACTCAACAAGTTATCCGACCATTTCACATAAAAAGATAACCACTGCGTTATAGAATTCTTATATATATATATATATATATATATATATATATATATATATAGAATTCTTAATTAATCTAGATTTAAATCAGGTATGATCATTAGAGCGGCAAAATTATTCTAATAAATATTTAACGTAATTACATCATAAAATTTTTTATAACCATAATAGATCTGAATCAAAGGATTTATAATTAATTATGTAAAAGTCAATTCTTATGGGTAAATAATTAAACAACAAACTCATTTTCAATTTGAAGGTAACTGGAAAAAATATGCTTTTATATTTTCAAAACTTTTAGCATTAAAAGCACCATCCTCTAAACAATACAAACGATAAACCAACAAATGGATTTGTCACTGGTTATTGTAGTGTATACTGTATGTAATTTTCAGTGTGTTAACTATTGGCAAATAACAATCAAATCGCCCTTTTTAATATTAATATTGTTATGCTTACTCAGTTGGGATATTTCAATTGATATGACAAATGATGTGGTACTATATAATTAGTTATTATTTCTCATTCAAATGATAAATTTTTATTAATAATATAATAGTTGAGATATAAACTAAATATTTCAATTGAGTAAGTATAGCATTTTTTTTTTCTATTTTCCTTGACACTCTCTTTTACGACCTTCTTAAGAAAGACCAGTGTCGAGGCAACAACGTAACTCTTCGTTTCAATTTTTGTTGACGTATCATTTCTTTCTTGAATTTTTGTGGTGGCAATCTTTGTTGTTGTGTATGATGTTGGAAGCATATAGGATAAAATATTTTAGAAATTATAGTATTTGAGTCTAATTATTACTTATTAGTATTTTTCTTGTTTTAGGAGGCATTTGTTTTTTAACTTAATGACTTAATTGACTAATTTTAATCTGTTAAATTATTAAAGTATATTTATTTTTTTAACTTAATAAAAAATTTTAGTCCTTAAATTATTAAGCTAAATTTTTTAGCTTTTTACTTATTCTAAAAACTATTACTAATATCACTAATAAATATTCTCCAAAATATCTGTATTTAGGTAATTTATTTTCATCCTTATCTAAATAAAACTTACTAATTAGCATTATTATTCATTTATATTGTAACACCACAACTTCGCTCAAAATTCTCAAGAGAAATTTGAAATGAATTCTCATAACATTAATATTATTACTATTACCAAAATAAAATCAATATTGTCTATAGTCGAAACATAGTCTTTAAAATAATAAATATAATAATAATCCTCCCAAACAAAATTCAGCTCTAAACAATAATCAAAGTAGAAACAATTGGTTCATTAAGAAAACGCTCAAGTTTTCAGCTAACAAATCCTCTTTTCTAAACTCAAAAGCCCACAATTTTTAAATCAATATGCAAAATGTTGGAGATAAAAGGTGAGCCTTCAACTCAGTAAAATATATAATAATCATTATGAAGTATGATAAATTAAAAACTAATAATCATTTTATAATCTAATACATATGTAAAATAAAACTCATAGTCAAATAAGTCATAACGTAATAATCTTTTTTAATAAATAATCATTTAAAAAATCATTCATCAATAAAACCTTTCATTTGTTCAATTTGCTCATGCCACATAGGATCACCCGTACTCCTAGTGACCCGACCAATAATTCAATATGTCACTTGTAATCTTGGTGACCCGACCTTTAATTCAATATGTCACATGCAAATCCCTGTGACCCGACCAATAATTCAATCAGGGTACTGTACCATGCAATAATCGTCAATAGGTGAATACAATACAGCTAGCTGTCCAGTCATGATAACTATAACTACGAACAATAAGCTAAAATCTTAAATATAATTTTCAATCTTTCAATATCAATCATTCAATAATTGATCAATAAAACACTCTTATAAGACATTTAATTAGCAAAGCTTTACAAATAATTTTTAAGAAAACAATTTATGGAAAGACAAGTATTTGAAAATTAATTTAAGAAAGCATTTTAAATAAGCTTTTAAACAAAATAATGAAATATAACTTATTATCATAAAATATAATGGAAAAATTACTTCAAAACTATAAAATGCCAATCCATATGAAAAAAGTTATTCTTTTCATACATATTTACATATATACATATAATAAATATTATGCATAAATTCACTTGCCTTGATCCAAAGCAATTAATAATAACCCCAATCACATGAGCTTACTCTTGGCCTATAATTATTAAGAAAAGATTCTCACTAATATTGTATTCAATTCTGACCTTGATAGGAAATCCAAACATCCTTAAACCACTAACTCTAATTTAAGTACATCAATTCACCAAATTACACTTGATCATTTATAGGAGCTGATTTTTAAGAAACTATAAATATGTTGGAAAAGAGCTACTATAAACATGTTGACATTCAATATAAAATGTCACAAAATTAATCAGAGTTTAAAAACATCTCCGAAAACTGATTTTCTACAAAAACATCAAAATTGTCCAATGGTGATATATACAGAGGTTTGCTGATTCAAAAATTCATAACTTTAGTTAGGTATACTAAAAAATAGTGATTTTAAATTTTGATGATAAGAGGAAACAATAAGGAATCGTAATTAAAATTTGTAAGACATTTAATGATGAAAAAGTAACATTAACTTCAATGATGAAAACGGTTTCTAGGATTGCGGTAGCCCATCACTATGATTTTAATGATTTTACTGTAAGGCTTAAATATAGAAACTAGACATATATACATAATATAATAAAAATTTACCTTGGAAAGAGAGAAAGCCTCTGTATGTAAATATTCCTTTTTACTTATAAATGTATAGGCAAGAGAGCTACATAGCTAGCTTGTTGTACATACTTCATTAGATAAATTAATTAAAGAGTGAGCCACCAGGCCTTTGGCCTGCTGCCCTCCAAATTGGAGGGCAGCAGTTCGAGCTCCCACAATTACATTGTAGGGGTTAATCCTTTCTCAGATATTGAGTGAAGGTCAGTCTGCTTCTTTTCCCATGTGTGAGGAGTAGACATCCCTCGCTTCTTTTTTCATGTGTGAGGAGTAGACATCCCTCACTTCTTTTCCCATGTGTGAGGAGTAGACATCCCTCGAATATTAGTAAGGGCTTAAAATCTGGGCAGTGCCTAATACGAATTAATGTAATATCATAATATATGAATTGTAATCTCGAGTATTAGTCTCCTGTTCAAAAAAAAAATTAATTAAAGAGTGAGAGATAACAGATTAGTGAGGGCTTAAAATCTGGGCAGTGCCTAATACGAATTAATGTAATCTCATAATATATGAGTTGTAATCTCGAGCATTAGTCTCCTGTTTAAAAAAAAAATTAATTAAAGAGTGAGAGATAACATAGGCACTCTCCTGTTCAAAAAAAAAATTAATTAAAGAGTGAGAGATAACAGAGGCACATATGAGTTATATATATGATGGGACTAGTGAGAGGACAAATGGACGAGGAGGTGGCGCCATTTTCATTGATGGTGATAATGTAGGGTTGCAAAATAAGGCTTACTATATTGGCAAAAACAACCATGAATGGAGGAATGAGCCCTTTTGTTTTTATTGCCTACACAAATGCTCTTGGATCCATTCTTCTTCTTCCTTATCCTTCTTCTTTCATCACCGTGGCGCCGGGGCTGGGGAGGGGTTCTAATAATAATCATCCCTCTTTAGCTCCTTTAATTCTTCATATTCCATGTCGTACAATATAAAAATAAATTTAATTTAATAATATTCATTGTATTAATATAAATATCATTATTAATTATCGTCGATCGTCTGCTATTAATCTTTCATATTAATTTTCCTTGCTGCAGATTAGAACAGCCACTCTTCACTTTACCCCTTATGGTGCGCTTCTTCTTCTTGGGCCTAACAGGGTTTGTATATTTACATTGCCTCCCTTGATTTTGTTTCGTTTTAATTCTTTAACACTGCTACAGATGGAAATATATTTCGTTCGTATTAATTAAGTACTTTTCCCTTAATATATGTTTTTACGGCAGGGTAGAGTCCCCATATCAACATATATATCAAGACTCTTGAACATCCATTAGAAAATTTGTTCTGATCTTCTTAAGATCAACCAAAGCATTCTGTACTTTCATTCTCTCTTCAGGAATATCTGTAGCGCATTTCAAGGCCAACCTCATAATTGATGATATGCAATTCTTCTTAGCTGCATAGTCAGCTTCTTCTTCTTCTTCTCTGCTCAGCAATTCGGCATCTACGACATCAGTGACTGAAAGACGCAATGACTCTTCAACCCACTTCTTTAAGCTCATTTCTCCTGTAAACATTTCATCCGTGGGTTTTTTTCTAGTGAATGTTTCTATCATTAAAATACCAAAGCTGTAGACATCTCCGCATTTTGAAACTATCCCTTCTGATCCATACTCTGCATTAAAACATAATCATCATGAAAACAAAGTATCATGATATTATAGCAAGATATGTTTGGAACTACAAAGTGCATAGAGTTTTGAAAGCATATTTTAAAGATAAAAATGATGGAAATAATTCAAAGAAAGTTCAATTTACACTTGAGCCAATGAAAATACTCACCTGGTGCCATATATCCAAAAGTTGCCAGTGTCATGGTCTGTGAGACAGAATCTTCTCCATCCAAAAGTTTGGAAATGCCAAAATCACCCAAATGTGCAACCATATCATCATCTAATAGAACATTGCTGGGCTTCAAATCACAGTGAATTACTGGCGTTGGATGGCCGTGATGAAGATATTCCAAAGCAGAAGCAACGTCTATCATTATTTCCAGCCTCTGTTGTATATTCAGATAGTATTTGTGGGAATACAACCACTTCTCCAGGCTCCCCTGAGGCATGTACTGCAGTATTAAAGCCTTGAAACTATGATTGCTGCAACAACTAATGATTTTAACCAGATTTCGATGGCGAACTCTACGCAAAACTTCACATTCAGCATCAAAACTTTTAATTGCCCTATCCAGCTGCAAATTGAATACTTTTATTGCAACAATCATCCCTGTGGCAGTGTTGCTTTATAGACAGAGCCAAAACTTCCTGCACCAATCAAGTTGCTTTCACTAAATCCATCAGTTAACTGTTGAAGTTCTTGGTATGAAATTCTTCTCCAAGTTGCAAGACTCAAAAAATCGTTCTCCAATATTGGGAGATTTTTGTTTCTCGTGCAACATCTTATGTAGATGATAATGAGAGCCAACACCAACAGTGCTGTTGCTAATGCAGGTAAAACATATCTCAGAAGCTTACTGGATTTGGATTGTTGTGGGGAGCTAGTTTTGCAAGCTTGAACTTGTAGTCGCGAGGAACCACACAGTGCATAATTCTGCATAAAAGATTCTTCTGTAAAATTAACAAAAGGTCCTTCGCTTGGAATTTCTCCTTCCAGTCTGTTGAAAGACACATTAAAATAGACAAGACGAGAAAGTGCTTCCAAGGATTTGGGAATCTCTCCGGAAAGCTTGTTAACAGAGAGATCCAAACTCTCTAAGCTAATTAAGCTGCCAATTGATTCGGGAACAGAGCCGTGGAATCTATTTCTTGCTAAGGCCAGATAAGTTAGATCTTTGAGACCTCCAATGCTGCTCGGGATAAAACCGGATAGATGATTTCCCGATAAATTTAATTCTGTCAAGACTTCCAAATTCCCAATAGCTAATGGAAGGAAGCCACTAAGTGAATTCAATGAAATTTCTACCCGTAAGATGTACTTAAGGCTCCAGAATGTTGAAGGTATAGTGGAGTTTAACCTGTTGGAGCTTAAGTTGAGTTCTCTTAGGGAAGCTAAATTATCCAAGCAAGTGGGTATCTGACTTTGAAGTGCATTACCCTGTAACAATAAGGTATTTAACCTTTCTAATTGACATAGATCAGATGGGATGGATCCTTGAAACTTATTGTATGAGAGATCCAATCCTTGAAGCTTTTGCAATTTTCCCACTGTTGTCGGAATAGTGCTAGCTAATTGGTTCCGGAAAAGGCTCAGAAGTATCATGTTGCTTAAGTTGCCAAATTCTGCAGGAATTCCACCGCCAAGTTCACAAGAACCTGCATAGAAGTATTCAAGAGATTTGGAGAGATTTCCAATGGAATTTGGAAGAATGCCTTTCCATGGATTTGTTTGTATTGCTAGATACCTTAAGTATCTGCAATTTGTCAAAGAAGAGAAGAAACTCTGTCCTTGAGACAAAGATCCAGTGGTCAAATGATTATATGCTAAGTTGAGTATCCGAAGTTGTCTGCAGTTGCCAAATGTATTGGGAACACGGCCAGAGAATAAATTATGCGATAGCTCTAGGACAGTGAGCTTAGATGCATTACATATGGAACTAGGGATTACTCCACTTAAGTTATTCCCCCATAAGTAAATTCTTAAGAGATTCGGAAGGTTGAGTCCAGTGTTTGATGGAAGATTGCCCGATAAATGGTTCCCATATACCTGAATGACTTCTATGTTTGAATTGTTGAAGATTATAGAAGGTATGAGACCAGTTAAGTTGTTGGCACCGAAATCTAAAAGCTTCAGATTCTGTAGGTTGCCAATTTCATGCGGTATTTCCCCTGCCACAATATTCAAAACCAAGCTTAATGTCACGGGATGGGTGTTGCTATTTTGGGCTGGAATCATGCGGCCCGTAACATTAAGCACGCATTCAAATGCTTTATGTATATTCAAAAGGCACTACAATTGGAAACATGGGCAAAAGTTTTGTCAAGTTGAAAATCTAGCTTCTTCAAACTGAATAGCGATTGATTTCAAGAATTATAGAAAATTTTATGCAGCAATTACAACCTCAAATTGTATATAAGTTGATTCTTTTAAACTATATTGAAATGTAAAAGAACCATGGTGTTTTAGAGAGATTCATCATATTAATTCTCTACGTCTAACATCAGTGATGGAACAATGAATCAAAGGCTCTGATAGTTTGGTCCTACCTGTCAACTCGTTATCACGAAGATTCAAATAACTGAGCAAAGTACAATTCCCGATATCCTTCGGAATTCTTCCTGTGGTCGTACAGTCACGTAAATTAAGCTCTTGGATTGATGGAAGACGTCGGCACAAATCGACGGGGAGACTCCCGAATAGGCTGTTGTTGGCAAGAACAATCACTCTCAGAGAAGAAACGTTGAAGATGGTACGTGGAAATTCTCCTGCAAAACCAGCTTATAAAGATCGATGCAAACAAACAACTAGCAAAGAATGATGAAACAAGCTAGGTGGGATTCTACCTTGTAAATTGTTACCATTTAGATATAATTCCATAAGCTCAGTTAAGTTTCCAATGTTCTGTGGAATCCTTCCTGTGAGTTCGTTAAAAGACACTGACAATCTTTTCAACTTGCTGCAATCACCTAAACTTGAAGGAAGCTGCCCTGTTATCTGATTTGAAGAAACGTCAAACGACTCAAGTTCTGTAAGGCTATTACAGATATCATCAAAAAGATTGCCAGATATGCTATTGGATGACAAATCAATGATCCTCGATCTCGGTAAGTGCCATAGCTCATTAGGAAGGGTGCCATGGAAACGGTTGCCACTGATGTTAAGAGATACAAGAAATGACAGATTCGCCACGTGTGGTGGGATGATGCCGCCAAGACCCAACTTTGGGATGCTCAGGCCGGTGACTCTCCTATGGCGGCTATCACAAGTGACGCCGACCCAATTGCATACTGAGTTTGAGTTTGAGGTGTTGGTGGCGGCTGACAAGTTCCAGTTGTGTGCAAAGAAATTTCGAGGGTCCAAAGCTATGTGAGCTTTAAGTTGAAGAAGAGCTGTTGCATCAGTTGTGACGTTGGCTTCAGTTATAATCATCACTTTAGCCATGAAAAGTATTGCTAGAAGAGCACGGCCACTTGGAATACTCATTTTCGCAAAGAAAATGGGTTGATTGCTTTGCTGCAAAAGGAGGGAAACGGCATGCGTGATTGTTAAGGAAGATGGATGCATGGTGTCACGCTATTGAAATTAATTATAGAATTTTCTGATTTTAACAAGCGTAATGTCAAACGTTTTGGACTTTGGTTAGCATGTTTCTTTTAACCAAAGGGTTAGGATTATTAGTGCAAATAAAAAAATTTTTGGTAAAACATTTATTTAAGTTTTTTAATATAGATAATATTACTTCATTTCTGTTACATCTTGATTTATTCACTTTTGTAATATAAACATTAATAATATTATGGAGTTAGGTGGTACTAGTGTGTGATTTTTTTTTTATTTCTCAAAGTTTACAGTAACTATAATATTTTGAAAGTATATTGACAAAATATATATTTAATTAACCGAATTTTAAGGATAAAATAACAATTACTCAATTGAACTTGCAGGACACTTGGCATCAAAATGTCTTTTCAAGATTGGCTAGAAGACTTTCCCTTAAGAAGTTTACTTTCATTTTGGTACCATGTTGTTGTAACAGTAATTAATATTATCTTTATCTTATTATTCGGTGAGTTGTATGGACCGTGTTAATCTATTTTTCAAACTCAAGATGTCATTAACCCTGTGGACTATAGCAAATTATGATGTCAATGGCTTTATTTTTTTTATAAAGAAAAAACAGTACCAATAAATTTCATTCAACCAAACAGTACAAAAAGTCAAGTTTGGGATGCTCAAGCAAAGACTACAATTATGAATTATGAACATAGAAGTATGACAATCACGTATCGAGCTTGACAGCCCGTTGAACATTCATAAGAAACATTATTTTAATCTTCTTGAGATCAGCCAAAGCATCTTTTTTGGTAATTCTTTCCTCTGGAATTTCTGCAGAGAAATTCAAGGCCAAGCTAATTATGTATGACATGCAAGTCTTCTTAGCTGCAAAGTCCTCAGCATCTTCTTCATCTTCTCTGCTCAGCAAATTGGCATCTACAACTTCAGTAACTGCATCGGGTAATGACTCTGCCACCCACTGCTTCAAGCTCATTTTTTCTGTAAACATTTCCTCCGTGGGCTTTTTTCTTGTGAACGTTTCCATCATTAAAATGCCAAAACTGAAGACATCTCCACTTATTGAAACGATTCCTTCTGATCCATACTCTGCATTTACTAAACTTCTATCATCGGAAAATGTCATGAAAGTATCAATATATATGCTTAAAAAACTAGAACATTCACCTGGTGCCATGTAACCAATAGTTGCTAGTCATGGTTTGTGTGATAGGATCAACTCCGTCCAAAAGTTTGGCGACGCCAAAATCACCCAAATATGCAACCATATCATCATCTAACAGAACATTGCTGGGCTTCAGATCGCAGTGGACAATTGGTGTTGAATAGCCATGATGCAGATATTCCAATGCTGAAGCAACATCTATTGTTGATGCAGCTTTTCCCGCGTGTCTCAACAGTGCTTCGAACCTTCCAACAGTACCTCCCAAAGCACTCGCTAAGGAACGCTCCGAACCTTCCGCTATGCGGTTTTAAACAAGACTCGATCCTTCCGCTCGCGATAAGCTCGAGCAGGATTGCCTCCTTTGTACCGGCTCACTGCCTTCTTCGTATCAGTGATTTCCTGACCGCACTCACGTAAAACCGGTCGTGGGTCGCCGGCGTTCCTGCCGAAACCCTCCGACGCCAAGTCAAGAATCGGGTTTCTTTTTGGTATCTCCTTAGTGAGGGAGACCGGAAGATGAAAGGGTATTATTTCGCCCTTTGGATGTAAATGGTGTTTTTGAGAAAGTCGATGAGAGAAATTTGGAAAGGAAGAACTCGTGTCAAGTTACGTAGAATCCAACTTCTTTCTCGTATCAAAAATCCAACCCTTTGCTGCTTCTCCTTCGCTTCCTTTTATATTCTTCTTTTCCCGCTCTTTTCCTTTCCAGTCGTCCACTCCCACGCTTAATGGTATCCGGGTCCCTCCGACAACATGTTTAGCTGAATATTCCCTGTGGATGAGCTACTGCTCCCTTAATCCGATTCACGTGGCTGATCACCATGCCTGCAAGCGCAGCGGGAATGATGACACCTTGAGGCACGCGTCGACCACCGAGCAACGAGATCACCACTCCACCACGCGGACCCCGGTCGGCATCAAGCGTGTGCCGTGATTCCGAGAAAACGGCCGGGTCGCCTGGCCTGGTCTTGTCCACATGTGCTCGTGAATCAGACGAGCAGGAGACACGCGCTCTGGCTCTCGACCTTGACCAGCTTCGACCGAAGGACAACCTCGAGCGAGGAACGAGCTCTCGACCTCGACCAGCCTTGACCGAGGGACGACCTCGAGCAGGAATGAGCTCTCGACCTTGACCGACCTTTGACCGTAAGGACTCGCTCGGCCAGGTTCCCTGGACGCCTTGCTTGAGCCTAAGGGCTTCGAGGGTTTGTCCGATATTTACCCCATACACCTGAAGTGGCTTTTGTGGACCTGTCTCGATATTTTACCCAAACACTAGCCCCCCGCTTTAGTCTTTTGAGCGAAGCGAGATAAGACTAGAAACTCAAGAATGATGGGCCGACTCGCTGCCTTTTACTCTTCCCCATGCTTCCCAACTGTCTCGCCACTCAATCATTTCTCATTTAAGACGGACACGCTGGTCGATCCCACCACAGATTTGAAATTGAAAGGACGCGACCTAAAAGGTCGTGGTCCCTCAAACGCACGCCGCCACCGAAAGGACGCTGCCTTCCTCTTTAAAAATCCCCGACTTCTTCAACTGCTCCTCTATTTGCTTACTTCTCATTCGAATTCAAAATTCATCCGCCTCCCTCGCTTATCTGGCCTTCTTCTTTCTCGCAAGGCGCTCCTGGCCACCCACACTTCCTTCAGGTCCGTGTACCACTCAATTTTCCATTTCACCACTGCTTTCTTCCTCTCGCGATCTCGTTAGTCCATTCCTTAAAATGTCCGACCCCAAAGAACCCCTGCAGGATGTCACCTGAGGACTCTTCCTCTTCTAGCTGAGGCACGCCTCCGAGTATAATCCCCGTGAGGGATTCTAGTCCCGAGAGGGATTACCCGCTACCGAGACCCAACCGCATCGTAGGTAAGTGGCCACCAGAGGTCCGAGCTGGGAATACCCCATCGACTACTTGAATGTCAAACCACTCAATCGTGAGTCGAATGACTTAGTGGAAACCTACCACATTCCCGATAGTGTAATTCGAGGTTGCCAGTAGGTGAAATCCTCACCGTCTCCCATGGGTTTACAACCTTCAATTCGAGTGCTTCAGATGGGGTTAGCCGCCTCCAACCTTTATTTTGGCCGGGTTTTGTCTGGTTTCGCCTCGCCCTCAGGCAACTCGAACCCGAATCGAGTGAGAGTCCTTTCCGGCTCTTCGCTTCGTGGAAACGTCACGATCCGATGAGCCCTCGGTAGGAAATCGACACCTCTACCACCTAAGTGAGCCCAAAGGATGCCTGGTTGGTATTATCTTACCTCCACTGAGCGGTAAGAAGCCCATCACCGATCTCCCTACCTCCGTGGCAACCGAAGAGCAAATTCTTCTTCGCTGGGAGAGTAGGGCACGCTGCACTTCAGAATGAGGGAGTTCCTCCATCCCGCGGCATTTCGCATTCCGTGTCATTTATCCGCCTTGTGAATTTCATTTTTAGTCCTCTATTCATGCTCTGCTTTCATTGTCTCGCTCCGTTGTTTTTGCAGCCTCCGGGTGCTTCTTATTCAATTAATACTCGCCTCAAGCACGCAGTGCAGATCGCTTCTGCAAACGCGAGCTCGTGCAGTGGAGTCGCTGACACCTCGTAGTTTTTGGAGTCCAATCTAGTTCCAGTCGAAGAAATGATCGCAGTGATGCGCGAGTCAGCTGCACAGCGCTGGGACAACTCGAGTCGCGAGTACCTCAAAGACCACGAGCCGAGGAGGTGCCCCACCTCCACTCACCGAGCTCGCTTCCTTCTTCTACCGGCAGTCGAGCTGCAGAGCAGGTGGTCCTCCTCGTAGGAGACAGAGGACCTGCTCCTCAAACCAAGCAGCAGTGCAGAGCAGTAGTCACCTGCCGCTCCGAGCCTTACCGTAAGGCTTTTAACGAAGAGTCGATCGATGTGTTTCGGATGAGATAATCCTGCTTCTCCTAGGCTGCAGGCAGATCTTCCAATGGCCTCCTCTCGAGCATCGGTATCTCGCGACTGTGCTCAACGAGATTACCTCGAGTTCCTGTGAAGAACTCCGAGCAAAGCGTTCGTAGCTTGAGCAGTGCTTCGAATCGAGCGGTAAGGAGGAGAATCAAAAGTCGCTAGATGAAAATATAAACTTTGCAGAGAAATGCAAGCAGGGCCGACTCAAGGTCTCCGGGCTTGAAAGCGGAGTCGGTCGAGGTCAAGAACGAGTCAAGCACGCCAGAAAGACCCTGATACTCGAAGTCTTGTTACGAGCAGCTCACTGGAGGAGAAGTTCGCTCGCCTTCGTGAGCAATAGACAATCAAGGTCCAACTTGCCATCGAGTACAACACTCGAGGCGACTCCACCACGATCGCTTTATGTATGCTTTGGCAAGGCATACCCAAGCCGACATGTCCAAGGTCAAGGGTATGTGAATGAGTACATGAGCAACCTCAGTAGCTACTTCATCCGAGCCCCAGGCGTGGTCAGCTGAGCCGGCCCTCTTCTTCCAAAGGCTCCTCCCGCTGGTGACTTTCCTCCCGCCGAGCTCCTCGCTGAGTCTCACCGGTGTCCTTCCTCCCGCCTCCTCCCGCCGCTGGTTCTCTGCCGACTGACCGCTTCTTCCCCGCTGCCGAATAACTTGACACTTTTTCTTCTTCTTTTTTTTTTTTTTTTTTTTTACATATGTAATCTTTTCACTTGAAATAAAGAGATACATGTTTTGAACAATTCTATCGATCGCTAGTGTACACACATTCCTATCTTCTACGTTGAGTTGACTTTGAATGTGCTTGCTGAGTAAAAAATTTTCTAAGTATTGGACATCCTATTTTCATTCATGAATGCATGGTAGAGTTTTGCTCTGACTTAGGCTAAAAAGGCCTTATGTCAATTTTGAGAGCTCATTTGACTTGCTCGAGCCTCGCATTTGGCTCTTCATAGACAACGTCCCGCCTCGAACTTAGGCCTGGGGACTTTTGGACAAGGGGTTCCTTTGAACTCCGGCCGGCCTGTAATCGACCCGAGCTTCTTCTCATATTACTCCTGCTCTGGTCTCCAAATGACCCGAGCTTGGCACCGTCCCGCCTAATGAGTTAAGCTTTGGGACTTCATGCATGGAGCTCTTCTTCTCCTCGAGCCTTTTAATCGACCCGAGCTTCGATGACACTCCCGCCTCGGTTTTCAACAACCTGAAGCTTGGCACCGTCCCGCCTAATGAGTTAGGCTTGGGACTTCATGCCGAGGAGGTCTTCTTCCGCCGAGCCTTTAATTGACTCGAGGTCTTCCGATAACACTCCCGCCTCGGTTTTCAACAACCCGAAGCATGGCACCGTCCCGCCTAATGAAGTTAGGCTCTGGGACTTCATGCCGAGGAACTCTTCTTAAACCTTCGCTCTTCATCCCGAGCTTACATTATGAATGTTTTTCTCATTCTTACATACATTTGTACTTTTACATATCCCATATCGGGACGAAATATTTACATTAGCATTTTACAATACAAGGGGACTTACTGTAAATACTTCTTCGAGAGTTGTGCGCTCCACTGCCTCTGACTCGCTCGTCTCGGACGAGCCAACCCAGACGCCTCCCGGTCCTGTTAATTCCCCAGTTTTGCAGCCTTTTCCTCTTCGATTTGCATATCCCGTTTCACCTGCTCATACACATCCGAATATGAACGGATCGATGGACACCGCAGGTTATACCATGGTCTCCCCATCCGAACACCCTCTTTTAATCCCCTTAGAGCTCGGGGATGGTTGAACGCACCAAGATCTAGGACCGATCTATGGTATCTTTTGATAAACTCCCGAGGGACTCCCTTCTTTCTCGCCTCACCTCCGATGATCCATCATGTCATCCTCGTGGGTCACCGCTGCCGAAATTGTTCTCGCGAACTCCCCGCACATCTGCTCAAAACTCAAAATACTTCCCGTGGAGTCTCGCGGTACCATTCTCTCGCCCTTCCCTCAAGATTGAGCGGAAGGCCCCGCACCTCAGTCGCCGACTGCACCTTGCACCTCGCCATGTCATCGAACCGCTCTATGTGTACTAACGGGTCACTCTTTCCCGAATATTGCAGATCCGGAAGCGAAAGTCACGTGGAATCGTGACACCCATGATCTCCGAGAGAGAGGAGATTCGTTGTCCAAAGATTATTCGCCACTGACTCTTTCTTGCCTCCAAGATCTTCCACCACTTGCGCCAACCTCGCTGCACTCTCCCTCCAACTCCTCCACGACGAGAGGTCAGGTGCATCTCGCAAATGTTGACGAGACCCCTTCCTCCATGTTTGTTTCTTCTTTCACCGCAACATTCGGTGCCCTAGGTCTTGGGCTTCATCTCCGCGATTTCGCCCTTTTGGATGTAAATGGTGTTTTTAGAGAAAGTCGATGAGAGAAATTTGGAAAGGAAGAACTCGTGTCAAGTTACTGTAGAATCCAACTTCTCTTTCAGTATCAAAAATCCAACCCTTTGCTGCTTCTCCTTCGCTTCCTTTTATATTCTTCTTTTCCCGCTCTTTTCCTTTCCAAGTCGTCCACTCCCACGCTTAATGGTATCCGGGTCCCTCCGACAATCAGGTTTGGCGGAATATTCCTAGGGATGAGCTACTGCTCCCTTAATCCGATTCACGTGGCTGATCACCATGCCGGCAAGCGTGCGAGGAATGATGACACTCGGAGGCACGTGTCGACCACCGACAACAAGATCACCACTCCACCATGCTGGGACCCCGGTCGAGCATCAAAGGTGTGCCGGGATTCCGAGAAAACGGCCGGGTTGCCTGGCCTGGTCTTGTCCAGCTGTGCTCGGGAATCTGTGCGAGCAGGAGACACGCGCTCGGTTCTCGACCTTGACCAGCTTTGACCTGAAGGACAACCTCGAGCAGGGAATGAGCTCTCGACCTTGACCAGCTTTGACCTGAGGGACGACCTCGAGCAGGGAATGAGCTCTCGACCTTGACCGCCTTGACCGGAAGGACCGCCTGGCCAGGTTCCCCGGGCGTCTTGCTTGAGCCGGAAGGGCTTCGAGGGGTTTGTCTGATATTTACCTCATACACCTGGAAGGGCTTTTAGGGACATGTCTGATATTTTACCCAAACACCTATCATTATATCCAACCTGTGTCAGATATTCAGAGAGTGGTTGTCAGAATACAACCATTTCTCCAAGCTCCGTTGCGGCATGTACGGCAGTATTAAATCCTTGAAACCGGGATTGGTGCAATTGCTAATGATTTTAATGAGATTTCGATGTCGGATGCTACGCATAACTTCACATTCAGCTTCAAAACTTTAAAGTGCTCCGTCTTCCTGCAAATTGAAAACCTTAACTGCAACACTCACCCCATTTGCAAGAGTCGCCGAAACTCTCTCTACCGAGCAAGTTGCTTTCACCAAATCCATTTGTTGCACGTTGAAGCTCGAGGTATGAAATTCTACTCAGTGTTGCTAGATTCAACGAATTGTTCTCCTCTGGCAGACGCTTGCTCCTCTTATGGCTTCTTATGAGGATGATAAAAAGAGCTAGGACCACCATTGTTGTCGCAATTGCTGGTAAAATATATCTCAATACTGTTGAAAAATTCAAATTCAAAGCCAAATTGTTTAAAGTTTGGCAAAGCACATGTTCAAAGTTTGGCCAAAATTATTCAAAGGTAAATTTTTCAAAGTTTGGCTAAAAATTAGGTAATCACCAACCAAACTTTGACAATTTTAAAGGTTTGGTGAAATAGTACTACTATGCATTCCTATAAATAGCTATTGTTCTTCATTTGTTAAGGCATCCCAAAATTGAGAGCAATTGCAAGTGAAGCAATTGAGAGAGTTGAGAGAGCTTCCACTTGAGTGCTAGGAGAATTCATTTGGGTATATTGGGGTATTGGGTTTTTGTGAGTTTTTCCCAATTTGTAAGTTCTCATTTGTTAGTAAAATTATCTTCCAGTCTTTGCCTGTGAATGTAGGCTTTACGCCGAACTACGTAAATTATTGTGTCTATTTTCTTTGTAATTATTTACATCACATTTACGTTTCTCCAGAAGTCACAGTTATCATCAATTGGTAATCTACTCAACCTACGCTTCCGCACAACAAATACAATTTTAGTGGCTTTGGATTTATGTGTAGAGCTATTTATACATGGTGGGACTTGTAGTCGAGATGAACCACAGAGTGCATAATTTTGCTTAAAGGAATCAGCAGGGAAGTTAACAAAAGGACCTCCACTCGGAATTTCTCCTTCTAGTCTATTGAAAGACACATTATAATCGACAAGAAGAGAGTTTTTCCAAGGAATTGGTCTAAGTCATGAACACTAAATGCCATGTTAGGATTTTATATTGAAATTTCAATCTTTCATTTCCTCTGTATTTACAAACTGGAAACACTATTTTTGAGTACGTAAAACAAAATATATGAATGTTTGAAATTTTGTCTGCAAATCTAAAAGTTTTTGAACAAGTTAGATGTTTTTAAAAATAAAATGCTTTTTAAATAGTTTTAGGTGTCCAAAAATTATGAATTTTAATTATATGCTTTCTGAACATCTCTACTTTAATTTGGAAAAAGAAACGGATTATTTCAAGTATTAGAGAATATTTTATGAATTTTCTAAATCGTAAAGGTCTGTTTTAGTCAATACTTGACAATTTTATTACTTTGATGAAAGGTCAATATTCAGACTTGATTTTCATTTGTGATTATTTTATGAATTTTTGTATGCAATGCTATGTATGTTCACAGTACCTCTGTAAATTTTCATGGCTTTTCGACATGTGTATAAGTCATTAAAAAAGGGTATGTATAGGATACTCATGTTTATGTCTGGAATATGTATAAGTATTAAGCTAGTATAAGTGCCTATGAATTAAAATTGATTGGGATTATGTTTAAGGTTAGAGATGATATTGATAAGGATATTTTTATGATGATTATAGGATGTGGTGAGCTCATGGGCTTAATCTTGAGATATTTGACAGATGATTGCTAAAGACCGAGGTAAGTAGATTTATGCATGATATGTTTTATGAAAAATGTTGTTTATGTTATAACAATTATGTTAAAATGGAATATATACAAAACTAATTTTAAAGGTTATTAAATGAATTTTATAAAATAAAAACACTTTTAAATGAATTTATAAAAATTCATTTAAAATGAACCTTTTTAAGAAATAAGTTTTCTTAAACAAATTTTTTTCTTAAATAATTTTCTAAAAGAATTAAATGATCAAAGAATGGTTCTTAAATGTTTTGAAAGTCTTTAAATACTATTTAAGAAAGAATGTAAAATGAATTCAAAAATGTTTTGGCTCATTATTGTTGATGCAGTTTTTTACGCGTGCCTCAACAGTGCTTCGAACCTTCCAACAAGACTCTCCAAACAACTCGAACAGAACGTCCGAACCTTCCGTCATGGATTCAAACAAGACTCGATCCTTCCGCTCGCGACAAGCTCGAGCGGGATTGCCCCTTTGTCCGGGTCTCGCTGTCTTCTTGAATAGTGATTTCCTGACCGCGCTCACGTAAAACCGGGTCGGGTCGCCGGCGTTTCACGAAACCCTCCGACGCTCAAGTCGAGAATCGGGTTTCTTTTTTGGTATCTCCTTAGTGAGGGAGACCGGAAAGATGAAAGGGTATTATATCGCCTCCTTTTTGGATAAGTATGGTGTTTTAGAGAGAATCGGATGAGAGAGATTTGAAAAGGAAGAACCCGTGAATTGGAAAATCCAACCTCTCTTTTGTGAATTCAAATGCCAACCCTTGTGCCGCTTCTCCTTCGCTTCCTTTTATACTGCTTTTTCCCGCTCTTTTCTCTTTCCAGCTGTCCACTCCCACGCTAATGGTATCCGGGTCCCTCCGATACCGAGTTTGACTGAATATTCCCTAGGGATGAGCTACTGTTCCCTTAATCCGATGCACGTGGCGCGATCACCATGTCGGCAAGCGTGCGAGGAATGATGACACCTGGTGGCACGTGCCGATCACCGGCAACAGAGTGTCATCTCTCCACCATGTGGGACCCTTGTCGACATCAAAAGGTGTGCCGGGATTCCGAGATAACGGCTCGGGTTATCCTAGGTCGGGTTTTGTCCAGTCGTGCTCGTGGATCTCGCGGCGAGTGAGCGATATGCTCGACTCTCGACCTTGACCGGCCTTGACCGAAGGATGTCCTCGAGCGGGCAAGGAGCTCTCGACCTTGACCGGCTTTGACCGAAGGATGACCTCGAGCGGTGCAAGGAGCTCTCGACCTTGACCCGCCTTTGAACTGAAGGATGACCTCGAGCAGGCAAGGAGCTCTCGACCTTGACCAGCTTTGACCAGAAGGATGACCTCGAGCAGGCAAGGAGCTCTCGACCTTGACCAGCTTTGACCAGAAGGATGACCTCGAGCAGGCAAGGAGCTCTCGACCTTGACCAGCTTTGACCTGAGGGGTTGCTCGGGCTAGGTTACCATCAGGAGTCTTGCTTGAGCCGGAAGGGCTTCGAGGGGCCTGTCCGATATTTTACCCAAACAATTATCATTATCTGTAGAAGCATATATGATGCTAATATTATGATGTCATGAAATGTAATGGCCAACTTGCTGGTATGATGATTATCTTGTGCGCAATGATGTTATTTATGAATAATGCATAGTATCTTTTAAGAGCTGAATAATAATAACGATGATGATTTTATTTTCTAACGTAACAGAAACAGTGAAAACTATTACTCAAAAATCTAATTTACACAAAGTCGGTCAACGCAAGGTTCCTTGTAACTTATTCGAAGAAAGGTCCAATCTGGTATCGGCTGCAATTTTCCCACTGTTCTGGGAATACTGCCAGCCAATTCATTATCGCGTAGGCTTAAAACTAGCATATTTAGAGATGTTAGTAGGCACTGTCTGGATTTATCATTACTATACTCATATCTGCATAAAATTTAAATTATCAAACTCATATAACTTGCAATGGATTTTAATTTTTTAAAAAAAACCCGCTCGCAACGGGTTTTGACAATTACTAGACCCACAATGGTACCCAACCGATTTTTTGTGGATTTCTATTTTTAAAATCACAAATGTTCAATATTTAAATTTATAAAAATAATTAAAATTTCACATAACATACCCAATTCTAAATTTAATCAATATATATGAATAATTAAAATTTAAACATCAAATCATCACAAATTTTTAAATTTAAATATGAAATACATAAATCTATTAAAAAAAATCGCAATCTAGCATTCAAAAGTAACATCACTGCACCAGCAATAATTATCATTTTATATTCTCATTTAATACAAGTTTTAAAAGTTAAGATCTTCATTCCATTAGCATTCAACTAATGTGATTCCTACAATAATAATTAAGATTAATATTTTCTAAAGAATAATACTTTTTAAATGCTAATCCGAATAACAAAATTATAATAATGAAATAATTCATACATTATTAAGTTAAAGAATAATAGTTCATACAAAATTATAATAAGTATATAATAATTCATGTATTATTATATATTTATATTTAGTTTAGGTTATAATTTTAGTTAAAGCTTAGGCATGTTGTAACTTGCATACATGTTTACACTTTATATTTATTTACTTTGTCTATTTTTATATTTAAATATTTTTTCAATTAAAATTAAATTAAAAATTTTTGAAAAAAAAAAGTTGAAAATTTAACGAATATCCATGCGAGTATCCATTGGATTTTTAGTTAATACCGAACTTGATGGTTTCGATTTATAATACCAAATTCACCTGCAACCCATAAAATTACCCTCAGCGAGCAGGTTTGGGAGAATTTGAGGGTGTCATTGCCATCCCTAAGCATGCTACTGAGGTTACGAAATCCCACAAGAATTCCACCACTAAGTTGACAAGAACTTGCATAAAAGTTCTCATGAGATGTAGAGAGATTTCCAATAGAATTCGGAAGATCGCCTTTTAATGGATGGGCGTCTATTAAGTAGTCAAATGATTACTCGCTGAGCTGAGAATCTGAAGTTGTCTTAAAATTACCAAATGTATTGGGAATAAGGTTAGAAAACAAATTATTCGATAGTTATGTTAGACATATGTGCTCTCAAAACCAATTTGGATTTATAATATTTATGGGTATTTATTTATTTGTATGTAATAAGATTATTTTAATTTCGTAAGGTAACATTGTAGAAAAATCATGCTAGTGGTTATTAGACACTAAACTGCGAGTAACGACTTTTCAGTACCTTGTGAACCTAATTTTTGTTCTAGACAATTTTATATTAATATTAAAATACAAATTGTCTAAACTTTTTATGCTGCTATATGATAGGATAATTTACTCCATCATTCAGGTAGTGACCTTAAGCAAACAAGTGGGTGTAATGTAACAAGTACATACACTGAACTAGATCCCGTTTAGAACACTCAAATAAAATAATCACTGTCAGAAGTAAATGATAGTTCAACTATAATTTATTAATTATCCTTAGACCTAAGAGATTTCTATATCTTTGTATATTATTTATGTAACTTTAATATTGTCAACTGGTGAGGCTAATTATATTTATTAGTAAAATACACATATATTGGGTTACTCATATAATATTCAAAGTATATAAATGCTTAACAAGGGATCCACCATTCTCAGTTTTGAAAAAATATATTCAAGTAATTTTTATAAATGAATTGGACTCAAAAGGGTGGCCAACGATGTTTATAAAATTATTTTATTTATATAAATGTCTGTCTGTGTGTGTATAATTTTTTAAAATGTTTTTTAATGAGTCCAATTAAGTAATGAAAATTAAGAATGAAAGATGACATGAACAATTCCACAGTGAGTTTTTTAAATTCAGTCTTAGAAGTTCATGTGTACTATAGTGTGTTGGAATGACTGGTTAAAATAATTGCATTGATAAAGGGTCTCACTTGAATTTCTCTGTACTTCAAAGGGTAAATTGCAATATGTTAACGGACGTGACTGCAATCAAGTGGAAGTCTATTATCTTATTAAATCAGATAAATAAGAAGATAATATTTCGAATTCAAAATTTTCAAATATTTTAAATTTTAAATTCAGGGATAAGAGTCATATCCATTATCAAATAAAAAAGTTTTTTTTTTTTTTTTGAAATCTCACAACTGGAGATAAAGAACCTAAGGATCCCACGTATTTTCACTCTGAAATTTTGTAAGTCATATATATAAGATGAGACTTTTCTCTACATAATTGGCCACCAGAGTTTTTTGTAGAGCTCCTAAAAAGTTTTAGAGTGGAAAAATTTTAAAATATAGAGTGAATATAGTGAATCACTTAGGAGACAATACATTTGGATTGCTTAGTGAGGTCAGTTTATTTATTGCTCATTCCCATGTTGTGTGAATCGATTCTTGAAACACTTTCAAGTTCCAGAATAGTAATCTCAGATGCATTGCAAATGGAATCAGGGATTATTCCACTCAGATTATTCTGCCATAAGAAAATTCCTTTGAGATTTGGAAGGTAGATGCTCGATGGAAGATGACCCCATAAAAATGATTTCCATGAAGTATAATCACTTATGTTTCAGCTGTTAAAGATCATAGAGGGTATGAGACCATTTAAGTTGTTGCCACTAAGTCTAAATACTTGAGGATTGTGTAGGATGCCAATTTCATTTGGTATTTCCCCTGCCAAAAATCGTTGGCCTGTTAAGTTTTGGCATGCATTCAAAACCTTTATTTTATCTATAATAAAGAAGTATTCGGCTTTTAAGATTGAAATGGAGTAATATAA
This sequence comes from Murraya koenigii, assembly GCA_025617385.1. Taxonomy (NCBI): domain Eukaryota; kingdom Viridiplantae; phylum Streptophyta; class Magnoliopsida; order Sapindales; family Rutaceae; genus Murraya; species Murraya koenigii. Next base: position 30,849,561 of record CM046815.1, read on the forward strand.
GGAACCACGGCAATAAAAAATTTATTTTGAAGGTAGTACCTGTCAACTTATTTTCACAAAGGCCTAAACAATGCAGCAGTGTACAATTTCTGCTGTTGGAGATTCATACTGTGATCTTGTTGCTGAGTAAACGAAGCTGTTCAAGTGATGGAAGACGAGCACACAAATCAATAGGGGACTTCCAGATAGGCTGTTGTTGGCAAGATAAATCGATTTCAAAGAAGAAATGTTGAAGATTGTAGATGAAAATTCACCTGCATGCAAATTGCAGACTATCGTTCAATGCTTTCTTGCTACAAAGAATTACACAATTGACTATTTACCAATCACCAGCAAATGCAAACAAGCCAGACAATCTACCTCGGAAATTGTTACCATCAAGATATAATTCTACAAGTTGAGTTAAGTTTCCAATTTTTTGTGGAATTCATCATCTGATTTTGTTAAAAGAAAATGACAATCTCCTCAGCATGATGCAATCACCCAAACTTGAAGGAAGCTGGCTAGAAATCTTGTTTGAAGAGATATCAAATGATAAGTTCCCTAAAGCTATTACACATTTCATCAGGGAGACTGCCAGATATGCTATCGGATGACAATCAACGATTCTTAATCACCACAGCTGCCGTAGCTCATTTGGAAGAGTGCCATAAAAACTGTTGCCACTAATGCTGAAATCCGGTCTAAGGGTTGATGCAGAAATCTAGTCCCTCTACCCTCGAGCAAATTCCCTTGCCCACACTTGAACTTCTTTGAACCAATGTACAGATGATATCTTTCAACTTGCACTCACCCGCCAGATATTTTCCTAGAAATACCCTCCGACAATCAAGTCAGTAATCAGATTTTACTTTTAAGAATTTTTAAGAAGGAAAAATCAAGGTTTTACTCATTTTCTCTTTTGTGTGGTTTTTTTTATCCTTTTTTTTTTTACAAAAGTCCAACCCATTCCCTTCTTTTTCTCGAGTATTTATCTAGGTTTTCTATTCCTTGTATTTGTTGCTCCCCTCGATCGTTACCCCCACAACGTGTGTTCTTAACTTCCCCTTAATTTGTCCGTTTCGGTGCAGTTATTCGTCCATTTCTATGCAGTTGTTGGGATATCATCATGAGAGTTAATCATATATGAGGGTTTTAATCATATATGAGGGTTACGCCCCCATTCTCGGAGTGAGTTATTTAACCGATTCGATTATGAGCTCGTGGTGATCATCTTCATATACTAGTCGAGGACTAGCTTATACCGTTGTTTGGGTAAAATATCGACAGTGCCCCTAAAAGCCCTTCCGGTGTATGGGTAAATATCGACAAACCCCTCGAAGCCCTTCCACCGAAGCAAGACTCCGATGGTAACCTAGCCCGAGCAACCCTTCGTGTCAAAGCCGGTCAAGGTCGAGAGCTCATTCCTCGCCGAGGTCGCCCCTCGTGTCAAAGCCGGTCAAGGTCGAGAGCTCATTCCTCGCCGAGGTCGCCCTTCGTGTCAAAGCCGGTCAAGGTCGAGAACCGAGCGCGTGTCTCCCGCCGCATGCATTCCCGAGCACAACCGACAAGACCCGACCCAAGGCAACCCTACCGCTTTACTCGTAATCCCGCACACCTTTTGATGCTCGACATGGGTCCCACATGGTGGAGTGGTGATATCGTTGCCGGTGGCCGCACGCGCCTCCGTGGTGTCATCATTCCTCGCACGCTGCCCGACATGGTGATCCGCCACGTGAATCTGACTAATGGAACAACCGCCATCCCTAGGGAATATTCCGCCAAACCCGACCGCCGAGGGACCCGTATACCATTAGCGTGGAGTGGACAACTGGAAAGGAAAAGAGCGGAAAAGAAGAATATAAAAGGAAACGAAGGAGAACTGAGACAAGGGTTGGATTTTTCGATACGTAAAGAGAAGTTGGATTCTTCAGAACTCGACATGTGTTCTTCCTTTCCAAATTTCTCTCATCCGACTTTCTCTAAAAACACCATTTACATCCAAAAGGGGGGCGAATAATACCCTTTCATCTTTCCGGCCTCCTCACTACGGAGATACCAAAAAGAGAAACCCGACATCGACTTGAAGCGTCGAGGGTTTTCACGGAAACGCCCACGACCCCGACCCGGTTCATGGAGTGCAGTCCGGAAATCACCGCTCAAGAAGACAATGAACCTGACAAAGGAGGCAATCCCGCCGAGCTTATCGCGAGCGTATGGATCGGCAATCGCTTAAAACCGCGAGCGTAAGGTTCAAACGCTCTCAGCCGAACTGCTTGAGGTACCGCTGAAGCGTTCAAGCACCGCTGAGGCACGCTGAAAAGTCGCGATCAACATCTTTTGCGCCATCTCGTGGAATCAGCACAAAAGCCCGATTTCCTAATACATCAAGACACACAAAACACAACGATGAGGGAAACAACCAAGAGGTGTAAGTCCCAAGAATCGATGACTCGAGAGAAGTGGCCAATGAGGCCTGTAATGTGGAGATCCGTGAAAGGATGGATCTGATGGAAAACAGATCGAATTATGACCTCCCTGCTATAAGAATCTGTGGAAGGATGCAGAAAAGCCTCGCAACGATGTCCCTGAGTCCAACTGAGGGAATGCTCATGTTCGGAAAATGCGGAGACGAAGCCCAAAGACCTAGGGCACCGAATGTCATGCGAGAGAAGAAACAAACATGGAGGAAAGGGGTCTCGCCAACATTTGCAGGAGATGCACCCAACCTCTCGTAAGTGAGGAGTTGGAGGGAGAGGTACGCAGTTGGCGCAAGTGGTGGAAGATCTTCTGGGAACCGAAAGAGTCCAAGTCGGCGAATAACGCCGACAACGAATCTCCTCTCTCCTGAGATTACGGGTGTCACGATCCCATCGTGACTTTCGCCTCCTGATCCGCAATATTCGGGAAAGAGTGACCCATTAGTACACATAGAGCGGTTCAATGACCCGACAGGGTGCAAGGTCTGCCGCCAAGACAGAGGTGCAGTGGCCTTCCCGCCACTCGAGGGAAGCGGCAGAGAATGGTACCGCAGTGCTCCCACGGGAAGTATCTCGAAGTTTCGAACAGATGCGTGGAGTTCATGGAATAATTTCGGGCGCAGTGACCCCGAGGATGACATGATGGAGTCGCTGAGAGAGGCGTAAAGAAGGGAGTTCCTCCGGAGTTTATCAAAAGATACCATAGATCGGCCCTAGATCTCGGTGCGCTCAACCATCCCCAAGCTCTAAGGGATTAAAAGAGGGTGTTCTGACTGGGAGACCATGGTATAACCCGCGGAGTCCTTCGATCCGCTCATATTCTGACGCTGCATGTAACAAATAAAACCGGACATGGTAATCAAGAAGAAAAGGTCGCTAGTTCGAGGAGTGAACAAGTCACCTGAGCAAGACTGAAGGAGAAAGGGAGTCCCGCCCGAGGGACACAGCTCCAGAGGCAGCAAGTGGACCGAGCACAGACAACCCGTGACGTAGAGTTCCCCACCGCGGATGGTTCCCCAACCACCCCGCAGTCTCCGTGCCGGATCACAGAGAATACCGGCCACGATGGCCATACATCCCGCAACCAGCCACCGAGTAGACCTGGCGAGCCATAACAGGGTGATCGCATCGCCACCCCACCAAGAAGCTTCCCGAGGGATAGGGCACCCAAGTAGTGGAACAGAGCCTCGCTATGCGACAAGATACATGGTTGAAGGTATCTCAAGAGATACTTCGTGGTCGAGGAGCGTGGATCGCCGAGCCCTCCAACGCCGATGACCACGCCACCAAGCAAGTGAGCAAGGGCGCTCTGCCGCTTCCATGGAGACCATGGTCACACCACATCACGGTGCCGTGATTTGAAAACCGTAGTAAGATTTAGTGTAAATCGATACCTGGATGAGTTTGTAGGGCGAGGGCACCCTAGAGTCGAACAACAGTCGAGGAAGCGTGACCATGCCTATGAAATAGATACGTAACCGCCATCCACGAGAGTAATTTCGTGTGGTCCAACGATGGCCTAAGTTCTAACAGGCCCGGAAAATTATTGCAGATATGCCACCGCCGCCGAGTAAGTCCTGCTCATCGCTCCCGCGCCAAGCAGGCCAAGCGTTCGGCAGTGCCAATCATGTGGACGTATGAAGATGAAGAGGGGCGTCAGACTCCACCGAAGATGCCCCGTGGTTAAAGCCAATGTAGCGAATAAGCGAAGTTGACCGAATATTGGTCGATTCTGGGAGCTCTGTAGATATTCTTTTAAATCCACACTCGAGGATTTAGGAATAAGCAGCGCGAGCCTCGAGCATACGAGCACTTCCTCAAGGGGTTCGGGAGGAAAGCTAATACCTCTAGGAATCATCAAGTCAGCGGTAACCATGGGCTCAAAACCTTTCGAGAAGAACATGATGTCGGATTTCGTGGTGGTAGATGAAACCAAACCCATATCAGCGATTCTGGGAGGCCATTTACGAGGATCACCCAACGCGTGGTGTCCACCCATTACCCAGCCCTAAAGTATCGAGTAAACGGGGCTATAGGGTCGTGAAAGGCAACCAAAGGGTGGCGAGGAGTCGCTATGCAGAGCCGCCAAAGAAACTATGCAGATCACCTCGCTAGACACGAGGGCGTAATCGAGGAACCAAGGCAAGAGCCGCAGAGAAGCTCGGAGGAGCTCGAGGTGAGAACAGATGACCCCGAGAAGAAGTCCGAATCGGCTCGAGCCTTAGCGAGCCGTCAAGGAAAAGTTGATGGAATGCCCGCGAGCACACGCAGATGTGTTCGCATGGACGCATGATGATACGCCCGGATCAACCCGGAGGTGGCGTGTCACAGTCGGCAAGACGGAGAGATGCTGCTCTGTAAAGCGTAAGAGGAGGTGCGTGAACCGGAGAGATACGAAGCCATCAATCGCGAGGTTGAAAAGTCACTGAAAGTGGATTCATACGGAGGTGTCCTACCCCGAATGGATCTCGAATGTGGTCAGTGAAGAAAGCAAATGGGAAATGGAGAATGTGTGTTGATTTCACAGATTTGAACAAGGCCCGCCCGAAAGATAGCTTTCCACTACCAAAGATAGACCAACCGGTGGACTCTACTAGTAGGCACTGGTTGCTTAGCTTCATGGATGCATTCTCGTGATATAACCAAATTCCCATGCACCAATCGACGAGGAGTGTACAACTTTCATCACCAATCGTGGTCAGATCACATAAGGTCATGCCTTCGACCTAAAGAATGCAGGGCAACGATCGTAGGCTAGTGAATAAGGTTTTCAAGCCATTGATCGGCCTGACTATGGAGGTATATGTAGATGACATGATCACCAAGTCTGAGACGCTGAGGAGCATGTAAAGCATCTAGAGGAGACCTTCGCCTCCCAAGGAAGTACCGAATGAAGTTAAACCCCGAAAATGTGCTTTGGAGTGAGTTCGGAAAATTCCTAGGCTTTATGGCGAGTCACAGGGGATCGAGGCCAATCCGAGAAGATCGAAGCAGTGATAGAAATGAGGTCCCTCAGAACCTCAAGCGAGATACAGTAGTCCGACCGCAAGCTAGCTGGCCCTCAACAGTGTTCAGTATCTCGAGCCACTCGAGCAATGCCGAGTCTTCTTCCGTGAAACGAAGAAGGGCAGTGAAGACGAAATGGATGCCCGAATGCGAGGAGGCGCTCCAAAGAACTGAAAGAGTATTTGCTAAAAGTCTGCTATCGCCAACACCTCGAGCAGTGAGAGGTACTCGCTTTCAGACTTGGCCGTATCCCAACGGGCAACAAGCCCGGCCTCGAGAGCGGAGGAATCGGAGTACAAGACTCGTGTATTACACGAGCAAAGCGCTGTCGAAGCGTAAGCTCCAGATCCAACCATGGAGAAGTGGGCTCTAGCCTCGGTCACTACGCCCGAAAGTCGAGGCCTTATTTTCAAGCACATTCAGCAGGTGGTATCGACTAACCAGCCCTCGTGCAAACTCTACACAAGCCTCGAGACCTCCGGAAGGTTGGTTAAATGGTCAGTGGAGTTAGTCGAGTTCGACCTTAATTACCAACCCCGAGCAGCCATAAAAGCACAATCTTTAGCCGACTTCGTGGTCGAATGCACGGCGAGGGAAAAGAGACGGAGAGCTGAACCCTGTCAAGCTCCCGTGCTTCAACCAAAACATGGGTAGTCACAGAGATGGATCCCGTGGAAGTCGTGGAGCAGGAGCAGGGTGGTGCTCAAGGTCCGTGAGGGGCGAGATGCAACACCGCGAGATTAGAGTTCAAGTCACCAACAATCAGCCGAATACGGTCAGTATAGCTGGGCTCAAGCTCACCCCAGTAGTAAAAGCAGAGGAAATAAAGCTTAGAACCGGACTCACAGCTGGTAACTAATCACCCCGACGAGAGCTTTCGTGCAAAGGGAGAAGATGGATGCCTACCTTCGTAAGGTAAGGCACCTAATGAAAAATTTCCGAAATGCCGAGGTGGAACAGATCCCGAGGGGAAGAATTTTCGAGCAGATATGATAGCTCGCATGGCAGCCCACCCTGATCCCAAGTTTCCAAAATCTATCCCTCTCGAAAGTCAAAACCCGCCGAGTATCGAGCAAGAGGACGAGGTGATGAACCTAACAACGAAGCAACACCTGATGCAACCGATCATCTCCTACCTCAAGGAAGGGACAAGGCCACCGATAAGAAACGAGCAAGGAAATCGAGGCAAAGCAGCCTGTGCACACTCTCATCGACGGGGTCTTATATAGACGGGGTACACTCTCCCTCGCGCATGGTTTAGACCAAGAGGAGGCCGACTACGCCCTCCGAGAGATACACGAGGGAGTCTCGTGGAAATCACTCCTGGCTCGAGGTCCTTGGCTTTCAAGGCCTCGAGGCAAGGGTATTTTTGGCCCCGCATGCACCAAGATGCTCGTGAGAAGACGAGAAGTCGCAAGAGTCGCCAGAGCTTTGCTAACCACCGACTCAACTCCCGGAGAACCTTACTGGCGATGAATTCGCCATGGCCATTCGCTCAGCGGGAATAGATTTGATCGGCCACCGCCGAAAGGGAGAGCGTCCGCCACCCATGCCATAGTCGCGATTGATTACTTCACCAAACGGGTCGAGCTGGAGCCTCGAAAGCAAAGATCACGTAGGTAAAACCACCGATTTCATTCGAAGAATGTGATTTGCGGTACGGGATTCCTCATACATTAGTCACCGATAACGGGAGGCGCTTGATAATGGCAAGTTCGTAGACTTCGCCGTAACCCTGGGATAGAGTCAAGTTTTGCTCTCCTCACACCCACAAAGCCAACGGGCAAGCAGAGGCCGCGAATAAAACTATAAAACGCCTCAAGACAAGGTCAGGCGAGCAAAAGGGGCTTGGTGGATGAGCTGCCCGTGTCTCGTGGGCCTACGTAACCACACACAAAACGGCCAATCGGAGAGACCCCATTCTCCTTGGCATTTGACACGAAGCAGCTGGTTCCCACCGAGATAGGAACGGGGACACACCGACAGTAGCACTTCAACGAGGAGCAAAACAACGAGCAGTACGTGTGCAGCTCGACTTACTGGAAGAAAAAGAGAAAGGATAGCCGCCAAGATCTCGTAATATCAACAAAGAGTGGCTCGCTATTACAATCGAGCGTACACATTCGCCGATTCCAGTGGGTGATCGGGTATCGAGGAAAGTCAACCAGAGCACAAAAGACCCAAGACAACGTGTACTGGACCAAACTGGAAGGTCCATATCGAAGTCACTAACTAGCAGGACCCGAGAGATACCTACTGGCTCATCCAGATGGACGAGAGGTCAAGAGGCCATGGAACGCGCAACTCCCGAGGAAGTATTTTCAATAGGTTTTCTTGTATCGAAATGCTAATGTAAATATTTCATCCCAAGCACGGGATATGTAAAAGTACAAATGTATGTAAAATAAGAACAAAGATTTATAATGCAAGTTCAAAATAAAGAATGGAAGAAGAAGAGCTCCATCAGCACGAAGTCCCGTGAGCCTAACTCATTAGAGCGATTCGGCCAAGCTCCAAGTTATTTGAAACCGGAGCATGAGTATTATCGTAAGACCTCGGTCAATTAAAAGGCTCGAGCGTAAGAAGACCTCCTCGGCACGAAGTCCCAAAGCCTAACTCATTAGGCGGATTCGCGCCATGCTCAAGTTATTTGAAACCGTAGCAGGAGTGTCATCGAAGACCTCGGTCAATTAAAAGGCTCGAGCGAAGAAGACCTCCTCAGCATGAAGTCCCAAAGCCTAACTCATTAGGCGGACTGCGCCAAGCTCTAAGTTATTTGAAAACCAGAGCAGGAGTGTTATCCAAGAACTCGGTCGATTAAGGGCTCGAGGAGAAGAATACCTCCTACCAGAAGTCCCAAAGCCTAACTCATTAGAGCGGATCTGCGCAGAGCTCCAAGTTATTTGAAAACCAGAGCAGGAGTGTCATCGAAGCTCGTGTCGATTAAAAGGCTCGAGGAGAAGAAGAGCTCCTCAGCATGAAGTCCCAAAGCCTAACTCATTAGGCGGACGCTGCCATGCTCCAAGTTATTTGAAAACCGAGAGCAGGAGTATTATCGAAGACCTCGAGTCAATTAAAAGGCTCGAGCGAGAAGAAGAGCTCCTACGCACGAAGTCCCAAAGCCTAACTCATTAGAGTGATCGATGCCAAGCTCTGGTCATTCAAGACCGTAGCAGGAGTAATACGGAAGAAGCTCGGTCAATTATAGTCTCGAGCCGGGTTCAAAGGAACCCCTTGTCCAAAAGTCCCCAGCCTAAGTTCGAGGCGGACGTTGTTCAGCAAGAGCCAAATGCAGTGCTCGAGCAAGTCAAATGAGCTCGCAAAATTGACATAAGGCCTTTTAGCCTAAGTCGAGCAAAACTCTACCATGCATTCATGAATGAAAATAGGATGTCCAATACTTAGAAAATTTTTACTCAAGAAGCACATTCAAAGTTAACTCAACGTAGAAGACAGTGAATGTATGTACACTAGCAAATAATAGAATTGTTGAAAACATGTATCTCTTTATTTCAAGTGAAAAGATTACATATGTAAAAAAAAAAAAAAAAAAAAAAAAAAAAGAAGAAAAGTGTCCAAGTTATTCTAAGAACATAGAGGGAAGAGCAAAGATCGCTAGCTAGGAACATCAGCAGCAGCAGCAGGACCAACAAGCAGGAGGAGCAGGAGGAAGGACACCAGCGGGAGCTTCAGCAGGAGCATCAGCAGGAGGGAGGTCACCAGCAGGAGGGGCACTCGGAAGAAGAGGGAGCCTACTCACCGACCACACCTCGGGGCTCTGATGAAGTAGCTATGTGGTTGCTCATGTACTCAGCCTACATACCCTTCAACCTTGGACATGTCTGGCCTGTGGTATGCCTTGCCAAAAGCATACATAAGGCGTCAGAATGGAGTCCGCCTCAATGTTGTACTCATGGCAAGTCGGACCTTCAGATTGTCTATTTGCTCCTCAAGACGAGCAGCTTCTCCTCCATGAGCTGCTCAGAATAAGACTTCGAGTATCCAGTGTCTTTCCGAGCATGCTTCACTGCTCTGACCTCACCCAACTCCCTTTCAAGCCCAGAGACCTTCGAGCTCGCCACACTGCTTTCTCTCGAAAGTTTATATTTTCATCCAAGCAGCCTTCGATTCTCCTCCTTCGCTCATTCAAAGCCTCGCCCAAGCTCGAACCTTGCTCTGAGTTCTTCCCGAACTCAGAGTAATCTCATCGAGCCTCGGTCGCAGATACCAATGCTCGAGAGGAGAGTCATTGAAGATACCGCGACAGATACCCGAGGAGAACAGTGATTCTATCTCATCCGAAACCCGCTTGGCCGCCTCTTCATTAAAAGCCTTCGGTAAGGCTCTGAACGCACGGGCCGACTCGCCTCCCGCGACACCGCCGGTCTGGGGAATAGCCCTCCGTCTCCCACGATGAGGACCTCGCTCGCGACGCCGACCGCCGAGCCAAGAAGGAGCGTGGCTCGAGCCAGCTGGAGGCGGGCACCTCCTTCACTGCGTGGTCTTTTGAGGTACTCGCAGCTTCAGCTTGTCCCCACGCTACTGCAGCAATACGCAGATCCCGCCACTCATTTCTTCACTTGGAACTAGATTGACTCTAAAAGCTCGAGGTGTCAACAGCCCTCGCACGAGCTCATGCTTGCAAGAGCAACAGCACACGTGCTCGAGTCGATCATCAATCGAATAAGCACACCCGTGAGACCGCAAAACAACCGTAGCAAGACAATGAAAACAGACGCGAGTAGAGAAACTAAAAGTAAAATTCACAAGGCGTATAAATGACCTGAATGCGAAATGCCGCGGACCGAGGAACTCCTCGCTACGGCGCAGCAGGCCCCCACTCTCCCCAACGAAGAAGAATTTGCTCTTCCAGCTGCCACCGTGAGGTAGGGAGATCAATGATGGGCTTCTACCCTTCAGCTCGGAGGTAAGATAATACCAACCAAAGATCCTTCGGCTACACTTAAGCTCGGTAGAGGTGTTTGATTTCCCTACCAAGGGCTCATCCAGATCGCAACTGCTTCCACAAAACGAAGAGCCTGAAGGACTCTCCACCCATTCGGTTCAGCCTGCGGGCCGATGAAACCCGCATAAAACCCGCCAAAATAAGGCCGGAGAGGCACTCAACCCCCATCCGAAGCACTCCAAATAAGGTTGTAAACCCACGGGGGACTACCGGGATTTCACCGCCCGGCAACCTCGTAATTACACTATCTGGAATGTGGTAAGTTTCCTAAGTCCTGCTCAACTCGATCGAGTGGTTTGACATTCTAAGTAGTCAACGGGTATTCCCCACGCCGACCTCCGGCCGGCCCTCACTCTCCGACGCTACCGGGTCTCACCATGGTAATTCCTCCTGGACTAGAATCCCTCACGGGATTATACCTGCAGGTCAGGCCTCACTAGAAGAGGAAGAGTCCTCCTAGGACATCCTACTGGGTCACTGGGATCCGACATTTTTCAAGGGAATGGACTAACAAGATGCAGAGGAAGAAACAGAGTGGTGAAATGGAAAATTGAGTGGCACCGGACACAAAGGAAGTGTGGTAGCCTAAGTCGCCTTGACGTAAAGAAGAAGACCGATAAGCGCGGAGAGCAGATGAATTTTGAATTCGAATGAGAAGTAAGCAACAGAGGGAACAGTGAAGAAGTCGGGATTTTAAAGAGGAAGACGCTGTCCTTTCGAGTGGCATGCGAGTGCTTCGAGGGACACGACCTTTAGGTCGCTGTCCTTTCGAATTTCAAATACGCTGACCGATCAACCCACGTGTCCCATCTTAAATGAGAAATGATTCAAGTGGCGCATACCGGAAGCATGGGAAGAGTAAAAGGCCGCGACTCGCCCATCATTATCGAAGTTTCAGCCTTATCTCGCCTCACTCAAAAGACTAGAAACCTGGGACCGTGTTCGGGTAAAATATCGACAGTGCCCCTAAAAGCCCTTCCAGTGTATGGGTAAATATCGACAAACCCTCAAGCCCTTCCAACCGAAGCAAGACTCCCGATGGTAACCTAGCCCGAGCAACCCTTCGGTCAAAGCCGGTCAAGGTCGAGAGCTCATTCCCCGCCGAGGTCGCCCCTCGTGTCAAAGCCGGTCAAGGTCGAGAGCTCATTCCTCGCCGAGGTCGTCCTTCGTGTCAAAGCCGGTCAAGGTCGAGAACCGAAGCGCAGTGTCTCCGCCGCATAGCATTCCCCGAGCACACCGACAAGACCCGACCCGTGGCAACCCGACCTGCTTTACTCGTAATCCCGCACACCTTTGATGTCTCGACTGTGGTCCCACATGGCGGAGTGGTGATATCGCTGTCGGTGGCTCGCGACGCGCCTCCGAGGTGTCATCATTCCTCGCACGCCTGCCCGACATGGCGATCCGCCACGTGAATCTGACTAGGGAACAACCGCCATCCCTAGTGGAATATTCCGCCAAACCCGATCGCCGAGGGACCCGTATACCATTAGCGTGGGAGTGGACGTACTGGAAAGGAAAAGAGCGGAAAAGAAGAATATAAAAGGAAACGAAGGAGAACTGACAAGGGTTGGATTTTTCGATACGTAAAGAGAAGTTGGATTCTCCAGAATTCGACACTGTGTTCTTCCTTTCCAAATTTCTCTCATCCGACTTTCTAAAAACACCATTTACATCCAAAAAGTGGGGCGAATAATACCCTTTCATCTTTCCTGGCCTCCTCACTAGCGGAGATACCAAAAAGAGAAACCCGACATCGACTTGAAGGTCTGAGGGTTTTCACGGAACGCCCACGACCCCCGACCCGTGCTCAGGAGTGCAGTCCCGGAAATCACCGCTCAAGAAGACAATGGAACCTGACAAAGGAGGCAATCCCGCCGAGCTTATCGCGAGCGTATGATCGGCATCGCTTAAAACCGCGAGCGTAAGGTTCAGACGCTCTCAGCCGAGCCGCTTGGAGGTACCGCTGAAGCGTTCAAGCACCGCTGAGGCACGCGGAAAAGTCAGATCAACATCTTTTGCGCCATCTCGTGAGAATCAGCACAAAAGCCCGATTTCCTAATACATCAAGACACACAAAACACAACGATGAGGGAAACAATCAAGAGGTGTAAGTCCCAAGAATCGATGACTCGAGAGAAGTGGCCAATGAGGCCTGCAATGTGGAGATCCGTGAAAGGATGGATCTGATGGAAAACAGATCGAAATTATGACCTCCCCGTTACAAGAATTCGTGGAAGGACAGAGAAAAGCTCGCAACGATGTCCCGAGTCCAACCGAGGGAATGCTCATGTTCGGAAAATGCGGAGATGAAGCCCAAAGACCTCGGGCAACCGAATGTTGCAGTGAGAGAAGAAACAAACATGGAGGAAAGGGGGTCTCGCCAACATTTGCAGGAGATGTCCCCAACCTCTCGTAAGTGAGGAGTTGGAGGGAGAGGTACGCAGTTGGCGCAAGTGGTGGAAGATCTTCTGGGAACCGAAAGAGTCCAAGTCGGCGAATAATGCCGGACAACGAATCTCCTCTCCTGAGATTACGGGTGTCACGATCCCATCGTGACTTTCGCTTCCTGATCCGCAATATTCGGAAAGAGTGACCCATTAGTACACATAGAGCGGTTCAATGACCCGACAGGGTGCAAGGTCTCGCCGCCAGACAGAAGGTGCAGTGGCCTTCCCGCCACTCTGAGGGAAGGGCGAGAGAATGGTACCGCAGCTCCCACCTGGGAAGTATCTCGAGTTTTGAACAGATGTGCAGGAGTTCATGGAACAATTTCTGGGCGCAGTGACCCCGAGGATGACATGATGGAGTCACCGAGGTGAGGCAGTAAAGAAGGGAGTCCTCCGGAGTTTATCAAAAGATACCATAGATCGGTCCTAGATCTTGGTGCGCTCAACCATCCCCAAGCTCTAAGGGGATTAAAAGAGGGTGTTCTGATGGGGAGACCATGGTATAACTCGCAGAGTCCTTCGATCCGCTCATATTCTGACGCTGCATGTAACAAATAAAACCGGACATGGTAATCAAGAAGAAAAGGTCGCTAAGCTCGAGGAGTGAACAAGTCACCGGAGCAAGACTGAAGGAGAAAGGGAGTCCCGCCCGAGGGACACAGCTCCAAAGGCAGCAAGGGACCGGCAGCTCAGACAACCCGTGATCGTAGAGTTCCCCACCGCGGATGGTTCCCCAACCACCCCGCAGTCTCCGTGCCGGATCACAGAGAATACCGGCCACGATGGCCATACATCCCGCAACCACCCACCGAGTAGACTCGAGTGAGCCATAACAGGGTGATCGCCATCGCCACCCCCACCAAGAAGCTTCCCGAGGATAGGGCAGCCCAAGTAGTGGAACAGAGCCTCGCTTACGTACAAGATACATGGTTGAAGGTATCTCAAGAGATACTTCAGTGGTCGAGGAGCGTGGATCGCCGAGCCCTCCAACGCCGATGACCACGCCACCAAAGAAGTGAGCAAGGGCGCTTCGCTGCTTCCATGGAGACCATGGTCACACCACATCACGGTGCCGTGATTTGAAAAACCGTAGAAGATTTAGTCGTAAATCGATACCTGGATGAGTTTGTAGAGCGAGGGCACCCTAGAGTCGAACAACAGTCGAGGAAGGTGACCGTGCCTATGAAATAGATACGTAACCGCCATCCACGAGAGTAATTTCAGTGGTCCAACGATGGCCTAAGTTCTAACAGGCCTCGAAAAATTATTGCAGATATGCCACCGCCGCCGAGAAGTCCTGCTTCATCGCCTCCCGCGCCAAGAAGGCCAAGGTTCGGCAGAGCCAATCATGTGACATGATGAAGATGAAGAGGGGTGCCAGACTTCTACCGAAGATGCCCCGTGGTTAAAGCCAATGTAGCGAATAAGGAAGTTGACCGAATATTGGTTGATTCTGGGAGCTCTGAGATATTCTTTTAAATCCACACTCGAGGATTTAGGAATAAGCAAGCGCGAGCCTCGAGCATACGAGCACTTCCTCGAAGGGGTTCGGGAGGAAAGCTAATACCTCTAGGAATCATCAAGTTGGCGGTAACCATGGGCTCAAACCTTTCGAGAAGAACATGATGTCGGATTTCGGTGGTAGATGAAACCAACCCATATCAAAGCGATTCTGGGAGGCCATTTATGAGGATCACCCAACGCGTGGTGTCCACCCATTACCTAGCCCTAAAGTATCGAGTAAACGGGGCTATAGGGGTCGTGAAAGGCAGCCAAAGGGTGGCGAGGAGTCGCTATGCAAGAGCCGCCAAAGAAACTATGCAGATCACCTCGCTAGACACGAGGGCGTAATCGAGGAACCAAGGCAAGAGCCGCAGAGAAGCTCGGAGGAGCTCGAGGTGAGAACATGATGACCCCGAGAAGAAGAACCGAATCGGCCGAGCCTTAGCGAGCCGCCAAGGAAAAGTTAGTGGAATGCCCGCGAGCACACGCAGATGTGTTCGCATGGACGCATGATGATACGCCCGGATCAACCCAGAGGTGGCGTGTCACAGTCGGGCAAGACGGAGAGATGCTGCTTCAGAAAGCGTAAGAGGAGGTGCGTGAACCGTGAGAGATACGAAGCCATCAATCGCGAGGTTGAAAAGTCGCTGAAAGCTGGATTCATACGGAGGTGTCCCACCCCGAATGGATCTCGAATGCAGTGCCGTGAAGAAAGCAAATGGGAAATGGAGAATGTGTGTTGATTTCACAGATTTGAACAAGGCCTCGCCCGAAAGATAGCTTTCCACTACCAAAGATAGACCAACCGGTGGACTCTACTAGTAGGCACGGGTTGCTTAGCTTCATGGATGCATTCTCGTGATATAACCAAATTCCCATGCACCAATCGGACGAGGAGTGTACAACTTTCATCACCAATCGTGGTCAGATCATATAAGGTCATGCCTTCTACCTAAAGAATGCAGGGCAACGATCGTAGGCTAGTGAATAAGGTTTTCAAGCCATTGATCGGCCTGACTATGGAGGTATATGTAGATGACATGATCACCAAGTCTGTAGACGCGAGGAGCATGTAAAGCATCTAGAGGAGACCTTCGCCTCCCAAGGAAGTACCGAATGAAGTTAAACCCCAAAAATGTGCTTTGGAGTGAGTTCGGAAAATTCCTAGGCTTTATGGTGAGTCACTGGGGATCGAGGCCAATCCGAGAAGATCGTGAGCAAGTGATAGAAATGAGGTCCCTCAGAACCTCAAGGAGATACAGAGTCTCGACCGCAAGCTAGGCGCCCTCAACAGTGTTCAGTATCTCGAGCCAATCGATAAATGCCGAGTCTTCTTCCGTGAAATGAAGAAGGGCAGGAAGACGAAATGGATGCCCGAATGCGAGGAGGCTGCCCAAAGAACTGAAAGAGTATTTGCTAAAAGTCTGCATCGCCAACACCTCGAAAGGTGAGAGGTAATCTGCTTCAGACTGGCCAGTATCCCAATGGGCAACAAGCCCGGCCTCGATAAGTGGAGGAATCGGAGTACAAGACTCGTGTATTACACGAGCAAAGCGTTGTCGAAGCGTAAGCTCTCAGATCCAACCATGGAGAAGTGGGCTCTAGCCTCGGTCACGGCGTCCGAAAGTCGAGGCCTTATTTTCAAGCACATTCAGGCTGGTATCGACTAACCAGACCCTCGTGCAAACTCTACACAAGCCTCGAGACCTCCGGAAGGTTGGTTAAATGGTCATGGAGTTGAGCGAGTTTGACCTTAATTACCAACCCCGAGCAACCATAAAAGCACAATCTTTAGCCGACTTCGTGGTCAAATGCACGTGCGAGGGAAAAGAGACGGAGAGCTGAATCCTCGTCAAGCTCCCTGTGCTTCAACCAAAACATGGGTAGTCACGAGATGGATCCCGTGGAAGTCGTGGAGCAGGAGCAGGGTGGTGCTCAAGGTCCGGAGGGGCGGAGATGCAATACGCGTGAGATTAGAGTTCAAGTCACCAACAATCGTGCCGAATACGAAGTCAGAATAGCGGGCTCAAGCTCACCCCTAGTAGTAAAAGCAGAGGAAATAAAGCTTAGAACGGACTCGCAGCTTGGTAACTAATCACCCCGACGAGAGCTTTCGTGCAAAAGGGAGAAGATGGATGCCTACCTTCGTAGGTAAGGCACCTAATGAAAAATTTCCGAGCCGTCGAGGTGGAACAGATCCCGAGGGGAAGAATTTTCGAGCAGACATGATAGCTCGCATGGCAGCCCACCCTGATCCCAAGTTTCCAAAATCTATCCCTCTCGAAAGTCAAAACCCGCTCGAGTATCGAAAGCAAGAGGACGAGGTGATGAACCTAACAACGAGCAACACCGGATGCAACCGATCATCTCCTACCTCAAGGAAGGGACAAGGCCACCGACAAGAAACAGTAAGGAAATTGAGAGCAAAGCAGCCTGTGCACACTCTCATCGACTGGGGTCTTATATAGACGGGGTACACTCTCCCTCGCTGCAGTGTTTAGACCAAGAGGAGGTCGATTACGTCCTCCGAGAGATACACGAGGGAGTCTCGTGGAAATCACTCCGGCTCGAGGTCCTTGGCTTTCAAGGCCTCGAGGCAAGGGTATTTTTGGCCCCGCATGCACCAAGATGCTCGGAGAAGACGAGAAGTCGCAAGAGCCGCCGAGCTTTGCTAACCACCGACCCAGCCTCCGGAGAACCTTACTGCGATGAATTCGCCATGGCCATTTGCTCAGCTGGGAATAGATTTGATTGGCCATCGCCGAAAGGGAGAGCGTCCGCCACCCATGCCATAGTCGCGATTGATTACTTCACCAAACGGGTCGAGTGGGAGCCTCGAAGCAAGATCACGTAAGGTAAAACCACCGATTTCATTTGAAGAATGTGATTTGCGTGTACGGGATTCCTCATACATTAGTCACCGATAATGGAGGCGCTTGATAATGGCAAGTTCGTAGACTTCGCCGTAACTCGGGATAGAGTTGAAGTTTTGCTCTCCTCACACCCACAGCCAACGGGCAAGCAGAGGCCGCGAATAAACTATAAAACGCCTCAAGACAAGGTCAGGCGAGCAAAAGGGGCTTGGGTGGACGAGCTGCCTGTGTCTTGTGGGCCTACGTAACCACACACAAAACGGCCACCGGAGAGACCCCATTCTCCTCGGCATTTGACACGAAGCAGCTGGTTCCCACCGAGATAGGGATGGGGACACACCTGACGTAGCACTTCAACGAGGAGCAAAACAACGAGCGGACGTGTGCAGTGCTCGACTCACTGGAAGAAAAAGAGAAAGGATAGCCGCCAAGATCTCGTAATATCAACAAAGAGTGGCTCGTTATTACAATCGAGGTACACATTCGCCGATTCCGTGGGTGATTGGGTATTGAGGAAAGTCAACCAGAGCACAAAAGACCCAAGACAATGTGTACTTGGACCAAACCGGAAGGTCCATATCGAGTCACTAACTAGCAGGACCCGGAGCATACCGTACTGGCTCATCCGGATGGACGAGAGGTCAAGAGGCCATGGAACGCGCAACTCCCGAGGAAGTATTTTCAATAGGTTTTCTTGTATTGAAACGCTAATGTAATTATTTCATCCCAAGATGGGATATGTAAAAGTACAAATGTATGTAAAATAAGAACAAGATTTATAATGCAAGTTCAAAATAAAGAATGGAAGAAGAAGAGCTCCACTCAGCATGAAGTCCCGTGAGCCTAACTCATTAGAGCGGATCGTGCCAAGCCTCGAGTTATTTGAAAACCAGAGCAGGAGTATTATCGAATCACCTCGGTCAATTAAAAGGCTCGAGCGTAAGAAGACCTCCCTGCATGAAGTCCCGAAGCCCAACTCATTAGGCGGATCGTGCCATGCTCGAGTTATTCGAAACCGCAGCAGGAGTGTCATCGAAGACCTCGGGTCAATTAAAAGGCTCGAGCAGGAAGACCTCCTCAGCATGAAGTCCCAAAGCCTAACTCATTAGGCGTGATCGTGCCAAGCTCCAAGTTATTTGAAACCGGAGCAGTGAGTGTTATCCAAGAACTCCGGTCGATTAAGGGCTCGAGGAGAAGAATACCTCCTGCCAGAAGTCCCCAAGCCTAACTCATTAGGCGTGACGTGCAGAGCCTCAAGTTATTTGAAACCGGAGCAGGAGTGTCATCGAGCTCGTGTCGATTAAAAGGCTCGAGGAGAAGAAGAGCTCCTCAGCATGAAGTCCCAAAGCCTAACTCATTAGTGCGGATCGTGCCATGCTCGAGTTATTTGAAAACCGGAGCAGTGAGTATTATCGAAGACCTCGAGTCAATTAAAAGGCTCGAGGAGAAGAAGAGCTCCTACGCATGAAGTCCCAAAGCCTAACTCATTAGGCGTGATCGATGCCAAGCTCCGGTCATTCAAGACCGTAGCAGAGTAATGATGAGTAAGCTCGGGTCAATTACAGTCCGAGCCGGGTTCAAAGGAACCCCTTGTCCAAAAGTCCCTAGGCCTAAGTTCGAGGCGGACGTTGTCTCAGCAAGAGCCAAATGCAGTGCTCGAGCAAGTCAAATGAGCTCGCAAAATCGACATAAGGCCTTTTAGCCTAAGTCGAGCAAAACTCTACCATGCATTCATGAATGAAAATAGGATGTCCAATACTTAGAAAATTTTTACTCAAGAAGCACATTCAAAGTTAACTCAACGTAGAAGATGAGAATGTATGTACACTAGCAAATAATAGAATTGTTGAAAACATGTATCTCTTTATTTCAGTGAAAAGATTACATATGTAAAAAAAAAAAAAAAAAAAAAAAAGAAGAAAAAGTGTCCAAGTTATTCTGAACAATGTAGGGAAGAGCAAGATCGCAGCAGGAACATCAGCAGCAGCAGCAGGACCAACAAGCAGGAGGAGCAGGGAGGAAGGACACCAATGGAGCTTCAGCAGAGAACATCAGCAGGAGGGAGGTCACCAGCAGGAGGGGCACCTGGAAGAAGAGGGAGCCGACCACCGACCACACCTCGGGGCTCTGATGAAGTAGCTACAGTGGTTGCTCATGTACTCAGCCTACATACCCTTCAACCTGGACATGTTCGGCCTGTGGTATGCCTTGCCAAAAGCATACATAAGGCAATCAGAATGGAGTCCGCCTCAATGTTGTACTCTGGGCAAGTCGGACCTTCAGATTGTCTATTTGCTCTCGAAGACGAGCAGCTTCTCCTCCACGAGCTGCTCAGTAATAAGACTTCCGAGTATCCGTGTCTTTCCGAGCGTGCTTCACTGCTCTTGACCTCACCCAACTCCCTTTCAAGCCTAGAGACCTTCGAGTCTGCCACGCTGCTTTCTCTCGCAAAGTTTATATTTTCATCCAAGCAGCCTCGATTCTCCTCCTTCGCTCATTCAAAGCCTCGCCCAAGCTCGAACCTTGCTCGAGTTCTTCCCTGAACTCGGAGTAATCTCATCGAGCCTCGGTCGCAGATACCAATGCTCGAGAGGAGAGCCGCTGGAAGATACCGCGACAGTCCCGAGGAGAACAGGATTCTATCTCATCCAGAAACCCGCTTGGCCGCCTCTTCATTAAAAGCCTCCGTAAGGCTCGGAGCGCCGGGCCGATCTCGCCTCCCGCACACCGCTGGCGTGGGGAATAGCCCTCTGCCTCCCACGATGAGGACCTCGCTCGCACGCTCGACCGCCGAGCCAAGAAGGAGCGTAGCTCGAGCTAGTGGAGGTGGGCACCTCCTTCTGCCGTGGTCTTTTGAGGTACTCGCAGCCTTCGCTTGTCCCCACGCTGCAGGTAACAACCGCGATCCCGCCACCATTTCTTCACTTGGAACTAGATTGGACTCTAAAAACTCGAGGTGTCATCAGCCCTCGCACGAGCTCTGCTTGTAAGAGCAACCAGCACACGTGCTCGAGTCGATCGTTAATCGAATAAGAAGCACCCTGTGAGACCGCAAAACAACCGTGAGCAAGACAATGAAAACAGACGCGAGTAGAGAAACTAAAAGTAAAATTCACAATGCAGATAAATAACCTCGAATGCGTAAATGCCGCGGACCGGAGGAACTCCTCGCCACGAGTGCAGCAGGCCCCCACTCTCCCCAACGAAGAAGAATTTGCTCTTCCAGCTGCCACCGTAGGTAGGGAGATCAGCTGATGGGCTTTACCCTTCAGTCTGGAGGTAAGATAATACCAACCAAAGATCCTTCGGGCTACACTTAAGCTCGGTAGAGGTGTTTGATTTCCCTACCAAGGGCTCATCCAGATCGCAGCTGCTTCCACAAAACGAAGAGCCTGAAGGACTCTCCACCCATTCGGTCAGCCTGGGCCGACAAACCCGCATAAAACCCTACCAAAATAAGGTCTGAGAGGCACCTAACCCCCATCCGAAGCACTCCAAATAAGGTTGTAAACCCATGGGGGACTACCGGGATTTCACCGCTCGGCAACCTCGTAATTACACTATCGGAATGTGGTAATTTTCCCTAAGTCCTGCTCAACTCGATCGAGTGGTTTGGCATTCTAAGTAGTCAACGGGTATTCCCCACGCCGGACCTCCGGCCGGCCCTCACTCTCCGATGCTACCGGGTCTCACCATGGTAATTCCTCCTGGACTAGAATCCCTCACGGGATTATACTCTGAGGTCGTGGTCTCACTAGAAGAGGAAGAGTCCTCCAGTGACATCCTACTGGGTCACTGGGATCCGACATTTTCAAGCGGAATGGACTAACAAGATGCAGAGGAAGAAACAGAGTGGTGAAATGGAAAATTGAGTGGTACCGGACACAAAGGAAGTGTGGGTAGCCTAAGCCGCCTTGACGTAGAAAGAAGACCGATAAGCAAGGAGAGCGGATGAATTTTGAATTCGAATGAGAAGTAAGCAAATAGAGGAACAAGTGAAGAAGTCTGGGATTTTTAAAGAGGAAGACGCTGTCCTTTCGAGTGGCGGCAGTATGCTTCGAGGGACACTACCTTTAGGTCGCTGTCCTTTCGAATTTCAAATACGCTGTCGGATCAACCCACGTGTCCCATCTTAAATGAGAAATGATTCAAGTGGCGACATACCGAAGCATGGGAAGAGTAAAAGGTCGCGACTCGCCCATCATTATCGAAGCTTCAGCCTTATCTCGCTTCACTCAAAAGACTAGAAACCTGGGACCGGTGTTTGGGTAAAATATCGACAGCCCCTAAAAGCCCTTCCAGTGTATGGGTAACATCGACAAACCCCTCGAAGCCCTTCCAACCGAGCAAGACTCCGATGGTAACCTAGCCCGAGCAACCCTTCGTGTCAAAGCTCGGTCAAGGTCGAGAGCTCATTCCTCGCCGAGGTCGCCCTCGTGTCAAAGCCGGTCAAGGTCGAGAGCTTATTCCTCGCCGAGGTCGCCCTTCGTGTCAAAACCGGTCAAGGTCGAGAACCGAGCGCAGTGTCTCCTCGCCGCACAGATTCCCGAGCACAACCGACAAGACTCGACCCGTGGCAACCCGACCTGCTTTACTCGTAATCCCGCACACCTTTCGATGCCCGACCGTGGTCCCACATGGCGGAGTGGTGATCATCGTTGCCGGTGGTCGCGACGCGCCTCCGTGGTGTCATCATTCCTCGCACGCCTGCCCGACATGGTGATCCGCCACGTGAATCTGGACTAGGGAATGTACCGCCATCCCTGTGGAATATTCCGCCAAACCCGACCGCCGTAGGGACCCGGATACCATTAGCGTGGAGTGGATGCACTGGAAAGGAAAAGAGCTGGAAAAGAAGAATATAAAAGGAAACGAAGGAGAACGAGACAAGGGTTGGATTTTTTGATACGTAAAGAGAAGTTGGATTCTCTCAGAACTCGACACGTGTTCTTCCTTTCCAAATTTCTCTCATCCGACTTTCTAAAAACACCATTTACATCCAAAAAGGGGGCAAATAATACCCTTTCATCTTTCCGGCCTCCTCACTAAGGGAGATACCAAAAAGAGAAACTCGACATCGACTTGAGCGTCGGAGGGTTTTCACGGAAACGCCCGACGACCCCGACCTTGGTCATGGAGTGCAGTCCGGAAATCACCGCTCAAGAAGACAGTGAACCGGACAAAGGAGGCAATCCCGCCGAGCTTATCGCGAGCGTAAGGATCGGCATCGCTTAAAACCGCGAGCGAAGGTTCAAACGCTCCTTAGCGAAGTCGCTTGGAGGTACTCGCTGGAAGGTTCAAGCACTCGCTGAGGCACGCGGGAAAAGCTGCATCAACACCTGTTTTAAATGTCACTTACAACACATTGAGAGTTTGCCACACTAGCAATGAATTTTTCTGCTCTCGACTAGCTTGACTTCAAGCAAGCGTGTCATTACATTAGTGATAGATATTTCTACTTTCAACTAGCTTGGCCTCAAGCAGGCGTGCTCTTTATTTTTCAAATACATATCGTTAGGGAGACTACCAAATATGCTATTTGATGACAATCAATGATTCTCAGTCGCCACAGCTGCCATAGTTCATTTAGAAGAGTGACATAAAAACTATTGTCACTAATGTTAAAGAAACTAGAAACGAAAGGTTTCTTATATGTGGAGGGATGGTGCGACCAACATTCAATTTTGGTAGACAGTATTGATGTTAAAATATGGTCGTGTCAGTATGTGATAGACTCTTGATAATGTTGACGCCAAGTTTGGTAGACTCAGAGCGATGTTGACACCAAAATCTCGTCATGTCAAAATGTAGACTACCTACCAGATTCCAACACCAGCATTTAAATTTATTTATTATAGGGCAGCGATTTTAACCCCTACAGAATAGTCTGAGCAGAAACTGGCAAGCACAATCTGATCCTGGTGAGTACTTGTGACCTAAAAAATGATCGGGGCACCAAAAATGTTTTCTACGTTGACATTTCGACACTCAAGTCAATATAAAAAAATTTCGTAGAATAACTAAATGTGTGAATTTAACATAAAAATGAGTAAAAATCAATTCAAAGAAAAGAATGTAGTAAGAAATTCTCCCTTCAAATAAGAAGAAACAAAGATAGTGAGGATGAAAAATGAATTAAAAATTAAATCCTCAATGATCATGTAGAGAAGGAGATGGGATGAAGTTTCTTCAAAAGTCCTCTTTTTCCCATTTTTGTAAGCTTAACGAGGGAATTTTTTCTTCAAAAAAATTGTGGACCTCCTTTTTTCGGGAATTTTTATCTCTTTCCCTTAAATTTAGGATAAGTGAATTTTGTGAATAGAGTTTCATCTTCATTCCCCTCTTCAATTATGAGATTATGAGCTTTTGGATAGGATTTAACTTCCCTCCCTCCCTTGAATCATAAGAGTTGTAGGTTATAGGATAACATTCAACCTCTACATTTCGGATGTGGTGGAAAGGTGGTTCAGACCTCGTCTCTTCCTAATTTAACCAATCTCCTCACCTAATCCAGCTGCCCCATCTTCCTCCAAGCCTACTTGAAATGGCGAGGCGAGCATAATCCGGCTTCAAGGAAAACATGGTTCTGATCGTCTTATTTTATCACCCAAGCAGTAGTACAAGTGACGCCAACCCAGTTGCATACTGAGGCGTCTGAGGTGTTTTTGGAGCATGACCGATTCCAGTCGTGTGCAAAGTGGTGAGGGTCCAGAGATATGTGGCCTTTGAGTTGAAGAAGAGCTTCTTGATCAGTTGTGATGCTGGGATCAGACATGCTCGACGTAGCCATGAAAATGCGTAAAAATGTTGCTAGGGTCATTAGAGAATGGAAACTCATTTCCGGCATGAAATTAAATTGGTTGATTTTGCTTACTGCAAATATTTAAGAAAAGAAGGACATCTTAATATATATATAATTTTATTGATTGGAGGTTTACTGAATACTGAGTTCTGATTCTTCTGAAACTTGAGTCAAGTAAAACCCTAAGCTCATAACTAACCCCAAAGAAAAAAAGACAATTTGAAAAACATAATAAAATTTCACGAATATTCCCTCTCTTCAAAATGTGGACCAAAAAATATTGAGAATTATGAACAAGAAGATCAAAAAAAGAAAAAGTCTGTCTTAAACAAAACTCAGGAAAAAAAAATCCCTAAATTTACTTTAAAAAATACAATTACATAGTTGGCAACAGTGAATAATCCTCATTTTGTTATCAAATACATAACCGAAGCATGTTAGGCCTTACAAATTTAAAATGAGAGAACTTTTCTATCATAATGTCCAACCAAACATTTATTACGCCAAACAACCTATTTAAATTAACATTCGGACTTTTATTAAAATAAATTAAGAAAGAAGTCACTTTTTTTTTCTAATTCAAATGAGGTTATTTTAAAATAAATAATACGTTAAAAACAAAGTAAAGTACTTAAGGGAGTTAAAATGAGTCGTATTGATTTTAATTATCATTTTAAGATGTAGGCATTTTTTTTTTAATGCAGATATACTATTAAGTTATGTAGTTTAATATATTTATATTTAAATAAATTATAAAAGTATGCGGTTTAATAACATTAAAAATTAACTCTCAACTAACTTTTTTAAATCACACAATTTAAAAATGTGTTTGAAAAAAAAAAAAGGACACTTGATTTTAAAGCAATGTTTGACTCAGAATTTTTTTTTTTTTTTTCTTATACAAAAGGGAGCCTATAAGGCTAAGCCGAAATAAAATGCAGAAAATTAATCCCGTACATATCATGCTTTAACCAAAGTTTGGAATTAGTCGTCAAGAAAGGTAATTCTCAATTATTGACAATGGGCACTGCTTTATTTAACCTCACTAATTCACAACTTTTTTAAGACGTGAACTCACAATTTATTGACATCAGCTGGGTAGAGTCTACCCAGGCATTAGATATTTCACTCCTAAGGGCATATTTTAGCTAGCCTGTGAGCCACTTCATTAATAAATCTAAGAACATGTTGAAAAATTACACTCTGGTAATCGCCTCTCATGTCTTTAATTACTGTTGTAACCCAAAATATTTCTATTTTGCTTCCCTTTTTATTGTTAACGAAGTCAGATACCTCATGGCAATCTGTCTCAATGATAATCGATACCAACTTTGCCTCTTTGGCCACTTGAAGCCCCAAATCTACAGTCTCTGCTTCTGTAAACGACAAGTCACAACTGAGTCTCGAGGGCTTAACTGCAGTTGCCACAATTCTTCCCTTGTCATCTCTGATAACAGCTCTTAAACTTATCTTCAACATTTGAAGCAGCATCCACATTGATTTTAAAACTTCCACTAGGGGGTGGAGTCCACTGATGTTGCTTCTTGTCTTTTGGCTTTCCAGCTTGAGTTATACCCCACCTGCTTCACTCTCTGAAAGGCTTCTACTACTACTGGGACTTTTGCAGCTGAGATTTCTGCGTTAAGTTTCTTCCCTTCAAATATGAACCTGTTTCTGGCATTTCAAGTAATCCACCAGATAGCTCCCAGCAATTCCAAGTCTGCTTTGCAAAGTGCATCGGACATCTTATACCATACTCCAAGCATATCCTGTCCTTTATGTATCTTAATGCCTTTGTCAGTTAAAATTGATCGTTTCCAAATCTTACGAGCTGCTTTGAACTCCATCAAAGCACGGGAGTTGTTTTCCATACTCCTACAACAAATTTGACATAAAAGGGATGCAACCACTTTCCTCTTTCACAAATTTTCACCAGTTGGCAGCATATTTTGAGCTTCCCTCTATAAGAAAATTTTTATTTTTTCAAGTAAATGCAGTCTCCATATAGCCTTCCAATAATATGAGAAATAGTAATATCAGAGTATTTGAGTTTTAGAGCAACCTGATATCCACTATTCACTGTGTACATGCTTTTCTTGTCACAATGCCAGCAAACTTCATCCATTTTCGGGCTTCTAGGGAGAGGGATCCCCATTACTTCATAGCTTATTCTTGACTACGTTACTAAGAGAGAATTTTAATTGTGAGAATTTTCTGGAACTGTCCCCTTGGTCTTGAGGAACAACATGAAGTCAGTGGCCTATTATTATGGGTAAATTAATAAAATAACAGTAATACTTTAAAGAGAAATGATAAATATCTGAAATTACATATTAAAATTTCATTTGTGGCATATGATATGTGATTATTATCTAACTAATGACATTGAATTTCTTTAATTATTTACTGGAGCAGCATCGGCTCATTTTTTTAGCCACTTTTGAGCTGTACTCATGGCTCTTGGTGCGGGCAAATTTCTAATTGTTAAACTATCATATTCAAACCTCCGCTGTTATTCTATTCGATTTCCTCAACACTCTTTTACCACTTCTCTAAGTGGAAAAAAAAAACACACACACACACACTATTACGATCACACCTTTTTAACATACTATAAACCGACTTTCGGCATAGTTACAACAACGAATGACGAGCTAGCAATGAATATTTAATTCAATTATACAGTAGTTAAATAAACTAGAACCACGAGTTGATAACATTGTCGAGAGAAGAATGTTAACAGGTATATATTAATCATCGTTGTTGAACAAAACTATCCAAATGCAAAAAAGAAGGAAAAAAGAAAAGGAAAAGCATGCTAAAACTCAAACTCTATTCCACGATCAAAATATGTTTCAACTAACATCTCTAAAATTTCTTTTATTACAGTTTTGCCATATCTTATTGTTAAATTTTGATCAAATTAATACTCAATAAATGTTTTATTAAGAAATTTGGAATCAATTTTCTAGTGAGTTGGATTATAGGCACCCCTTGAAAGGCACTTAAAATCCCTTAAATCATTTACGATTTTATTATTGAGGCAAAAGTATTTCTAATTAAACCACATGTTAAACACAATTTTTTTGGGGGGTCTTAAAACTCACCTATTATACACCCTCTTTGAACTTTAAACATAAATTAAGACCTAATAATATTATCGTAAAAGTTTGGTACTATGCTTCTTTTCATTATGTAATATAAAAAACTAATCTGAAGACACAAGAATACAGTGTATATTCAAAACTAAAAAAATAAATAAATAAATAAATAATTAGTTGTCTTGAGCTTGGACTCTGTAATTTTAACCCACAATTCAGAAGCCACTGAAAGATAAAAGAAAGAAAGGCAAAAACATAGGGATATGGGGCTAAGCACTGACTAGAGACAGCAATAGAGGTTAAAAAGAAATTAATTGAGCAAAAAAAAAGCACAGCAAACATAGTTGAAAATTATCATCAGATAATAATAACAATAAGAATTATTAATTAGAAGGATATAATTTGTTTAGGGAGTTGAAAGATCAGACGAGAAAAAAGTAATAGCAAGTTTTTAGACAAGCCTGAGGAAGACGACAGGAAAATGTTGCTATGGTTTGAACAATACTAATAACTGATTGAATGGGTTTGGTAAGTAATGGTTTTTAACAAGGTTATTTTTATCAATGGGGGAGGTGTAATAAGAAATTTATGTTACTTTTAAATATTTCAATGAGAGTAGATAAAGAAATAGGGTATTATGAGTTTTAAAGAGTCAATAATGATACTCAATTCATTTGAGTGTGGATAATTTTACCTCAGTCATTGTTGTTGAAAATGTCTATCCGAATGCAATTAAGAAGACTAGAACACTTAATCATGAGAAAATTTACAATACATAGGTGTTTGCAGCACCACAATCCAAAAAGAAAATTCTATGTATACATTTATGCTGAAACGGATGAATTGATTACTACAATAGAACGGCATGCACAAGTCAGATCATCAATGGTTGGGAAGGGAAGGGCGTTCCTCCCCAGTAGCCTGGTTAAATGCATAATCATAACTTTTATTTTCTTTTTCAAAAAATTGAGACAACCAAATTCAAAAACTTGTAGATTTTTCTCTTCCTTACCTTTACGAAAATGACGTCAATTTCACCATGTACCACATGCAATAGACTACACCAAAATATTCAGGATATTTCCTGGTTGAATACAAATTATTGTAAGGTGGAACTTTTAACTAAGAAAGTACACCAATTGCTGCACAATAATCCTGGCAATTATGTAAGTTGCCACCAGATGTTTGGCGCAGTTTCAACACTGAATCTAAAGTTTCACTGGAAATCTGACTCAACCAACACACTAGCAATGACGTTTTATTACAATATACAATGGTTTAAAAGGAAATGATTGATTTTGAGCACTAGCTGATAAAATCTAGTTTATGAGTATTGAGAGAAGACAATTAAGATAAATATTAGTAAATAAATATTTTACCAATCTACACCCAATTCTCTCGAAAGAAAGAGTTTGTCGATGTACAAAATGACTGGTGCTGAGGCAGTGATGTAATTCTGCATTTGAATCCTTGCAGAGGTCTCTGAAAGAAACCGAAAATAAAAATATAGCATCAACATATTTGTGAGTAATTAAAACTCACACCCACCAGCCCTTTCTTTTCATTTCTTTTTCTTTAAAAGAAAAAAAAATCTTGGAAGAAGGCAACAATAATAGGAGTCATTTTAGCAAAACCAAGTTAGCCATCAGCCAAGCTGGAAGCCAAATCGCAGACAAACAAAGCAATTATATTTTAAAACATCACCGCAACAAGCTAATCCAACCTTCAAAAAGTTAATGTGTTTAATGCTAACCCAGCTCAGTACTGAAGGTACCAAATATGAAATATGTCACTTAACAGTTCAGCAGCAACGGTAAACACACCCATGATTTACTCTAGCTTTAGGTTCTTCAGCCTTATGGCTCTCAGTTTGTCACTCATTAGAATATCCTAAAAAA
Source organism: Murraya koenigii (assembly GCA_025617385.1). Taxonomy (NCBI): domain Eukaryota; kingdom Viridiplantae; phylum Streptophyta; class Magnoliopsida; order Sapindales; family Rutaceae; genus Murraya; species Murraya koenigii. The sequence goes on from CM046815.1 coordinate 30,878,619, forward strand.
AAATAATAATAATAGTCCTTGCACAAACACCGATATACAAATCATAACTCTAGACCCAAGATCCTATACCTCGGGCCAAGTCAATTATCGAATATCCCAAACTGAAAATTACAAATACTCGGCCCATAATTCAAGATGCCATTACAATCAAACTTTTTACTTTATTAGTTCTCCTAATACTCAATATATCATAATTGGGATAGGAGAAAAGCAGCAATTTTCTAAAAACAAAACAGAAAAAGATTTCAAAATAGAAAATGAGCCAAATAGCATCGCAGTTTGTGTCCACAAAGAAGAAAAAATAAGCCTCTTTGAAATCATTGAAGAGTGATGCCAATAACAATGCTAAAAACCAACCTTTATTTTTAAAAATAAAATAATCAAAATAAAAAATACATTTCTGCTAACATCTCCAATAATTATTTTCTTTTTTCTAGCCAAATAACCCAAAAGGTTGCTAATTAACGATTCAAAAGACTAATGAATTTACTTATTAGTGGTAACTCCACAAAGTTGAAGGAACAGTTCATCTCACAAGGGTTTTGACACAGAACTTACAATGAAGGGAATAGACGAAAAGAATTGTAAAGAAGTAAAGCTATAAAGGACGAATGGGTTCAACTTCTATAAAATTTTCATCTAATAACCAAAATTTGGTTTCAAGATGATACTTATTTTAGAACAGGAGATAGGAGTTTGTATACCTTTGAGAGACTACCTATATCTATTTTCATTTTCCCTCCAGAAGAAGATGTGAAAATTTTTTAATTTATAATTATTCAACAAGAAAGGAAAATAAAAGCAAAAAGTAAAAAGCAGGATTGCATTAGATAGCAGAAACAAGCAAGTCATAGGATATCTCTCACCGTCTTCATTAAGCTTTCTAAGTAATTGTGCCCTCGTGGGAAGAGCATACATCCCTGCGGCAACAGCTTTTCTTATAGCCCATCCATGATGGGCAGCAAATACTTGTGCATAAGCCTTGGATGCTGGATCCTTTAAGGAATTTCCCCTGCCATAAGAAAATCTTAGAGAAAAGAAAAAAATAAAAAGACAACAATTATTCTGCAATCTTAACCACATATTACCACTATCACATATATTACAATATGCTTGAACTTTAGGTTCTACAGAGATATTAGACATCCAAATCATGATAATTTACTAAGAGTTTATTTGGTTATTAAATAACCAATAGGATAAATGATTTTAAAGGTTAATAACATCTAGGAAACTAACAGTTGAAGGCACATCAAATATTCAACTCCTTCATATTTTTTCAATTACAGGATAAATGAGATTACAGATGACAAACAAGATACGTCAAACACAGCACTAAGTTCCAATAACAGGAAATGCAATCAGATCTGTCCTAGCCATCTCCTAAAATATATTCATGTTGACATCGAAAGTCAATTCAGTTCAATCAGAAGTGCCTTTCAAATCATTTAGTCTGGGATGAACCTAAAAGAATTTTTTTTCTGGGCAAATGAAACAAGTGAATAGTCTCAACCTTTCCCATATGTTTAATTCTAAGCTCCTTTCCTAGATGCTCACACCTCAGATCCTCAGTCCATACAAATTAAGATAATTATACAACTCCAAACCACAATTTAGTAGGTCCAACCCTTGCTTGTTTATTGTGTCAACAGCTACAAATGAGGCTTCAAGGTTACTTAGATCACAAATCCAAATTGAGTTTGATAATTGATGAACTGATATTGTAATTACTTTACTGCGTTTCCATTTCTCATAACAACTCGAGTCAATACATACCTCTGCCTAAACCAAATATAAACTAAAACCACCTGAAGTGTGTAATCATAGCCTGGCAAAATTTAAGTTGAATAAATTAAAACAGAAATATAAACAAGAAAATTATACGCTGATATACATACTCTGTAGCCAGAATTTGCTCGAAAAGAACCCGAACCATGTCAAGCCCACGCTTCACTCTCAAAAGGTTTCTAGTGTGACTGCCAGCTTTCCTAACACAGTTTCCTTCTATATCCTGATCAATCACAGTTTGTAAGGTCAAAAGAGACTTCGATGCCTCTGCAAGATCGTCAACCTGTTAACATTGTTTACTCATCAATCAGAACACTCAGAATAATATAAACAAATAAACAAATAAAAGCACTAAATCGTTATCTATCATTGGCACATATACATTCATACCACAATAACTGAAATGTCAGTTGCCAAAACTGCAGTGGTTTGTATTTGCTCATTCATTCATTTATTTATTTTTTCTTTTTTCTTTTTTCATTTTTACAAGCAATGCCAGTAATTTCATACAAGTTGAATCAATTAGCTCCCGATAAAATAAAATTAAGTCCGTAAAAATGGAAAATGGAAAATAATCAATTTAAATAGCTTCAGTAGACAAGGAAGATCATAAAAATTATGTAAACTCCAAAATTTCAAGTTCAAAATATGAAAAACAAAAATCAATTTCAAAATGTTTATTAAGCTAAGTAGAAGAATAATACTTAATTCAGTAAAATCAGGGATTAATTACCTTGGCGACGTAATCCATCTCAGCAAACTTGAAGGCGATGCCTAAGCAACCAAAGAGAGGCGAGACATGCGAGCACGCGCGAGAAAACGGCGCCAGCTCCACATCAGCGGCCTGCGAATTCACGGTCGCCGCCAGTTCTTTGAACGACTCTGAGATTTTTCTTAGTGGTTTATCGTTGTCCGTTCCTGCCATTGTCGGATAATGATCTCTTCCTCTCTTTTGGTTTGCTTCCTCTTCTTTCAGACTCTACACGTTGAATTTTTTCATTTTATTTTAATTTTGGTACCCGGAATGTTCTTTGCTTCTCATTGACGCAGAACAAAATAAGCTTTTTTACCGAATTTCAATTTTGTCCCCCAAAATTTCTCGGTATATTACAATTTGTCCCTTCTAACAAATACATTTTTTTTTTAATTAAAATTGTGATCAATTTTAATATATATGAGAAAACATTTATACCCAAAACTCAGCTTCATGCTTCAGTGCGTAGTTAGGGATGGCAAAATAGTACGAGTTGGCCCGGCCCATATGGTAGATTTTAAGCCCAGTCACAATGGAATGGGCTTGGTTATCGGGTGAAATTTTTAAATTTTACAGTAAATGAGTTTGGACATGAGTTTATAGAAAAAGTCCGAATTTGGCCCGAATTTTATATTTTATTAATTAAAATTTTTTATTTTGTATATTTAATTATTAATCTATTATATATTAAATAATTATTTTTAATTAAATTTTTTTAACTTAATTAAAAATTATTTAAGCCAAGTTCCACCTAACCCAATTGATTTTAGGCTCAATCTTGGGCCTGTCTTAGTTTAAATAAATTTTTTGAAGATTTAGACCTACTGTCAATAACTTGAGCTTGGTATCAATAATTTAAGCTTGGCCTGGATTTAAAAAAGTCTGGCGAAGCCCTTAATTTAACATTCTTATGCATAGTGTCTAGTAAGGTGTCTAAACGTCGTTGGGTGTTATTATTTATAATTAAGATGAAGAGATGATGCTTATGTTAATTAAAATATTTATTTATTTGATTGATGTTGATTTTGCTGGAGCGAAGGCCATCCACTTTATATTATCTATTATACGTAATTATTAATAAAATCTTATTCATCAAACATGGTTCAACTATTATGATATCATAGATGTAGTACTCATAATTGAAATACATTGAGTAATAGTTGTATTTGTTCAATTCTTTGTTTATATTACAATGTTCAATTAATAACTATTTAGTAAACATTTACATTTTCCCTTTTATTTATCCTTTTATATATAAATTATCTTGAGTTATGAAATATATATTAATATACTAATAAAAAAATTAAATTTAAATAATGCTTTTATTCAACTAACTTTGTGAGGAAGAGTCACAAAAAAAAAGGCACTAAACTGCATTCTAGAGCAGAAAGAATTAGGAGAGACCTGAATGAATGAATTTTTTTTTGTCCTTTTCTAGTTTTCTTTATTTTTATTATTATCAAATTATTATTAATTATTGTTCGTGCTTTTATTGTCATCATGGGCTGTATTCTGTAGCAGTGCAGCTAGCTTTTGTTTGTCTGCTTGAGGATTACATTCGACCGACATCATGCCACTTTCCAATAATGAATCATTTTATCTTTCTTTTTCTTTTTTGGGGAAAGAGCCGTTGAGCCAATGCATACGACTTAACAATATTAGGGGCATCAATCCAGTGATCCACCATTGAATTACAAGCTCAGGCCTCAGTGGCAATTATAAATGTTTTTTTTTTCTACTTCTGACTCGTTGATTCCCAATTTCCGGTGTCTATTTTTATTGTAAATCTATAACAATGAGTCAATGACAACTACCCGAACATAAATAAAACGAAGGGAAAAAAAATAGATGTGTTAAAACTTATTTCTTCTAGCATATGGAAGAAACTCATCAATATCTAGTTTCATTTTTCAACCAAAAAAAACTTTGAAGCTTCAAACTCATTGATGTGATAATATTTTAAAGTTTTGATCTTTAAAACACAGAGTTGAAGTTTAATCTACAGACTATAGTCGCACTCGCCCCTAAAGAACTGGTCAAATGGTTTTAAGTTTAAAATTTTGCCCACCTCCGAACCTTTTAAAAAAATAAAAATTATATAAAAAAGCGTAATGGATAATCTATCAATCACAAATAATAACAATAATTGTTCGTTAATACTACACTTACCGAAGAGAGGAGGTTTCTAATTATAGGTACGTCGCTCTCATACTTAATTATTATAAAATTTAGATTATATTGATTATAAGAATAGTGTTATATATATTAAAATTTTTATGTCAAAATATTGTATTAAACAATGTGATATTTATTAATTAGTGGAAGAGATAATGAAATTATTTTAAACAAAATTTAAAATAAAAAAATTTGAGAAATTTAAACTCTCACTAATATTTAAATAATATATATTTCTTACACTTGGATAAGAAAGCACATTCACTCAAATAATTGAGGAAGTCGAATTGCAGACCTCATATTTAGAAGACGATAATTTGATCACCAGGCCAAATGCTTGGTAGCGTGTTGATAGTCAAGTTATTTTGAGTTAGTAAGAGGTATTTACAGAATAATTATTGTCACCCTCACATAATCTCTCAGTGTAGTATATACCTAAATATTAATTTAACACTCAAGCACCTTCTTAAAGAATTATGAGAATGTATTATAGAGTGAAATAATATTCAGGGCTCCGAAAAGTGGAAACAGAGGATTTTAACCATCTTTGGGCACAAAACATCAACAGTAACATGCATTTCCGCATGTGATAAACTGATAATTGCGAAATTCATGCGCCAGCGAGAGAAAGATGCAGGCAATGGCAGCCAAATAGGAGAACTTTTTGCTTAACTAGCAGCTTTTCAAATATGGCAAACTTACTCTAGAGTACACTATTAATAATTTTACGGGCATGTCATTGACATGCAGAAACAATTAACCGTCTATTGTGCTCTAAATTATGACTGGACAAAAAAATCGTGGCTTAAAAAAATTTGTATTGAATCAGTGGTTTGGTTCGGTTACGGATCGAATTTTTTTTATAAATAACTAAACATATAGTTATATAAAAAAACCGAAACAATAGTTCAGGATTTGTTTCATAATACATAACCGAAAACTGAAACATTTTTATAATTTTATTAAGTTTTAAAACATATTATATTTTTATTAGTTATCTCAAATTATTACAATAAACTCACACACACACAATTACTACTATATATAAAATATTTTCACCATAAAATAAACCCTAAAATCACACACATACAGTAACAACCAGCCAACCCTCGTTTCACAGTTTCACTATACTCTACACTCGCTTTTCGATTCAGACACACTAACAACTCATCGCTCGTCGATCGGACACCATGCACATAACAATACGCTCTTCTTGACACCGATCAGCCACCATGCAAGCGCCAGTGATCAATCATCGTGCTCACGACAGCTGCTGCACTTCTTGCTATTGATCTGCCACCGTGCAAGCTCTAGCAATCAACCATCGTGCGAGCGACAACGATCAGCCACCTTGCGAGCACCAGCGATCACCAACCGTGTGCGACAACTACTGCTCTTCTTGCCACTGTGCACGACTGTTTATGTACTTTTTGCCACGGTGTGTGACAGTTGCTGCTCTTATTGTCACCGCGTGACAGTTGCTGCTCTTATTGCCATCGCGTGACAGTTGCTGCCCTTCTTGCCATCACGTGACAGTTGCTGCTCTTCTTACCGTGCACCACCAGTCACGAATTTGTTACCAGTCATATTATTTGCTGAGTTAGTGAGTTAAATAGAATTATTTGCTAAGTTAGTGAGTTAAATGGAATTGTTTGCTGAGTTATTGAGTTAAGTAAAAGAAATGCATGATTCTTGTAATTTTATCAATATTTCTGTATTTATAATAAAATTGTAATGAAAATTTTATTCTATTAATGAAGTCTAATGGGCTATAAATTTAAAAATTCGAAAATAGGCTTAATAGTCATAGAATTGAAAAATCCGAACCGAACCAAATGGTTAGGTTCATGTTTGGTTATTTATTTATTTGGTTCTTTTTAAATAAGAACCGATTTAAATTGGTTCTCTTAAATTTCGAATCGAACTGAACCGAATCGAACCGTGCCCACCCTTACTTCAAATGAAGTTGGAAGATCTTGATTCATAACTAAGAACTACATTGAAAGTCGTAAAGACTTAAGATTGTGAAATTCATGAACAAACTAAAGTGTAGGAGGTCACACGTCTTAACTCCAAAAGACAACCAAATTCATCAATTTAACTAGATAGTTTCTCACCGAAAACACAAAGTCATATATAAAATCAAAGGATAACACTGGCCAGAAATACGAATAGTTTGATTGATTCAAAGATAATTGTTCTCATTCAATATTAATATATATATATATATATATATATATATATATAAGATACAAAGATTTCAAAGTGGAAATTCAAATACAATCATAAGCTACATAAAACGGCGACAAAATTAAAGGCATTAATTGATGCATTTAGCATGCACAAAGTGACCTAACAGACTTGTAGAATTTCCTTGATGATGCCTTGGCCTCGCTCGAATACATAGTTCCTCTACTCATACAGTCATTGGACAGAGTGCGATGGATTTATTTCTCATATATTGGGGACTAATATAAATCATTTTAATTTTTTTATGTTTTATCGAATTAATATGTGACTAATGTCAAATATTAAGAAACAATCTTAATAGATTCATTTATTAAGTGATTAAATATTGTGTTAATGAATCTGATTTTGTCATACCTTAATAGTAGTATATTTCAAACAAATATAACCGTAATTATGTTATCATAACTCATAATATGATGGATAATTTTGTACTAATACATGAGAGGTTTCTCACTCAATCATAATATTTAAATGATTGCAGTCTATTGGGAGTTAACTGTTAACAAATTTGAAGCATAAGCATAGTGCATCTCTCTTTCTTTTTTCTCTCTTAATTTTACTTTGTGTGTGCATAGTGCATTCAAGCAAATTGTGATATAAGGTTAATGAAGCAGCTTGCAGAACTTGAATATAGTTATTGACAACTCATACAAGCTCTACAACAAGTTTTTAAGCTTAGATTCACAGCTAATCAAGGCAAATCTCATTTTTTTTAAATATGTGTTTAATTATAAATGTAATATTAAGGGCATTAAATTCAAATTTATTTCAATAAAGTAGACATTCATTCTGATTGTTGTCGGCATAAACACCAAATAATTCATAATATTGGTTCTTATTTTTTTCTCCTTCTAATCAACATCAAAAAAAAAAAAATGCAAGTACTAGAGGATTTCCATTGGCCCCAGAATCCTGAAGCCACAATGTTACGAGAGACATTTTGCATTAAGGTAGAGGTGGTGGTGTTGTAGTACTTCTTGACTTCATGGTTCTTTGTAGCGTGCCAATCCATATGATCACTAATGTTTATCTTGAGACACAAACCTCATCCCATAGTCTTTGCATTCTTTTGAGACATCATAATACAATGTCCTTATATCAGACCTATGTCATATCTTTAAGCCTAATACGATCAAACTCAAGTCCCATTGAAGAAGATCACCAGCGAGTGTTGTTGTTGCTTCGGCGGCAAGAAAGCGACTAATTAGAGCAAAATTAGCTAAAGGAGCATGGAGTTGTAGTTGGGAGGCAAGAGCATATTGTTAATCATCAAATCGATAGGCTGAAGCTATTGGTTTGTGCTTTTGTTTGGGGTGATCTTGCACAAAAACCAATATTCATCTTATTTTGTAGCAGCTGCTGCATTGAAATTATATTCACCGAGGACAAGAATTGACCATAACTCTTTCTTACTCGTCATCTGTTTGCGAGGTTGAGGATTATTAACAAATTGAGCATGAATGCATTTATGAAAATACATTAAAAATTAAGGAGGGGAATGAGTTAGATACAGAGCCTAATGCAGTAAGAACGCTAATGCAACGAGTATAGGAGATCATCATGTTAATCATTGTTTATAAGTAATGACTTTCATAATTAACGGTAAAGAATTCCCGTATTGACTAATGATTTTAGGGACTAAGAATTTTTTTTTCTAATTTTTATTATTTTTTAATAATTGGTTAGGTGTATATATTCGTTGAAAAATTTGGATTAATTATCACATACTTAACTAATAATTGAAAAATAAAAAAAGTATAGGAAAAAAAAATTAGGTAAAAATTCTTATTCATAATTTTAATATCATACGAGTTTCCAAAAAAACAAAACTTCTTCCTAGCATCTTTTTATTTTCTTTTATCTCAACAAAACAAAAATCCTTCACCTTCTGTCCCCAAATTTCAACATTAGTTTAAAATATTACTCCTAATATATTCTAATATCAAAAAACAAATAAATTTTATTTTTGAAGGCAGCAATCTTTTTAAATTTAATATATAAAAAGAGTTATGATATAGTCGACATAGATTATTTTTGTAAATTATTTTGACATTAATTTATTGATTGTATGAAAATAAAAAATAATAAAAATAAATCATGTGAATTAATAAATTTTTAATCTTACTAATTTAATTATGCTATTTCAGTCTATACAAAAATTTTATAACTGTATTATTATCCATATAAAAAAACTATTTTTTTTCAATTTAATTACTTCTATTAGAAAGTATTGATACCAGGTGAAATTACGAGTTGACTCACCAGATATTTTTAAACAGTAATTTAAAACATTATTAGAGGTGGCGCTCCTTACCCTTTTTTTCCGCCATTTCAAAATGAAATTCCCTCGAAAATATTATTTTATTATTTTATCATTTCAAAATTTTCAATCGTCAGCTAGAAGACTTTCCTTTTATCCTCTCAAAAATACAAAAACGCACACTGTATTTAGCTACTTTTTCTTTTCACTCACTTCCTTGACCTCTCATCTTCTGCAACAACTCTCTTTCTCTCTCTTACTTTAATTTGCTTCTTCTGTTGCCACGCAGCAAAAACTCACTTGCTTTTGCTGCCAGTTTGCACAAACCAAGCGGAAATATTTTCAGTTTCGGTTACGGTTATTTACTTCACTAGATCTAACTGAATCGCTCTATTTTGTCAGGTACATACATTTTCTCTCTCGGAATTTTTTTTCTCATTGTTTATAGTTGTTTGCTTGTTTTAGTGCTTAGATCGAAGAACTGCTTTTAAGTTTTGGCTTAAGAACTGCGTTTTGTGCTAGATCCAAGAATGCGCGTTGAAGGCTTGGGAGCTTTGATTTCTTTCTGAATCTTCTACAAATTGTAAGTGATTTAGGTTTAAAGTTGTGTTCTTTGGTGGTTATGTGGGGGAAATTTGCTGCATTGTTGTTTGTTTGGTGGTTGAGAAAAGTGAAATTAGCGTGAAATATTGATATGGAATTAATTAATTTTTAATGTCGTTTGTTAAGATTGAAAACGACACCTGAACTGAAGAAAATTCGTGCATTCACTTTCAAATTGTTTAACGAGGCATCATCCTTTTAATGAAAGGAAAAACTGTTACCGACTTTTTTTTCCCCAATTTTGTTGATTATCATTTTCCTTAGGCTTGGATTAGGCGTTGCGCTCTTACTTTTACTGTGGCAAGTCCTAGAATGGAGGATCCAATGGTGCAAACAGATGAAGATCCTGTAGAGAAACAGTCCCCTGTAAGTTCGGTTGAGAGTGCAAAAAAGGTTACTAAAGTTGGGAAGCCTAGTGTTGCAGCCATGTCGAAGGTCTCAGTGGCAACTAGTTCAAGTATTAGTAAGAAAACAGACCCTAAAGCTGGATCTGCTCGAAGTTCAAATCTGACCAAACCAACTGTAAGTGCCTCTTTGAAAACCACGAATTCAGTTCCTTTGACCAGGAGAAAAAGCACTGGAGGATTGCCTGAGAAGTCATCAGCTTCTACAACTAAACAAACAACCACTGCTGGTTCAGCTGTGGGGAAGAAGACCTCTACTTTGCTGTCACAACCTGTTAGGCGGTCACTCCCTGACATTAGAAGAAGTTCATTGCCTTCATTTGTTACTAAACCCACAAGCACCCGTGCAAGTGTTTCTGAGACTAGGAAGTCAGTTCCTGTATCACCAGTGGGCCGGAGTTTGAGCAAATCCACAGGGTCTGATGCTAAGATAGAGAGTCTCAAGAAGGCTTCAACTAGGCCAGTGTTATTGGTTACCCCTTCTTCTAGGAGGGTGTCTTCCATGTCATTGGACAGTGGTGGCAGCATTGCGAGTAGAAAGACAATTTCAAAGGTTTCTTCTCCATCATTTAGGTCCCCTTCAGTTTCTAGTGGACTGCGAAATGGGTCTCTATCATCATCTCTGGATCGGAATTCTAATTTGTCTGGACGGAGGAGAGCAGGGACACCAGAAAGCAAGGATTCTCGGTTCATTGTTCTTCCACAAGTGGAGATCAAAGCTGGAGATGATGTGGTAAGCACTAAATTGGAAAATCTCTTTGGAAGTTATTAAATGTTGTTTCTAGTGAAATGATCATGAGACATAATTGCATAATTTAAATTCTGTCTTGCAACAATTCAGTTGATCTCATCTTATTTTTATTATTCTCATTATTATTTTGATGAGAGATGGGAAATGAGTTTTGTAATAATAAGAAACAAAGTTTACAATATTGGTGAACCTCTAGCAACCTAAGCTTTACAATTGAAGAAGACCAACTAAGAACACCAAACATAAATCATACAACATTTAATTTGTATGAAGGAAGAAGAAAGAAGCTTCAAACATGTATTTGGGTTGTCCTTAATTACGAAGTTATTTAGGAACTTCATTTCCTAAAGACATTTTTACAAATAGTGGAACGTAATTGTTGCTATATTGTTTTAAGTTTTGACTTGACATTGTTTAGTTCAGTTTATATGTTGTGTTGCTATACCTTCACATTCTATATACATGCATATTTCTTATGATTTTGAAGCAGAATTTTCATCAAAATATTATGTTTGGCTTTGCCATGGCTTCTGTTCTAAACTTATTTGCGCTTATTATCATGTCAGAGGTTGGATCTTAGGGGTCATAGAGTTCGCAGTCTCAATGCTAGTGGGTTGAACTTGCAACCAAATCTTGAGGTATCATATTTTGGATGAAACAGTGCATGTATTTTGATTTGTTATTGCTTTTGGTAATTTGCTGACTCAAAATTGTTTCATGTAATTTCTAATTGTTTAATGTAGTCTTTGTGGAATTGGGGTTATGCTATATGCATAATTGTAAACATTGCAAGTGGACCTTTCATTTCATTTGTAGTACAAGTATTTTTTTTTTTGTCTTTTGTTGTCCAATGTGATGAAACATAGCTCCATTGATATTTTTTATTGTCTAAGACCTTTAATCTGAGCTGGTCACAGCTCTTGCCTCACGTTACTCCCTCTTATTAGAAAGAATTTCGTGCTTAAAAGGGAGCGGAAAAGCAGGGTTTTATAGGACTGTGCAGTTTTGGCTATTTTTTGGGTTTTGTGGAATGAAAGAAACTAAAGAATCTTTGATGGAAGATACTTCTCAGCTATGGGACAAAGTGAAGTTCTTTGCTTCCCTCTCAGCATCTATTATTGCTGAATTCATAGATATTTCTTTCTTTTATATTTTTCTTAATGACTCTTTATCCTAAGAGGGAATGCATTCTTAGAGCGCTGTGTTGTTCTTGGGTTTTGGGCTATTTTTGGTCTATGTAGTTTTTTGAGTGTTTTGTTTAGAATGGGACTTCTCATCCCTGTGGATTTGTAGTCCCACCAATCCTTTTACGTATCTCATATAGTTTTTTATATAATCTTTTTTTTCTTAGCCCCTCCAAAAAAAAAAAAATTGGGGTTTGTGGGTTTATCTAAGAGGGTGGTGAATGAAATGGCACATATTGAAAAACTGTAATTACCTACAATGTTATGGAAATCAATCAATTTTTCATGCCTACAATTTCTCAAGTTATCATATTTCCCAACAATTGATCTTGATACAGTTACTATAGTTCATTTCCTAACACTCCTCTTTGGAAGTTTGTTTATCTTAGAGACAATCTGCTATCAGCACTTGAAGGAATTGAGATATTGAAGCGGGTGAAGGTTTGTGTTCTCTGTACTTACAGATTTTTGCCCTTTTGTTGTCTTGAGAATTGTAAAGCTTGCAGGATTTGAGCCTCTTGAGAATGGCTGGTAGCTAGTTGAAAACATTTTTTCTTTTCCAGGTTCTTGATTTGAGTTTCAATGAGTTTAAAGGGCCAGGATTTGAACCTCTTGAAAATTGCAAAGCGCTGCAAGTTTGTCTTCTGAACTTATCTCGCATCTATCATGAGTATACCATGAAATAAGTTCCTGAATATTTATCAGTTTTGCAGCAACTATATCTTGCTGGAAACCAAATTACATCTCTTGGAAGCCTTCCAGAGCTTCCCAATTTGGAGGTAAGCCTTGAAAATAGTTTTCAGATTTGTGATAAGGTATCACAAAATTTGTAAAGTATCATGACCTTCTAAACTTGAATGCGTAGTAATTATTTATTCATTTCTTTTAAATTTATTTTTTCATATCTTTCTTTTCTTCCTTCTTCGTAGTTTCTCTCTGTTGCTCAAAATAAGTTGAAGTCTCTTGCACTGGCAAGTCAACCTCGACTACAGGTTTGTTTCTCTTAATTGAAAGCCATTGTTGCTTCTTTTTTATGGTTATTTTACATCATTATGTAAACTTTTCTCCTCTTTTGTCCCCTTGCAGGTGTTAGCTGCCAGCAAAAATAAAATATCCACTTTAAAGGGTTTTCCTCATGTACCTCTCCTTGAGGTTAGTATCCTAAGTATTACCATTATTCTACATAGCACATTTATTGAAGGATTAATTAATTGATCAATAAAAAAATATGGCATTAAAAAGGATAAGCAGTTTAGACTTGGTCAATCCAACAAATGTACAATTTCAAATTCATTCATCTAGTTTTGTATAGATTCTTTAATACCATTGTTTAGCCCTTACCTACTAGCTTGTTTCGGGTTTTTTTGATGTGGCAAGCTCATTTAGTATGATTGTTGCATGTCATTAGGGCTTGCTAAAGCATAACACCATTATTTTGGTTGTTTCTTACTATCTTAAGCTTTTAGGTCTAGCAGTTCTAGGTCCTAAGCTTTTAATTCATGTATTTTTTTTTTTTTTTTTGAAAAGCCATTCGTGTATGCATTTTAATTTAATTGAGTTGACTAAAATTGTAGAGAGCGAATGATTTGTGTGTATAATAATATAGTATGTATGCTTATATTTTTTGCATTGGTTCTTTAGATCCTCCTTTAGGAAACATCAGTAGTTTAAATCTACCGATGTTACAATTTTGAAAAATAGTGGACATGGAATTTTGCAGCTTGCATAGTTTGATATAAGGTCTCACTTTGATACATTCAAATATGTTGGATGATTAGATATATCTTGATCAATTTATTTTCTTATCATGCAAATTGTCTTGGCCTAACTTATACTTGGTAAGATATGGTCCGTTTCGGCCTAAGTCCTCACGAATTTGTTCTTTGGACGCCTATACACTTCAAAATGCGTTTTGTTTCAGCTAAGGTTTGGATCACCTTTTATAAGCATTAAGATTCTCCCATAACTGTGCAGTGTGTGATATTACAATCACCGCCATAGGAGTCAAACGTCTTCGCTTGACAAGACTTGGATGCCTGGGGTGTTTTGTAATAGGCTTGGATTCTCGACTCTTGCACTTTCGGTCCAGATTGTCTTTGATACCACTTGTAAAACCCCTGACCAAAGTTTGAGTAGTTCATCATCTAGTGTTACCTAAGAATGTTGTTTAGTTAACATATAATAATTACATATTCAAAATCAAGTTCTAATAATTGTTATATTTATGAAAGAACCTTTTTTTTGCATAAGTCTCTATAAAATCTTAAATTTTTACTATTATTACCACTCTTATCTAATCATACTTTTCTTAAATTTATTTATTAAAGACCAATAATCGAAACTTACTTTTAATTGCACATCAATGGACACTCTTGGGATGATTGAGTGGATCCATTCTTAGCAACCTTCAAAATAAAGATATTGGAAGCCCAAAAACAATTTATGAAACTTTTTGGATTTTAATAAAACTTTCCCTTTGATTTTCTTCTTCTTCTCAATGTCAATCTCTATTTTTGAAACTTATTGGAATTTAATGAAATTTTCCCTTTGATCCCTTAACTTACTTTTAATTGCACATCAATGGGCACTCTTGGGATGACTTGAGTGGATCCATTCTTAGCAACCTTCAAAATAAAGATAATGGAAGCCCAAAAACAATTTTTGAAACTTTTTGGATTTTAATAAAACTTTCCCTTTGATCCCCTTCTTTTTCTCAATGTCAATCTCTATTTTTGAAACTTATTGGAATTTAATGAAATTTCCCCTTTGATCCCTTTCTTTTTTCTGAATGCCAATCGTTCTCTTTTGTTAGAAATAGAGATGGCTTTTTCTTTATATATTAATTGATTAGGGTTTAGATATGTGTTTCGGGAAAAAGACTAAAGTGCCATTGAGTTAAAGATATAACAAAAATACCTTTAAGCAATTGTGAGAATTATGATGACAAAGGGTTTTTAAAAACTTGTAGTAATTATTGTAAGTTGATTTTGAATCTGTAATTTTTGTATGTTGAACTAGACATTCTTAGTGCCGTTTTTGGAGCTAGTAGGCATCTTGTTCATCATTTGTAAATATTCAATCTGCTTAACATTTTTCTCAAAAAATATGTTGAACTAGACAATATTATCAGGTAACGACTTACTCTAGACGATGAATTGCTTGAACTTTGGTTTGGGGTGTTATACAAATATTTTAGGTTAAGCTAATTACTTTTTTGAAATTCAGTGTATTTTTTTTTTTTTTTCAACTCATGGGCATTAAACAATTATATATGGTATGGTTTACACCATCTGTATTGCTATCTGGTATAAAGTTGTTTCCTCTTGCATTTGAAACAAAAACCAATTAAATGTTTACTTGTATATTCAGCTCACCGCATGCGATGGATGAAATATGTGTTTATTTGATTGTAGTTATGGCTTTTGTATCAATGATTTGGAAACAGAATACATTATTCTGTTTACATAACTCCTACAAACACTCAATATGTAGTTAATGTTTTATTCTTTTCCACCCCAAGGAGCTTCCAATTTCTTTATTCATCTCATTGAGAAAGGGTTTTAAGTAGAAGTGTTTTTTTTTTTTTTTCGAAGCTATGTTCTGGGATGTTTATGTATTGCATAAATAGATACAAAAGCTTACGGATGGCTTTTGTATAGTGTTGGTACAATTGTCAGGCTGTTTTTTCTGTGCAGTGTGGACAAGTGGTCCACCTCTTTTTTTGATTCTTAATAAATTATATTCTTTTTGTATTAAAAAAAGTTATGTTTTGACCGCTGTGCTGCAGCATTTGCGACTGGAGGAGAATCCTATACTTAAGATGCCTCATTTAGAAGCAGCTTCCATTCTGCTTGTTGGTCCTACTTTGAAAAAATTCAATGATAGAGGTATACCATGAAATATTTCTGTTTCATTTGGGTGAATTTGACTGTATTTTGTCCTATGGGAACTTATATCTTCTTGCTTTCTTATATATGAACCTTATCTTTGGCTACCCTCTAACCATAATCCCTTTTGGGGGTCTCTGAGACAGCTTGTCCCTCCTTTTCTAAATCTTGTTTGACATTTTTATAGAAGTTCTCATGTTTCTACCAAACCAAACACCCATTGCAGAGGGAAAAAAAAATTGCTATTATTATTAATATTATAGTTGTTGAAAATGATTTAATGCTCATTGTATTGGAAATTTATCTTTGCTAATGTTCACTATTGTCCAATGTGGAAATTCTGATAGATCTTTCACGAGAAGAGCTAGCTCTCGCGAAGCGTTATCCTGCACACACAGCATTGTGCATTAGAGATGGTTGGGAGTTTTGCCATCCGGACCATGCAGCAGGTATGTATTTGGGATGTTTTTACAAATTATGATAATGAACTGCAGTGCCAACGGCATGTTTCAGCTCACAGTTGCTTTTGAGAAAAGTCAGCTTATGACATATCTTTTCTTCCCCTTCTTTTTTTAGAATAAGAAACAAAGAAACTTATAGTAACAGAAAAAGATGATACACAATAGAGTGAATAAAGCTGCCTACAAAACCAGATACAGTCTGATAATATACAAGTGAAGATGGTGTAGTCAGTTTATATATATTGTTCTTCTTTGTGTATGTGTAAATTCATTGTTCTAACACGAAGGTGAGCAATCATCGTCTCAATCCTCTAGGTTAGTCTGATTTATTTACCTCTGTTTGAATACTGCCAATGCTGCAAGTACTGCCACTTATTTTGCAACTTGATTTTTCAATCTCCTTATGAAGTTCACTGACCAATTCCTAGAATTGTTATTAGTTGTCAAGTTGAAACGATAGTATGTGTTCTTTGAAGTTTTAACATAAATTCTATCTTGATAATCCTTTCAAAATTAACATGGTCATGCTTGCTGTTGATGATCTATTCTTGCAAAAAAAATTTATTTCCTTTCAACTGTTGAAATTAGTTTTGGTTTTTAAGAAACTAGGGATGAAAGATAGTATTAATTACATGTTACTTTAGTGGTTTGGTAAATTGCTTTGGACTTTCAGTTTAATTCTTAGTGTGATGTAGCAATTCATCTTGTATGTTGGTTAATTTTCTTTTAGCTTTTCAGTGGATCTTAATTGTGTTTAGTAAACGCTTTTAGTTTGGAAGTACAATCCAATTGGATGCCAGGTAATGGTGCGGCGTGATTAATTTTCATTTGTG
This sequence comes from Murraya koenigii, assembly GCA_025617385.1. Taxonomy (NCBI): domain Eukaryota; kingdom Viridiplantae; phylum Streptophyta; class Magnoliopsida; order Sapindales; family Rutaceae; genus Murraya; species Murraya koenigii. The sequence goes on from CM046815.1 coordinate 30,895,969, forward strand.
TCAGTTTTATATTTCTAATGTTTGATTTTATGAGCAGACGCAACTTTTTGCTTTCTCTCTGAGCAATGGAAGGATCATTTGCCTTCTGGTTATCTGCTCAAGGAAGCCTCTATAGATCAACCAGTCGAACAAGATGCTTGTCACAGTCACTTTGTCTTTGTTCAAGACAGCACTCTGAGCACTGATCTGCAATTAGACTTGAAATATCAGTGGTTCGTAGGAGAGAGACCACTTTCAATTTTTGTTGCTATTTCTGGTGCCACTGGTGAGGTAACTGATTCTTGCTATATCTTCTTTGCTATTTGGACTTCGGGTGGACAATATTTTTTTTCCTCTATTTTCTCTTATGCTGACGACACCTTATGATGACCAGGTTTATTGGCCAAAGCATGAACACATTGGTAAATTTCTGAAAGTGGAATGTACTCCTATACTGGGAGAAACTAAGTATCCTCCTATCTTTGCCATATCTTCTCCAGTTTCACGGGGTATGTCTTTCACTTTTTGTTGAAATTAAATTGCATATCTTTCATGTGGGGTTTGTGATATAAAATTTTGTGAGATTATGCCTTAGCTAGCTTAGGGAAGACCGTAAAGCAAAACCCTGAATAGCTGTTAGTCCGCTTATTTCCCCACCGGGCAAATAAAATTAGGATGGTTATCACTGCAATGCATTGTAAGCAGACCCTGGAGATTATGCGCGATGAGATATTGCTTCATATTTATCTTTTATTTCAGCTAGTATGGATCAAAGCACCTGTATTCCATTTTTTTGGGCACACTTTGTCTCCAATTTTATTTTGTTTGCAACTTGCATTATGCGGTCTTAAAGAATTTTTATATTTTATTTTTAAAATTCATTGTTTACTAAATGCATATTAAAGCCTCTATCTTTCTTTTTTATGCAACTTGCCTTATGTTGTCTTTCAACCTTACCTTCATTATGCAAAGGTAGCGGAATCCCAAAGGTTGTGAACCTTGAAGTGCAGGGCGAACTAGTTGAAGGAAACGTTATTAAAGGCTTTGCTGAAGTTGCATGGTGTGGTGGGACACCAGGAAAAGGTGTTGCAAGGTATGACTGCATGTTAGTTGAATTCAGGATGCGTCAAGTTGTATATGTTCTCTCTCTATTCTCTACCCAAAATAAAAAAGAAAAAAGGAAAATAAAAGCACTGTGTAACTGTGCTGATTCTACTTTCAGTTGGTTGCGAAGAAGGTGGAACAGCAGCCCTGTAGTGATTGCTGGTGCAGAAGAAGAAGAGTATCAGTTAACCATTGACGACGTCGATTCAAGTTTGGTTTTTATGTACACACCTGTCACGGAAGAAGGTGCCAAAGGAGAACCGCAATACAAGTATACAGATTTTATTAAAGCAGGTGTGTGGGGGAATAAAACTTCTATGTAACTTATAATTCTTTGAACTTCTTATCTCATTAAAGTTTAGTTTATGTTTACATGCATGCTTGTGTTTACTGCTTCTTAGCACCTAAACAAATGAAGCTAATCTAGGGAAGTTAAGAGAAAAAGCCAGCTACAATAATGATCTGAAACTGTTCTTATCTATAGTTTCTGTCAACCACCCACAGAATGACTATGTTTTGGATTGGTATGTTCATATTGATTGGTCCTTCTAGCAACTGCACTATGGAGCTGCGCAATCAACTAAACAATCTTCCATCTTGCATATGCAACTATTTGAAGTATGCCTATTTTGTCAATTAAGCTTGACTGCATTCCACTGTCACTTCCAAGGGTCCTTGGAATATCATATTGATTAGACATCTAATGAGAGTTAACTTTCTGGACTAGAACCTTTTAAAAAGTTGTTCACCCTACCCTTTCTAACCATGACATTCTCTGTTTAGTGTCTCTAGTAGTTGTCCCTGTAAAGTATTTAAAATGTTGTGGTTCGATTGAGTGTCTGTTGCTGTTGTATTTACTGTAATGAATAGAGTGTCCGTTCTGCTTATGTGTCTTTTTCTGTGGATGTGGAATTACATTATTTCTTGTCTCCATAGGTCATAATGAATTTGCCGGCATGATTTTACATATTTAATTCAATGGAGTTTTGCTGATATTGCAAATGTGGGTATTATCTTTTTGCTCTTTGCAATGTTGTGGATCCCTTGGGCAGTTGCTTCCCTAAGCCTAAAGTTTGATTATTTATTTTAACTTGGAAATTCATTTTGCTGCTCAATAAAACTGAATGAGTTTCTGATGAAATGACCAAGTTTGATCGTGGCAGCTTCTCCATCTGTCAGTAATGTTTGTATTACTGGAGATGCCGTTGAAGGAAATATTATCAAAGGTGTTGGGGAATACTTTGGAGGAAGAGAGGGTCCCAGCAAGTTTGAATGGTTACGTGAGAATAGGGACACTGGGTTAGTATACTTTTTCTACTGCCATATTTAAAATCCATTCAACAAAAAAGACAACTCAAAACAGTTCCAAACCAAGTGGATAATTCTCTCTGACAAAAGTATGTGAAACTACAACTTTTAAGGGAAAGCCACTGCAGAAGGGGAATTCATCCATTTATTTTGTTGGGTTGGGCTATGACCTCCGTTTGAGTTGGGTTAGCTACATTTATGATGACTTTCTTTTAATTTATTTCATCTTCTTCTTCCAGAGAATTTGCATTGGTATCAACTGGTACATCTGAATATACATTGACCAAAGAAGATGTTGGGCGACAATTGGCCTTTGTATATATACCTATTAATTTTGAAGGTTTGGTCCATTGCTCTGTTGTTTGTGGAAAATATTGAAACTTGATTTTATATAGCTTACAGATTTAGTACTATGGTATTGAGTTGTTTTTCAGGGCAGGAAGGGGAATCCGTATCTGCAGTGTCTCCTACTGTGAAGCAAGGTATATTTGTTTGATCAATGCATATTTTCTTCGTGTGTGCTAATAAAGGTTATTTAGAAACAATTCTTCTATTTTAATTTAATTTTATTTCAAAACTTCTAACTGTTACATAAAGTGGATCCTTTTAGTGTTTATGTTTTAGGTGCATCTGAACTATTTCCTTCCCCAAGGCCTTTTCTCTTCTTTTATGATACCCTTGGGTGATCAGCAAAATTAAAAAGAAATTTGGCCTTTGGTTCTTTGAAAATCAAATGATTGGGGCACTCTTTCAAGAAATTTGGCCTTGTTCACACTGTGTTTACAGTGTCGACTAAGTTTTTGAAAGTAAAAGTGCAGGGATGGGTTTCTTATTTGTCATGTTATCTCGAATACCTGTCTTTGCTTATAATTGCTTCTATCATCATTTAGCATGGTGGATAATACTGTTTTCATCCCGCCTTCTGATGTTCTGACTTTGCCCAAATTCCAGCCCCCCCAAAAGTAACCAATGTCAAGATAATTGGTGATTTAAGGGAGAACAGTAAGATTACTGTAACTGGTACTGTTACTAGAGGAACTGAAGGTTCTAGCAGAGTGCAGTGGTTTAAGACAATGTCTTCATCAATGGACGGTGAGAATGGTCTTGAAGCAGTGAGCACCTCCAAGATTGCCAAGGTAAAAGGCACATTTTAGTTCTTTTATGGTCATCCTTCACATATATAGGTTACCTTCATGAATATATTTTGCTATTACCTTTTATTTGAGCTTTCACCTCTGTTTAGGCATTTCGCATACCTTTGGGAGCTGTTGGGTATTACATTGTTGCAAAATATACTCCTATGACTCCTGATGGTGAATCTGGCAAACCAGCATATGTTATATCAGAAAGAGCAGTTGAGAGTAAGTAAATTTCTTTCTTTTCATTGTGTAATTTGTGTTGACAACTACAAAACTACTGTGAGCAATTTCTAGATGCCTGTGTCATAACTTATAACTGGGACTTTCTTTTCTTTCTTTCACTGATAAGAATCAAGGAGAATCTCCTTGTGAAGTAAACTCTTCTTTCTTTTTCTTTTCACTTAAATGACTGGTCTATCATTTGAATTTGATACTTTATTTTTGCACAAGTCTACAAAATAGCTACTGGGTAAAACTCGAAGAAGATACTTTTTCTGGTAAAACCTGTTAAAGTCTTTTAAGAAATTATGCTTCACTAATTCGCATTGTTTAATAACTTCAGCTCTTCCTCCAAGCCTGAATTTCCTCTCAATCACGGGTGATTGCACTGAAGGTGGAATATTGACAGCATCATACGGCTACATTGGTGGTCATGAAGGAAAAAGTGTATACAACTGGTATCTTCATGAGGTATATGCACTGAAATATCAGGAATATGAATGAATTTCTATTATCATATTTCTTACATCTTTGTGTGAATCTGCAGGTTGAAACAGACATTGGCACTCCGATACCTGAGGTTTTTGGACATCTTCAGTTTCGTTTAAGTAAAGATGCAATTGGTAAATTCATTTCCTTCCAATGTACTCCAGTGCGTGATGATGGAATTGTTGGTGAGCCAAGAACTTGCATGGGGCAGGAACGTGTTCGTCCTGGTAATCTTATCATCTTATGGCTCAATATTTGTTTGCAAATAACATATGAACTGAAATGAAGGATTTCTATTTCAAAATAATAATGGGTGAAGGAAATTTTTACCAAACCATTTTTCAAAATGTGAAATGTAATTAATTGCAATTTTTCACACTATAAGAAACTGAACAACGATATATTTTGTGCTAAATAGTAACTATTGTCAGTTCTAAATGATAGCTCATTATACAACCTTTTTTATTAGCATCAATGTGAATTTATCTTCTAATTTATCCAAGTATCTGAAGTAACTAATTCAGCGTTTTGTTTTTTCAACTGTTCTGCCATTCCTAGAGTTAGGTATTTTGGGTTTGTTCACCTAGTTCTTAAGAGTGCTTCTTTAAGATTATTTATTCGCAAGCAAATGTGTCAGATTCAAATCCAACGTGGTCTCATAAAATGTTCAAAATAAGTGTGCACTTAAACTCTTTAAGTATCAGTTAAGATAATTGATTATTGTAAGTTTTGCAAGTTTGAATTTAGTTATATTAGTTTTAAATTGAATGCTTAACATTTGATCTATTGGTGATTTGATAATAGTGTTTTTGTTCTCTGTATTTTGGTTAGCTAAATTTGTTTGCTCTCTGTCGATTTTCAAACAAAGTAACATTGAGACGCTGGACTTGCATGCAAATTTAAAATATTGTTTACTTATTATTACTTCTATTTTGATTGTAGTGTGGGTGTGCAGATATTCGTTCTTGTGTGTATGCTTCACAATTCATTTATTGATGGTTTTTTTTTTAATAAATCTTTCAAATCTGCTTCTTATGCTGAGTGCTGCTTGGTGTTAGGGAGCCCAAAATTGCTCTCTCTAAAAATAGTTGGGGCAGCAGTTGAAGGGACTGTACTAAGTGTTGACAAAAAATATTGGGGTGGAGAAGAAGGAGATTCGGTTTTTCGATGGTTTCGGGTACTTATATTCAACTCATCCTCTTTGTCTTTCCTCTGTTCTGTTCTTGTGGGGTCGTGGGCCCATGTGCAAAGTGGCCGGAAGTTTTATGGAAAATTGCCTAGTATAACAACACTGAAGCTTCCATTGCTGTTGTATTTGGTGTTGTCCCCCCATACCTTCACCCCTATTTTCTGGCTGCTGTAGTAATTCTACTATGTTTTTAAATAACTTAATTGTCTTTGCAGGCATGTTCAGATGGCACACAATGTGAAATCAGGTGTGCCACTACATCGTCATACATGCTATCACTGGAGGACATTGGCTTCTTTGTTTCAGTTTCATGTGAGCCTGTTAGAAGTGACTGGGCTCGGGGCCCTATTGTTCTTTCCGAACAAGTTGGACCTATCATACCTGGTAAGGACTTAAGTTTTCATATCCTACATTAAGGGTTTATTTATTATTTTCCTCTATTTTTGGCATTTAAGAACTTTGAAACTTTCTTTTTTTTTTACCTTTTCTTTTTGGGTTCACTGTTTATAACTTTGCGGCTTTGCCTGACATTCGTAGAAGTATATTTAAAGATCATAATGCTGAGAAGTATTTATTCTGTCTTTCCAGGAGTGATGCAAATTAAATTTTACATTTTCTTGGCTTTATTTGTGATGCAGGTCCTCCAACTTGCCCGTCCTTAGAATTTCTAGGATCGATGATTGAAGGTCAACGCTTGAGCTTTGTTGCTGCATATAGTGGAGGGTGAGATTTTTGATGAAGCACTACCATGCTTAATGAAAGCTGAATTTCTTGACCTTCTTGTAACTGTTACTCATGACATAAAAGTATATATTCTAATTTAGGGAAAGAGGAAATTGCTTCTATGAATGGTTTAGAGTGAAAAGTAATGGTGTCAAGGAGAGACTAAGTACTGAAGGTGAATTTCTTTCTTTTATAAGATATTATATATTTACTTATCTGTTTATGAGTAGATAACATATTGACATGGTTAGAATTTTCTCGAACAGAATTCCTGGATTTGACTTTGGAGGAAGTGGGGAAAAGAATAGAACTTGTTTACTCTCCTATGCGCAAAGATGGAATTAAAGGGAATCCTAGAACCATTGTCTCTAATGTGATTGCTCCTGGTGAGTTGTATATTAAGGAACTAAACATATACTTGGAATTGCTCAAAGCTTTTGGTGGTTTCTTTCTTGGTCTCATAATCAAGTCCATTGGGAACTTATTCCACTATTTTGTTAACTTGGTTTGTGTGCTCTGACAACAAGTGTTGTGAATGCTTTATCTTGGCCAACATGTCATTTAATGCATGAATAAGTACTTTGTACAATGAAAAAATGACTTGCATAGACAGACAATCTAATCGAACTTGCTTAAGCAAGCTTTGAGATTGGTAGACTGTTAGCTTTTTAAGAATTTCAAGTTAGCTAGCCATAGACCTATGTGGATGATAAGTCAAATTGCTAGTAAATATAGGCATTTTCTCACTTGGAATTTACCAACCTTCTAAAACTAGCAAACTCTATCTACACCAGATGTTTGTAGAATGTGATGCCCATTTATACTAAAGAAAACAAACATAATTTATTAAAATTTTGGTCTAGAGAATTTCACCCCGAAACACTGTCAGGGTTGATTACTGCTCTAACAATTGGGTGACAACAAATACATGCTAAAATTTGTAAAACTGCTTAGTTGCTTTCTGTGATTTGATAATCATTGACTTTGGCCTTTTTATATCATACTCAACAGAATTGTAAGGATTCCATTGATTTAACAGGGTTAAATATTGTTTTTGTTTGTCTATATCTATGGTCTGTGATACTCAAGTTACCTTATTTCTTCCCCTCTTGATGTCTCTTTATCTTTCAACAGCGGATCCAGTGGGATTGGATCTTGTAATTCCTGATTGCTGTGAGAATAATGAGGTTATCCCGCAGAAAAAGTATTTTGGCGGACAGGAAGGTGTTGGAGATTATATTTGGTACAGAACAAAGAATAAATTACATGAATCTGCATTGATGGATATATCTAATGCTTGTGAAGATTTTTTTATATGTGGTAAAACATTGTAAGTTCTACTTATTCTGATGCATTCCAGGATCCAAGAGTTTCATGTTTCCATCTGTAAAATGTAAATTTGTGACTAATTTGTGACTGTTGCAGAACATATACTCCATCTCTTGAAGATGTGGGGGCTTATTTGGCCTTGTATTGGCTACCGACTCGTGTGGATGGAAGATGTGGTAGGCCATTGGTTTCAATATCTGACTGTCCAGTGGCCCCAGGTACAGATAATTCTCTGTGTGCTTAAATAGTCAAAGCTAATGAGTGTTTCATGTTGGCCAATTGTCAAAGTTAATGAGTGTTCATGTTGGCCAATATGGGGCCTTTCTATCAAAACTGCCTTGAGCACATCTAATGTCAATTTAGCTATAATGAAGTGATTAATAGAACTTCCTATAGTTTTCATGTGTTTTGTGTGTATTTGGATGCTTTTATGTGCTTGAATAGTAGCATGCATTTTTGTTTATTTTCAAGCAAAACCACTTTTGAGCTGTCAGGAATGGTTGGTTCAACTTGGTCCTAGTCATATGAAGAGTTTTTCAGTTGTTTAACTCACTTAGAACTTGTTGTTTAACACATTGAATTACAACAATGTGGCAGCTCTTCCAGTAGTCTCTAATGTTCATGTGAAGGAGCTGTCTTCGGGTATATACACTGGAGAAGGTGAATATTTTGGCGGGCATGAGGGGTCAAGCCTCTTTAGCTGGTACAGAGAAACAAATGATGGGACCATTTGTCTTATTAATGGGGCTAACTCTAAAACTTATGAAGTTACTGATACAGATTATACTTGCCGTTTATTGTATGGGTAACGTTTCTGTCTCGCTGTCTTTTTATTTTGTTAAATAAGTAACAGGTGACATTTTATTGCCGTGACAAAGATGAACTTCTGCAATTTGTATTTATTAACAAAAATGAGATCTGGAGAAAAAGATGAACTTAGTTAAGATTTTATCACACTAATATTCTGGCAGTTTGTTTACAAGCTCCTAAGTTGTGCGCAATATCTGACCTTCCAAGAATTTGGCACAGTTTAGTTTTCCCCGTTAGAATCTAATCTTTAGCATGAGCAGGCCTTTTTGGTGTACCTATTCTGATAAGCATGTTCACATGTCTAGGTACACACCAGTTCGTTCAGATTCGGTTGTGGGAGAACTCAGATTGTCTGAGCCTACGGACGTTATTCTCCCTGGTGAGTGATTCAATTGAAGCTTGGTCTGTGTAATATTCATTGTTTCATAAATGGTATCTGCATTTGTCATTCTACAGGCCAGACCAGTATTGTTAGCTTTACTGAATTTTTTACTGCATTGAGCTGTATTGGTATTGAAAATGCTCAAATCTTCTGGTTAATTGTTATATTTATTATACCATGTAGAATAAATAGAATTTATGTTGGATGATGACATTGGCATAATGGTAGGTTATTGATTTTTTCCATTCTAGCCCTTGCCACCCCACTTTGGCTTCCTTTTCCTCCTGTTGTCCCCTACTTAGTAGAGATATTAGGTGAAGATCCTTGAATCATTTTGAAGATGTCCAGTTAGTCCAAGCTGCATAGCGTTATGATGCTTCCAATGCTACTCAAACATTTTATTTTGAAGATTGTCTAGGTACTCCAAATCATGTATCAATGTGAAGTGTGATATTTCTGATGTTATTTAAATCATCCCCCATCCCCTTATTTTATGCGTCTCTTGATTCAAACTTTGATTCTTTTGATTGCTGATATCATTATCTTTCACTGTGAAATGTGTTGGTGCAGTTTGAATTCTTATGCATTTTGAGCTTTGAATTGGGTAATCATAATCATCTAAGCTTGTTAAAAAGTCCGGTGGTAGGTGATTCTTATTAGAGAAGACTAATCTAAAAAAATGTCGGCAATGTCTGCTAAAGCTGCTTCATAGAGCATGGCCAGTGAATGATGATCATTCACCTCTTTTTCCAACATTTTCCCATTTCTGTTTCTGTTGTTTTCCTTTGTAATTTTTGGCTTCAAGAAATCATCTAGCAATCAATTGGAGGAATAGCTTGTACTTTTTATTTTTATTTATTATTATTTTTTGATATAGCTTATACTGTTTATTGAAACTCTGTTTAATTAAATTTTAATTGGATATTGGATTGCCTACAGAGCTTCCAAGAGTAGAGATGCTTGCTCTAACTGGAAAGGCAATGGAAGGTGATGTACTCACTGCTGTTGAAGTCATCCCAAAGAGTGAAATTCAACAATGTGTTTGGAGCAAGTATAAGAAAGAAGTACGATACCAGTGGTATGGTGTTGCATCCTTTCAATTAGTGCTTTAACCTTAGCTTCTCCTCCTTTATGTTGCAGTATTGGTTTAAATATGTGGTTAGTTTTGCAAGGAGAACTGAATTATGAAACCTCAATAAACGGTAAAAGCTGCACTTTGCTTTTTCTGTGCCAAAATTTTACGCTGGTGAATTGTTTTTATTTTTTTTTAAATAATGCTGCTTTATTTAAGAATTATTATAAATAGCAATTCAAATGTACAATGCTTATTTCCTTATGATATGTAAAATCAATATGCAAATTACTAGGAGGGGCAGTTTCAGTTATCAAACTTGATAAAGTTGTAACTTTATCATGTTTTCTGAAATTTTCATAATAATAGCAACTTTTCATGTAGAGAATTCTGTTCCCCTTTGTTCCTATTATGTGATGCAAGGATCCTGCAGGTTCTGTTCGTCGGATGAGGGTGATGCAAAGTCTTTTGAACCTTTACCAGCACAGCGTTCCTGCTCGTACAAAGTGCGGCTGGAGGACATTGGTCGTTGCTTGAGATGTGAATGCATGGTGAATGACGTGTTTGGAAGGTCAAGTGAACCAGCATATGCTGAGACAGCTCCAATTGTGCCAGGTCATTCATGTTTCAATTCAAGTGCTAAGTTAGAGATTTTCTACATCTCTTTCATCTTTTGGTTTAATTTCCAAAGTAAAATGCTGTTGACAGTTGCACATAATGAAATAGACGGATGAGAAAGATACTTTATTTCGCTTAAACAAATATGAATTCCAATTAAAACATTTATTCAATATCCTTGTTGAAGCTGTTCCTAATTCAACTTGCTCAAATTCAGCCATATATTTTTTGTCTTTCCAAGCCTATTCTGTTATTTTCCTGTTTTATTATGATCGTAACTTACTTTCATGATCTTTTCACTAATGAAAGACTCAGATTATTGTATAATTTTTTATTATTACTATTAAATGTCTCCTTTATTTGATCTTTTCTTTCCTAAAGTATTAATTTTTGTTTATTTCCAGGAATTCCCAGAATGGACAAGCTGGAGATTGAGGGGAGGGGTTTTCACACCAATTTATATGCTGTTCGTGGAATTTATAGTGGAGGAAAGGAAGGGAAAAGCAGAATTCAATGGCTTAGATCCATGGTTGGCAGTCCTGATCTTATCTCCATACAAGGTATTCAAAATTCTAAAGTGTTCTTTAAAAACTCGGCATTTTGTAAATTAATAATAATAATAAGTCTGTGGCACACCTACATCTTCATTGATTAGTGTTCTCTTGTCATTATCTATCCCTTGTATTATCCAGATAATTTATATGAATGGGAAATTGTAGTAAGACCATAAGTACTATTAGAGTGCATTTGGTTGCAGTAAAAAAGCATTGGATTGGACCCTCCTAGGATTGGCATGGAAAAGGTCCCACCATTTAATTCCCTACTTAGGTGATATCTTATCCCATGGCCCCCCATTTGAATAAACATTATTTAAATATTAACAATTTGTAGAATGATTATTAGTAATTAATTTTGAGATATAATTTAGATATTTAATTTGTTTCTGTTACAACTAACTTAATTAAATAATTGATAAAATAAATATAATATAATATTTTCATTTTTAATTATATTGACAATCCAATCCCATGCTACACCAAAATAACATAGTACTAAATATAATCCAGTCCAATCCATCTAGTTTTATCCCAGTCCATTCCAGTACTATCCTATCCAATCTAATCCATTTTCATATTGTTTTATATTTTTAATTTTTTAATTTGTGTGGACAGCTATTGCATAATCTGTAAAGAGTTTGACATTTCTTAAATATCAGAGGAATTATCTTTAGCAGATTACAGTCTCAAATCTATTTTATATTATGAATGCAAATTCTTTTAAGATTTTTGTCACTGATAAACAGCATGCATTTAGAAAAAGACACTTTTGGTTTTTATTAAATATTTGATTCGAAAAGGTTAATTTTGATATTGCAGGTGAGACAGGGAGGATGTATGAAGCTTATGTTGATGATGTGGGGTATAGGCTGGTAGCCATCTATACTCCTGTAAGGGAGGATGGTGTTGAGGGGCAACCTGTTTCAGCTTCCACAGATCCAATTGCAGTTGGTAACTTGAAATTTCTTTCTAACTTCTTTGTGATGCCAATTTTTGTCCTTTTAGTTTTTAGTTTTTTTCCCATAATATAATAGCAATTACTTATGATAATGATTATAGTTCAGACCTCATACTAGATGATAAACTTTTTTGATTTCATTGTTCAGCTAACTTTGTTTAAAATATAAAAAATTTACTCATTCATGCGTATGTTATATATTATATTGACCTTTCCAACATATGATTTAAATTGTTGGATTTGATGGCAGAGCCTGATGTTTTCAAAGAAGTGAAGCAGAAGATTGATCTTGGAGCTGTGAAGTTTGAGGTCTTATTCTGTTCCAAGTTACATTTTGATTCTTATTCTGAAGTGTTCCGATTTACCTTTCCCTTTTCTATCTGACCCAATAGCAATGCAAGTTGATGCATGTCTCATATATTTTCATTCATTTGTCTTTTCATTTTTATTTAAATATATATTTTTTATAGTCCCATCCTGATAAAGTATGCAAAATACAATCATGCACAACATGCAACCTAAAATAACATTTCATGGTTCTAGAGGTTTGATAAACTGTAGAACATGAGTTATAGAGGTTTTCCATGACAGAAGGAACATGAGTTATAGAGGTCTGATAAACTGTCTTTTGGAAGTCTGGTGGAAATGCCATCAATCTATAATATTTATCCCGTAATATTTGTTTGATTACATTATTTTATTAACTTCTGTCATAGCAATTGATGCTTCACTTAGTTGGATGCGAACTTCTAAGGAATATATAACAATAAGTTTGTATGTTACTTTGTGATAGCACTAATATTAAAAATGGTATTGTCTTTTGATGGCTCACTGCTTTGATGTTTGGGAATAGGTTTTATGCGACAAGGACCGCTCTCCTAAAATGGTTTGCATTCCTATTTCTCTCTCAAATTTTAAATTTATTAGTTAGTGTTGAAATTGTTTCAGCCATTATATCCTTACAAATTCTAATTTTGCAGGCTCCTGGAGAAGGGAGTCTTGAAAGAAGGATTCTGGAAATTAATAGAAAAAGAGTAAAGGTGGTAAAGCCAGGGTCCAAGACTTCTTTCCCAACTACCGAAATCCGTGGAACTTACGCTCCTCCGTTTCATGTAGGTTTTTTGTTACAAGTCTGGATATTTTATTATATTTGTTTAGACTCTCATGTCAAAAACCAAGTACGACCAATAGGACATGATTTTGCACACCCATATATAGAGCTACGAAGAAGAAAAAGAAAGAGAAAATATGTTTAGCCGTAGTTAACTTACTCCTTTGTACATATCTGGTGTATAGCTAATAAGGGACCAGAAATAAGGCTGACTCTTGCCTGTCCATAGGAGATTTCTTGACTAAGGCATGTAGTTGATTGTGTATCTAGGCTTCGACTGATCTGGTGGGGGACATTGTTGTTATTATGTTCAGATATTTGGAGTTCTTAAGCTCAAGATTGTGATTTGTGACAGGTGGAACTATTCCGAAATGACCAACGGCGGTTTAAGATTGTAGTGGACAGTGAGAATGAAGTAGACTTGATGGTTCAGTCCCGGCATATGCGAGATGTCACAGTCCTTGTGATCCGAGGCCTTGCTCAGCGGTTCAACAGTACGTCCCTCAATTCTCTACTCAAAATCGAAACATAAGTTAGATTAGGAGATGTAAAGTGAATGCAGATTAAAATATGCTTTAGGTTTTGTCCTTGTTGCTCCCTCCCCATTTCTTTTTGTTTTTGTGATCTCACTTTTGGCTTGTCAGCGTGGTTGGTGTTACCTTGTCTATATATTACTCTTTTCCAGTTGGAAATGTGCATTGCAGTGATTATAGTGTTGGGTTTGTTCAGAATTAGTGCTGTACATGTTAACATCAGTGGTAATTTTTCAGTTTGCTTACAATATTTTCCTTTTCCTTTGCTTGTGAGGGTGTATTCATTTGCCGGAAGTGGGGATTCTAACTTCGATGACAGAACGTAATTGACCTAATAAAAATATTTTAAGCATCTGACTATCACAGACCGTCACTGAAATATATAAATTATTGATGTATTAGATATGTATCGAACTGGGGCACCGACAGCGCCTCTCAGTGAGAGGCTTCCAGGTGTACAATATTTGCTACTGTTCGTATGCCCAACAAAAATAACATTACAAGTTTTAAATTTTGATTTGCATCCACGTAACCGTCATTGCATATGTCATTCTTTATTGAGGCAACTGCTGTGTTGGAGCTGTTGTGCCGAAGATGCTGCCTCTTCTCCATAAGACTAAGAAAATGAACAAAATGTTTGAATCCAGTCCGACATTTCAATCCTGTGCGTACAAAAATTGCAAGAGTGAAAAAAATGCGCCTTACCATTGACTTTTTAGAAACCTTTGAAAACTTACTTTAATTATTAATTGGTAACTACTGCCTCCATGTTTGAAGCCTCAGCTGCTCTTTCAGTTTCCTTTGCTGCATCGTATGAAGCATGAAGTGCCACAAAGAGATAGTAAACGAGCAGGAGAAAAGTCCATATCATGAATCTGACAAACGATGGGCCATCGACTGAACCCATGACGAAAACATTAACAGCAATGCAAGCAGATGGCAGCCAAGGAAGCAATGGTACTCCCCACATCTTAGGCTTTCTTGCTTCCTTCACCGTCAGTTGCAGCCCCATTGTTGCAAGAAACCAAATTGGAACAGTTACCATGTAGCCAATCCATCCATTATCGCTAGCCGCCCAGTAAGCAGATGAAGCAATAGATGACGCTATGATCAACGCCAGGAAAACAATGAGCTTCTTTTGGTCGCAAGCCGAAGTCTCGCCAGAGACGTAGTATCTCCTTACTAGTAAAGCAAGAGCAACAAGTGAAAAGATGAACAAGGTTGATATTGAAAGGAGGTTAGCCAAAACATCAAGGCTTGTGAAGAATGCCACAACGGAGTTTGCAAGAGTCATGACAACCGTGGCGTTCACTGGTGTCCCCGTTTTCTCACTGATGGCAGCAAGAAAGGGCGGTGCCATGTGTGTGCGGCCGATGTGAGTGAAATACCGAGCTTGGCCGATGACATTAGCCAGCAAGACGGTGGTCATACCCTTCAATGCACCCAATGCAACAATGTACTTTGCCCAGTTCATACCTACAGCTTGGAATGCTAATGTAAACGGTGCGTCAACATCAATCTGAGAATAAGGCTGCATCAAACAGAGAGTTGCTGAAAGCACACAATAAACGGTGATAGTGATCACCATCGAGCCAATTAATCCAATGGGGATATCTCTTCCAGGGTTTTTAACTTCCTCCCCTAAAGTTGCAACCCCATCAAATCCAACATAAGCAAAGAAGAGCACAGCCGAAGCTTTCAGGATTCCGCGGACACCATTTGGAGCAAAGGTTGCATAATTTGCAGTATTAGCTTGAGTAAGACCGGTAATGAGGATGAAAATCAAGATTACAATATGTACAATGGTGGCAACAGAATTGAATTTTGATGATCCTTTCATGCTCAGACATGCACCGACGCAAACAAAGAATGATACAATAACAGCAATTGGGTCTAAATGGCTGTAGTCTTCAGCAAAAGATGATGCATGTATCCGAAAACTGCTGGGATCATGATTGCACAATGTAGCAAAATAAGAAGTCCAAGACCTTGCAACACTAGCCCCAGAAACAACATACTCAAAAAGAATGTTTCCAGCTGCAATATAAGCTACAAAATCTCCGAGCTCAACTCTCAGATAAGCAAAGGAGCCTCCGGCCACCGGCAACTCAACAGAAAATTCAGTGTAACACAAGACTGACAGCAATGCAGAAATACCTGAAATAAGATAGGATATAATGACAGCAGGGCCAGCAAAGTTCCTGGCTGCTTCACCGGTGAGGACGAAGATTCCGGCACCCATTACAGCGCCGATTCCGAACCAAATCAGGTCCCACCAATTGAGATTTTTCTTCATTTCATGCTCACTACGAGCCCGCATTTGATGCAGCTCAAGATTATCATCAGAGCGTGTTAGCAGCCGGTCTTTGAGCCTTGCCCTTGTGCTGGCCAAGGCCTTGACATAATTTCCCCAGCTTTGAAATGACTCTTCCGGTAAAAAATCTTGCTTTGTGCATACACATCTTCTCTTCTTGATTCCATTGGCATTGCCGGTCACCATTGTTACCAGCTAGCTCGCTTTCTGCAGAGAATTAATAGGACAGAAAAAGTTGAATTGGAATTTATATTTGTTTTGAGATTGCACGCATTTAATGTTTTATTGATACCTGATTAACAGTGATAGTGCTGGAGTAGAGTAGTCTTGTTTGAACCACTAGACATTTACAAATGATATTGATGAAAAAAAATTAGAAAAGTGATTTGTGAACATTTAACTCGTTTAGGATTGGTTGGTACAGATGGAATTCAAGGCGTAAAAGTCTGCTTTTGAGTTTTGACTCAAGTGACCAGTCAATAAAACAGAAAACATAGGGATGCAGATCCTGGCGTGTCATTATTTTAATTATGTAATTAATTTTAATGATTTTTTGCTCTCAAATGAAAATTAAAATAAAAAGTAGAAAAGTATACAAGACATTTATGATAAAAATGAGCAATTAACCTTGATCTGAATATTAACATATGACTACACTTGGGGTATCCGTTTTCGCTTTCGAAAAAAAAAAGAAATTGTTACAGACAATGCACAAGATATATAAAAACCTAATACTGAACTCGGGCTCAACAGAAGAAACAGTTTCATTTGCATGTACAAAAAATGAAAATAAAAAATGCAAATCAAGAAAAATAGTTTACTAATACTAGTAATAGACGAAGAAGTGAAAGCGTACCAAGGAGTTGTTTGAACTTTGAAGAGAGATATGATATTGCCGATGATGAGAAATCGCTGCTTCATTGAGTTTGAGCCTGTTATATTTATAATGATAAGTTGTAAGGCCGAATATAAAGAGATTGTCATTCACTTAACCCCAACCAATGGATTACAGGAGGCAATTTTTAACCTAATTACTGTGGTTTGGGTGAAAGCTTGAATGGTTCTATTCATTGATGCCTCGATCACACAAGTAGTAAATTACATGTACAGTGTACTAATTGTTTTCACATATATTACTATATAACTTCTTTTCATCTATTTTTAACTAATCTTATTTATTTCTTACTTTTTACTCATCCACTATTTTGATGTCACGTCGGTTTAGAGCTTGGAAATATTGGGTTTTCGCACTTGACATTCATTCGATTTGCTATGTAGATGATAAGTGATTAATTTGAATCCTATTTTTATTTCATTTTTTTTTAATTTTAAATCAATTTTGGTGATTCCCAAAGCTTTGATCAAGAATTTTATTTGATTGACTATCCAAGAGATAAGAAATAAAAGAAATGATTTAGAATTTATCCACTTCTATCTATAATTTTTTAAACAAAAAAAAGAAAAAGAAAAAGAAATCACTACATTTCATGTAACCCAATACAAATACCACCGGTATCATAATATTTGTAGAGTTTGACCTGGATACTTGTTTTAATTTTCCCCAAGAAATGTATTAGAAACTTTTGTTAACTTGAATTTCTGTGTAATTTGTTTGAAATATTTAAGTTGGTTTAGCAAGAAGCTGAAAGGCTCTTTTTGTAATTTTATGGCAGCACTTTAAACAGTAATGTTAAAGAAATGGATGCTAAAAACCTGAAATATATATAAGTCACCACATTTGTGTTCGATTATTAATGGCGTCGATCTAGACAGAAAGAAAAGTGAGTGGAAACGAGAATATATAATTCTTCGCCGATGCGATATTCAATAATTCAACCAATAACTCAAAGAATATATATAACGATTACTCCAGATGGAATAGAAGCAAAATATCAATCCAATCTGCTTATGGCCTGTTCAAATCTGGCGAGAGTTTCTAAATTTATTCGAAACAAATTTAATTCCTCCCCTTTTGGCCAATTGAAGAACCGAATTCTTTCTTGATCATGCCCTTTTTCTTTAGGTTTTAACTTTCATCATAATTGCCATATAAGGATCGATTCTAAGCTTCTGCGATGATTACATACATTATTAATGGCATTATTGAAGGAATATCAACCTATTGATTATACACTGAATAACTTTATTTGATCAATTCTTTTCTATCCATGCACTACGGAATGAATGATAAATTTATGAGATAATGGTCTCGGTCTATCATTACTCTCTTATTTTAAAAAATTATAAACAAAATGTTAAAACTTACAAAAAATGAAATTTACGCCCTCAAAATTTAGCGAAATGGTTACCAATACTCTTAAGTTTTAAGAAAAGGAACATTAAAATCTTTTTTTAATCATAATATTCTTTATTTATATTATCTTAAAAAAATTGACTATAATATTTTATAATAAATAAAAATATAACATTCAAATAAATATAATAATATAGACATTTTAAAATAATTTCAATATTTGAAAATATTTTACAATCTATTAGATATATTTTATTATATTAAAGTAAAGTAAATTTTATAATAAATAAAATCATAATAATAAAATAAATGTATTACTAAATTATTTTGAATATTATGTAAAATAATATTTTGACATTATTAGCATCTGAATTTTTTTAATTGTAAAATGTGTTTAATGCAAATGTTTATTTGAAATCTCTACAATAAATAAAAATACATTATTAAATAAATATAATAATTTACATGTTTAAATTTATTAAAATATTTTAATATTGTTATTTTATTGTATAAATTACATTATTTATATAAAATTTGTATTTATTAAAAATTTTTAAGTCAATATTTTTAGGCTAATAGAGGTAAATAATATAATGGTCAAAATAGGATTTTGGTATCTTTTTTAAAAAATTAGAGGGTGTTGATGATTATTTTCTTAAACCTTAAGAGTGTAGATATTTTTTCCCTAAAACTTAAATTTACATGGAGGAATTGATATGTATAAAAATTCATTCATCCTAAGGGTACACTTTTCTTTTCTTTTTTTTAAAATTTTTTTTTTCATATGCAATTAAGTTACTTTCGAAGTTCTTCTTACAGGAGTGAGAAATCGAATCCCAGAGGTCTTCTGAATCCAATTGAATAATAAATTAGTTTAAGCATGAAATTTCTACTTATTTATCTTGCCAGCCAGGAATAATTCTCTTTCACAATCTAACTTTATGCTATGTTCAAGTTGCCAAGTGCTTATATATGCTTTAAAATCAAATACTAAAATCATCTTTGGTATTAAAGTGCTATAATTTTTAATCCATAGCTCATGTGGGAAGAAAAAAAGATTGATAATGTATAATAAGATTGATGATAGAGTAACAAATTCTTGTATAAACTTATGCTGCATAAATTTATTGGTCGGATGAAAATACAAAATAATAAAAATAAATTACGTGGGCAAATGTATTTAATCTGACCAATTTAATTATGTCCACATCAATTTATAAAGAATTTATAGCTCTATCATTACTCATGTAATAAATATGATTTTTAACTAATTATTTTGACAAAAGTAATAAAGGTATTTTAAGTCTTTCATCATGCACATATAAGATCAAATCAAGTTAACTTTTAATTTACAGTAATTAGTGCTTACAAAACATAATAATGTTATAACTTTTAAGTTACAGCTGTTCAACTTTAATATTAAATAATATTTTAATAAAATAAAGCTTAATACTATTAAGCTCACTCTTACGGAAAATAAGATCGTATACTAAATTGTTAAAAGTAATTAAACTCAAATGCAATAAGTAAATAACTCCTTAATTGAGTGGTGGGCAAATATTGCTAACGTTCAACGCCAACCTAAATTCTAGATGATAAATTAGCATAAAATGTAAAAGCTTTACGATGGCGTAAATTATAGACGGCATATTGTCTTAAGGTTAAAACTAAAATGACATGTTTTAGTTTTAGTTTGACATAGAACTTTAACGACAAACAGTCAAATAATCATTCAACTATACAATAATGTCATGTCACATTCAGAATTGCCTAAAGATCAATCGAGAGCACTAGCGAAATATAAACTTTCTTGTGTTCTTGTCTACATAGCTGTTATCTATTTATCAAATTGGTGTGGGCAATCCAAGGTTAATTTTCAGGATTATAAAAGCACATTGGCTGGCAGGCTCCTTCTCAATCTTTCTTCAAATTGAGTACTGTTGATTCTCGTCTAAAGAATGGTTTGGCTAGCGCTGGAGGCTGAGTGAGGGATTGCTCGGATACGTGGCAGTTTGGATTTGGCATGAGCATTGGTTTGCGCTTAGTGACTACTGCAAAACTATCGGGTCTTTGTCTTGCATGGGATCGTCGTATCCGTTGCTTGATTGCAAAGATAGGTAGCCAATGTGTATCTCAAATTATTTCTTCCACAAGATCGGTCCCTAATGTCCATTTTTCTCTTATCAATGCCATCAAGGAGTTGATGAATAGAGATTGGCGAATTACCATAAAACATATGTATCATGAAGCTAATTTTGCTGCTGATTGCATGGCTAAACTTGCACGTTGATTGTCTCTCGGACTTCATGTAGTTGACAACCCCTTGGGGGGCTTGACTATTAGTTATGTAATGATATGTATGAGACTTCAGTTCTCTGTATGTTTTGTCCAACCTCTAATAAGCTCATTTGTATAAAAAATTAAAAATAAAAGTAAATATGCAAATACCAATATCAATAAATCCGTAAAAATCGTGATGAAAAATAAATAAATGCAGAAACAACATAAACAATTAATTTAGAGAAAGTCTAGAATATGTCCATTGATGTAGAAACTAACTATCAAACTTCCGCTCGGGCTTCAGAATAAGAAGAAGAAGAAGATCAAACTTAAACAATTTTAAAAAATAATAATCATAATAAAAAACCATAAAACTGAAATTTTCCATATCAACAACCATTTGTTGCCAAATGAGTCAAATTCAAATTTTCCTGAATATAAACACTGAAAAGAAAACACTTACTTCCCTAATTAGGAACCTAATTAGTCCTTTTCATATGAACATCAACTACAAACATTAATTCATCAAATTCATAAAAGATAAAAACTCCGCTTAACACTAAGCACCAGGATTTGCAGAAGTATTGATAGGATCCGTCGCGGAAGAGATAGCACCACCCTCTTCCATCTGCTTCCACGTGCCTCCAGCAGCCTTATCATTCTCTCCGGACGCCTTTGCTGTGTCGTAAGAAGCATGCAATCCAAAGAAGAAATAGTAAAGCAATAAGATTCCAGTCCAGACTCCAAACCTTGCAAACGATGCTCTATCTATTGAGCCAAGCAAGAAAACATTGATAGCAATGGAAGCAGATGGCAACCACGGCACCAATGGGACACCCCACAGCTTCGGAGCTCTAGCTTGTGGAACAAAAACGGCGAGACAAACAGTACCCAAGAGCCAAATTGGCACAGTGATGCAATAACCAATCCATCCATGTTCACTTAGGCCCCAATAAGCAGCAGTGGCAATTGAAGAAATCAGAATCAGCACAATGCATATAACGAGCTTGATTTGATTTGCTGTTGTTGTTACCCCACTAACATAGTAGCGGCGTACAAGAAGAGCAACAGCCACAAGCATGAAGATAAACAATGTGGCGATTGACAAAAGGTTTGATAATACATTGAGCTTGGTGAAGAAGGCAATAATGGCAGTGGCCGTAAGCATAACAATTGTTGCATTAACCGGGGTCCCGGTCTTCCCGTGAACCTGGGCCAACCATGGCGGCATCATGTGGGTTCGAGCAATGTGTGTCAAGTAACGAGCCTGACCAACGGCCGAAACTAGTAAAACTGTTGTCATGCCTTTCAATGCTCCGAATGCAACCACGTATTTAGCCCAATCCCAGCCTACAGCTTCAAAAGCTACCGAAAATGGAGCATCAACGTTGATCCTGTAGTAAGGCTGCATAAGACATAAAGCTATTGCGAGCAAGCAATACGCCAGAGTTGTGACAGTCATGGAACCAACGAGGCCAATTGGGATATCTTTAGCTGGATTCTTGGTCTCTTCAGCCATTGTTGAAACAGCGTCGAAACCAACATAAGCGAAGAAAAGCACAGCTGAGGCTTTGAAAACACCACGAGTGCCAAAAGGAGCAAATGTCTTGTAGTTTTTGGTGTCCGCATTGGCGAAACCGGCTATGATGATGAAGAGAATGACGACGACGTGGATGATGGAGGCGATGTAGTTGAAGCGGGAGGAGCCCTTTGTGCTCATCACGGCAAGGATGCAAATGACAGCTGAGATACCAACAGCTATGGGGTCTAATTGGCCGTAATCCTCAGGCATGCTATGGACTATTATGCGGAAGTCCTCCGGTTGCTTGTTGCAGAGGGTGGCGAAGTAGGATGTCCAGGATCGGGCAACTGCAGCGCCACCAATGACATACTCGAGGAGGATGTTGCCGCCGGCAATGAAGGCGACGAAGTCACCTAACTCTACTCTCAAGTAGGCAAATGAACCACCTGCATGCACAAAGAAAATTAGGTTTATAGTTACTGCATATTAAGTAAAATGCTGAAATAACTTATATAGAAGATATTGTTCCAAAGAGAATTTTTACTTAGGAAATGAGTACGACTATCCTTTTAAAGTAAGAAATTTTAAAATAAATCAAGGATATAGTATCAATCATATAATAAAAAAAGATAATGCTATATTTTATTATATTTATATTTATTTTAATGTTCTTTATTTTTTTTTATTTAAATGTAAGCCCATGTATTCATATATGAAGTTTTCTATACCCACGTCACATTAATGAACAAGTCACAGCACTCCGTCTCAAATAATAATACTTGAAATGGGTATAAAAAAAAAAGAATGTTTTTGTCTTTAGAAGAAATATCTTATAAGATAAAAAATTGGTGAAATCGAAGTAAATATCAATTGTAGAATTAGAATATTACACCGATAAACTAATCCTAAAAGTAAAAGGGTAGACAAGAGCAGAAGAGTGTAAGCTCGAACTTAATTGGTTGGTCGTTAGAACTGTAAATGAAATCACCACGACACCGAAAAGTGAATATGAAGGTATACAGTTAAAATGGAGTTACTGAGCTTCACACAGTTACTAACTTACTGTATACATACGCACCGAAAACTCGGAGATTAAAGCAAATACTCATATTTAGTACATGTAACAATAGCATGACCATGACGATCATAAACACTATGAAACACATTAAGTCAAATAAATACCACAGGACACGTGGCAGTCATATAGCAATTATGGCTTGCAAAACAAATACTTCTAAATATTCATCATCGCATACTAATTTATTGAAAAATCATGCTATTAATTAATTACTCCGCTTGTCTTAACATTGCATTGCTTCAATTTTGACAGCGCTGGCAACATAATAATAACCGAATAAAGTCATGAAAAAAAATAATAATTAAGGAGCATAATTGAAATAAAAAAAATCAAGTAATTAATTATCATACCTGCAACAGGAATCTCGACGGCAAACTCTGTGTAACAAAACACAGAAAGCATAGCCGATACACCGGAAACGACGAAGGATAGAACGACGGCGGGGCCGGCTTCCTCACGTGCCTCCTGACCGGTGAGGACGAAAATACCGGCGCCAATAACGGCGCCGATTCCGAACCAAATAAGGTCCCACCAAGTGAGAGTTTTCTTCATCTCGTGTTCACTCCTTGCCTTGATCTCATGTATCTCGGTGGAGTCGAGAGATCGGGTGAGGACCCGATCCTTGAACCGGCGCGGTGTCTCCTTCAAAGCTTGGACGTAGTTGCCCCAGCTCTGAAACGATTCTTCCGGAAGAAAATCGTTCTTCGTGCACGAACATCCTCGTCTTCTAAGCCCTTCGTCTCCATCATTCACTCCCATTCTACTCCAACCCAAAAAACTAAAAATAAAAAAAATATGTCAACCGAATATCTAATTATAACTGATTTTGATGATGAGATTGATATTAGAAACTGCCTTTAAACCAAATCTAACCAGATTTGTTACTCCAAACAATTAATTGAAATTAGTGAACCCGTGCTGTTTCTTTGACAGATGTCCTGTGCAATGAAAGAGCAGCATTTATAAACTATTGTTATTCGGCAGAGGAAACAAGATACAAAAGTGCTTGTGTGTTGCTTTTATAAGAACAAGGAACTACGGGACAATTTGACATCATTAGTTTATTTTTAAAAGAAAACAATCAAAACATCACCATCGTTAAGTTCAAGAAAAAAAATAAAATTATATGCTGAATGCCAGATAATCAATCATTACTTCGGATTAAATACGAAAACAAGCAGTAGGAGTCACAGAATCTCCATTAACGGCTGAGAATTTTTAAATAAAAATTAATAAAACAATTAAAAAAAAGGGGAATAAGTCAAAGATTCCAGAACGAATTTCAAGATACCTGACTGAGATGAGATTTCCCGGTGACCGGGGACTATACCGGTTTGTCGGTGGAGAAGAGTCAGGAGTGGTAGAAGAAAGTAAAATGGAAACTTCTGCTAGTGCTAGATTTTAGTTTTCATGGCTGGAGTTTTCTTTTCCTTGTTATAGAGGCGGGAAATACGTGATACCCCCCAGATTCTGCGCGAATATATATTTCGACATATATGTTCAAACTTTGGCACCACCCACTAGCTATAGCCGGTAAATCTTGAAAATTGAAGTAGGTCAACGGCACCCGTCAGTAACATTCTTTTTTCAGTTGAAATGTGCTGTGAAACCTAACTTTGCAAAATTGATATTAATGTCGAGGTTATTTTTTTTTAAAAAAAAATTGTTAATATTAATTTACATGATTATAAATATTATATTATTATTTTATTTAAAATTAATTTTTATAATTAAATTATAAATGTTATATTATTATTTTATTTAAAATAAGTTTCTCTAAAATTTTATTTAATTTTTGAAGAATTCAAATTTTTACCCTCAAAATATTATAAATACAAGAATTTTTGTACCGAATTATAAGTCTATTCATTTGTCGAAGTTATTTTTAAATGTTTAATTAACGGAGAGAGAGGGAGAGGCGATATCGTCGACCAGAGGACAGTGTACCGGGCCCTGATCTTGATGTATGTTCTGACTTTTCATAATCAGACAGCTGTCATTCGTTCCTGTAAGAGCGGCCAGCTAAGATTGAGTCAATAGCTGATTGACGACTATACCGGGATTGGTGTGAAATTTGAAAATGTGGCGCCCTCATGTGAACTGCGCACCCAGTGGTGTGTGTCGTCAGCGGATTAGAGTTTACTGTTTAGCAATCAAATTATATTAATTTATTTAGTGATAGTGATTATCCCAGGCATGCAGATAAGTAAATAGAGTTATTATTTTTAAAACCTCATCAAGAATTATTGTCAATTTACTACTACGTGAAAGTCACGTACTGTAGAACTTCAACTTCCCATGCTTTTCACGAAATTTTATTTAATCAAATGTTTTAAGTTGGATTTCTGACAAAAAAAAGAAAGAAAAACAACTGTGCAACATGAACCTACGTTCTCACGAAAGCGATTGATTAGATGACACTTGATTACTCGTAACAGACTTAACAGTTTGTAAATCATATAATTATGAATTCTAATAATGTATATTTTAATACATGATTTTGGAAAAGGTTTATTAATTAAAATTTAGAGTCATAATAGAGGCGCTGACTATAACGCCGCCATAAATGTAAAACGGGCTCAATGATTTATACTTCTAATTGACTTCAAAAAAGAGATAAGAGCTAGGGGCATGAAGCAATAATGAACTAATGGATAGACTTTTATGAGAGAATTGGGTATTGGAAAAGGACTTTGGGACTGGGGATTTTGGAGGCAATTTGCTCCAATTGCTGGGTTGCGCATTGGTTTGAATGTGACTTGTTTGGACGAACCCGTTTGCAGGTATTTCACTAATATTCATATACGAAATGTACTACTGGATTTATTGAGAATTATCATACGGGAATCACCAGTATCATATATACGTACTACTGTCTACTGATAACATTTTATTTGTTTAAAGTTCAATATTGTCAAATAGGCAGCTGCTGAGTTACATTCAGTATAGTTTACAGCTGACCTAAAATCATTTTTCCACAACTTCTAAATTATTTGAGTAGCAACAACTAGAGGTACAAAAAAATTATCTTTCGGTTGTTGTATGTTACAGTTAATGTACGTGTAACATAACAAAACCCTATTAATTATATTGTTACTTATTCTAAATTTTGTGATTATATATAGTGTAAATATTAATATTAAAAACTATAATCGGCATCATAACTCTAATTATATTTATAAAAAAACGTGATGAATTTTTTTTTTTTTTCAAATAAAAAAGTGCAACGAATCATCTTTATATTTTATTTTTAATTAAAAACAGGAGCATATCTTCTTTAAAACACTTCATTTTCAGGAAAGAGTGTCCCTTCATCCTTGAAGTCGAAGGTTTAAGTCCCCTCAAATTGTATTGTAATGTTTAAAAAAAAAAAAAAGTTTATGATAGTTGGACTTCAGATTAATTGTATCAAAATAGGTCTTAATAGACTTCTTATGTAATATTATCATAATTTAATACTAAAAAAGTGCTAAGAGCCGAGAAGCAAAACCATAATATAATAGAAAATTTTCCACTTCTAAAGTTATTTATCTAGACATCAGTTTGAGTGCAAAATTATAAATGTGCTTAAGTATTTTCAATGGAAATAAATTTAAGGGTTTCCAGTAAAAACAATTTAAACAACAAACATAAAGATTGACTTTTCAACAAGAGAGTGTGAAATCATTGAAAAATAATGTGAAAGAAGCACAACGCCAACATGCTTCAATCCACATAAGTGACACTTAAATAATTTAATTGTTTTTTCTTTTTTTCTTTTTTTCTTCAAAATAATTTCAATAGTTAAGACTTGATAGTACAATTATTGAACATTTTCAATCATCTAGTTACAAAATCTAAAAAAGTGGCGGGAAGAGAATATACTAAGATATCTCATATTCGTTTAAAACTCACATTTTTTTTAATAATTTTTCCCCATCCGCTATAATTAACAGCCTTTTTTTTAATAACATTTGACTTACAAATGAATAACCAGAATCGAGGTGCCAAGATTTTGATTCTGGTAGGTCATCTTTGACATTTGAGAATTGATAGTACAAAGCGAAATTTGAAACGTGGACGTCTCAGCAGTTTGCATTTGCGAGAATCCAATTAGAATCGGGAATTTTGAAATTTGACGCACTTCAAGTAAATTTGTTGGAAATTTACGCATGCTCATTTTTCATTTATATATATATATATATATATACGCTTCGGTGAAATAGCTGCAATATAATAAAAGGAAATTTTTCGATAAAGAAAAGGGTTAAAATTTCACTAGTAAATTAAGAATTCTCAGAAATTGGCTCTGAAATTGTACGAAACAAGACTGTACTGAACTCCACACATCCCAAAAGGGCTATTCAATTTGGAAATTTCTATGAAAACAAAAACGCCGCTGTCGCCTGTCCCTATGGTCAAAACGGCAGTAAAAAAGAATGAAGGTAACATTAAACTACAAAAATGAGGGGAAAAAAAAAAAGACAAAAAATTATGGGGAAAATATATGAACAGTATAATATGGGGCAATTACAAGCAGAGAAACGCAGCTCACTGATGCTATGTGAATAGTGTTACAACATCTCTTCGGTATCCTCTAACGATCAAAAGCCTCGGCACATTCTCTACCAACAAATCCATGTATTCCATGTAGAAGTAAGCTGGGTGGTTGATTGGAGGTGGCGGTAGACTAACAAGTACGACTGCAGCCATTCTCGAGTGTCTCAGTATTGTCGAATTCAGCTTCAATGTCGTGTAAAGAAACTTCTCCACCTGTTGCTCATTCACAACCACCGGCTTCCCATCAGCCATCAACGGAGTCCCTGATTTCTGAGCTTCAGCCTTCATTTCAGCCAGGTAATTTTTAATCCGATGCTGAGCAGCAATAAAAGCATCCAATGATTCATCTTGTGGAGGTCCATTCTCTGTTGGCCCATCCCATGATTTCATAGATATAACGATAACTTCAGCATGCATCCGAAGATCATATAGAAACTTCTTTACATCAGCCTTCAGCCCCTCTGCATCTGAATCCTCCTCAGCAATGCAGAAGACTTGAATCTTACAGCTTTCAAAGCTCTCCTTTGTAAGAAGGAGCTGAGAGAGTAAGAGCATGAGACCTCCATCTCTTACAATCCAATACAAATCGATTGTACCATATTGCCTTTGGTACTCATTGGGCCATTCATCAAGGCCCTTGACAATAACAACAGCCTTATTTGCAACAATACAGTCATTAATTATTCCAACAAAGGTAGCTGGGATTTCAATTAGGTTTTCACGACGCCATATTTCTGGATACCTCATAACCACGATGTTGGGCTTGAGATTACCAAGACCCATGGTCTGGACAATTCCACGGAAGCCTTCTGACATATTGGGGGCCACAACTATCTCCGCAACTCCTTCACAATGCTTGTAGTCAATGTAGGTAGCAAGCTGCTTGCAGGCAGTCTTAGCATCTTCAGCACATTCATGATAGTCCCCATCTAATATAGAGACGAAGATGGACATTCCACGGCCTTTTTTCTTCATGCAGTTGGCAAAGTCAGCAAGTTTGGGGTGGCATGGTACATTCTCCGGCAGCTTCCCCCATGGCCGGCAGAATATCAATGGAATCGGGTACCAATTTTTTGGGTGCACTTGATTTGCTGCAGATACATTGAAAGGTTTGTTTCAGAAATGTGCATATACAAGTCAAATAATCTTCAGCACCATCCTCAAAGGGCGAATAATTTAATTTATATTCGCCCATGAGGGTTGGGTGCGTAAACTGGGGAAAAAAGAGAGAGAGAGAGAGGATGTATCAAGCCAAGACGTCACTGTAAGTTGCCATCACATAGCTAGGTTGATTAGACCTAACATGATATCAAAGCTGGGTTAACTAGAAGTGCCTACGTTTGGGATCTTTCATTGTATTGATTAATTACAAGTCGAATTTGTGTTTGTAGACATGTATCTGACACTAATACTATTGGGGCAATTCTACCAACTTAGCTTTTGTAATTGGCTAACATTGTATCAAAAGCATAATTAAGAACTGAAAAAGGTCACCATATCATCTATATTCAATATATAAAAGATGCAACTAATGAAGAGCACTAAGTTGTTGCATGGTAAGACATACCTCCCAACGAGCGAAGACTTCGAAGAGCTAGTTGAAAATATGCACTCTTTAAACCATCACCCCAGTCCCCAGCCTTTCCTTTAAGGCACACGTAATAATATATGAGGCTTGCAAGGGCCAGAGACACCACAGTAAATGACCAAGAGATCAAGAACATGATCACTGCAGGAAAAATAAAAAGCAGAAGTTAAGATGATAAAGGAAAATGCACCCATCTGCCAATCTAGTTTCTCTCTCATGCTAAGGTCTTCACTCAGTTTTCTAACATATGACATAAGAATATATCTGGATGACTGCACAATGCTTCAAATAATTCCAACGAAAGGAAGCATTACCAATACAAAAAACAGATCCGAGAAGAGATAAGCTCCAGTGGTGAAATTTCCACCGAGGACGCCAACTGGGAGCATCAAGAAGATCCAGAAGGAAGCAAGATAAGTTCACACCCGAATAACACAGAAGAAAAAACATTGTTATAGTTGGTGTGATAAGGTCCAGATTCCCAATTATGACACATCCAATACAGATGAATGCTGTGAATAATGTAGCTATGTGTGGCTCACTCCCATCTGCAACCTTAAAGTAGTTAAGAACAGGTAGAATATCATCATTGGCTATTGCTGCAAGCAAGCGCGGGGCACCTGTCAGGCTTTGAAGAGCAGCACCTAAGGTGGAAAGAATAATCCCTATGTGAATAACTGCTGGGAAAGGCCAAGCGATTGTAGCAGTAAGAAGCCTACACAAAGAGTTAGTTGTCAATAGAAAAGTTATTATTACTTCACAATCCCACATCCTCCTGTCCATTTGACATATAAATTGAGATACAATCAGCATGATATAGGTGACAAAGATGTACATTTCAACTAAAAAGATAAAAAAGGGTTAAGAAGTCATAAGTCAAATTGTATAATGGGAACATAATGACAAATGAAAATCCGGATGTGTTAATGACAAGCACGGCATTGAAGAAATATGAATACCTGTCTGTCAAAAGCTCCTGTCTAGTTGCTACCGCTCCAAAAAATAACACAGAAATCACATATAATGTAGTAGTAGTAAGAGTTGCAGCCAAAGTGCCAATGGGGATTGAACGCTGAGTATCTTTCAGTGAGGCTGAACGATTTGACCCTGCCATAATCCCCGTTACAGCTGGAAAAAATAGACCGACCAATGCACTGAAAGAGTAGAAAAACAATGTAGTTAGGAAAACCATGAGATAATCTAAGATGTGCTTAAATTTTATAGGTATCCAGCCTGACCAAAACATTTTTATAGAATATCAAATATGGATTTCAGCAACCAAACAAACTGCAGGCAAACAAATCATAAGTTGATCCTAAAGAGCTCTAATACCGATTTATAATAAAATGCATTTTACAAGAAACAAATCTCATTGAAAATAAAGGAGTACAGATCTATAAGAGGAGGACGAGTTGTCCATCCTATGCTCAAAAACAGTGTTAATGAACAAAATGCAATATTTTTTAATTTTTTGGTATTGGTGGGGAGTGGAGCAGCAGGAAGAGGAGGAGAAGGGGGTGTGGAAATAACACACTTCCAATTGATTTAAAGTGAGTTTTTACATATCTTTGACAGAAATCTCTTTTAACACATCTTTCCAGCATTTTTACTTTTAAATGTAAATCCCCAACTGCTATCCTGTATTCCTCTCTCCTATACAATTCATATTCCAGCTTAATATCTTCACGAGCAAACAATTGTTTTCCTTCAACCCTTCCAAACCCAGAGAGTTCATTATTAATATCTTATCTAAATGTTTCAGGCTTTCAGCTCTATCATGATTTTTTTAATGTCTCCTTTCTCAAGCCATCATCTGAACTAAACATCTTCCACTGGAAGATTTAACAAGAAAGAAACACATGTTTTTCAACAACTGATCTAATAACCTCCAGTCTTCATTAGAAAACTCATAAACCAACCCAATTTTCCTCTTCAACCCCCAAGCTCTCGAACCTCTTCTGAGAGATTGGCCTAAACTGATCTAACAAAATAAGCAACAGAGCTCTAGAAACTGCAGTCAAATAGTCTCCAATCCCAGAACAATCATTACTATCGTTTGGACCACAAATGAAAATGGATTAGGAATTAACATTAGGGCACGGCCTAGAGCATCGCTAAGGTCCTTAAAAGTGACTGCCCAAAGAACCCATTATTCTAATCCCAATCTTCAAAAAATTCAATACAAAGGAGAAAACCCCCTTTATAAATTGAGAACATTTAAGAGGAATAGAAGAGCTCCAGATGTTAAATTTTAAGTAAATACGAAAAATGCTTCCCTTAAGTGACAGCAAAAAGATTTCCCAACATGAACTGACAGCAAGCAACAGATACCAATAGAAAAGACAATTCTTAACATGTCTTACTTGAAACTCCAGTCCACAACTCCATTGGGATCAGGAATTCCAGCATTGTTAGTCTTTTGGTAATCAGAAAACCAGTTATCTTTGAAAGTTTTCAACCTCAAGCCTGTGATTCCAGCTGTATAAAAATACAAAGACAAGAATAATTAATCATATTGCTCGCAACAAGGTCCCAACAAAAAGGAACAGGCAAACATTGAGTTAAAAAAAAAGAGAGGAAAGAGTGATGTACATTTTTTGAAAATGTCAAAATGATATGCCCTTGCTTTATTTGGCCCCGAGTGTTATCAACAACAAGTTCACTCGCGTATAATTGATGCAATTTCCATTGTTTCTTCTTTAAAAAACAGAAAGGAAATAGCTTTCTGGTTTATTGCCGTTAGACTTGACTTATACCAGGTGTTGAGCCCTTGACTAATACCTTAAGCTTTTGGGTCCAATGATTTAACTAAGATTTACGTTATATATGTATATAATTTTCTTCTCTTCCCCCCTCCCTTCTATTTCTCTATGATAAATATGGCAATATAACTGAAATATTAAAAATAGATGGTAAACATATAAACTAAAAAAATAAATTCATTTTTTCTCCTTTTTCTTAAATTGAAGAAAGGAACTAGTTAATGAGCTTGCTTTATATCCCCATACACCATGGTACCAATGCAAGCAATAATACTTCCAGAATCACAAAAGAAGTAAGTCAAACAAAGAGCTTAGAAGAAATTAAGAAGCAAGACAGAGTAAAAGAGTCGAAGCAGTAGAAAATAAAAGTGATACATACGTGCAGGGTCATCCTTCCTTGCCAAAAGAATCCCAACAAATATGCAGAATATAGATAAAAGGACAGGTATGAGGAAAGTAGGTGCAACTCGGTTGATAATTTTCACTCCACCAAAAACAATAAAGCATAGGATGATAGTCACAATAATTCCATAAATTTGCAGGTCGTGTAAACTTGGACTTTGTATGGGTTCTGGCGTTGCTGTGCCGTTTACTTTTGTGATAGTCTCTACACCAGAAACACAAACAAAAGGGAAACAATTAGCCCAGGGTTAGTAATTCATATCCATGTGCTTAAACAACATGAGAAAACAGTAAGCCTGTGTTTGGTTTGAAGAAATGGGGGAAGATGAGAGGAATGGGAAGGAAAGAGGGGTAGAGAAAATGAGGGAAAAAGAGGGTCAATCTCAGTTTTGCTGTTTGGTTTGATATAGAATTCGTCTCTTCTCCCTTTATTTCTTTCCCCTCTGCTCTCCTCTCCTTTCATTTCTTCAAACCAAACATGCCATAACGAGATGGTTGTTGATTCATTTTATTGATGGAGGAGTTCTACGGTAAGCCCAATATGAAAGATCTTGCAATGAGATGCCAACAAGGACAACCAACTGCATTAATCTGAATATAACCACTACCATGGTAGACATCTTTAATGAATAAACGAGAGACAGTTATATTTTTCTAATTTTTATCACACAAAGACTCATTTTGGATGCTGATTGATGTACAAGGTCTATACAGTAGACTTCTTTTTATATCTGATTTTGTAAATTATGTGGCAGAACCTCAGATCCAACAAACTGCCTCGTACTTCGATTTAATAAAAGTTATACTATTTATTGTCAAAAGAATGGATAAATAATTCAAAACACTCTCATTAGTAAGCTGTTCACAAATGGAATTTACAAAAAGAAGAAAAAAATATGTAAATCAAAAGAGAGTATTTAGCTTTCAACTGCAGCACTTCATCACTATTCACCTCTAAACATCCCAGCAGCAGGCACAGCCTTTAAAAAGGTTTCTACAGCTCCCAACACATACCTAAAACCAGAAATCAAAACATGAATTAATGGAAATGCACAAAAAAGAGAAGGGATAAAAAAAAAGAAAAAGAAAAAAAATCATATTTTAAGTTATAAGAATTAAAAGATTTTCTGAGCCTCAACTTCATTGTCCCTAAAGGCCTCAATCATACAAATAATGGAGTAATCATAAAAACAAATGAATAACACTATGCACTCACATAGCTCCAGCAACAGCATTTCCAAGGAAAAAACAGAGTCCAATGCTAACACCAACCTCCGGACCAAGGGCACGACCAATGAGATAATATGGTCCTCCACCCTAAAAGTAAACACTCAAAATCACTTAGTTGTAACTCCAAATTGACATAATAAATATAGAGTAGTTTTGAAACATAAAAACAGGAACACAAGTAAATTACCAATAGTTATATACCCCCAAGTTAGGCCAAAGAAAGTATACATAAATTCAACATAATTAAGCATATGTGTAGTTCAAATTACCAGCAGAAATGTATGTACCCATTTTGAAGAACAGTCCAAACTTAAATATCATACCACAATCACAGAATATCTAAATTTAATCTTTAAGTCAATTTCAATCACCATTTCCTATCTCTGCGACTTCATTTGCTATCAAAACTGCATTAAAAATCTCTTTTTCCTTGATGAAGGCTGACTGCTATGAAAAGTTTTGAATCTTATATTTTAAATCTTTTTCTATTTTTTCAAAAATAAAGACTTATTCTATGTAATTTCCAAGAATAAAAATCAACTATACATTCTTTTCCTAATAACCACCAGTCTTTCCCAGTTGCAGTTAACAAAGATAGAAATGTATTCAAATAAAAGTATCAACATGCACTTCATTTATTAATAATTTTGGTTCAATGAATTTATCTTTAAATTCTCCCTAGAATAATATAGATCGCAAACAATATTATACATGAACCAGTTAGCCCAAAAATAGCAGAGATTTGTTTATATGCCCTAAGGACTTAAAATAGAGTTGAACTATTGGCACCCTTCGAGATCCTCTTAAAACGCCCTTATTTTTAATTAGATTACCCAAAATGTCGAAAATACTCTTTTTCTTCTATGGCATTCAATCTTATATAACGAGTATAAAAAATTTTGAGAACAAAGTATCTACTTATTTTCGAGTTGGAACCATAATCACAATAAAATTCCAAAATGATGAATCAAAAATATTGAAGTTTGCAGTGCAGCCCTCTTGCAATGCTTGTGCATCTATAAAATTTTTTGCCTTGTTGAATCCTCACATTGATTTCACTAATTTCATTCATTCATACTGTTGTATAACTTGTTCTTAAATAAAAAAATGCTCATCTCTACATTTTTTAAATCTTTCAATTTCCAGTGACTTTCTCAGTCATAAAATTATTTTAAAATCTTGATTTCTCTATTATTATCTTTGAACTTTCTTACTCCACAAACTCAAAAACACTAGTTTCCCAAAAGTAAAAATAGTCAATATGAAAAAAATAAAAAGAATAAATATTAATGTTTTAAGTATGTGCTAACCAATTGTATAGATGAAACTACAAATGAGGGAAAAAAAGAAAAAAAGAGAGAGGGAGAAGGAAACTTGTGCAAGTAAAATAAAGTAAAGAGAGAGAAAATATAAATGGGGTTAATTTATCTTAAATGTAATTATAATAGAATAGCGGTTTTATAAGATTAATGAAGGGGTGTCAATAGTTCAACTCTTTCAATAAGAACAAGTTTAAATTATCTAACTTAGCCTCTCAAACTATAGATTTGGGGAAGAACCATTACTTGCACTTTAGGTACTAAAAAGAAAAAGGAAATAGGTGAAATCTCACACATAATCATCATCATAATCAAAAAGCACTGCCATTCATTATCATAATGATATCATACCTTCATCGCACCATTTGTTGCAATTGCACTTAATGATATAGAAGTCAAGAAAGTACATGAGCCACAAAATGCTACCAGCAGTAGCGAATCCCCTATGCCACCCATACCAACAATCCTTCAATTTTCACAAACTCATAAAGTCAGTACTAACAAAAGGTCAGTTCTTAATGGTAAATAAATAAACCTCAGAATTTTTTTAGTATCAACAGGCATGCCACATACAGTAACCAAAATTTTTTACCCCCTTAACTCTCTATCACAGATATAACAACTCTTACACCTAATCAGCTATCAAATGAAAAATCTCATCTAGAAACCAAAGTGTCATCTTGGTGTAGATTCATAATTTTTCATATAAGTGCAGTGGCCTGTATTTGGAGTTCACTGGGTCATCTAGAGGCTATTAGGTATTTGATGTGACTGTTATCGGTCATGGTTCCTACCCATGTGACTGTTATCGGTCATGGTTCCTACCCCTTATGGCTTTGAGGAACTCAATCTAATTACAAAATCCTCTTTTAGAGAAACAGAAATTCTATTAAAAGTGAAAATGGTTACAAGAAGGGAACAGGAAGTCCACAGGAGCCAGCAAAATGTACATCATACACATATGAGACAAAATGGAGCAATAGTAGCTCACTAAAAACATCCGAACTTATCCAACACTAATAAGTGAATTTCAAAGTTGCTTAACAAGAATTCGACCACTTTACTCACTGATTTTCACAAGCAGTGTCAACAGTTGAAAGAAAATAACATTCTAAAATGATAGAATTACAGTAGCAGAAGAAAGAAAAAATTAAAATCGGCAAATAAGAGTGCTACCATGTGAATCGGATGTAGTATATAATTCCCAATATGTTTTGCAAGCATGGAATAAAGACACCCATCAGTGTACCCAATTTTACATCATTTGGCTGCAAGTTACATGTACATCAAAAGACATGGAAAATCATCAGATACTCTGCACAGTGCAATAACCAAGGTCAACAAGTAAAGATCAAATTACTACAATATTTGCAATCGCTTGTTTCAAGCCTTGCCAAAGATTATGTCAAAAACCCATGTGGTTTATGAAACAGAAACATGTGAGGAAAAAAATTGAGAGACATCTGCCCATCACCAAAACACAATCCACCCCCACCAAAAAAAAAAGAGGAAGAATAAGGAGCACAACCCCAAAGCTGCTTAACAAACTGAAGCCAGAATAAGGTTCACGAAACTTGTGGTTTTCCCAAAGTTAGGTGATCTTAAGGAATCGACCCCAAACCCAAACAGAATCCTTTACTGCAAGTTATTTGACCAGATTTTTCTTCTCTTTTTTCTTTTAATACAAAAAACACAGCTTATTCTTTTCTTACAGTATAATGATGACAAAGCAGACAAAATGAAGCCAAATCATAATAGCAAAAAAAATCAAACAGTTGATACCTTGCATTCTATGGTATAAAACAAATTAGTAAAGAACTAAAAAGATTGAAAGTTATCCATGAGACAGTGGGATGATTAAGATATTACCATACCTTTGGACGTCCATAAGTGATAGGAGCATCTTCACCATCTCTACCTTCTCTAGGACTTGAAGGTGCTATAATTTGCTCCCCTGTCATACTGGAACAGCAAGTTACAACAATATTAACAAAACTTCTAGATAGCACCTTACCAACAATAGATAAACAATTTTTATAAAAACATGCACTCGTCTCTGATAAAAAAGCTCTCCCAAAGTCAAGGAGTAACGGTCAAAATCATCAAACAAGAGGAGGGTAAATTTTAACAAGCATGTGTTACTAACCTCCTAAGACCAAGAATGTTTACAAGAGAATCAAAACCAAATAGTTCCAACTTGGAATCTCTTTCGGATCCATTGACCCTTAGATTATCCGGAGCAGATCCTTCTCTCGCATCAGATCCCATGTTTTCTTTCCCATCTATTTTTACATTCCTGCCATGACATATAACAAATAAGAAAGACAATCTGAACATAAAAGAAATGCATCTTCATGTAAGCAAAATACACATCCAATAAAAATGCCCATAAACTTTTTTTTCACTTCTAATTTGAATTATTAAATATATAAAAATATCACCAAGTAGATTTATATTGAGAGTTTTACTATAGCCATGCAGATGCAATGCCTGGGAAATGGAAATGGAAATTCTAATTTTGCTAGTATAAAGAGCATTTAAAATCAGATACCATTTCCAACCTATACAATAGTTCTTTTATCCCTTTTATAAACTATCATTTCAAGTTAGAATGCAAACACTCCATTCTCATGCTCCACACAGCAAGCTGCATGCCTATCCTATCACAACTTTAAATATAATAGAAAAGAATGCAAGAGAAAACACTAGAATGCAAACAGTTGCAACTAAAAATCAGCAGAAATAAGTAACAGACTCAGTAGAATATTAAGTTCAGTTACTCTTCAAGTACGATTTGACATCCATTTTATCTCCTCATTTTCAAATCCAATAGATTATTATTCACATACACAATCACAAGCATATGTATATATTATCAACATCCAGAGAGAGATAGGTGAGTTTTTACTTGAGAGAAGAATCGGAGGTTGATCCAGGATCCATAGACGACATCTCAAGAACGGCACGATCGTTAGCCACCACCGGCCGGTACTTCCGCCCTCGCTGCGCGCGAAACTCCTCTTCTCCGCCTTCAATATCTTCATTGTCCATTTTTGCTTCTATTTCCGATCTGTTGCTTTGATTCTATCTCAATCCCCGAAAATGCAAACACAGATCCAAATTCTGCCTTCAAAAGAATAAAAACAAGATTCACACGAAAGAGATCTTAGATATAGAGAGAAACGTATTTGAATTGAACAGAAGGCGAAGAAAATTGGATTTAATAAAAAATCCGACCCGTTTCTTTATCATTTGGTATTATCAAATGGAGAAACTAGTAAGACATCCGCCGCGGGCATATATGTTAGGCTATTTATCGTTGTACCACTTCAAGATTCAAGAAACTATCTTTAATAAAGTTTTTATTTCAAGTGAATTTTTATGTAAGTCAAAAAAAATTCTGAATAAATAACGAGCGATGTTATATTTATTTAATTAAGATATTTAATTAATTATTAAATTGTGACATATTATTTATTTATATTAATTTAAATACAAATTAAATATTTAATTTGTATGCTCGTACATAAAATAAGAAGATTTTCGACGAAGTTGTATGCTTGTACATAAAATTTTTAAATTTTTAAAAAATGTGATTAACACAACGTCAGATTTAAGACCATTATTTGTAGTCGCAAAATTCTTTTTCCTGGTATAAATTTCAGTATGCTTTATTATTATATTCTTTTTGTGGCATCAAATTAACATCAATAATTATCCTTAATTATTAAAATTTTTTATCATCAAATTCAATTGTTTAAAAATATTATTTTTATTAATACAATGCTGGCGACAGTATGACATTTTAAGCGTTGCTAAACCATTAAAATGATGTTATTTTGATGCTACCACAGTACCACCTTTGCTAATTCTTCACTTAAAGGACGTGATTATTATTATTATTACCTTCTTTTTAGAAAAATAAATAAATAAATAAATAAAACATGTTTCTTGTAAGATCAGATCACGCTCGTTTTTTCTTCTTTTTTTTTTTTTTTTTTTTCTGTTGCTTTGTTTGAAGATTTAGCCAGCAGCCAATTCAACGATTATCCGTTCCAATTTCCACCTTCCTATTCAAAGCAACTATTTTTATACTTAGAATAGAACGTCCGAAATCCAAATTTTAAATAATACAAAAATGTTGAATAATTGCACCTATTGGAAGCCAACATTGGTGACATTGACGTTGAAAATCCCTAGTCTATGAAAACACCATATCCTTATGATGAATAAATTAAACACGAACCCATTTATCATAATTAGTGTAATTGTGTACTCATTTATCTTCAAGGAGTCCTTATCAAATAAGAAATTTCTTAAGTTATTAAAATTAGAGTCAGCCTTAATTTCATTATTTAATTTGACATAAAACCATCTCTTATTCTCTTATTTCTTTTCCTCTTTCTCCATTTCCTCTCCTCTTCTTTCCTTTAATTTCTTCAAACTAAACACACCATTAAGGAATCTATAAGAAAATTATTCTACCTTCAGAATAATATCAATATATCAAATGCCTGTTACTAAAAAACGAAGCCCCCGTGACTGTTGTAAAAGTTCAGGTTGATGAAGCAACAATTGCATGGTGAACTAAATAAGAAAACTCACACACACACACACTAAAAAAAAGGGTTCAATGTGTGAAATTTTTTAACTGCAGACTGGGGTAAGAATAAAGCTTTTTTGATGTGCATACTCTTACGCGAAACACAGTTACGAGGGGAAAAAAGGATATAAAACAGGGATGACAGTAATGAACTTTTAGAAGTGAAGTTACAAACAATTAAAACTCTGCAAGACAAGGGACGAAAAGGGGGGTGACTTTTACCCATCCGGTGACAAGTTGTTCTTGTGCTTTCCATGACGGTCTTTCACCTTTTCGAGCTTTCCACTCTGATTATTCTGGTTGCTAACAGAGCCTTCTTGAGCACTGCACATCTGAGACTTTAACTTGAACCCAAATTTCTTCGACACATTACCCCAAGTGCTAGAAGCCTTCCCCCGACCCAACTTCTCAATCTCTTGCTTCATGTTTGAACATTCCTTCTCAAGCTCAGAAACTCGCATCCTCATGTTATCCATTCCAACCTTCAAAACCTGATTCTCCCTTACAGTTGATGCCCACCCTCCTTCGTTAGAACCAGCAAAACCGCTTCTTAATGGCCTTGATCCATCAAGATTATCAGAAACAAGAAAGCAGCCCGCAATGGAAGTCCTGAGCTGAAGTTGCTCGAAAAACAAGACTTGGACAATTATTCTGAGGGGAAGCCGCTCATTTTGCGCAGCATGGGTGCAGGCTTCCAATGATAGCTTTTGGCAATCCATCAGCCTGCAAAGTTGTTCTCTATCAGACTCTGCCAACCACGGGTGTGACTGAAAGTATGACAACAAGAAGAAAATTAGAAAATGTGCACCATAATGCCATTTGCTTAATTACGAACCTTTGCAGTTTCTTGTTTTTACATTTTGCTAATATTCTCAGAATGTGATTCAATGTTGCAGTAAGTGTGTTGATTTGACCACTCACAATCATAGACCCATTATCATCCATGCTTGCATATAGGACATTTAGGTCGATTACTGGCTAAAAGTAGGTGGGGTTTGATTTCAAATTTTCAACATAAAACAAACATATTCTCCCACCAAAGTTTGGGAAAATTAAGTTGTTATAGGTTGGCAGGAAGGAAGCAGCTCCAGGTTACATAGTTCTAAAGGCTAACATGTTGGCAAGAATGTCCCAAAACAAGCAAAAGATTAAATTGATAAATGTAGAAGGTTCTAAGGAGGAAACTAAATTAGCTGTTTAATGTTATATATCTAGGCTCTGATGGTATTTGTTTTTGGTCTGACACAAGTGATAATGTGATCTCTAATTCAAGTCATGTTAAGGAGTCAATCTGAATGAACAGAAATAGCAACTAATGATATGAGCTCCATTTATCAGGATTTTGATCTGAAAATTCATCAGTACCTTCAGATATATGTCTATAGCTCGATAAAGACCATCATCCAAGGGCCTGGCATAGTCAGGAACAGTAGCAGCAAGCTTTTGAAACTTGGGTAGCTTCAAATTAACATCTGGGGCAACCTCTGCGAGGTATCCATCAACCAGCTTGGCTACCATTGTAATTGGTGTCAATGAAGGTGACCCCATCAACTGTCCATCATCAACTGAACATGGAGAGGCTCCACCTGTGATCTGATCCATGGCAAGGAAGTGGTCTAGAATCCGCTGAACACATTCAACATTGTAAAGTGTCTCCATGGAATAAGAGAAATTGGGCATTAAGAGATCTTCAAGAGTAGCTTGATCAAGTTGCATTCCAATTCGCTTCTCTAAATTGGATATGCACGAGGGGCTTGCTTTAAGTATCATGGCTGTTCGAAGTAAACCAAACAGAAACTTAGTGGATACTAGGCCCTTCTGCACTGGGAGTAACTGATCAATCTCTTCCAGTAAAAGCATTTGTTCTTCTTCTGATGGAGGGGCCCCCAAAGCCACTGGTGCAAGACGGGTGCTTGAGTCACCCTGACGCCTGTTCAGACCAGGTAGGTACTTTTTTGCATAGAAAGTAAGGGACCCAGCAATTATCTCCTGTCTAATTCCACGAGATTCCATGACATCAATCAACCTTTTATAAAGAGGTAAACTTAATGTTGATACATCTTCATACCACCAATCTGAAGTTGAATTTTTCGGTCTAGCCCCTGTACTTATCCCATTCCACAAGACACTCCCACCAGGGCTCTGCATAGGCCCCCCATGCTCCACAACAGGCCAACCAAATAAATGTGGGTCAGTAGATGTCTTCACAGCTAGTGACTCAATGCACCTTTTTGTAATGTTAAGTTCTTCTGCATAAGGGAGAATATCATCACAGGTCTGCAGTGCTTTTAGAGAATCTTTCCAATTTCGAAGGACAACTTGATTGAGAAAGGTTTCTGTTTGTGCAATAAGATTGCCCTCGCCATATTCCTCTGTCATTTCAAGATGCTCAGCAGCACACCGGAGGTACACAACATTTGAGGCAGTTAGTTCAAGTTTCACACCATAGCAGAACTTGGCGACTAGTTCAAATGTTTTGGCCCCACCAGGAATGTCAACAAGGTTTATGACACATTTTTCTTCTGCCTTTTCAGATGCCTCTGCAATCAATCTTTCCATAACCCCACTTCTAGAGAGTAATGGGAACTGCATCAAAAGATGGATAAGAGGTATAAGAAATAAACTATTATGGCAGGGTTCACAGGCCATGCAAAAGACAGAGGAAACAAAAGGCATAGAAATATCAGAAGCAATATAATGCTATTGTCCCAATCTTAATAGGATTAGCAAGCAGGCTAATAGACACATTCATCCGTCAAAAATCCAACCCCAACCTGAATTTGATCACAGATGTTCCAGTTGTAATGAAATATGTACCTCAAAAATTGATTTTTATGTGTCATATGAACAAAACATAATGTACGCCAAACTGAAGATATATATTCAGTATACTGACACTGTATGACTTCCTCAAATCAAGAAAGCAATTGATTTTAATACTTATACATCATGAAAAAGGCAAGATATATATACCATGTGGAGGTGGAAGGACATCTCTCCAACTTCAACAACTATATCGCTAGGAAGACCAGATGTGCAGAACCTATAGTAAATACATGCCAAGAAGGTCACTATGAAAAATACAAAAAAATGAATAACACATACACTGAGGCAAAGTAAAGGGAGTTGAATACATTCATCAAAAAAGAATTGCTTACAATAAGAAGTCACATTGATTAAGCAATGAACTCCCAATAAAAGTCAACAGATCTCTAAAATAATCCCACATCAAAGCAAATATTACCATAAGTCCGTATTCAATACAATAAACTGACCCAATTACCTATCTTGATGGTTATTCATCATGTTATTCTTAAAGTGGGCGAATCTCTGTCATAAAATGAAGGTTTGCAGTCACAATAACTAGAACTATTACAACGTTATCTCTCTGCTTAATTTCATCAAGGGTATAACATGCATAAGATGGTTCACCAAAAGGTGTCTAAAATCCTTCTTCAGTGTTAGAAATGAGACAAAAAGGAGAAAGAAAAAACAAATCATTCTCCTGTTTCCATGATCCACTGGTTAAAGACTAACCAACAAGTATTTGTTTCCAATATGAATAAAAATACATTCTTTTGAAATTCTGACATGTATTATGTATTAAAATATTGGTTTCCTTGAGCCTAATTGTCATCTACAAATGTTCTCATGAAATGGATGTTTGACTGTAGCAAAGAAAGCCTATCCCACCTCCGAAGCAGAATTTTTCCCACTGCGTAACTTAAATGCCAAAAAACATGTCATAAAGATTGGAATGACCTTGGACATATCAATTGTTTTTTAAGAGTCAAATCAAACATCTAGCAAGTTGTTAGGCAACTGACAATCTTTCATAGAGCAAACAGAACCATCTATCAGCTTCCAAAGCCCTAGAGTCGTTACTGATTTGGTAGGCCCGCCAACCTCAAGTAATTCTTTCTATTTCAACAAACCAATTGAAGCTTGATAAGGTTTCACCTAATACTACACCTCAATCTCCATAGCAGATCCATATTATCCTTTTATTCAATCAATTTAAGCTGCAGCTTTAAAATAAAAGAAACCAAAACCATTTTTTTCCCGGGGCAAATCTAGGTGCAGGGCTGTAGGTGAGCTTTCAGCATCATGTATGTACAGATATTATTAGCACTTAGAAGATCCATATCACAAATGAAACATGTAAATCTGTGTCTGTTATGGAGATGCAGGAATCTAAAAAGATGTAAAAATAGAATCTCCACGAAAATTAAACTGCTACAAAAGATGGCCAAGTTTGACTAAAATAGAAAGACAAATTTAAAAAATTCTCAGCCAAAAGATGGTAAATAATTACATTAGGATTCACAGAGAAAATGCATCACAAAATAAACCGAGTTAGATAGTTACATACCAGGCCTGTCCCTGCCGTTGAAACGCATCAGTTTTGGATCCCAGTTTCACGCAAGCCATTTTCTCACGATGCAGACTGGGAT
This sequence comes from Murraya koenigii, assembly GCA_025617385.1. Lineage (NCBI taxonomy): Eukaryota > Viridiplantae > Streptophyta > Magnoliopsida > Sapindales > Rutaceae > Murraya > Murraya koenigii. Next base: position 30,939,834 of record CM046815.1, read on the forward strand.
CAAATAAAAAATTGAGCTTAAAGCAAAGAGAGCTAAGCTAAACACCTAACTTAAGGGCAATACAAAATAAACTACCCCAAACCAAAGCACTTCCACAAACAAACACACATACCCAGTTGAGTTTTGCTCCTGCACACCACTCTCAAACCAAATTTACGCCCAAAAACGTTAAGAAAACAACCCAAAATTCCTCAAACTTTATCTTCTAAATTGTAGCAAGAGCACCAAAATGTAGCTTCTTCTATGACCTTTATGTCAAAAACATGACGAGAAACAGCACAAGCCCGCTCTATTCTCAGAAAAAAACTTCCCCAAAGTCAATCAATAGGATAAAATTTTTCAGAAACCCAGTTCTGATCCCATGTAAAATTAACCATAAAACCACTTCAAAAGAAGCACTAAATTCTCAGCCTAAAACCACCAAACTTCCTAATTTGGTCAACCCCTCCAATTTTCGTTTCATAAAATCAAAACCCTTTCATCTCGGCCTCAAACCTCACGGACAAGATTCCATAAACAAAACCTTTACAAGACACAAGGGACCAACACCACTCATGCCCATTATTTAAGAAAAAAAAAAGACCAACAGCTATCTAAATTCTTCTAACCCCCACGGGAACAATAATTAATAATAATAAAGTGTTTGAAGTTATGATATGCAAAGCCATAAAGGGGGTGAAAACCTCAACATGGGTAATTAATGGCAGCTCTGAAAGTGAAAACAACTCTTACACATGCATTCGTGTGGGACCCTTTAGCTTAAAACGCACTCATTGCCTCGAACTTAGTCATGGAATTTGCTTCTCGTAAAAACATTAACAGTAATGCATTGACCAGTAATGAAAATTATGTATTTTAATTAATTTGTGTATTAATTAAGGGGATTTTTTTTTCAATTCAATCACTAGCTTTGAGGCTACACCTATCTGCTCTGTCCAGCTAGGCCATGTGGGTGCCGTTGCTTGGCTTTTTATAAAATTAATAATTAATTGATTGATTATTAAGCAAGTAAGATAGCTTTTTCCAGTAGACTACAGGGCAAAAAATTATTGATTTCAGGATTTTGTATTTTCTTAGTCTATTTTTCCATGCGAGAGTAAGGACCAAAGCCAATCAAGACACATATAAATGCTGTCTTGTGTAATGATTCATAGTCTTTAATGCAATGGTGGGGCAAGTTTGGAATTTCAACTGCTTGAAAGAAACTTCTTTTGTTTTTGTGTACAGTGGTTTTGTAAGATTTTGGCTGCTAGTGGAACTAATTTTGACCTTTAGTGAAAGGAGGCTTCAAAACAAATGTGGTCATGTGGATTCGATATACGGGCTCGAAAAATAGACTAATAATAAACTAATTGCAATAGAGTGAATATGAGATATTCGAACATAAGAACTTTAGTCTTAAAATTGTATGGAAACGGGTTAAGCTTAAGATACTTAATAAGTGCTTGAATTTAATATTAAGAAGTCTCCATGTTGAGAGAGTGGCAAGCCTGACAATAAAATTCATCTATAATATTATACTCACCAAATTAATATGCAAACTAGAATTGTGATTTTACTGTCAATATACTCAATATACTTAAGTCTAATAATAGTCAATCTACAAAGGCAAAAGTGTCGGGCCAGCCTTAAAAGTTGAAATAGAGGAATTGTTTAATGGGACATTTTGTCTTTGTGTGGAGATCAAGTCAAAAGTGAATGATATCGTATGCTTGCAAATACATCAAACAAATGGAATTTGACAATTCAGTATGGGCTAATGAAGTGTCTTCCTACTTCTCTGCATGCAAGTTTGATCTGAATTGATGACAGAAAATGAAGCAAAAAAATAGCAATGTCATTTTAATTTTTAATGGAAAATGTTTAATGAATGGCTAGTGCGTACAAATTTAGAAATGTTAAAACAATAAATTTAGATTATAATAATATTTAATTCAAACATTAAAACCAATGTTTAAAAAGAAGAAGAAGAAGAAGAAGAAGAAAATTATGTATATTGCTTAATTTGGTACTTTGTGCCATAATAAACTTGGAATAAAAAACATTAAAACCCGAATACATGTCAGAGTAACATATTAAATATCAATAAGACAGACAACCAATTTAATGATTTAAAGAAGACGTTTATCTAGCGTTAATTTGGTGGTTGCATTTTGTTTTCCTTTCCAAATGACTGTGACGTTGAGGAATAATCGAATAACAGCGACGACTTGAACCTCATTATTTGTTAACAAAAGGAGTTAGAATATTATTATGAGGGGACCAAAATTATGAAGAATTCGTAATGAAAGCTTTTCTGTGTGGGTAAATTGGTGATCATAGCAAGGACCATCCCCGTACGTAGGACCTAATTAACAACTATGTTCTTGTATAATTGACCTAATTCTTGAACTTTATCATCGAAATCGATCCACCACGGGAAGCCAGAAAAAAAAAAAAGCTTTTGGTTTATAATTAACTTCCATTAAATCTATTAAAAGAACCCCTATAAATTTATAAGTCAGTAAAATTTTAATTTTAACTTTAAGAATTATAAAAACCTACAATTTAGTTAAAAATAATAATAGCCCACCACTTAAAATATTTTTCTATTCCCAATAATATGATTAATTATTCCTGTTTTCATAATAATAATAGAATGAGCGTTTCAATAATGAAATTCATGAAGAATTATTTTTGAAATCGAATAAGAGTATAGGTGATAATTTGGTTATTTATGTAAGAAATCACATGTTTAATAATATTGATAATTAATCTATTGTATAATATTTAAAAAAAACGCACTGAGAACGATTATGAATGTAATATCAAATATTTTATGTATTCAAAGTTTTAATTTTTTTTAATATTATTATTATTATGTAATTTAACCTCCAAATAAATTATTTTTCCGCATACACCACTGATCATCGTCATTATGTATAAAATGATTTTTAGCAACTAACTAATCGAAAACACAATAATATATGTCACATAATAGGTTTGTCACGCGTTCGAGCACAATATCAATTGCATGATATTGATAGCTACTGCCGATAAGCTATATGTATATGGTAACTATCAGACACATATTTTAATAATAATAAGTGTTGTGATGCGCGTGATCGCCGGTGGCAGAAAAAATTGGTGTTAAAGGCAATAAGCAACATTCATGCATGCTTGCATTTGCATGCACGCACGCTTCGGGGGACAATCAGCATTTGCAGACCTCTTTTTATTGTGTGTGAATTTTGTACAATACTATACACAGCCTTCAAATTTTCAAAACACGTGTGTTTTTTCTCCTTGGTATAAAAGTAGTTATTAGATTTTTCTCATTTGATGTTCATAAAGAATCAAACTTACCCGGGAGACTTTTTTCTTTAAATAAATCAGTTTGGGGGAAAAATTGGAGAGAGAGAGAGAGAGAGGGAGTGAAGGATTCTTTGCTTGCCTTTTAGGAAATTGGTTTCGAGTCTCAATGCGCCTTGGAGTTAGAAGCGGCACAAACGATGCCGCTTTCGACTTATGTGCTCAGTTGTCTCGTTTAAATCCAATTCAAAACCTCCTGCATTGATGAATTTGATATGCTCAAGAATGCATATGTTGATTTAAGAAATGAAGATGTTTAAACAGTATTAATTAAAATGTTGCCCATAAAAAACCAACATTTACGCCCAAAGGAGTAGGTTTCTATGTTATTGTTAACCAATTTGGCTTTTTATTCAAAAAAATAAAATAAACTACTTCAACTACAAATTTCATTCTCTCGTATTTATGTGTGAGGGAGGAAAATGATAATTTTAATACGTATAGTAATTTAATGGATGACAATACTCACTTTATGATAAGCAATATTGTCACATAATTGTCATTTGTTCAAGCGCTAGTAATATTGGACTCACTAAATTATTCCATTTTGATTGATTAAATACTGTTTCTTTGTTTACAGCTTTGAGCGCAAAGTGTCAATAGATGGAGTGGGTCAAGCTTGAGGCCGCTAGGACCCGCTTGTTATTGAAGGGAAGGGCACCGGATGGGAGCTGAGGCCCTTTTTTTTTTCCAATTAATGCTGAAAAAACAAGTCCAAATCCAACAACGTTTTCATGATTCTGGCTACTGTACAGCCCAATAATACCATCTTAAAAATTAATGGGCTGACCAATAGCAAATATCAGCTAATTTAAAATGCTGGACCCATTTAAAATAATGTCTCAGTCATAATTCAATTCTCAATTTACTTTGGTTATCACTTCTCTCTAAATATAGTATTCTCTCAATCAGTCTCTTACCCATGTCAGAGTAATCCCTAACGTTTTTCAATATAAGTAATGTAATTTATAAGTAATGTAATTGAGGTGTATTTCTTCGTTTTTTTTCTCTTAACATCGCGTAATTTTAAACAAAAGTTTTTTCAATTTTGAAATAAACAAAATTATGAATTTAAATTCCGAACCTATTACAATCGTAGGATCCTAATTGAATTTTCCTAGTCAACTTGTAAATTTAAGATTCCCAAGGAGAAAAAAAAAGAAAATTAAATAATTAAGTAGAAGAAACGAAAACAAATAAGCAAGCTAAGTAATTACACAAGGCCAGCGAAATGATATGGGAAAGAGCCAACAAGCAAAAGAAGATAATACCAAATCTTAATAATAGGTAGGTAGAAACATGCTTTTGATTAAAGTGCTTTTTAGAAAGCTAAGAAAAAAGAAATAAGAAGAAGAAGAAGAAAAAAAGTAGACAACCAGCTATGTTGAAACTACACTTCGGCTTTGGAACTTGGATTTTCTTTTGCTGATGACATGTCAAATTCTTTTTTATTCAAAAAAAATTAAATGTAGAGTAGAAATCTCACTAATATATGGAAATAAACTTTTGAATTTTTATCTGATAAATTTGTAGGTGTACTTGCAGTATATGTATTCAAACTCCCAATAGAATTCAGATTTTAATATTTTTATTAAACATAAAAAATTAAAAAAATATAATACTATTAAATATGAAAATTTAAAAAAAAACATGTAACACAGATTTTTTCTCCTTTCATTTAATCCGTTTAATATACATTTATTGAATTTAGGGTCCGAAGCTTTTGTGGCACCTTATTTAAATAACAATAAAACGCAAAAGCCAAATCGCGTGTTAGGTATCGCTGTCAATGCAACCTACATAGTAACAACGCATGCTAAAACGCGCACTTCCGCAGCTAGCTAGGCCATACTGCTAACTTGCACACCTAAACAGTAAAAGTCATCAATGTAAAGCATGCAAATGACATAACTACTCACTGCTCGTGACATGTAATCTTTCTTTTCTGTCTGAATAATTTGAACCCACTAGGCACTAGTGTATCAAAATCTTTGCTTTGCTTTGCTTTGCATTTGCTTTTGCGTAGCTAGTTAGCTTCATCAACAAGAATATATATATATATATATAATATAGTAACAGGTAGTTTGCTAACACGCGCAGCTTCCTTCTACTTTGGATGCTTCACTCGGTTCTCGAGCTCTCTGACCTGTGACACTGAGCTAAAAAGTCACTTGAGACCGGGGATTTTGACCTTTTCCCTTTCAAGAGATTCTCTCTTTCTCCTTCAGCGCTGAAACTTGAAATTTTTTCTTCAACTTATAGAAACCAACTTCATTTACGTTGTAATCTTAGCACTCAGCAGTGACAAGAAAACAAGACAGCTGTTTGTCACAGCTGTCATGGAATCATGCGGCCCGTAACATGTTGCTTTCATTTTTCTGCTAGTTTCCAAGTCAGTTGGAGCCTTTGTTTTCTCGTGACTTGTCCTGATTTCTTTACTTCCCTTGAACTGTTGTTTTACATATTATTCTCACTATTTTATCGCAGCCTTTTTCCTTATTTATTTATTTTTTTGTTTGTTGGGAGGTGTAAATATTTGATTTTTAGAGCTGGGTGTCGTATCTTTTGTTTTCTTTTGACAGTCCTGAATCATCTGAAATGGCTGGGAATGCATAAAGTGCTAAGTATAAGCAAAGGATTTGAGTTTATCTTTGGGTTTATGGAGGTCAATTTTGGTTGGAAATTCAGTGAAAACCACTAGCCCGTTTGGATAGTTTTGTTGTAGCTCTATGGGTATGCATGTTCTTCTTTAATGTCAGCACTCACCTTGGTATTTTTTAAAAATAAATATTGCTGTCAGCTATAGTGTAAGGAGAGTGCTTTTGGCTTTGCTTACTTGTTTTGAAATTTTCATTGAAAGCATACCCACTTGAAAACTCTAGTTCTGTTGGGGAAATAAATATTTTTGGCATTTTGTTTTCTTTAATTGTCTGCAAAATTGATCCTGCATTTGTGTTTATGCTCTCTGATGTAGTTTCAAGTTAAAGCAAATAGCAGAAACTCCTTTAATTGAAAGATGGGGTGTGTTGCGTCAAGGATTGATAAGGATGAGAGAGTGCAGATTTGTAGGCGGAGAAAGAGAGCAATGAAACAGTTGGTGGGACTTAGAGGACAATTTGCTGAGGCTCAATTGTCTTATTTGAGAGCATTGAAGAATACTGGTGTAACCCTTAGGCAATTCACTGAATCAGAGTCATTAGAGCTTGAAAGTACCCCTCTTCGTGGCCCAGCATTGCCTTCATCACCTCCTCCTCCTTTGCCGCCTTCCCCTCCACCACCACCCCCTTTTAGTCCTGATTTGCAAAAGGTCAATGATGATAAAAGAGACGAACCTGTCCATGAAGAAATCATAGATATCAATGAAAATGGTAGCGGCACTCCACCTCCTCAAACTCGAATTTCTGTTTGGGATTATTTGGATCCTTTTACTTCTGCTTCACCCGATCAGCAGCTGACAGAAAGTGAAACACTTGAAAAAGATGAAGAGGAAGTTTGGGCTGAAACTAAAACGGAATTTGAGGAAGAAGATTGTGAAGAGGAGGCTATTCCTAATAAACTTCAAGAGAAGCCATGGCAGCCTGTGGAACTGGTTGATGATAACTCGTCAATGATGAGCTATTATACCAAAGACACTGCAGAAATGGCCATGGTAGTATGGAGCAAGAAGACCTTGGATGGTATAATTAAGGAGTTAGATGATTATTTCCTCAAAGCATCATTTGGTGGAAAGGAAATAGCTGTTCTTGTGGACATCAACAAAGGGGGCTCTTTCCCCCCTCATAATTTCGAAGAAAGCAATAGTAAATACTTGCTTCTTTAAAAGTATAGGATTTATAAATATTTTTTTCTCACATGCATTTTGATTAATGTTAAAATTTTGATGAAACTTGTAAGTTGACACTCCTTTGGTACTCATTTATTGTCATACTTTTGTAATTGTATATTTGACAGGGAGCAGGAGCAGTTCTGCTAAGGTCTTTAGTGCCTTGTCATGGAGTTGGTCTTCTAGGTCACTTCAATTCAAACAAGGTGCTGCCCCTTTGGGTGGTTCCAGTGAACCCTGTGGGCCTGGAGCTCATTGCATCACACTTGCAAAATTATATGCAGCAGAGCAGAAACTTTATAAGGAAGTAAAGGTAAGAATGACATTTGACTCATAACTAGGCAGATCATCACATGATAGTCACAGTGTGTGATTCTTGAATAACATGGAGGAAAAGGGAAAAAAAATGGATCAGAAATACATTTGCTATAACGTTATTGGTAACACTTTCTTAGGATACTAGATGAAGATGATGGATATAGGCCAAATATCTTATGAGGAGGAAAGAAAAGGCAGGTGGAAATCAGAATCTAAGGGAAGAAATGTTTTATTTCTATGGCATGTTTAATTAAAAGGAAAGAGAGGAATTGAATCTGGGATTATAGATTTATTACTATCTTCTCTACTTCCAATTCCATACAGTTTTGGATGGATAGATATTTTGGATCAAAAGAAAAGCTATTATTATCCTTTTTAATTTCATTAACTGAACGAGGGAAATGGCCATGGCTTTCACTCTCACCCTTTCATTCCACCCCTTTCTTTTGACTGTCACTTCTCTCCAATCAACAAAGTTTAGGGGCTAATAGCTGTATATTAACAGCTTCAATTAATTTCTTTCACTTAAGTCGGTCAAGGGAAAGAAAAAGGGAAATTCTTTTCTAGTCTGCCTGTGTCTAAGCATTTCCTGAGGCTTGCTTTGGCTCTTCAAGTGATGATTAAGTGTTTCACTTATACTTTATTTTCTGTTTTTAGATCTGTTATTCTTAATGTTTTACCATAATAATTACATTGTGTAGGAGGAAGAGAGAACCAAAGTGGAGCATGAGAAGAAATCCATGATACTTCAAAAACATGAAGAGGAAAATCATGACTGGACCAAAACTGAGAAAATTCTGTTGTCAGTTGACAGTTTGGAGGTTGACATACGGCGCCTGCAACATTCAATAAGTGAGACTCGTTCGTCCATATTGAACCTCATTGATGAGGAGCTGTATCCTCAGCTGGCTACGCTAATTTCTGGGTAAAAGTTTTAAGCTTCGTTATCTATTATGAACTCTTTACATCATCCGGCATGTATCATATTTATGTAGAATGGGAAGATTGAATTTAACAAACACCCAGAGCTTGAGTAAATGGTGCAAGGCATTTTATACTTGGCTGACTAAATTCTCTGCTTCATCAAAATGACTGTAAACCATGTAAATAACTGTTGGTTCCATACTATCTTTGATGAAGGTTGTCACTGTATGGATCATCTATGCTATAATTCATGGGGAGTTGTCCCCTTAGTGAATTAAATTGACTAGCAGTTGAAAACTGTTGTTGCAGAGGGATGTCAACTCTCACTTTTGTGAATCTTGATTTTCCACTGAAAGAATCTATGATGTGAAAGATGATTCTTGGAAGCTCCAATTACCCTTTGCAGTTTGTCCAGGAAGTTTTAGTCTTCTCAATCACCAAGTTCATCCGTTATCTAAAAGTGGGGAGAACCTTACAGAGTTGATAACATCAAATCATGATTATCATCTTGATGATATGAGTCATTAATTCTTTAGTTGTTGAAATTGCATTTTCTTTCAAATAATCAATTGGTATTGGGCATTTGGAAAACCATATAACATTGAGTTTATTCCAAATCCCCTTGTGTGAAGCTATGAGTAGGAGGTTTAATGACATCCCTATAAAATGTTTAATAAAAGGGGAGACTGAATGATAAGATTCCATAATTTAGAATAAAAAAGCATATCAAGGAACCATCTTTGTACGCACTAAAATTAATTCTGCTGTGATTGTGTACTTGTGAAATAAAATTCTCAATTGGTCTCAACTGTTCTTTGACGTTGATGAAAACTCGGTATTTTAATGCTCTAAGCAGCAGGTACAATGGATACTTTGGTTTTGTCCTCTTATCTTTGTTTTCTTTGCTTAAATCCTGCTTAGGCTGATGCGAATGTGGAGAAAGATGTATGAATGTCTTCAAGTTCAGAACCATATTTCGCAGCGCTTGAATCATGTTACCGATAATCAAAGTGTGGACTTTACGACTGATTATCATCATCAGGCCACTGTTCAGCTTGAGACTGAGGTCACTTCGTGGTACAACAGTTTCTGCAAACTGACAAAATTTCAAAGAGACTATGTAAGAATCCTGTCTGGATGGATTCAACTCACTGAGTGCCTTGTGGATGAGAATCAAAAGAGTAATTGCTCATCTGCAATTCGCAGGCTCTGTGAAAATTGGCAGCTTGTTTTTGACAAATTACCTGAGAAGGTACTTTCACTTTATACTCTTTTGGACATTTCTATATTTCCTGGATTGTAAAAGGTTGGAATTATTCATGTAAATTTTGTAGATTACTGTCAAAACTCTATACAGTTTTTACTTCTTCCGCTTGTCCAGTCACTAAAGGGTTATACTAGCTTGACAGTTATAATAACTAAATAAGAGTAATAGTTTTCTGTCTCAGAGATGTTAAGTTAGGATTTAGTAACTGATGCATAGCATTGTTGTGTTTGTCCTGCATCAAGATAGCCATTTCTGAATTTGAGCAACAGATAGGTCTGAGGTGCTGATCGTCCAAGTGAACAGTGAAAACTATGTGGTCAATTTGGTTTCAGCTTTCTAAAATGAAGCTATGTGGGAGTGTTGTGGAAACTGTACTCTTTTTTTCTTTTTTTCCCCTTCAGATAATGTCATTTACTTTTGATATAGTCAAGCTCACTGTCTTAAGTTATCTCCGTTAGCCTCACTTGAGGCAGTAATCTTTGTTAATCTGATCTGCATCAACATAGACATAACTTGGTTTACATAATAACTAAACAAGAGTAATAGTTTTCTGTCTCAGGGATGTTAATTTAGGATCTAGTAACTGATGCATAGCATTGTCGTGTTTGTCCTGCATCAACTAGCCATATCTGGATTTGAGCAACAGATAGGTCTGAGGTGCTGATCATCCAAGTGAACAGATAAAACTATGTGGTCAATTTGGTTTTATAATTTTATTTCAGCTTTCTAAAATGAAGTTATGTGGTAGTGTTGTTTAAACAGTATATATATTTTTTCAGATAAGGTCATTCAAGCTCGCAGTCTTAAGTTATCTCTGTTAGCCTCACTTGAGGCAGTAATCTTTGTTGATCTGATGCGCATACAGGTAGCCTCAGAGGCCATTAAGAGCTTCTTATCGGCCATCCACGCAATATTTCTGCAGCAGATAGAGGAACGGAACTTGCACAAAAAATCTGATAGGCTTGAGAAAAGGTTGCAGAAGGAGTTGAATTCAATGGCTGAGATGGAGCAGAAGTTTGAAGGGAACTTCGCTTTTGGAGTTGCGCGCACTGAGTTGAGCCCAAAGCATCCTTTAATCCTCAAGGCTGCCAAAGTTGAAGCCTTGAAGAAGCGGGTGGAAAGCGAAAAGGCCAAGTATCTGAACGCAGTCCAGATTACCCAGGCCATGACTCTTAACAACCTGAAAACTAGCCTCCCCAATGTATTCCAGGCATTGATGGGATTCTCAGATGCTTCTGCCAGGGCCTTTGAGGCTCTTCACAGCCACATCAAACTAGCAGCTCGTTCCAATGCACCAGAGAACCCAGAAGACCAGGGGAATTAAATTTTGCTAAATTATGATGTGAAGTAGCAGTCGTATGATTTCCATGAAGTCATTCAACTATGTCGATCAAATTAGGATGTTTATATTAGCAGATATTGCCTTGTTGATAATATTAGATAAATGATTCATATGCCATGGGTGAATCAAGTAGATCCTTCCTTTTCTTATTGATTTACATCCCAAGTCCTAACAACATTTGAATGCAAAATTAGCTTGTTAAGTAATTATTGTGATCAGATAATGGAGATGGAAAGTATGGCCGTTTGGGTGAAACGCTCAAGATTACAGTACAATATCTGAGTATAAATAAAAGCTATACAAGTAAATTGGGCATTTTATTAACATTGCAGGTTGTCTCTAATACAGTGTGGGGTGTCAAAGCCTCGCTAATAACAGACTCAGGAGTCGAGGATTTTGTAAAAAAGGTGACAATCTCTCTAATACCACTATATACCTTTAATGAAAGTACTAAAAAGGACATAGAAATATCAACATTTTCCAAGAACTAACTTTCAACGTTGTCCCAATCTAAGGAGCTTTCTTCAAAATCGTACCCTAATTGTTGAAGACTGCGCTGGCCCAATCTGCCCATCACAGCAAGACCTGGAACAAAAAAAATCAATTTTGCAAGTTCTTTGAAGAATCTAAAGTTCATCTCACAGTTAAGTAAGTTTACTAGTTGGCTTCTTTTCCTAGCAACAAATGTATACCGAAATCATGACAACAGTCATAGAATTAGGCACATGTTTATGCTGATGTATTTGATGTACAGAATTTGTAGATGAACTTGAATGATCAAGCTGTGTCATATGAGGGTGCTAAAAGTATGTACCTTCAACTATTCTATAGAGAGTGGACCACCATCTCTCCCTGGGAACCTGGTACTGATCCAGTGTGTCGTCTATGTCTTTATTGTGTTTCCCCTCCAAAACTCCCTGCAGTGTTATGACTGCATCTTTTGTTTTTCCGAGAATATTATCATTGTCGTCAATATCCAGCCTTTGAAGGTCGTTTTGCGAAGAAGTCAGACTAGCAGCTAAAGCAAACTGAGCAGCTGCAGCCCAGTGGGAAGAGGCCAGCCATCTCCTCTGGTTATCCTGCCTCTTTGTTTCTTCCCTGCCCGACTTGTTCTCTTTGCCTTCGAAAACTAGGCTACGTAAGTACTGAGCGTTTGCAGGCCCCGTACTCTGAACCATCCTGGAGAATGCACTGTCCTCTCTCAAAAGTAGTGCTTCTGGAGTATCATGTTCTAAAACCTGAAGAAAAGGTTGAACGTTCTTAAACGATGAATTAGCAAAAATTGGATTAAATTTAGAGAGAAAGTAAATGGCTCTTCATCATCTTGAAATATGTTAGCCAAATTCTAAGCTGGATTAAACTTTTTCTTTGTGGACTTAATAGATTCTCCCACAACACAGTATTTGCAGCAAATATTAAACAGTCTCCGAGCATACCTGCCCAGCATCAAGCACAAGAATTCGGTCAGAGTCAATTATGGTATTTAGTCTGTGTGCAATAATGAGCATTGAGCAGGATTTGAATTCTTCACGTATGGTTCTCTGGATAAGAGCATCTGTTCTGACATCAACAGCTGCAGTTGCTTCATCGAGAACAAGAATCTTTGATCTCCGCAGCAGTGCTCGAGCAAGACTTAACAGTTGTCTCTGCCCAACACTGAAATTCTCACCTCCCTCTGATACCTTTACACAAGTAAAGTTACATCTTCGTCAGCTCATGTTTTTTCCCCTTCTCTTGCAGAGGAAGAGTATCCAAAATGAAATACAACAAATTCTACTTCCCAAGGATGGCTTATCTTTATACCTCAGCGTCCAGACCAAAGGAATTCTTCCTGATAACATCTTTCAGATGCGCTCTCTCTAAAGCCTCCCAAAGATCAGCATCAGTGTGCTCATTAAATGGATCAAGATTGGACCGCACAATTCCTTGTAAAATAAATTGAAAACCGCACAGTTCCTTGTAAAATAAATTGAACATCATAATTGACAAGTTTTTGAAGGAAGGGTGTGAAGTAAAATGATGTACACACAAAGGTATAGATTACTTTATAACAGATATCTTTCAAATTCACGACCGATGCAATATCAATTCGACCACCAGATAAAATCAGGTTGATGCAGGAATGCTTAAATAAATTAAAGACTTAAAAAAGGTCAATACCAGAGAAAAGAACCGGTGATTGTGGTATGATGGTGAGAACTTTTCGCAAATCAGTGAGTCCAAACTTAGAGACATCACAGCCATCGATAGATATTTTCCCCCTTTCCAGTTCCACAATTCGAAATAAAGCATTAAGCATGCTAGATTTTCCGGCACCAGTTCTTCCAACTATTCCCACTTTCTCACTCGGGGAAACCGTAAATGATAACCCATGCAAGACTGGAGGAAGTTCCGGCCTATAACGTAGAACGACATCCTCAAACTTTATTGATCCTGATGAAGGCCAAGCAGGTGGGGGGCGGTTACTCTCTACTATGCCTGGAGCTTCAGAAGGAAGATCTATATATGTCCCAACACGCTCAACTGCATTTAAACTATTCTCAGCCCTGCTTGCTTGTCTCAAAACGCCACTCAACAGATTGGTGATATTTAAAGTATAACTGAGAAGTAAACCCATTGTCGATGCAAATGCGACCTGATTTTCTGCTTTCCCATTCTGCATGACTGCAAAAGTTGCTGTCAACCAAATCATGATGCCTCCTAGTGTTTCCAACCTGATGGTGAGCCAACGATTTGAACTAGTATTTGCAAGGGTAAATCTGATGTTATTATCCATTGACTTTCCATTAATTTTGGCCATCCTATCATATGCTTTGAATGCACGAATGGTTGACAAACCATTTAGTGCTTCTCCAAATTGAGCATAAACAGGGGATCTGGTAATGGAGTCCAAGCGTTTCACTTCGCGAGCTGTACTCTGTAAAGTGGAAAAAGAGGTGTTTATTAAACGTTGCTTACAAGAAAGCTTTGTAGTATGGTGGATTCGACAACTAACTAAAACTTTCTGACAATTCACGTTTTACAAAAATATATAATTAAGGGAAATTAATGCATGAGGAGTGCCAAATGTTAGCAAGTAAACAATTGGAGCAAGTCAGCTCTTTTGATAGTTATGCAAATTTGGAACAAGATACAGAAATTAGATTGAAAAGACAGTTTCTGATATTCAAAAAAAAAAAAAAAACCATAAAATTAGGTGATGAAATATTGAATTTACCTGGTAATATAGATAAGCGGCATAAAACAAGATAAGAAGTGGCATTATGGCCCATAGTGATATTGTGCTCACAATGCCTATCAGAACAAAAGTTGAAAGGAGCTGCCACAGTTGGTTCATAAACATATTGACAAAATTAGCAACACTGCGATCTATATCACCTAGATCCCTTGAAAACCTATTGATTACACGTCCAATTGGATTAGTGTGGAAGAATAGCATTGGAGCTCTTAAAATCGAATTTAGCATGGAATCATGCAATCTTTTGGCTGCACGAAGACTTGAAATGATCAACCAATAAGAGTTCACCAGTGTAACAGTCACCTGAATCCAGCAAATAAGGATTATGTTGTCAAAATGATATTACAGTTACGTAAATTTTCTCTTTGATACAATTTCTGGTTCTTGCCGGGTAAAAAAATTAGAAAAGAAGTAAATTTCCTTTTCATTCTCTATTCATTTTAAGGGAGAAAAAAAGATTTATTAGCATAATTCATCCATTAAAACCATGTTATGCCAGTAGAAAAGGTTACAAAGAACAATTTTTAAGGCCTTTTTGTCTTTAGATTCGGTTATAACTGTGTTTGCTGTTTCCGAAAAATGAAAAAAAATATTATGTCAGATCAAACAGGGAAAACAAAAAAATCATTCTTTGAATAACTGATTAAGAAGGCTGGAAAATTGACAAGAGTATTAGTTAAAGCAAAAAGATGAGTTCCATGTCAAATAAAATTGATGCCAACCATCTAATAACTGCCGACCCACCTGACCAAAAGCCAAAATTGTGTAGATGGTAATGTAGAATCCAGGATTATAATTCTTTGAAGTGCTTTGATCTGTCCAGAAACTTAACCAAGTGCTACTTGAAATTCGAAGAACTTCGGTTGACAAATAGCATGCAAAAAGTATCATAATTACCCATAGACCTCCTAATGCATTTTTGTACCTGCAAATAGAAATAGTATAAATGGATCATCAACTAAGATATTAGTTAGTGCAGAAGTGAGTTTCAGATAAATAGCACCTGGTGCTTGGTTTTTGAATTTAGGGGATTCAAGGGATCAGCTAGGATTTTTTGCAAAGATATTTTTGGATAATTCATAATTCATTAAAATAAGAACTGAAGAGCATCAAGAATTAAACTAAAAACAGATTCCTGAAATTGCAATGGGGTGTATGTTGTGAGAATTCTGAGAACTCCATCCTGCACTGCACGGAGGAACTGGAGGGTCTATTCAGTGGACAATACCCGTTATTCAGTGCCCAGTGGAAAAACTTACAAAACCGTGGATAATCTATAATAATCTGAATAATAGTCAAAGTAGAGTTGGGTTGCTTGCAGAAAGGTCAGTGCTTCCTGGCATGAGATGACACCTTTTCAAGTTTAAGCTTAATTAAAGGCCCACATTTAACCAAAGATGTCTTACTGATGAATTTAAATTTCATGTTGTGGTCATGGTCTTCTAATAATGTCATACACAAATTTTACTAGGAGAGCTGGAAAGGATTAATCCTCTTGTCAGCTAAATTTGGTATGACTTAGAAAAAGCTATCTAAATTTGAAGCAATTGGAGATTTGAAAATTTTTCACAATGCATGAATCTGAAAATTACACCCTTAAAATACCTTGTTAAAACACTCCCACTGACAATTCCTGTTTCCTTTTCTTCTTGCTTGACAAGCACAGATCTCCCTCTTTTCCCTTTCTTTGTGTAGCTTTCATTTTTCGGAAATTCATTCACCTCGACTGCCCAATTAGCAGCTGGTTTGGAGATTTCTTGGCTCGAATTTATGCTGTCATCCTTTTCTTCCCGCTCTTCCATTCCTTCCATTTTCCCTGCATTTTCCATGAGTTTCTGGAATAGCTTGCCATGTTTCGAGAGCTCCTCAAAGGTTCCCTGCTCTTTAATCATACCTTCAGAAATCAGAATAATTCTGTCCACATGAGGAAGAAAATGTAATTGGTTTGTAACAAGGATCCTCGTTTTCCCATGCAACTCTTCCTTGATACAGCTGTTGAAGACCTGGAAATGACTTGAGATTAGATCAATGTGATGTGCACTTCAATGAACTTGTCAATAAATATTAATAGGTCATTCTTTTGATAATAGCACAGAGACTTAATAAAGCACCAATCCTGCATAATTTTGAGAGGATATAAAAATAATTGGCAGTCTCCTTTTAACAAACAAGGAAAATTACTTTTTATTAAGGAACTTTTCCCACATAAACGCCACAGGAAATTAGGTTCAAAACCAAAAACACACTGCTCTTAATTTAGAGCCTCAGGCAAGTAAGCAATAAAAGTACCTGGCGTCCAACATGAGCATCTAGAGCACTTAAAGGATCATCAAAAATGTAGACGTCTGAATTGGAATAGACAGCTCTAGCCATAGAAACTCTCTGCTTTTGCCCACCACTGATATTCACCCCTCTTTCCCCAATCTCTGTGAGATCACGACCCTGGAGAAATAAGTATAAGATAGTTACAGCACTTTCTGGAATAAGCAGAAGTCATTGCAAAGATAAAATTTTGCATATTTACTTACAGGGAGTAAGTCGAGATCATGCTGTAATGCAGAGACATCAATAGTCTTCCAATATTTTGCAGGGTCAAATTCAGAACCAAACAATATGTTTTCACGCAACTGAGAAAATGTACATTGAAGGTCAGAAGATTGCGTAGTGAAAACAGATAATGGATTCACTAGAAAGCTAGAGAGATGGAAAGTATAAGACAATTGTCAAATATCAATAGAAATCAACAAGCTGCAACTCACTGTAGCATTGAAAATCCATGAAATTTGGGGAACGTAGGCAACAGTCCCTCTGATAACAACGCTTGCATCTTTCAAAGGAGGCAACTCCCCAAGCACTGCTGATACAATTGACGTCTTTCCTTCTCCAGTTCCACCAACAATTGCAACTAAGCTGCCAACTGGCACGTCCAAATCGATATTTGATAATGTGGGTCTCTGTACCAGTAAAAAACATGAGTTTCAAAACCTCTTAAAGCTATATATTTGTGTAACAATATGACTAATAACTCATTAGTGCCTTCCAAATAGCCAATCAAAATGTACTTCCATATTTCCAACAAAGGAAAATGCAGGGTACTTCAAATGTCACTTCCTTAGTAGTGTCATAGAAAAGTTCATCCGAAGGACCAACCAAATGCATTTATTTTTTATTTGTGCCTCAAGAATAAACTCTCACGTTTTTTTTTTTTCCATCTCATTGGTGAACTAATATAAACTTTGTATGCTTTAATTTAATGAAATCTGGTATCGTCTAAAAAGATCCCAGCGTTTGACATTAACTATAAGAATGAGCATTACCAGAGCTGTGCAGCCTTCTGCAACCTTTGTCTATTGACAGAAGAAACTGCCTTATCACTTGGAAAAAAAGGAAAATATGATCAAGTCTTTACCTTTGAATCCCAAGAAAAGTTTCCATTTTTGATCGAGACAGCTGGGAGTTCTGGTTCAAGTGGTGGATTAGGCACCAAAATTCTCTCTTCAGCCAAAAGTAGTTCCTCAAGACGTTGTAATGATACATTTGCATTTACAACCTGATAAACAATTATAGCATTAGATGGTACTTGAAAAATGAAAAAGGAAGCAGGCACTCAATGGATCTCTTTAAGTTAATCCTTGGGATAGTTTCTTATATTTTCATCAATTATCCTGATACATTGTGTATCTTTGAGGATTATAGTGGTTGGAGTATATAAGTCATAGGCGTCTAGATTGTGTCAAATGACTGCTCATTGCGGCAACTAATCTACAGTAGTTGGCTGGTAATTAATGACATCAACATTTCAGATTTTTTTAGTGAACATTGTCTATCTTCCAAGAAAAGATCACGTGGATGTTTCTGGGTCATTGTAGACATGTTTATGTATTAGATTGGTTGGCTATTCAGGATCCCGCTTTGAAGTCTCGATCGAACATAATAACAGAAGAGCTTACCCGTTTCTTATCCAAAGAAAAAACACAATGCAGATGTGTTCTTGTAGCAAGCTCTAATTGGGCAGGGTGGTGTATATTACCACTAGATATTAAACATAAATCAATCTGTTTTACAGCCTTAAATAGTAAGCTGAATGGTAATGTTACATTACGTATGCTCTAGAAGGAGAAATAATGTGGTGTTTTCAGCACACATAGGTAATGCATAAATCTAAGAGAGAAAAGATTGATTGCACCTGACTTAATAAATTTGGAAGCATATTTAAAGGAGATCGTAGTAGTGCAAAGAGAGAGAGTGAAGTAAATGCCCTTGCTGGTGTCAAATCCCCACCCAGCAAAGTGAATGTTCCAAATGAAACGACCGTCACAACAACTGGGATACTGTTCAGTATAAAACTGTTAAACTGCAACAGAAAGCATCTAATGAGAAGAATATTAAGCTAAGAATGGGATGGTAAACAGTCAATGTAAATGAAAATTTTAAATTATCTGAATGATTCCAGAATAAGAGAAAGGCGTTCTTTATATAGCATATTCAAAAGCTTATGCCATATATTCCCAAAAGTTGATAGGTCCAGGATTTCGTGGTCATACATTCTATTTGATTACATTAAGATATCATAGTTTAGATCAACAAGCAAGCATAAAATGTATGTTAAGGATGATAAAATAGCAAGAAATATAATTGTAATGGCAAATGCAATTTTACTGTTGGCTGATGTGTCAGATGCGTTGGCAGTTGGACCAGACTTTTATTCTCATATAATGGTCAATATGGCAATTGCGGAGTGAAAATTATATAGCAACTAGATAGGAGAAAGAAATGTGTTGTGTCATACAGCAGATAAGAATTGTGCTCTTCGAAACCATGACAGCTCATCATCCCGTATACTTTGGACTCTAGATTGGAAGCTCTTCTCCCATGCATAACATCTGAAGCATTTTCCAGCAAAGTGTTAAAACAATCTCTGACGATGTCATATTGTATAGAAATCTAAGGGAAATGTATATGTAATTTGACCATACTTCACAGTGTCCATGGCAGCCAAAATTTCATTTGTGAGACTGACTCTTCTGTCTGTCCATTGCAGGCCTTCCTTTGTCAATTTCCTCATTTTGCTAATAATAAATGTCTGTTTTCAAAAAACAATGAGAGGATCATGCAGAATAATCAATAAAAAGTACTGATCTGTATATGAATTTTTCTAATTGAAAAATTAGGTAAAGAGGAACATAAAAGCATGCTCAACAATGTAGCAGCACCGAAACGTTGTTGGTAGTGGAGCCTGGGTATTAACTGAGTGCGGGACTATGTGAAGATTAATTTCTCATAAAGACCTTATGTGGGTAGCTATTAGGATATGTGGTTAACTCATACAGTTCAGTAAGGTATGGCTTACAATACGAGTGGATGAATGGAAAACAATAATAATGTATTCAATCTTGATCATAAAACTGAACCAAATTTGGGATATAGCTACAGAAACTTTCTTACCTGTAGCGGAACCATAAGCACTAGCATTAGGGACCCTAAAAGTGAAGCAACGCCCAATTGCTGGTATAGAAGAACCATAGACATTGTGATGCGAAATGGAGCTGACCATAAACCATGAAGTTGTTGGCATATTTGCTGAGAGATGTAATGGGTGTATTAATAATAATTCAATCTTCCCCACCAAAAAAACCACTGACTAAGAAAGTATAAATATAAGAATTTCAGAGTTGTAGATCATGGTGGCTTTACTTTCAATTAAACAAACAGCATACCTGAAGTGCATTCGCATCTGTCGTGATCATATTAGTTATTTTCCCAGATGGGAAATCCTTGCGAGCCTCATGTGTTAGTCTTAAAGTTTTGCGAAATATAGCAGCCACCTAAATTTAGAAAAGGCAAATCATGAAGCAACAATTTAGAAATGACCGGCCCATTCTGGAACCTTAAGGTAGGAATCTAAGTTCAGTAGCTGAATGAGAATCACGAGGACAGATTCACCATAGCTCCATGCACACACACCCACACCCATTGTTAACAGAGAGAAATGATTTTACCAAAGTTGACCTCAGCCGGAAACCAACACGCCAAACATTCTGAAAACACTGGGCTTCACTTAGCACGCCAAATGACTAAAACAAGTTAAATCAAACCATCAGTTATCAGAATCAACAAGGGGAAAAGAAAAGCTACCAAACCAGAATAATAAAAGGATGTGCAACATCACTTCTATCAAAAATAAAAATCAGTAGTAAGAAAGAAGGAATCGTACCACCCCAACAAAAATTAAGAATGCATAGACAAAACCAATCCAGGCAGGATCGCCTCGTTGCATTGACTGCAAGACAAAACAAGAGATTACAATTTTTCTTGGTCCAGACACCATGCATACATTTCATAAGGAGGTCCATCTTATTCTTTGCTTAGAAAGAAAAGAAAAGACTACAGAGATAGAAAATCAATTTAAATTAGTGCTTTTTTTTTTAATTAACATGTACAAAAATTATAAGATTATTTCACGAGTATCATAAAGAATTAAACAACTCCTATATTCATATTTTAGATAAGGTAATGAAAAAAGAAGCCACACTGGACAACCAACAAAAAGGAGAATAATTTACAAATGAGTCTTGGTAAGTTGAAACTAACCTGTAAGAGGTGATTCAACAAAACAGGGCCCACAAACTGAGAAAGATCATTTCCAATCTGCAGCAAGTTCAAAGAAGAATTTAGAGTTGTAGGAGAAATGAGAGGATGAAGTAGAGATTATTTTTTACTTGAAGCAATTTAGATAATCCGTTCCACATAAACTTTCACTCCAATAGAGTGAAGCTTTACAGATTTTTAGGACAAATTACAGAAACCAGATATCCAAGCAGTTACAGTGCTTCATCTTCACAAGCATTAGCATGGTTTGCTGTGAAAGAATTATTTGTTTTCATAAAATAGCATATGAAAAAATGAAAACACAAAAATGAAAAAGGGATAAAAACCTCAACTGACCACGAGTTTTCTTAATGTTGAAGGTAACTTATGTTTCAAATGCAAGTGTGAGCTACCTTTGACAATATCCCTATAGCCCTTTATACTCTTAGCCGCACAATTCGTACTATCCATATAAAACGAAAAACTCTAAGCTTTGAGAAATATAGTGTAATCTGTTAAGTCAATCTCACTGTTAATTGTGCATCGCTTATGGATGCTGCAACTTAGGTTGCAAGATATAATATCAGGTGACATAATTGAGAAGTTCACTTGTTCAATTAGTTGACAAATGGTGAGCAAGGGATTAAGGATGCACAAAAAGCAAGGTGTCATAATAACTTCAAGTTTACCAAACTCAAAATCACAAAAAATGACGAGGAGATTTAACAATCAACAAAGGAAACTGTTGCATGAATGCCTGCAAGGATAACTTGTTCTCCCATGGAATTAAACAAGTTCGGAGAAACTTTTCATCCATAAAGGAAAGGAAATGAGTTCAGTACCTTGAAAAGGCCTCCCAACCAAAACCTACAGAAAATGTTGGGAGGAAAAATTAAATGAGATAAACTAATAACAACATCTCTACTTTAGAAAGAACATTCCTTCGGGAACTGTCCAATTGAAATGGCAGAGAGGGAAAAAAGCAAGAACAATAGGTCTATTCAATACCTTCCACCAAAGCTATTATTCAATGCTCTTAAAAGCCATGGCTTGGATCTCTGAGATTCTTCAATCCAACATCTCTGGAACCTGAAAAAATTCAAAGCAGCCTTTTCAATTCCCTCTGGTAGGAACACCTGCCACAATTTTTGAAAATCTTGGAGAAGAAATTGCAAGGAAAGCAATGAATTCACACTTTTCAATTAGAATCTCTGTCTGGTCCCATGTGTCTAACTTCCAAACATCCTTTTCAGTAATAGGCTTTTTATAGCCTAGCTGCAGGAGTGGAGTCATCCAACCGAAATATATTCCTAACAGAAAGCAACACAGGAAATCTTCAATACAGAGATATAATCGTCAAATGTACAGTAACCTTTGTCTTACATGATTATGAAATAAAATCAAATGTAGCAACAATCCCACTGTCCACCTTAGTCTATTTCACAGAGACTAAAACCTTGAAAGATTAGAACTCGTTACTGGACATATAGGATTAAAAATGGTAACACTATTTTAATCAATTCCTGTGAAGCTAATTTTCTTCCTTTTAGAAAATAACTCAGGAGCTGTGCAGTCTGAAGGTCTAGGCAACATCAACACTCAATTAAGGAACATACTTACTTGAAAGTATGCTGGCATTCCTCTCAGGACAGACGTGCTCTCCTCCTGGAAGTGCTTCATATTCAGCATTGTCAACAAACTCTGGTTGCATTATGGTGTAACCCGGATAAGGATCCAAATTAGGAATGTAAACCAAAAGAAGAGTCCCAAATAAAGCCTACAACAGAGAACAGCCCACAAACCAAAATGACTAAACTTTCCAATGAAACAAAGATAGAACCGAAGTTAATTGATTCTGTTCCTGTAATCCAGAAAGGGCTCAGGTCCCTGTGGTCCTTTCAGGTTAAGGTACTGACTTTCAACAGCCTGAAGCTGAGCCCTGTTATGAACAATAGATACCTTCTACAGGAGCTCCAACTTAGTATGCAGATCACTTAGAATTATTACAGGCCAAACGGGTACAAACAAATACAAGAATGAAAAGACAGGAGAGAGAAATAAAAAAGAGTAACAAACCTGGCAAAAAACCATGCTGATATACAAAAAGAGTGTGAATCTGCAATGAGTAAATTAATAAATAAATATGCATAGGCCTCCAAACACAAAGACCATCTAGTGGAACCAATACAAGAACGTTGAATTCCAGAAACAAATAACTGAAAAAACTCAAATTGCATTCTAATAGTGATTATAGAACAGAAATATTATTTATCCTTCCTCCAATGTAACAGCTTGCCTTCGATTTGTTGATTAAAGTGCTCCAATGTATTTTTTTTTTTTTTCAATTTCATTGATGTTGGGATTTTGGGAAGAAAACAGAACAGGGGGAAGGAAAAGGAAAATACACTTTAGTGAATAACTTCATTAACAGCAGGAAAACTAAATAACTTTATCAACAGCAGGAAAACTAACCTACTGTAGTAATCCTTCATTGGAAGAATGAGATTTAGAATCACAGCATCCCCCACCAAAACATAAATAATTCCGAACCGCACATACCACCTAAACTCGCGGATGTAAAATTTTGTTTCCAGGCAAATCATTGTAAGCATGGAGCACCAAGCAAGAGCTTCAGTGATCAAAGAAACCGTCTGCAAGAGAAGATGCAGTCATTTTGCATGTCATACAATTAGAAAGACAATGGTATCAGTTAAACATCAGAAAGTCAACGAAGAAGGGGGGAAATTAAGTCTCATATATGTTAACGAATTGATTAGCTTTCGGAGTGCTTAGGCATTTGCATATTCTGCTATGCTTTGGAACACCCAAGTGTGCAATGCAATGAATATTCAAACAAATTTTCATTTAAGATCAAAACCGAATGATACATATCATGTCTAGCAAAATAAAACAAGAGGAATGGGTTCAGCTTTCTAGTTGATTATGCCAAAAAATATCCCCCAAAATGACCACCAGCGAAAATATGCTTCGTAATATTTAATATCTAACTGATTTCATAAGTATCTTGAAGCTGAAAATATCAACTTTCAGAACATTTCATCTTGAGTAAAACATTCTAAATATTAAAGGCAAATGTCAAATTAAAGAAAGCAGAGAAGAGAGAAAGAAAACATAAAACAGTAAAAACAGCCACCTCAAAGGGAGCAAAGCTGGTCTCTCCATCCAAGTTGAATATAGAAATACCCATCACCAATCTCAATAGAGGCTCAGCCGTACAATAACACGCCAACAATCCCAGCATGTAATTATAGCAATTCGAACTCAAACGATACCTTCGTGCTTTTAAATTTTTGTTCATAAGCCATATCCGATAAATGCATAGTCCCAAAAGAACCAAATGACAAATGGAAATCACTAGAGAGTCAACAGCACAGGTTGTGTATGCACCAAAAGTACTATCCACTGCTTTTGCCCAAATCCCATTTGCCACTGGTCGACAATACCAATCCAATGGCCCAGAAGCCATCTTTATCGCCTACAAAAGACTCGTAAATTGATTAAGACACTTTGTATATGCATAATATCTTTTAGCATACAAGAAACGATGAGAGCATGATGAAGTTCTGTCTGTTAACTCAGTAAATTACTCTGAAAAAGCTGCCTTTGATTTTCCACTCAATGAACTAACGGCAAGAAGAACAAATCAAATTCATATTTTAAACAACAAAAACACTGGCAACCAAATGCAACAAATAACACTCATGATAAGAACTCATCATGAACACAAAACAACACAAACCCATTTTAATCTAAACCTTTGCCGATGGAACTTTAATAACGAAAAGTGATGATTTATAGGAAAACGAAAGAAAGTTCAACCACCTTGCATTTTAGAAAACAGAGTAAAAGAGAGAAAATGTCAGATTCATATCTAAAATATTAACCCAGCCTCAGCCATTTTAAATCCTAGCCTTATCATAGTCCAAACGATGTAAAATCCAAAACCATTTTTCATTTCCTTCATTTTTTCAGCAATTAGGCAAAACAGAACCAGTAGCAACATATATAAACAGAGAAAACAATTTTATACCTCTAAATTCAAGAGCTGTTCTCTTGATATTGCTTCAGTTTTGAGTAGAAACAGAACTGAAACATACAAAGGCAAGAGAATTCACAACTAACGTGGGCTGCATGAGTTCGTTATTTATAGTTTCAAAGACATATGGCAACAAGAGGCGACTATTGTCACTTGTCAGACGCTGTTACAACTTACTATAATAATAAATTTAAAAATGATGAAATATCAACCGACTATAAGAATTTTTATTTTTATTATTTTATTATTATATTTTTATAAAATCTTTGATTTTATTTTTTTTTCATTAATACCATTAGTTAATCAGTTAGTTGAATAATAAAATATTAATTTTATTTTTTATAATAAAATACACAAATTTCAAATAATAAATATAAAATTATTGTTATACTCCTAGATTGTTAAATAACAATTTTAATCATGAAATAAATAACTCTGAATTTATTATAATTATAAAAATAGTGAATTAACAAAAATTGTGTTTCTTAAATACAAATATCTAAAGATATTTTTTGTTAATTCATTATTTTTATAATTATAATAAATTTATGATTAAAATTATTACTTAACAATTTAGGAGTATAATAATAATTTTATGTCTATTATTTAATATTTGTGTATTTTATTATAAAAGATAAAATTATTTTTTTATAGTCAATTAACAATCTTAACAGAAAAATGATAACTAAAAAATTGTATAAAAATATATAATAAAATAATAAAAAAATAATAATTTTTATAATGGTTTGATATTTTATAATTTTTAAAATAATAAAATGATAACAACCCTCTTAGATATAACACAAGCAAATGCAAAAAATACGAGTAGCTTTGCGTTGCATGCGTCACGGCTTACGTGCGTTTCCTCTAAAGATAAAGAAGGGGACAAGAAGCAGAATAATTCAATAATGTGAATAAAATGGAGGCCACAATTGATAACTCCATTTTTGGCTGCTTCCTATTCCTAGTAGAAGATTTTGAGTGATTAGGTGTGGACTCATGGCAAAATTTTTAATAAAAATTGATTTTGTTGATTCTTTTTTGACCTTATGAGTTGTGGTAAAAACTGTAAACACTTGTGGTAGTGAGTCGCCGGAGCCGTGATTTTTGGATTTTAGCCAAGTCAAAGTGAGTAGTTTGATAAGTTCTGTTCTCATACAATTATTGGACTTGGCTTGTGACAAGTGATCACACCTAACCTTTATTTTATGTTTATTTAAAAAAAAAAAAAAGAATTGCCGAGACTCTAAATGTGAACTCGACGCATTTATGAAAGGGTGACAGAGATTCTACACAAATGTTATTTTACATCAACCTTAAGATACTAATTGGTGTCGTATTCGTACCAAATTTACCACCTATGGATAAAAAAATAACCTAAAGCTATATTTATTAGGTTCTCAAATTGAAGCGGAAATCTACATATTTAATTATAATCTCTATTCATTAAATTGGAGATTATTCAATTCGAGATGACTAATTTTAGACTAGAAAATCTTGGTGGTTCGGTTAATAATTGAAACATAATTTTTTTTTTAATATGAGACTATTATTTAGGATTACAACTCATATGATATAAGACTATAACTAATATTTATAAATTATGACTTAAACTAATTTACATTAATTCGTATGGAACAATGCTCAGATTTAAACCCTCACTAATATTCGATAGATGTCTACTCCTCACACTTGGTTAAAAAAACAGACTATCTCTCACTCTATATCTGAGGAATGAATTATTCCCACAATATAATTGTGGGGATTCGAAAGCAGTCCTAAGGAGGCCAAAGGCCTGGTAGCTTGAAACACATGTTACTATACCATATTGTTTAAAAAGAATTTCAAGTATTATTATAATAGAATACTTAGTTCTTTTTATCACAATAATACGAGTAATATATCATGACGTATCATAATAGAATGAAATTATTTATACTCTAAAAATTATTCTGAATATTATTAGATTAATTGTTTTATCAAAAAATATTTATCATATAAATTACTATTTAAATTTTTATCTTATATATTAATATAACATAATTACTCTAAGCAATCGTATAATATTTTTACTATTTAATATATGATTCTTTTACCGTAAACTCTAAATATTTTATTTTCAATCTCTTAAACAATGAGCAAATCAATACTTTTTAAATATTTTGAATATATTTACATCTTTTAACTTTCTCCAAAATATAAATATCTTTCCTAGTTTTCTTCCTTCTTTCAGTCTTCTTATTTCCCTTTTTTTTTTCCTTTGTTTGGTAGATGACTATTTTTTCAATTGTTATGTTAAAAAAATTTTGGTATAAGAACCGGTATTAAATTTATTCTTTAATAAACAAAAACTAATAATTAAAATTTATGTTAAAAAATTTGTCTGCAACATAAATTAATTCTATTGTTATATATATACTAAATTATTATCAATTCTTTTTGGCCGTACTAAATAATTTAATAACTGTTTTAAGTAAATTTTTAACTAGTATAAATTAGATTTTTTTTTTTACCATTTTAAAGTGTATAAAAAATTAAAACTTATTTTTTTAATTTAACACATGAGTATACAGAATAATAAAATATTCAAAATAATTTTTTAAATACAAATAGACTACAAAGCAAGCCTAAGAATGCAATAATGGTAAATGGATTAATTTTGAATTTGCTACTCCACGCTCGAGCCATATCACATTTCACACCGAAAGGGGAAGAAGAAGAAGAAAATGATGATGCGTGGGGGAAATTCGTAAAATGAAATACAGTGCATATCGAATCACCCAACATAAAATTTTAGAAAATTTTTCATAGAACACAAATAATCATTTTATCCTAGTTTTCATAAAATCTATATATATAATTCAAGGACTCGTCTATTTTTGGTCCAAAACTTGTCTCTGAGTGAAATATACAAAAAGTATGATGGAGACACACCATCATAATTTTTTTGAAAAATTAGAAACTATGGTAGAAGAATGTCCAGTGACTGTGCTAAGTTACCAATGCAAGTGAATGTCCAGGGACTGCTAAGTTACCAATGCAAGTGAACAGTCTCTTGGACAGAGGTGTGAAGTCTTTCCTCAAAAGACGAGGGATATGATACTCCCCTACATTTCAACATGGTCCCAGTCAATTGATCTCTCTTCAAGACCATAATCTGATTGATGAAGCCTGTTCCGAGCCAACCTGCTCATGACAGAAAGACCTGAGAAAGGAAAACAAAAGCTTAGTAATTCATTCAGTCATAAATATCTACCAATATTATAAACTATAAATAAACCAAGAACTAACTCTATTCTTGACCTATATGTGGATCATTGTAATCAAACCAGTGGAATGACAGCAATAACCCAAAGAGTTTAGACAAGAGTCAACTGGATGTTAAAAGTGTATGAATACAATTGATACCAGATTAGCGGCAAAGACAAGAAATTTAAAAGACTATAACACAAATAGATGCATTTTTCAAGAACATATAATCAATGACTGAGCATGAAATAGATATATCGTGAATAGTTATGCATATCACAAGTATTATAAAGACGTGTGCATGCATCCTAGTGCCTGTTTAAATGATTGCAGTCAGTTGCAGCTTATATTCAAATCTAACTAAAAATTCACTTACTAGTCAAATTAACAGAATTTTCTACGATAATAATGACTAAAATGATAATCTACACAGAAACTGAGAAACATATCAATGTCGTCATACATGTATGGATGTGCCAATGACCTAATCCACTCCCCTCTCAAGGTGAGAGATTTAACTAAATCACAGGAGAGGAGGGTTCCCAAAGATTAGAATGAAAAAGGGATAGAAGGAAATTACTGATGTGCATCCATATGTAAGAAGTAAGAGTCACTTTAATAAATGTAATGCATTAATCATCTTTAGGTATGTACCTTCAATCATTCTGTAAAGCGCTGACCACCATCCATCTGTAGAAACTTCATGTTGGTTCAGAGACTCTTCAATTTCTTTGTCTTGCTTCCCTTCAAGCACTCCTTGCAAAGTTATAATTGCATCCTTTGTTTTCTTGAGAATATTGTTCTGATCTTCAACTTCCAAACGCTGAAGGTCATTATGGGATGAAGTAAGGCTAACAGCAAGGGCATACTGGGCTGCGGCAGCCCAACGAGAAGAGGCCAGCCATCTCCTTTGTCCATCTATTTGCTTGTTCTCTTCCCGCAATTTGTTTTCTGCTTCCCCTCCAAGTACTAAGCTACGTAGGTACTGAGCATTTGCAGCACCTGTGCTCTGAACCATCTTAGAGAAAGAACTTCCTTCATTGGACAACAGTTCCTCTGGTGTATCATATTCAAGAACCTGAAGAACAGAAATTTCAGCACTCCCATCAACCCGGACAAAGAAAAAGGAGGAACCAAAAACGAGATAAAAATAAACAGAATATTGAATGATGAATCTAAAAAATCCAATGGAAAATGCATGAATTTCACATATTGAAAACTTATTGCATGCATCATCTAACAGCAGTATATCCTCATAATGGTGGCAGGGAAAACAAACAAACAAGGAGAGTAAGAAGCCTTAGAAGGCATACCCGGCCAGAATCAAGCAGAAGAATCCGATCACAGTCAATGATGGTATTAAGTCGGTGAGCTATAATAAGCATGGTACACGATTTAAATTCTTCTCTTATGGTTTTCTGAATAAGTGCATCTGTTCTAACATCAACAGCTGCAGTTGCTTCATCAAGAACTAGTATCTTCGATCTCCGCAACAATGCCCGAGAAAGACTTAATAGTTGCCTTTGTCCAACACTAAAATTCTCCCCTGCCTCTGAGACCTGGGCAAAACCCAAGGAAGATTGTTTAGTCCACAGCTCACAGAATTATTTCAAAATTCAAAACCATGAATCAACAATAGATTAGTGTGTGTGCGTGTATGCATAGCTTTGTACAGATAACATAGAGACTGCAGTAAGCACAAATTGACTTCCAAGTGTCCCTTAAAATTTTGCACATAGCCAGTACAAATTCTTCTATAATTTTTATCACGGACCTGTGCATCCAGACCCAAAGAATTCCTGCGTATGGCATCCTTCAAATGTGCCCTCTCTAAGGCCTCCCAAAGATCGGCATCACTGTGTTCACTGAAAGGATCAAGATTAAATCTTACGGTTCCTGAAAAAAGAAGAGCAAAATGGTGGTTAGATTATGCAGCTTCATAATTAAAGAATTTGTTATACTAGGGCAACATATTTAAGCTTTTGCTGCCATGCATGGGCTATTTAATGAGAAAACGCAAATAATAATTGTCGGTACAATCACTCAGATAGTCCGCTAAATAACTCAAAAGGACACTGATGATAACAGAAAATAACATAAATTTCGACAAAGTGCACTGAACAGCTACTACCATTATAACCGAGATTGAGGATGCTGTGTACCTGAGAAAAGAACTGGTGATTGTGGTATAATACCGAGTACTTTACGCAGGTCCATCAGTCCAAACTTAGCAATGTCAAAACCATCAATCAAGATTCTTCCTCTTTCTAGCTCTACAATTCTAAATAACGCATTGAGCATGCTAGACTTCCCAGCACCAGTCCTTCCAACCATTCCTACTTTATCACTTGGAGGAATTATAAAAGACAATCCATGCAGGACTGGAGGAAGCTCAGGCCTGTAACGTAGGACAACATCCTCAAATTTTATAGATCCTGATGAAGGCCATCCAGGAGGGGGACGGTTACTCTCAATAACAAGTGGAGCCTCTGACGGTAACTCGATGTATGTGCCAACCCGTTCAACAGCATTTAAACTGTTCTCAGCCAAACTTGCAAGTCTAAGTACAGTAGTCAACAAGGTTGTAATATTCAAAGCATAACTTAGAAGCAGACCCATAGTTGATGCAAATGCCTCCTGGTTTTCAGCCCTTCCATTCTGCACGACAGCAAAAGTGGCTGTCAACCAAATCATCAGGCCTCCCACAGTTTCCAAACGAATTGCAAGCCAGCGATTAGCACTCATATTCACAAGAGTGTATCTGATATTGTTGTCCATAGATTTTCCATTAATATCAGCCATCCGATCATAAGCTTTATATGCACGTATAGTGGACAAACCATTCAGTGCTTCACCAAATTGTGCATAAACAGGTGATCTTGTTATGGAATCCAAACGTTTTACCTCACGGGCCGTACTCTATATAAACAAAAGAATCACCATCAAAAACTAATAACCTTGCTTCCAAAAGCAAAAGATATCAACTAATGGAATAATCAGTTAGCATATCAAAACTCTAAAACTCATACACTCACTCGTGACATCTAAGTATCATACTCACTAAAATAACCATTCATGCCACCTAATGTATGACAAGTACTAATAATAATAATAAATGAATGCACTAATTTCTTTAAATAAGAAGCAAAGGAAATTCAATTAAAGTAGGCACTAATTCACACTAATCATGCTTCACTCTTATTAATTTGACAAAGAATGGTGCACTGATCTCCAGACTTTTATACCATACTCATATTCTTTTTAATCCGAAACAAATTCATAAATGTTTATTGTCTTTAAAGTGCAAATTAGAAGCATAACCATGACCATAAACTGAATCAATTAGGAATCAGGACTTTAAAAAGGGAAATGTTGTGGGGAACTACACTGAAGAGGTTTCTTTCGTATAAGTGAATTCTTGTAAATTCGGTACTGGGCCTCTGGTTCACTACCATTCTAACTTTTCTTTAAAAGAAATTTGTACTGTTTCTTACCAGAAAAAGAAAAAAGGATGGGAGATGGCAATGGAAAGTGTGAGCAAATAGAAGATGAGAGACTGTCAGCTAACATGGGATATCACTCACCTTAGCCAAAACTAGAATGTGTATTACTAAAGAATACATTTGGATATTTTGAAGGTAAAACAGTAATCTCTAATAACTAAAATAGTGATAAAGCAGCCACTGCACTTCCCCAAGAAGAACCCACTACCACAGATTGTCAAACTAATAGTCTTTAAGGCAATGAAATGAAAGGTTGCCACCTATTCAATAACACATCAAATACTGGTTACAAAATGCATGGACAACAAATGATGGAATCCCATGTACCTGATAATAGAGATAGGCTGCATAAAACAAAACCAATAGCGGCATTATAGCCCACAGGGACATAGTGCTGACAATTCCAATCAAGACAAAAGTAGAAAGAAGCTGTGACACTTGACCCATAAACATATTCACAAATACAGCCACATTACGATCGATGTCGCCTAGGTCCTTTGCAAACCTATTAATAATTCGTCCCAATGGATTGGTGTGGAAGAAGACCATTGGTGCTCTTAATATGGAATGAAGCATAGCATCATGCAACTTTTTTGCTGCATAAAGGCTTGATATGATCAACCAATATGAATTTGTTAATGTCACCATAACCTGAAACCCAAAAGAAAAATTATGTGATAAGCAAAGAGGCAGCAATATCCAGCACTAATTATGGGGGCAATTAGAACATACTTCCTTTCTTCAAATAGCCAGAGAAAAAAGAAAATTTCCTAAAGCATGGCAAGATGAGAAAAGAAGATTGGCATAGGTTCAGTGAAGAAAATTTACTTTGTAATTTTAAGCCAAATAAAATATAACTTAACTCATACCTGACCAAATGACAGAAGTGAATATATCGTATTGTAGAATAGGGGTCCATGAGTCTTTAGAGAACTTTGATCTGTCCAATAACTCAACCATGTGCTACTTGAGACTCTTAAAGTTTCCGTTAAGAAATAGCAGAGTAAAAGAATAAGTACAACCCATAGGCCTCCTAATGCATCCTTGTACCTGGGAAGAGAAAATCAAAATTTCAAAATTATAAAATGGGAAGTGAAACTATATAATTCATTCAGGTAGCTTGCAAAAACTGCCAATGGAAGAGAAAAAAACTCATCCCATAAGAACATCCCGTCTTTCTCACATGCAGACACTGGCACTGTATGTCTGCACAAACTTTTATCTTTTTGTATGCACATGAAACCCTCTCAAAACATAATCAACTGAACTGCTGGGATAATTTGTACATAACTAAAATCAATTGACAATTATATGCCAACCACAAAAGGAAATTTATTCGTTTGCATTCTTGAGCGGTTGGGATGCATGGGTTTCATTAAGAGGTACAACAAAATCAGAAAGACCTATATCTTCTGGTTTGGTATAGCTATCAATCTAATTTCAAAAGACAACTTGCAACAGCAGACGCAATTTCAAGCAAGGAGTAAAAACAAAATTTCGTACCTAGATAAAACTTTCAAACTGACAACACCTGTTTCCCTTTCTTCCTGCTTAATAAGAACTGACTTGCCTTCTTTTGTTTTTTTTGTATTGCTTGCATCCTTTGGCAAATCATTGCCTACCCCATTAGCAGCAGGTTTTGAGGTCTTATGATCAACAGTCTCCCCATCTTCTTTTTCTTCCACATACTCTTCCATTTTTCCAGCATTTTCCATCAGCTTCTGGAATAGCTCGCCATTATTGGAAAGGTCCTCAAAGGTTCCCTCTTCTTTTACCATACCCTCATGGACCAGGATAATTCTATCAACCTGTGAAAGGAAGTGCAACTGGTTTGTGACAAGAACTCTTGTTTTCCCACTTAATTCTCCCCTGATGCATCTATCAAAAACCTGAACATGATCAATGATACAGATTAGCCCAGCATAAATAATATCAATGCAAAGCAATATTAGCAAATCCTAAACGCCAAAGATGATAGACATGTTGAAAATAAGAAAACAATGCTTAAGACATTGTAAACACAAGCCAAAAAAAAAAAAAAGCAAAATGTAAAAAGAATACTATATAATTTATCTTTATAAAAGGAGCAATAAAAATTGTGTAAAATATAGGGAAAGCAAAATATCTCATCATATTTTCAAAATTACATTGATGACATGAATAGAACAAGAACAGTTATGCTAGCAGAATATTTATCCACTTCTAGAGACTTTTTTCTGATTTTCAAACTTCAAATATATATTAGTATGTTTACATGTGTACTAATGTACTAACTCTTTAATTGACAAAATCCAGCTGTCAGATATACAAATCAAGATAACTATCTTAAACCCAATCTAGAATCCAAATTCTCACAAACTTGGATAAGTAATTGTTAACAGTTCGCATTTACACTATAAATCATTACCTGTCGACCCACATGAGCATCCAGAGCACTCAAGGGATCATCAAAGATGAACACATCTGAATTGGAATACACAGCCCTAGCCATGGAAACCCTTTGCTTTTGCCCACCACTAATATTAACTCCTCTTTCACCAATCTCAGTAAGATCACCACCCTGATCATCACCCATGAGAGATGGACAAGAAACTCCGGTCATATGGGAAATAAGGGCAATCTTCACATCTTTAAAAACTAGCTAGATCGGTAATGACAGCAGAAACACTTACAGGCAGCAAGTCAAGATCATGCTGTAATGAAGTCACATCAATTGCCTTCTCATATCTTGCCGGTTCAAAGGCAGATCCAAATAAAATGTTATCACGTACCTAAGAGAAGAATAGGCTCTTGTCATTAAAACAACCAATTTATAACAATTCAATTACTTGCCACTTCTGATGTGCAAGATCTAACAGCCACAACACTACCCACCTTGACCATGTTACATGAGAGTATCATATTTATGTTTTGACGATTGTGACACAATTACATAGCAATTATATTGGTCTTCATACAAGCCTGACCCCAAATAAGAGTCAACATATGTAAATACAAATTTTATGAATGTCACTACTTACAGTCGCATTGAAAATCCATGAAACTTGAGGAACATAAGCAACTGTCCCTCTGATAACAGCATTTGCATCAGACACTGGAGGAAGCTCCCCAAGCATTGCTGATATAAGAGAGGTCTTTCCTTCCCCTGTACCACCAACTACAGCGACCAGGCTACCAACTGGTATATCCAGATTGATATTTAACAACGTAGGCCTCTCTGCCTGGAGTAATAATCAAAGCTTTCAAAACTCAAATGTGGGCTAGAAAAGGTTTATATATGTGTGTGTGTGTGTACAAGGAACCAAATTCAATAGCTATTGCATGTAAACATGGTGTAAAAATCAAAGCTTTGAAAACTGAAATGCAAGCTAGAAAAGGTTTGCATATATATGTACATATCTATAACATAAGAACCCAATGTCAATACAGAGAGTTATTGCATGTAAACATGAAGAATAAGAGATAAGGGTGTAGGAATTAGACCTTTGAATCCCAAGAAAAGTATCCATTTCTGATGGAGATGGCTGGTAATCCAGAAGTAAGGGGAGGATTAGGTAGAAGAACTTTCTCTTCAGCTAACAGAAATTCCTCCAAACGTTTCAATGATACATTTGCATTTACCACCTGTCAAGCCACAACGAACATTAGTAGCTGAGAAACAATGCAACCAATTTCAGTAGATTGGGAAAAAGTGATCTATTTTTTTTTTCACTATCCAAATTCCAAACAAACTATTCAATTTTTTTTATTGAAGAAAACCAGAAAATAATACAGCGATGGGAAAGGAGTATAGTTCAACTGCAACTGGAGCTTGCACAATACATATAGCAAGAAAGAGAGCTGAGTTTTAGCTCTTACTATGAGTCGAAGTTCAAACAAACTTCAAAAATGCATGAATAGGGGAGCGAAGTCCTACGAGAAAGAGTACTAGATGGAAGAATTCATAGAATTTGCATCCAAGATACAATCAACAAAGGAAAATAACAAAAATGTAGCATGACATTAAGAAACTATGAAAACTGAATAGTGAACAGTGAACAAAATCAATCTTTTGTACAGGGAAAATATAGAAAAGAACCTGAGTTATCATATTAGGGAGCATGAATAGGGGAAAGCGAAGCACAGCAAATAGAGAAAGGGATGTAAATGCCCGCGCAGGTGTCAGATCCCCTCCAAGCAAAGTGAACATGCCAAATGAAACCACAGTCACCAAAACTGGGACGCTGTTCAGTATAAAGCTATTACACTGCAGAATGAGAGAAAGAATCAGAAACATATAAGGAAAAACAAAACCAAACAAAGCCATGGTCCCCAAGGTAGACAAATGTATCCATACAAGACTAGATATAGAATACCATCAGTGTAATCAACAGTGCATTATGGATAAGCATCCAATATTAAGTATGGTAGAAAGAGACCAGTTAAGTGTTACAAATTGAAATAAATAGAATTTATTCAGAACATTTCAATCCTTGCATTTGTCTCCATTAGCTGTGAACTTAGACTCTCTAGAAGAATATTTCAATCCATGCTTCTTAACATATAACAAATACGCCCTATCATGCTCTTCCAACTCTTATACTGCATTTAGTTTCACTTTTGGGCAGACATTCAAGAGCATTATCATCACTACAATTGTGTAAAAATAAATGCATAAAAACTAAAAATACATGTGTGGCACACTAATGCAATAGGGAAGACCAAAAAAAAAAAGAGAGAGACAAAAGTTTACTGACGATTAGCATTCATAAAATTTGAAGGAAGAAACCTCTTCAAAAAACAAAAATGAATAATTGCAGTAGAGATTTGACATTATATAAATATTGTTCTACATTTTCCAAAATTTATTTGTTGGCCATACCGCTGCTAGGAGTTGTGCTTTGCGGAACCAGGACAATTCATCATTACGAACATTTTGAACTTTAGTTTGAAAACTATTCTCCCATGCATAACACCTGTGACATTTCTAGAAAGTCAAAGTCATCCATAAATGTCCTCAAATTGCTGAAGAAATTAGAGTACATTATTATGTTTCTTACTTTACTGTGTCCATTGCAGCCAAAATTTCATTCATAAGCCCAATTCGCTTGTCTGTACGCTGCAAACCCTCCTTAGTCAATTTCTGCATTCTGCTTATGATAAAAGTCTGTTTCCACATCCCCCCACCAAAAACCCAAATAAAAAAAACAAAGGGTAAGTACTATGTAATGAAGGGGGCAATTATGAACAGAAAACAAAGTAATGCATTGTAATATTATGAAATGTAGAACAAAGGTTTACATTGGAAGCTCTGAAAGACAAAAGATTCAAGTAAATAATAATAATAACAACAACATTAATAACATATTTTTATATGCATAGGATCCCTAGTAATGCTAGGGATCCCAACAGTTAAGTGCTAACTTGAGTCCCAACTGATATCACATTCATCTATTAGATGGCAGAATATTAATTTTACCAATTATGAAATTTATTATTCAATAGATGAATGATACATAACAGTAGTAACTCAACTGTTGGGATCCTAACATTATTGCAATACATATATATATATATATATATATAGTTGGTGAAGAGAAAGGTTTGACAAATAAAAACTAAACAAATCCACAACCAATGATAACTCAAAAATCAAGAGACAAAGCTCTTGTACCTGGACGGGGAACATAAAAACTAGCAACAATGCGCCAAGAAGTGAAGCCACACCCAACTCGTTATAAAGAAGAACCAGGGAGATAATAATACGAAACGGTGCTGACCACAGAGTGTGAAGTGATTGGCATACTTGCTGTCAAAACAATGAAAATTCAGTAAACAATAAATCGTGATCAGCTTCAGGCAGAGACAAGTGAATTTTATTTTGTTATCATTAAGCCAGAAAGTCCTCAATGTGTAAACGAGGTTTGAAACAATGGACAAATGCTAGACCTTACAACCCTCACTTGTCAAGAAACCCCACAGCATAAAATATCACTAGTACTAAAAGTTAATAAATAATGGAAACTAAGCCAACTCTTGAATTGAAAAATTGCATAATCAATGCATTGGATTTCCTATTTGTCTTTTAGCAATTTTTTTGTACACAGAGTTCATGGACAGGATTTTAAAAATATCTGGCCATCTGCACACAATAATTTTCAAACAAAACACGCACATACAACATGCGCAAAACTAGGAAAGAACAAGTTTAACAACGAATTAAAGCAAAGTAAATGAAAACTTCCATATGGAACAGCAGTACACGACATAATGGCCAAACGTCTAAAACTTAATTATCTGCAATGGCCCATTTTTAAGATTTTGAGTCAAGCCACCTTGCTATTAAGAACGTTATAAACCAAACTACAAAGATGTAGGAAAAGAACATACCTGAAGTTGTTCGGCATCAGTTGTCATCAAGTTGGTTATCTTCCCAGACGCAAAGCTCTTACGAGCCTCATGGGTTATTCTAAGAGATTTTCGAAATACAGCAGCAACCTGAAAAAGGGTCACGCAGCAAGATATTTAATGCTGAGACTAGTATGTGCATTTCATCAATAAGCAGAATGTAGATTTCTACAATATAATGATCTTGTAGTGACAAGATAAATTTTCAAAATTTTGTAATGTCAGGAATATTCCAAATTCAGAAGCTCAAGTTAATAATATACATAAAGGCTCAAAAGTAGCAGCATTTATACACATCTATTAGATCACTACAACAACAGTAATACAATTATTTAATAATTATATTAAGAGACAGTAGAATGGAATTTAATCATGTTACTCAATATTTTAGGCCCCCCAGAATTAGTTACCAAACTCCACAAAAATATATACGACAAACAACTGACTGAAAGCTAAAAGTTTATCAAGTTCCAAGTTGCTGTAAATTTGCATCTTCTAAATAAATCAAAATGGGATCTACAGTAACATGAAACTATAGCGTGAAGAACATTTCAAGTGGCTCTCAGGATCAGAAGCCTAAAATATAGAATGATAGTATGATACCAATCAAATTACCCATGTCTGTTGCCCAATGGTTAAACACCACACAGAGGACCAACCTAAGTACACCATAAATGCTTCACCAACAGAGGCGAAGAGAAAACAGTGGATTTTCTGTGATCGGCATTCTCTATTAAGAAATTCTATACTATCAATCATTTCTCTTGGGAGATGGAACAGAGTTACAAGTAATTATCTAACCAGGGCAGTAATTCACCTACATCATTAGTCTAGAAACCAGATGTAGATCCAACCGCCACTCATTGGTTTGGCCCAGGCAGGGGTGTATTCCAAGGCCTAGTTAACCAAGGTACATGATCCAGTGACATTACTTAATTTTTATTGCTTGTTAACAGTGCATGGTTTCGTATATGCAATAAATTAACAACCTAGAGAAAAGATTAAAAAAAAAAAGATTACCAGCAAGAATGTTATAAATTAAATATCAACAATGGTAAACTTGGTTGCATAAGCAAATTTAATTACCAAAATGCCATTCAAACCCCAGCAAAGCAGAACAAGATGCAAAAGACTCAATTGGCAAGCATTAAAGCCAAGAAAACTACTTCCACAAAAATTCAGTCCCATCTTAGGAGCTGCGTGAAAAGGTTGATATAAACAATAGAAAGGTATTATACAACAAACCTGCGTGGGATACTCCAAGATGCACACTATATTACACCATATCATACACAAATTATTAAGGAAGAAATTAAAATTACCAAAGTAGATCTCAGCCGGAAACCAACACGCATGACATTTTGAAAGTATTGAGCTTCGCATAACACCCCCAATACCTGGATCAAGTTACACCAACTCAGAAACAGTACATTCTGATCAATAAATGAATAATTATTTCCAGTTTAGCAGAAAATAAGGAGATCCCCATAGACGGAACGTCTTGTTTTTTACAATCAAGAAACCAAACAAGATACTAATAAATGGCCTAAATTCATCAAGATGTAGAAGAGCCAGTTAACAAAATGTTATAGATTCTTCTCCCGAATGAGAAAAGACTTAGATTATATCAAGGCGAAAAAGAGAAGAAAAGATATGTGGGATCCAATTCACTCTAAAACAGAGGCACCAAATAGGCAAATGCACTATCTTTGCAGGATATTTCATCAAAATTCCAATGTTGTGATTGAAAAATTGAAGTTTATGCCACTGATTATTCCTCAAAATGGCAAGTGCCCATCCGTCTAAAGTATTTTATAATTAAATCTTGAAAACTTTAGATTTATCACTTACAGCTTTAGATAAACTTGTATTTGATAAACTCCTACATATATTAAATAATTATGCAGCAAAATTCAGCATCAAAAGGTCAAAATTCTCTACAAGCTGCTTCTTATGAAATAATGGTTGTGCAATTCACTTTAAAACAAATTCTTCCAAGTTTTCTTGTGAATTCTAAATCCTATGAGAAAAGATTAAGGGTGAGGTGGTTTCAGAACATGGCTCAATGTGATATTTGTCACATATTTGCAGGTGCTAAGAATTGGATCAACAAAAAGCAATCAAGTGGAGTAAACATATAGTATATATTTTAAGCAGAATGAAGAATCATAATAAAACATAAAATATGTATTGGCACTATCAAAAGCGGCAGATATACAACTAGCATAATTAACAATTAAAAGCCAGCTTCTTCCAGCAATATAAAGTAGAAGAAAACATTTAATCATACCACTCCAACAAAAATTGAGAAGGCATAGATGTAACCAATCCAAGCTGGGTCGCCTTGTTGCATAGACTGTAGACAGGTCATCAAATTGTGTAAGTAAACTTCATCAAAAAAATAAATAATGAAAAATTCCCCAGTTACAATCCAGAATAGTGGTCATCTTAGAATTCAATATTATATACAGCAAACCAGAATAGAAGGCATAGGGAAAAACAACAGCAGACCTGTAAGAGTTGGTTCAATATAAGAGGCCCCACAAACTGGGCAAGATCATTGCCAATCTACAAGATGTTAAAAAGAACAACGAATAGTCAGAAGTTTGAAAATGAAAATACTGGAAAAGTCAACAAAAGTAACACCAAGAAGACAATTTTGTTCTTCTAACTCAGTACCTTCCAAAAGCCTCCCCACCAGAACCTACAAGCAGGAGAATGTCAATCAGATGACATATATACAATTAAGAAAAACCAACTCCTATATAGACAATAAAATTCTAAAAGCATTTCACACCTATATTTAAATAAGAAGTAAAAAAGTACTATAATGTGAAGAGACATCTTTAGATTAATTTTCAGTTATTTTTTCCCTTTTACTTAGCCGATAAACTGCCAACCGTCTTACTATATTAAATTTAAAAACCAATGAAGCATCAAATATTCAACCCATCAAGCGGATGATATCAATTGCGCAACATCATTGGAGAGCTCTCTCTTTTTCCTCAATAAAGGGAAAAAAAAAATTGCAATGTAATGCAATAGTACAAGAATGTAGACCAACACCCACCAATATAAACCATTTACCTTCCCCCAAGGCTACTGTTCAGTGCTCTTAAAAGCCACGGTTTAGACTGCTGTGATTCCTTAGCCCAACATTTCTGGAACCTACATGATCAACAAAAGACATTACACTCCTTGCTAATTGCAAATAACTGTAGAATTCAGTATAAAGAAACAAGCACACACTGATTGTTGAGTGTTTCTGTCTGATCCCATGTATCCAACTTCCAAACATCTTTCTCTGTGATAAATTTCTCATAGCCTTGCTTCATGAGGGGATTCATCCATGAAAAAAATATTCCTAGCACGAATAAGGAACAGTTATTGGATTAGTAAGCATATCAATAGTCAAATAAGTAATTCACTATTCTCAAGCAACAAATGGCATGAGCATTATAATGATTTGATTGAGAAAGAGAAGGGAAAAAGATGCTGTCGGGAATGATCTTAACCACACCATTACTATAATTAAAGAAAATCAAAATATTTTGAGCAAAAAATGGAGGTAAACCAAGTTGATTCAATATAGTGAGTAACTGTAATTGTTGTTCTCCATCTATAAATTTCTAAATATTAGGCACTAAGAGGAAATACATTCATGAGACATACTGGAAAAAATGTTGGCCTGTCTCTCAGGGCATATCTGCTCTCCCCCAGGAAGCAATTCATATTCAGCATCGTCGACTAATTCTGTTCTCATTGGGGTGTAACCAGGATAAGGATCCAAATCAGGAAAATACACGAGCAAGAGTAGCCCAAACAAAGCCTAAAAAAAAAACAACAGACATCTCAAGATGAAACTGGCATGCTTAGCAACAGAACTGTCAGTAAAACCAAAACATTAATGCACTACTTGCTTTCTTGTTTATATCATCCTGCATATCATTTTGACATAGTATTCTTTCCTCTCTACACATTATGCCTCCAACTAATTTTATTCATCCTAGTTACTGCCTGTCATTAATTAGTCGACCATAAGGACAGGACACAACATTCAAGCCTAAAGCCCATCAAAACATTTGAGGGGATATATAAGCTAATAAATACCCTCCCACCAACCAAATAACATAGCTTTCGATAAAACAACTAGCACCGGTTGATATTACTATACCAAAACAAATTACTTTTGGTTTGTCAGGACTTGGTAGACCGTTCGTGGAGACATAGAATGCCTCTATCAAGGTCTGAGGTTTCATTTAACAGCCTTGATGCTGTATAACACTTCTAGTAGGGGGAATATTCATCTGCATGGTTGAGCCAACCATCAGCCAAGTCCCAAAATTAACGGACCGTACATGATATTATGATAAAATTAAGAATAACAACCAACACTGCTGGAGAAGAAATATGAGACAAACCTGAACAATGACCTCACTCATGTAAGAATACGGTACACTGCAGAAACAAGATGTAATCGTGAGTATCTTTCCCTAGTGTATTTAATCCACAAGAAATAAAACATTTCAACAGCAGCAAAATAAATGACCATGCAGAAACTGAGAAGCAGAAAGAGATAGCACCGACTAGAGAACCAGCAAAGTCAAAACCTGCTGTAAAAGTTCTTCGCTGACAGAATGAGGTTGACCATCACAGCATCCCCTACCAAACTATAAATCACTCCAAACCTGACAAACCATCGGAATTCACGAATGTAGACCTTTGTTTCTACACCAATCATAACCAGCATAGAGCACCAACAAAGAGCCTCAATAATCAGGGACAAAATCTGCCGTAAAACAAAGAACTTAAGAAATTCTGGAAATGGACTTTGCAGTCTTGAAATAATCATGGCTGCAAAGTAAAACAATTGATAACCAAAAGAAACTACTAAACAGATTGACAGACAAAATTTTAACAGAGGAACAATAGAATGCAGGCAGCTTCCTTACTCAGAACAAGCTTTAATGCAATTACAAACACTATGAAATTCATGTGATCATTTTCAACTGTCCCAATTTTCCCTGCCAGGTTCAACGCTATTT
The DNA here is from genome assembly GCA_025617385.1 of Murraya koenigii. Classification (NCBI taxonomy): domain Eukaryota; kingdom Viridiplantae; phylum Streptophyta; class Magnoliopsida; order Sapindales; family Rutaceae; genus Murraya; species Murraya koenigii. The sequence continues at coordinate 30,982,926 of CM046815.1, forward strand.
TGCAAACACTATCAATCCAAAAACAGAGACATTGCCTAACAAATATCAAAATACAAGGACTAATTGCTCTGATACACCCAAAACAACTCATTCTTTCCTGCTTGGTTGGATATGCATCTTTTACTTCAAAATTGGAAACAAAGAGATCATCTGGAAAGCATGCTAATGATATATTTGAATGATGTTTAAATGCTGGTAAGTAAATATGACATGGGATTGATGCTAAAAATTCAATTTAAAAGAAAAACTATAAAAAAGGTACACATTTGAATTGCAAATGCATCTTTCAAAAAATTCAAGCAAGTAGATAAGCAGAAGCCACTTCAACTAGGTAGAACGACTAAAATTAAAACTAAGCAAACTTCATTAACCAAAGATATGAAGGAAGAGAGTAGATGCTATTTTTTTTCAGAACTGACAAGTAAATTCTATTTGAAAGAAATATTGGAGCCATTTGGTTTCTCTCCCTTTCACATAAGAGACATACCCACACACGCAACACTGTTCCCCATTCAACTTGACACAGGCCTATCAAACTTGATAATAATTAGGGAGACAGGAAATGACATTAAAGAAAATAAAAACGGATATCACAAGAAGTAATTAACTATTATAAATTGGAAAATCTACCTCAAATGGAGCCAGACCAGACTGTCCACCCAAATCCAGAGCCGATATACCCATGATCAATTGGAACAAAGGCTCAGCAGTACAATAAGCAGCCAGCAACCCCAACATGTAATTATAGAGTTTCGACTTCAAACAAAACCGCTGGACTTTAAAATCTTCCTTGATCAACCATATTCGATAGCAACACAGGCCCATAAGAATCAAATGGGAAACGGAGACCACCAAAGAATCAGTGGCACAAGGTGTGTATGCACCGAAGGCATTGTCCACGACCTTTGTCCACAACCCATTTGCCACCGGTCGACAATACCATTCCAACGGCTCGAAAGCCATTATCTTTATCACTTTTCTATCACCAGAGTTCACCTACTATGCATAATCCAGCACCCTCTCAATTCTTCTTAGCAACAAAACGGGGTTGACTTTCTAAAGCACAGACTCTGCAACAAAACAAGCCCATGTTTACATCCATAAAATAAAACTAAAAAACCATGAAGAATATAAAACAGTTCTCCCTTGGCCTTGTTTACATCCATTAAAAAAATTTAAAAAAAATAAAAAACTAAAATACCATGAAGAAAAAGGTGTCAAAATCTACAGACGTTAAGCAACACTTCTAAAACAAGTTTTACTTGTTTTGTTTTTTCTTGTATCTCAGACACCAATAACAAAGACAAAAGCTACAGAATCCAACTCATTTGGATCCAAATTATTAAAAGCTGAAAAGGGCAATAATGTTTTGTAATGTAAAAAGAAAACCCGGAATCATTTTCTTGAATGGAGCTGCAAAAAGTCTCCTTTATTGGTGTTGTTATGTTACCTTTTCGATCACAGAAGACTGAAGAGCGATTTCCTTCTCTCTCTTGCTCTTTAATCTTTTATGTCTGGTACTTGTAAATAATATTAATAACCAAAAAGTTATAAAATGACAATGCGTCACCGCTTACGATGAGTTTTTAAAAAGAAGAAAATTTTAATATTTTGATAATTCGGTGGCGTTTGTTACCGACTTACACTAAGTGATGTTTTGGCTTTGGAGTTTACAATGGGGGTGAAGGGTAGTTTTGGAATTGTGTTGTGCGAATGGTTTGGTTGCTGGAAAGCTAAGCAAAGGCCAAAGGTGAGGAGCTGATTTGCTGACAACAGTGAGTGACAAAAAATGTAGCACTGATTTGGCAATCAGTTCAGCTTTTCATCATATTATTATTATTATATTATGATTGACAATTGTTTTTTCGAAGAAAGGAAAATAAAAAGCGGAAGTCATGGTGCGTTTTTGTAAAGAAAAACTTTCAATTTCGTAGCAAAAATTAGAGTCTATTATTTTAAGCAAAATATTTTTAGGAGGTTTTTCATTTATGTTTGCAAGTATTATGGACAATTTATTTATATTAAAATCGAGGTACCGAGTCTAAAAAGAAAACATGAGCAAACAAAAAGTTAAATCCTGTATGGGGTATAATAATCAGATCTTGACACTAATTTTTCTGTTGAAGTTCATAATTTTGTCAAGAGAGATGTGTGATGCAGTGGGATTGTTATTGTTGATGTTGTGAAACAAACAATTTCATTTATTTGGGAAGAAGAAGAAACAATGCTGTTGGAGGCTTTTAGAGTGTTATGGTCAAACTTGGTAGTCTATTTTCAGCACAATAAAATATTAATTGCAGCCACACGACACGACCATGTCAATGGGAAAAGTGGAGGAATATTTGGTAAGATTGGTAGCAATTGACCAGCAGGAAATAGTCTTACTCAATCAATTATTAAATTATACTTACTTCAAGGTTGTTAGTTAAATGTGTAAACTTATTAGTTACCCAAATAAATAGCAATTAATGACATCAAATGATGATGACCGGGCAAGTTTTTTTTAATGCAAAAAATATATTTTATAGAGATATTTTGAAATATAATATTTATTTTTATTTACATAAAAATTAGAAAAATTGTTTTTTTAATTCAAATGTAAATATTTAAAAATCAAACATAAACTATAAAAAAATAAACAAGAAAATTTTAAAAAATATCTTACACTTTTTAACAAATAATCCCTCAGAATTAATTTAATTATAATACTATATTAATAAATTCATTTAACCTCAACAACTTTTTCTCTTCCAATTTTCTAAAAAAAAACCGAAAGAGAAGCAATTTTTATTTATTTTTAATCGTATAAATAATACACGAAAGAGGTGATTGCCATTTGCCATTGAGAATCAGAATCTTAAGGGGAGGGGATCTTACTTTATTCTTAATTTGACGACATGAGAGAGATGTGTCCAATGAAACTTTGTCCAATGACACTGTCTTGGTGCGGCATTGAAAGATTATCGTTTGGCCCACTCTTATCATCGACCCTTTTCTTTATCTATATCATTTTTCTATGTGTGGCCCTTCTCGCATTGTTAATTCTTAAGGCTTATTAGGTACATGAGCTACTAATCAACTGCATATAACAATTATATTCTTATGATAGATTTAATTTTGATGTTACGGAAATTGCGAAAGTCTTTGTACAAAGTACTTGTTGATAAGATTATTTTATACTCATCTAAAGTTTATGCTAATTTTTTTATTGGTTGGTCCGTTTGTGGCATATTAAGATTCGTCCGAATTTACCAATATATAATTATGATTTGTACGCGTTTAATAAAGCTGATCAGCTCTCTAATCGCCCTTGAAAACCCTACCAATTTTGGCTATGAACTAAGGACTAAAGAGCAATCAGCCAACTTGCCACGAGTCTCAACGCTTATTGTGCTCAAATCCCTCTTGTTAATTGTTCATTGAAAAGGTTTAACTTTTTTTTTTTAAATTTTTCTGTGGCTCCAAATTGCTTTGTAATTTATCTATAGATTTATGTTTTAAAATGTGTATGCATGTACACTTGGTTGGAGTTGATGGTGGAAAATAAATATTTTTATAAATAGAGATATTTTTTAATATCTTCGTGCATAAATCGTCTTACTAGTAAATTTAAAAAGTTAAAAAAATCTTCACATATGCGATTATGCGTTGTCATAATTTTTTCATGTTTTAATTCCACACATAATTTCTTTAAAGTTTTACTAAATCATGTTAACTAATCCAACATTAAAAACTACAGCGCTCGTATCCCATGGAATCCTTAAGCTGTTTATACATATCTTTAATTTAAAAAAAAAATAAACAAATAATCCGAGTCATATATTATCGAATGCCAGACAAACTGTAAAACCAAACGTATTAAATTGATGAGTATTTATTGGCCACAAATGGTTTTCACACGTCTATCTTTTATTTCAATCACACGTCTCGTCAACCCAAAAAAGAAAAGATCAAAAAATAAAAACTAAAAAAAAATAATTGCTTTCCAATTTCCTTCTTCAATGAAACTATTGTTGACACCAAATTCAAATTGGGTTTTGCAAACTTTGTAAGCACGCGAAGTCGTGAAGTGACGAATGATATCACCTCACACAGCAATGGTTTCCACGTATTCATAAATTTATCCAAATTCACCCGTGCTAAAATCTATCTGCTGCGACTAATTTTATGAATTACGAGTAAATTTAGTATTATAAATTAAAATTCTTATCAAATTATAGATAAATTTGATATTAACTAAAAATTTAATGGACACGTGTATAGATATCTACTAAATTTATATTTTTTTAATATTTTTAATTTAATTTTGATTAAAAATATTTAAATATAAAAATAAACTAAATAAATAAATATAAAGTATAAACATGTGTGTAAGTTACAATATGTTTAAACCTTAACTAAAGTTATAACCTAAACTAAATTGATATGTATAATAATACATAAATTATTATATAATTATTATAATTTTGTATGAACCATTATTTTTTAACTTAATATATGGATTATTTCATTATTATAATTTTATTATTTGGATTAATATTTAAAAAAAATTATTCTTTAGAAAATATTTAATCTTAATTATTATTGAAAGAATTATATTAGATGAGTACTAATGAAATAAAGATTTTAACTCTTAAAATTTATGTTAAATGAGAATATGAAATGATAATTATTGCTAATACAAAGTATTATGTTTGGATGCTAGTTTGTGGAGGGGTTTTTTTTTATAAATTTATGTATTTTATATTTAAAATTAAGAATTTATGATAATTTGTGTTTAAATTTTAATTATTCATATATATATGTTATGCGAAAATTTAATTATTATTATAAATTTAAATATGAAATATATGTGATTTTAAATATAAAACAACAAAAAATCTATCAGATATCATTACAAATTTAATAATTACTAAAATTCACTATAAATGAATTTTTTTAAAAATTAAAATTTATTATAAATTATTGATGTATTTAATAATTTAAATTTTATATTTCATAATGACAAACCCACACTAAACAGTTTTCACTATCATTCCTACACAGATCACAAGTTTGACTACTTGATGTGGCTGTAATTGAAACGATGTTGGGATCCATGCTGGTCACAGACAAAACAAAACATCAACAATGTGATTAGTTTTAGCAAAAAAAAAAAAAAAAAAAAAAGATGGAGAAATTTTCTTACATAACCCCTTTGCGCTTTCCAATTACTCAAACAACCATACCCACAACTTCCATATTTTAATAACCAAACAGATAATTCTCGAATATCAATACCTTTGCCTCTCAAAGAGCATCAACTTCAAACGAAAATTTATCTATTTGACTACTTTTCAATTTTTAATATAAAAATAAACTTCAGTCTAATTTTTCTTACAACAGCAATCACTTACTCGCTTCTTAAATTAAAATACTCTTAAAATTAAATAAATGAAACAAAATCCCGACTCCCCAAACAACAATTGAACTCCTTCACGCACCACCAAAACACCCTCCATTTCATATATCACTCAACCCATCATTCATCAAATTAAGATACTTATCCAAGTATTGAAGATAAATCAAACAATAAACTGAAGAATAACGTGAAGTTAAGATTACAAAATCTAACAAAAATTGGTTTTGAGATATGTTGAAGACAAAATCTAAAACTCCTTGTCACCTTGATAACAAAACTGTCGCCCATACTTAGAATGACTTATTGTCCAGACCATAGACACGTGCTCGGGTAATAGGATATTGCATGTTAGTCAATTAATGTTCATATCACCCAACATACACTAATATGAATTCGAGCAATTTTTTCAGTCGCTTGAGCGACAGAACTATCACCCGGATGATCCGAATTTGTTGATAATTAATTATATAATTAATATAATAATATTATTATTTAGAGTGCTATTAATAAAGCATTATTATTATTTTACATTATGTTAATGGAGTCAATTGTACTTAAGATGTATTATGATAGAGTATAGGAGATTTAAAAAATTTGTCGTATAGAGTATGAAAATGAAAAAGTTATTGCATTTTGTTTTCAGAAAGATGCAATATTTAAACAATTTATTTCAAAATTATATGGAATTTTGAAGGAAAGTTTAGATGAATATTTCCTCACAGTGAAGACAAATGTGAAATTAACTTATTTGACGCCACTCATTGATTCTAGTTTCATTATGAGAGTAATTAATGATATCATGTTATTGATTATAAAGTTTCTTGAAACTTAGTAATTAATAACACGATATCTTACAATTCTCTAAAAAATCAGACGATAGCAACTCTCCTCTGGGCGACGGCATCTGTCGCCTGTGATATATGGGCAACAACATGAAAGACGATAGGCTTGTTGTATGGGCGATATAGGCTGTCTCCCGATTTTGCCAAAAGTTGTCAGTTGCTCGCTTTCGGTTATGAAGAAACAACTCTTGAAACATGCTGTAACTCATACTTTGTTGGGCGACAACACTATATTTTAATTGCACATTCTGAAAAAAAATATTGGGTAACATGGGCAACCACTCACGTTTTCAATTGGTGTGTGCACCAACTTTTTCTCTAACCTCAAAATAACAATTATTTTAGATTAATAATTTCTTAAAGATATTTAAACAAACATTTGGTATGTCATTTATTAGAAATCATAATCTTAAGAAACTTCTAATACTTTCATACTCAATATACATCATAATGCTTAACAATCATCAATGATCAATTACCAAGCAATTTAAACAAAATTTATTCTAAATTAATGAAAAAATCAACCTAAGCTGAAAGTGAAGAAATCCAAACTAGAACTCAAGATCACGATAACCGAAAGTAGAGGAAATCGTCACTGAAAGTTGGGGAAGTCACCAAAATTGCATGATTTCTCTGGAACTAAAGGAATGCTTGTGGGCGATAGGAGATTTTGTTTGGGCGATATCCGGCGAAAATAGATTTAGTTTTGTTTGTTTAATTTTCGGGGTATTTTTGTCTAATAAGTTATAAATGATTTGTATCGTAAGAAAAATTAGAGTGGGGATATATTGAAAATTAAAAATTGGTCAAATGGGTAAATTTTCCACTTCAAACTCTTAGCATCAAATTTTAGTTTAAGTTCTTACATTTTGGTTCACTCAATTTTATTTTCATCATCTACATCAAGCTCTTTAGCAAGACAAAAGAATCGTTTTGGCTCATTAAGCTCAGTCACCAAGCATATCTCAAACGCGATTTTTAGAGAAGGTTTCTAATCTCGTTTGAACACATTTTGTTTATTGAACTAGATTTTTTTTTTTTTTTTTGTTTATTGAACTAGATAGTTGTGTTGTGTTGCAGTGGAGTTATGATTGAATTGTTGTGGGAGCTGCATTGATGGGGCTGTGTGAAGTTGTAAAGCTTGTTTTCAGTTGTTAAGGATAATAGAGTTGTAAGGTTAATCTGGAAAAAATCAGTTGTCAGAAAAAAAAAACGCAAACATATAATGCAAACTAGAGGTTTGATAAAATGCTGCAAACAATTATTTTACTGTGGGTTCCCTTTTTAAGAGTTAAAACTATGCTAACAACTAAATTACAAGCAGCTTTTAACTACATTGCAAGTAGAGCCCACCACCCCATGTGTTGATATGCCATATTAATAATCTGCTTGAAAGTTGCATTATTCTGAAGAAAAATAAATTTTTTTATTCTTATATTCCATATAACTATTAGTATAAATTTTTCATGATTTATCATAATACATCTTAAGCACAACTGTAGATTTCATCAAACCTTAAGTAAATTAAAACAACTATAATTACATTATTGAAACAACAACGTTATTTCTTTTAAAATATAATTAACTATAAATAATTAACATTAAAAATACAATTACACTAAGTGCCCGTGTTTGGACGATGGATGCCATTGCTCAATAGATAGAGACCATTGCCTGTCATCGCCTAATATTGCCTGCACTAAAGTTGGGATCGCTCTGGTGAAGGTTGGCATCGCTCGAGCGATGGATGCCATTGCCCATGGGAGGATTTTCAAATGGTGGGTGATGCCAACTTTCACCTGTGACCTAGGTTTCCTCATAAACACAAAATTTATTAAATTTTTCTTAATTGTTTGAATTTGCACAAGTAAATATCTACCCATGTTGTAATGAAAATTAACAAAACTACAAATATATACAAAGCTCATATACAAACTCACTTAATCTTAAAATCTAATTTTTTAAAAAACTAATCTTAATTTCTTCTTATCTTTTTTTTTGTTGATTAATTTTGACTTCAATATTAGGTAATAATTGTTGTTTAATGCATACCAAATGAGAATAATTTTGTGTTTAGTTGTTGGAAGGAGTTTGATAAGTGACATATCAGGAATTTTGTGAATTTTGTGTTTAGTTGTTGAGGTGAAATGGTGTGTTTAGCAGTTGGCGTGAAATGAGAGAGGAGTTTTGGGAAAGGGTAATTTGGTATAAATAAGGTGTATGTGATTAATATTAAAATAAAAATTATTCTATGGCTAGTTTTGATATTGAATTTTGAAAAATGGCTATATCGGAAAAATTCTCAAAAATTTCCCATCGCGTATTTAGTGATTTATTTTCCTTTATACAAAAAATAGTCATAGTTTTTATAATGAGTGCTTGACGTTTCATAATAAGACGACATTTTCGGCACTTTTACAGCTTATGGCATTGTACGTCACTAAAAATATTCTTGGAATTAATTGATCACATCCACTACCAGCATCATGATAAGTAACCATTCACAAATTTTTTCGAGTCGGGCCTTCATCTTGGCCCATAATAAATTAATATGGGCCGGAAAGGCTCAAAAAATGAGATTTTCAAGGCCCACCTGCACCCGGTCTAGTGTTTTTGTTGAGAATATATGGCAAGGATTAATTAATTACATTATGACGAGACTTGCTTTGAAAGATCTCAAATTCAGAACTTCAGAGTCTTACTGAGAGTGTTATCTTGCTCGACCACAAAAGGAGGGGACCGAATATCTTTTTGTTTCCAGAGAAATTAGGCAAACGATTCTTCTATGGGTTTTAGGAGTCGGGAATCTGTTTATTTGCTATGATACTTCAGGTTTCATGTTGATTTTAAAAAATATTTACTTGATGAATTAGAATCTGTTAGCTATAGCTTGTTGGTAATGTTTGCATTTATATATATTATGAACTGATGTTGATTTTTTTTTTTTTGTTTATGATATTCCTAATTAACCCAGTTTTTGTATTCTAGATTTCTTTCATATGTTCTGTAATATTATGCTAATTACTGACAGCATCTGTTAAAAGTTTATAGGCACTGTCTGAGAGGACAAGTATTGTACTTTTTATTGATCGTTATTGGGAAAGCAGGATAAATAACAAGTGATGTTATATGTTATCTTGCTCGGTTCTGTGATACTTATGATAATGTGCTCTGCTTGTTGTATACCAGATAATAGAAGGAGTTTCAGTGCTTTAATACGTTAACCGAGCTGAGCCATTATTCTACAATGTTAGCGATGAGGGTGGAAGAAGTTAACCGTTGCCAGATTCAAGAATGGTACCCAAAATTTAAATCTGTGTCCATAAGAACCCTGATTCATGAGCTTCCAGAATCTTTTGTTGACTACCTTCTTGATGATTTTGGGCCCTTCCTCCTTCCCGCTTCGGTTTCAAATGATGACGCCCTACCAAATAGAATCCACAACCCTTTCGAGGAAGGAGACTATCAGGTATTGGAAGGATATGGAGATGAAGCAGAACCTTCAGCTCCTCCATCTTTTCCTGAACTAGAATTAAAGATCAAGGAATCTATTGAATCCCTTGGGGGTGCAGTTTTCCCTAAGCTGAATTGGAGTGCACCGAAAGACTCTGCTTGGATTAGCACGTCTGGGACCCTTCGATGCACTTCATTCTGTGAGATCGCACTCTTACTACGGTCATCTGATTCCTTGGTTCATGATTTGTGTCATGCATATGATTCATGCAATGAAATTACCTTGACAAGACCACCAAGTTTCTTCCTTGCCCTCCGCAAGTGGTATCCATCTTTACGACCAGAGATGGAGTTCCGATGTTTCGTACGTGATCGGTGCCTAGTTGGAATTTCCCAGCGAGAGGTCACAACGTGTTATCCTGCTCTATCCGAGAAGAAAAATGATCTTAAATTGTTGATCCAGGAACTTTTTGACAGCAATGTGAGGCAAGAATTTGAATCAGAAAATTACACATTTGATGTTTATGTCACGGGGGATGAGCGGGTTAAGATTTTTGATTTCAATCCATGGGGTGCTTTTACGTTGCCTCTGCTTTTTACCTGGGAGGAATTGGAGCACAACCTTGGGGAAGAAGGTGATGATGTGGACTTTAGAATTGTGGAGAGCCAGTGTGCTGTTAGGCCAGGTCTGAAGACAGCCGTGCCATATGACTACTTAGATACTAAGCCAGGGAGTGGTTGGGATCAGTTTCTTAGAAATGCTGATGATGAATTGCAGAGACAGACCCGGACACCTGAAGCAGGAGCTTGAGGACCTGCCTTTTTTTTTTTTTTTTTTCCCGAATTTGAGGTGGATAGTGAGTTTTATTTTTAATTTATTGCTTTTAACAATAAACTGCACCTGTGAAATTTACTTACATGAGTAGAAACCATTTGTAGTTGCGGTAGCATTGGTTTCTCCTTGTTCAGTTTTTCTTCTGTTACGGGTTGAGTTTATGGTAAACTGTCTAGTGATTTATCCTATCACTGCTTTGTTAAAGTAATTGCCCTACCACTAGTACGCAGTAATGCTTTATTCTTTTAGGCGCTTTGCAAGTTATAGCAGCTAGGATTTTCAGATGCTAGTGACGAAGTTGTTAAAAACTGAGATCCATATACCCACAAAGCTTGAAAATGACAGTGAGAATATGTGCTCATACCTCATGGAGGCCAAAGAGAATAGAAAAAAAGAGGGAAAAAGGGAAAATATGAGATTCGAGAGCCGGTGTATAAAATCATATCAAAGTATGAGGGAAACAGGCAGATGAGAAACTCGAAGATGTAAAAGCTCCCCGGTGGACATAAAAGCATTTTCGTGCGCCTAAAGATAGAACGCCTTATACATTTTTGTAAATTAATCACCACTTTTGAAATCAACCGTACTTGGTTCTAGAAAATATATCCAGTTTTTCAGTGAGCTGAAATAATATTTGCAATTAAGGTTATATCAGCAATTTATATTCATAATCTAGTTCATCAATGATGCAGATCCAACATCTTATCATCTTGCTTAGTCTCGTTCTCTTGCCCGATACATGCTTTCTGTGATCAATAATGGACATATTTCCATTGCCATTTTACATTGTCAAAAAGAAAAATCATAATTTCTAAGCCAAAACTCATACACACTCCATGCAAGCCACCAGGGGTCCAAGACAGTCTATAACATTAGACGAAGCAAACAATGTGATACATTTCACTTCAGGCGATGGTCCCAAACAACCCGGCACCGTTCCTAAATCCCCACACATTCCAAGGCCACAAGAAAAATCTTATGTCTGATGATGTTACAAGATAAGGAAACAAAGGCAATAAATAAAAGAACAAAAAAATCCTTGAATTTTGGACTCTTATCAATGCAACCTCGTAAGTTCCTCAACTCTCTTACAAAGCTCCTCCACAGAAACATTAATTGTCTTAGAAATCTCATCCATTCGGCTTCGGCTGAGATCTAGAAATGACTCTATTAGATCACCATCCAGGAAATTCTTAGCATCTACAGTTTTCTTCTCGTTGTTAAATGACCTCCAATGCTCGTGATTCAACCCCCCAACACCCTTGATCACCTTCCTCAAGTTTGTCTGAAGCTTCTCTAAGAAGAGATATTGCTCATGTGGAAGTGAAGCAATAACCCCAATGACCCCATTAACAGTTCCAAAAATGACAGTTGGGATCTGGCCCACATCAGAGTCCGGCAAGCGCATAACAAGCGATCCATGGCGAAACCGATTGACAAATTCTCCAAGGTGGTATTCGCCAACCACCTCAAGACGACCTCGTTCCTCATCTGTGGCACCTTCACTATTTTTCCGTACTGTGAAGAGGTTAAAGTTGTTTTCAGCACCTAGGTAGATGTCATCATCAAGAATTTCAACAGCTGACATCCAATTTGCATTGTAGTCACGGGCTCGCTCTTCAATAGCACCTTCCTCATGCTGAAAACAAATGAAGATTATTGGTTAATCAGCAAGAAATAAAATTTCCATGCAAGAAGATAAACAAACCACATTAAAGTCAAGGAAAACACCAAGCACAATTAGAACAAATAACCTCATACATTGGCATTTAATGAGAAATTATACATTGTATAGATATTTGAGAGCTAATAATTTACCTTATAGATCAACAGGGATATTGACTTCATCAGATCACCGACGACAATGAAATCTCCACGAGTTTGTACATAGAGGGCTAGTATGTGACCATGATGTCCGCACTCAGATTGCAGCTCACGTGTACCATCATCCCGGAGCATCCACTTGTACAACTGAATTTTCTGATTGATAGCAGCAAGTAATTTGCCGTTGAAGGCATTCAATGAGTAAACTGCTCCCTTGGTTTCCTTCTCCGCAATCAGTTGTAATTTTCCATCTTCCACAATAAAAACCAATATCCTGCCCTGCAAGTGTTGATTGGAGAGAAGACAAATACAAATAAGAAATTAGCAATCTTTACAATTTCAGTTCTCAGCCTAAAAAAATAGATAACTGCATCAAATGTTATCTTTACCTTTGTTGGCTCATTTTCTTCCGGCAGAACATATGCAGTACCAACACAGTAGTAAACGTTACCATCATCAGAGAAAGAACAACTGAGTATGGAGCAGCCATACTCAAAAGTGTCAAGTGGGTAAGTTGATATGAACTCAAATGTTTGGTCATCTAACAAACGAACAAAGTGCATTTCAGATTCTTCTGCACATGACTGGTTTTTCAAACTACAGATGGCAAAAGTCCGGGACTGTTCCTGATGGCAGATACGGCGTGCATGCTCCCCAAGTGGTATAGAGCGGATGTGAAGCTTCTGGATGTCATCAATTGTGCCAATAGTAAGCTCGCCTTCTTTTGCAATTGCAAGGCTGCAGATCAGAAACCACTAGTTAAGGAAACTAAACTAATCATTACACAAGATACAACTAAAACAAAGTAAGGAGATTAAGTTTCTTTACCAAATAACTGAAACTTGCTAAGCAAGTCATAAACTTAATAACCATGTTAACACTACCCCAGCACATACATTATTAAGATAACATTCTTGTCTTACCCTCACAGTTGCAAGTTATTGCAAATGAATTTCATATACTTTTGGAGTGGCATGAGAATATTTGCTCGGTAAAATTATAAATTTCATAATTTCTGGTTTTACCCAAATCATTTACTTTAACCCTTTTTTCTTAAAAATGAATAATTATATTCAACAATTAACATCACAGTGGTGTCACACTAAATTATCCATAAATAACAGAGAAAATGAAAAGTCATTCTACATAGCTCAGATAATGAAGGAGTTCTACCTGTCTGGAAAAGCAGCAGAGTTGAAAGGGCACATATGACTAACTTCTTTCAAATTTACATTACTATAAAGCAGCTTCTTATTACTGCTATAAATTACGGTTGGCCTATCAGATGCAGCGAATACATGTGTGGTATTCTTGGATGAGAAGGTACGGAGAGTTATAGGCTGGGTCCCAAGAGAAACCTTCTTCCTATCTGTCAACTCACCGGTTTTCATGTTCAATAGAAAGTTTAAGAGATGGCCATCCCCAAGTGCACATAACAAGTAAGAAATCTGAAAAGGAATAAGCAAAAGAGTTATTCATGGAGGGGGAAAAAGGTTATAAACAAGACACTGGTAAAAACAAAGAATAAAATGACAAGACACATTTTCTCAGTATCCATCTATGCTAAAAGAATTAATCCAAAATGGAGCCATGGTTGATTTTATCAGAAAAATTAACTTTTTAATAGTATACATGGCAACAATTCTTGCAAGTGCCATGCATCAAATTATGCTCCTCAAACTGGATCGCAAGTAAATCAACAAAGTTCAAGCAGAACCAAAAGCATACCCCTTCAAAGGCACAAAGAAGAACCGACCGAGGTATGATTTCTCCTCCCAAATGCTCCTTAGTGATGAGATTCAGGTCAGGGAGTGAAAATATCCTAACACTAATATCTGTCCACATTCCAACTGCAGCTATCTGACTATAGTTAGGATTTTCACCAATGGGATTAATGTCAAGGCATGAAATCTCGTACTCCAGCTGTGCATGCTTTACTTCTGTCAATATTCCATCACCAATTTCTAAATAAACTAAATGTCCACCCCCAGTTGCTAGTAAAACCTGTCATAAAGTAGTGCAAAGATTACACCAGTAACTAAAACTAGAACATGCCAAGCTTGAAGTTAATGCAGAATACCAAGAGGTCACATAAAATATCCAAGCTCACCAAAAGTCATCATAACAGGTGTAAAAAAATATAAATATAAAAGAGAGATGGAAATGAGTTTCTGAGCATGATTTATTTTGTATGATAGCACCCCTACATGCGACAAATAAAAACTATCATCTACAACCACAAAATTAGCTTATTATAAAGCAGTTTGTTTCTTGTCCAGTCAGGCTGTAAGCAACTCCATTTTTAAGGTGTGGTTTGCCATTAAGAGAGACAACAGACAGGCTGTACACAACTCCATTTCTGAGGTAGGTTTGCCATTAAAAGAAGCAACTGAGTATAGAATAAGAATGCAAAGACCACACTTGAATCTGAGTAGATAGACCCAGGCATAAAACTCATAGTATGGGATGGGAAACAAACCTGGCTTGCATTGGCAGTTGCAACATTAACTGAATAACCTGATGGAGCTTTCCATTCATTTCGCAGCTCCCTGGATGTAGAACTGACAAGTCTTACAGAGCTTGAAGTTACCTGTCACAGAAGTTGGATCAGTTAGTGCATAAAAAATAAGATATTTATTCTCATTTATCACACACATAAGTATTTACATTATAAACCTGAGGAAACAAGCAAATGAAAGAAGACATGGTTGCAACAAACTGCCTTAAGTCATTTTTATCAGCTTTAGATATTCACTTCTTTTAAATGGAACAGACATCCCATGATTAACAGCTGTTTCTCAACCAAGACCTTGCAATCATAAATAGAAAATAATTAATTACTAATGCCTACCATCACATCATCCATCATAAAGAGTAAGGTCAATGACTTCGTGGAAAATTTGTTTAACCTCATAAAAATTACTGTGTGTGTGAACATATATGCCCAAAAAGGGTAAACAGAAGTGCCTCTCTTAGGGCATTTATTACAAAACAAGATACCTTTTTTTTTCCCCCACTTTTTTCTCTTCTACATTCAACTCAACTGTGAAGGGATTGTAAATAAGTCTAGCCTGTTAAATTTGTTTCAGCAGTCTGCATACTTGCTTACAGTTTTTGGTCAATTACAGGTTTACACATTAAAAGCTGTACAGTTTTGTTTCCCTTTACAGGACAGTTCTTGTCGACTAGTGGACAACTGATATCTTTTTTCACTTTGTTTAAATTCATCAGCATACATTTGCTTGTTTCTGTTTATTTACTTGTTTTAAAAGAGCAGATACGATAAGAAAACCTACTTGCACAAGTTGATTGTAAAGAGCATCATGGCAAAACAAAGTCTGCGCTTGAGAACAGAAACCCTCTATCTCAGTTTCTTCAAGCTCATCCTCAAGATTCATTGCCAAAATTCGTGTCTCACTGATAAAACTAACCACCAAGAAGGTATCAAATGGATCATCTGTTGATAATCTTAATGACCACATTCCTTTAATACCTTGCAATTCCACTGATGCCTACAATGTCGCATATGTTCACCAAAAGTGAGTTTCATGAAAATGTACAAGTACTTTGACAGAATTGCAGAGACAAAAGGATAAAAGAAAAAAAAAATCATACCTGCTCATTAATTCCTATTCCATTTCGAACTATACGGAGAGAACCATCCTTGTAAGCTCCAGAGCAAGTTACAACCTGACCTTGGCCTTGCCTCTCGAGGTCAACCACACAGAAGTCAACAATTGGCCCCAAATTGACATATCTTTCCAAAACTTCAACATATGAACCTTTTGCATCGGGTTGTAGATTTAGTTTTATAAGCTGTTTTGGCACCATATAGAATGTCAACATTCACTATCACAAATTATCTTAAAAATTCAGCTATTACTTTTAACTTACAACCATAAACACAACATGGACAACTTTTTTTTATCTTATTCACTCCTTCAAGTTGAAAACATCAAAACACACAGCAAAGAATGAGAGGAGGAATCATCCCTATTTTCTTGAGTGAAGGTGTTAAGAAAGATGGATATTTCATGAATAACTCCTGATGTGGCATCTACAAGGTGAAGTTTCACCAACCATTTCTGGTATTACCTATGACATCTCTAAATTTGGATATTTATAAGAGAAGCAACTGATACGTCATAGGCCATGCATGTGCATAATTAAAATTAAGCTTTCTGAATATTAAATTAGGTAGTAAGTGGGATAAATGGTTGTTGGCAGAAAAGACAGAAAAAGGCCAGGAACAATGGATTGTGGTAGATTGGAAAAATAAGTTTTATTACTTTAATTAACAAATTGCTCCAAAAAATTCACTATTAATTAGTTATTCTATAAAAACTGTAGATTTCAATGGTCAGGGACTTCTATAAAATATGTGTCAAATTTCCTATATTGAAAACTCAGACGTACATGACTAAGTAGTAGGATATTCATACAACATAAGTCTTGTTTTCTTCATATACCAGTCATCCATAAAACAACATAGATACAGAACCCAAAATAGATTATATCAAACATAGATAGGTTATAATGCTATCTCAAGATTCAAGCAGAATTAGGTTTAAACTTCAGGAAAACATTTTGAAGACATACATTGAAAAATGAACAAACATCAACAAACATTATGTCCACCAAACCTGTGAATCTCCATAGCTTGAGCCAATATACACAACTGCATTATCCAGATATGATATAGTAGATGCAATAGAAGTTTCACCCAAAAGCTCAATTTTGAGTCCAGTAACCCTGACAACAAATATATGGAACAATTTACAAGATATCCCATCAAAACAAGCTGTCCACAGTAAGAGCTAAGCTTTTTTTGTGTTACAGACAGAAGTAATAAAAGGTATAACGTTTTCCTACAGGATCTACAAATTTGACAGTTATTACGAGACCGAATCACTTACTTTTCTTTCTCATGAGTTATAACCAGGAGGTGAAGAAGCCCAGCATGATCACCAAGTAAATACCTAGAACCGTCAGCATCAACTCTCCCATAGGCTTTCGTGATAGACTAGTGTGCCAAAGAAAATAAGTTAAAAGCCATACAGAACCAATTGCCACTAGCAACTTTTCAGAAAAATACCATAGCAATGCTTAAATAAAACGGCAGGAATTCTAGGAATAACTTACAGGTCTGGTTGGGATTGCTTTAAAAGCATTGGCACTACAATAGACAATTGTCTCTTCTCCAATTATAAGGACACCACAGAGAGGTGGGGGGACTGGTATGAGCAAATCAGCCCCATTGTCCAGATTATTCTGAGACCAAGGCCCCTCAACAAAGTCTTTATCCTTCAAGGCAACTTCATATGTTTTAACGTGCCGAGCATCTTTGTTATCCTACAACAATGAAAGGGAAATATAAGATCTGTACATTATTTTGTAAGACCTATCTGCTTTGATATGCAACCACAATTCATTAAAGATATCTTTTCATATACAACACAGATATATGACCATCAAACAGTGTAGAAGATTGCTAAATAGTACCTGTCAGCAAAGCAATTATTTTACGATACTCTCTAAAATGTGTGAAACAATCCAAAGCACCCATAATGTTTCAGAAATATATTCAATTAGGATACTTTATTGAAACTTCTACATAAAAAATAATGCCAGCTGAGTTGGACACAGGTATATGAAACAGGAAGTATTTTTCTATGCAAACAAAATCTTTACCCATACACACGCGACTCTCCATTGTGGCTACATCCAAACTTTTATAATTTCCCTCTCAACTCACCCAACTTCTATTGTGAATCTCCTTTCAACTTTAGAGTGACCAGATAAAAAATGCACAAAAATGGGCAATGTGAATAATGTTACAAAAATTTATGCAAATGCAATAAAAAAGTAAAATCCACACTTCCAAAATACAAATAAAGAAGCATGAAGAATTTATGAACCTGGTAGAGCACTACAATTGTTGGTTTTGCACAACCATAGAGAAACTTAATATCCAAAACTTGAAGTTCCTCCAGCCTGGTAATTAATAAAAAAAAGGGAGTTAGCATCTAGGATGTATTACTTTGAGTCACATTTCAACTAAACTACTAGGAAACAGATAAAGCAAGAATACATATTCAATTGAAGATGAGAACATTAACATAGAAATCAACTGGGATGCATGTTTTAGAGGCTAAACTCAATCCACCACTTCATTAACCCTCATTAACCCACATTAACCAACATTAGAAAATCTTCTGAAGGGCTTAATCTGAAATCTCCGACTGATGAATAATAGGTTTGCCATTTGCAATTCAATATGCTTGAACCCAATCAAACAAGAGAACCAAACTTGAGGCTAACAAGCACTTTCAAGCTAGAATGCAGCTTAGGCAGATACCAACCTATTTTGATCTACATTACCAGTGTATGTAGACAAAGAAATATGAATTTAGCGAGTGGAAAATAGTAACAAATTAGGGGTGGCAATGGAGGGAGGGCAGGGGAAGGCAGGGGACCAGCATCCTCGACTCATCTCCGATATTTTGCATACATCCCTGCCCCATCCCCGTCTCTATAAAAAATACTTAGGGGCATCCCCATCCCCTCCCAGAATAATAACTGGAGATCTTCAAGGGTCCTCGTTTCCCCAATAAACCACTGAATAACCAATATATTTTAGTTTCTGAATTTAATTTAATTATATTAAAATAAAAATAAAACTTGACAATATATCTTATATTAACATTAATCCATTAAAAAAATTACACTATAAAATACAAATTATCAGCATGATTATCTTCGTCAATCTTCATAATACTATAATACAAAGAAAAAGAAATTACTTTCATATCAATAATAAAATAAATGAAACAGATGTAGATACTAAAATTAATATTTTTAACTAAGTCCTAAAGTTTCATAGTATATTTGTATAAATATTTTGATATACTAACATTTAATATTTTATAATTTAATTTTTATTATTTATTCAATAATAATTCTTAACAATACAATTAACTTTAAAAATTAAAATGGGAAAATGGAGAATCCAGCTCATTCTTGTCTCTTCCCCGAAAAAGAAATTAGATAAAAAATCATCCTCATTCCCTCCTCAAATAATAACTTAGATATAAAATTATCCTCATACCCTTCCCAAATGGGAAAAATCGCCAGTTCCCGTGAGGATTTCTACCATCCCTATAACAAATACATAGTGAATTTATATAGTAGCCAAGTTTTTCAACTTGAGAGCATAGGGAAGAAACAAAAGAATACCTGATGTTAAACGCTTCTTTGAGCTGGCCTTTATTGTCAAAAGGAATTACCTGAGGGAAAAAAATATAAAAAAAAGAATTGATTTAAAAATTAAGCATAAAAAGAATTAAGTATAAAAAATAGAAAAGAAAGGACATAACAGAAGAGAAGGCATCAAACTACATACCTTGAACAACCCATCATACAAATGGAGTCCGATTAATCTACAATCAGGATCAATTATTCCGATCTGCAGAAGGGGTCAAAATAGAGTGAAAGTGGAAGTGGAACAACCTTTGCTAAAATTTCATTAATATTGACAGGAAAACACTTCAACCATACAGAGAGAAAAAAATATATACATTGTAACATAAAACAACCAGAAGAATTTATGAGAATTTTTACCTGACCATTATCTGTAGGACGGCCTATACGGTCAGAGACATCCCCCATAGCTCTACACAATAAGTGCAAAACTTCATCAGTGCAAGAATGGAACAGATATGTGATATCAATAAATTAAAAATAAGAAAAAAAAAATTAAAGTTAACTAGTTCTCACACATTGAAGACTAGCTCTACAAACTCTTTAAAATCAAAAGATTAAAAGCTACTATGTGACGTTTATGAATGTTTCAATGGAGAGAGTTAACTTTCTGACAGAAAATTGATCGTAAAAAACAAAGGTAAATGATAAGTAAAGGGACCAAACAAAAAATTAGCAGCCGATATAAGAGACCAAATTTCACACAGTTTCCAAATTCTTGGTCATTGTTAAGATATCCTTTTTCGACATTAGCTTAAAAAATGTCAAACATCTGCTAATCAAATGATAAAAGCTAATTGTCACTTTGTTTTTTTTTTTTTTCTTAAGCTTGAACCTTGTAATGAGCTCAGATGACTCCGCATCCCACTGAAGAACACAAAATTTGTATCTTTCTGTCGCAATAAATAGAAAATCCTGTGCTTCACCCTGATATGAACAGAAACCATTAAGTAAAACCAAACCACAACCTATATCAGAACTGTAACTGTGTAATTCTTATGAGAATAAAAATGGCAACTCACATGAGGGCGGAAAAGTTCAAGCGTCGCAATTCTTCCATATATTGGTACATCCAACATAGGCTGAACAAGAAAACACTTAATGTTAACAAAGCTTTCCCTAGTTTAAAATGCATTTGTATTGTATTAATGGAAAACTCAACTCAACGCAGTCAAGGCTCCAATTGAAGCACTAATGAGTACACTTATGCAAAAATATAAGAAAAAACATAATGTATGATACCTGTAGTCCCAAAGGAGTAAGCAAATGTATTTCGATGCGTGTACATTTCCTGAAAGGAGATTGAACTATAAATAGACTGCCAATGGATCAAAATGAACTTTCAACACAAAATCCAACTAAATTTGAAGACAGCGCAAAATAATTAATTGAAAAGTGTACTCGTGACACCAGAATGAACCGCACAACAATTCTTTCACAGAGCTTTCAGCAAATATACAGCTAAAAAATCAGATATAGCACAATCAGTTCCAAAGCAAAGCAAAATGCACTGAATGGGAACAATTTTTTTCTCAATTACATTAGTATTTGTTCAATGCAGGAAAAAAAATGCAATTTTAAAATGAATTACAACTAAATAATGAATAAATGTAAAAATATATATATAATAATAATAATGACAACAATAATCAACTAAAAAGAAAGCAAGAATCACAAATAAACAATTTATAAACCAAACGAGATGAAAGTTTTCTTGATTAAATTAATAGAAGGTCAGTTAACAGGAAATAAAGAGAACAAACTATAATTGGATAAATCAAAACCCTAGAGCAGGAAAATACAATAAGAACGGAATATCTGCAACAAGAAAATGAAAGTAATCAAATACACACTAAACAAAACAGATAATGAGAAGAATAAGAAATGGAGGAAGAGGCGTTACGCAATGATGAGATTGAGTTCTTGCGGGCTGGTGAAATTGCCGACGCAGGAGTGAGTAACGTTAGTCGGCTTGTGAGCCGTAACGACGTAGTTCCATATACTCATCGTTGTTTCTCTTTCGCTCGATGGTCTATGGAGTCGTTGAAGTGCTGTCGATTTTTTTTTTCTGTTTTTTTTTTCAATTGGAGTTACTATTATTATTCTTCTGGATTCTGAGATTTCCTGCTTCTGTGCAGCTCCTAGCTCTCATTCCTTCCTTTATTGTCACTGTGGCTCAGCGAGGAGGTGAGGTGACGAGGCTTGAGAGCTCACACGTGGGCTTACAAACGAAACGTTTTTAATTTAGGAAACTCACGTCTGAATCCCTTGATTTTTATGTTTTATCAAACAAGTCAATAGTATATTCATTTATTTCAAATACACTCTCATGAAATTGATATTTATTATTATTATTATTATTTTTACCATTACATTATAATATGTGAGAATATCAATGACATACTAAGTGCTAATGTTATAGGAATATAGTATATCCATTTATTTCAAAAAATAATGACAATAAATTTTTTTTTTTACCATTACATTATTATATTTGAGAATATCAATGATATATTGTGTACTTATGTTATATTAAGTAGAAGAAATATAATTCAAGAGTTCTTTCTTGAACACTCTAGTTTCTCTAAAAAAAATAATAATTCAAGTTGTTATAGCCACTCTCACAACGGCAGGGCCGAACTCAGAAATTTATATTACCTCATGTTAAACTAAAAAATTTTATTTTAAAATAAGCAGAAAAATTCATAAGCATAAAGAAATACTTTAAATAAATAATGACACAAAAAACCTTATTTATATAATACGTACTGTGAACAAAAATTGTTATATATTAAAATAAGCGTAAAAACAAAAAGACAATTCAAATATAAAAAAATACTATTTTTCAATTATAACCTATAATAACATATAATTATATAAGGATTAATAAATCAATTAAGAATTTTAAGCTAAAATAAAACAATACATGTAATTACAATCAATTTAAAATTGCAAGTAATACTTTAATATTTGAAATCCATGCTTAAGTCTTAAATAAAATGAACAATTAAAATTTATTTATTTTCTAAAATAATAAAAATATTATTACTAAAAAGTTTCGATAATAAACTAAATACAACCCAATAAAATTGTATTTAGATGCTGCTATTTTTTTTGCGAAGTGTTCTAACTCTCTTTAAATAACTAAATATTGATGATTCTTTTATCAAAAACTCCTAAAAATACTCAAATTTTATTTTCTTACTTTTTCTCCTAGTTAATATAATTAATAAATGAAATCTCAAAATTAACATAAAAATTTTATTAAAATATTGATAATTACTACTATATGCCATTTTTTGAAATACTTTTAATACTAGTGATAATTTTTTGTTAGATTGACATACTACTTTTTTTAGAATTTTTTAAAATTAAATTAAAGCAATAATAACATTTTAACCCCTAATGTTTTCAATCTATTTAGTAAATATATAATTTAATTATTTTATAAAATAAGTCACTAATTTCAATTGAAAAAATAATTGAATTAAGGACATATTTAAAAATAAAACAAAAACTCTATTATAATGAAAATATAAAAGTAATTGAATTAGGGATATATGTGAAAATAAAGTAGAAAGTTTGCTATTATCTAAAATTTATAAAAATGTAAGGAATATAAATAATTTCTTACTAATAAGACCGGGCTACAGCCCACCCTAGCCAACGAGTAGCTCCGCTGCCTCACAATGGAGAGTACTGAAACAAGTTGAACACAATTTAGTTTGGGTGAGTTTGTTATATTAGATTATATTATATTATTTTAATATTGATATATTATATTATATTATAATAATATTTAGTATTGTACTGTATTATATTAATTTTTTTTGTGGATGATTTAAATTATATATTATATTATATTATATTAATATTTATTTAAAATAATTATATTCATATTTAAATATTTATTCTTAGTTATATTAAAATATAAATTTATTAATAAATTATAATGTAAAAATAAAAATACAATATAATATTACTAAATAATAAATTATATATTTATTAATTTATATATAATAATTATAATGTAAAAATAAAATTTTATATTAAATTAAAATTTTATATTTATTTATTTATTATTATTGTTATTATTATAAAACAAAAACAAAAGAAAAGTAAAAGTAAAAGAGAAAAAAAAAGGAAAAAAGTAAAAAAAAAAATAGAGGAAAGCTTATGCATAAGCGAAATCCGTCAACACAATATTTTATATATACAAAATTATTAGCCAAATATATTATAGTAGTAAGTTAATATAATATAAAATTATAATACGAAGTAATATAGTGTGCTAAACACAACTTTGTGTTTGTTGGAATGGAGGTATCATTTATTGTTATATTGAGTGGATTATCTTTTCTCCCTGCAGTTTAGTCATTTATTTGTTGTAAATTGACTCCACGATTTGCTAGTGTAGTAATATGCGTATATAAAATTTTTTCATATATACAGATTAGAGAGAGACATATGCAAGTGGACAACGTGCCGACAAACTATGTTACTTGAAAAATCATAAAAATTATGTCATTGTTATTTCATGATTAATAATAATAATAATGACAACAGGTCAACAGCAGTGATATAGATAGCTATTGGAACAACTTGAGTTTGAATTAAAATTTCTCAATAATTTTGTTTTGAGTATTCTCTAGTAGGTTACGGCAAAAAGGATATTCAATTATAGGTTTTGGGCTTTGTTGCCGGTTTTGGAACTTCCAACGGCACCGGTTACAAAACGTAGGTGTATTTAGAAATGAAAGAAAATGTCGGAGCATATCAATTTCAATAGCCCCACCGCTCTAAAGATTTTGTTTTATTGTTTTTTTTTCCTTTAAATTGATGCCATCAAACATTCAATTTTTTATAAACTATTTATGAACTTTTTCATCGGATCATTTACTAAAAGAAACTATTAATAATGGATCCCATTACGTTGAAATTGCTGTGCGGTAGAATTTTTTTTTATAATTAAATAATTAAAATTATAATATATATATATATATATATATATATATATATAATTTATCTGTATTATAAGGTATTTAATAAGAAAACAAGCCGGCGATGGATTAAAATTGACGATATTTTTTTTTATATATTTTTGTTAATGTAAATTGAATTTTAAAACGATAGGTGTATGCAATGCAACATTCAATCTCAAAACCCCACTTTGTCGACTGATTCAGATTTATTGACTTCGGGAGTTGATGGAATTTTTCCTCATCCATTCCTTTCTCTGTCCAATATATTCAGTAATATCACTTATCATTATTATTCTAGAGAATAATAAATTATTTTTAAAATCCAAAATTAAGGTATCAAAAATTGAAACCAGGCAGAGAGGTGCAATAGAAATGGCAGAAAGAGTATTAACAGTTAATTTAACATAACACACTACTTTGAAAAATTTTTACAGAGCACCCAAGTTCTTAAGGCCAAGGACCACCCCAACACCAATGATGTGACCAACAGTGCCACAAGCCAACGTGTCAGCCAGAGTGAACCCAGCCGGGTCACCAGTTTGCAAGCCAGCGTCCCTCACCTCAAGCTTCAATCCTGCTGTTGCTTTCCTGTTTGCTGATGGAGCCAGCCCAAATCTCCCAGCAAATAGCATCAGGCTTGTTGTTGTCACCATTATCTGCCCACAATTGCATAACTTAACTTAAGCACAATCTACAAAAGCAGATTTGAAATCAACACATATCAGTGAAAGTGCTTACCAAATTTGTGGGTGAACCAATGAAGTCACAACGAGCACCCAAAGCTCCATTGCACTTCCTCCTCATTGGCTGAGCTGCTACCTGCCCCATTAGAATTTACACAAAACAAACATGTGCTTAATGTCGTTGCCAAATTGCTACATGAAAGATCACATCAATCAGAAAAATTGTTATAAGAACAAGTGCAATTCTGTTACCAGGCTTTGCGCTGGAGCTGCTGAGATTTGGGGCCTGAGGCCACTGAATTGTGGCATGGTCATCAAAGAAGTTGCCATTTTTCAGCTTCTACTGAGGAAATTGAATGATCAGAGAAAAAGTAATACTTGGGAATTATTTTAGCTTGTTAAGTTTTCAAGTGATATTAAAAACTGACTAGGCAGATGCTCATGAGGGCCACATGAGCGATTTGTGGCTTTAGAATGCTAGAATTGGATACAATTAGATCCTTGGTGATGACGTGGCTGTCGACTATTGGGCTTTTTATTCGGATAAGGTTTTAGATCCCTCAGAGAAATAGTTTTTTTTTTTTTTTTTTTGTTTTTATGATTGTGGGTACTGAAAGGGTTAAGGTTTTATAGTTTTGTTGGGTTGGTTGGGCTTCACGTGATCTGGGTAGATCCAATGCCAATCGGCTCGGATCCGATCAGCTTCTATTGACCCAAAACTGTCCTTTAGCAAGTTGTTAGTTAATGAACGTCCATGGCACACAAGTTGAAGTAAATAATTTGATAATATACTTTAACAAACTGCAGTCACCTCTTGCTTCAACGTTTGACACTTATTCGCTTCAATGTTGAAGTTGTAGTTAGTATAATATTATTGACGTAATGACGTTTATAAAAAAAGATTGAGACTGTAATTTTCTTGTTGAATACGTAATTTGATCATAAAAAATTTAATGTTAATGGTTTACTTTTCATATTTTATAATTTGAGGTTCATGGCTTCCTCACCTTTACAATTTTGATTTTTTTCTATACAGTCATATAAACCTTTTTTAAACAAAAAAAAAAAACATAAAAGATGATGAAATACTATTGTTGAAAATATTATTCTTAATTTGTAATTGAATCAAATTAAGAATAATATCTCTCATGTTCTTCTCCGCTTATCTCTTCCTTCTTTCACGAGATTCGCTGTCATTTCTCTTATACGAGTAAAGGAATCAAATCGCTGGAATCATTAATTACTCTATTTAGTAAATTTTATTGCCTTTAATGATCGTACGGGTTAATCGATCCTTAGGTTTAGAATTATTTAATGGTTCATTACTAGGAAAAAAATAATAATAATAAGGTAGTTTACTTATACTTGGAAAAGGTTAATAATTAAGGCAATACAATTTTTTTTTTCTAAAAATGTAAATATAAACATTATATTCTAGGGGCATTAACTATTAAGCCCATAAAAGTAAACGTGAAATATGTACCCTCACGTCAAATACACCAAAATTTGATATTGATCAATTAATTTGTTAGTAGCCATGAAACACCGAAGAAATTCTCTCCATGCATGCATCTCTTTCTTCCTCCTTCAGCTTTTCCTACTGCATGCGCTCGCTTCAGCCTCAAACACCAACACCAACAGAAAAGCATCACCATTAGAGTTCTTTAAGCAGTTTCAGGGCACTCAAAAGGGTGACACGGTTAAAGGAATCAATGCACTCAAAAAATACCTTCACACACTCGGCTACTTGTGCAATCACAACCATAACCATGCGGACGCCGCGGCCGATGAGGACTATTTTGACGAAAACTTAGAATCAGCCATCAAAACATACCAAAGAAACTTCAACCTGAATCCCACCGGAACCATAGATCTCAAAACTGTATCAATGATGGGGAAGCCACGTTGCGGGGTGCCGGATGTCGTCAACGGGACAACAAGAATGCAGAGTGGCTCTGCCCATTATCACACTCATTATGTATTTTTTCCAGGAAGTCCTAAATGGCCCGCAACCAAACAAATAATCAGCTACGCGTTTCTCCCCGGGACTCGAGCTGACGTTCAAGAACCCGTACGCCAAGCTTTTCTGACATGGAGTAAGTACACGCCGTTTGCATACGAATTCGTTCAGGATTACGACACTGCCGATGTCAAGATCAGTTTCCAGCGAGGGGATCATGGGGACGGCTACCCGTTCGATGGTCCGGGGCCATATAATCTGCTGGCTCACGCTTTTTCACCGACTGACGGGCGGTTTCATTACGATGGTGATGAAAATTGGACGGCAGGAGCAGTCCCAGGGGCTGTTGACTTGCAAACTGTGGCTTTGCATGAGCTAGGGCATGTGTTAGGACTAGCTCATAGCCCTGTTGAGGCAGCGATCATGTACCCGGTGATTCCCGTTGGCCGTACCAAGGGTTTGAATGATGATGATATTCAAGGGATTCAAACGTTATATGCTAGCAGTTGATGGGTATCAGATGGATTAATTATTCGTTAATTAATATTGGGAATTAATTATTAGTCTTTATTCTATCGTCTAGTTTCCAAATTACAGATATTTTTTTTTTAATAATGAGAATGAGAACATCCATTTCACAGTAGATGTGGCTTCTCAGTACCATCTGAAATGAAGGATAAGAGTCTAAAAAAAAAATGACTATACGATCAGTAATACAAGGGAAGACTTACTTGGCTCTTACGAACATTTTGTTCCATTAGGCTGATTATGGCAAAAGCAAACGAGTTTACTCTCCATAAATCTTCATATGCACCTAATTTTATGCACGTCTTGCATTGATCACTATCTAAACTCCACTACAAATCGATATCATTGACACGACTTAAAAACATTTAATTTATTCTAAGTATAAGAGTGTTTAATTATAATAAAATCTGATGTAGTCAAATCACATATAATTTTAAATTTAGTAATCAGTTATTAAATAAAAAATAATAAAAAAATAGATTATCAGTCTAAAAAGTGCTAAGGTTACGAGATTCACTCTTGATATTCAAATTATGTTAATAATATTATCTCATATTTATATTTTGTATTTTATTTACTAGTTAAATATTATGTCATTTAATTTTTAAGTAACCAATTTATGGATGAATATAGAAAAAAAAAACATGATGTGCTACAAAGTGTCGACAAAAATTCAAAATATTATATAAATCTAATAAAATTGAAGTTTATAAATTAGTATGATATAGAAATATTTGGTAAGTAAAAAATAATAAATAATAAATATTTATTAAATAAATTTAACTTTAAATTCTCTTCAGAGATATATTAATTCCATAACTTAAATAATTGAGCTTCACTATTTATCTTACCTTAGTAAACACTCATATTGAAAAGATAAACATTCATTTTATTTGATAAACTTCTAAATTATATTACAATAAAAATTTAAAAACTTGAAAAAAAAATAGAAGAAGAAAAATTGAAAAAAAAAAAAAATTGCCTCTCGTCTTAGCTTTACCCTTCTCTTTCTCCTCTTTTTCTCTCTTCCCATCCTTTCTTCTTTTTCTTCTCTTTCTCTTCTTTCCATTCTCCCTCTTGCAGTTTCAGACACTTCTCTTTATATAACATGTGGTGGGTTGTCTACTTCTTCCTTTATTTATATTATATATTTATATAAGTTAAAAGTGGCATGCACTCTATCTTTTTTTTTAATATAATATATTTTATTTATTTATTAATGATTACAAAGCAGTTGTCTTTTTTTTATCTTTCATTTCAGTTCTGATTCATCCTCATTATCAAAATATACTTACAATAACAAAATATTATAATTAAGATAAAAATTAACATAATAAAATATAATTTACATAAAATTACATATATAGAGCATTAAGATAAAATGTAAGTTATGTACACATTCATTAACACTTTAAGTGAGAAAATAATAATTTAAACTTTTATAAAATATGCACTTTCTAGTATTAATCAATCATCATTAACACATAAAAATATGTTTGATTGTTGATTAAAATGATAGAAAGGATTATCAAAAGAGAGATGAGAGAATGTGGTTGAAGAACAAGGTGATGAGCCTGCATATCTTTGGAGTACTATATTTAGAGGAAGAAGAGTACTTAATTAAAGATTAATTACATACTAATAAATAAGAAAAAAATGGAGTAATTTGATTTTATTGCTTGTCTCATTGTGGCAAATTTTAAATTTGCAAAAAAAAATGATTAGACTAGAGATGCTCTTTAATTTCAAAATTATAGGTTTAATAGTGTTTCTTTATTTGATTTTATTTTGTTGATTAATATACCATAGAATTTGTAACATATGATATAGTAAAAAAAAAAAAACGTAATTAATAATTTTGGTTAAGTGGCCTATTAAAAAAAAGACTAAAAAATCAAGTAATTAAAAAAATTTTAAGTTTTATTCAAATCAAATCACTGAATTGTTGAGATAGCTTTAAATGGTAACATAGTAATTTCCTTGGTTAATCTCCGTTGGCAAATGGACAATTTTTTTAATTTGCTAATCATTTTAGAAATTCATTGTCAAGTTACAACTTATAGATGAGTGTACAAGGAAATGCTATTATTGATTTTGAGTATCTCATAAGACCTTATTTGTACAAATACAATCCCAATGAGATTACAATTTTTCCATCAATTGAATGAATCAAATTCTCTTATTTCTTTGTTTCTCCCTCAATTCCTTTTATTGCATACAATTGCTTCAACCTCAAACAGCAACATAAAAGCATCGCCATTAGAGTTTTTTAAAGTAGTTTCAGGGCTCTCAAAAGGGTGACAAAGTGAAAAGAATTCAAGCACTCAAAAAATATCTCCAAACTTTTGGCTATTTAAATTATTGTTAGCAAATTTATCGGTGAAGTAGAGCCACAACTAAAAAGAAAATGAAAAGAAAATGAGAACAAACACACTAGGACACTAGAAATTACGTAGCTCGTTGTTTAACCTACGTCCACAAGACAGAAGAAAAATTATTTCACTAATGATATAAGAATTACAAGTATTGTAATATTTTGTTTCACTTCTCAAAACTCCAATACACTTAATCTCTCAGTCACTAATTTACAAGAGTATTAAACTCTCAATTAACTCTCACACAAATTTTATCTCTAAAATAAAATGATGACGAATGGAATGCCTGAAGAGGAAAACAAATCCTCTATTGATAGGCTTCATTTCCTCTCATCATTCTATTAAAATAATAATAATAATAAATATTTTATTTTATTATTTTAATAATATATAGAATTAATCACTCTCCACACCATCCTTTATACTTGGCTATTGATATATTGCTTGCGTCTCTACTAAGCCATAAGGGGATCTACTCCATACAAATTTGTCAGCATTAATTGGCTTGGTCATAACATCTACTAGGTTCTCATTGGTATGAATCTTCTATAAATCTACACTTCCATCCTCCACCACTTCTCAAATGAATTGATATTGTACCCCTATATGTTTTGTTCTTGAATAAAAGGCTGGATTTCTTGCAATATAGAAGACACTCCGATTGTCATACAATACAAAAAATTTCTTTTGTTTATGTCCGAGTTCCTCCAGTAACCTTTGTATCCAAATAGCTTCATTTTAAGCTTGTGTAGCTTTCGTGTATTCTACTTTTGTTGTAAATAAAGCCACAACTGTTTGCATTTTCAAACTCATCGTACAGCTGCTCCTGCAAATGTAAACATATAGCCAATACAATATTTTCTTTTATCAAGGTCTCCTGCATAATCTAAATCCTCGTAGCCCCAAATAGTAAATTTTGATCCTCCATAAATTACGTGGTGGAGGATGGAAGTACTCTAGGACACAAGAAATTACGTGGTTCGGCTTTTAACCTACGTCTATGGGTAAAGACAGAAGGAAAAGTATTTTACTAGTAATATAAAAATTATAAGTATTATAATATTTTGTCTCACTTTCCAAAACTCCAATACATTCAATCTCTCACTCACTAATTTACAAGAGTATTAAACTCTCATTTAACTCTCACACAAATTTTTTCTTTAAAGTAAAATACTGAAGAATGCAATGCATGGAGAGGGAAATGAAGCCTCTATTAAAATAATAATAATATATATTTTATTTTATTATTTTTCAAATTCAAAGTTTGAATTTGGAATTTAAACTTTGAAATATTAAGTATGGCTTTTAGATCTTCTGTTTCTTCTTCCTTCTTCATTAAAAAATTATTGCTACTTCTAAATTGCATTAATCTTTTTTCTTTTTTTTTACAATCACAACGATAATATTGACCTTTCAAAAGCATTTCATAATTTACACAATCAATCTTATCTCCACGACAACTATTTCAATGAACACTTACAATCAGCCATCAAAACAGACCAAATCAACTTCAACCTGAACCCCACAGGAACCATAGATCAGAAAACAATATCAACAATAGCGAGGCCTCGTTGCTGGAATCCGGATATGGTCAATGGAATAACAAGAATGCATAGTAGCTCCCTCATTATCAGTTTAATATTTACAACACTACTTTCCATTCCCATTATGCATTTTATTCGGGAAACCCAAAATGGCCAGGCAAAAAAAAATTGTCACATAAGCATTTCGTTCTAGAAATTGATCCGACATTTATAAACCAGTTCGCCTGACTCTTGAATCAAGGAGCAAGTATATGCTTTTCATATTCAAATTGGTCTTGAATTACAACCATGCCTACATACAAATAAGTTTCTAAAGCCATGATTATGGCGATGGATATCTTTTTGACGGTCCAGGAAATATAAGGGCTCACTCTTTTAGGCAGACTGATGGGAGGTTTCATTTTGATGCTAATGAGAAATGGGTGGCGGGCGCAGTTCCAATGTTTTATGATATGCAAACTGTGGTTTTGCACGAGCTTGGTCATGTGTTGGGGCTTGATCATAGCTTTGTTGAAAAAGTGATTATGTACCTGTTACAGACTATTAGAGGTAACAATGGTTTAAATAATGATGATATTTTGGGAATAAAGACATTGTATGGTAAGTAACAATGATATAATCATAATTTCATTTTATGTAAGCATTTGGAAAATAGATCGAATAATTGGGAACTAATTATCTTACCAATCATTGTACGTGGATATATTATTGGTGTATTATTTTCATTTGACCTAAATTAATCCTACAATTATATAATGAACATTGCTTAATTAGAATATGATTGACATTGTGTAGGTGATACTTAGAAATATAAAAATAATTAATCTTAACCAAATGAAAACAAAGACTTGATGTGTTAGTAAGAAAATGTTATAGCCCAATTTTGTATATTTTTAGTGATGCAATTAATAAGGCACATCATCAATTTTTTTTCATTTCTAAGTAAAGCTCCAAGAGGTGATGCAAGAGACAACATTCATTAAATAGGTGACACATACGACTTGCTTAAAATTAAGGGAATTGAAAGTCAGAGACAAATAAAGATAAATATACCAGAATCTGTACTTTTTAAGGAACACATATATCATTGAATGGGAAAAAAAAAGACTTTAATTAATTTTATCTTAATTGGAGGGGCGATGCATTACAGTAGAGAGGAACACTCTACTTCTAATTCATTACCTTAAGAAAGGTAAGCGGAGTAGATTTCCCTCAAATATTAGAGAGGATAAAAATTTGGGTAGTACTTTATAAGATTTAATGCAAATTAGTTCCAGTAATAGTCTGATTTGTAAATATCTATAATAGTTTCATATAATATGAGTTATAGTCTGATTATAATACCAATATTTAAAAAAAAAATTTAACCAAATGAAAACAAGGACTACTGTATTAGTAATAAAATGTTATAGCCCAATTTTGTATAATTTTAGTTATGCAATTAGTGAGGCACGTCATCATTTTTTTTTTTAATTTCTAAGAAAACCTAAAAGAGATGATGAGAGAAATAACATTCACTAACTAGGTGACACAGAAGGCTTGCCTGAAATTAAGAGAATCAAAAGCTAGAAAAAATAAATTTACTAGAATCTATACTTTTAAGGAACACATATAATGAATAGGGAAAAAAAAACTTTAATTAATTTTGTCGTAATTGGAGGGGCAATGTACTACAGTGAAGAGGAACGCTCCACTTTTAATTCATTAACTTATAAATTAAATTATTTTTTTTTAGACATTGGTATTATAACCAGACTATAACTCATATTATATGAGATTACTACTAATATTTATAAATTAGACTATTACTGAAACTAGTTGACATTAAATCTTATGAAGTACTGTCTATATTTTTACCCTCTCTAATATTCGAAAGACATCTACTTCACTCACTTTTCACTCACTCAATTATTTAATTAAGGAAACATTGTCTTTACTCAATTATTTTTACCTTCACTAATATACTGAAATATTTATCATTGGAGCTCTAATGTTGATGTTACTAATATATTAGTTTATTCCGCTGACAAATGTATAAATTTGGTCAATAGTACATTTTTTTTTAATTGCTAAAAAGGATGCAGATTCTCTCTTAACCCAATGTTTTTTATTATTTGACACATATCATCTAAATAATTATCTCAAAAGGATTTAGTTCACTCTTATCAAACACAAAAGTTATACATTGTTTTAGTGAAATTCTAGAAATAAATTGGCAATAGACTCACGTTAACATTTTTCCCTCTTTTCTCTCTCTTCTTTCTCATGAAATGCAATAGCTATATATGGACAAATCACACAAGATTTTACATTTTTTCTTACCATCATCTTCACTACTTTGACTACTTTTTCTTCTCACTCGTTACTTGCATATACTCTCAATAATTATCCTTAGAGTATGTCCAAAAAACTTTCAAATATCTATTTACTTACTTATGTGGTAAATAAAAGAGTGAAAAAATATGTTATCCTCAAAAAAACTCTTCAAATATAAATAAGTTAATATTATTTTAATCAACAAACTTTTTTTCTAAAGGAAAAATAAATAGTAATTAAAACATTTCACTCTCTTTCTCTAATAAAAAGTAATAAAATATAAATTGAAGAAAAGAAAATCACTCTACAAAATTGAAAAGATAAAAATATTTCTTATTTAAAGAATTTTAATTAAAGTATCTTTTGGAGTCTTAAAAGTTGACGTAACTCTTCAAATAATTAAGTAGTAAAATCTCATTTGGAAAGGTAATGCTCTTAGCCTTCAACAATAAATCCACTCATCAATTGTAAACTGTATCTCAGGAAAAATAAGCATAACCCCTTCTATTTTGGAGAAATTAACTAAAATCTCCATTGTATTTTAAAATAGCGTTAGTTTTAAACCCCTTTGCAATGCCAGCCTAGAGTTTAAATATTTTAGAAATATAAATAAAGAAAAAATAACCTATATACCCTTAATAATTGAATTAATTTAATAACAAAATATGATCAAACGTCACATGTTGCAATTTTAATGAATACTTTATACAATTAGTTGCATTTATGGCATTTCTCCTACTTCTAATTTTTCTCCATAATTTTTATTTATCATTGAAATAATTCAATAATTAAGGATATATAAACCATTTTCTCTTTATTTATATACAACATATTCAAACTCTAGCTAGTCTTATGACATCAAGAAAAAGAGTAAAATAATAAAATGATAACAAAGGTGATAGTGTTATAACGGCAGAGGAATCTAGATTTATTTTAAAACATAAGAGGGGTCTCGCTTACTTTCACCAAATAATAGGGGAATTGTACTTATTTTTCCTTGGATCCAGATTAGAAAACACTGTTAACAGTAATTTGATTATTATAGCCAATTACAAGTTTTAAACTCTAAGTTGTAGTTTACCATCTATGCATGATAAATTTATAGGAAGAAATGCCAGTAATAATTTTGGTTATTAGAATGCCATAAAAAAAAAAAAAAAAAAAACCTATAAAAAGAAGCCTGAAATGAATAATTAAGCACTAAAACCATACCAAATAAACCAAATTTCCTATTGCAATTTTTCAGTCATCATGAAATATAGAACCATTTCCCTCCTAGCATTCATTTATTTCTTTCTCTTTCAATTCCTCTTACTGTCTTCACATGCTTCAGCCTCAAAAAACAAGAGAAAAGCATCGTCATTAGAGTTCTTTAAGCAGTTTCAGCCTTTCAGGGCACTCAGAAGGCTGGTCACAAAGTGAAAGGAATCCATGCACTCAAAAAATACCTTCAAACACTGGGCTACTTAGCTCACAATCGACAGAATCAATCCAATGTTCATAAGGACGTCGATGATCAATTCGATGACATCTTAGAATCGGCTATCAAAATGTTCCAAATAAACTACAATCCAAATCCCACAGGAGCCCTAGATCTGAAAACAGTATCAACAATGGGGAAGCCACGTTGTGGGGTTCCAGATATCATGAATGGAACAACTAGAATGCACAGTGGTCCTGCTCCATATTATAACTTAAATATTTCTAAACGTCTCCATTCTGATCATGCATTTTTTCCCAAAAAGCCTAAATGGCCATTAACCAAAAAGTCATCACCTACGGATTTCAGCCTGGAACTCGAGCTGATGTTCAGGAACCAGTCAGGGTTGCTCTTCTACAGGGGAGCAATTACGTTCCTTTCACATTCCAAGGGACCGATGATTACGACAAGGCTGATATCAAGATCAGTTTCCAGTGGGGGGATCATGGCCATAAGTTGGCTCACGCTTTTAGCCCGACGGATGGGAGATTCCATTATGATGCCGATGAGACCTGGGTATTAGGTGCAGTTCCAGGTGGTTTTGACATGATGACTCTGGCTTTGCATGAGCTTGGACATGTCTTGGGACTTCAACATATATAGCTCTGTTGAAGCTGCAATTATGTGGCCCTTAATTCATAACGGAACCACTAAGGGCTTGAATG
Organism: Murraya koenigii; assembly: GCA_025617385.1. Lineage (NCBI taxonomy): Eukaryota > Viridiplantae > Streptophyta > Magnoliopsida > Sapindales > Rutaceae > Murraya > Murraya koenigii. The sequence continues at coordinate 31,019,074 of CM046815.1, forward strand.
ATGATGATACTGTTGGAAAAATATGTTCTTTAAAGTATATTTATATTTATTGTAATAAATAATATTTCTGATTAATAAAATAAAATGAGATATTTTATTCATGTATCTTTATTGCATTAATATTTTGAGTAAAGTCCATTTAATCATATTATATGTATTTATGCGATCATCATGTGGATTTGCAGAAGACATAAATACAAGTTATCTTATGATTAAATAAAATAAGTTCGCAGTTGATAAATAAAATTGGGCACTTTATTTAGGTATAGACTGTAATAAATTCATTGAGTGATTCGTCTTAATCATGTATGAATTTATTGATATAGTATGTCTACATTGAACTGGATCACATATGAGATTGAATTAACCTAGTAATAACTCTCAGACTTATTAAATCTGCATTGATTTATTGTAATCTTAATCTTGAGTTAGTTATGATTTTATTATTGTAGTTGTTATTTCATTTGAGTTACCAATGGGCATGACATACACATGTAGTCTAAGTTACTCGGTATCTTGGTGGGAGCAATTACAAGTATTAAAATTATAGATTAATAATATAGAATTTGTACGACACATCTCTTGATGGGTTTTAAGTACTTGATCATAGAATTCTCTGGTCAGAGTGTCTCAACATAAATAAGTATGTTGAAAATGATCATTAGAGAAAACCAGTAAGTATCAAGGAACAAAATGTAATTAAATTGATTTGACAGTTGAGATATCAATTTAAATTAACGATGTGGTACAAAGGATTGTGCAGTAAAGAAATCAATGAGCTTGGGCGAATTATATTCGAGCATACAATTATGGAGGTCAATTCCTATCTTATAGTGGAGTAGAATTGAAATTAAATAATTATATTTATTTAATTATAAATTTAATTATTGTAGTCACTATTGTATGTTCTCAAATGATCCCCGGGTTAGCTCATTTAATTGACAACACCATCACTGGACCCAAAAGTAAGAAAAACTAACATATTAGATAAAAATCATAATTATAATATTTGTTAAGGCCTAATATGTTATATTCAAGTGTAAATGGGGGCTTGTAATATTTTACAAGGTGGTCTCCTAGTTAGTTAAACATTATTTCCACTTTTACATAAGTGGAGAGATAGTTAAAAAGGAATTCTATTTTAAATAGAAATCCTAATCCTAACATAAAAGGACTTTTCATAAGATATTATAAAAGGGGCATTATTCTCTTAAGAGAGAAAAGAATCCTATGGATTTTAAGAAAAATAAAGAAAACATCTAAGAGGAGCCAGTTACAATTGGAGAGTGATGAAACAGACGCCCACACATCCAATGTTGATCAAACTTAAGTCATAGCCTGGAAGATCGTTTGGAAACAGATCTACAACTCTTAATTGTTCATCTTGAGTCATAGCCTGGAAGATCGTTTGGAAACGTATCTACAACTCTCAATTATTCATCTTCTCAAAACATTAAGGTATGAATTTCTAGATTACTTAATTTTTATATGTTGTATGAGATCGGTCCTAAAAGGTTTTAATTGAAAAAGTAAAAATCTAATTTTATTCCCTACAAATATTACGGGAATTAAGATATTATATGGTAGTTGAAAGTGTATGATTAGAAAGATATAATATAATGGGAGCTGTTAAGTTATAGTTTGTTGTAACTTACCTCTCTCACATGAACAATATCATAGTGATAGGATTTATACTGTTCATGTGAGAGGCCTTGTTCTAACTTAGGCAAATCCTGATATAATTCATGCTTTTTCTAGTTTTTTACATTTCCAGCATTTAATTTTTGAAAAAAAAAAAGGGGTATACAAAGCTTTAAATTTTCTTGGAGAAATGAAAATAATTCTCTACTCAAAGTACAAAAATAAAGAAAATTTAGGGAGAAAAATAAATTGAAACAAATCAAAATTATTTACTTATTTATTTTGCATTTAGTAGCTTGCAACAATCCGTTGATTTTCCAATATAAAGTAAGCACATCAATGACAAAATTAAATAATCTATTGTGATTCTCATTCCCATTCCGATTTCATTTCATTTTGATTCTAGCTAATTTTTATTATGGATTAGTAAATTCCCCATCATGAATTCTTTCTTTCTCCTTCAATCCATCTTACTTCATGCTCTTCCTTAGGCCTCAAACAACAACAGGAAGGCAACGGCATTAGATTTTCTTTAAGCAGTATGAGAGGAAAGGTGTCAAATTTAGTTAAAGGAATCAATGTACTTAAAAAAAAAAAAAATCGCTGCTTAAATCACGATAAGAACCCATCAAAACACGCCTCACAATGCCAATCGATGAGAATTAGGTGATGTTCCATGGGCTCTAGACTTGCAAACTATTTCGTAGCAGTTGAAGTATGATCAGAAAGGAATTGAGGACTAGAAGCCACTAGAATCATCATCTCCAATGATTATCTCTATGTGAGTTATTGGTACGGCATTTTCATTTTATTTTTGTCTTAAAATTTACAGTATTATTCATTTATCGAAATTACATTTCGTGCATGTATCCTTTTAATTAACAGCAGTGGCAAATAAAAAATAAAACTTACAAAAATTAGCACATAAAATCCTTTCAATTTATGTATTCAAAATTTAGGCGCACGTGTGAATGTTGAAATTAAATTGTAGCTAGTAGTGACTTCTCTGATGAACGTGCGTGAGTGATTAGTTGCCGTAACTCTTATCAATTGGTGCCAGTTATTTAATTTATCATTTGAGATATAAGCCTTGTACCTCATTTGGCAAATGGTAATAACGACGATCGATGACGATGGTAGTTGCATTTGTTATACCAAATATATATGTTATTGGATCACAGTATAATTAATGAACATCATAGATTGTGGTTGAACATGTACGTACACAAATTAAGACGAACGTCGTCAACGATGAACTTGTCAACAACGACGAAATTTAAGATGAGCGTTGTAATTAGTCCCTCAAATCAATAACATTAAGTAACAAAAGAGCATTGCCACAAACTGTTTAATAATGCGCAACGAAAGCGTATTTTTAAAAGTTAATTAGTGGATTTCACGGCATGCATGCGTGATATACACATTGTTAAATTCTTGTTGACTTATCTGCTTTTGATTGTAATAATATAGACAGTAACGTTCAAGAGTGTACAATTTGACGACGAGAAAGCCTATAAATATATAAGCAACTTCGACATCAGATTAATTAACTTATAATTAACCATGAATGCCTTTTGTCTGCATGCGTTCATTTCTTTCTTTCTCCTTCCTTCAACTCCTCTTAATGCATGCACTTGCTTCAGACGCCTCGAACAACAAGAGAAAACCATCGGCATTAGAGTTCTTTAAGCAATTTCAGGGATCTCAAAAGGGTGGAAAACTGAAAGAAATCCATGAACTCAAAAAATACCTCCAATCACTTGGCTACATAAATCAAAACAATATTAGCCCTTCAAATCCCCTTGATAATTCAAACAATGAATCTCATATTGACGATGACTATTTTGATGAAAATTTAGAATCAGCCGTCAAAACTTACCAAATAAACTTCGACCTGAATGCCACAAGAACCCTAGATCTTCAAACAATCTCAACAATGGCGCAGCCGCCTTGCGGGTTTCCTGATATCATAAATGGAACAACAAGAATGCACAGTGGCTCTGCTGATAAAAAATATGACATTGATTACGCTTTCTTTAAAGGATCCCCGAGATGGCCGTTAACTAGAAAAACCCTAACGTACGCGTTTCAGCTAGGAACTTGAGCTGACATTCATGAACCAGTTCGAGTAGCTCTTCTGTTGTGGAGCAATTGGACACCGTTCACATTCGAAGGTCTAATGATTACAAAAATGCTGATATAAAGATCAGTTTTCAGCGGCGTTATCATGGGGACAGGGCTCCTTTGGACGGACCAGGGATTATGTTGGCTCGTGCATTTGCTCCTCCAGACGGGAGGGTACATTTCGACGGCGATGAGAATTGGGTTATGGGTACATTTGAAGGGGGTATTGACATGCAAACGGTGGCTTTGCATGAGCTTGGACATGCGTTGGGGCTTTCTCATAGCTCTGCTGAAGCAGCGATTATGTGGCCGTCAATGCCAGCAAGAACCTCCAAGGGTTTGAACGATGATGATATTTGAGGAATGAAGATTTTATATGGTAGGCAGTAGTAGTAGTTGATGCAGTATATATTATTAATTCATTATCAAAAATGTTATATATATAAGCCAATAGAATGAATTGATTGTATCAATGTTGATTTATTAATTTGATCTAATTTAGTATTAGAATTATTGGCACATAATAAAAGTTTTACTTGGCAAATCAACTTCAATTTGGATCCGCATGAACCCTCTCTCTCTATTGTTTTAGAAGTTTAAGATATCAATTACTTTGACTAGGATCATCTCTCTTCTGATTCAGCTCTTTTAATCCAGCTCTTTTAATCTTTTACAGATCTCGTTTCACGTGTCTTTTAGTGCTAGTGCATGATTAGAATTAAACTAGCTTTACACTTCACCCTCAAAATAAACTTTAAATAAAAAGGAGAGAGAAAAATTATTTTCTCAAAACACACAAAAAGATTAAATCCTCAACTTCATTAATAAATTAAAACAACCACCACTAGGCCAAAGAACAGTTGACAAAGTCATTGATTTTTTTAAAAAAAATAATTAAAATAATAATTAATTTTGTAATTAATCATTTTATTTATAGCATATATAATTTTGTAATCTAAATTTGCACGTATGAACTTAAGGTTTATGATTTTGTATTAAAAATTTTATAATTTAATTTTCAATATGTACTTAATTTAATGGCAGTATATGTGTCTTCACATCACGAATAGAATAAGTTAGGCCATTAATTATTTTAATTAATTACGATCTCATAAGACATGCTATAAAAGTAGATAAGCCCGAAGAAGCAACATCAGCAGCAAAAATTAAGAGAAAGAAGTTTTCTGATCAGTTTATCATTATTAGCCATGAAACTCATCAGAACCAATATCTCTCTCCATGCATTCATCTTTTTTTTTTTTCCTCCTCCAATTCCCTTACTAAATGCACTTGCTTCACCCTCAAGCAACAATAACAAGAAAGTATCAACACATATATATTATCATTTTGTGTTACCCTATAACTTATTACCCAATCAACCAGATATCAAATCAAAGTAATCAATATATCTACACAGAGAGAAAGAGACCAAGAAGAAAAATTGTTGAAAAGAAAATTAAGAACAACGCACACATGGCATGCAGCTTCCGTAACATGTCCTATTCAAGCAAAAGAGAGACAGCATGCATGCAAACTTACATTTGCAGAAGAAGAAAAATGAAATAAAATAAAGAGGCAAGACATTGGTTAACAAAGCACACCGATGGATGCATAGATTTATTTTTAACAAAGCACACCGATGGATGCATAGATTTATTTATCTCCGCAATTGATGTAGCAAGCGCATTGGTAACCCTCTTTAATTTTGCTCAGACAAACGCCATTTCCATTCTTCTCTTGAAGGCAACGCTGTTTGCAAGACAAAAGATTGCATCGTTGTGGATCCATCACTATCATGCACCTTCCACTTTCCTCTACTATTTCACTGCTCCCTAGCTCCCTCATTTCAACTGCTTAATTTTAGATCTCACCAAGACCAAAATGTTCTTTAATTGGAAACGTGTTACTAATATATTAAAAAAAATTCAAGAGGTAATGTGATTATTGATTAAATTTTTTTTATTTGAAACCACTAAGTTGGTGGAGAGTTAGGCTGAATCACTGTGTATAAAATAAATTAAAAAATAATAATGTAAATACATAAAGAGTGAGATATGAACCCAAAATTCCTCCAACAAATGAAAATACATAACAAGACAAAAATAAAGATCAATAAAGCAAAAAGAAACAAGAAAAATAAACAATCCTATTAGTTAGTAACAGCTACCTTAATTAAAATGAATTAATGATAGCAATTAATTAATAGAGTAATAATACGTACCTGAGTATGCAATGAGAAATATAGCTATGATATAATAGCTAAAGTAGAAAAGCTTCATTCTTCTTATTTCTTACAACTCGCAATAAATTTTATTCTTCAATGCAGGCGCGTAGTTGCTTCATCTCTATTCTCCAAGCTGTTCCTCTTATATATGTGTGTTGAGAGACGAACAGGATAAGGGTCTACACGCTTCAACTCAACAAGAGCCGTGGTGTCCACTAAATTAAGAATTGTAACATATTGCAGCTGGTTTCGAATATACATTAATTATTGCAAGTATATGGCATGGCAAGTGGTTTTTTTTTTTGTTTTTCCTCTTACGTAAATTATCAAAAAGGTTGCCATCTCCAGTCTCCACTGTCTCTTCCTCAGTCCCACTCCCACGTGTTGTTTTAATATTTTAGAGGATTATATATATTATTATGACATGCACAAAATTTTTTAATAAAGATTTGTATGATATATATAATAAAGAGGATGAATAAGATTTATAGTTTCACAAAATGATTAAGATTATCTTTAAATTTTTCTCTTTTTAATCTTTTTTATTTTTTAATAGTTAATCAATTATATATATATATATATATATTTATTAAAAAATTAATATAATTATTATACATTTAATTAATTATTTAAAAATTAAAAAATAATCATTATGCTTCCCAAAAATAGCAAGTTCTATCATGTTAAAGCACAAAGTTAAAGGTGCTTTATTAGTGGAAGCATGCCCAAAGAACTAAAGTTGGGCTTTAATTAGTGGAAGCTCCACTACCCATGACTCTGGTTTTTCGGCCTCTCAAAATTAGCTTGTCATTTTGCCATCCCTTTTTTATAAAAAATAATAATAATTTACTTTAAAGATATGATTGTTCAAAGTCTATATTGATATTTTAATTCCTTATTTCTTCAATTGGAATGGTCTGCTCCTCCAAGCCTAATTGAGTAGTAAAGGAATTGTTTATAATAATAATAATAATAATAAATATATCATCATAGAGTCCGAATACTTTATTTTATTAATCCAATCAAGACGATCATAAAAATTTATTTATTATTAATAATAATACGAATGCTTTCTCGTGAAATAGATCTAATTGCAACGCTATAAATTTTTTATGTTAAAAGCCACTTGACTAAATGCATTCTCCGACAATTACTTTCCATGCAGACGATTTTATTGTTGATTGCTCGTATATCTTATATGTTTAATTAAATGATTTGGGAGAGAATGAGATACGCCGCAGTGCTGCAGTAATGCAATGGCTTACTCAAGATGCGTTGGGCCCAAAACATGATCTAACAAAAAGCCCACTAGGCAGCCGACCATGGTTGGTCTCCAAAAAATGTTGCACTGTTTACGGGACTATAGTCTACCAAATTTAAAACATTCCTAAATTAGGTGCGGGATTTGTAGCCTAAGAATTATTCTAAATATTTTTATTTTAAAAATTATTTTATTACAAAAAAAAACTTATAATATGAATTACTAATAAGAATGTTTTATCATAAACAAACAAAGTATAGTTACTTTGAATACTCGTATAACACACTTCTTAATCAATATATAATTATTTTGTCATAAATTTTATAAATTTTATTTTCAACATCTTAATTACATTTAGTTAAACTATGAGAAAATCAACACTTTCAATATATTTTGAACAATTTTTTAAAATGAAGTACTTTCTATCGTCTTCTCCTTCTTCTTTTTTTGTCTTTTTCCTTTTTTTAGTCTACTTCTTTTTCTTCATCTTCTATTTTTTTTTTTTTTGGTTTTTAACAAAATGACCATTTTTTTTTTCAATTGTTAGGTTGAAAAAACTTATGTTAAAGAATTTTTTTAGTAGACAAAAACTTATGTTAAAGAATTTGTTTAAACCATAATTTAATTCCATTGTTGTATATACTAAATTTTTATTAATTTATTTTGGATATGCTAAATAGTTTAATTGGTGTTTTGAGTAAATTAATTTAACTAATTTAAATAAGTTTTTTTTTAACATTTTAAAGAGTATAGAAATTATAACTTAATTTTTTAAATTTACCACATAAGATATAGAGTAATTTTTATAGTGCAAATAACTCCACCCTCATAAATATTATCATTTTTTTTAAGAAAAGAAAAAAAGAGCGGGCCTTTTGATACCCCTTTAAATGCCTTAAAGGACTTCTATTTAATTGAAATTACTTAAATAATGAAAGATAAAATAATTCGTTTTTATTTGGAATGAAAAATCAATTAAACACTTGAATAAATTATTTCTTCAATAATTTCTTACACCCGCCCCATTTCATAATTTATATTTATATTTTAGATTTTAATTGAAAATATTTTTTCTAAGAAGAATTAAGAATTGTGGAAACATAAATTATATAAAAATTAGAAATTAATTTAAGATTTTAAAATTTATACGTACTTATAAATAAAAACTTAAAAAATATTCTTTTTAAAATAAAATTTAATGACAAAATGATTGATTTTAACGTATGAGTTAATTAAGTTAGGGTATTTAAGAAAATATAATTTAAAAAGTGTGTTATAAATATTCTTTTCGGGGTGTTAAAATTTAAAAGATTCAGCCAAGGGAAAATGGAAAATGTAAAAGCAAACTCAAGAGCAAGAAATAGCATGGCCGAGAAAGAAAAGCTGGTTGTGATTTGACTTGTGAAGATGAAAGGGGTGGCCAACTTCTGGTACCCAAGTGGGCTTTCGCATCATATCAACAGCGGACTGATACACACAATACGTACAGATTGCGCAAAATGGCACTGCGTAAGACTTACCTTTATTATTATTATTATTATATGAGATTATTATTTAAAATTATAATTAATATTTATTAATTAAATTATCATTAAAATTAATTTATATTAATTTTTATGAAATTAATTTTAATGAGATATTGCCTAAATCTAAATTCTTACTACTATTCAAAAAATTTATTTAAATTAAAAAATAAATTATCCTAAAACTTACTTAATCATTTCATTTTCTTTGAATTTATTTATTAGAATTTGTGTTAAGTTACTATCCATTTATTTTACAACACATGTAAAAATATGTAAAATTAAGTAACATAATTATTGTAGAGATTGTAACTTTTTTTTTTTAAATAATCTCTATAAATATTTTTATAATAGCTTGAACCCTTGCTCTTAATATTGTGAGTGAAATAACTCTCCCACTAAACTATAAGTCCATTAGTTTGTAAAGATTGTAACTTAATAAGACACTATTTATTATTTATTCATAACATTATGTGTGTTTAATTTTGCTTTTGACAGGGGTATATATATTTTTTTAATTCTAAAAATACATTATAAAGTTTTTAGTCGTGTTTGAATTAAAAATAAAAATAAAAAGAGTCTTTGGACCCTCCAAAAGCTATTATGCCTCTTTTTTTAAAAAAAAATAAGATTTAAATTTTAGGAGTAAAGGTATAATAACTTTTTTTTTTGTATATAATATCCAAAATGCATAATTATATTAATTTCAAAATACCCTTATACTCTTACACACACACACATTGATAGCTTAGGTGCATTTTGTAGAAAATTGTATAATTACGAAGTTAATTCTTTTATATATCGTTTTTGATAATTTAATAATTTAAAAATACTTTTAGCATTGCACAGCCAAACATAGCCTGGGAGAGAAGTAAACTTTCTAGATTGTGCTATAAATGTGTATATTGAAGTTAAAGTGAATCCTATGTCAACGGAGTTTGTAACCGTTAAAAAAAATTCAAGATTCGATTTTTTTTAAATAAAAATGTTACAAGTTAAGGGACCTTGATAAGTTATATAATGTAATTTACATTAACTTAAGAATTGTTCCAAATAAGTCAAATATAAAATAATCATCAAATACTTTTAAATTATTAGGAACAACTCTTAAAGCATGGAAATTGCGTTATTACGTAATTTATCAACACAGATTAAATGTTGAGTTTCGCTAATGTTGTAATTATTATTAAAGCCACCAGTGAAAGTACAACTAGCTAGCATAGCATGAATGGGAAAGTGAAACTGATGTGTGAAAAACGCACGACTCCACAAGGGGACCAAAAAGTAGCATTGCTAAAACAAAAGAACAAAAGGAATATTCCCTACCTAAACACAAATATTGGAATAACTTAATAAGCTAATTACAACTCCGAAATTCCAATCTAATCATGTTAATTTGTTCCCTAATCAAGGCTTAATCATTTAGCCTTTTTCATTTAAGAGGAAAAAGCATGTAAATCAACGCCCTTTCAGCTTTGTGGGCAAGTTAACCGACCCAACATCAGCTTCTCAAGTACAAAAGTAGTAAAATTACGGCAACTTTCCACCAGGTTAAGCTTGTTTTTAGCTTGGAGAATGTAGGTGCTGAAGAGCTTACAGATCTGAAAACAGCAAAGAATTACATACTCGTCAGTCGTCACACACACACACATATATGTGTGTGTGTGTGTCTGTGTGAGTACGCACAGACGCACAAAAGTGTTTATACATATATATAAAAGTGATAAATCATGAGATCAAACACATACCCGGAGGCTGCATAGACACATTTGTCATAACCTACAATTATAAGCAATTAGCGTAATCCATTCATTAATTAGTTGTCTGTTCAGCTTTGAACATGATATACAATAGCAGAACTGCGGGTGTACATTTCATTTCATCTAAATTTAGCAAATCATGTAGATTGCAGAGATATTAATTTCATTCTAGCCATACACGCACATTAACTCGTGTTCTGTTTTAGTCATTGACCAAATGTAATGTAAAGTTTAACAAATATTAGCATACAATCTCTACTGAAAATCGGAAACAACACTTGTGCTTACATTTTAAAACCAAGTTATAAGGTTATAAAGTGATCACTTACTTGGGTTGTGTTTTGTTACAGTAGCTGTTCCTCCAAAATTACAAGCAATGTCCGAGTTACCATTCTGTTGATAGTAGTTGTTGAATGCATAGGAGGCGTGAGACACGAGTGTGTCGGGTTCAAAACAGAGACCGCCGTCTTGGATTGCTTTGCAGTCAGCCTTTCCCAAACCACAGGCCCAGTCTAATGCATTTTGTAAGTCAATCTGAGAGGCCCCGGCAAGAGCCACACACCATGTTGTTCCATCAAGGAAAGTTGTGTTGCCTTCAGGTGGTGACAGAAACGAATCTGGAACTGCTGCTTCTGCCTTCTCTTGCACTGCTGCCTCCATCGTTGAAGCTAATGTTGGGTAAAAGAAAACAACATTAATATTAATGTTAACCAATAAAAGAAATGATTTCACTTTCATGTTCGTTTCAAAACATAATCTTTTTATTTCAAGCAAGGAGGAGCAACAACAATGGAGCAATCATTCATTCATTATCACTTTAACTAAATGAAAACAAGAACCAATGCAAAAATAATATTGAAATTAAGAAAGTGATCAGTTTCTTTTCTCCTTTCACCCAACAAGAATTTTACTGCAAGGATTACAAAAATGAATTAAGTAATGACCCATAATAGTGCCTACATATTGCATCAACAATTATAAAATATAAATAAAATAATGAATCCGGACCTTCATCACTACTATAAATTATGCAATAACAATCTTTTTAACCGTCATAACGATGCTTGGAAACATTTTCGAGGTGCCAAAGATAGTAATAAAATTGATTATGTGCACTTATGGCATCAATCAAGATGCCTTGGAGAAGCAAAGTTTGTCTGCCTCTGCTCCTATCTCCTTTTTCTTTAATTTGTCTTTTAAATGCTTATTCCCGTAAGTTATTTGCTTCTCTCCATCTCATTCTCAATTAAAAAAAATATCATAATTAATATTCTCTCCTTGCTTGTCAAGAATGTGTTTTTTTTTTTTCCCTTTATTTGGTAGCACTAGTGTATGAAGAAGCACATAAAATAAAATTAAAAATAAAAATTACATAGAGCTTTTAGCAATTAAAAAATGATGAATAATCTGAAATACCCAACTTATTAGGTTGTAAAAAGTAATTATTTTCAAAACTGAAATGGATTTTCTAACAATCAAAAAGGTATTAGGCTTGTTAAAAATGCATCCTGGGTCAAAAGATTCGCCCGCTGGGTCCTGTTTCAAAGTAAAAACTCATTACTATCAGCAGGTCCTTTCATTTTCCTTCCTTCCACTTATACTGGAAAAATACACTTTCATGAGTTCAAAAATAAACAACAAAAAAACCAGAAAGAAAAAAGACACGGAGATTAAGACAAGGCCTAACTTTTTTATTTAAACAAATACAGAACGTTTGATTCTCTAGACTTTAAATCAAAATTAAAATACCATTTTTTTTAAAATGGTATTTTAATTGATAACAATGCAACGCTGAAGAAATATTGATAACAAGAAGAAAAAAAAAAAGGAGTAACATACCCAGACAGCAATATTGCACCGATAGCATTAAAATGATCTGCAAAATCAAGGTCCCTTTTGTCATTGTTGAATGTTGTCTGATGCCTGTTAAACAGAAGGAAAAAAGAAAATGAAAACACAATTGCACCAGCCCTGTGTCTGTTCTTATTTACTTAATAAATAACAATATTTAAGAGTGAGCAAAATGAGGACTTATATAACTGGAGGAGAGAGTTGAGGAGGAATCATCAGTTTCTTCAAAGGAAATTTTCTTCTTTTTCTACTTTTTATTTCTTGGGGGGTGGGGGGCTGTCTGTATCTATATGCTGTATGAGACTGCACATAGACAGTGTGACAGATACTTGAGAAGCTAAGTAGTACCTTTGACAGACCTTTTCATAACTATTTATATTTTTAATTAGTGAATTCTTTAATATTATTATTATCCCGAAGACGTTGGTGAATTCTTTTTGTTTTTAGATTCTTATTTTGTCCCTGATAATAATAATACTATAACAATATTAAAGCATAATCATGATGAATATAATCAAAAAAAAATTACGTTGCTCCTAAACATAATACATGAATGAGTTCTTTTGCTTTTATAGACCTCGAGTCCCGCTCTTGAAAAGAAAAAAAAAAATTTAACTTGTGTCATTCAATTTTTGATCTACACATGGACATGATTAATATTTATTAATTTATTCTTATTAATTGAGCGATTCTCTCATATTTGGTTGACATTAAAATTAAATAAAAAAATTATAATTCTATAAATTTATGTCACACGTTCGAGTATTTATTTTATTATTATTGATAACATGCAGCAGCATCAACAATAGCCATAATGGTACCAAAAAGCAATAAATAATAAAATATTATTGGGGTGATATTATGAATGGTTTTAGATAGTGACTACCATAAAATTCTCCATACTTCTTTCAAGCCCATTCATTTTACAAGTTCGCAAATATTTATAGTAAATAATAAAACGTAAATTCATCTTACAAGTTATATTTTAATTACCAGCGTAACGTTTAATCCCCATGTTAATGATCTATATAATGGATGCTATTAATAAGTCATAAGGAGTTACCAAATAATATAATTACCTTTGAATTGAAAGGTCTTCAACCAATGAAATGCTTGAAACTGTTTTTTTTCAAAATGCTTATAAAAGAGAAAAAATTAAAAAAAATATTTGAAATATCTTTGTAATAAAGAGTGGCATCATCACAAACAACACTATATTTATTTTATGCATAATGATTCTCAAAAACCAATTTTTGTGTATTGGGAGGATTTTGCTTCTATAGATCTCAAGTCCCGCTCTTGAAGAGAAAAAAAAAAAAATTAACTTGTGTCATTCAATTTTTGATCTACACATGGACATCATTAATATTTATTAATTTATTTTCATTAATTGAGCGATTCTCTCATATTTGGTTGACATTAAAATTCGATCAGAAAATCATAACTCTATAAATTTATGTCACACGTTCAGTTACTTATTTTATTATTATTAATAACATTCTAGTAGCAGCAACATCAACGATAGCGATAATGGTACAAAGAAGCAATAAATAATAAGATATTTGGTGATATTATGAATGGTTTTAGATAGTGACACAATAAGATTCTCCAAACTTCTTTCAAGCCATTCATTTTACAAGTTCACAAATATTTTATAGCAAATAATAAAATGTAAATCCATCTTACAAGTTATATTTTAATTACCAGCGTAGCGTTTAATACCCATGTTAATGATCTATACAATAGATGCTATTAATAAGACATCAGGTGTTACCAAAAAATATAATTACCTTTGAATTAAAGAGTCTTCAACCACTGAAATACTTGAAGTTATTTTTTTCAAAATGCTTATAAAAGGGAAAAAAATTTTCAAAAATATTTGAAATATCTTTGTAATAAAGAGTGGCATCATCACGAACAACACTATATTTATTTTATGCGTAATGATTTTCAAAAACCAATTTTTGTGTATTGGGAGGATTTTAAAAATATAAAGTGAATAAAGAGGCATTTAGAAGTATTGAGATTGTAGGCCTTAAGCCCAAACACATGAGTCCCAAGCCCTCTTCAGTCCCAACAATTCTCCTCCGGAAGTTTTCTCCGAACTTTACTTTGATTTCATGGCCCATATTTAAAATAAATAGTAAAAAAAAATCATATTTAGGATTAATCCAACAATATTTTTTCAACGTACTGAATTTTCAATAAGATAACCACAAATTATTGTTCTATTATGGCATACGCTTAAAGACTTTTACTATAACATGCATTTGATTAAATCATTATATTTTGACATTAAAAATCAGGGAGAAAAATAAGTGCACTGAGAAAGAAGTTAAAAAAAAAACATTTAATAATAAAATGAATAAATGATCGTTAGAGCTCCACAAGAGATGCCTCCCTTGCCTTGGTACAATGACTTTATTCTCTGACGTGATCGATCTTTTGCAACCTAAAATATTATAAGTCTTGATTTTTTAAAAAAAACTCCAAAGATAAACAATCCATGGCATAAAAAGCTAATAAAATCATAATATATATATATATATTTGATGTATGAAATTATTGCTCAATAATACACTCATATTACATGAGATTATAACTGATATTTACAAATCAGATTATAATTGAGATTAGTTTACATTAATTTGTATAAGACACTGCTCAGATTTGAACTCTCACTAATATTCGAGAGATGTTTACTTCTTACACTTGGGTAAAGAAGTAGACTACCTTCAATACATTCATATTACATGAGATTATAATTGATATTTATAAATCAGATTATGATTAAGACTAGTTTATATTAATTCGTATGAGGCACTGTCCAAATTTGAACCATCACTAATATTTAAAAGATGTATACTCCTCATATTTAAATAAGAAAACAGATTGTTTTCACTCAATAATTGAAGAAAAAATACCCCAAAGGCCTGATGGCTTATATATGTATACATTTTAAATAAAGCGGAAAAAAAGACGTTTAATATGTTTACATGATTTTTGTGAACATAAGAGTATAACTCAATTTGGAAAAAAAATAGCTTACAAAGAAAGACTGCTTATTATCTCAGTCAGAAAACTCATAACTATATTGGTATTTTTATAGAAGAGTTCATTATGCTAAGTATAACGAAATAATAAATTACTATACCAATAATTAAATGGTAAAATTTTACTACATTAAATTTATAAAAATAACAATTTATTATATTTTTGTCACTACTGTCAGTATAATGATGATGTCACAATAACTTCATATAGGCAATGAAAAATTTTCTATCAAATGAAACTCCAATTTATAATTAAGTCTTGTGTTTATCATCTTTTCACCATGACAAGTATTGTGAAATAATAAATCACCATATGAATTATTGAAATGTGATAATTCACTACATTAAATTTTTTAAAATATCAGTTGATTATATTTCCATCAATTTACAATTGATCATGAAAGGGACTGCTGTATCATTTAATTATTGTTTTAAAATTAAATGATATATTCTTTTGCACCAAGAGCATAATTATAAATTCATATAGCATTGATTTGCACCATCTTCTTTTTATTTTAGATGTTACTCGATAAGGATAAAATTGGTATTTTATACGTTAAATTGTTGTTTCCTTTCAATAATTTATGCAGCAGTTTGTTATTCAAACTAAAATTAGATTTGGTCATTGTCTATGATTATATATACCCATTAAAATTTATATAATTTTACATATTTGAGGTTTAGGAAAATAACAGGAAGCCACGTAAAGAAGAAGAAAAAAAATCATAATCATGCACAAAAAAATGCTCATCAAAATCTAAAATGCGTTGAGAACTAACAAAATTGCAAGTTGATACGAAATCAATATCCTACTTTATATTAATTTACTGGCTGTCAACGGGGTCCAAGTGTTCCTAAGAGGCCACATGAAACCAATCCATGGATATGTCACACGTCACTCTTCACTGGACACTAGCGAGCAGCATCGTGCTGCAATCTCTTTCACAAATTAGGGCGCTTTCTGCAGTCAGTTTTAATTAGGGCGCTTTTTAACATTGAAAGCCTTGTCTCTAACAACTAACAAATCCCACCACTGGTGTGGTGTGCAAGCATCCGACCACCAACTCTTGAGTACTTTTCTGCTAGTTCTTTATTATGTCTTAAATTTATTGGCCACGCGGTCTTAATTAATTTCTGTCAAGTATTGCTCTTCCTCTTATTTGCTCGTTTCATTCTCATAATTATTATATATATTTCTGTAATTGAGTTGAACTGTCTATCCATTCACTTCTCCACAAATTTCTTTAATTTCATTCCCTAAAATGTTTACATACACAGTACTTATATGTATTCAAACATTGTATTATTTCTTAATTCAATTCAAGACGGGACTGGAATAAACTGAAAACTATGCACATGTATCAATATCGAATTTCAAATCGGACCCAGACTGTGAATTTAGCAATATATTATTAAGATTCTTTAACAATGCAGATATTATAATGTTGCCATGTTGGGTTAACGTTGTTGCATAAAAAGATTTGATTTGCATGTCTCTCTGCTTCCAGCTGTCAGTATTTTCATAATAAACTCAGCGATTCTCTTGTTTGTCGTAGAAATCTCAGTCAAAGTTCTACAAAAAGAAGAAGAAGACGTTAAGAGGGTTTTATAAAACAATTACCCATTTGGCCTTTTATATGGCTTCTAATTAAAAGAAATCTTGATTGACTTTGCTTTTTCATTCTTTTTTATTGCCTTAGGCTTACTCAATCTTTCCATATAAAGAAACTTCGTGCACTATCCAACAACAAAATCAAAATGTGATCATCCTTTTAATATCCACAACAAAATCCCGTGTCCTATAAAGCAAAACAAAATACAAAATCCTACAAATTAGGAGTCGGCTTTCAAGTAAAATCTAAGGGGAAATAAGCTTTCTAAGATTTGGAAATTGACATATGCTTTTGTTGATACGATCACGTTGTTAATTACCAATGTTTAATTTGCTTGGTCGAATTTAGGTTACCCTACGTTCTCTTTGGCTTTAGCCTTATAATCACTTTAAAAAAAAAAAATGTATTCATCACAATTTAACGTAACCATTCCATTGATTTATATATAAATCAATGTGACTTAAGAATTAAAATAGAGCCAAAAGAATATTTTTGGATTTCATTGAAATGGTATTTTAGGGATAAAGAATAAATAAATTATAGATAAAACTAAGCGACTCTTTCTCAAATCCAAACGATCTTTTCGTAAGCGTTTGCCCATGATCCAACCGGGGATCGAATTGATTATAGAAACATGACTTTAATTAGTTGATTTCTTAGTGAACAAGAAAAAATATTATCTAGAGAGTTTTGGCAACAGTGAACGAAGCAAATCACAAGACATCTTTATTTTTAAAAGATAATTGTTAAGTTATATTATGATATAATTTACATCAAGTCTAAAGTTGTTATTAAAAATACAATAATAATTTAGTTGATTCTACTTTTTGAGTTGCTAGTTGCAACTTGGTGGTTGATGTAAATTACATCATAATGTAACTTAACAATAATCATTCAAAATTCTTTTATGTTTTTTTAATTGCATTTAATTGATCATTTAACAAAATAATAATAATTAAAAGAACAAAAAAAAAAAAGGCTTCTTTAAATCATAAAAATTGAAATCCAAGTATCTTCTTAAGAGCATTAATTCGATCTTATAAGTACTTTCATTAAAAAATTACTTTTAAATACTCCTCAAAACTTGTACATAGAATTATAATGTCCGATTGATATATGATGAGAATTTAATATCATTATAATTTTCAAGTTTCTTCATTTCATACACTGGTTCATAGTTGTACAAGGTAAATTTAAAACGTATAATAAAACATGTACCTACTTAGCACTTGTAGTAAAAAGTGAGAGAGACGGTATCATTATAACTATTTTTTGTCATTGTGCCTATTAGAATATTTATTTTTTAAATAGTACAAAACTCATTACAAATTTGACTTGCACAGCTAATAAAAATTATAAGTTAAAATTTAAATAAATTCGATGGCGAGACAGAATCTAACAGTTAGATGGCCAACCACTTATTATTGTAACTATAAGATCAAGCAGACATAGAAACAATCTAAACAGCTAGTGTTACCACTAAAGAGGAACTTGGACTCCTTATTTTTTTTGAATTTTTGATTCCCCATAAATTTTCTATTTTAGGGTTTATTTGATACAGTCACTTTGTTTTTTATTTTATCGAGTTTCTTGACTTTTTGTAATGATATTGAATTAATTCAGTACAAGTTTGTAAATACTATAATACTAAAGTTAAATTATATAATGGCATGTGTTTTCAAATAATACGGCGTTAATTTATTTAAGTTTTGAGGATTTTGTCTATATGACATATTTTGTCACGATGTCGGCCTAACAACCCAGCGGGAATATGGCGGGTTGTTCTCATTTCGTGCATCTTTCTTATGATACTTCCTTGGAATTATCATTATATCATATTTTTATTTTTCTTTTTTTTTTGTGTTAATTACTTAATTATTTGTTAAATAGTTGCAATAACATTTCTCTTAATCTTGCTTCCATTTATATGTTTGTTTTGTAATTATAGACTATAATTTGGACTGGAAGTGAAGAGCAATTATGATTATTAGTATATGATGAGTGATACTATTCATATTAATATTATGGTGCCGTCATTATTACACCAGCGTTGTTTAGTTAATTTAGAATTTCAATATTATTTCGTGTAGAGAGAAATGCTTAAAAAAAAAAAAGTGTCTCACAATATTAATAATAAAATGTGGTCCCCAAAGATAGAATTTTTGACATCAACTGTAATACATTAGCCTCCAATTATTGTTGACAGCAATAATCGATCTATATCACTCTTGTGAATTCGATAGATATTTAATAAAAGAGAAATATGACAAAATGTCAACAAAAAAAAGGGAATACGATAAAATGTTCAAAAAAAAAATGTAAAACGACACCGAATTAGGCTTTGGCCCACAGGATATATCCCCGACACCAAGTGGGATTACCAAATTTGGAGCTTGTTATTTTACACGTGCCTTGGTGATTAACCATATATTGTATTGAATCACCACAATCAATGGTTTAGAATTTTGGGCCCTAATCTTCTCCCTCTTTCTCTCTCTCTGTAGTCTGTTCTTTTAATTCTCTGGTGTAATATGATTGATTTGGCCGGCAGAATTATTGGCCTTAGGTTCAATAGCAATAGCAACATGATATGATCGGTGTTTTATATCTATGGCTTATAAACCACTTTGTCTCCAACTTCATTTATACCACATTCTTTTTGGTGCTGAAATGTGATTGTCACCACAAGATTTTATGATTATTTTCGTGTTTTTCATTCGATATTTAAATCAACATAGAAATGGTAGTATAGATGCGACTGACACATCTTGTCATGTCGCCCAATTCACCAGAGTAAGGAAAATTGAATCGTGGTTGGTGTCTAAACACGGTCGAGCATTATTGATGTTTAATTTTAGACCTAATTTAACTATAAGTTGTAATTACTATTGCAATTGTCGTTATACATCAAGTAAACTTACAGTGAAAATTCAACATAAACCAGACTTAACAAAATTGAACTAGTAAATTATTACATATCAGTAACAAGAAGAGGTTGCTATGAGGCCTAGGGTGTGGGGGGCTTGTTTCTTCAACAAAAGTTGAGTTTAAATATTCGAATTCCCATAGCTCAAAACATTTCTTCTTCTTTAAGTATTCTCAAACAGACAATAGTGAGAGTATATATTTTTAGCTAATCTTAAACCTTTTGTGTTAAATTATAAACCCAATATTGTATTAACAAGCGGATAGATTAGCTGGCATAGAGTTGTTTTAGCTTAAACAAAGTATTCGATTTGAGATTTAAGAATACAGATGTATTAAATATTTATTAAGAGAATTTTGTATTCTATCCCATTCAAATTTAAATTAATTAAAGTTTAATATAATTTTTGAATAACATATAATTTAATATTGTAATCTATATATTATGATCAATTTTAAACATAATACCGATAACGAAAGGTTCGGTTTCCATTTTCAAATTTGGCATTAACATCACATGCAATCCAAACAAGACCAATCAATTTGTGGGACGGCCATTGAGCTTCCCCATTTGAAGAAAGATGTCATGGCTCATATGACACAACAATAGAGCCACTTGGTGCACTTTTTGTTGGCCTTTCACACGGCAACAAATTGTTTCTAAAACTATCAGGGGCCCGTTTGGCATCAAAATTTCAATTATATCGTATACGTCTGCCTTCACAACGTCGAAATGATTATGAAATAATCCAAAATCGCTTCGAACTTTTGTATAAGGGCTGTTGTTTTCATTGGGACGTATCATATCATTTTTGCTTCCAGCTTTGCTGACATGTCATGCTTTCTCAGTTTTTATCTGGCCACGTGGGTTTTAATATCAATCTAATCTGTCCACTTTCTATAGGCTCCATCGCTTTCCTGTTAATACTTTTTATTTTATTTTTGAATCTTTTAATGATAATTTATAACTAAACAAACCCAGCTTATTATTCTATCTTACCGAAAGTATTATAAATTGAATGTCGTGAATTTGTAGAAGCAAAAACTAAATTAATAATTCTCACAAACTAAATTAATGAATACTACATTATTTATAATAAAAAGATTTAAACGTATAATACTATTATAATTCATAAGAGGTATTAATCGATTACCCCAACTCATAATTTATTTTCACGAGGTTCAAAGTTTGTCATTGAAGTCTAAAGTCATGACTAGTGGTGAATTTAACACAAAATTTATTTTCACAAATGCCAGTTAGACCGCTTCTAATTGGTATATATATTCAGTAGACCTCGAAAATGTATAATAAATGTTGGTTACATCATTTGTAATTTACATTAACTCGAAATTAATTTTCTGTATAACTTAATTGTTAGATTATCAAGTATAAGTTACAAACAAATGTAAGTTCGTATATCGTGGTGAAAATGAAGTTGCATCTGGAATGTAACCTAGCAGCTGCCTGTTCAGGTAACTAATAAATGAGCTAAAAAGCCAGCTGCTACCAAGCAAGTTCGTATATCGCGGTGAAAATGAAGTTGCATCTGGAATCTGCAACAGCATCGGCACATTGGGCTCAAGATAACTATGGTTAACTTCTGTGCGCGGGCTGCTTTTGCTGCTGTCTCTTCAATTTAATATTTTTATTCTTTAATTTAAATTGCAGGCATGATTAAAATAAGATTATTTATTAATGATCAAATCATAATTGTGATTCTATGAGCGATCATGTTTATTTTTCTTAAAAGGTTTCTGTAATCAAGTCAAAATCCTTGTAAACATGTGTGTTGTGTCGTTTATTTTCTCGGGTAAATTACAAAAATTTCGAATATTTTTTTGCACATAAAATATGAATTTGAGAATTGATAAAACAATAAAGCTTATAAAGCCACTAATTATCATACAGTATTTGTACTATGTTTAACCTTTTACTGTTTTGTGATTTCATTACTGTGCCAGGATTTATTCTTTGTAGGTTGCAGATTCCGGATAATTAAATTCGTGCCTATGAATTGAGCTACGTTTGCCCAAAATCTTCCACCCGTTGTTTGAACTTTTGCATAATGACATTTTTGCCACCTCATTAAACTTAGAAGACAAAATATGCCTACTTTCGTTCACATTTGGTACTCCTCCTGGTTTAATATATGATTGAACACAAAATAATGTATAATCAATCATACACTGTCTAGTTTGAAAACGAAAAGATATCATAATACCAAAATTGTTATCAACCGTTCATATGAATATACAAATATATATATATATATATGCTCATTGGAAAATGGGGCATCTCGTCATTACATTGACTTTGAAAGACAGAAGAAGTCAAATGCCTGCAAAAGAAAAAAAGCTCCAACACCGTCCTGCAAGTAAACAGTAAAACCACACGCGGTGCCGGTGTAGGATTCCAAGGCGTTTTCACTTTTTAGCTCAAGATGAGATTTTAATACCTAAGAAGCAACCTCAGCTCAGCCACGTGAGACCGTCCGCACGTGCCGGATACTCACGTCATCAAACGGCTGGCTATTAGCTACTCTATTCTATTGATCTATTTCACTCTCTACTACTATTCTTCTACCCTGTAACAGCAACTGCAAGCTGATGGTACTACGACGATCGACAAAGACTATTTTACCCTTCATGGACCTTGCCCTAATTACCTCCGTACGCCTCAGCATAAATACACGCAACGACCATCTCATTTTCCAATTTCCAGTCTCTCTCTCTCTTTCCCAAACCAAACCAAGCTTGCAAGATACAAATTTAAAGAAACCAGAGGAACACTTCTCACACAGCCTCTCCCAAGTACGGACTGGTTTTGCTCAGAGCCTCTTAAAGCCTGCTGTGTTCAAAATCTGCATTCATAATAATTTCATATCATCTCTTTGATTCCCCATTAATTAACACCCTCCAGCTAGCTAGCTTGGTCCATTTCCCTTGCACAATATCTTTGACTTCAGACTTGATATATTCTTCTCCCATCTTCGTTCATGTACTCAAACCAAACACACTTTGATCTTTGCCATGTTCAGTATCTGATTCGATTATTCCTCTCTTTTTGACGACAGATTTATATACTTGATGATCTCTCTACCGAAAGAGAGACGTGGTAAAATGTTAATAGACTTGGATTTTGAGCCCAACAGCGACACGACAACTAGAACAACATCAACAGCGAATTCAAGCTCAATGAGCAGTGAAAGCTGTAGCAGTTTTAGTCGTCTTTCTTTTGAACTCCCCACTTCTAAATCTTCTCCGGAAAATCTCTCCCTCAAGCCCCACCGCTCCTCCGACTTCGCTTACTCCGCAATCCGCTCTGCAACTTTCGGCCGAAAAACCGGCCTCACCTTGCGAGACTTTGACCTCCGCCGCCGTATCGGTGCCGGGGATATAGGGACCGTTTACCTCTGCAGTCTCAACAGCATGCACCGTCAAGATCGTGGCCATGAGCCGTGTTGCCTGTATGCCATGAAAGTTGTGAATAAAGAGGTATTGGAGAAGAAGAAGAAGGTGCATAGAGCTGAAATGGAGAAGAAGATCTTGAAGATGTTGGATCATCCTTTTTTGCCCACCCTGTATGCTGAATTTGAAGCCTCCAATTTCTCTTGTATCGTTATGGAGTTTTGTTCCGGTGGTGACTTGCATTCTTTGAGACATGAACAGCCTCATAAGCGCTTCTCTTTGACTTCTGCTAGGTACATTTTAATTTAACCTTGTAATTCCTTTTATTTTGTTTTCTTATTTTTGTTAAAAATGATAATCCATTTATTATAAAAGCATGAAAAAAGATTAAAAGTTGCAGTCTTTTCAAGTTCTGCGTAATACCTTTCGAAAGGTAAAATGGCTTTTTTTTTTTTTTTTTTTGCAGTTTGATTCTGGGTATTTTTTTCTCTCGATAAGGGATGTTTTGTTTTCTTGTATTACAGAGCAGTGTGGTATTGTTCTTATCATGTCTGCTTTATTAGCTCTGTTAAGTCATCCTCAATGGAAATATCAATTAATGAAACTTTGTCCTGCGTTTCAGATGACTAGCTCAGCTTCGTTAATTGGGTCATTGAAAATCGCATTTTTATATTATCCTAGTTCTTCTAATATTCACATACAGCTCAAATTTTTCTCAATAGCCGCATATTTCCGTTATTTGAAAATTTCCCATTTGTGGAATAATTGATTGACTTTAATCTAGTTGAGCTTCTAAGATACATTTTATCTCATCCAAACATATTTTGGCCTTTATCGTGCAAGACATCAGAAAATTTTCTCGAGGACTTTACGGGTGTTTTTTTCCGAGAAAGTTGTCTGCTTTTCCTTTTCTATCCATCTGGTGAAAGGACAACAAGAAAAATAATATTTGGCTACTAACAAAACATTATCATCATAAAAACGACGATACTGTTGTATGTTACAATAATATTATAAGCATGATCAAAATCTTATTTATTCTCTTAACGGTGATTTGATGGTGTTAAATATGAGTGCTCGGGAAAAAAAATTAAAAAACTGTTACTGATTGTCATTTCATTTTCTATTTTACAGGTTTTATGCGGCTGAGGTTTTGGTTGCTCTAGAGTACCTACACATGCTGGGAATAATCTACAGGGACTTGAAACCCGAAAACGTTTTAGTAAGATCGGACGGTCACATCATGCTGTCAGACTTTGACCTCTCTTTATGCTCAAACGCGATCCCTGCCGTGGAATCTCCATCTTCCTCTCCAGAAGCCGCATCTCCACGCTCCCAAACATATTCCCGTCAACACACTACACGCTTGTCTTGCTTTATGAACCGGTTTTTCGGGTCTAAAAAAATCCAAACTGTGGCTCCTAATCGTCTCTTCGTTGCCGAGCCGGTCACTGCCCGTTCCCGCTCTTTTGTTGGGACCCATGAATATGTTTCCCCTGAGGTTGCTTCTGGTGGGTCCCACGGTAACGCGGTTGATTGGTGGGCTTTTGGAATTTTTATCTACGAGATGATCTACGGCCGTACACCTTTTGCCGCTCCATCAAATGAAAACACACTGCGTAACATAGTAAAGAAGCCCTTAACATTTCCTACTCAGTCGCCGTCTTCGATGTTTGAGTGCCACGCGCGGGACTTAATTTCCGGTTTGTTGAACAAGGATCCCAGTAATAGACTCGGGTCGAAGCGCGGCGCTGCTGATGTCAAAACACACCCCTTTTTCAAAGGTCTTAATTTTGCCCTCATAAGATCGCTCACGCCTCCTGAGGTTCCGGGCATGAGGAGGCAAAAACCGATGCCGTTTCCAGAGCAAAAGATTAAGACGCAATCAACGGCATTTGATTACTTTTGAAGAGGGGTCGGAAAATAAATGGAGATTAGTGCAACGTTCTGAGTTAGGCCTGCCAAGCAGATTTTGTCACTAGCGGATGATTACTGTGTATATTTGTCCCCGGCTATTTACGTAAATATAGTATGCAAGAATGAAAAGAAATAGTTAGAAATGATAGAATAAATACTTAAATGTGTTTATTTGTTCATTCCTTTCCCTTTTTTTTTTTCTTAATTTATAAATTTAGTCTAAGATAGCAAAATGTGCTAAAATTCTTATAAATTTTTACGTATTAGGTGAGAGATCCTTATATAACAATCTAAGATACTGTCCTTTAAATTGGGATACTTGGATATGAGATCAGGTGCACTAGTCATCTTATTTTACAAAACGAATATTGTACACTATATTTTATGTAAATATCATGACCCGATGTGTTAATAATAGATAAGAATACTGTAATATCTATAGATTAGTAGAATAAATACTTAAATGGTAAAGAACTTTAATTAATGTTCTAGAAACTCAATAAATAAGAATAGTACAATGAATATATAGATTGGTAGAATAAACACTTATAAATGATAGTAAGCTTTAATTAATGCTCTAGAAACTCTAGTGGAGTAGGTTTTTTGGTGATCACAAAGGCCGGTTAAAATCCCCTCAAATTCAGTACTCTTTTGACCGGAACTTGATTTTAATTAATTAATTAATTAACCGTCGTCTTCTACTGACTCGAGGATAACTTCAGAACTTACCACTCTTATTAGCTTAAGTTTTTTTCTCCGCCTGCTATTATTTGATTTTAGGTGGTCTACGCTTATTCAGTATTCTCAGGCCACGAGCACATCGTGTGGGACAGACACGTCAACGGCACAGATTTTCTCTTGAGTCCTCGCTTTTTCATTAAATTATTTTTAATTAAGTTTAAATCATTGGATAATAATAATTTAGTTGAAAACCAAAAGCCGAACCCCAGAAAGCGTGTAAAAGAAAAGCGAAATTTTGCAGCTGCCGAGGTTCGGAAAAGATAGTAGAGACACATTCCCCTGTTGCGCTCACTTTATTTCGCCAAACACACGGTCCAATCAAACGTCGCGTGTGAAAAAGTGCCAGCTGATAAGCAATTCCTATCCACGCTATTGGAATATCGTGATGTCCACGCACCAATAACTTGGCGCGTGTAAGCAGTGTGGTTGTTGAGAAAGAGAGCATACAATTGGACAACACACGGGACTGTCCATGTGAAGAGCTGCCAAAGTGGCAGGGGTAGCAGGTAACTTAAAAGCAGTTGTCCCCAGTTTTGTCTCGGCCTGGCCCCACGCTAACCCAACATAGTGCTAACAAATAGCTGTCCCCACGGAACCCAACCTCATCTATCACATTCACCCACGTGGCTTTTCCTTCTTGTATAACTTTGTATTCTAATGTGGAAATGATCTTTTATCTCAAGTTGTGGGTGCGTGTGTTTGATATTATTTTGTGAATTTCTCAATGATGATGTGTGTATGTATAACGAATGATGGTGGGATTCTAACGAAATTATTAGATTTAAGTATTTCAGTCTCAGTTATTTATTTAATATAATGATAATTAATTAATAGAAAGAAAATATTATGTAATGAAATTAATGTGTAAAGAATTTATTTTTAAATAAAAGAACTTGAGATATTGCATTTTATTGTATATATTTATATTTATATTTTAAATTTAAAATCACCTTTTTCATATGTTATTAATCGGTTTATTATTTTTAAAATAATTAAAAATTTTATTAATTGGGATAATGTATACCATTAATTAGATCTAATAATACATATTTTTTTATGTTATTGATGGTGTAAAAAGTTACAGCATCATTGAGGGACTTAATTTATCCCAAGTGCTTAAGTGCATAATCGTTAATATTTTTGTTAAAAAAAAATTGTTAACTATTATTCATCAAAATCTGTTAAAAGTGATTTTTTTTTTCTAGAAGTGTTAAGAGTGAGTTGTACAAAGATTATTATCCTTACTATTTTAATAAAAATAATATTTTTATCAATACTAAAAAAGAACAAAATTTAAGTAATAAAAATATCAATATTAATGTGATTGATAAACTTGTAAAATTTCACTCGACCGAAGAAAATAATTTATTAGATTAGATATTCAAGAGCTTTTGTGACAAACAATACATTTTAACAATATTATAAACCCCACCTAGACCAATTTTTTTAAATTCAAATTTTATTTTTATTTTTTTCACTTAATTAGGGTCCATATGGAGTCAATGATGAAGCTAGCATTGGACAAGAAGGGACACCTATCCCGTTTGATTAAAAAATCCTCTAAATGGCATCGAGTATCTTAAGCTCCTATTCCGATCAACTTAATTGAAATGTGTAATAAGAGTTGAAAATTTTAAGCCTCTTGTATTTGAAATGTCTTATGATATACATGATTATGGAGTTTAATAATTTAAAGCATTACCCAATACATTTAAATTTCGAAATACACTCATATTAATATTCAAAAATAATTTTATTTTGTATTTACGTAATATTCCAAGGAGTTTTTTTTTTCCTTCTTCTGAAGAGAAAGTGATTTCATTAAAAAAAAAAAAAAGGAAGAAAAGAAGCTAGAAATCCTTAACCCCATGCCACATATGACCCACCATTGGAAACATAGCTTGTCCATTATATATCAATCATCAAGTTTGTTGCAAAAAGTAGAGATGGGAAAGTACTTATAAAGCTTCAATAATTGAAATTTGATTTGAAAATAATAATTCAATTTTACACTAAAGGTTCGACAAGATGACGGTGAGGACTAGAAAGAAGAACGAAACAAGACTAGGCTTCAACTTTTTTTTTTCCTTCAGATATACATGATTATTAATGATATTACATAAAAAATTATCATTAATATTTATAATTAAATTATATAACTGAAATCTCATGTACATTGATATTAGATATTAGGACAGTTCAAAATTTTAAACTCTTTCTAATATTTGATAAATATTTTTAAAAAATACATTCAAATAGTGTTTACTTTACCTAAATAATGAGTGCAATGCCTCTAGGCCAAATAATTGGCAACTAAGCTTGAACTTCATATGACAAAAAGAGAAAATAAGTAAATGACTCCTCTTCAATGATAGCTGTGATGTATGTGTTTTATTGCATTAAAATATCACTGATATATATACACACACATGGGGTTGGTACATGGCGAGATGGGTTTATGTTTAGTAGTCTTTCCTCAATTGGCAAAGTTAATGTTAAAAATATCAGAAAATTATATTAAATTTAGGACCTTTTTATGGTACATTATCATGTATTATACATCCATTTTATAATTGTTACTAATAACACACGTATAGTTTTCTATTGGTTCTGTTTTTGTGTTATTAGTAGTAATTATGGGATAATTGTATGGTACATGAGAATGTACCTTAACAATAACCTTAAATTTAATATATTCGTGGATAATAGATATTTGGGCATGAATTTCTTTGGGTACGCAGATATTTCAATGGGGCTAACTAGGGCGATCCACTCAATTAATTAATTAATTAATTAACCGTGGTTTTTACTTTGCTCTTAACAAGACAAAATTAAACTCTTTTTAGAAGATTGCTTATCGAACTTAAACTCTTATTTTTTAATATGAATTTTTTTGGGGTAAAGAGCTAAGTAATAAACAATGCTTTGGAGACAACATTGGAGATAATTGAGTTGATGGTAAGAATGGAAAATGCCAGCTGAGATTTGATTGTGCAAAACACAAGGCCAGCGACCTCTCATCTTCTATTGGTACAGGTGTCAGGGACAATTTGAAATTGCTTTTCCGGTGATTTTAAAAAATTTAAAATTAATTTTAGTATTTAATAAATTTTTTAAAAACTTTTAGTAAAATCATTTCATCATATAATAAATTTTAAAAAACTGTAATTTCATATGTATCATTATTTATATTATAACAATTTAAAGTTATCCTTATTAATTAAGAAGTAAAATCATTACTTAAAACATATTATTATTATTATCAATTATATTGAGATAACCAAATTAATAATATAAAATGTTTATTTTAGTTATCAATAATTATATATATAGAGTAAAAATATTTTACATAAATATTTATAAAAATAAAAAATAAATTTTATTTGATATTATATCTAATTTAGTCATTTATATTATTACAACAATTCAACAATAAGATTTACCAAACATATATAATTATTTTTAAAATTCATACTAGTTTCAAAAAAAAAATTTACCAAATGTTTAACTAATTTTCTTCACAACATATTATTTTTACAGCACAAGTAATAATTATTATTTTTAAAGCTACAACATTACTAAATTGACCCTTAATAATTCCATATATATATCCTCACATATATTATAAAAATTCAAAATTATCCTTACTCAATTAAAAAATAAAATTATTATATATATATATATATATTATATATTTTTTATTACCAATTATATTGAGATAAAAATAAAATTAATTAAATAAAAATATTCATTTTAGTTATCAATTATTATATATATATACAATAAAAACAAATTATATATCCATATTTATAAATTTGTAAATAAATTTTATTCAATATTATGTTCATTTAAGTTATTTACATTTTTAAAATAGTTTAACATTGGGATTTACTAGACACATGCAACTACATTTTAAATTCACAACACTTTTAAAAATAAATTTTATCAAATATTTAATTGATTTTCTTAATAACTAATTATTTATATAATACGACTAGCATTATCTTAAAAGTTACAACATTACTAGAGATGACCAAAAATCCCTAAGATATGAGGGCTAGAAGGATCCTGTTATGTCAGGATCATGTATTAGGTCTGATTTTATTCCCTTTTATTAAAAAAAATCAGGTACGATTATAATTTATTTTATCCGTTAATTGGGTCGGTATAGGTGTAAAATGCTAATATTCGTACCCGCTCATTAAACATGGTTGAC
This sequence comes from Murraya koenigii, assembly GCA_025617385.1. Taxonomy (NCBI): domain Eukaryota; kingdom Viridiplantae; phylum Streptophyta; class Magnoliopsida; order Sapindales; family Rutaceae; genus Murraya; species Murraya koenigii. The sequence continues at coordinate 31,049,331 of CM046815.1, forward strand.
TATTGGTTATTTATTTTTTAAAACTATTTTAAAATTTAAAATTAACTTATAAATCAAACGAATATTAAAGTGAAAATTTAAAACCCTAAAACATAAACATTAGCACTTGTCAACTTAGTAGTTAAAATGATCGTCTAATATGATATTATTCTATAAATTTACTTAGAGATTTTAGTCGTTTAATGGAATAAACATTTACTAGATCATCTAAAATAGTGTCTTAATTTGAAACAAAAATAATAATAAAATAATGTTTAAATCAAGATCAAAGAATGAAGGATGGACAAGGAAATGCCAAAGTAGAAACTTTTATTTTCTATACAAATATTTCATAATATGTTGATTAATATTAAACATAAAAATAATCAAATTATAATTAATATTAACATGAAATAAAAAAATATTTTAGAGTCAAGAGCTAATGGTTAAGGTATCAATTTTTCATTTTTAAATATATACAATTATTGAAAATAAAAGGAGATATAGGAGTTCAAGCTTACAACGGATAAGGATTGACGACGAGCATATCGTCTACCAAATGGGTACGAGTATTAGCATCTCTGCATAATACAGATCCGTTGCCATCTATAAGCATTATTGATTTGGCTCTTAATTTTAGTTGATTATAATCACTGAATGAAAAAAATTTATATATTTTCGACCTAGACCTATTTTAGATTTTTATAAATGAGTTTAGACGATAAACTACATCGAATATAATGTGGCGTATTTGTGAAATTAGAGTACAAACATTGCATGAGTAAATTATATTTTTAGGGAAAAAATAGTTGAATGTATATTTATTATTTCTCAAATAACATATTTAATCTGCCTCTTGCTTGATACTTTCTAGTTTTAAGTACTTAAAAATTAAAATGACCATCGTTATTGTTGGTATTATATGTTAGAAATAATACATTTATTTATTATTAATTTATTTTATTAAGTATCTAAACTTATAAGTTATAATTTGAGTACTAACTGATGTAATATTAATTAATTAAATGATAGCTAATAATTTTATTAATTATAAAATTTATTATTTAATAAATAAATAATATATAATATTATGACTCAACTTGTGATTAAAATATTAAATCCATCAGAGTTGATAAAGTAATATCCTTAATTTATATATACGATTGAAATATCCATTTTAACTTATAATAACGAATATGCCCTCTCTAATATCACCGCCTGCTTTGAAGTTTCAACGTTTTCTCCGTTGCTAAACACCCATTACTCATCTTCCTTCTTGTTACAGTACATCCTCGCAGAAACACTGCTGTGACGCAAACAACGTAATAGCTCCGAATGTCAACGAGATAATTTAACGTGGCAGCAGGTAAGAAGGGGGACGGTGGCACAGGTTATCTGTAGGATCAGGGCGGGCGCGTCCAGACAAAGAAGGATGACGGTGGGCGTGCGTCAGATTAGTATCGGGCAAACGTTTCTCAGATCACGTGAATTGTGCATGCAACGTAACTTGTGCCTAAAGAGACTGTATGCCGTAGTATTACATGGCCTATGCATTGTAGATTCTCAGTAAAATTAATTTATTGATAAATTAAGTAATTTAACTATCATAGGGTCTGATAAGAAGTAGATGTAGGTCTGCTGCGAGGTGTTTAGGGCCTATGACCTACATGCTGAGGTCTTCACGAATCCAGATCCATTAGCACTACCACGCCGCTTCGAGAGTGGGGTAAATTGGTCATTGCACGAAGTGGAGAGAATCATTTGTTAGTAAAATGACATCAAGGCCCCCTTCAATTTGTCTTAAATTTGATCTAAATATTCAATAATGATTATTTCTAATCCCGGCCTGCCATTGACTAAATCAGTTATACAGGGAATAATAATTAATAAACAACATTACAACATTACTGGGCACGCACGGTCGGCTGATAATATGCAGGGATACGAAGGACAACTGAAAACACAAACGAGTATCAAAACGACACAGTTCTGCTCAAGCAAACAGGCATAATGGGCTAATGGCCGGCCAGAGCTGTACTGCTTGTAAGTGGAGCTTTCTATTTTTATTTTTTTTTTTTAATTTATCCTCAAAACAAGCAGTAATTAAACCTAACACTAACCATTGACAGATAAATAATATTAATAATTCCCACAACTGAGCTAAACTATCATAAAAGACTGATAGCGAAGCTAGGGAATGCATTTTGGGGGGGTAAATAAATAATAATAATAAGCACACTTGATAGCTTCTTCAAAATTTCTATTTTATCTCGATGGCCTAAACTCTAAAGACTAAACTAATCTAAACTTTTGCAGCAAAAAAAAAAATTACAATAATTCACAAGTAGTAAAGAGGAGGAATGCATAGAATAAAGCAGAGTCTTCAGTTTTATGTTTGACACACAAGGTAGAGAGGGATATAAAAGTCATAGCACAAACAAAAGAAATATAAGCTAATGACTGTAGAACCAACGGAGACAATATACTTAACATCACAACTCTCTCTTATTCTACTAAACTTGACCCCTTAATCATTAAACATATAGTCATAGTCAAAGTCATAATCAAAGTCATAATCAGAGAACTCATAGTAATCATCTTCATCGGTCACAAGCTCAATATCGGAAATACCAGATGGGTAATCTTCTGCGGATGACCAACAAAAATCTTGAAAATCTGCATTGAATTCATAGTCATGAGTTGAGTCATTGGGACACCGTAAATCTTTGATTCTCTCGGCACATATTTTCCCCAATTTCCCAACCAGATTGACATTGAAACACCGGCGCAGGTCAAGTGATTCAAGGTGGGGACAACCATCAAGAATAGCCTGCAACCCAACATTTGTCAGCCCATTTCCAAATAACTGGAGATGGCGCAATCCATGCATGTTTTCTGCTATAGCTTTCGCATCATCATCACACTCTTTTTTTGGGCACCTGTGACCCTGCTTGTTCAATTTCAATGATTTCAGAAGTGGGCAAAGGCTCCCAACAGCTTCCAATGCTTCTTGTGATAATGAGCAGTACGAAAGTTCGAGCTCCTCGAGCAATGAAAACCCTTTAATAGCTTCACAAAATCCTTGGTCTGAAATGTTATTACATGACACAAGTCTAAGATTCCTGAGATTCCTTGACCTGCTAAAAGGATTGTAAAAGAACTTGATATAGAAAATCAGCAATAATAAAAATAATGACGACCATTTGATAAAATTCACTGTCATTATAATTAATACTAGATCAAAGATGATGTTTCTACACATTAATAGAAGATTATCAGAGAAAAGATCTCACGGAAGTTGATTGTATCATGGAACCATGGGATTCTACTATTTAATATGTCCAATCATTTATAAGGCGTTTGGCCTTCTAATTTCAATAAAAAATAGAAGATTAATTTAGACAACATGGTGAAAAATCCCTCAATGTACAATTTGAGGGTTTTCTCAGCCGTGTTGTCACAATTCCATCAAACATACACATGAATATTCCCATTATTAATTGTTAATTGCACCCTATCATCCATGCATCTGACTTACTGAGGCATCATTCTCAAAAAAATAAAAAATAAAGAATTGTATAAGTTGCAATGTGCATCATGTTTGATAAATGCAAATTAACAAACACAACAAAATTTAACCAAAGGAAAATGTACAGCTACATTGTCCTAATACTGTCAGTCATTCAGCTGTATCAAATGTTTTCCATTTGATAATTAAAACTAAATTTACCATACCCCCAAAGTCATCGCAAGCTACGTCCATCCTACCAACACTTACCATAAACAAATGAATTCGTAAAAGAAACAGGTGAAAATAAATGAAAGAGAACCATGCAGAATAGTTGCATTACTAGAACTTGCAACTTACCAGAAGACATTCGTACAGACTTTAGGGTAATTATTTGTCATTTAAAGGCTTGAATGCCTACTGCACATTTTCCTTCTTTCTATTCTTTCTCGCTCTTTCCTCCTTTAATTTTCTCCATTAAATAAATCATTGGTGCTATTTTTTATAACACCACTGACTGCAATATGTATACTAACGTTATGCATTATTATTCACTGAGATCTATTAATAAGAACTAATCGTTTTAATACTCACAAAGAAACAATTAACTTAAAGCTATTCAAGTTTGCATCATCATCAAGCTATTCCTTTTATTATAAAACTTAATTGTAAGATCTCAAAATTTTCAAACATGTCTACGTCACTGACACACAGTGGCGGAGCCACAAAGGGATGAGCTAAGGCAGCTGCACCGGCTCAGTCCAAAAATCTCATAAGCCATTTTCTTTTTAGCTCAGTTAAATTATAAAATTTTCCCCTGTTGGAACACATTAAATTTAGTTTTAAAATGTATTAAAAACTTCAGGTTTGAATTTTTTTTAGAAATCACAAAAATATTTACACAAACATATATAGGAAAATTTTCCAATTCAGGAATCCCATTGGACTGGTTAAATGCATTAAATTTAGGTTCAAAATTTATTTTAAAAATCACACAAACATTTACACACATAATCACATATATATAGGAAAAATTACCAATTTATCAACCTCAGGCTTTATAAAGTCCAGGATGCAGTACAATGTCATAATTCGCAAATATAATTTTACAACATTGTAAACTGTGAAAAAGGCCATTTACAATGTTGTAAAAATGGGGTCCCGGATTGGAAGCTGAATATATAAACATAAATATAGTAAGAAAATTTTTCATAGAAGCTGATTATAAAAACATTTGATAGCAGGAAAATTTTTCACATTTTATAAGTTTTCTTCCTTGTTTGTCTCTTATATTGGTCATAAACTTTATTACTACTAGTTTGATTTTCGGGCTACGCCACTTCTGGCACTCACACTGGTCTGCATTCTCTTCCTAGGAGTCTTGACCCACATTCGTCTAACTTATACATGCTACTGTCATCAACTTGAGAAATGAAAATAAGAAATATGAAGGCAGCTATCTATTAAAAATTTAATGATAAGAAATCCAGTTAGCCACTAGTGAAGTATACCAAGATATATTCTGAAACCACGCATTACACGCACTACTCTTTTTTCAGTAGCAATCTCTATTCATCGTCCAACATTCACATACAAACCAATGCTTTTAACAGCCAGTGTAGAAACTAACAAATCCTTCGTTACGACACTAATGAAACTCCATTTCACAGACCCACTAAAACATAACTTAATCAAGTATGGACGAGTCACCGACCCAATAAACATTGCCACCTATGAATTTAACTCAATAATTCCAAACAAATTGCTCCAATCAAAATTTTAATGAAATCTCCAGTTTACGATGAATACACGGGTGCCATCAATCAAACATATAAATAAACCCTAGAATCATTTCCAATATATATTTAATAAAACAAAAATTGGATTTTAAAAAAGGTTTTGACATTACCTACTAGCGATGTAAAGGAGAAGCTCATCGGTACCGAAGTACTCGATATTGATAGAGAGCAATTGGCCGTTGCCACGGTCAACAGCGTGGCGGCACATCTTCTCCAAGTCATAGTCCATGTCCCACAAATCTCCTAAGTTGTGCATGTCGATGTTCCGCCACATGGCGGGATCGTGGCAGATCCTCAACCATGAAGAGCACACAAGTTGCGCGCTCGTCAGAACATCGATGGCGCCGACTTTTGATAGAATCGTTAACGTCACGTCCGCCGGCAGCTCCATCCAGTTGCATGATGGTTGCTCCGCCGTGCCTGTGCTCATTCTGCTAATGTTGCATCTTATCCTGAAACATAAAACTTGATAAATTTACCAACCCTAGGCGGGTTATGTAATGTCTTGAGTGAAACGACACCGTGTTGCAAATTGCTTAAAGTGTGAATTTGTACGATTTTGAAATCTAAAATGTAAACAATCTATTTGGATCGAATTTGGAAACTGAATTGGCTGATTTTTGAAATTTTATTTAAAGTATTAACTTTTATTATATAAATGATAGCATTTATAATTTTTGACAGATTACTACAGAAAAATATTTCAAGTTTAATCATTTTTTAAGCATTGGCAATTACATTTTTTGTATTAAAATAATTGCATTTGATAATAATAATAATAATTTGGAAAAAGGTAAAGATATATTTTGCAAAATCCATCAATTGTAAATTTTTATCAGTTCTTATTCTGAATTGATTGGATTCAATTTGGGTATACATATAATAAACCGACATATAAGAGTATTACCAAAGTAAATAAAATTTAACTACCCATTTGAATAGGCACATTAATAAAAAGAGTTTGAAAAACTTTTCAAATGAAATTGTTATTTTTTATTTTCAATATTGAAGAAAAAAAAGTTCTATCTTGTTTGAAAAATTGTATTTTAGGTGTTTTTTTGAATCTGTAATTTAGTTATTTATTTATTTTATCTCATAATTCTTCAAAAGAGAAAAAAATATTATAATTATTATAATTTTAGTAGACAGAATTTTTTTATTAAAATAATATAAATTTATTTTTATTTAATTTTTTTTAAAAGATAACTTATTTTTACCACCCTTTTATTTATTATATGAATAAATAAATTAAGAGCTAAATACTTTTTTTAAAAAATAATATTCTAATATAACTTGTGAGTTTTAAGTAACATGAGTCCATAATTTTTTTAATATTATTAGTAGAAATTAGCGATTTCCAATTCTCTATACATATATAGCCGGTGATTTGAGAATTGAGATACTAATTTATGGTCGAAAAAATGACACTGATCAGAACAGTTAGAATATCCAAGTCAAGTCGAAATTCGAAATTGCTGTCCTGCACTAACCTTTATTAATAAATAATTACTTACCTATCACTTCAAGAATCGTCCAATAAGGAGTTGTATTGTACAGAGTCTTGCAGGAATCTTATGAAAATATCAAACAACTCGTATTTTATTTTAATATAAAATACTTATTTTAATTATTAATTATGATGTATTCATACTAAAAAAAATTATATATATAAGTTTATAAATTTCAAAATAAATTTTATTCGTTATTATATATAATTTAGTTATTTACATCCTTAATAGCAACCTAATACAAGATTTGTCAAATACATACGACTGTTTTTAAAATTCACAATATTTTTAAAAATAAATTTTATTAAATATTTAACTAATTTTTTTCATAACTAATTATTTTTACAGCATAAAGAATAACAATTATTTTAAAAGCCACGACATTACTCAATTAAGAAATAAAATCATTATGTTTAAATATATTTTTATTATTATCAGCTACTATATATGCACAATAAAAATATTATATATCCATGTTTATAAATTTGGAAATAAATTTTATTTAATATTAAATTCATTTTAATTATTTGTATACTTACAATAGTTTAATACTGAGATTTATCAAATACATATGACTATATTTATACTTTTAAAAATATATTTTATTAAATATTTAATTAACTTTTTTCACAGTTGATTATTTCTACAATACAGTTAGCAATTATCTTAAAAATTAAAGCATTACTAGTGATGACAAAAAATTCATGTAATGCGAAGGTCAATAAGAGTCCCTTATGTTAGAGTTGGGTATCGATTTTGATTTTATCTCTATTTTATTAAAAAAGATCATGTACATATATAATTTTTTATACCCGTCGATTGGGTGGGTATATGTATAAAATATAAATATCCGTACCCACTCACTAAATATGTTTGACCATTGATTATTTATTTTTCTTAAAATATTTTAAAAGTTATAATTAACAGCTTTATCAAATAAATATTAAAGTAAAAAATTAAAATACTAAAAGATAAACAATAGCACTTACTAGCTTAGTAATCGAAATGACTGTCTATTATGATATTGTCCTATACAATTTATTGAACCGTCTAAAATCTTGGCTTAATTAGAAACGAATGACAATAGAATAATGTTACAATCAGCAAAGAGTGAATGATGATGGATAAAAAAATGCCAAAGTGAAAACTTTTGATTTCCATAAAAAAATATTTTGTAATATATTATTAAAACCGAATGTAACAATCAATACATTATAGATAGTATTAACGTGAAATTTAAAATGATTTTTTAAAAAATATTTAAGAATAATGTGTTATATGTTCATATAAAGCTAAATAGTTAAGTTATCTTATTTTATTTTATTTTATTTTAAATATACGTAGTTATTATAAATAAAAGAAGATATTAGAAATAGGGGAAAGTGATGAGTATCTCTAGTACTCGTACTTGTTAGCTAATAATGGATAAATGTCATAAGCATATCCTCTACAAAATAGTTCAAAATATTGACATCCTTACATAATACATGATCTGTTTCTAGCTCTTAATTTTAATTGGTTATAATCAAGGAAGGAATGAGAAAATTTATTTATTTTCAACCCAGGCCTATTTTGGATTTTTGTATACGAGTTTAGGCGATAATCTTCATCGAATGCAATGCCGAGTATTTGTGAAAGTAAGACTACAAACATTGCACGAGTAAATTATATTTTTTTGGAAAAATATAGTTGTAAGTATATTATTCTCTCACAAGTAACATAAAATAAATAATCTGCTCCTTTCTTGATACTTTATAGTTTTAAGTGCTTATAAATTAAAATGACCATAATCATTTTTTATATTATATATCAGAAGTAACACATTTATTTATTATTAGTCTATTTTTCATAATTAATCATATGAAAATAAAATAATATCCTTAATTTATATATATGATTAAAATATCCATGTTAATTAATAATAACAAATATACCCTCTATTATACCTTCTCCCTAACATTATAAACGATTTCTCAGTTACTAATCACCCGTTGCTCATTTTACTTCTTGTTACAATACAATCCTCGCAGAAGCATAGTTGCTACGCAAACAATGTAACAGCTACGAATGTCAACGAAAAAATTTGACGTGGCAGTGGGTAAGAATGGGGGCGGTGGTGTCAGAGGATATATGTAGAATCAGGGTCCGTCAAGTCAGAGAAGGATGATAGTGGGTGTGCCGTGTGCGTCAGATTAGCATTGGACAAAGAGGCCCCAGATCACGTGAATCGTGCATGCAGTGTAACTTGCAACTAGAGAGACTATATATTGTTGGGATTACTCGCTTTTCAAAATATTTTGATTTATTTATAATAAATATATTTTTTAATTAATAAAATTTTTGAGATATGTTTTTAGATATTTTAATTATATAAATATTTTAAATAAAATCAATTTAATGATATTATATGTATTTGTGTGATAATTATATAAATTAATAAAAAAATATAAATATAAGTTATCTAATTAAATAAAATTAAGTTTATAGTTAATAAATTCATTGAATAATTTATCTTAATCATGTATGAACTTATAGATGTAATTTAACTACATTAAACTGAATCACTTGTGAAATTTAATTAACTTTGAAATAATTATCAAACTTATTAAATCTCATATAGATTGATTTAATTGCAATTTTAATATTAAATTAATTATAGTTTTATGTTTATAACTATTATTCTATTTGAGTTACTAATTAGCGCGACATACATTTATAGGTAAGTTTACTTGAAATCTTGGTGGAAGCAATTGTAAGCGGTGAGATGATATATTAACAATATAAAATTTGTACAATACATTTATTGATTAGTTTTTGGCACTTGATCATAGAATTCTATGGTCAGAGTAAGTCAACATAATAAATATATTGAAAATGATCGTTATAAAAAATCAATAAGAGTCAAGGAATAATATGTAAATAAATTGATTATATAGTTAAGATATCAATTTAATTAATGATGTGGTACAAATAATTGTTCAATAAATAAATTAATGTGGTATAGGTCAAATTATTCTTCGATAATATTATCATAGATAACATATAATTGTGGAAGTTAGTTTCAATCTTTTAGTACAATATATTTGAAATTAAATAATCAAGATAGTTTAATTACATGCCTAATTATTATAATTACTATTATATGTACCTAGGGTTGGCAACTTAACCCAGACTCGCCACGACCCAGACGAATCTGATTTTTTTTTTGACCGGGTTAAACCTGCACCAGATTAATATTTTTCTAGAATTTCGATGTGAAAATGGGAATCCATATTTTTTTGGGTTAGGATTTGAGTTTAGGTATTCCGGAAATCTGAAACCCGGACTCGGATATGTTTATTTATATATCAATTTTTAAAAAGTATTTAATATAAATATATATTTTTTTATTATAGTCAAAAAATTATTTTTTAAATTGTAAATAATTATTTTTTATTTTAATTTAAATAATTTTTAATAAATCGTGGTTTAAAACCCAGAATCTGGAAACTCAAATTTTCTCGGGTTAAATCTAGACCGAACCCGAATTGAAAAAATTCGGGTTTTAATCCGGATTCGGTATAGAAATTCATTGTCTGGGTCTAGAACCGGAAAGCCCAGACCCGAAAATTGCCATCCCTATATGTACCCATATGATCTCTGAGTTAGCTTATTTAATTGACTGCACCACAAATAAATTAATAAGTAAGATAACTAGTTAAAAATTTAAATATATTATTTAGTGGGAAACTTAATTTTATATGTTTCAGTATAAGGAATTCTATGTTATTTTATAATGTGGGTCTCTATAATAAGAACAAATATAATGTAAATTTTATCTTATTTTTAATTTAAATCAAATATTTTAATTAAATAGAATTAAAAAAAATAAGAATCTAAATTATTATATAAAAAATAAAAATATAAATTTTAAATTATAATAATTTTATATATTATATGAAAAACATGACCTTTATAGTTTCGTTGCAAAATATTTTTAATCCAACGTATATGCCGTAGTATTACATGGCCTACGCATTGTAGATTCTAGTAAAATTAATTTATTGATAAATTAAATAATTTAACTATCGTAGGGTTTGATATTATGTAGACGTAGCTCTGCCCCAAGGTGTTTAGGGCATATGACCTATACGCTCAGGTCTTCCAGAATCAAGATCCATCGGCACTACTCAATCTTGAGAGTGGGGTAAATTGGTCATTGCAAGAGTTGAGAGAACCATTTGTTCGTAAACTGACAGCAAGGCCTCCTTCAAGTTATCTTAAATATAATTTGATCTCCATATGACTGTGCCGCTTGTAGAGATTCGTATTTTTATTTTTTCTCCTTTTAATTCATCCTGAAAACATGCAGTAATTAAACCCAACAATAATAATTATGGACACAGAAATAATATTAATAATTCCCACAACTGAGCTAAACTATCATAAAAGAGTGATAGCGAGGCTAGGGAATGCATTTTTTCTGCTGGAGGTTGGGAGCCGGGGGATAATAAAAAACACACTTGATAGCTTCTTCAAAATTCCATTTTATCACGATGGCCTACCTCTAAACTAATATAAACTTTTGCAACAAACAAATTTACAATAATTCACACGGCAAAGAGGGGGAATGCATAGAATAAAGCAAGAGTCTTCAGTTTCATGTTTGACACAACGTAAAAGGGGATAAAGTCATAACACAAACAAAGGAAATATAAGCTAATGACTATAGACAAACCAAAGTAGATGATATAAGCACTAACATCTCAATTCTCTCTTACTCTACTAAACTTGACCCTTAATCATTAAACATATATTCTAGTCAACGTCATAGTCAAACTCACTGTCATATAAATCATTCATATAGTCATCGTCATCTTCTGCAGATGACCAAAGAAAAGTTAGAAAATCTGCATTGAATTCATAGTCATCAGTTGAGTCATTGGGACATCGTAAATCTTTGATTCTCTCGGCACATATTTTCCCCAATTTCCCAACCAGATTGACATTGAAACACCGGCGCAGGTCAAGTGATTCAAGGTGGGGACAACCATCAACAATAGCCTGCAACCCAACATTTGTCAGCCCATTTCCGAATAACTGGAGATGGCACAATCCATGCATGTTTTCTGCTATAGCTTTTGCATCATTATCACACTCTATTTCTGGGCACCTCTGAACCTGGCGGTTGAATTTCAATGATTTCAGAAGTGGGCAAAGGCTCCCAACAGCTTCCAATGCTTCTTGTGATAATGAGCAGTATGAAAGTTCGAGCTCCTCGAGCAGTGGAAACCCTTTAATAGCTTCACAAAATCCTTGGTCTGAAATGTTATTACATAGCACAAGTCTAAGATTCCTGAGATTCCTCGACCTGCCAAAAGGATTGTAAAAGAAATCGATATAGGAAATCAGCAATAATAAAAATAATGACGACCATTTGATAAAATTCACTGTCATTATAATTACTTCTAGATCAAAGATGATGTTTCTACACATTTAACAAGAATATCAGAGAAAAGATCTCTCAGAAGTTGATTGTGTCATGGAACCCTGAGATTATACTATAAATATGTCCAATCATTTATAAGGCATTTGGCTTTCTAATTTCAACCAAAAATAGAAGATTGATTTTAGACAATATGGAGAAAAATCCCTCAACGCATATTTTAAGGGCCTCTTCTGAACCAAGTTGTCACAATTCCATCAAATATACAAATAAATACTCCCTTCATTAATTGTTAATTGCACCCTATCATCCAAGCATCTGACTTACTGAGGTACCATTCTCAAACAAAAACAAAGAATTGTCGAAGTTGTAATGTGTGTCATGGTTGCATTAAAAGAACTCGCAACTTACCAGAAGACATTTGTACAGACATTAGGGTAATAAATTTATCATTTAAAGGCTTGAATGCCTACTGCACATTTTCCTTCTATTCTTTCTCGGTCTTTCCTCTTTTAATTTTCTCCATTAAATAACTCATCGCTGTTACTTTTTATATCACCACCGACTGCAATATGCATACTAACGTTATACATTACTATTCACTTAGATCTATTAATAAAAACTAATCATTTTAATACTCACAAAGAAACAATTAACTTAAAGCTATTCAAGTTTTCATCATCAAACAATTTCCGTGTGAAAGCAAATTATATGTCAATACCCATGAAATACTTTTATTATAAAACTTAATTGTAAGATCTCAAATTTTCAAATATGTCTATGTTGGCTTAAACAGCTATATAATTTTAGATTTTGATGACAACAAATCACATGTAAAACGAGTAATATGGTCAATTTATATTTTATTATCTCACACGTTTTTAAAAAGCAAATTTTATTCAAGTGAAATTAAGTTCAAGACAATCATGGACAATGGCATCATCGAAGACAAACTATAGGGGGTACTAGCTTGAATAATTCATTTTTCTACATTAATTGTACAACTAATAAAATTTAATGTATCCATGATCTAGTATCTTAAAAACTCAAGATTCCCTTCATAATCTCTAAACAAATTATTATTTTTCATAAGCTAAAGTTTTATATTTATAAGGCAAATAATTTTATCAAAATGGGTGTTTTTTTAGATTTATGGACTACATTGAAAAAATTCGAGTTTAGAAATCAATAAGTATTGTTTTTAAATTTTAGAAATGGACCTGTTTGAAAATGTTTTAAATAACCTGGGCCATAGTATAATTTTATAAAGATTTTTGAGGCCAAATTCTGATTTTAGAAAACAGTTAACTCAAAACCAGAGAGATAGCTGCTAACTGCTTGCTGACCAGAATGGTAGCAGCTAGCCAGCTGTTTCAAGCGACTAACCGTCTGTGCCTATATTTTTAAATTTCTCTCTAACGGTAACCCAAGCGGTTAACCACTTCAGCCAAGCAGCTAGCCAGCAATTTTTAAAATGTCTATAACGGCTAGTTTGAAAGTTTAAATTATATAAACCCAAACCAAACTCATTTTTAACAACTTTTTGAATCTCTATTGAGGTAAAACCAGTGCATACTACTCATGTTGAGTTTTCAATTTGCTAATCCACATACATTGAGTTATCTTTGTGAGCTATTATTTGTTAATTCACTATATAAGAGAGTATTTGTTGTAATCTTTAAATCTATTATTAAATTTGTGAGTGTAAGTATAAGAAACACTTGGGGGAAGGTATGTGTGAGTGAAACACTATTTGTAAAAGTTCATTGATGCCTTAGAAGTCAATTGTAAGAACTTGAAGACTTGAGAGACTTGGATAACAAAATCTTCAAGCGTTGTTTGTTTAGAGGCATGGATGTAGGCGGGTTTGTCAACCCACGTATAAATCCTTGTGTTCGTTTCTATCTTCCCAACTCTTTTTAAATTCGTGCTTTGTTAAATTAATTGTTATTCATTTTTCTTGAGCATTTATTTAAATTGTATTGTATTTTTTTATAGAAAATTTTAATTAGCCAATTCACCCCTCCTTGGGTTACATAGCTAGACTTTCAGTCTACATCATTCACACATGATGGCGAAGCCACTAAGGGACGAGTGCAATCCAAAAATCTCATAAGCCATTTTCTTTTTAGCTCAGTACAATTATATATTTTCCCCCGTTGGGACACATTAAATTTAGTTTAAAAATGTATTAAAAAATTCAGGTATGGAATTTATTTTAGAAATCACACAAATATTTTTACACACACATATATAGGAAAATTTTTCAATCTAGGAATCCCATTGTACTGATTAAATACATTAGATTTAGGTTCAAAATGTATTAAAAAAATTCAGGTTCAATTTATTTTAAAAATCACACAAATATTTACACACGCATAATCACATATATATAGGAAAATTTTCCAATTTGGCAATCTCAGGCTTTATAAAGTCCACAGATTACAACGTCGAAAATAGAATTTTAAAACGTTGTAAACTGTGAAAAAGGCCATTTACAATGTTGTAAAAATGGGGTCCCAGATTGGAAGTTGACTATATAAATATAATAGTAGTAGGAAATTTTTTTATAGAGCCTGACTCTAAAAATTTTTATTGCAGGAAAATTTTTAACCTTTTATATGTTTTCAACCTTGTTGGTATCTTATATCGATCATAAACTTTATTCCCACTAGTTTGATTTTCGGGCTACACCACTGCTGACACACACAGAGGTCTGCATTCTCTTCTTAGAAGTCTTGACCCACATTTGTCTAACTTATCCATGCTATTGTCATCAACTTGAGAAATGAAAAGAAGAAATATGGAGGCAGCTATCTATTAAAAATGTAATGATAAGAAATCCAATTAGCCACTAGTGAAGTAAATCAAGATATATTATGAAACCACACATGACACATACTACTCTTTTTTCAGTGACAACCTCTATTCGTCATCCAACACTCACATACAAACTGATGATTTCAACAGTTAGTGTAGGAACTAACAAACCCTTAGTTACAACATTCATGGAACTCCATTTGGCAGACCCACTAAAACAGAACTTTATCAAGCATAGATGATTCACCGACCCCATAAACATTGCCACCAATAATTTGACTTCAATAAGCCAATTCCAAACATATTGCTCCAATCAAAATTTTGATGAAATCTTCAGTTTACGATGAATACATGGGTGCCATCAACCAAACATATAAATAAACCCTAAAACCCTATAATCATTTCCAATATATATATATATAATAAAACAAAAATTGGATTTTTAAAAAGGTTTTGATATTACCTATTAGCGACGTGATGGAGAAGATCATCGGTACCGAAGTACTCGATATTGATAGAGAGCAATTGGCCGTTGCTGCGGTCAACAGCGTGGCGGCACATCTTCTTCAAGTCGTAGTTCATGTCCCACAAATCTCCTACTCTGTGCATGTCGATGTTCCGCCACATGGCGGGATTGAAGCAGATCCTCAGCCATGAAGAGCACACAAGTTGCGCGCTCGTCAGTATATCTATGGCACCGACTTTTGATAGAATCGTTGACGTCACGTCTGCCGGCAGCTCCGTCCAGTTGCATGATGCTTGCTCCGCCGTGCCTGTGCTCATTCTGCTAATGCTTCATCTTATCCTGAAACGTAAGAACTTAGAAAATTTACCATTACCAACCCTAGGACTAGGAGTGTTATGTCAGATGAATCGACACCGTTTTGGACATTGGCATTCTAAATTTTTTATTTTAATATTTATCAATTAATTAATAAAATTAGTATAATTAATTTATTTTAATTTTATTAATCAATTAATAACTATTATATATTTAGATTGATTATTTTGAGATGTATATTATTATTATTTTGAAATTTAATATGTAAAAAACTAATTGGATTGAATTTGAAAACTGAATTGTTTGATTTTTGAAATATTATTTAAAGTATTAACTTTTATTATATAAATGATAGCATTTTTTAATTTTAACAGATTAGTACCAAAAATCTTTTAAGTTTAATCATTTTTTAAGCATTCGCAATTACATTTTTAATATTACAATAATTGCATTTGATAAATAATGATGCTAACGATGATAATTTGGAAAAGGGTTAGGATATATTTCACAAAATCCATCAATTGTAAATTTTTATTTATTTTTATTCTGAATTGATTGGATTCAATTTGATTGTACATTTAATAAACAGACATCTAAGAGAATTACCATAAAATTCTTCAAATAATATTTTACTATCTATTTGAAAGTCACATTAATATAAAAAAAAAAATTAAAAGACTCTTTAAATGAGATTGTATATTTTAAATATTGAAGAGAAAGACATTTTTTCTAATTTGAAGAATCCTATTTAAAAAATGTTTTTAAGCCTTTAATTTAGTTAGTTATTTTGTTTTCTCATTATTCTTTAAAAAGAGATATAAATATTATAATTGCTATAATTTTGGTAGATAAAAAATTTTAATTAAAATAATATAAATTTATTTTTATTTAAAAAACCTTATGAGAAGTTCAGTATTCTATTTACCACATAAATAAATAAGTAAATAAATATTTAAAAAATTAAATTAAATATATTTTTAATAATATTCTAATACAATTTATGATTTTTAAGTAACATGAATATAGATTTTTTTAATATTATTTATGGAAACTAGAGATTTCTAATTCCCTATATGAAAGTGACTTTTAAGATAAGAATAATACTATATATTTTAATTTTTTTCTTAAATAACTATCTTAATTATGTTGTATTTATTAATTAATAAAATAATATAATTAATTTACTTTAATTTTATTAATTAATTAATAAATACTATAACATATAAAATAATTATTTAAAATAAAAAATTTAAAATATATAACATTATTATTTAAGATAAAAAGATCTTGTTAAGTTAGATTTGTTATAACTTACACCCGAACTAAAACAATATAAAAGCCAGCAATGACCAACTTCATCCGCCACTTATACTTTTTTTTTTTTTTGATAAAGCCTCTTATATTTCTTGTTTTTGTATATTTTAGTGGTGTTGTAAGTTACAACAACCGTACCTTAGAAAACCACTGAGATAATAATTTATGGTTGTAAAAATAACGTTGATCAGAATGTCCAAGTCAAGTCAAAACTCAAAGTTGCAGTCCCGCATTAACCTTTATTAATTACTTACATATCACTGCAAGAATCATCCAATAAGGAGTTATATTGTACATAGTCTTGCAGGAATCTTGTGAAAATATCAAACCATTCATAATGCATAATCAAGCCTATTTCACTTTCCGACTGTGTACGCATAAAAGATGACTTGATGCTCATATTTCAGCAGACGGTCCTTGTCAAAATTAAACTTGAGTTACCAAAGGTTGCAAATTCTTCACTAAAAGAAAACATCTTCCGAGATAAATGCAGACCATGCATCCTGCAGTTAAATATCACAAAGCCAAAGTTCAATCATGGTTTCAGTGATCCGATAAACTTCTCTTGAACTTATGTTAATTTGGGGAATAAAGTGAGGCACGGAGCCAAATTTACCTGGAGGATGGAAAAGACCTTCTCTGCAACATATTTTTGTTGGGCTGTTGCTCCCCTTTGCTGTAATTTGTCTGGGTGAAGACAAAGCCTCGCTTTCTGATATGCCTTCTTCACACGTGAGCTTTCTATGAGGCTTGTTAGCGGGACTGAACACCACCCACTATTAGGCCACAGAACCTGAATGCAGTTCCAAAAAGACGTTTAGATATTATTTTCCATATCTCACATCATCATCATGTGATCAAACTCTCTTTTTTTGTTTTTTTTGGAGGGGTGGTGATGAATTTGAATATGACATCAGCTAAGGTCTTACATGATGTAGTGCTGAAAGCAGCAAGCGAATATTGGTTTCTTTACCAGCTGACCACAATCTTATTTCTTCATCTAATGGCTCCATTTCCATCTGTAAAATTTGACGAAATATCGCCAAATGTATCAAAATATGTGTATACATAATACATGATTTGTACTGGAACACACAGTAGTGCGTTGTGAGCTTACATTGTCTTGAGGCTGCTCTTTTCCTTCAGTCATGCAATTCGTTTTCTCTTCCTGCAGAGTAGAAGGGAAAACAAATTAAAGAATTGGTGAAACATTTTTGTTTCATCATCACAAATAAACCTCAGATGCAATAAAAAGAAGTGCAAATGTACACAAGATCAGTAGAACTTAACTCAAACAAAAGATGTGTACAATTGTCTTAAAGTTTTCTGAGAACTTTGATTTTTTATGTTTTCGCTTATTGGTACTTACAATTGGAGAATCCAATGTTCCATGTCCTCCAGTTTGTAGATCTAAAAATTCGTTAGCGTTAGGCCTTTCTGCAGGATAATGAGGCAAAAAAAAAAAAAGGTCATTATCCTGTAATGAGAACTTCTTATTGGAAGTGAAATTCAGATCAAAACTACAAATCGGGAAAATAAAATACCCACCTAGTGTGTCAGCAGCCAGCTCATGTTTTTCATGTTGTGCAAGAGTAAAGGAACTCTGAGACTGAAACTTCTCCTTGGCCCATGCAATTGCTTCATCAATGGAGACTGCTTCCCCTGTTCCCTCTCTGTAGTCAGAATTGATCTCAATGACATAAGAACTCATAACTTCATCCTCTTCTTGTTCCACTTCTTGTTCTTGCATTACATTACTACTCTGCATAAAACTAGTTTTCGGCTCTGGTTCTTGACAGAGTGAGGATGCAGGGGATGAAGGGGAGTTGAGCTCTAGATCATCCACAGACACTTTGATGCTTCGGTACGAAGTGGGCTCGACACTAATGGTTTCTGGGGATGAGACACGCCTTGAGAATCCGTAATAGGAGCTCCTAATGAAATTGTGATCATCTTCCTTGAGGTGATGGTCATCATTGTATGAAGGGCGACTGCATTGAAAAGCCGGCATCGGCATGCCTTGTCTCTTACCCTTAGGGTGATCATCTGGCATCATTGTTGTTGAGTTCCATCTGCACGGAACGTTGATTGGCCTGTGGCAACCAAGATATATATATATATATATATATATAAATATAATTCAATTATAAAAAAATAAATAAATAATAATTTTCTTGAAGATTTCTAAATTCTAATCAAACAAAAATATTTATTTTTATTATTTTCTTATTTTGAAAAATGAAGAGGAAAAAAAAAATCTTATCAAACACAACATTGTATTCATTTTAGAGAGGACAGATTCACAACAGACTCACAACAATTACACGATCTACCCATTAAAGCCGAACAACAAGGCATAAACGTCAAACAAACAAAACTGACACCACAAACAGTTGAAAATCGGTGCGGTACCTGAGCTTGGAAGTAAAAGAAGACAACGCTACGTCTTCACCGTCCAGCGGCCGGAGCGGACTCAGCTCCTCCGAACTCAACACGGACGAGGAATTGGACTTGGACTTGGGCCGCGACCGCTCCCGCGACATGCGTCCATCGCTGGACGCAAACACGTCGCTGTAGAATCCCTCGCCCCTGGACGCCGGGATCCTGAAGGCAGGCAAGACACGGCCGGTCCTTTTAGCCGGAGACATGAATTCCGGAGACGGAATCCGAAAAACCTCGGAATAGAAGTTAGAGGAAGAAGAGGAGGTGATGGTGGTAGTAAAATCAGCAGAGAATTTTCTAGCAAGGAGAGTCCGCGGTGGGCCACCGAAGACGTCGGAGAAATCGTCAGGATCAAGAGCTGTTGAGGTAAATGAGTGACGTGTGGCTGTAGTAGGTGTTTCTTCAGGCATAGATTTTCTAGCCTGCATTCCCATTCCATTCCATTCCCATTCGCATTCGCCAAGACTCGTCCATGTAATGTTGTTATATATTATCTGCTGATCAAATATTTGATTTTGAGCTATATATAGATATCAACAGATGAATGTGTTTATGATTGTGAATTTATAATTATAATTATACAGCGAAAGGAAGGAAATCGAGGTGGCGATGATGATGATGATTATGAAGTTGGTGGCACGGGAATGCTGTGCTGAACTGGAAAGAATTTCTTCATATGGTTGGATATTATATATTGGTGGCATTCGAGTCACGTCCCTACAAGAGTAAGCGTTACTATTATGTGTTTGATTTTTTGCTTTTGTTTTCGTATATTTCTTTATTTTCTGTTGCTTTTCTTCTTCTTCTTTCAATATTATATATATATTCAAATGTGAATGAATACACACGACCTGAGAAAATTAGCTGCTACCGCAACACAAGAATGAAAAAGGGGTGCACGACTATGCATATGTAATGCTCTCATTGGGTATTGTGTGGCCCACAACCCCAAATAGGAGTTTGACACTTGCACAGTCAGGCCCCTTTAATGTGTGCCTGATTATACACACACATGCACACGTATGTATGAATGTATGTATGCATATGAGGGCTAGCACTTCTAATTTTGCTTTATATCACACCCTGTCCTTAGTTTTTGTTTCCGTTGAGAGACTCTAAAATGAAATTATTGTCATCTGTTGAACATCAATGATTAATTGTGAAAATTGAGCTAGTATGGGTCAGGAAGATGTTCACTAGGAGAGTAATAATGATTGAAGTGGAAAAGCAAAGTTAAACAGAGTGAGTCGAGGATTAAAGCAATTTTATGTCTTTTAATTTACTTCACCTTTTCCTCCCTTTTATGATTGGTAATTGACTTTCATTTATTCGCTTTAGTCTAATTCCTACTCCTATGGGATTGGCATGAGAAGTTTTTATACAGAATATAAGTTGAATAGTTAAAAGTAGCACTTGATTGAAAATAGATAAAAATAACTTTTGGAGATTACAAGGGACTTGGAATGTATTTTATAGAAACACCTAGAAAGTGATTTTTCGAAAATATTTTTCAAATACTTGCATATTGTACCGATGAGATTAATGATCTCTTCGAACAATTACTTAATTATAAAATAGATGAGAAACAAGTTCTGTTTAGTTTTTTGTTCTTCCAACTCCAATGGGACCAATACTTTTTATTTTTAATCCAAGAGGAGTATATATTGGGATTTCTACTGTTATATCATTACACTGCTCGTATTCATAGAGATGGAAATACTGGAATTTGTTGTAGCAGTGAAATTAGCTGGATCTTTAAGAACTAAAATAAAAGAGATATCAAAAGGCTTGAAGCAGGTGAGTGAAAGGATGATTGATAACTCAGAAGCAGACAATGCATGCTTTAAGTTGATTATATGATCATCAAAAAGCTTCATGCCTTGCTCCCTCTTCTTGCTTTTCTAACAGGGAAAAGATAGGGAAAAAAAATCACACTTGCTGATTAAAATATTAAATATCAAATATAATCCAAAACACACATTATTGTATCAATAATCTTTTTGAGAATTTATAATCAAATTCCAACCTACTTTAACCAACAATTTTTGCCTGCTTCTTGATTTGTCATCTGGTCCAGAGCATCACTCAAAAGACAATGTATAAACTCTTCTGCAAAATGTGGTTAGGGAAGGGAACATGCTTATATATATATATATATATATATATATAGGATTAAAGATAATCACTAAGAAAAAACAGACCAATCATTTCTTTTGGTGGCATTCAAATTATTTAATAGTGTCCATATGTTGCACTTTAATCTGTATTCGATTGGTAAGCTTAAATCTAGGTGAAATGTGTCTTCAATGAGATCAGGTAGACTTGGATGAACTTTGAACACAGAATCTCAGCTTTGTTGTTAATTAATTGCTTGAACCAAACTTCGATTAATTATATGCAGTAGAAGTGTAAATCTCTCAATAATATATATGTTCACGGCGAAATTACACACTATCAACTGTACTTTCATATAATTTTTACTCATCAAAAGGCCAATGAGCATGAACTCTGTTTGCTGCTTTCAGCATGAATTCTTTTGTCATATAAGAATATCAATCATTTATTGGTCAAATACTCAAATGCATACAGCACCCACTAGTCCTTTTGAATTATTTTGAAATAATTGAGTTCATCATTTCAAGGCAAGAACAAGATATCCATTAAAAGCAAGGAAGCGAAGCCAGGTCCATGCATTTTGTATTTAGCTGGAAAACAGATGACTGAAAACGATAGATTTAAACATTGCAATGGTTCACTTGTCAATGCATACAAGTAATGGAAACATGCATTTGAAGTAGATGGTGCGAGAACTTGATGCTATTATTTTCCATTCCATTCCATTGAAAACGACTCTAAATAAGCGTGGTCGTAGATCTCGAGAGAATGATGAAGATAAATGAGTCAGCACGTTCATATGACACCAACAATCAGCCAAATGTAATAGGATATTTTCTTTTAATTTGTTTTTATCTTTTTGGTCGTTACATATGTGTACTTTCACTTGGTATTTAAGTTAGGCACGGCGCAGCTGCCTTAAAACGGACTATCAGTTGTTAGTGTTACTATAACTAATATAGTCTTTAAGTTTGATGTGTAAACAATTGCTCGGCTTGTAGCCTATTTCCTTACCGAAGTATGTATTAGTTATAGTCTAATCACAAGGTATTTGACATGTAAGTTAGCCTACTAATTAAATTATCAATGTTAAAAAAAAAAAAAGTCTGATATGTAAGCTAGCCCACTAGTTAAATTAGCACTGTAAAATATATTGCGTATTGATTTCACAACTTCGTAGTTTTTTATGGGAATTGATAATCCCTTGAAGCACCAACAACATCATTATAAGGTTTAAGTTCTATCGAATTAACCTATCTATCTTTAATTTTTCTTATTTTGTTCCAATTCTCATTACAGAGAATTTGTGCCTGTTATAAAAAGCTTGAAGAATATGGAATACTGATAACTTAAAACATTGCCCACAAGGGTCAAGGAATGCAAACGGCAATGGAGTTTCTTATACAAAGTTAACTGCTCTTGAAGGTATTAGCTATTTAGCCAGGGTTTTAATTAATAAATTGATAGCCTTTCATGAGACAAATATAGCTAGGTAGACCGTACAAGTAGTACATGCTTAGGTAGACATTCATTTCCATTATTTGGATTTTACCCTCAGCTCCATGCCTGCATAATTGGCCCCATTTGTAGACTGGAAAGTGGAAATGTGCGGATCCTCTCCTTCTTGAATTCTTCTTCTTGTGTTTTGTTTCCCTTTATACAGATATTATGTGCTAATTTTGTTAAGACAGAAAATCACGGGCGACTAGGTGATGCTATCATAAGGGTCCTAATTCCGAGTAGAAAGTAGAAACCGAGACAAACAGAAGGAAACATACACGGGGCATCCCACATCCTGTATTGGATTCAGTTTGTTCCTACTACTAGAAGAAATCCGGCAATTAAAGAATATCTGAAGGAAACAAATTCACTGGAAATACACTACTAAGCAAGTTTGCAACTTGGAATCATTACTTTTATTTTCAATCCAACTGAAAAAAGGAAGGAAAAAAAATGGAATCTTTGGCGGTGGATGGGTCGGCCATGAAGTAGACATGCTTTAAAGTTCCATAAAAGCCTTCCAACTTAAGCTACACTTCTAAAAAATAAAAACACTCAATGCAAATTGTTAAAAGCAAAATTCAAAACCCCACCATTTTGTCATGCCATTGCTTTGCTCCTCCGCTTTCCACCTCTCTTACTTTTTATCTTTCAGGATTGTTTGGATTCTTTTCCTTTCCTTAGTGAGATGCTTTCAAGTTTTAATAAGTAGCGGTGACCAACAAAGCAAGCACATGCTAAACTATTCCAATCTCTTGAAAAGCAAGTCCAATCCCATCTTGGGCATCTGTTGTCCGCCAAAATGACAATGCTGAATTTGTGTTGAGAAAATATTGAATCTATCTGTCAACAACTATTTCTGGTCACATGAATACCTGTGGTTTCAAATTACTGGCTAAAGCATATTCCGCTCTCACATTTTTTGACCTTTTAAAATCAAGGCAAATGTATATCTGTAGCATCCCAGAAAACCTTTTGCAAGCCAAACTCTAATTTACCCTAAAAATTATTAAAGATTAAAGCACACGTGATGCTCGACCACCTGATGAATAATGCTTCTTCTTGAAGCATGTCCAAGTTGGAAAGAGAGAACTCAAACCACACCAAGATCAACCCTAGAAAGAATTTGGGTAGGATGTGCCGTGATGCCCATACACTCACATATTGCTTTTGAATATTCTAGGCAGCTGAATCTACCATAAAATGTTCAAACCTTTATCCTCCACTTGTATTGCATTTAAATAAACTGAAATTACAGCCAAAAGCTGTTAACAGCATTGATAAATATTCAACAAACTATTTTCCATGACAAAAGGCTGCAATATTACCACAAACAATACTAAGAGAACCGAGGCAAAAGGTATATTAGCACTGGATCTGCATTGGTCTTGAATATGACAATATGAATCCACCAAAACTGTTAATTATTATGGTTATACCATCTAATTACAATCTAAAATCATGTACATTGTACCATGTATTACACAACTGAATAAACGACTTGCTGCAAGAATTCACTTAAAGAAACCTAACTAAATTGAGGCTAAAAACATGTGTATATATGTCCATCTAATATAAGATTGTAACCATTTTTTTGAATCACTCCAAAAGGTTTTTTTTTCATTTGCCCATGTGCTAAGTGCAGTTGGCACTTCATAATTAATTTTTTCCAACAAGGAAGAACGAGCATAATTAAATCAACCAAAAGGAAATGCAAATATGGCATACCCTAGCCTGAAATTGGTCAATATTTCTACTGATCATTTCATCAAACATTTAACATGCATTCAACAAAAGAGTAGAAAAGTTAGAAAATAAGTTTGGTTACTAACCAGGAAAGCACATAACTTCGAATTGGGTGCACATGAATTGAGCATGGACTACACAGCGGCGGCATGTTAGTTGGGCAGTCGTCGAGCTTGGTGACAGGTTCATTGGTTTCCTTTGAAAGATGAGAGCTTATTCAGGTGGGGGCCCACAGTATTCAGAATTTACTGCAGTGTAAACACATGACGAAGCGTCGTTTAAAATTACGTTTATAATTTTTTTATAAAAACGACATAACATCCAATGATATAACAAATGGCCGACAAGACATTTACTAGTTTAAAAAAACAACCATAATAAAATTTTACTTTGGAGACGACTGGTTGTCTACCTTTAAACGACATTACATCCAATATCTAAATTTACAGCTGACATGAAGTCCACTATATGCGTCAACGCATACTCTAGATGACTCATCGTTGATATTATTCTTTATAAACGGCATGTCATACATATTATAAACCTGTTGACGACATGGCATCTATGTGCTTTACTAGACATATGACGAACAAAAGAACTTTTACGTACAATAAGCATCCAAGAGAAAAAAATGAAATAATTGGGAATTCAAAAGTAAAAGAAGAATGCAGAGACTTAATGTTGTTGTAGTAGTTGAACATAGCATCAGATAACAAAGAATGGAGAAATGGAATCATATCCCTCCAATTATGAGTTTCGAACCCTTTATCTCTGCAAATGCTCTTCAAACTTAGGTAGAAAGTGTCCACGCTCAACAAATCGTAGCATAAGGTTATCTGCCTCTTCTGACTTTCCTTCAAGGATCAGTCTCTCGCTCACCTTCTTACATAACTTTAAATCAGGAATCAGATTACGATTAAACATACGACAAGCAACTTTATATGCCAGCAAAGGAATCCCTTTGCTCAAATAACTTTCCATAAGTACATGGCATGTACTAGCATCAACTTTTGAAGCTGTTCTCAAAACCTTCCCCAAGATTTTATCAGCCTCCTCTAGGTATCCAAAACTACATAGATTTTCAATAACTTGATTATATGCTGTTCTGCACTTCTGTTTTGAAAGCATCTTCTCTAACAATTTTAACAAATCTTCTACTCTACCCAGCTGACAATATCGATGGATGACTGTTCTGTATGTAATGACTGTAGGTACCAAACCCTTACTAAGCATCTTCATAGTAAGTTCTGTTGCCTCTTCTACTCTACCATTTTTACTCAATGCATCAATTATCGTCGTATAAGTGACTGCATCAGGGTCTTTTTTGCACAAATACATGTCATCTAGCAATGAGAGAGCTTCTTTCAAGTCTCCTTTCTGACAAAATCCACGAATAAGAGATGTAAAGTTGACAACATTAACAGCACAACCTTTATTCAGGCACTCCTGCATGAACTTCTTTGCCCCATCCATTTTTTCCTCTCGACAGAGTGATTGAATTAATAAGTTAATTTCAACCGGTGTTGGAAAAAAGCCTTTCTTAACCATCTCCCTCACCACATCGCAAGCCTCAGACAATTTTCCTTCCCTGCGCAGCCCATGCATCACAACACTATAAGTAATAGCATTTGGAGTCCACAATTCTTCCTCACTTGTGTTTATCATCTCTCTTGCCTCTAAGGATTTTCCATTGTGACAAAGCCCATTCAAGAATGCTGTATATGATACAGTGTTTGGCTTGCAGCCATGACGGTACATTTGCTGAAGCATCTTTTTAGCTTGATCTAATTTCCCCGCTCGACAAAGTCCATTAACAACAGCAGTGTAAGTAACTACATCTGGAACACAACCCTTTTGGGACATTTGATTCATCAGTTCTTTTGCCTCCTCAATCCTTCCCTCCTTACAGAAAGAGTGAACTACTGCACTGTACCCAACCTTATCAATCCGAATTCCTCCCTTTTCAGCTTCCCTCAGAAATTCAAGAGCCTCGTGTCCATGCCCATGCTTGGAAAGCATGTGGATAAGAGTATTGTAAGTAACCTGATCATGGAATAAGTTACCATCATTCACCATCTTCTCCATTAAGTCCCTCACTTCTTTAATCCTTTTCTCCTTACAAAGGTAACCCATCACAGTGTAATAACTAACTTTATCTGGAGAGCATCCTTTGAGTGGCATTTCATCAATCAGCTTAATAGCATCTTCAATTCTATGCATATCACAGTAACCCTTGATCAAACAGTTATAAGTAAGAGCATTAGGTGTGATTCCAGCAAGTTGCATTCGTTCCAAGAACCTCGATGCCTTGGCCAACCTATTCCCAACCACCAAACCATGAATTGCAGTATTGCATATCAACAAATTTGGCGCAACTGCTGCCTTTTGCATCATACTCAAAACGTACATTGCATTTCTCAACTTGCCTGCTCGACTGTAAGCCACCATTAGATAACTGAAAGCTTCAGGTCGACACTCAATTCCCCTTCGTACCATAAGCCTAAGAACCCGCTTAGCACCCTGACACAATTTAGTCTTACCGAGGACCTCAAGCATCATATAGTACACAATAGAATCATGCCGATACCGCCATTGCCTATCAGCCCAGTAGAAGAACTGCAAAGCCACACGCTCATCAGCCTGAGAACGCAAAACGGCACAAATTTGCCTAGGCTTGAGACTTCTTAGTAAGTTCCTTAATTCCCCTTCAAGCTTTGGACTCCAAGCTGACCTAAGTTCAATCAACCTACAAACTTCTCTCACTAAAGGGTGTCTAAATTCATCTTCCTCAAGTACAACTCTCCTAATGTCTTCTCTATTTACATGATATTTGTCGAAAGAATCCAAAACCATGAAATTATCACCAGAATCACTGCCATCCTCTCCCTCTTGTACTTCCTCAGCAAATATATCAAAATCACATTTTTCACTCTTTTCGAACTCTCCATTATCACTACCAAACAAACTCAAATCCCCAGAATTTTGAATACTCATTTGTTTAAATTTGTGATAACCATCATTACTATCGCCAAAATAATCTTTTTCCAGTACACGACCGTTTGTGACTGAATCAGAATTAAAACTAGGATTTCTTGATAAAGATGAAGAGTAAGATAAACTGAGCTGTACACAGGCAAATGGGTGCGGGTGCTCAAAAAAATGGCTTTTAGGTCTATCAACAACCGGTTTCCCGTAACGGGTATGAAAAAGGAAGAAACAAATAGAATCACGAGGTTTAACCAAAATTTTTGGAATTACAGGCAAATAATTTAAGTAAAATAACATTTGAAACTGACAAGTGAAAGAGTAGAGGAACTGCAGAGAAGAGTTTGTCTGAGAAACGTGCGTATGATGAGGGCGCTGGGTATATTCGGTAAGGCTTTTCAAGCGTCTTCCAATTTCCAAATGTTATCTGTAATCTGTCTGAGAAGTGAAAAGTGCGAACTCCGTCGAGTGCTCCCCATCGCATTGTTTTTGCTGTGCGTTCATTTCGCGGTCACCTGGCTGCTTCTTTTTCCATATCTCTCTTTTTTATTTTTTATTTCTATTTTCTTTTTTCTTTTTTTGGGAATTAAAAGACGTATTAATTATTTGATTTTCGAAAATTTCATTTGCAGTGAATTTAAAAAAAAATCATATTTCAATAATAGTGCATCATTTTAAAGTGATTTAATGTTTATTTCTTTAATTCAATTATTTTGTATCTTCCGTTAATGTTAGTTGGTTGAATAAAAAATAATTGCATCTTAAATTATGAAATAAAACATGTTATTAATATTAATTAAGTTTTATAGAAAAATAATTTTTTTAAAATTTATTATCTAATAAACTTATTAAATTATTAATTCATTAAGTTGGCCTTTAAGTTAGGGCCCATAAAAGTTGTTATTTAACGAAGGTTATCAATATTGTTCAAATATAAATTTAACGAGATTATACAAAAATATATATTTAGAAGGATAACCAAATTTACCCGAACTAAAGCCTGTAAATTAACGATGGGAGATTGGGAGCTTAGGACCAAATTGGACAAATTAACTTCAGACCTTTTTTTTTTAAAAAAAAGAAATACAATTTAACTGACTTTAATGATTGTTGATTTGTTTCTTCTATTTACAAATTAATTTACCTATTAATATTCTTTTATAAGTATGTAAAGATTGAAAATTCGAGTATTTTTCCTACATAAAAATTTATTATTAAAAAAAAGGTTCCTGTCAATCAATGGATTGTTTTAACGGTGATTTTTTTTTTTTTTGCGATAAGAATTATATTAGCAATTGGGTAGGCACTGGCAGAAAGTAAGACAAGACAAGAACTCTCTCCAAAGTAAACTCAGAACTCCGAAATGAGTCAATCAACTGCCATAACAGTCACTTATCAGGCGGCCAGGCGAGGACATCAGGGATAGTAAGGTTAGCATCTTAAATTTTTTTTATTTTAAATAAAATAATATTTATTTATTTTATTAATTAATTAATAAAATTATATTATTTAAAGTAATTATTTAAAAATATTAAAATATATAATATTATTATATTGAAACAAGTAAACGACATCTCTCTAATCTTTTTCATGGTTATATTTATAATTTACGGGTAAAATTTTTTCATTGACTCACTTACTCCTATTATTTATAATTTAATTTTATACTAAAAAAATTTAATTATAAGTTACGATCTTAAAAAACCATACAAATAAAAAAAAAATATTCTCACAAAATTCCCTTCCACGTTTCCTTTAAGCAAGTACTCTATTTTCCTTATTATATATATATTTTTTGTCCAGTATAGTCTATTTTTTTTTTCATAAGATTGTCCACTGTACTCTATTCCATAAGATAAACAAAGTGAAACAAACAGAGCTAAAATTCACTCCATTTACTACTGGTAATTTACAGAATGGAGAAGCACAATTTAATTTTAGCCGAAAACGGGAACGGCTTCGTTTCCGATCAGGGCGGATCGGCTTTGATATTTCTGGGAACCGGATGCTCGAGCGCCCTCCCAAATACAATGTGCCTGATCCAGCCCTCCGATCCGCCCTGCCAAGTCTGCTTTCCCGCCTTGTCAATTCCCCCCAACCTTAATCCTAACTACAGGTTTTTGTTTCTCCAAATTCTTCACTTTTGTTATTATTCCCAAAATTAAGATTACATGCATTTCACATTAACCTTTTTTTTATTTTTTCTGAATCCAGTTAAGTTTGATGAGATCACGTGATTCCATTACATTGAATTCACTTAGATGATCCGTAAGATAGGAATCATTATGTAAATCAAAATGAAATTACTTAATCGTTGCATCTTGGATTTTCAGGTGCAATACGTCTCTACTAATTGATTATTGTGGGAGTGATGGTAAACACAGCTACATATTAATCGATGTCGGCAAGACATTTAGGGAACAAATTCTTCGCTGGTTTACTTTCCACAAGATTCCTCGTGTTGATTCTGTGAGTCAGTTTTTAACGTCTTTTCTGTCAAGGTTTCTTTATGAATCTGCTTTTATAATGTTAATGAACAAATAAAACAATCATCATGTTTGTCGAACTGAAATAACTAAATTTTAAGAATTATCTATGGTTAAATAGGAAATCCCTGGCTTAGAGTTTATCCACACTGTCCTAATGATTTCTTTGATTTTTTAATAAGCTAATGTTCTCAGCTTGCTATTATGACTGCAGTTTAAAACTCATTTTTGTATCGAATGCAGATAATTTTGACTCATGAACATGCTGATGCAGTTCTTGGTCTGGATGATATACGTGCTGTGCAACCCTATAGTGCCACAAATGACATCGATCCCACTCCTGTTTACTTAAGTCAGTTTGCAATGGAGAGGTACTTATTTCTGTATTGGGGTTGACTTGCTTATTGTTTTTCTTCAGTTACTTTTTCTGAAGCGTGTAATTCACCTGCTTGTTCTATTGTGGTGAAGGTAATAATTGTGGTGTGTGTGCAATAATCACAACAGTTCTGTTGATTAATGGGCTGACTCGGTTTCTCACCCTTTTACTCTCTAGCCTCATGTTTGCTTATCCCTAGACAGAAACCAAATTGCCTTGCGTGACTCACTGGAAGATACCTGAACTCTTCTTAGATTTATATCCAATTATTTTTACTATATGTATATACTTGCACAGCCAATATTTCCGATTCACTACTCTAAGATCTAAATATTTCAGGAACTTGGCTGGTTTTTTGATAGTATGAGCGTCTCAGTTATAAGCAGAACATGGAATTTAAGTTCTGGACATTACAGCATGGAGAGTTGTTTGTGATAAATTAATGCAGCTTGATATTTGGCATTTTGGGCAATGACACTTTATTTTAAATGATGACCCATGAAGTACTTAATGTTCATCAGTTTGTTTGTGTTGGATCTTTGAAACAGTATCTCAATGAAATTCCCATACCTGGTTCAGAAGAAACTTAAGGAAGGCCAAGAAGTGAGACGAGTGGCACAGGTTGACTGGAAGATAATTGAGGAAGACTGTGATAAGCCATTTGTTGCATCAGGCCTACAATTTGTTCCTTTGCCAGTTACTTACCCAAGTTTCTCTTATTCATGGTAAATATCATGTTCTATTCGTTTACGTCATAGTTCTTACAACTTTTGTTTTGAATGTAGGTGATGCATGGAGAAGATTACGTCTGTTTGGGTTTTCTCTTTGGTGAAAAATGTAGAGTTGCATATATATCTGATGTCTCACGCTTTCCTCCAACCACAGAGTATGGTGAGTGTTGATTTATTTCCTTTCTGGTTCTGTCTTTTCCAACCCGATGATAATCTAGTTGCTCTCCAGCCTTTGACTTTGCAGAATTTGGTTCAAGATATTCAGGAAGCTTGGTTTAGAAAACAAACCTATTCTATTGCCATGCTGGATGCTTTATTGTTTACAGATATTAAAACTCCCTATGAAAGGTTTTGGTGTTATAGATTCTGAATTGTCTTAAAATTGAATTGCCCATTTCCAACTGACTCCTTGAAATTCCCAAATCTTCTTTCTTCATCTAGGTTCTAGATCTTATTTTTGTCCTTTTTTTTATTCTATTAATCAGGTTATTCAGATTCCTAATATCCATACGGTTAGGAACTATGGTTAACTTCCTTAACACGCATCAATGGGTTATTATAGCTGATAAATTGTCATCCCATTTTTTATTTACATGTTTTCGTGGCTGATGAACTTTTGCTTTTCATCTTTGGTTGTAAATACACATGTTATTTTGGGGGGAATTGTTATATTTTTACTACCATTTTCGTAGTTGAAATTTTATAGAATTAGTGCTGAGACAGAATCATATTTTTTTTTCTCTAAACCTTCTATGTCAATGAAATTTGTGTTTTATTGTCTTTTAGCTTGTTCCTTATTTCATTAAAATAATAGATTTTCTTATTGTAAAATTATTCTCTCTCTCTACTATTAACAGATAAAAAAATATAGTTTCCAATGTATTGAAATATGTGTTTTTTTTTTTTTTTATTTTAGTAACATCCTCAAAGGACTATGTATATACGATCATTCTCTAACGAAGACATCCTCACTTTATTAAAGTGAAGATGCTCTTAAAAAATAAAAAAATTGCAAATTTCAGTACACTAACAAACAAAAAAACATAGTTTTTAATGTATTGAAATCTATGTTTTTTTTGTATTTAAATGATGTCCTCAGTAGATAAGGTGTGTGTGTGTGTGTGTGTATATCCTTTGTCTAATAAGGATATCTTAAATTATTAAAGTAAGGGATCTCTCGAACATTACTCTATTATTCTTAAGTATATCGCCCTCTTTTTTTAAAATGTGGATTTAGGGTTTTATAACACTGTAAACTATCAGAAAATAAGTTTACAATGTTGTAAAATCTTGAATCCGCATTTTAAAAGATGTTGGCGCTTGCGCTAGAGAAAAACTCTCTTTCTCTTGACATATACACACACACACACTATTAACTT
Source organism: Murraya koenigii (assembly GCA_025617385.1). Classification (NCBI taxonomy): domain Eukaryota; kingdom Viridiplantae; phylum Streptophyta; class Magnoliopsida; order Sapindales; family Rutaceae; genus Murraya; species Murraya koenigii. The sequence continues at coordinate 31,082,225 of CM046815.1, forward strand.
GAAGATTAATTTAGATAGATTGTGGTTTTCTTTCTAATTATTGTTTGATGCGGAAAATATGGTTTTGCAGTTATTTCAAAATGTGGGGCTGGACAATTGGATCTTCTTATCCTGGATACATTATATAAGGTCAGGAGGTATTGTTAAGGATATTTTGGGTTTTCTTTTGTGAGTAACTTCTAAGGATATTTCTGGCCTATTGTTTTATGCTTTGGACTTTCGGCAGTTCCATAAGTAGAATTATATATATAATTTTCTTTTAGAAAGACTTGTCTACAAAACAATCGGTCCCATTTCTACAGTGACACAAATGCTCACATTATTCATAAACTATGTGGGAATACTGATATCTTTCCTTTTGAATGTTGAACTAATGTTGTGAATTAGCATTTTGGGAAGAGAAAGTAACATATGAAAATGCTTTTCCTGTGCGGTTGTCAAGCTGACAGTCCCAATTCATTACAATACTCTCATCAGCAAGTTCTTCATTATAGTCATTAGATATAACAAAATGCTTTTTCCTTTTGTGGCTGTCAAGTCAAGTATTTCACCCCTTTGAAGTAATTAATGCCACCAGTTTCTTCATTACAGTTATTAAACTGTGGCAGCACACCAGGACACCACCATTCTCAGTGCTACTATTTCCACCGCTAGTTATTTCCTCCTGAAATAAATGGAGCTGAGAACCCTCATTGTTATTATTATTATTATTATTATTTCAAAATTGATTGATTACTCATTGTCTGGGAGCACGGATTTTTCATAACAAAATTTATTACAGACTTTATTATGTACTGTCAGCAAACCTCTATTATCTGTATTTTCACCTCTAGGTATATATATGTATTGCAGGTATATGATTTGCCTTTACATAAATGCTTTGCACTTCAGTTTCTCATAATTTTCCAGGAAATAATCATTTACATGTTCTGCTTCATTTTCCTCTTTCCAGGATGGTTGCCACAATACTCACTTCTGCTTCCCTCAGGTGCTTTCACTGAGTCTCTGTTATTCATGCTAACTCTTGGATTTTGAATGCTGCGATAGCCATTGACTAGTATTTTTGCAGACTCTTGCAGCTGTGAAAAGGTTATGCCCTAAACAAGCTCTCTTAATTGGAATGACTCATGAGTTTGATCACCACAAGGACAATGAGTTTCTTGCTGAATGGTCCAGAAGGTAGACACGGTTTCACAATTCCTTTTAATAATTTAGCTGAAATCATTCCCTGTTTATGTAAGGACCTTGGCAAAACAAACTGATGTTACGAGTTTTACTTTTGCTTGTATCTAGGGAAGGAATTCCAGTGCAACTCGCACATGATGGTTTGAGAATACCCATAGATCTATGATGAGGTAAGCCTGCATTTTAGATCTCATTTCCGCTATAATTACTGGATGAGAATACACTATGCTTATATTTTATGGTAATGGTCTCTGTCTAAAGATGGAATCAGGATCCTCATTGAAGTAGATTCCATTTTAGGTTTGTTATGCAGGCATACAAAACATAGCATTCTAATAAGTTGTTCAGCTTTCACCTGGCAAAATTTTGTAAAGCAAATCATCATACACTTCAGTTCATGATTGCTGTGAGTAAAAACCAAAATTTTCAATTGTATACAGACTAACGGCTTTAAATGGCAATGAAAGCAATGATGCTATATAATTAGTTATTTCTTCCTCCTTAGTTGCTTTTTCTTGTCTTGCTGGATCCCAAAAAATTGATTCAAATGCCTTTTTTTTTTTCATTTTTGTTTAAGCAGGTAAATGTAGGATCCTTGAAGTAAAGGCTAAAGATATATAAATTAGTTCAGTTTTAATGGTTTTTACCATCAGCATTCATAAGTTTTAACTTTCATCGCCGTTTTAACCATTATAGACTTGTACAATATTTCTATTTATTTGAGACATTAGTTCAATAATTTCGCATGGGAAGTGTCAACTTATGGCTACTAAGACAAGTGATTATATCTCATGTACACGGTTAACCAGCTATTGGAGAATTTCATTTATTGTAAAGCTTTGATCGGAAACGCCCAAAAGACAAATGTTGAGCGTTCGATTATGAAATTTGAGCTAATTCATTATAACCCTAGTGCTGCAAACGGCTTTCAAAGTTTTGATTCTATTTTGTTCAATATCAGAATTTATTCATGTTTGGGATTGCTTTAGATAAGAGTGGGCATGGGTTGGCTATATGAAAATCTAATCCAACTCATTATTGAATGGGTTAAGATAAAATTGATCAAAAATCTAATCCAACTCAATCCAATTAAATCTTTAAATCATTGGGTTTGGTTGGATTAGATTGATCGTGTTGAAAATTTGAAGATTAAATCAAAATTAAAAATTAAATAATAAAAAATATATAAAATTTAAAATGAAATTTATTAAAATTAAATATAAATATATTATAACAATAAATTTTATTTACAATTTAGTATTTGATAAAAAAAATTTAGCAATAAGCTATCTTAAAATTAAGAAAATTTTGATAATGAGCTTTTAGATTTTATTTTTAGTTTCTCATATCTCTTTTTTAAATTTAAAATTATAATTTTTTAGATAATTAATTGGCATCATGTCTTATAATAAAACGAAATTTATTTATAATTATGTATTGTAAATATTTATTAAAAAATAAAGAGAAATTGAAATCAGTTTATTTTTAAAATTAAATTTATAAGATAATCAATTTACCAAGTAATTATATGTTATCACATTAATTAATAGTCATAAACTCAAATAGAATGTTTATCGACTCTAAAATAAATAAATATTATTATTTACGTGCATTGAGTTGAGTTATATGAGTTCACGTAATAAATCTAATCCAACTCAATTATTAATTAGATTCGAAAAATTGACTCAATTTAATCTATAATAACCCATTCAATCTGTTAAAATTAAATTAAATTGGGTTGGATTTGGTTTACTCATCCTTAACTTTACATTGTCAAATAAGAGATTATTTGATAATTTTATACCCAAAAAGTGTTTGATAAACACTTTTTAAAATTAATTAATTATTTAAAAAATAATTCTGAAATAATCAACTTTTGTATCAAACATTAAAACTTATTGGGAGCAGCTTTTGAAAATCAAATTTTTTAGAATTCGATTTGATAAGGTATAATACTAAAGTCAATTCCAATTTATCATCTTATTAAATAAATATTTAATTCCAAAGACGAGAGGGTCATACGGAAGCTTGTCGCAGGGGGTGCAGATATAATTGAATTGTATTATTCCAAACAAAACAAAATTGACACGAGATAGTATCGCACACGTCAATCGACTGAACGTTGAATAATTGACTCTTGTTTCCCTTAAGTCACGCATTGCGTTATATTTCCTTCATCTATGTTGTTTTTGATTGGTTGCTATCCGAATTCTATCTAGAAACGGTCAAAATTTTTCAAATAATGTTTCTTTAGTTATTACTATATAAATAAAACTCAAGTGGCTAAAGATGACCAAAGAGAGTTGACAGAGACCCACGGGATTCAACAATGACCTTGTTGTTGTGGAAGAGGGTTCAGGAATCCACCAAATGCTTCTTTTCTTGCTCCGCTGTATTCATTTAATGAGATACAGAAACAAGAAACTGAGCAGAACAAAAAGATGGCGTGCTTTGTGCCTTTTAACAACAGAAACTTGGACTTAAGCTTTTTTGTGCTCAGGCCAACGGTAGTACTGGTTGAAGAACTCGTTGATGCCTTAAAAGATTTTTCAGCGTGCACCGAAACTCTTGGTTGTGTTAACAGCTCCATCTTCAGGAGCATCCATGGCAATCTGGTTGGTCACTTGTTAAACTTCCCACTTTTCTATTTGTTGGTATTAGTTTTCAACTTCTTTACATTTAACTTAACTTTTATGCTCTTCAGATCATTTGGTATGCGGCATGGATGAAAAGATCTTGGGAAAACAAAGAAATGTTGATTTCATCACTGGTAATTAAGTTAATTTTTTTTTTCTGTTTAGATAATTATTTCTGTTAAAATGAAACACGTATGTTTTTTGCAGCTACAAATGTTAAGAAGTTTATCAAGCAAGGGTGTCCTAGTGGAGTATAGATTCATTGATACGTATGCCGGAGAATCAAAAGACGGATCTTATGTTGCGAAATTCTATACCGGTGACATAATCTTCTTGAGCGTTGCAGTGTCCACAGACGGAGACTTGAACGACGTCTCGTACGCGAACTTAGCGATATTCAAAGACCGATTCTGGAAGATGGAAGGGGCTGTTTCAGGAGTTTGCTTGAAATCCCAAAACATGCCGACGGTCTCGTGCCTTTACGTGTGGAAGTCACTTCAGCATTGCTACTCGTGGATTCTTAACTCAGACAGCAGAAAGACAACGCTGCCTTATCTTGATAGATTTAAGCTTGATATCAAGTACGACATTTTCCGGGTTGTTTACGTCAGCGCGGACACTGCATCAAGCCGGCACAGTGACAATTCTCCTGCTCTCGTGTTAGCAACTCGAGGAGAAACCGAAAGCGAGGATCAGCAGCAGGTGATGCAAATTTGACAGCAGCAGATCGAATTCACAATTTTGTTCCGTTGTAAATTAATGCCGATGCTTTGCTTGTGTCTTGAATGGTTTTGACTTTTCACGAGGCAGCTAATTAATTATTGAGAACTTCTTAAGTTTCATATGTTTTTTTTACGTGGACACAAAGAATCTTTTGTTTGTGATTTCTTAAATTAATAATATCACTCTATCTTAAAATTTTTATTTTAAATAACGTGGTATTAATTATTAATTAATTAAATTAATTATATTATCTTTTTAATTAATTAATTAATATTATAAAATAATTATTTTATATAAAAAAAATTAAAATATATTGTATTATTCTGTTTACCTTAGAATGTACTCAAGAAGAATCTAATCTCAGCCACCAAAGCCCAAGTCACCATTTGATTCTTTTTACCTTAGAGATCAATTTGCAGAACTTTAAAATCTTATCTTTTCAGCTACCTGGTGGGCCTAGCCTGGCCTCGTGAGCCCAAGAAAGTTACTTACTTCAAGAGCAAGCCTTTTGAGTTTTGACACCCCCGAAATTCCTCACAAAATTCCTTTTTTCATTAAAATTAACTAAATAACCAATGATGAATTTCTTAATATTTCAAATGAGAATTCAATTAAATGCTTAAATAAATTATTCTTTTAATAATTTTTTTTTTTACACACCCATTTCAATTTTCAATTTTTCATGATTGCTGTTTGTATTTTATATTTTAATTAGAAATATCTTATTTTAACTGATTTCCTTTTATTCTCTCAAGCTGAATTCACCGTATTAAAAAAATTTGGATCAAACAGATTCAGCCAACCCATACAGCAAAAACACTGCAACTGACACAACAGGCTTCTAATTTTCTCATACGTCAAACACAACCGGAATGCAGCCGAGAAAAAGTAAACAATCTCATAATAAAAATAGAACGAATGACCCACAAGAGGATAATTTTAACATTTTTGAATTATCTACATCTAGAAGTTCAACATCTACCCCCACAAATCCTTCCAAAAGTTTTTAAACAATCATTGACCCATATTGCCAATCTTTGAACCCCCCTTTGAACAAGGCAAAAAGGGCAACTTTCCTATGCCAAAACTTTCATTCAAATCTTGCAAAGAAAAACTGCAAACGCAAGGGACCCATTTCGAGAAAAAAGCCAACAATTAATATTAAAGTTAATTAATACTGTCACCTAATTCTGTTTCGTAACGTCAATTAATTAGATCATTATATATATATATATATAATTATACAGCTTAGTATTCTCTTAAGTACAATCACAGTCATTACCATTAAGCTTAAAACTGAGATATTGCTAGCTGTTATAAAAAATCAACCATGTGGCCCAAGAAAAAAATTTCTTTAACTAGTTGGCAAAAGGCTTGAAAAGTTTGAATGCTTTTATAATGAATGAGTTGAATAAAAAGGAGTATGGACAAAAGTAGTTTATGAATCCGTGCATGAAAAATGGGCAATCCAAACAATTCAGAAGATTTTCAAAGTTTACAGACTCCGTCACTTTCGCGTGTTAAATGGAGAGATATACACGATTAACTTGTTAAAAATTTTCGCATGCAAAAAAAAAATAATAATAAATAAGACTTATCAAAAATTTCAGAATGCAATAATACACTTTCGATTTTGGAGTTCTATGAAATTGAATCTGCGAAAAATAATTCTGGGTCGTATCAACACTTCAATTTTGAGGTCGGATTTTTCATTTTTGCGAACAGGCACAAAAAAGAACTGATTAAGAAAACTAAGCAACATCAAAGGAAGGGGGTGGCCATGCGAGGGGCATCTAGGTGCAGAAAATGACATAATTTTTTTGCTGTGCCAAAAGGAATATTGATATTGGTTCATACAAAGAAAAGGACACTGTATTTTAAAAGTGATACCTACCTAACATTTTTCCATGAAAAAATTTGTACTTTTACTTGGATTTGTAAAGCAACTTCTCAAGCTAAAATCAAATCTATTATCCATTTTGACCGAATCTACCAAGAGAAAAAAAATTTAGATACAGGGATATCTAATGCCGTTTTGATGTCTTAAATTCTTTCTGTTAGTATTAAAATTATTATTACGATTAACTGGTTTAAAAAATAAATAAAATAAATGTGACAGAATATTATTGAATGAGCGCACCATCTCCCTTGAATTTTTTATAATTTAATAAAATTATAAATTGCAGAAGTCATTCGTTAAAATGTTATTGTAGTATTGATGTCATTATTAGCAAAAAAAAAAAAAAAAACTTTAGGACAACAAAAAGAAATTCTAAATTATTAATTATGTATACAAGTTGAATTTGCTCTGTGAACATTTTTTCTAATCTAATCAAGTCTTGCCTCAGTAAAGATGATACTATTATATGTGACTATTATGAAAAACACGATAAAGATAAAAGATCTATACCGTTCTTAATGTCAAAATCTCGTGCAAAAATTTAAAAATATTTCTATTCATGACTAAATTCATCTCGCAAGACATGCACCAACACACACTACAAATGCATATGGTCGGTGCAATTTAATCAATGAAATCAATAGAAGTAACGCAATTTCACACTCTAATTTAAGCGATTAATGCAAATAAAAAAGTAGGTGATGGCTTCCAGTCATGCCATATTGCCATGTGGAGAATATGGTCAAAGATACAGGCTAGAAAACGATCGGGTTCGTACATAAGCTGACAAAAGGTGAAGAAAACCAAGAGGGTCAAACCCTAATTAGCCAAAAAAAAGGGACGTAAACATAAATATGTTAACACAAACAAAGGACAAGGGGAACATGGCATGTGAGTAGGGTTCCTAGCCACAATCCAAGAGTCCCACAAGTAACTGATGAGAAGACATGTAAAATATTATTATTATTATTATTATTATATTTAGCATAAAAGAATGTTTTTGGATACATAAATTAAGTAAATTTAAATTCTTTTAAGAAAGTTTAATATGAGCAGGATTACTAGGAAGAATATGACATGAAACGACATGAAAAGATGATGCAGTAGTATATAGACTTTGGGGACCTCTTGTATCTTTTGCCTAGGGCTCTGAGCTTATGTCATGGAGTGGCTATCGGATAATGTTATTCTATTTGCATTAATAAAAACAAAAATAATCATTTTGATTGGGTTTAGAGCCATTAAAGCTTTTGAGGCCACTTGAGATAAATAATATGAGGATTGAGATATGAGACGCGTTTGGGGTTAAAAGCGTCTGAGCCCTTAACCTCGTTCATAGATAGCAATAATAATACACATAATTTGATCGAAGTTTTAACTAGGGTTTGGTTGGAATCCAAGAAGAGATAATATCGTGCTGATGTGCTTATAGAATTATACTTTGGTTTTTGCAACCGTAGAAACTCTCGGTGAATAGAAGTTTTAATACCTCTTCTTTTTCTCTCCAGGTGCTTTCTCCTTGGATTCGGCTTCTTTCTAAATTCTATGTATTATTTATTTATTTATTCTCTTAAACCCTAAAAATCATTTGGTGAAGACAAAATTTAGTGGAACTTGATTCTTTTTATGTAAATTGTGTTTTCTAATGTGTGCCCTACTTACCCTTGATTTGTGATATCATCATCATTAAGAAAGAGGAAGAAGAACAAAAATCTAAACTACACAGTCGACACTGTTTAATATATATAATTGATGGATATACAAAAAAGACTCATTTTATTACATAAAAAAAAATTATTATTATTTCATACACATTATGCTCATTACCCTTCTACATGGAAATTTTCTTCCACAAATGTTGCCAGGAGCTGTGGGAATTGGGATCTAAATTCGGTTAACCGAAATTTAAAAAAAAAATACAATTACATGTTGTATTATAGTCTTAGTACATGTGAAAATCACGGGCAAGCAAATGTTACATACAGCGGCTTTGTTGTTGTTCTTGTTTTTTTTTTTTTCAAAACAAATATGATTTGAAATTGTGTTGTTTCTTTGATGATAAGCACAATTCGTTGTCAGAGGAAGACAACTTGGTTGGACATCTTTTGTTTCCTTACTAATAAACATTTGTACTATTTTATTTTATTTTTTTAAATGTTCACACGTTACAAGACAACTCTATATATACTTGTAACTAGAGATTTATTGGAAGTTACTTAGATTTCCTCTAACGATATATTTATATTACCCATAAATTTACAGTAGAAATATTTATTCTTATCTAATTATTGAATAAATGTGAGAAGAAAGAGTTCATTATTAAGACTCGAATCCGTATAATCAAAAAATAAGTTATTAATGAAATAATCAATTAAGTTGAGTATATACATGTAAGGTGCTCATTACCCACCACCCACTAATGAATTTTATAAATTGTCTAAACAAATTTAAAATTTTATTAAAATTCGGTACCTTTTAGAATTTTGAAAAAAATACCCCAAAAAAATTTAGTAACAATGTTCAAACAAATAGCATTGATAACTTCGTTTAGTCGTAGAAAATTTATTGAATTTAAGTATTTAAAATTTTTAATGGCCAATGAATGGGAGGGGCTAAGCTAACCGGTACAGGGGGAGGGGGGGAGGTGAAAATTCCAAGAAAAAGTGGCCACGTTATAGAATTCTGAACTTCTTACTCTGACTCTGACACTATTTTCTTATTTATTCATTCATTTTCCATTTTCATTGTTTATTTTCTGATTAATTAACTATTAAAAGAAGGCATCGGTCTACGAGTTTTCTTTAGGTAGCTTTGACTGCCGACTTAATTTCACGAATGTATTTTTCTTCTCTTCACAAAATGAAAAAAAAAAAAAAAACCCATTTATTAGCATCGCATTCCTCCAATCAAATCTCTCTAAATATTCATCCGTAATCCGCGAGGAATTGGAGTTTTTTCACCACCCTCGTGTCAATTCATCGAAAATATATGCCGAGATTAGCGGTCGTTCTTTTCCATGTTAGTTTATTTATCTCATAGATAAATGACTGGACATTTTAGTTTTAGATAAAAGAAAATTAAAAAATAAAATAAAGAGATATTATCATTTTTCTACTTACGTTATTTTGACATATTAAATCAATATTATAGTTTGTTAAAAACAGTATTTGACTACTAAACATTTATACTGTTATCATTTTATCATAATTCTATTAAAAATCAGTTAGTATTTAACATAAAATAAATAACAAGTTAATTTTGCCCCTGTAATCCTCGTGTTCATGTGACCTCACCCCTGCTGCTGCACAGGCCCCCCATGTAGGTTCTGACTCGATCTCATGCTTACCCGTGACAGCCGCTGAAAACCCTAGCCGCCGACCCCCCTTGGCTCTTGTACATCTCCGCCGCTTACCGGTCACCCTCACGGTCACCCCTCACTCCCAGCCAACTGCCCTTCGGGTTCTGACTATGTTTATGGCAATCCCCGCGTTGAAGATAACTGTAATCCCCTTGCTCATGTGTGCGATAGTGCCACCGTGCATGGTCTCCTCACGGCCGCCAATCCTCGCGTTGAAGGTAACTGCAATCCCCATGTTCATGTGCGCGATAGTGCCACCGTGCATGGCCTCCTCACGGCCGCCTATGGTGGCTCCCGGTTGCCATCCACCATCTCTCACTCCGTGCATTTTGTTTGCCAGCCACAACCAGTCTCGGCTTGTCCTGCAGTGCCCCCCCACCCCGTAACCGAGAACTCCCCTGCCGAGTCAACTTAATGTGACTCGAGCCATGCAAAGCTTGTCACGTCCCCCTGCTCGTGTTTGGCAGCCCTCCCAGGCCGAATCTCATCCCACCCGCGCCCAACATGTCCCAACTGACGCTGAGAACCATGGTACAAAGGCAACCAACCACCCTCCCAACTCGGTTCCACACGGGCACGCTGACTTGGTATAGCCTGCTCCCCGTGCTCACTCCTCTCATACACTAGGCCAAATCCATCCTTTAGCTCGAGGAAACTTGCAGCAGAGTGATGGGATGTCAGGTTCTCAAAATCGTGCCATTACTCTTCACGAAAGGTAAAATTGTCTTTTATATTTCAGGGACAAAATTGACTTGTTATTTATTTTTTGTTAAATACTAACTAATTTTTAACGGAATTATGGTAAAATAATAACAGTATAAATATTTAGTAGTCAAATACTATTTTTAACAAATTATGGTACTGATTTGATATGTCAGAATAACTTTGGGAGAAAAATGATAATATTCCTAAAATAAAATAAAGCACAAAATCTCGTTTCACTAGATTTATCGGAACTCATTTCAAACAGATTTTCTGCAGTAACAGCACGTGAAAATAATCTTTTCAGAAAGTAAAAAGTAAAAAAAAACCTCGGGTAATTTCTCAGCTTCCTTTCACTGCCGTCTGATCAGAATTAGTACCTGCATCAATGCCCTTTTTTTTCCTTCTTTTTTTTTTTTTTCTCAGAACACAGAATCTGTACAGGGAACTGCATGCAACATGCTAGCTTTATACGGTAAGTTTTAAGTCCAACAAGACACACATTATGTAATAAATAAATAAAAAAATCATTTTTATTATTTGGGAAATCCGAGTTGAGAAAAAAGCAAATTCAAATTGCTGTTGGTCAAATTTGTCATGAAAGAAAGAATAGTGACAGCAGCATCAGTCAAACATCACATCATTAATACTAAAAATCTTGTTTTGTGATAATTTTAAAGTCACGAATAAACTGGTTGGTCCAATTGACAGCTTTTTTTCGAAATTTCCATGTAAGTAAATTATTTTAATTTAATTTCTTTTAAGTTTTGTTACTAATTTTTGTGATTGATTCATTGATGATGATGACAAATGACACATTTACTTTCGCCAGTTGCTTGCTTGCTATGCATGTGAGTGAGGCATAGGTAGCTAAATCAAATTCAACCTATACATCAGTGTCACTGTTCCAAAGCCTGCACTTAATCATTTCCCATGATTTCTTTTCTTTTCTACAATTAAAAAAAAAAAATCGAATTACAATAATGATCTTTTGCAGAATTTCTATGAGAAAATTTGCTGATCCGTTTTTGTAACTTTACATGAAAATTTTGAATAAAGTTCATTAGTTACGATGACTCATGAGACTCATCCAAATCTCTGTTGGCGAATTAAAAGCAGCACGTCTCCTAAAATTTATAAATTTTGAAAAATATATTTGCAACTGTAAGGAAAGGAAAAAAAAAGAATTATTGAAGGTTCGTAAAAAATATAGTTAAAAACAGTTTGTTGAAAAATGATCGGGAATTGATCGGCTGGTGCATCTGAAAAGGTCGCCGTCCGCCAAATCTAATGCAGTGCACTCACCAGGATTTAGCCAATAAGACGGGGACCACTGAACAGCGGTCAAAGGAGATGACGTGGCGAGATCAGAGTGGGGTACTGTAAATAGAGTACACGAAGGGAACTTACTTAAAAAACTGGATGATGATTTTATTACAATTGAATATGAATGAATAACTCAACATCACCTGTCGGCTACTAAACACCCTTTCCTCTTAACAAATTATAAGAAGCCTGAGCCCTGTTTTAGTTTTAGTTTTAGTTTCAGATAAAATAAATAAAGCTTTTATCATTCTCGGTGTCTCTGGCTCTTTGCTCTGCTTCATTTAGGCAGAGAGAGAGAGAGAGAGAGAGAGAGAGAGAGAGAGAGAGAGATCTAATGGAGTACGAGAGGATTCACAAAGTTCAGGTAATTACAGCGGAGCAGAAATGAATGGCCATCATTGTTTTGCGGTTTTTGAAGTTAAGGGTTATTTTGGCTTTTTATGTGTTTCTTTGTCACATGTTGGAACTTGTCTAAATGCTTTCCATGAGAGCAGAAGTTTTATTTTGATCAGGTTTCTGCAAATTTAAGGATTTTAGTGTGTTGTTTTTCTTTTTATATTTATATATTTTCTTTTAGCTGAGAATGCTAATTTCTCGTGATTGTCTCAGTAGTTGATTGGGGTGATGGAGTCTGGTTCTATGCAATTGTGTTTTGTAAAGTGGGAATTTTTTTTTTTCGTTCCAGTTTTTCTGAATTATTTGGCTGTGAGGGTGAGACTGAGAATTTATTTGTTTTTGTTATATTGGAATATAATCACCTGCTAAGTAAGTTAATTTGTGATGTTAGTCTAGTATTCAACGAGAAATTAGAGGTAGTAGAATCTATTTGGACTTAATGGAGTTGATATATATTCAAAGTGACATTAGTAATTATTGAGCATGCTTGGTTCAAATTTCAATCACCATCTTACAATTTTTTTTTTTTTGGTTAATGTTGTTCTTGTTTCTTTATCACCTGTGGCTTCAACGTATGATATGGCTTATTTTATTCTTTTTCATTTTGGGAATGCAGACAGGTATAATTTCTCCTAGTAAGCTTAGGATGAAGCTTATAGGACCTCATCACAATAGAAAAAGGGATGGATCAAACAGTAACTCCTCAAGGACATCTCCTTCCAAGCTTGACGATTCAGAATTTGTCCGAAACAGCTTATTGAATGGAGACTTTGATGATGAAGGTCAGTGTCTACCCTTCTTCTTGATCCAGCTCAGTGCATTCTATATGCGCTTTCGACATTAGTGAAGCTCGCTATGTAACTGTTGTCTGTTAGTATATTACGATTTTATGCACTCAGCGGAGCACGTATTGATTTTTAGACATTTCCCTGTTGTCACAGCTCCAAGTTTAGAAGTTTCATCTGAGAAAGGAGCCGGTGAAGTAGTTTTGGGCCACAGCCAAGGCGAACAAGCTTCTTTCCAGCCAAATGAAACATTGCCGAGAGAAAACACTGATGTCAGTCGAGTCAAAATACAGCAATTCTCAAAAGGTGACAGTGGTAATCTGAGTGCAATTTACCCAATGAGAATGCACGAAGATGACAATCTTGATTATGATAGTAATGCTAGTTCATCTAGCTTCGAGTTTCATAAAGGGGAAAGATCAATGCAAAATCACATGGCAAGATCATTCTCAAGGCCTATGCCATCAAAGTGGAATGATGCAGAAAAATGGATAATGAATAGGCAAAACATACAGGCTAATTATGCTAAGAAAAATGCTTTGCACAATCAAGCTAATAGGTTGCCAGCAACTAATATGGTGAGAGTTATTCCTGAGTATGGAACTTATGATCACAAGCCATCAACTGTCCGGGCGGCAGACACTAAGAGGGTAGACTTCTGCCAAACTGCATCACACACTTTGGAGAAGTTCTCCTTTGTCCCTTCTGGATCTCATCAAGCACTTGGTGGAAATGTGTTGACTGACACGTGCACTCGGAGTAAGGATTTGGAGGAAGTGATTCAGACAGAGGTACCGTGTACAAAAAGTTCATCAGAAAATGAATCAGGTAAACTTGTTACCTGAATAAATTTGCATGATTCTTGATTATTGCCCTGTATGAGCTTCAGATTCACTTGATGGGAATCAAGAAACTTGATTCTTTTCACAAATTATGTTTTGCACACCATTCAATTTGAATATCAAAACGTTTTTCTTGTTTTTTCTTCAAGAAAAAAAAAAGATCCAAAGTGCTTTGTAATTATGTTTTCTGAATATGTCCAGAAAATTTAGAGTATATTGATTATATGTCTGATCATTATCCTTCGGCAAACTGTTCTAGCTGTATGGGCACTCTGTAATGTATTGGGTGCAAATCCTATTTGTTTGTATTGTTTTACCAACAAAGCAGCATTTTTATATATTTTATAATCCAGTTAATTTTTCTGAATGTACAATTTGATTTTGCAGTTGTTCCTGCCATAAGATCAGTGTGTATGAGAGACATGGGTACTGAAATGACCCCGGTGGCTAGTCAAGAGCCTTCGAGGACTGCCACCCCTGCGAGTGCAACCACTCCACTCCGAACCCCAACATCTTCAATTCCATCTACTCCTCGAGGACGGGCACTAGCATCCACTCCTATGGGGCAAACTGGAAATGATGAATCACAGCATCCAATGAAAAATAGCAAAAGAGATTTGTCAGAGCAAGAAATTAAGGAAAAAACAAGGAGAGAAATTGTGGCTCTTGGTGTCCAGCTCGGCAAGATGAATATTGCTGCTTGGGCTAGTAAAGATGAACAAGGAAAGAATGCTTCTTCCGTGGAGAAGAATGGTGATATGGAGGAGCTTGAGCGGATAGAATATGCAAAACGTGCAGCGGCCTGGGAGGAAGCTGAAAAATCTAAACACACAGCAAGGTTTCATTTGTAAACCCCAACACTTTTTGAGCATAATTCACAAAAAGCATTTACTTGAAAGTAACCAACATCATCATGACTTACTTTCTGCTATAATATTCATCTTAATTTGACAGAAATATTTCTAATTTTTCAGATTTAAACGTGAAGAAATCAAAATCCAAGCATGGGAAAGTCGGCAAAAAGCAAAACTAGAAGCAGAGATGCGGAGAACAGAGGTATTTCGAGTCTCTTTTCACTGTAAATATCTAGTCAAGAAATTAAGTTACTAACCAGTATATGGTGATGATGTAGATGAAAATTTGTTAATGGTTTGAACAATGTTGGTCAGTTCTGTTTCAATCAAACATTGAAATTTCAATGGTAGCAGAACATTCAGTATATATGTTAACTAGAACTTGATCTAATTTGTCTAATAAAAGTACATGCAATTCTTTCAGGCTGAAGTGGAACAAATGAGAGCACAAGCTCAAGCGAAGATGGTGAAAAAGCTCGCAATGTCAAGGCAAAGATCAGAAGAAAAGCGTGCTGCTGCTGACGCAAGAAAAATCCAAGATGCAGAAAGAACTGCAGCCCAGGCAGAATTTATTCGTCAAACAGGGCGGATGCCATCTTCCCATTTCAGTTGTTGTGGTTGGTTGTGATAATACCGGAAACAGTTGTTTTATGAAATAGATCATACGCCCAACCGAGCGCCAAGCAGTATCTAAATATTTTCTTGTCTCCATCAGCAACCAAAGGCGTGTTGTTGTATATGGTAATTGAAATGTGCACAGTTTGCAAAGTTGATGACGGTGCATATTTTCGCATTTAATCTTGATCTTCTTTTGATGATGATTATAGTGGAATGGTGCATTATGAAATGCTGTTAATTCAATTATTGTGCCTGTAAAAATGCCTTTTAATCTGTTTGTGACAACTTAGAATCATCATATTCTTATGAAATTTAGCTTTTAGACCAACCTTCTAGTATTGGCTTCTTAATGCTCATTTTAACTTTATCATATGGGCTGGACGTGGTTCGGGTTTGGGCCTGGCCATTCCCTTAGGACAGTCACAAATCTGTTTTCAATTTTCATAAACATAACGAATTGTGTAAAATATTCTGCAGAAATTTGACGGGTAACTAATTAGAAAATAAGTAGATTAATATGGTTTTTTTTTTTTAGGCCATAAAAGGCGATTATATGGTTAACCATCGTATTGTTTAACTGTCAAATAATCCAACTAAATTCGTTAATCACAATTTGTAGAGATTGCTCCGGTATTAAATTATATTGGATCAAGCCGACTAATCGCTAAGCACAATAGTACTTTTGTTTCTTTGTGAAAGTGTTGATCAGTTAAGGCCCGATTCAGCAAGGATTGTGTTTCATTGGGTCCGCTCAACATATCCACCAAACTCGAGACACAACCTATATAGCACATACAGCGAAGCCACGTTGTATCCGAAATGAAAACAGAGAAAATGGGGTAAAAAAAAAATCAGTGACTTTGCAAAATACAATCCGGACATTTGAATTTTGACATCATTGCCTCACTTATTTATTAAATAAAAAGTATTAAATTATTATTTTATTAGAAGCCAAATTGGGACTCAATATTTTTGAGACAGCCAACAACGTTACTCAAATAATACAATGGAATACAAAATAGCAGCGTTAAATATGTTGGTAACCCATCGGTATTAATTTACCTTATCATTTCTTAATTCATATTGGCATGTAGACTCCAGTATTAGAAGTCAAAGAGAATACATGGCAACGCGCATTTTACTGGCTTAAAACAGGGGTGATGGCATCATTTGGGTCGTGTAATGGGACAGCTGTCAGCATGCAATGGGACCAATTGATACAAAGTACGTTTAAGAACACTGACAGCTCTCCTTTCCCTACCAACGATGAAATAAAATAAAATAAAATAAAGGGGCTTTGGTAGTATTATTGTTGATAGTGCCCTACATTGTCACCAATCCATTCCATCCCTTCAAAAGAAAAGTTGCCGCCCCCACTTAAAAGCATGCATCAAACCCAACTCAACCCCACAAATCAGAAAAAGAGAGCCCAACTCAAATTCCCCTTTCCCTTTCCCTCTGTTTGCATTGATGAGGGAAATGGGAATTGAAAAATTTACGGAAAATTAGCTTTTTTTGAATGAGACTTTTTGAGAGACGAGAGGAAGAAAATAATTGAAATGTGCCTCACATGTGTAAGTAAGGCTACCGACATCGTGGTGGCCCACTGTTTCAAGGCCACTTTTGTCATTTCGGCAGCCCACAATTATTGGGAGTGGTTCCGAATTCCTAAACGACAATTTTTAGTGAATGTATTCCTTCCTTGCTCCACAGACCCAAGTCCAAACATCTCTCAAAAATCATCACCGAGTGTGCGCGCGTGCGTGCATCCGTCTTGGCCGTAGAGATGAATATGATTTAGTGCGAATGCAAAGGTGGGGTTAGGCTCATTTTGCCAAAAACCTAAGAACACAACAAGGTCCAGGACATTTTGGCATGAATATACGTTCAGAAAGAGCTGCCTTTCACATGCTATTTATAAAGACAAATCACATGGCCCTGGAATCTTCAGAAATGTTTCCATCACTTATCTAACTTCCATACTTGAATGTCTTTTGTCCGAATTTGAACTGCAGAAGTATGCAAACCTTAAGCTCTCATTATAAATCAATTGCTACAATAATAAAGGCGAGAACAGCTATCATCAAGGACAACTCTCCTAATAAATATTGATTGCGTATTTCATAGTACAGAATAGAAAAATATATCTTATAATTACAGTTTAGCTTACATATAAACTTTAAGCTAAAATTAGGTAGCCTCTCGCTACCCCTACTTGGATTGAAACAGACACTAATATTACAGAAGAGAGAATGGTATCTTAACTGGTTAAATTGATCAGAAATCCAGTGACCCCACGGATGTTATACCTGAGCTCAAATTTCTTGAGTCCTGCCGGGTTGCATAATCATCACAGCTGCTGTTGGAGAGCCTCTGAATTGGAACTGAGTTCAGAAGCTCATTGCCGTGCTTGCCCATTTGCTGCACTTCTGGTGGTGAGAGTATTTTGATACACCACACACTGTTTACAAACTCCCTGGTATAAGAAAGAATGAAGTGCATCAATGGCAAGCCAACAAGAAACAGAAGTGAACAGATGCAAACTCCATATAATGAAGAAAAGAACAGAATGTGAAATCACAAAACCCCATAATTATCAAAGCATAACTTAGTCAAAATACGAAGAAGTTTCCACTTTTTTACCTCACTATATTAGTCTATGGGCTTTCACCTTTTTTCTTTCCTTCTTAACAAAGTTTCTACCTAAGATGCCAAAAGTTTTATTATCCCATGTCAAAATTAAAGCTTGATTCTATACACAGTGAGCTAGTAATTCCTAGTCCTACAAAC
Organism: Murraya koenigii; assembly: GCA_025617385.1. NCBI lineage: Eukaryota > Viridiplantae > Streptophyta > Magnoliopsida > Sapindales > Rutaceae > Murraya > Murraya koenigii. The sequence continues at coordinate 31,100,340 of CM046815.1, forward strand.
CATAATCCAGACGGGTTAATTTTGAAAAAAAAAAAAACAGAGTAGAATTTGCACAAAGTTGCAATTGAAGAACAGCAAAGCATAGAACTTACGGCCAGGGGTCATCACCAAGGAGAAGTACGTCATTCTCCCGGTCCACGAATACAAGCTGCCAGCCTGATCTCAGGGGGTCCTCCAAATGGCCTTCAAGGCCAAACATGCGAGCTAGTTCACTGCGCAGCTCATGGTAGCTGCTGAATTTGGTGATATCCAGTGATCTACCAAAGGACCCCGACTTGTAAACCTATCAATGAAACAGAAATCCAGATCCATGAGAATCCATTGCACAAGACCACCAATAGATGAGATACTATGAGAAATTGGTGTAACCACAGATTAATATATTTATATTTAAAATAAAATAAATAAATAAAAAAGACCCTCACCTTAACAAAGGTTCTGTTGGATGGGTTTACTTGGCCCACATTTTCTGGAGACTGCAGGAAACCTGATTCATCAATGCAACTGGAAGGTGCAATTTCTGGATTAACAGAGAAATCTGTGCCTGCAGTGCTAATATAGTTAGAAGAAGCAAAGGGTATAGCTGTGGAGACACCATTGCTCCCAACTCCCCCAAGGCTTGACATCTCATTCTGCATCAGAAGTGAAGAGGCCTCTATGTTAACTCCAAATAAAAGATGGCTCTGTGGATCAGCACTCCCTTCCTGGTCTATTGAACACTCCCTACCAGGAAAAGGGGGCAATGAAATAGAATTCTGAGAGATATTTGCATGAGGTGGCCCCAATTGTTCCACCGAGGGAAGAACACATTGAGGAGCTCCAGAAGAAAAGAGAGGTTCAACTGCTGCTCGCTTAGAAGGCCAGGTAGGAGAATGTATCAGGGGATTGCTTCTTGGCAAGTTAAGCAGGTTGGACGATTCATCCTGGGTATATGAACCCAAGAGACTCTGCAGAGGAGAAACAATAGGATTTGTTACAGGGTTCCCATTTGAATCAGAGAAACTCTGCTGCTGGCAGAGTGAAGAGATAGCTTGCATTGGTGGTGACTGAGATCGGGAAACTGAAGCAAAATGTGTCATAGCAGAGACAGCGCTTGGAATCTGCTGATGATCAACCTGTTGCTGTGGTTGTGGCAATGGCTGCTGCTGTTGATTATTGAAAGAGTGTGAGTGCTGCAACTGTGGTTGGAGAAGGTGAGAAGAGCTGTGGGGCTGGGACTGAGATTGATGCTGGTTTTCTTGGACACCTTGAAGAAAAGTCTGCTGAGGATGTGACTGCTGCAACATTTGGGACTGCATCAAAGCAGAAGTCCTACTCGGGAGATTTTGGGATTGCTGGAATTGCATAAGGGATGTAGCATTCGGTTTCGAAGGATCTACAGCTCTCATCTCCCGAAGTGCAGCAGCAGCCATAGCTTGGTACATGTCATTTTGTAAGCCAAGCATCGAAGCATCGATCCTTGGTTGCATCCATGGTGTAACTCCAAGTCCCTGAAAATTAAGAGACTGCATTCCACGATCTCCATCTCCTCGGAGCCACATAAGTTGAGAATTGATACCCAGATCATCATCTTTAATACCTTAGAGAAAAAAGGGTAGGAATATTAGCCCTTCATGTCCATACAAAGCAGGGAGGGATGTCAGGAAATTGGAGTTGGAAGCAATGTTGTAAGTTAATTGATGTAAATTGTAGTCTAGAGGTAGCAGTAGACAAGCATACCGTGAAAAGCTGGTAATCCTGCCGGCCATGGTCGCTTAAGCCTCAACGGAAATGGAGATGGATACATTGGGAATGTGGTTAATGGTTCAATCTCCCAAAGAGAAACTCTTGGCTGCCTCTCCCCAGCAGTTGACTCATCCCAGCCGACCTGCATTCATTGAGTTATAGTTTATTAAAATTTACTTAAATGATATGAAAAAACAAGAGATGGAAAAATAAAAAACCTTGACAGATCGCCAATGTGAATTCGGCCACTTAACGGGGTCTAAGTCACTTATGCCAGTTATTGTGCCCATGTAGCTGGATAAATACACAAGACAGCAGAAATTATCCATTAGATGATTCTCTAAACCATTATACGGATAGTCAAATAATAGAGCACGCACTTCTACTCGTAGACATTCCAAGAGTGACCCTTCGAATTTAGAAGTTTCCCTTGGAAAGAAAATAGCTAAAAACACAAAAGAAACAAATAACTCAAATGACAAGAGGTCTGAAACCTACCGACGCACACTTGATTCTTCTGTTTCAAACAGCATCCTAAAGCGCATGCCAACAGAAACACGCGTGTGATAGACTGCTTTAATGTACTTGGCCAGGGGTATCACAAACTCTGATGGACTAGCCCTAAATGAAAGATGGTGTGAATTCAAACAAATATAATAGATAAAAGTTTATCAATTCTGTTAACATATGCAGGGCCAAACCTTGGGTTATAAAATATGGTAAAACGGCTATTTGTTGCAGCTGCATGAGCTGCAGCAGCAAGAAGCCCCAAGTGCATGCTATCGCTTGATAAAACCGATGAAGGCATCACAGTTGGTGGTCTATTAGCACGACGGATACCAAGGAGTAATTGGTTCTTCTCATTCCTAATGAAAGAAACATATATTTGTCTCAACACGAGAAAATACCACATAACTGATAGTCATAACTTTTAAATAGTTCTAATATGCCAATATGCTAAAGAGTCAAAGATGAAAAAATGGGAGAAACTGCACACCATTCTGGCGCCAACCAACAAAGCAAAAGCAAGGCAAGAAAATTGTTTATTGCAGAAACAGAAATTTGTCCAAATAAAGCATAATCATCCCAAACGTCAACCCAAGCACACAGAGGACAACTATCTGTTCAGTCGTGATGCAATTAGAAAATTAGGACAATAATGGAAAGGTAAATATTTGAGAATTAAACAGATGCCTACCAAATGAAAAGCACAGAGTCACCAGCAACAAGTCTTTTAGCACTTACGAACACACTCCATCCAGTTGTAAGGAGGTGCCTTTTGGGCTGGCCTGCATGAAGAGAAGTGGTAATCATCTTGACACACTTGCTATTTGTTTCAATGGAGGGTATAAAGCCAGCTTCTTTTATAAAACTAAAGTCTTTAGCGAAGTCAAGGGAGTTCCAAGCAATAAAGCTCAACAATGAAGGGAATTTCGTAACTATCCACTGGCCAACCATTTTACACTTATTGATAGAGCACACAAGTTCTTCCCTTTTACCATTTTTCTAAGACCGAGAAAGAGGGTATGAAAGACTGCACATAAAACAAACTAGGGTCTGCTCTTGGGAAGGGGAAAATAAAATGCAGCACCCTTCAGAAAGGTTGTCCTTGAAAATCTTACCTCGAAATATATGTCTAAATTTCCATTCATTATCATGCAGATCCCTAGCAATCAACTCTTGAGCAGGAGGCTGCTGGGTGAAGTCCTGCAAATCAATCATCATTTTAGAAATAATACATTAGTTCCTAAGCCTTCGGAGCACTTTAGAAACGGCAGATAATATCCAGTCATGAAGAAGACTTACCAGTGGGGGGAAAACCTTTTCAGCTGACCGGCGAGGAACAGAGAATCCTCCATGAGTACTTGTGTCACTGGCTGTCAAAGTCTTACAAAAGTAATTAGTTGGCTGTTTGCTGGGGGTTCCCAAATCTGCAGGAAGGTATGCCTCTTTTTGCTCTTGCTACACCAGAAGGGTATTATCAACATGTGAACCAGTCAAAAGAGCAAACAATTGAAAACAAAATCAAAGGAAAAATAACAAACCGGGCTCAGTGGCTGCAAGGTCATCTGTGCATATACTTCATCTGTCTCAATATCTGCCTGAAGTTGACAAAATTTAGAGCTTTTAGTGACTAGGAATGTCTAACATCATTTAATACCAGAATTGAAACACCCTTACATGCATAGTCATATTGTGCAGCTGACAAATAAGTTGTGGAGGTAAGCTTGGGTAGTTAGGGATATGGGCATCCACTTCCTTGTTGGTTGATGCAGCTACCTACAGAGGAGATTTGTAAATTAGAACAGAGATATAATGGATAAGAAGCAAGGTTGATTACAGAATAACCTATCTGATTCCTATGGATCATTCAAAACCATAAAAGAGAATCAGAAAAACTTAAATAAAATAACTCCCAGGTGACCTTCAGATTAAATAATCTATATGCAACAATCCTGTGCCTGAGACAGGCACCGGGTACAGAAGAGTGGCAAGATCACAATACCAGAACCAGTTTCAGGAACAAGAACAAAAGATGTTACCAGAAAAAAAAAATTGCACTAGGGAAAGGATATATGAACAGCAAGTAGAAATGGCTAAAGTAACATCATGACGGCGACATCATAAAATTAAAGATAAGGCCTTATGAGAATGATCACATCAGAAATATTCAACCATCATGCTCTCGGTTCACGATGAACAATTCGAATCATTTCGAAGTTTAAATTACAAAACAGATGCATGGCAAAATAACTTCGCATTTCTCAAGATTAAAAGCAGAGACTTCGAGATACTTTCTTCATTCGAAAATACCAACCTGCTCACTGTGGCCTTGCGGGAAGTAAACAACACGGCTTCCAACAGCAGGAAGAGAAACCAGAGGACCAGCACAGGCGTGCCAAAGTTCGGAGTTTAAAACCCTCTTCTCCCCTGAAAAATTTTTTATTAAAAGGCATATTAAATTTCATAAAGAAATATACTAAAGTTTCCAAAGATTCCACTAAGATCAGAGTTTCCATAGAATCAGAATGAACACATACATGCAATCTAAGGCCAAAGGGCCTTAACATGACAAAAAAGAGAGCACACAGAGACATATAGAGACAGATTCCAGACCTACAAGTAACAACAAAAGTACCTTCTTGGTGTTGGGGACTAAAGCCAGCTGAAGAAAGCCTCATTTTCTCAGCAAGATTCAACAACAACTTCAAATCCAACTTGAACCCCACAATCTAAAGATCCAGAAAAATATAACCTTCAAGTAAACTCAATTTGCACCTACCAATCTTCCAAAAACACACCCAAAGCAGTGTATCACTTCCTGCCCTCTACACAATATAACCATGCCTCCACTTTCCTCTTCCCCTTCCACAACCAATACAGATTGACAAAAATTTTCACCAAATTGAAAACTTTAACAGAAGATTACAAAAGCCAAATGCTATAAAACATGAAACTTCATTGAAACCCAAGAAAACACCATTCACAATAATCCCATCAACCGAAACCGGTTTTGCTACAAAACACAATCGATTTCAACCTCATATGCTTCCTCTTATCTTCCCCACCCAAACCCCCAAAACAAGTTTTTTGCACTTTGAATTAAAATCCTCATCCCACAATCTTCAAAGACTTAACCCACACATTTCACGGCAGATCTCAGCATATAAGAGAAAAATTTTAAAAAAAAATCAAACTTTAGCTTAAATATGAGATTTTAGGCAGACCCAGATCCTTAAAACTGATGACAAACTCGAAAGTATTGCACGTACTATGAAAACAGCACAAGCTATTACACGAGCAGCGGGTACAACAGTTACCTAAAACTGTGTTAAAAGTTGGTATATATATAGATTTTTGCAGAGAATATGTGTATAATAATTATATCTATGTTTGGGGGTGGTGATATTTGGACTTTGGTTTATTTGTTCCAGTAATGGAAATAGTGAGTGGTGGTGGAGGAGCAAAAGCAATTAAGCAGAGACTGCTACTAGTACTACTAGGACTTCTGCTAGCTAGCTACTGCTTTGGCTTATTTCTCTCTCTCTCCCCCCTCCAATCAATCAACAAACAACTGCCATTAATTTTTGCTGTCAATTTTTATTTATACCCCTGAAAAACCTAAAAATAAAAAATAAAAAAGAGAGAGTGTCAGAATTTTTATCAGATTTTTTTTTTTTTGGCAGTGACTTTTGATTTTGGTGCAAATTTTCAGACAACAAGAAGATAGGTTAAATTAGCCTTAATAGTGGAGAAAATTACTTTGATGCCATTATTGTGGTAATTTTTTTTTTTTTTTTAGTGAAATGAAAAGGCTGTGTGAGATTTTTAACATTTGCATGAAAATTGAAATGATTAGATGGCACTGTGAAATGAGTATCGTTGTTGCAACTTGGGATGGGCCAGCTTCAACCCAAGTGCAGTTCCTCACAATAAATCAGAACTTCATGCATGTCAAAAGGGCAAAAGGCTAAATATCACAGATTATTTCTTTACCCACTTTTTCACTTTGTACTATATTGTATTTGAACTTTAAATTGAATTTAACTTGTAGAGAGAGGAAATTTAAAGCATAAAGTTGTATTCCTCTTGTAATATTATTATTCAGGTTTTGGTTACAATTGAGGTATTTAATCATATGTTTGTCGATATTTATTTTAATATAATGTTCATTTAAAGTCAAGTATAATATGTACCATATAAAAGGAGGCGTATAATTTTATAGATAAGAAAATAATACACCGATAACACACATAGATGGTTCGAACACTCAACAAAATGTATAGTATTTTTAAAATTAAGTAGAAGCATGAACCAATGAATCGGAATGAGAAAGCTATGTTTGCTAAGTTTGTGTTGAATTATAGTATGAAATAGAAACAGGCACTCAAAATTTATATATGTATATATTAGAATAAATTTGTGTTAATATGCTTTAGCAGTAATTTTGAATAACAAAAATGACGGTATAAAAATACATGTGTGTGTGTGTGAGAAGATAAAAAAAAAAAAAAAATAGAGGAATGGATCAAGAAAGAGAGGGGAAATGGGTTCAATAATTCACATAAAAAAAATGATTTTTAATCATGTTAAAGTCAGAGATAAACGAATAGATAAAAAAATATAATATATTTTTATTATATAATATATTAAAATATTTTTTTTTTTAACTTAGTCCTAATTTTAATATAAACAAAAATTCCTTATTAAAAATTCACTTTATATATATATATATATTTTTTTGAGTTAATATATTTTAAAAGTAGTTTTGAATAGCACAAATAACAATATAAACATAAATAATATGTGAAGGAAGGGAACAGAGATGAATGGTACGAGTTGAATTCTAAATAAATGGGAAAGAGAAGGGAAATGGGTTCAATAATTCAAAATAAAATGTTGTGTTATTGCATAAGGAGGTTTAGATTTACCAAAATGGCAAAAATTTTGCCATGTTAGGCACTTGCTCTTTTATTGTCCATTGACTTTAAACCTTTGCCATTTTCTTTGACATGAGTCGGCTATTAAATTTTCAAAGAAAAATAGTGTAATGGGAAAAGAATATGCGATGGGATTAAGGCTAAAATGGGTGAATGAGATTCTTTTAATAAATGATAGGTGATAAGATCATAAGAGAGTCCTCTGATGTTTGGTCCACCAAAAATGTCCCAATCCAATGGGTGTGTGTACTACATGGGATGCCCTACTTCTCACAATTAAGATCAAAGGGTCCATCTATTTCAATCCGAATAAAATTAAAATCGTCCCATGGGACCATACAGCAATAATTTTTTTAATAATTGTTTTCTTTATTTTTTATTTTTCTCTTGTAGATAACTATGGTGCTACCGGTTATTTCATTTGGAAAGAAGTATTCATTAGTTTTGAAACAGATAAAATATGATATAATAAAATATTTTTGGCCGTGGAATGATTTTACATACACACACGTCAATTATAAAGAAATTTCCTCATCAATAATACAACTTAAAAATATGAAACTAACAAACTATCTGTTACACTTGAAAACAAATGGATACTCTTAAATAAGCTCAATGTTGATACTTGATATAATATCATGAGAGGAGTTTTTTACATCATCTAACTGTCAAACAAAGTATCTAAATTTTGGAGATCCAATTACTACTTTGTAAGTTCTTATATGTGCCCACAACCACATATATTTTTTCATAGAAAAGATAAAAAGAGAAAAAAGAAAAAAAAAAAAAAGAGTTATTGTATAAGCTAGAAAGGGGCATCATTTTTTTAAGCAGTGAAAGTCTTTGATGAACCACGCAACACAAGCGTCGAAATATAAATTCTTATGCAATTAAATGTGAGAGCCAGGTTTTAGTTAATTGATATTGAAATGATAATTCTTCATTATTAACGACGATTAGCTCTTATGATTATCTTGCAAATGTTTTATTACCTAAACTTAAACTTTGATAGTTTCATACCATATCAATTTAAGTATTAATAAACCTCAGCAAAGACATTCATTGGCACGACTAAAAAGTTTTCACTTATTTTTTGTTTTCAAAATTAAATTTTAGATTTAATTGATGGGTCCTCACTCCTCCATCCGTGCTAGCTAGATTTTCACTCACATTAGATTCACTCGTGATGATCAGTGTGACTATATATATATATATATATATACATAGCCCGTTCCATAAAAGGTTATAATATCTATGTATATCCTAAATTAAATCATTGAGTAATGAAATTCAAAGTCAAGCACTTCAAGGTGTGTAGTTTTTGTGAAACTTCACACTCTGAAACCGAAAAGTTGCATGCACATTTTCTATAGCGTTTGAATTAATTGGTGACCGTTGTTGGAAAGTTTAAATATCTGATTAATTTTATGTACTGTGTATGGATCAAATTATTTCACTCAATTATTTTACAAAACAGGAAAAATAAAAAGGGTAAATAAATAAGGTCAAATGGGCACGTTTATAATGATGATTATGAATCACGTTGATTCACATTACTTTCACTGGCGGTTGCGCCTAGTAGCAGTCGTCGTAGGCGTAGCAGGGTCGAGTCCCAAACAGTGACAATCAAGTGCGTTGAGGGACACTTTTGTGAAACAAGGAATCCAGTGATCTTACGAGCAGAGGCGCACGTACGATCATGAAAAGCACAAGGACAAATCCTGACCATTGGTTTTGTTTTTAAGGAGGATAAGCCAACGCGGGTCCCCGTTGAAGCAGTGTGACTGACAAGACGTAACGTGGAACCACTTGTTTGAGCTGAGCTTTGGCCTTTCTATCTCAGCATTGGTCGCTGTCAGAGACGTACGGTGGGGTGACGCTACACGCAATTAATATTATCACTTTACTCAACTCAACCCCACAGCGTCCGTCATCTTTCAACTGCTAGTGGGAAACCAGTCAGTGGTGGTGGCAACTGGCAAGAGTAATTTATAATGTAAATTGTGAAGAATTAAGGATGAAGCTCTTTAAACTTGAAAAATGAAAATATCACTCCATACCTCTACAATCTTCAGCAATTCTTTATTTCATTTTCATTCACTCCACTGACCACACCATATATATCTCTCGTTCTACTATATCTTCATTAATTCGATGTAATTACTCCATTGATTTGTTCTCTCTTTCAGTATTTGCTATTCGATTTGATTTATTGGCACCAATTATTTATGAAGAATGTTTGCATTACTGTGGAAACAGATTTTTTTATTTTATTTTATTTCTGTAATTCAATGCTAAATTGCTAAAGTTGGATTCATATATAGTAACGCCCAAGCTATGGCTGAATAATAGTTACTTGTAGCATAAGTGCTGATCAAATTAAGAACATACCCACGAACGAGAATTGTTATTAGACCACGTACGAGTTTTTATTTCAACAACTAATCCCAGCTCCATCATTATAACTCCATGAATGCATCTTGATTAATTTGAAAAGGTCATACAGCACTCCACGAATACGATGTTGTTGGCAAACGACGTGCTTACGCTAACAATACATACAGTCAGCTCAGCTCATTATAAATTATCAGGAAGAATAACTGGCCCACTCTTCAGCTTTTGATGAATTGAACAGCTTTTCATTATTTCATACACAATTAATGCAAATGACAAACGAAAATTACGTACATTTTGACAGAAATTCTCTCAGCTGTGTTGTCTGGAAAAGCTGGCCATGATCACATTTCCATGTGAGCTTCATGCATGCATGCGTTCATGAATGAATTATATTTATTCGTATCGTTCATAGAACGATAATAGATGCCGATTAAATCTCTCATTTTCAATTAATTGCAAATAAACAGAAAAGAAGAAAAAAAAAATCGCATAGTTTCAACATTGGTTAAAAACCAATCTTTTTGTCCCATACAAAGCTGATAACATTCTAAACCCATTTTCCTATGCGCAACATGGCCTGTTTTACTAATCTTTCAAGAGAATCTAAAGCTTTATTTTTCAATCATTCAAGTGCGTATGTGCCATATAAAAATTCCATTTCTTTCTTAATTAATTGATATGTGACTTATTAGGGTATACAATAAGATTTTAACGGAGAGCCTGAGATTTTGTTACATTTTAAGCAACATCGATGGCAATTAGGGCAGGCAACAAATTGTGGTTTCAATATTACAAACGTAAGTAGGAAACAGAGAAAAAGAAACTTTACAATATTATTAGTAAAATATCAAAAATTTTGTTGTCAGTTTTCTTGTGTTGCTTTGTGAGTTAAGAGAATTAGAACTTCTAATCGTGTTTATTGAAGAATTGCTGTGCTTTTAAATTAGATAGAAACAAATATCTCAATAATACCTTTTAAATATTATACATAATTCAAAATCTAAAATATATACAAGAGTCTATAAATTATATTTTTATAATAAATTAACATCCAGTTCAAATTTTTGTAATAATTTATCTGGAAGAGCCCAATGGATATTTGATCAACCAAAATAACGAAACAAAAATAAACCGGCATTTTTATGAAAAGTCATGTACGTAGTTTGATTCGGATTTTGCTAACGGCTAACTGGAGGCAGCCAACATAATAATGTCAGAATTCTCTTGGCTCAAAAAAAAATTAATAATAATAATAAAGAAAAAAATAAAAGATTATTAAGTTTTTCTGATTGATATATGTTACGTCACGACCACTACTTGATTTCTGGTACCATGTACCTGTCCGAGAGAAACATGTACCTAAAAGTTCTTACAGATTAGTTTCCCTTTTTTTCCAGTTTTACCCTTTATTAAGGATTTTGTTAAGTTATATTTGATGCAACTTAAAAGATATGTAAAATAGTATAAAAAATTATAATAATTAAGTGAGATCCATTAAATTTTGCATGAATTGTAAATTAACATGACCCTTTCATTAATTATGTAATGGAACTGGAAAAAGAGAAACAGAATCGAGAGAATTGAAATTGAGAATGATGATAACATCCACCTGAGAGTACTTTTACTGCTAGGTAGACTACAAAACACTTTAAGGATGGCCTATAAAATAATGGATGGTTAATTTTGATTCACTTATTGGATTAAAATAAAATGGCATTGCATTATGGTTGTTGTTTCAATTGATAAGATCAATTGCTTTTAGTTGAATGATTTTTTTTTTTTTTTCTAGTTCGAATCCAACTTAGAGTGAATTAATATTTAATTGGAAAATATAAAATAAAAATAGTCTTATCAAATTATATTTTAAATAACTTATATCGTAAAAGTAAGTGAACTTCATCTTTATGTTATTAATTTTTACATGTCTTAAACCGTTGGTACGTAGAGCGTACCTAAGAACTAAGAAATAGCATAGGTATATAATCTGAATAAAGGTTTTTCAATTGAAAGGCTTTTGATATTCCTGCCTTTTAAGACTAGTGGGTACCTGGCTTCGAAAGAGCACATAGTTTACTGCCTTACAATGAAAGAAAGAAGCATCATTCCACTTGGCCATTATGGCTACTACTTATGTTGACTAAGTGGAGAAAGGAGGCCAGGAGAAGGGAAAAAGCGGGGGGGGGGAAATTATTGGATCCCTTTAATCAAACCCTAATAATTTTCTTAATGATAAACAATTTGGCTGTTGAACTCACGGGGGGATAAAGTTGTAAACCACGATCTTTTAACAAAAAATATATCTACATACGTCTGTCTTCTCTTTTGTTATATGTAAATTAAGCTTTGCACATTCTTTTTATATATATATATATATATATATATAGACACTAATGGCTTTAAATTATGTGATCTAAGATTCTCCAACTAAAATTCTAAAGCTATATTTAATATTATAGAAATAATTCATGAACAAAATTTAAGCAATAAACAGTTACTTAAGAGGATTTTATTAAGTTACAACTTATATAACTTCTAATCTATGACAAAAGATATGAAAATTAATAATATTGTCATGGCAATCCATAAGTTATAATTTATGTAACATATAATTTTGTTATGTGTTAAAATCTCAGCTACTCAAATATATTAAAATTTAATCTAATAGTTAATATTTAATTTATGAAAAAGTTATAATAAGAAGAAATTATGAATTGTATGTTACATAAACCGTAACATAGTAAAACCCTATTATCATATTATATAAATTGGAATTTACATAAATTATAATTTAGTGAGACTTATCTCATCTAAGAACATACACCGAAAATAATTTTACGGAACGTTCCTTACAGTCCAAATCCAAACCAGTCACATCGGCATATCTACTGAATCCCCATACAATGAATTGAGCGGAAAATTTGCATTGCCGACGTATAGGAAAAGGTGATAACGGTTACATCAGTTTCTAATTATTTTGGCCTTTTGAGATAATTTTCTCTTTTTAACAGTGTAAACTGATGGAATAAATCAATGAAATAGGGTCCCCTCGAGCTCAATTGATTTCGAAATAATTTAAGATGTATATTGCTCCTACAATTTTGATAGGGATCGAAGCAGAAAATGGGTTCCACGTCCCTATGGTTAGTAGCTTTCGAGTTTTCAGTTCCTATTACGTGCCTTTATTTAAAATAAGACTTTATCCCAAAACCTTGCAACTACGTGTGTGTGTGTGTGTATATATGTATAAGGGAAAATTTTGTATAAATATGTACATATTATATCTCGATCGTGGCACTATTGGAATTGACATCCACGTTTTAAGCCTTTTATCATTTCACATTCATGTGTTTGTTCAAGATAAGTGTTACATAAACTATCACATAAAATTGAATCAATTACAGAAGCCATTCAATCTTTAAAGTTTTTATTAATTAGCTAGCTATTATCAAAAGAGAAGAGGAGTTGGTGATGAGACTTGGAATTATACGTACGAAGGAACATACAATTTAAAAATCGAAATGTGGCGATGCGCGGCACCAGAGAAGAGATCACTCATTGCCTCAGAATCTGAACAGAAGAATTAATTACTGCCTTCAAAGAAGTCGGCCAAGATATTTTTATATGTATAATAATGTCACATTGAAGAATTAACACCGACCTTTCATGGCATTGGCAGGTCTTGAAAATTCAACGAACATGGGGGGTGATGATCGAGTGAGTAGTGACAGTACCCCGATTTGACGACTGATTATATATTATATTTTATTTTTTTTCCCCCCAAAAAAAGAAAAAGGAAAGAAGAAGGTTAATTTAAAAATAAAAATAAAAAAAGAAAATTAAAATCATAATAAAGAGAGAGGCAGGTAATAATTATAAGGCCAAAGAGGTTGTTGGTGTGTGGTGAGATATTATTGTGTATATCGTACAAAGAAAGAGAGAGAGAGAGAGAGAGACGGAAAGATGTAAGGAAAAAAAAAAAAGCAACAGCTCAGCCGGTTAGATTTGTGGGGTCCATGAATATTTTGGTGAGGCCCCACTCCCCATATCTCAGTCGTATTATCTGATAACCCCACCTTTGACGCCAGCCACCTCCTCTCTCAATTTCTTCTCACTTTCCCCCATGCATCACTCCACTATCTTTCTTTTTCTATCTTTTCAAATAAAAATATTCATTATTATTATTAATTATTCATGACTTTATTATTATTATTATTATTATTACTTTTTTATAGACTATGATATTTGATATTTCTCACGTCATATAAGTAATCTCACTTTTAGTTACTTCTCTTTATCTTCCAATATAAAACCACATCACAAAAATCATACATCCTCTTATTGTACTGTCTCGTGTGATTTTTGTACGTAATTAAACCAGCCAACACATGCGAGAGATGTATATATAGAATTGTCTAATTATAATGCAGATTAAAAATTCATGTAGCTTTTAAGGCTTTTTTTTTTTAAATATTAACATATACACTAGTTCACGTACGAGTTTATGATAGACTTTTTGTATTGTTAGTTTTGCATGCCTGGCTTTTGTAATGAACAAAATTAAAGATGATGAGTTTATATATGATAAATCAAAATGAATGATAAGATTGAAGATATAATATGATCTTTCTAAGTAGTTGGCACCAAACTATATATAATTAATAATAAGTGTTGTGACATAATTTAATATTTCCTCATGAACTAAAGGAAACTCTGGTCTTGATCATTTGAAACAGTTGAAAATTGTAATGTATTTCTTTTCCATCAAGTTGCAATTTGCATTATGAAGAATTCCATGTTAAATTTCGATCAAATACATTTTCTTTTCTAAATTCTGCTTCCTCTAATTCATCGATAATACTTTTCGAATGATTAACTTATACCTTCCAATAAAATGACAGGATGTGATGTGCTTACTTCCACACAAAACAAATCGATCGTCATACAATTGAATCGTGATTTATATAGTTTGTTTTGTGATAATTTCAATATCCATCATATATTTATTCTCAATTCGTCAAATGGGAAAACACCTTTCCTCAATAACGGGAAGACAGTAACAACTTTGAAACATTGGCCTCTCATGAGGATGTTTGAGATATACCAAACCCATTAACTTAACCATTATCATTTATTCAATTCGCCCTAATGATGTGTGACAGCCACGAGGTTAGGAGTGAGGTTGTCCCTTGAAATTCTCGTTAATTAAATACAAAACTCATTATCTTTTCTACTATATATATATATATATATATATATATATATATATATTGTTATTGCTACATGCACTTGTCTTCAAACTTTCACTTTAAGATGTCCCCGAACCTTTTTTGTGAAAAATTCAAAACCCTATATCGTTAAATCATTAAAGAAAATGAAAGACGACTAAAACAAATTGAATGCAATTTTGAATATAAGGGTTTTGTAATAGCCGTGCACATTTAAATTGAGTCCTAAAGAAAAAAGAAATAATAATAATAATAATAAAAAGAGTACGTGCACGTCACAAATTTATTGCAAAATAGCACATGCTAGTAATTAAACGGGGTGAGCGGGACCGATGATAAATAAATAACAAGTTAGACAAGTTTAACAAGGACAGATATGACACTTAGGGCGAGGCAATTGTAATAGTAATCGACGTTTAGTCTAGAGTGGAGCCCATACGTTGTTAATTAATCATGTTTCATGATCAACGATTCAACGAGAGTATGAGACATAAGAAGAATTGATGAAAAGGAAAGCTAATGATTAATAATAATTATTATTATTATAAGAAAAGGGCATTTAGACATAATTAATGATCTTGTGACATTAAACCCATATAAGAAAGCATGGCATAAAATACAAGACTAGAGAAAACACAAATTACAAAAACATGTATGTGTTGACCACCATGTGTTTGTGTTTTTGGCTTTTTTTCTCGCCCTCTCTTTTTGAGACTTTTTAGTATGAGACTTGTGAGGAGGCAAAGCAAAGCAAGAAAGCAAGCCAACACTTGATAGATTTTTTCTTGATCATGTTTTGGGTGACATCGAAACTACAGGCTTTAATTTACTAATAGTCTTGCAAAATTGGTTATGTTAATTGTTTTGTTTGCTGCACACCATCCTCTCTAATCATTTATAGATAATCCTCTCGAGCTACGATGATTAAGAAAAAAAGGTGCGGATTATTTATACGCTGTCTCCCACAAACCCAATTGGCCCAATTTTGTTTTTTCAAGTCAAATCTTTACCCCAAGAAATAAATAATTTATACATTTTGATTATAGTCAAACACTGTTCTCACTCCCTTCACTCACACGTGGTTGAAGGGCATTGGTTCTAATTTTTTGAAGCGATGGAGGAGCCGCTGTTGCTGAATAGTGCACACTTTGTAGTGATGTTTAAATGTATTTAGAGATGGAGATCAAAACTCAATCTCATCCATTTTGTATCACATTATTAAGAATTTCAAGATCTTATTGTATTATTTTTCGCGTCGTTGAGTGGAGATGTAAATTACGTGAGATTTGTGAGTATGGTATGATTAGATACCCACGTATACGGCTGATTACAAATATAAATCTTTTAAACTGACGATATGTATACATTAAAGAAAGAAAGAACTCAACAATCTTTGTCCCGTATTAGAGACAAACATGACTTGCACAAATGGTCAAAAATTGTGTGCTTGTTTCACTATTGTCATTCTTTTTGACAATTTACATTTCCAATTAAGTGCTGGGTTGTATAATATTTCACAAAATAAGCACAGAAGAAGCATTGCATTATGAAAAGGACCACTCTGAATCCCACCAAATCATCTGTGCAAAAATATGGTAGCCTTCAAATTAATAATCTCAAGCATTGCTGCCTGCGCCTTTTTTTTTTTAAATAAAATAAAATAAAGACTCCTATGGTTTTCATACAAAAAGTGTTTTATTTAATATTACTACTACATTCTATATTGAATGATAATATATTAGTATAAAATTGGAGAAAAAGATAGGGAGAAGAGGGGATGGACGAATTTAAAATAATAAAAATTACTTTTAAGATATTGTAGAGGAGAAGATAGATAGTGTAGGTCAGTGGGGAATAAATTAAGGAAGATTGATACCCATCTTCTGGAGGTTGTATATTATTAATATGAGCTTTACACCGAGTTAAATAAGTGCCTTCTCCTTATGAATCAAGACCTAAAGCCAATATGTATGCTAAACTTCCTAATCCAGGAGCAATTTCACTATCCCACATTCCCACTCATAAAATTTTTGACTAAGCAAAGAAGGTGAAGCTGATCACTCCCGAAAAAATAAATGTAATAACAAAAATGGTATGGATTTATAAAAATTCTGTGTTGTGTCTGTACATTGAAACTGAAAAAGGGATATTTAAAATGTTTTGATGGTTCATATTATTATTATGCATATGGTTTAGTATTTTCTGCATATCTAAAAAATCATAGTATAAAAATTCACAAATTTAAAGTACCCAACTTGAAATTGAAATTTTATTGAATGTGTAAAATAAAATCTAGATATACATATCTAGATGTTGTAAAATTTCGTTTAGTTATCATAGCAATCCCGTTATATATTTAGTTAGTTGCATTCTCTGGAAGCCACTAGTTCTGAAAAGCAACTTGATGATTTGAAAAGGGAAATCTGTTTACATAAGATAAATCTTAATCAATGGCCTACTGAGGCTTTAAGCTCTTATCATTTCTCATTGCATGGGATTCTTAAGGACCTTTTTTCTTTTGTACCACCACCTTTCATGGCATCAAATACTCTTGACTATATCTTTTCCTTTTTGATCTATCCTTTGCATTCACTATTCAGTGATGTCACTAAATTTATCATGTAATAATTAGAGAGAAGCAAATTAGATAATTGACTAAACTGTTAGTTTTAAAGATAATAAAAGAGAGAGAAAGAGGGAGAGTTTAAAGAAGAAGGTACTTTTTTTTTTTTTTTGAAAGTAATAATAGCATGTACAAAAAGGGTTAAGAATGATCAACCATAAATAAATATCAGATAGGCGCTGCATAATTACAAGGCTAAATTAAGTTTAAATATCATAAATTAAGACAATGCCTATTCTACTCAAACTTAAGTCAGGACAATACATGACTACAAAATACAGTTTCAAACACTATTAAGATATTAAATTGAAAGGAAAATAAAAAGTTCCATACATTAAAATCTCATGAAGAATTAGAGAAATTTGATGAGACCTGACCTTCCCATCTCAACTATTATAGGTGACAACCACCTTTCAGCTGAAAAAAAAAAAAGTCAGTGCAGTGTTCGCTATAACAACACACTACTACCAACAATACAACACAAACATGAAAAAAACTGCCAAACACCACATGGAGTTGCTAAAACAAGGTGATTCCTGGATAGCCTACTCGGTGAAGAATCTTGTAAGGTTATCCGAACCTCAACGCACCACTTTTGAAGCCAAACTGCAGAAAACCTCCCGATCCGGACGCTGTAGCTGTATTGTCTGAGGATACCAAAAATAATTTTCTTGAGCAGCAGCACCAGTTATAATAGACTTACCCATAGATTGTGTGTGTGTGTGATAATAAATCAACTACTAAGGAAACTAAGTAAAGCCCAGTTTTAATCGATCCAATGCACAAAACTTGTCGTGCTTGAGACAGTGAGACTGTTGGGCTTTGAGTTGGCACCCGAAAAAAATGAATGGCCTTATTGTGAGCTTATTTGTTATTGATTAGTGCTTAAAATTAACTTTTGTTCTAACTTGTAAGTTAAAAGGAACGCTATGGAGGGAGATACGAGGAGAAAGAAAAAAATTGGAACAGATAAGCAAATGAAAGTGAGAGAGGGCAACGACAACAAAACTTCAACGTCGAACAAATAAAAAATTTAGCCTCAGCAAAATAGAAAAATATTATCACTAGAATCGCAAAATTTGATAGCTTTAGTAATAGTAGACATGACAACAGATTTTAGCCCAACATCTCTACCCAACTCCCTATTCTCGCATCAACCACAGCTTTAGAATTTGACGCTAAAATGCTTAAACGTCCATGAAAATGGTTATTATTATCATCACAAAATCCTCTCCAGGACAATTTACACAGCATCAACTCGCTTCAAGAGCTTGATTTGCTCATGTTCTTTGTATGCAAGATTGTTTCCAAAAAGGATCATCCTTTACCATAACCCTCACCTTTCATTTGACCAGCTATTTCTCTTTAAAACAGCAACATTTCAACGTAAGCATCAGTCTTCTTCTTCGAAATCTAAAAGAAAATCGGTCAAGTTCTCTGAATCATCAACAGCTTCTTCCAGAGACATGGGACCATCCTTTTTGGACTTAGCCTGGAAGTACAAGAATTAGTGAACGGCTTGGTATAAATTCTGAGACAAGGAAGTGCTCTAGGTATTAAATTATTTAACAATTTTGCAAATGTTATTGATGCTGCCTGCTTTCTTGCACTAGTAAGTTAAAATAACTGCTGCATATACCATGATCTTTCTTTTTAGAAGCCTTCTTGCCACTTTTCGACATTTTCCCATTCATATAAATGAGAGGTAGGGTTATGCATGGAATTGTGTCCAATTCACCATTCACCATTATATAATATTCTACAAATTAATAAGATCAACAAACAGAATCACCTTTGACTTTCGAAGCTGAGGTGTAGTTTTGATGACACTCCAATTCCGTGTAATTTTCTCCTCTTCATCATCAGCATCAACATCGCTGTCTTCTCCTTCCTCCTATTGCAAATAAGTGTGAAGAATATGTGATTACTCGTAAAACAACCATGACTGCAGCAGGAAATTAATTGCATGACAAATTCCAAAAGAACATCCAGATAAATTGAAAAGGCACATGACAAGGATCAAAAAGGAACTCAGGCAATAATACATTGATACTTACATCTTTTTCACCAATGTCAACAGCTCGGGCCATCGCTTCTTCCATATCAGTCATCTGCTTATACAGCAAGATATCAAGAAACCAGTGATGATTAATTGTTTCCTTCTAGTAAGAATTGATTTTGCTGAAAAAATAGATTCAGCATCAATGATCTACTCAAGTAATGGATTTTTTAAAAAAAAAAAAAAAAAAAAAAATCCATGCCAAGCAATTGACTTACAAGCGTCCTATATCTGCATACCCCTGTTTGATCTCTCTTTATTTCGTTAAAAAGAGATTACAAGCTTCCTATATCTCCACCTCCTTGTTTCCATGTCTCCAATGGGATTTGTTTTTATCAAATGTTTTGGAAGTTAACCAATCTGGAAATCATGAATTTGACTAGTTTCCACATCCAAGAGTATACCGAGTTTGATCTCTCTTTATTTCATTAAAAAGAGTCTCTTAAGGTCTTTGTATCCTGATCATATTTTCAATTGATAGCTAGCATCTGGCATTCTCTATCTTACTTACAGTTGAAATTTCTCCATCCTCAGTATTGCTTTACAAAAGAAGTTTTCTTATATAAAAACCTCACAGCCCAAGACGAAAACCATGGCTGAGACTATTGTCAATGGCCAATATGATCCAGGGGATGACTGTAACTAGTGAGTAGGGCGTATGTCTTTTGAGAAATCCATCTTGAGAATGATCTTGCCAGAACTTTGTTTCATGCTTCACCAGATGCAACCCAAAGCATAGAAAAGAAAAGCTCTCTTACCATCTCCTTGTACTTAGGTCAAATTATCCTCATTTAGGTTTTGTTATGAAACTATTGTACACGTTGATCAAGGAAACAATAGAGTTAGCTACTTTGTCCTAACATTTTCGCACCAATTGAGCCCAGGAAGGCCAAAGTTCGAAATGGCCAAAACTCACTGTTTTGAGTTGTGGCTTGCATGGGCACGGTTCAGAAAAGCAACTTTTTTTTTTTGGAAAACAATATGCACCAAAAAGAAAGTAACTGTCGTGCTCAATTAGTCGAAAACAAAGAGACAAAAAAAAATTGAAGAAAAGATCCTTTGAAAAAAAAAAAAAAGTTTCCATAAACATACAAGATAAAAGGCAAGAAATTTGGTGAAAAACAATATTGAACAGTGAATATTACACTTTACCTCAACTTCCTCAGTCTTCTCTTTCCCTAGAATCTCTTCAAGTTCCTCTCTTGATATCACTTTTCCATGCTGATAAAAGCAAGCAGAGATCAACACTTGAAGACAAAGACAATAATCACAGTTGCTAATGCACACACTTGAATGCTTCATGTGCTTAATGAAGGACTTCAAATTTTAATGAGTTGAAGGAAGATGAAAAGAAATGGAAGACATTTGAGCAAATCCGTGTTGAGGTTTTTTTTTTTTTTTTTTAAAAAACACAAATTTACCTCCTTTAGATAATCCAGCATATTGGGGGTTGGTTCATGGAAATCTGGACCCCTGTAATCAATCACTTCATCTGGATCTTGAATATAGTTCACGGTTGGGTAAACTGGATCTCCGCCCCATACTGTGAAGGCCAACAGATTTATCAACCACCAGAACATTGTGAGGGAGCAGGCATATTTATGCCTTTGCAAATATATTACGATCAGTATACATATTTGGCCAACTTGAAAGAGACAAGCTATATCAGTATCAGTAAATCATGGATCATTGTGAATGGTTAAGTAAGCGACTATAATATGTATATTAATGATATTAAAAACAAATCATTATCATATTGTAAGTAACATAGAAGGGAGAAAAGGTAAAACGCGGTTCCATGTTTCTTACAGTTATGCATTTTCATGATTTAAAAACTTGTTTGGCTAATTGTTTCCAGAAAAAGCTCTCAACAAAACTATTCATATTCACCCAGCTTTATAGAACAGAAAATTGTTCAGGAACTTTCAGGAACTTTTCTAGATGGTCATGCAGAAAATAACTAAATCAATAAATAAATTAATCATGAAATTTTTAATGGTAAAAAATAGAAATAAAAACTGAAAAGAGTAAGCTACATGAACAAAATATTAAAAGAACCTTTTTTATTTTTTCTGGAGAAGGCAAAAACAATCTGTGTCAAATAAAAGAAAACCACTTAACAGACTGATAATGTATCCTACTTATAAAAAATATTCCACTTATATGGGTTAAAGAGGAGATGATAAATGAAAATGATACAAACAAAGGCCTGGATATAATGCACAAACTTATAAGCCAGAGAGTACAAACTTTGCTTTATTTGATCCTCCTGCAGTCGCATTGCTAAAGGATCCCTTTTAATACGAACATCATTTCCCATCATTATGCGATATTCTCGATCTGTCTGATGACAAAACATTTCAATTAACTGTGTATTTTCATCTTCACCAGTCTCCTCATAATGTTTCTGAATAGCTTCACGTGAAGTATCCCTCTTCCATGCTTTTACCCATTCAGAGTAGTATGCAATTGGCCCTACCCTTTCGAGCCTCTCTTGTTCAGCTTTAAGTCTATGGAAATCAACAAAACATTCATATTCTATTTCACTTACAGAAATGCTTCAACGAGTTTTTGTAGTCAACCAATTAGGTTGTGAATACCTTAATAGATAAATAAATAAACAAGAAACAAGTGTAAGGATGAGTGTAAATGAATTTCACCATTCCCCCCCAACATTAATGGGAAGCATGACACCTAGACAGATTATAACAATTTTATGGAATGGATTTCAGAGATAATAGTACCTTCTGAATAGGTAGATGTAGATTGTCTTACTAGATTTTGGCTAACCTGCTAGTGTTTGGTTTCAAAGTCATACAACTAATGTGCAGAATCCTCTTTGAACTTGCCTTCTTATGAACAGTTGGTCCAATTAAGGTAAAAGAAATCCAACCTTTTCCATAACTTGTACAACCTTTCGTTTTTCCAACTTGTACCAATTTATATTCCACTTATTATGTCACGGTCCAGTTTCACTTTCTTCACTTTTCCTAGGAAAAGCAAGTCCAGGTTCACTTAGACTACATTCTATATATCCTGTCTAAATCTTCTTAAATGAAAACCAATTTATGTGTATGTCTCAGGAAGGGGAAAAGGAAGTCCAGCTTTACTTAGACTACATTCCATATATCCTGTATAAATCTTCTTAAATGAAAACCAATTTATGTGTACGTCTCCAGAAAGGGATCAAAAGAGAAATCAAGAAACAAAAGAGATGTCAAAATAAATACTAAACCATGGAATTAAGAGCCTGTGTGTGTGTGTGTGTGAAACCTTTCTTCCTTGAAAAGATGTCGTCTAGCTCTGTAGAGGGCAGTTTCAGTTAATGTTGGATGTTCACCATAAAGCTTAATTTGCCCGGTCTCTGCCATTGCTTTGAGAAAAACCTACAAAAATCCATAGACATTGTAGTCAAGATAGAAGAAAACAAGTTGTCTTCTGAGCAAGTGCGCTATACATTTTATCAGTTAAATATGCCCTTCTTCTAGTTATTGTCTATTTCTTAATTCCACCAACCGTTTCAACATCAGGTCGCCTTCTTTGCCATCTGGACCATTGTTCCTTGTCAGCTTTTCTCCAGTTCCACCATAATTCTTCACTAGTTAGTGGCTCCTCTATTGGCTTCCTCACTTTGGGATCAATGAATGGATGTGGGCGTCCAAGTTTCTTGTCTAAATCATACTCAGTTTCTTCTTTTACTTTAGGTTCTGCCTCATAAACAACATACTCAGATGAGGACTCTTTAGGATCTTCTGTTGCATCCTCAGAAACTTCAGGTTCCAATGAAGCACTTGATTCCACACTCACTTCAGATGATCTAGCCCTAACAGATGTTTTATACTTCTTCCTTCTACTCCCAGGATGTTTTCCATAGGAGGGAGATCCCGTTGACTCACCGGTTGGCTCAGGAGCCCTGGCAGCCCTTACTCGACTGGCAGTACCTTCTGGCCAGTACTCCTCTCCTGGTATACTTGCGCGTGCACCAGAAGCTGGTTCCAGCTGCCCAGATGTTGAGTCCAAATAACTATAGTAGGGAGGACGCTCAACAGACACATATTCTGGTAATTCATCATTCTTCTCACACTTTATACGAGGAACTAAAGAACCCCTCCTCAGTGAGTTGTTCAAACCCAGTCTAGTTTGCAATATTCCAGTTGGAAATGAACCTTGAAATGATGTCTGGATAGTTTACAGAAAATTATACATGTATACAAGAGTACCATGCCAAATGGAACAAAATAAGCTATGGTGAAAAAATAACGTCTTAATAGTTGATACAAAATTATAGATTTAAATAGCCTAATTCAATATTGCAAATATTGAATTATAAATTAACTAACCATTTATTTTGGTGTCCAAGCAAAACAAGGATATATAAACTTGCATATTGTACTCAGCATTGTTTTGGAATTCAGAAAATAGCATAAATGCTACAACCAACCTAGATTGTTTGGTACAACACGCTCAAAGTCTTTTTCCCACTTGAAGGGAGTTTGAGAGGAAGACTTTACATTCCTTTTTACAGTTTTTAAAGTCTTTATTATCTTGAATATGATTCAAAATCATAATTTGCCTTCCTTTTCTACATTTTGCTTGCAACTGTAAAAAATTGAACTAGAAATAAACATTGTCATATTTAGGTACAAAAGAAATCATTTTACATGAAGCTAAAGCAATTATACTTGGCCAGCTGTGAAACTACAGCAACCCACACAAGTGCAAGAGTGGTTGAGTTCGGATGTGTCATTGAAAATATAACAGTTCCCAAACAATAACTACACAAAAAGTTAAAATTAAAAAATATCTACAAAGCAAAGACCAATGAGTAAAATGAATAACGGAAAATTAGTATTCATAAACATTAAAGGGAAAACTGTAAATTAATCTAAAACCTGAAAACGGTTGAAGTTCGGATTGCTAGTAATAAAGTCATCTGAATAAACTACCCGCTTCAATCCTCTATCTGTCATGCCGATAACAAAATAAAAAGATAACTACAAAATAAGAATTTCTCATTCAAATTCGAAACAATAATTTCATAGAAACTGAAACAAACTTACAAGTAAAACATAAAATTTAAATACAAACTAACCTTGATACATCCACGTAGCTGAAAGGGACGCCATTTTCACTTAACTCGATATAATATAAATATGGCATGTAAACTTGCAAAACTAACTGAAAGAGAAAGAAAATCAAATGGTTACGAAACGCACTGTTTCAATAATCAAGGAGGAAACCAATCAAGAGTATTAGAGAAGAATGATGTGAAATGGAGCGAATTAAATTAAAGAAACTGGAGTTAGAGAAGGAGAAAACGCACCGTTTTACTTTTAGGCGATGGTTTTACTTATGATAGAGATGAATTCACATGCATGAGCGAAGCAATTCTAGTTCGTCAGGCTCTTTGCAGGATTTACAATTTTGGGGTTTAGTTTAGTTTTATGGAGATTTGGAGGCCTGCACTGCAGCCTACAGGGTTTTAGCGTTGGCACTTCAGCAGTTCGGCTAGCAGAAAGAAAGAAATGAGGGTGAGAATATTTTCATAAATGGATAAGAGTAATAAGATGATGACCGCAACGCTGCGTTTCATTTACGTCCTTTCTTTCTTTACCAGATAAAAATAAAACTCCTTTTACATATTTATTACTTTTTTACCGCACAACAATTAGTATTTTAATCTTATTTTAGTTACATGGAAAGATAAAATTCTTCCATTTTCATTCGACGAGATGCAAAGTTGAAATCGAATTATTATTATTATTATTTTTATATTCAATCTATTGTAAAGTTTTCATCAATTAGTTTATCCATCACTTTTGTCAATAACCCTTTTTTTTTAAGTATTAAATATGTAATTTCTCTGTTTTTTCTTTTCTTTTCTTTTTTTATAATATTATTTTTTCTACTTGAAATAGTAAAAGAAAGAGATAAAATATACGAGAATAGTAGACTTTTTGAGAAAAAAATTTTGAGTCATGGTAGAAATTAGAAATAAAGAAAAATCTATAGAATAAGGGTTTGTTTGAGATTGAGGTACTATAATTTAAAAGTTATAATTGATGTGAAAAAAATTATAATTATAAAATAAAAATTAATAATATATAATAAATATAATTTTTAAATAATAATTTTAATAAAATTATTAAAGACATAATAAATTTTTTATAATAAAAAAAAATCATATTAACATAACTTATAAGATACAGCAACTAGTATTTATAAAATATTTTGATACTGTAAACTAAAAGTTACAGCTGTCCAACTTCAATTTAAAACATACGCTAAATTAAAATATTAACAAATCTTAGACAAAAATGATATTAAATTTCTCTTCTTTCATTCTTTTAGATTCTGGTTCTTTTTCTCTAGTGAAAAGAATGAAGGATGCAATAGGGTTTCATGATGAAGGTTCATTGAAAGTTAGTTTCGGAATTTCGAGGGGTGTGGAATGTAATTTTCAACTATTTAAGATTTTAAACAAAGAAAAGGGTTGTCAAGAGCACTTTGAGGGGGCGGAACTAGCACCACTCTATTAGCAAATAGTTCGCCGTTGGATAACGTTGGCGGATCAAAAATTGGGCTCGTAAACTGTAATCTCCTTCGGCCTCTGCCCTTGGCAAGTTTGATGACCATACAAATGCGATGCATTTTGGGCCAAGTCAACATTGCGCATTCATTGACTTCGTTTGACTAATTGGTGATTATATAACACCCACTGATCGAGTAATTTGTACTACACGAAAGAGATATACTCTGCACATCGAAATAGACCAATGCTATCTCATCAATTCTTAATAATTATTTTTTATTTTAATTATTATTTAGTCATAGTACGAAATTACTAGAAAGAATATCAAGGTTTAATATTTAAACTTATCAACTTCCTTAAATATAATTATTATTCAATTAGTGAAGTTATTATTTCATTTATACATTTCCAAAAATCGCAAAATTTCCTGCTCTAATGTGTGTTTAGTCATCTTCCCTTTGACTCTTCTTCTTGTTCTTAACCATTTTTTTGATTCCGGCGTAGCTAATAATTTATGTTTCCATAACTAAAAGAATACTATCGCTACTTGCACAACTATTTTTATTTAGAGACAAGAATGAAGACTTGAAAACACTATATAGCCTGCAGTTAATTTTAGAGGAAAATTAATTTGAATTAGGTGGGTCAGAAACGGAAATTATCATCAATTGTATCTTGTGGCCTTTTGCACCCTAATCAATATCTAATATGATAAATCGAAATTTTTTTTTAGAGAAGTGTCCACAATAATTTTTTTTTTTTGAAGATTCAAATGGTGCAAATTATCGTACATATTATTTGTTAAATCAATTTATGAAAAGCTCAAAAGCCCACAAATAATTTATGTTCAATAAAAATATTTTACATAAATAACATAAGTTTATTCTTTATGAGAATAACCTATGCATTTAAAATTATAAATAAATATGTCAACTAATATTAACTACATATTTATGAATTCATTACTTTATTCTAGGTTAAAATAATAGTCAAGTGTGTTAAGTACTACACAAAATTCATCTGAAAAAAGATATTAAAAGTTTTATGTTAAAAATATTTCAAATAAATTGTGGTCGTTAGATATAAATTGCATTTAATTTGTTATCAAATATTAAGATTAATAAAAATAGAAAGTGTAGTCTAACTTCTAGATTATATATATATAAATATATAAGGAGAAAAGAGCCCGTTGGGACATGATACCGACTGCATCTACATTTTAAATTTTATCTTCAATATATTTGAAAATAAAACATTTTTTTTAATTCATGACTCATATGAAAAAGTAAATTACTTGAAAAAAAAAAAAAGAGTAGGAAACCAATTTCTTGAATCATTCTTTGAGTTTTAGGAATGAAACGTGACACCCCGTGGATGACGTGCTCCCAACTGTCTTAAAAAAAAAAAAAGAATAAATAAATAAAAGGAATTTAAAAGAAATACAGTAGTTACTTAGAAATAAACACCAGGAGCCAATCATCTCAGTCTCACCTGAAAAATAAGAAAATATATATATATTGAAGGTAATATGTTTTATAAACTTCTAGATTCCCGTAAAATCACGATAGATTTTGTTTATTTTTCGCTGCAGCCCCTCAACTTTATAATATTTCTATAAATCACCCAGTCACCACCCATTCACTTTTAGTGGTGGGCTTTTGACCCCACCCCTATTCACTTTTATCTCATTCATAGTTTGCCTACATACAAATACGGTGCATAAATTGCAACTCACTTTCATCACATCCTTATCTCCCTTTCTTCCACTTTACTCCTCCATCTGCTTCAATCGATAGGGGGTTGTATTAGTTCATGCGATCAAGTTAACGGACTGTTCATTTGCATTAAGCATTAGAGTTAGTTTGATTGGAAGATCAAGTATCTGAAGAATGTTTGTGAAATGTTGACAAACTTAGGGTTTTGGGTCGACAATTTTTCATAGATTGATCACTGAACTCGATACATTTCGAGGTTGAGTTCTCTTCTACATTTATTGATCTTTACAGATACATTGCAAGTTGGTTTTGGCCTTGAAGTATTGGGTACATTTAGTTTGCTTTTTGTTAATTTGATTAGTTGAGTAATGGGTTTAAGAGATTTGTAGTTATTGCCAAGTTTGTTTTGTTGTTTTCGTGTTTCTTTTACAAGATGAAGAAAATTAAACTCGAGTATAGTAGTGTTAGGAGGTTTAGGTTGTCGCATTTCTTGTTGGGCATTGGGTTATTATACTTGGTCTTCATAGCATTTAAGTTCCCACATTTCTTAGAGATTGCATCAATGCTAAGTGGAGATGATAATTATATTGGATTGGGTGAGAAATTGGCGGGGTATAATGGGGATTCGGATCTGAATAAACCATTCTTTAGTTCTGTTTATAAGGATACGTTTCATCGCAAGCTAGAAGATAATGAAAACCTAGAGGCGCCACTGATGCCTAGGGAGGTTCTTTTGAAGAATGGAAATGGTGGATCACAACCTATAAAGCCACTCCAGTTTCGATATGGTCGAATAACGGGTGAGATTATGAGGCGAAGAAATAGGACTAGTGAGTTTTCAGTACTTGAAAGAATGGCTGATGAGGCATGGACATTAGGGTTGAAGGCATGGGAGGAAGTGGATAAATTTGATGAAGAGGGGACTGTTTCTAGCAATGTATATGAGGGGAAGCCTGAATCTTGTCCTTCTTGGGTCTCCACGAGTGGAGAAGAGTTGGCAAGTGGGGACAGGTTGATGTTTCTTCCTTGTGGGCTTGCTGCTGGATCTTCAATTACAGTAGTGGGAACACCTCACTACGCACATCAGGAGTTTTTGCCCCAGCTTACGAGGAGGAGGAATGGTGATAGTTTGGTTATGGTTTCACAGTTTATGGTTGAATTGCAAGGACTAAAGTCAGTGGATGGGGAGGATCCACCGAAGATTTTACATTTAAATCCTCGACTAAAAGGAGATTGGAGTCACCGGCCAGTTATTGAACACAACACATGTTATAGAATGCAATGGGGGACCGCTCAGAGATGTGATGGTTTATCATCTAAGAAAGATGATGATATGCTTGGTAAGATTTATCGTGCTCAAAAGATTTAAGCATTGCTGTTCTTATAATTGCCTTTAGTTCTTTTGTAAGTTTCACGTACTACCAAGTATTATAATACAATTTTAGATATCAACTGAAAGAGTAATTTTGTTGGTGGTGTCCTCACGAAGGGGTGATGTATGCCTGGTTTGAAGTGTGCTATGTGTGGGTATGATTGAATTGAGGGCTTACTATCATTTATTTTGATTCAACTCTAATGTAAGATAATTCTTGCTGAGTAATGGTCACCATGCTGTGTGTGTATGTGGACTGCTGCCCCTTAGAAACTGAATGCAATTATTTCTGATGTTTTTTAACTTATCTTTATCCTTTGAGCTACGCTGTATGCCAATTGAGTTGTTACAGTTTTCTAATGGATATATTTTACAGTTGACGGAAATGTAAGATGTGAAAAGTGGATGCGCAATGATGTTGTTGACTCAAAAGACTCCAAAACAGCCTCTTGGTTCAAAAGATTCATAGGGCGTGAGCAGAAACCAGAAGTTACTTGGCCATTTCCTTTTGCGGAGGGTCGATTATTTATCCTAACCATACGTGCTGGTGTTGAAGGATACCATATTAATGTTGGGGGTCGGCATGTGACTTCATTCCCTTATCGGACGGTATGTTGTTGATTTGGTCTTTTTCGTACGGGGATTCTAAATTTGCTCAATCACATGTCTGATGTCTTAATTGAGTTGTTACAGCTTTTTGATGCTTGATCTTTTATGCCTTGTTTACAATTGTTTCATTCTCTCTGTGGTCTTTTTGCGAATATGTTTACTTGATTTGAAAGTATTTCCATTTTGAATTATTTATTATTGCTATTCTCATCAATTATTATGGCATGAGAGTTTCTGTTACAACCCTTTTGTATTACTGGCCTTCATTTTGTGTGAGTTTGCTTTCATAGCCTTGATATACAGGTTCAATCTGGCATGCCAATATGATCTCCCATTTTTACCTTTTTTTTCCTTAGTAAAAAAATCATTTTTTTTGCTGCGTTGAGCAAAAGCATTTCCATTTCTGATTATATGTTTGCTCTGCCTTCAGGGGTTTACACTTGAGGATGCAACAGGTCTAGCAATTAAAGGAGATGTCCATATTCATTCAGTTTATGCGACCAATCTTCCAGCCTCTCATCCAAGTTTCTCCCTTCAAAGAGTATTAGAAATGTCATCAAAGTGGAAGGCTGAGCCTTTACCTGATAGGCCAATCCATCTTTTTATTGGAGTTCTTTCTGCAACCAATCACTTTGCAGAGCGCATGGCAATTAGGAAAACTTGGATGCAATCTTCAAAAATTAAGTCTTCCAATGTGGTTGCTCGTTTCTTTGTTGCACTGGTATGATATTTTCTTCCCTCTTTATTAAGGATTTGAGTGAGATTTGAGCCTCAACTTACTGACACTATTAAGCAACTGTCATTCTCTGTTGTCTTCTTCACTTAATTTCCATCATGACATTGTCCAATTCTTATTATATATGTATTTTTTTTTTTTTTTTTTTATGTTCGTTCATGATATTTCCTTATAGAATCCGAGAAAGGAGCTGAATGCTGTGCTGAAGAAGGAAGCTGCCTTCTTTGGTGACATTGTTATTTTGCCATTTATGGACCGCTATGAGCTTGTGGTCCTGAAAACCATTGCAATTTGTGAGTTTGGGGTGAGTCAGATATTAGTTCCGCATATCTTGAATCTTTTGTTTTTAAATACCTAATCTTGTTTAAGTCATTTGTACACTTGTATTCTGGATTATTATGTTCTGCTCCACGATGAGTTTGATTTGTAGCTGTTAAATAGCCAATTTTCCCTACACAGGGTCAGAATGTGACGGCTGCTTATATCATGAAATGTGATGATGACACATTTATTAGGGTGGACAGAGTCCTGAAAGAAATTGAGGGCATCTTGCCAAAGAGGTCCCTATATATGGGCAATCTCAATCTCTTACATCGACCTCTCCGAACTGGGAAATGGGCTGTCACTTATGAGGTATGCAAATTGTGCATGCTTTTATGTGAATTTGACTTCACCAAAAATCCTCCATGATGAAATTGCTCCATACAGTCATCATCCTCTGTGTGAGTGGATGATAGCATAATTGTGTCAGAAAGCACTTAGGAAACATACATCCAGTTATATCTATATAAATCAACTGTTCTGCCTCTAGAATATTGCAAAGCAGTGGAAGTCATCTCACCTTATATATTCACTAGAAACTGTGTGACAATCTGCTGAGCTGGTTTTTGGAAATGCAAACCTATGTACTTAGACTTTAAATAGTCCTTCACCAGCTTCTCGATCCTAGACGAAGTATCTAAGTTGTACTAACTAAACTTCTGGCATTGCTTAGTTCAGTTTCCATGCAAAGATCAGCCAGAGCTTTCTCTAAATGCTAGCTACTATTCTGTGCTTCTTGCATTAGTCAAATCAATTGTCACTATACTGGGGATGTTTGAAGTGTCTGGTACATGTAGCATCACCAATAATCCTTGATCTCTTTGCTTGTTCAAATCCTCTTATCCTTCACCATTTTTCAGCATCCTTCTTGATTTGCGGACATTCCATGAAATGGAATGGATTTAGGTTCTGAAGGATATGCAAGGAGGAGCTAACATTTCCAACTTTTTATTATCTCTGGACCACATCTTTCCTTCTATTTAGAGCCATCAATGTCAATTATCAACACTTCAGCAAGCCCTGTATAATATAACGCTTTATAGGCTTTGAGATGCTGTGAACCATCCATTTTGTTAGGCCCTTTCATCTAGCCCCAAAATTATGATGCATTTACATGCTTAGATGGAAAATTTAAGAGGGAAATTAATTTTCGTAGAAACTGTGTCCAAGACTCACTATTCTGGTTACTGATTTGGGTTGTGTGTGTTTTTTTTTTAATACATAAAACTAAAAGGGGATATTCCGTCAAGAGTGAGCATGCTTTTGTTGACTAATGTTGCAGGAGTGGCCAGAAGAAGTATACCCTCCCTATGCCAATGGGCCTGGATATGTAATTTCCAGTGATATTGCAAAATTCATTGTCTTGCAACATGGCAATCAGAGTCTAAGGGTATGCAACACCGAAATGCTTTTATCTATTTCCTGTCGTTTGGATGATTCTTTCCGTCGTTTTCTCTTTTGTTGCTACATTTTGCACATCTTTTCTATCAACAACTGAAATATACCGTATACCGTTTCTTTTTGGTGGCAGCTCTTCAAGATGGAGGATGTGAGTATGGGAATGTGGGTTGAACAATTTAACAGTACCACGACTGTCCAGTACTCTCACAGCTGGAAGTTTTGTCAGTATGGATGCATGGAAGGTTACTACACTGCACATTACCAATCCCCGAGGCAGATGATCTGCCTTTGGGACAAGTTGTCAAGAGGTCGAGCTCATTGCTGCAACTTTAGATGACAAGCAGCTTTAGTTGCCTGTTATTGTTATAACCTTTCTTCCTATAGCCCTGCCTGTTTTTAACCTTTGTGTAAGATTTTTTTTGGTCCAATGAAGTGGGCTTAGGAGACGGCTGTGCCTATAATTTGGAGGATACAGTTTGTTCCATCATTCGTTGTATTCTTAACGGCAGATAATTAGGGCAACACACATCGGAATGAATAGAATAGAGAAGTACGAATGTTGTTGTATATGCATATTATCTTGAAAATCAATGAAGTTGTTAGAGCTAGTAGAGGTCTTCCCTCTTTACCTCTGTGAGCGTTCAATTAAGAAGAAAACTTTCATTGATTCAGGGAAAATTTGTCCCTCAATTTACATTGAGTTGATAATTTGTAGTTAGTTCTTTACTCTCCCGTGCGTAATTATGCATACCATTGTAACTCAAATACGGTAAATACTATTGTAGTCTTGTTACATCATCTGTTGTCCACATTTGAAGCATGGCTTGGCTGGCATGCCAATTCTAAAATATATTGTATTAAATTATGTATATTTTTATTTTTTAATTTATTTTTTACTTTATTAAAAACCTACTCTGTATTTATACGAACGCAATGAAATAAAGTTGGATGGAATAGAAGAGGTACTCGAAAGATAAAAGTCATAAAACACTTTAAAAAGAAAAAGTGTAGATTCGATATCAAAACTGTGAATTTGTGATAAGCTAGCGTTTGCATTGACTCGAAAAGTTCAACTAGTCAGTTTTCTTCATTCAATTACTCAAGCGAGAAGTAGTTTCCAAGGCGCATAAATGCTCGATTGGAATAAATTGAAATCCGCACTGACTTGGGGTGAGTTTAACATTAATTAAAAATTCGACGGATACTTATATAAATATCTGTCAAGTTAATATATATTTTTTAATATTTTAAATTTAATTTTAATTAAAAAAATATTTAAATATAAAAATAGATAAATTAATTAAATATAAAATATAAACATGTGTGCAAGTTATAACATGCTCAAACATTAACTAAAGTCATAACCTAAACTAGATATAAATATATAATAATGCATAAATTATTGTATACTTATTATAATCTTATATGAACTCTTGCTCTTTAATTTAATGCATGGATTATTTTATTATTAAAAATTTATTTTTTGGATTAGTATTTAAAAAAATATTTTCTTTAAAAAATATTAATCTTAATCATTATTGTATGAATCATGTTAGACGAGTGTTAATAGAATAAAGATCTTAACTTTTAAAATTTGTATTAAATGAGAATATGAAATGATAACTATTACTGGTGCAGTAATGTTACTTTTTGGATGCTAGTTTGTAGTTTTTTTATTTTTATGAATTTATGTATTTTATATTTTAATTTGAGAATTTGTGATGGTTTATTATTTTAAATTTAATTATTCATATACATTGAGTAAATTTAGAATTTGGTATATTATGTGAAACTTTAATTATTATTATAAATTTAAAAATTGAATATTTGTGATTTTAAATATGGAATTGCAAAAAATCCACCAGATAGCATTGCGAGTTTGGTAATTACCAAAACCTAATGCGGGTTGTGGGTGAGTTTAATAATTTAAATTTTGTGCGAGTGTGGGTTTAGTAATGATAAACCCACTATGGGTGGTGCCAATTACCATCCCTAATTAAGCTGCGTTAACCAAAAAGCTGGTACCTCATAATAGTATATAGTATTGGCGACTATGAATGACAATAGCGAAGAAAAGGATGGAGATTAATATCTATATACTCATTTTTTATATTCTATTTACGTTATCGTTTTCATCATAATTATCTAAGAGATTTTTTGTTCTCTCCCTAAGTAATAATAAAAGATTCATGAAGATCTTTGATATCTAAATAAACCTCTGCTTTTTAAATTTAATTTAATTATATTAAAATAAAAAAATTTAAATAAAAATAAAAATTGATAATATATCTTACATTAACATTAATTTATTATAAAGATCACATTATAAAATATGAATCATCAGTAAAATTATTTTCGTCAATTTTAATTATCCTATAATAAAAAAGAAATTACTTTCGTATTAATAATAAAATAAATTAAATAAATAAAGATACTGAAATTAATATTTTTAATAAAAATTTTTGTTTTGTTGGATAAACATTTAAAACAAAAATTTTAAGCCTAGGCTTTTTAAAAAATAATTCAGGATTATAACTAATTAACTAAAGTTTCATAGTGTATTTTTATAAATATTTTAATATTTAAAATTTATACTAATATTCAATATTTTATAATTTAAATTTTATAATTTTTTTATTAATAATTCCAATAAAATTAAAATAAAGAAATGAAAAATTAGGGAGTGGATGAGATTCTAACTCATCCATAACCATCCTTTGAAAAATAAATTAAATAAAAAATTATTTATATTCTCGCTCGAATAAAAAATTAAATAAAATTTTTTTTTCATATCCTCTTTAAATAAGAAAAATTTTCAAGAAACCCATATCTGTAAAAAATTTTGCATCCCTCTTAAGTAACTCGAATATCTTATAATGGTTCAGGGCATCTGAGTTAGATTTATTTTATTTTATCTTGTACGATTTTTAAAATAATTTATAATATATTTAAGTAATATTATTATCTTAAATTTTTTATTTTAAATAATATAATATTTATCAATTAATTAATAAAATAATATAATTAATTTATTTTAATTTTAATAATTAATTAAAAAAATATTATATTATTTAAAATACATAATATTATCAAATATATTTTGTGGTATGCATTATCTTATAACTTGGCAGCGGGTAAGCACAACCTAATGTCTATTCTAAAATTTTATAATCAGCGTTTGTGGACCCCGCCTCTTAAATCCGACACAGTGCTGTGTAACTGACCTATGTAATAAGGCAATGGCTAAAGATCATCCTTGTCCTTTACGTAAGCTACTAAAGTAAACAGTTCACAGAAACTTTCGTCCTTTCCGTTTCAAGTTTACTAAACAGCATTTCTGAAATACTCTTTCCTTAAATAAGATTTTATTCTTATTTTTATTTAAAAAATTAAATATATAAACTGAGTTTCTTCTTTTTTTTTAATTAATATTTTATTAAAGAAAAAATAATTATGATTATTAATTATTTTTATTCTTATAAAAAATAATAATATATACAAATAATTTTTATACTATTAAATATTATTAAATTCATACACAGCTCATAATAAATATTTTTTAAAATTATTGTATGTTTTCAAATAATTTTATAATTAATATTATATGTTTAATTTATTAATTATTAGTTTTTTTTAACTAACATGCATTAAATTAATTTGAACAAACATAATGGAAAAAAAATATTAAGAGCACATGAACAGGCTTATTAAAACATAAATATACTTAAAACAACATCAACATCATCATAATAATAATAATAATAATTTTTCTTTCATTAAAATCAACACAAAATTACTTAACAAATGGCTAAAATAATCGGAGAAACAAAATAGAAGATAGTTACATTTAGTGAAGAGAAAATTTTAATTAAAATAATATTAATTTATTTGATTTAAAAATTTTTCGAAGGAGAGTTAATTAATTACATAATTAAATAAGTATTTAAAAAATAAAATTTAAAATCTTAACACTAATTCCAATCCACGAAATTATCGCTCCACGTGTCATGCATTCACGAGTGCTTTTCCTGACCAAAGTGTTTTGTTAAATTGATAAGAATCAGAATAACTTCGGCCCACTTCGATGGTTGTTGGTAGGATCCACATCCACCCGTCGATATCTGCGCGGCAAAACAGCGTAATACATGTTAGAAGTTGTCGGCACCAGCATGATCGCGCCACGTTTCCACTCGTGAAAGACAAATCTTGTCCCTTTAACCGCCACGTGGCGTATTCAGTTGTCTGCTGTCCGGGTGATGAGCGAGCGGAGTAATTCCACTGACACGTGACAGTTCTCCGTTACGTAATGTAGCTTTGCCATCAAATGCCTCAGGGAGGACGTGGCTGTCGTTTTGTGCAGAACTGCAGAGTTCTTTTTTCACCTTGGATTTGTGTGGGGCCCGAGTCAGATGCAAATTACGCAATAGGAAAATATAGCATCAGCGCGGTGGCCATTTGACGATCACATGAATTTTAGTGGATAAGATACCGTTATTTGTGTATTAATTTACAAAAGTAACCCTTGGACATCCCATGTCCAAAATTCGAAGTTTTGATCTGCTTTGCACGAATGAATGTTTGTACTTTTTTTTTTTTTGAAACGGAATTATAACCTTCGTTAATTCAGAATACTCATTACATTTGGTAGAAAAAAATTCACTCAATGACTGAATTTTTATACTCTAAAGTGAATTTAGTTAATTGGTGAGTCTTTACTTTACAAAGTGTAAGAATAAAATAGACTTTACATTTATTAAACTCATTGATTTAATCTTGAATATAGGATATAACTTAAAAAATAAAAGTTCTACATTTCTTTCTTTTACTTATTGAGTCAAACACCCCTTGAGAATCAGTATTGATAATTACAGATGATGTACCAATCTTCTTAGCTATTTGAATTTCCCAAACAACAGCATCTGCTTTTATTTGTAATACATCCCAAAGAGTTAAACATTCATCACTGCAGCTGCTACAAAATTTTCTTTACAATCTCTTACCACCATTCCTAACCCAACAACTTACCTCTCTACATTATTTACTGCATCCACATTTATCTTATATAATATTTTTATAAAATTTATATTCACATAAAAATTGATGCACTTGATTATATGTGCATCAATTTAATATTGATTTTAGAAAGTGTAAATATAGGTTATAAACTAAAAAAGATTGTTTTAAAATAAATGGACCGACAAAAAAAAAAAAAACACATGATTTATATAGTCTTAAATTTTTATCCTGACTTGGCCTTTAAAACTAAAATCATTAAAAAAATGTTAAAGAAATTAAAGGATGATACGCTAATGATAGAATATACTATAATCCTATCTAATTATGTTATACTTTTCCTCTAATACCATATAATGTTATATAACTAATTCTGTTTACTTCACTTTAATTTTTATATTTAAACATCCGTGCTCATCGATATATTCAACAAATACGGCAGTATTTGCCAATATGGACTAGCAAGCTTGGATTTATTTGGCTAAATTAAGCTCATGGCAAAAAAGCTTGAACAAGGCCAAAATGGTCATTCCATCTTCACTGTCTATTCAACTTCACCACCTTGTCTCTCTCCTGCGTTGCCATAGTAACCATACCACCCCCCTTCAAACCCGCTCCCTTCTCTCTCTCTCTCTCTCTCTCTCTCTCTGCATTAAAAGCACAAATCTGAAATCAGAAACAATAATAATAATAGTAGTAGTAATAATAATAATAATAATAAAGAAACCAATCAACCCCACAAACAGCTAGCTAATCACACATTCACACTGTAAGATATTTTTCAATTTTTTTTTTTTTTTCTCTTTGAAAGCTAAAGGCCAAGGTAGCTGGGGAGGGGTTGCCTTTTTTACATTTATAGCAGAGCATTTGTCATTTATCAACCACCAAACAAGGCCTCAAGAGTACTTCTTTTCTTCTTTCAGTATCATAACCGTTGGTTACGTTTATCTTCATGGTTACGTTTATCTTCTTCCTTCAATGTCCTTTTAACGGCTATGTACTGCATTATTGCTTCTAGTTGATGATTCTACACAGATAACATTTTTCAAAGCCACAAGCTTCAGCGTATTTTTTCAGAGAAAAGCAAACGTGCCCAGATGGATTTCGATTCGTTCTTAACTTCCTTAGGGACTTCGTTTATTATATTTGTCGTTTTGATGTTCCTTTTCGCGTGGCTGTCATCGAAACCCGGCAACTCTGTGGTGTATTACCCGAACCGGATCCTGAAGGGTTTGGATCCATGGGCGGGTGGGTCCAGGACCCGGAATCCGTTTACATGGATCAAGGAGGCCATGTCTTCTTCGGAGCAGGATGTTATTAACATGTCCGGATTGGACGCTGCTGTGTACTTTGTTTTTATGAGCACTGGTTAGTGTTTTTGTATCTTTAAATTTGTTCTCTTTTTTTATTCTCTCTTTGTGATTTTGTTTAAAGGGCTTCCTTTTCTTTGCTCATTATTGGTTTTGTTTTACTTGGAGTAATTTTAAGTTCAAGCTCTGCTTTGGTTTTACACAGATTATTTAAGTAATTTTAGTTTATTACTTTTTTTGAAAGGAATTAGTTTATGATGTTTCACTTTTCATGAATTTGATGTTGCTTCTATGAATCTCTCTGTAAACTTCTCAATTTCTTTTTAATAAAAGTTTTGAGCTTTGATGGTATCTACTTTGTTACTTCAGTCTAATTTACTTAGTAATTTTAATTTATTAATTGATAGTGAAATTGCGGGAAAATCATTTATCTTTTTCTATTTTGTTATCTGCGTTCAAGCTTAATAATCTGCTATGCAATAGAAGTGAGAAATCTATCGGTTTTGGAAGTTTTTAATAGTGTACGTTGGTTGTACTTGTATAGCCTCACATTCTGGGGTTAAATTAGGTAAAATTTTGTGGCAATTGTTGCCCCCAGACATGAACGACATGGTAAGTAAGTAGCAAAATACATTTTTCATTGTCAAGGTTTAATGAAAATCCCTCACCATTGATTGATCTCACATTGAGGATAAATTATTAGTTTGACAAGCAACTTACTATTGTTGTTCCAAATTTTAGAATGGAATTAGGTCTTGATATATGTATCATGATTCTTTGCTTCTGGAAAAGCTCTTGTTTAATTTTGTAGAAGTACAAAGATATGGATTTTTGGTGAAGATCAGCATTTTAATTTTCCTAATTGATATATCAGTTTTGGGAATATTGGTCTTGTCTGGCATTATTCTGCTTCCGGTTCTTCTGCCAGTTGCTGCAACTGATGATAGTATAAGGGCAGCAGCCAAAAATACCACAAGCATAGGGACTTTCAATGACCTTGACAAGTTATCTATGGGAAATATCACAGTAAGTTATACAACCCATCATGAACATTGAATGAATTTTTTTTCTTCTCTTGTTGACTTGTCATGAGTTAACAAAGCTTATTTCTATGCAATTATTGTCAAGTTTAAACCAAGAAGAATATTAGCATTCCATCTTACCATGGAGTCGCCTAAGTTGTAAGATTATGGATTAGTTTGTTTCTCTTTGTTCAGGCAAAGAGTTCAAGGTTGTGGGCATTCCTTATAGCTACCTACTGGGTTTCTTTTGTTGCCTATTTCTTGTTGTGGAAGGGATATAAACATGTTTCTGATCTGAGAGCTGAGGCCCTAATGTCCCCTGAAGTGAGGCCTCAGCAATTTGCCGTTCTTGTAAGAGACTTACCTGCTCTTCCTAAAGGCCAATCCAGAAAAGAACAGGTTGATTCATTTTTTAAAGCTATATATCCTGATACGTTCTTCAGATCGATGGTGGTCACTAATAACAAAGAGGTATGTATTAATTGCCTGCTGCTTGTTATGTTCCACCCTTACAGTTTTTGGTTTGCATATTATTATTATTATTTTTTTGTTCAACAAATATACTTTAATCATGCTTTTTTTTCCCTTTTTTTTTTTTTTTTAAATATCATATCTCCGGCCATTTCATATTTGGATATCAACTTCTTTCTGACTGTTTCTCTTAGCATTTGGATTATTGATTGATAATTTGCATTCAAATCTTAACTATGTTAAGACTTTTAATATCACTTTCTTTATAATCTTAATTATCTTCTTCAATTTGATATTTGGATATCAATTGTTCAGACGATTGTCTCCCTGTACAATATTTGCTGATTTTAACTCCTTTTTCCGATTAACATAGGCTAATAAAATTTATGAAGAGTTGGAAGGGTACAAAAAGAAGCTTTCACGTGCAGAGGCAGTATATGCAGAATCAAAAAGCGCAGGCAAGCCAGAGGGAACAAGACCGACCGTCAAAACTGGCTTCCTTGGGCTTCTTGGTAAAAGAGTAGATGCAATAGGATACTACAATGAAAAGATCAATGAAATAATTCCAAAATTGGAAGCAGAACAAAAGATAACTCTCAGACAGAAGCAGCTAGGTGCAGCTCTTGTCTTCTTCACAAGTAGGGTGGCTGCAGCTTCTGCAGCTCAGAGTCTTCATGCACAATTGGTTGACACATGGACTGTCTCAGATGCACCTGAATCCCGCGAACTAATTTGGAATAACCTTAATATCAAGTTCTTTGAGCGGCAAATACGACAGTATGTGGTTTATGCTATCGTGGCTCTAACCATTATGTTTTACATGATTCCAATTGGGTTTGTTTCTGCATTAACAACCCTGGATAATCTGAAAAAAATTCTTCCATTTTTAAAGCCAGTTATAAATATTGATGCTGTTAAGACAGTGTTGGAAGCTTACCTCCCCCAAATTGCACTCATAGTGTTCTTGGCATTGTTACCGAAGCTTCTTCTGTTTCTATCCAAGACTGAGGGGATTCCTTCAGAAAGCCATGCAATAAGAGCTGCCTCCGGGAAATACTTTTATTTCACTGTGTTGAATGTTTTTATTGGAGTCACAGTGGGTGGAACATTGTTCAAGACATTCAAGTCCATTGAGAAGGATCCAAACTCAATTGTTGACTTACTAGCAAACAGCCTACCTGGAAATGCAACTTTCTTCCTGACCTATGTGGCTCTGCAGTAAGATTTAAATTTATATAGTCATTTTATTTTCCCTTTTTTTTGCTTCCTGTTGCCTCTTTTTAATGGAACTGTATTCTTCAAGTTTTTTCTTAAGATTTGAATGTGTGGAACTCTTCGTCTGATCTCGTTCACTCTTTCTCACTTATTTTGAATTATCTGCTCTCCTTATCATTTTTATCTATGGTGTTTTATTTCATGCAAGTGTCTTCATTTCTGATTATGAGAATAATGCTTTTCTTGAACTTTGTACACCAAGAGTTCTCACATCCCCAAATTTCACGGGTCTCAGGTTCTTTGTTGGCTATGGACTTGAGTTATCTCGAATAGTTCCTCTGATTATATATCATCTAAAGAGGAAGTATCTTTGCAAGACTGAAGCTGAACTAAAAGAAGCTTGGTTTCCTGGAGATTTTAGCTATGGAACTAGAGTTCCCCGTGATATGCTCATTGTCACAATTGTCCTCTGCTACTCTTGCATAGCTCCTCTGATCATCCCATTTGGTGTTGTGTACTTTGCCCTTGGATGGCTTATCCTTAGGAATCAGGTGATGTCCTTTCTTCTTTTTATTTTCATGATGCCACTGGAAGTGTACGACGCTTTTGTATCCATGATGATGTCTTGTTTTATGAGTTTTGTTCTTGACAACAGGCAATTAAAGTTTATGTTCCAGCATATGAGAGCTATGGAAGGATGTGGCCACACATGTTTCTCCGCATTGTTGCTGCCCTGCTGCTGTACCAAATTACTATGCTTGGTTACTTTGCATCCAAGAAATTCATTTATGCCGGATTCCTAATTCCACTTCCTATCTTGTCCTTGATCTTTGTCTATATTTGTGATAAGAAATTTTATAAATCTTTCTGTCACACGGCTCTTCAAGTGGCTTCGCAGGAATTGAAGGAAACTCCCAGCATGGAGCATATCTTCAGATCCTACATCCCATTAAGCTTGAGCTCTGAGAAGGTCGATGATGATCAGTTTGAAGATGCTTTATCTCAAGCTTCCCGTTCCGGATCATTTGTTGTTTGATGTACGGGCATGTAGTTTCATTAAATCTTTGTGGTATTTAGTCTTGTAGTTGAACTTGTTTGAAACTTGCATTCTTTGTTGATACACGTAGGGGTTTCTGTGTAACATAATATATTTCTGGATATTTCGCTACCAGCTTGAATGGGCTGCATTTGTAGTTTTAGATTGTTGTGCAATGAAAGAACTTAAATTATGTCCAATAAATTATATCATCGTTTTTTTCACCTCTGAAAAGAAAGGCTACCACACTCAGGAACTTAACTATAGCTTTTGGGTAGAGAATACAAGTCGTACTTCAGGGGGGAAAAAAAAAGGGAAAAATGAAAAAAGACAAGTGCAACAAAGTTCAAACCAACCTCAGAAGCTTTCTTACTGAAAAGAGGCCTCTGATTTCAGGTACTCATTGAAATAGCAAAATTGACTGGACAATTCAGAGCTAAATGGAGAAGGAATGTCTTCAGGTTCTCTTCCAGGTTTCACC
Source organism: Murraya koenigii (assembly GCA_025617385.1). Taxonomy (NCBI): domain Eukaryota; kingdom Viridiplantae; phylum Streptophyta; class Magnoliopsida; order Sapindales; family Rutaceae; genus Murraya; species Murraya koenigii. Next base: position 31,143,044 of record CM046815.1, read on the forward strand.
CATCTGCCACACTTATTCAAAACGAGCCACTTGATAAGGCAACTGGTACCAAAATTCGGGGATCTTTAGCTCTTCCATCAGTATATCACTACTTTTATTCACCAAGGCAAGGTCTCTTCTTGCATTGCATGAAAATTCGCTTTTCTACTTAAGAATCCATTTAAAAGATGAAGATAAAGTTCCAAATTATGACACCCTGAAAAATCTGTATCATCCTTCAAATATGGTGACATGCACTTGTCAAGCTTCAGTTGTGTCCCTACGTGCCTGAAAACACAATTCAACCTTTGCATAATAGGGTTAAGCTTGTGAAGAATCTTGTTGAAGAGAATTCCAGGCAGTTTTGGGACTATATCTTGTTCTATAACTACACGAAGTGTCTTGACTCTTAGCTCAATGAGCTTCTCCTTGAAAGCTAAGTTGCCAACTCTTGGTGCCCCAAAAGAAAAGACATTTATAAAAACATCAGAAAACGAAGTTTTAGCTTCATATGCATTGAGCAGAGCCAATACGCCTCCCAAGCTATGGCCAATGAGAGTTAAGCTTACCATTTCCCCTCTTCCCCTGAAAAAATTCACTAGCCTGTCCAATTCTTGCATGACCTGCTCTGAGGCACTTGACTTGTTATATCTCGAGCTCTCACCTTTTGATTTGTAAATGCTAAGGAACCCATGTTGAACTTTTACATTTTTGCTTCCAAAACGATCAAGTTTTGCCTTCAAGTCTGTGAACCATTCCGTAGGGGCCACCGTGTCTCGCCACGACACAACAATGTCCCTCCTTTGTGATTCTTTGTCATTACTCACAGCTACAAATCCCATCCAATTTGAATCTTTGCTCCAAGTACACCCCAACCGTGATCTCTCAAACCATTTAGGCACGTCAACATGTGACATTGCATAAATGTACTTAGTCACCTCGTAGCCATGATCAACAAAGCCTAATTCTTTGAAGAGCTTGTGCCGGTTGTATCTGCTGCTTCTACAAAACTCCGATAAGGGATCTGTTGTAATTTGAATGGCTGATCCAAGAAATATCACAATCCTTTGATCTTTAATCAATCAAAACTATGAAAGAGCAAAGAATCAAAACTAAACACCAAGAACAAGCTTCCAAGTTTGAAGGAAAAATACACACACTTTTTATTAATCAAACTGAGTAAAAATTGATCACTCTTAAAGAGGAGATTACAAGTTTTACACAAAAAGAAAGATTTCTCAAAATGAATAAGAAATGAGTGAAAGAGAGATTATATATCAGGTGCCAAAAACCAGCTTCACATTTTGGGAAAATTTTCATATACCATATCACGAACCCTAACAACCTAGGTCACGTCAGCAGCATATTTACAGATAAGCCCTCTCACTGAGGGTGATCTGCACCATGGCCCTCAAAATTTCATTAATTTTTATTTTAGTCCGTAAACCAGAAACACATATCTTTACAATCTCCGCCTTGCAGATCGGCTTCAATCGATTGCATACCATAAAATTTGCTTTAAAAAACCTTCAAATACTGCAGTTCACTCATGACCTCAGTCTTAGATTGGCAAGATGCTCAACAAATTCACACAGAACCTAAACTTAATTGTGGGAAGTACTTTTTTTTTTTTTGAACAGGAGACTAATGCTCGAGATTACAACTCATATTTATAAATCAGACTATTACTGAGACTAGTTTACATTAATTCGTACTAGGCACTGCCCAGATTTTAATCCCTCACTAATATTCGAGGGATGTCTACTCTTCGCATACGTAGGCGAAGCGGTGACCGACCTTCACTCAATATCTGAAGAAGGATTAACCCCCACAATTACATTGTGGGGGATTGAACTGCTGCCCTCCAATTTGGAGGGCAGCAGCCCTCACCACCAGGACAAAGGCCTGGTGGCTTACTGTGGGAAGTACTTTAGTAAGTATGTCAACTAGATTTACACCAGTATGTATATTTGAAATCACCACAGTCCCCTTTGTAACTTTATCTCTAATGAATTGTAGCTTTACATCTCTGTGGTTAGTTCTCTCATGATACATTTGATTCTTAATCAACTGTATAGTACTTTGATTATCATAGAAAATCTAAATTGATTTATGTTTTAACCAAAGTTCATTGAGGATTACTTTAAGTCATAAAGACTCTTTAGTTGATTCTGTTGCTGCAATAAATTCAGCCTCAGTTGAGGATAAAGCTATCACAACCTGTAATGATGACTTCCAGTTGATCATACAATTGCTCAACATAAACAAATAGCCAGTAGTTGACTTTCTCTTATCGAAATCTCCAGCAAAGTCAGAGTCTACATAACCCACTACTTCATTCACAGCTTGATCAGACCCTCCATACAATAATCCATGATCTAAGGTGCCCTTGAGATATATCAATATATATTTAATTGCATCACAATGGATCTTACCAGGCAGCTTAAAAATCTACTGAAAACTCCCATTGAATAAGCTATATCAGGTCTGGTCCAAACCATTGCATATATAAGGCTCCCCACAGCCTGTGCATATAGTATTTCTTTCATATTCAGCTTCAACAACGTTTGAGACACATATAACTTGAATTGGGTACCAAGAGGAATTAGAACAAATTTGCTATATTGCATATCAAACTTTTTTAAAACCTTATTCACATACTTTTCCTGACTCAAGAAAAGAACACCAGCAGCTTTGTTCCTTGTAATCTCCATCCCAAGAATCTTTTTAGTACTGCCAAGATTTTTTATTTCAAACTCATGGTTCAGTAGGTTCTTAAGCTTGTTAATATGATATTTACATTTGCTTGCAATAAGCATATCATCCACATACAAGAGTAAGTACACAACTCCACATTGGCTTGAACATCCATAATAGACACAACTATCATATTGGCTTCTATAATATCAATTTGAAACTATAAAGTTATCAAACCTTCTATACCATTGCCTTGGAGATTGCTTCAAGCCATATAATAACTTATTTAGCAAGCACACATAATCTTTTTTCCTTACTTTTGCAAAACCTTTAGGCTGAATCATCATAATATGTTCTTCAAGCTTACCATTAAGGAAAGCAGTTTTAACATTTATTTGCTCAAGCTCCATATCAAGTAAAGCCACTACAGTCAAAATGATCCTTATGGATTTATGTTTAACAATATGTGAGAAGATTTCATTAAAATTCACACCCTTTTTCTGTGTGAAACCTCTAGCCACAAGCCTTACCTTGAATCTTGAAGGTTTAACTCCAGGGATGCCATATTTCTTTTTGAAGATCCATTTACAGCTAACTAACTTCTTGTCACATAGATTTGGAATAAGTGTCTAGGTCTGATTTTTCTATAAAGAGTCCATTTTCACTCTCATTGCCTTAATCCATTTGTCATGGTTCTCACTTTCAATAGCTTTAGAGTACCTACTAGGCTCTTCAATTGGAATATCATCTGCCCCCATTAGTGCATAAGCAATCAAATTTGCATAACCATATCTCACAGGTGCTCTGGTTTGCCTTCTACTTCTGTCTCTGGCTAATTGATAATCTTGTAGGTCAGATTATTGTGTGCCTTATACTTCAGCAACTTCAGTTTCATCAAATAACCCAGCTTCAACATCAATATTTTCTATTGCCTCATCCTTAGCTTCAAGGAGCTCCACATTAAGCTTTGAGGATTCAATTGGCTTAGATATATATATTCTTCATTATGCATATAAGTTCCTGTCATTTCATTACTAGCCATTATCATAACTGCTTCATTGAAAATAACATCTCTATTGATAATGCACTTTTAAGGCTGTCCATACCAGGACATCCAAAAATTCTGAGGTTGTCATATTTTGCAGGCTTCCTTGACCACATTTCCTTTGGTGTCTTGAAGCCAATGGCTTATGAAGGACTCATGTTGACTAAATAACAAGCTGTACTTAAAGCTTCTGTTCAGAAACTTCTTGGAAGTTTTGAATTAATCAACATACATCTGGTTTCATCAACAAGGGTCTTATTCATTTTTTCTGCTAAGTCATTTTGTTGGGGAGAAAATCTAATTATTTTGTGCCTTAGAACTCCACTCTTTTGACAGTATTTTTCAAATTCTTTATTACAGAATTCAAGACCATTATCAGTCCTTAAGACTTTCAACTTCTTCTCACAATAATTTTCATCTAACACTTTCCAAACCTTAAACTTTTCTAAGACTTGATCTTTGGATTTAAAAACATAAAGCCACATCTTCCTTGAATAATTATCAATCAAGGTCATAAAATATCTTCCCCTCGATAAAAATGGCACTTGAGTTGGCCCCCATAAAATTGAGTTATTTGAGCCCCGGAGGATTGATAAGGCGAACTGATAGTTTTCGGATATAAGATAACCATCCTAGTCACTATAGCAGCATTTGCCCAATTGACCCGTTCGAAGGAATCAATGTTGGACTTATTGGATCCTTTGCAATTAATGCGAAATTTGGTTATTGGTGGTCTCTAGAAAGCCTGTTTTATGAAAGATTTTTGCGAGAAAAAATCAAATTCGCTTATTAGATCTCGTCTAAATTCTCTATCGAACCGACAAATAAAGTACCCCATTGGGCTTCAATTTCTTTCTTGATTCGCCAATGGACCCATACTCAGATAGACGCCCATGTTTCATCCATTTTGAGTTGGTGTCTCTGAAGTAATTGAGCTTTGAAGTCGAGTTGGAGAGGGGTCTTGTTCAAATCTATGGCCTTGTACTGGCCGGGAAGAATGGTGTTTTACCCATTGTCTTTAATTAAGTGGTCTATATAAATTAGGGACTCCCCACTCCACAAATAGACGGGGATAGACTATGAATCAGGGGATGTGCTTGGCTTAGTCTGACTTCACCGTTAAGAGAGGAAAGATGAGGAATTACCAGCTCGCAAGAAAGTCCCCAGCGGATTAATCACATTGTGCAATTACTTGGGCGAGGTAATAAGCATAGTCAACCTATTGATATTGGAAGACCCAAAAGATCTTCTAATGCATCAGTTCTAGGTTTAATGGAATTCATAGGTATAGGAAGAAGCCCTGTCAAATAGAGATTTTTTCTTTCCACCATATTTCGATTGTTAATACGATATATAAGGATCACTAATACAAAAAGTACTACATACTAAGATCTATGCATATCTTTATGAAACTTTGCTCTATGTGCCTTTCCAAAGACATAATTCTCACAAAATTCAAGACTGCCTATCTTATTTTCATACAACAGACCATGCCTTTCAAGTTCTTACAACTTTTTAATACTTATATGGCCAAGTATAAGATGCAAAAGTTTTGTTTTATTTACATCATATTCTACTGTCATTACAACACTTGTATGAATAAAAGAACTAATTAGAACATACAATCCACTTCTCTTTTCACCTTTCATCATAACAGAATCCCCTTTAGTCACTCTTATACCACCATTATCTGACTTAAATTAATACTGAGAACTATCCAGCATGCCTAAATAGATTAAGTTTCTCTTTAATTCAGGAGTATGTCTCACACCATGTAAAGTTCTAATGATCCCATCAAACATTCTTATTTTGACAGAATCTATCTTAAAAATTGTACACTTATTATTATTTCCTATAAGAACCCTACCTCTATTAACAGATTCATATTCATGAAAAAGTGACTTATTGAGGCATATATGAAAAGAATAGCCAGAGTTTAACACTCACAGACCTTTTAGGTTGCCTTTTAAAGTTGTTAACAGATCAGCACTGTGATAACCATCATCTGAGGAGTCATCTGCACCACAGCTGCATCTCCTGACTTTTTTTTTTAATCTTTTTTTTCTTTTTCTCTGCAAAATCTCTGATGTAATGACTTTCTTTTCTACAGTAAAACATTTATTCTTTCTTTGCTTCTTGGTTCTTTCCTTGACCCCTTTTTTTATTCTCTTTTTTCTTCTGTTCATTCTTCTTTCCAGTTCTGGCAATTAGCCCTTCCCCATTACTGAATTCATGCCCATTATTTCTCTAAATCTCCTTTGAGCTCAGTGATGCCTTAGCATCTTCAAGGGTCAATGTGATTTTGCCATACAACATTATGTCTACAAAAGCTTCACAGTACTATGGCAGTGAACTTAACAAGAAAAATGCTTTATCTTCATCTCCAATTTTCACATTTTCAACCCCTTCAAGATTAAGAATAATCTTGTTGAAGGTATCAATATGTTCTTGGATAATTACACCTTTTTTCATTGAAAAGTGTGTAACTTCTTTTTCAAGAAACCATGTGTGCTAAAGAATTCTTTATGCATAGTACCTCCACCTTATTCTATATTCATAGGCTTGTTTTTTCTTTAGAGAATTCCCTTAGAATCGAGTTAATAAGACTCAAGCTCAAGGTACTATAGGCTCGGTTCTGGATCTGCTTCTTCTTTTCATCAGGTTTGGAACTTGTAGCCCTATCAATATCTTCTTCTTCTGGTGCAGACTCAAGCCCCTGATGAACTAGCAGAGCCCTCATCTTCATCTTTCAGAGTAAGAAATCACCACAAATGGTGAATTTCTTAATCTCTAGTTTTAGAAGTGACATAGCCAAGATTGATCTAAGTTCTGATACTACTTATTGTAATTTTAATGGCTAATCCAAGAATTATCACAATCTTTTGATCTTTAATCAATTAAAACTATTTTGAAATCAAGATTGTTAAAAAATCAGATGAAAGAGCAAAGAATCAGAACTTAACACTAAGAACTAGTTTTTAAGTTTGAAGTAAAAATGCACACAGTTTTTATTAATCAAACTGAATGCAAATTGATCACTCTTAAAGAGAAGAATACAAGTTTCATACAAAGAGAAAGATTGCTGAGAATGAATAAGAAATAAGTGAAAGAGAGGTTATATATCATGTGCCAAAACACAACTTCACATTATAGAAAAATTTTCATATACCATATAACAAACTCTAACAACCCAGGCTACGTCAGCAGAAGATTTACAAATAAACCCTCTCACTGAAGACGATCTGCACCATAGCCCTCAAACTTCCATTCATTTACAATTTAGTCCCCAAACCATAAACACATATCTTTACAAGATCAAAGTCGAAGGAATCATAAGCTGCTTCTACCAATTCATCATACTTGATTACCTTTCGCCAAAGCTAAAGATGTAGAGGAACAAGAAGACTATCCCAGTTTTGCAATGAAGCTCTTGCCACCTTATTGATACGTTTTCTTTTGGGGATTTTGTTGGAATCATGTGATCACCATTGTCAATAAAATCAGAAGCTTTATATGGCACAAGGAGGAGATGTGCCAACGACTTGGTAGGTTCATTAGAAGGCTTCTTCCTCGTATTTGCTTGCAGATATGGCTTAATAATTAAATAATCTCGATGAATGTGACCAATTTTAAAGAGTTGTTTGATACTTTACGCACAGCTTAGACGAAAATGTTAAGGTTTCAATGTGCCTAAAATTACTTTCTTAATTGCATTCTAATTCACACTAATCGTCAGCTTCCATGTCCATACCCTCCTCATGTTTATTCTTGTTTTCTTCTTTTTAAAATGCTTCATTGGTGACACATCCATGTTCAATTATAAAAGTTGAAACTCTTTTGTTGGATGTAACTGAGAATAGTTTATAAGAGTTTATGTATATTAGATTGAAGTTGAACTAGCAAAGCAAGCCGTTGGGATTTCTCATAAGTTTCTGTGATCCAAATTATATTGAGGAAGTCTAAACATTTGACATTCTAACCTTTGAATTTCTCCATGAAATCTAAAAAAGGTCAGTAGGGGACGAAATTAAATAATTGAGAGTTTGTACTCCTAAGGAAATAACATACATAATACATACCATATAATTTGAAATTGAAAAGAATGTCGAATTGGCTGGCTAGCTGGCTGCCGCTACTGAAACGGTTATTCTGATGATTTGTTCCAACCAGAGAATATAAATAAACCTAATCTTGATTATATTATATGTTCTCCCCAGTCCTCACGCGCCAATATTTGTTCATGAATAATTTCATTGATCATTTCTTGCTATAATGTAATTTTCAATTATAAGATACATGCAATCATTTCTTATAGAAGGTTTTTAGTTTGTCCCCGGATGTTAGTGGGCTGGGCCTCCTTCATTCAAGTGAAAGCAGCCATTATTATTCCTATTTTGAAAATATAATTGATAATTTAAAAGCTTTCACTTAACATAATATTTGTTTCATACTAATATATATATATATATATATATATATATATATATATATATATATATATATATAATTTGAGAGAAAGTGTATCAAACAAACTTAACTTAGGGGTAGGGTAACATAATCTTTTTTAATTTATTTAGGTGAATGGGTAGGTAGACTATGTCAAAACAAAACAAAAATGCTTAGGGTATCAATCTTTAAAAACAATGATAAGGTGTTGGATAAAATGCAAACAGCAATGGAGAATAAACTTGGCTTCACTGGCCTTTTGGGCTTTTTCAACTTACGATGGTTGATGCTCGAACGTATCAAAGATTTAAGGATCGAAATCCAACGTGAATTGGGCTTTCATTTTATCAACATATTCTTGGGCTTTCTAAACCCAAAAAAGTTAAAGCATATGGTTCAAAACTTATCATTAAAAAAAAATCTTGAATAATGAATACGTGATGTATCATTTATGATTAAAGATTTTTCAGAAATTTATAAGCATAGCTTAAAATTTTTTGTAATTTTTAAAAATAACTACCTTAACTTTTTTCTATCATATATAGTCATATATGTAATTCATAGATTTAGATATTCTCAGATCTATAAACAAAACTAATAGTTCATACATTATCAACTAAAACTCACCAAAATCTTTCACACTCTAATTTTTAAAACTCACTCATTAATTACCAAATCATCAATTAGAAAGTAAAACGTTGATGTTAGTATTTGTTTTTACATAATATACAGTTTTTATTTTTCAATCAATTAAAATTTATATGAGTTTTTTTTTATTAAAAACAACTTTGGAGACAAACTTAAAAAATCTGCGACAGGTGCTTGTCCCACATTTATAAACGCATAATATTTTTTAAGTACTAATTTCTTTCATCTTTCTTAATTATTCCGACTTAATGGAGTCAGTTATTCTTAAAATTTGTTTTGAAGAATCATGACAAGATTTGACAGACGGTCATTTTTAGTATAAAAATGAAAAAAATAGAGTTTTTAAAAAAAAACTATATATTTGTTGTATTTCTTGCAAGAGTATATGAAGTTTTACAAATAAATTCGAATGATTACAGCACCACATTGAAGACAACTTTACAGTCGAGATGTTCTACCTAACTAATAACTATCTATAGATATAGTTGATGATAAAATGATAAAAATTTTGATACATATGAGCTCTAATTCGGTGAATGAAGGGGTGCATCTCTGTTTTTGTTATCAAATCTCCTAAAGTAAAAAATCAAGAGCCTGTTGAAGAAGAGGTGTTATTGCTGACGACATCACTATAACCAGGTTACTCTCATTTATATTACAATGATGATTACATTGATGACACCAATAATATATCAACAAATAGAATTGATGTTGATTTATGTCATAGCACAATTGATGATGGGGACGATAATTTTTTTATGCTCCCATTAATGATGATGATGATGATCATTTAGATAATACTTGCGATGATGGAGATGATGAACATGATGAGGATCTAATCAGTAATAAGGAAGATTTGCCTCAATTTGAGAATGACCATGAACTACGCTGAAATTGGCCTCTTATTCTAAGGCCTCATTTGAAGGGTGTAAAAGTTGACCCTCTTGTAAGTATTGCATCAGTTTTTCCTTCAGACTTGGTTGTTTCAGACTTGGTTATTTCAGACTTTATTAGAAATATTGAGTTTAATGATGTTTGTGTGGTCAAGTTATTTAATTCCAAACATAATTTAATATTGGAATTGTGCAAAGTTTTCTTGAGGGATAAATTTGATTTCAAGGTTGCAAGGTCCACATTGACACGTTTTGAAGAGCTTAATATTATATAAATGACGTTTTCGAGCAGAAATAACATTAAATGAAGAGAATGTACATTGGGTAGTGATGAGATGTCATGAGATACACACATATCGTAATGAGCTAAGGAGCCTTTATTAAGTAAGGAATTGGGTTATCAGTCATAGCATCACGGACAAATTTATTTAGGGGAAGTGGATATACACTCTAAATGACATCAAAACAGACATCTAACTGGAATACAATATTTGCTTATTATACCAACAAACATATCGGGCTAAAGAATTTACTTTTGAGGTGATACAAGGAAGTCTATCATAACCATATAACTTACTTTCCAATTACTCTTATGTATGGGTACATTAGCTACACTCAAATTTGGTAGCAATAATAATTTCTTGTACTATTTTTATGACTATTGGATCATGCATTAATGATTTTTTTTACAGAGCATCAGATTAGTGATATCAGTAGACGGTACTCATATCAAAGGGTTATATAAAGGAACAATATTTGTGGCAATATGCTTGGATATAAATAATCAATTATATCCACTCACTATTGAAATTGGAGATTCCGAAAATAACGATTCTTATATAGTTTATGATGAATTTGAATGGAGCAATTGGTGACATTCCAAATTTAGTAATTATTTTCAATCAATGTAATTCCATTTAGAGAGCTGTTATGAAGATATTCCATAGTGCTACCCAAAACATTTATTTCTACTATGTCCAAGGTAATGTCAAGTTAAAATTCAGGATATCAAAAGCTCGTTGGGAAACGCTGCAAATGAATATAAATGTGAAGAGTTTAGAACACAGCTTGAAGGGTTGTGGGAAATGCATTCGGGGGTAGCTAATTTCTTAAAGAATAATATGGACACATGTAATTGGGCGCAATCTCAATTCGACAATATAAGGTACATCATTCTAGCTACCAATATTACAGAGAGTGTGAATTATTTGATGAGGGAACTGCAAAAGTTTTTCATTACTTATTTGGTTGATCATTTCAGAAAAATATTACAACAATGGTTTTACAATAATAAAAGCATAGTAGAAGTGATGAGTACTCCTTTAACAATGTGGACAGATAAAATAATATTTGACAGAAAAGATCAAGCTGAAAGAATAAATGTTCGTCCTGCTTTTGAGCATGAATTCCAGGTTTGGGGTTGTGGTAATGAAGGATAAATTAGTTGACATAAGTCTCAAGACTTGTGATTATAGAGTATTCTAACTTGATTAACTTGTTTGTGCTCTTGCAATAACTGCCTGCCTATATGTTTGAGTAGATTATATAGGTCTCTGTTCTCACTTTTACTCTAAGTAATCATTATTAAAGGTATATGTAATGTCAATAAATCCGGTTGGCGATGTTAGTTCTTAGGAAGTTTCACACTATATTTCCACACTATATCTAACAATTGATGATAAACCCATTGATAGAAAAACTGCCTCTGAGTCGTCGTTCACTTTATATTTATGATCAATATGTGACTGATTGTCCATTTTATATTTATGATCAACACGTGGTTGATCGTCTACTTTATCTTCAATAGGTGGCATGTTGCGGTGATGCTGCAATGAAAATAACATGAGCAAATTAAACAATTTGCGGCAATTGAAGATTTAATAATAATATTATAATTGAATTCAATAATTAACTCACATTATGGACCTAATGAGAGATTGATATCATATAATTATATATGCTTCTCCAAAATGGCATATTCTTTTCATGTGTACTGGATTAAGTGTTTGTTTAACGATCTCCTATTCACAAAATAACTCAAATTAGTCATTGAGCAAATTATCTTCATAAATAACCATTAATATATTTAATACTTACAACACATATCTTATCATTGAAAAACTTATACACATCAGTAAAACTTATTTTCGATAAAGAACCATCTTCTCATTTCAATATACGAGGAGTCTTCTTTTTTGTTTTGATCACCCACTTTGCTGCTACAAAACCATCAATTACTTCAAACAACCAAACCTGTAGCGAGTGAAAAACAAAGTTAGGAAACAATATATATATATATATATATATATATATATACATTATACATTATACAAAAAAAAAAAACTATATATATTTAAAACGCACTTGCAACTCAAGACAAAAGTTATAAATGTTGTACTTTACCTCTTTAAGAGTATACCCTGGAAAGCCTCAATTTTCTCATTTAATATAATGTCTAAACTTTTATATACTGTTTTCCAGGATAAACGACTCCATGGAAGATTTTTAATGTACTCAAAATCATCAACATAATTTAACAATAACGATTTCAGTATAAGTTCATCTTTTCCTCTATAAATTACTCTATCTACAAAGTAATATAGCGCGATATTTAGTGCATCAACATTATCCATATCATTGAAGTTCAAATTTTTAAATTTTTCATCAAATCGTTTAAGAATAGCACCTAGATTACGTAACTTGTTGTTCGCAGGAAAGTTTGCTAATTTTAATTGTTGTTTAGTTAACTTCCTCTTAATAGCTGCCATCACATTTCTAAATTTTGATGTATTTATAATATGCTTGGGGAAATATTCAGATGCTGGAATCTTCATTATACTTAATTCCTTATCTGGTCCAGGTTGATTACGCTTGTTATGTTGGTTCTTAGCTATTATATCGGCAGTAAAATCTAATTTTTTATTCATTAATATGAGAATTTAAGATACTTAAAACACATATATGGCATTCTGTAATTTCATGCGACGGATGCCTGTTGCATGATATCATAATCTGTAATAATGTGCAACAGGAGCCTAGTGCAAGTCGCGTGCTCAGAGCCACAACATGAGGTTGTTGCGCATGCAATTCTGCTCCTGTCGCACCTGTACTCGGCCTTAGAATCACACTATCAACACATTAATCTTGTATGCACCTCAACTATTTAATTTAAGCTAAGAGACATTTTATCGAGCACATCGCGTATCATTTATTAAACTTAAAATTTACTAAACAATCTTCAATATTTATAGACAATTAATCATAACATCATCTATATATTCGCCTGTACACTCATTTATCACCGATCAAACTTAGCAAAACAAAAAAAAAAATCAAAATTTACAAAGTGAAAATTATCGAAACTAAAACGCTAGAACTAAAATCGTCCAACCACTAGAGATGAACTCACAGTCAAAAACCTATTCAACTGCCGTTGACTGTTGCCGAAAAATAAAAAATCGAGCTACTGCCATGTGAGGAGATTTTGGCGAGTTTGTGGTTTGGGAGAGATAAGGATATTTTGGAAAAAAAAATCTTTGTAAATGGCTAAGGAAGAAAGAAAAAATTGAGTTGATTATTTTAGAAATTGACAAAAATTATTGGGTTATTTTTATAAATTTTCCAAGATTTTTTGACGTGTATGATCAAGATTTATTTTGTTATTATAGTTTTAATTATCACCAATCAAATTATATTTAATCAGCTAAAATTGCAACATTCATATGGTGAATTTTAAAAGCCATATCATCAAAGATTAGTTAATTGGACTTGTGCTTGCGGATGAGAGAAAACCAAATTAAAATCTTGCGCTGATTATTATTTATGGACTTGGGAAAGATGAGAGAAAATTCTCTATTCTCTATAAAATACTAAATCTATCTTCGTATGAGTTTTCCTTCCCATGTGTTTTGAGTGGGCAGCATGTAGTCCGATTACCTTTCTTTTCTTTTCTTTTTTTTTTCTTTTTTTTTTTTTGACTGACTGTGCCATCTGCCTTTTACTTCTGGGAAAATGTGGTTGACATTAAATAATATTTAATTGAACATAAAAGTAATTCCTCCCAACGAAGTACAATATTCATCATTGACCATGTGTTATTTTAAGTATAAATGTGTGAAATTCGATTTTTTTGTTTTTTAATTGCCTAGAAAACAACATTTCGCGGAGTGACAAAGCTCAACCTAGTCCGTGTTGAAAGTCAACAGTTTCCTTTGTCTAATTTCTGGTTCTCTTCTATATTCTCATTCATCCACGTCTCTATGAGTATGCGCTTTATCTTTGACACTCCCGATTTTCAAATATATATACATGTTTACGTAAAAGGGCTACATGAATCCACTATTTTTTTTCATAATCACCTAAAAAATGAGTGAAATTATTTAAATTTATTAAATTCTATTTTATACTCATTTAAAAAAATAAATTTATTATTAAAAATTTATAATTTAAAAATCTCAAAATTATCCTTGTTAATTTCTTTTTTTCTCTACTTTACAATTGTATATTCTTCTTCTACTCTCATATTTTATAAATTAAATACTCAATTTCACTATTTTTCTAATTCATTTTTTAGTTTTTCTTGTTATATCATGATCTCTATTTCATGTTTTCTATATATATACATATTAACTTTTACGTTTGTTAAAAATTAATTTATTGATATTCGTTAACTTTCATAATTGATAAAAATTTATTATTATTTATTTTTAAATAGTGAATTTTATTTCTTTTAATTAGTAATACTAATTATTTACATATAAAAAAATATATTCGAATGAATTTATGAAAATTTGTGAAATTGATAAGAGAAAGAGTTAATTACGAATTTTTCTCAAAGATTATTTAGATAATATAATTTTCAATTAAAAAAATACTGTAAAGAGAAATTTAGTGGTTTTAAATAGTCCCACCCAACTAAAAAATATATAATAATTATTAAAATTGAAAATTTCAAAGTATCAAAATTACTCATCACTCATTTTCTTTTTCTACTTTAATATTTATATTTTCTTTTTATATATTATCAGATTATGCATCCTGAAATTTCATTATTTTAGCTGTTTCTTTCCTTTTGTTAGCAGTTCAATTTCTTTTTTCTTTCTTTTTTTATTTCTTGTTATCATTCTTTTCTTTCTTTCCATTTTAGATTTGTTGTTTTAAGTATAAATATGAAACTATGAGACACTTTTGTGATTTTCATAGCAGGTAAAAAATAATTAATATTCTTTTTTATTTTAATGGTAGGTTCTTTATTTCTGAATTTGTAATACCCATTGTTAAAATCATTTTGAGAAGTTGAGAACGAAGCATAAATGTTTATTTGAAATTGAAAGAAAAAATTTGAATTACTTATAGTGAAAGTGAGGAACTGATAGAGAAAGAGAAGTATGGTTAATTAAGTAATTTTATCTAAAATTATTTTAAAAATAAAAATTTAATTTAAATAAATGATTTAAAGATGAAATTTGTGGGTTCAAATAGTCTCACTCTCATATATATATATATATATATATATATATAACCTTTCTTCTTTAATAAATTACTCTACTCCTAAGCGTCTATACTACTGTATGCAGCTATGCACCCAACCAATTTCTTTGGCGGGGACATAAAACTGAAAGGGTTATAGATTTGAGAAAATATGTTAAAAATAAAAGAAAGAAACATAAGATTGAAATATTATTATTGATTTAATTTATTATAAAAAATAATATTATTTAGTCTAATCCAAAGAAAAGTATATCAAATTATTATAACATCATCACTAGTATTAAAAAAATACCAAAATGCATACAGTGATAATTTATTTTATTCATAAGTATATTTTCTCTTTTTCTTTTCATTACATCAAATTATTTAAATATGTCACTTTCTTTGTCCATACAACAAAATTTTATGCTTTGTTTATCATATTCAAATACACTTGGAACATTATATTCCATTTAACATTATAAACAATGAGTCAATGACATCATTCTGAGAAAAGTCATAAATTCTCTATTGATTTATTCAATAAGCAGGCACGCGTGCAAAATGTTTTTTTCTCCCACAAAAATTTCCGAGTTATTGACCCCCGCGTTGCGCATTATTTAATTGAAACCACTATATATATTCATTCTTCTGCCTCATTTTCTCTACATACTAACAAAACTCAAAATCTACCAACATTTCCAAGCATTTCAAGCTGATTAAAAGCTTATTAATCGCGAAGTTAATCGGCTTGATCTGCTTTGGCATATCATATTCAAATTAATTTTCAATTTCTATCCATAAATCATGGCTATGTCAACAATGATTCACAATCATCTTCCGACCATACCAAACACCGGCGTGAACCGGAATAAACCTGTGGCCCGTGCTCATCAAGAAGCTCCTGTTATTGATCGTCAGATCAACGGCACCAAGGCATCAAAACGAGCAGCCCGTCTAGCGGAATCACTCTCAAACCTCCTTCATCTCCATGTAGAACAACCTCAACGAAGAGAGATCATGAAATATTCCTCCAGTTGGGATTTTTTTGGTGGCGATGAAAAGCATTCAACTCCAACAATGTCTCCGAAAGAAGTGATATCCGATAAATGGCGGGAAATCCACGGTTGCACGGATTGGGACAATCTTTTAGACCCACTTCACCCTTGCCTCCGCCGAGAGATTCTCAAGTACGGCGAGTTTGCTCAAGCCACGTACGATGCTTTCGATTTTGATCCTTTCTCTGAGTACTGCGGGAGCTGCAGGTTTAATCGGAACAAGATTTTTGAGAAGCTAGGCGTTGACGACAAGCATGGCTACAAGGTGTGCAAATACATCTATGCTATGTCACATATAGAGATGCCACAGTGGCTAAACAGGACGGTACATTTGGGTGACAGTTGGAGCAAAGATTCCAACTGGATGGGTTTTGTGGCCATCAGTGATGACGAGGAAACCAGGCGGATTGGCCGTAGAGATATCGCCGTTGCGTGGCGGGGAACGGTGGCTCCGTCAGAGTGGTACGAGGATTTTCAAAGAAAATTGGAGTCAATTGGGCCCGGTGATGATGCTAAAGTTGAACATGGGTTCAATAGTATTTACACTTCAAAGAGTGAGCACACTAGGTACAACAAGTCTAGTGCTTCGGAGCAAGTCATGAAAGAAGTGACAAGACTTGTAAATTTATACAAAGAAAAGGGTGAAGATGTGAGCCTCACGATCACCGGGCACAGCCTCGGCGGCGCATTGGCTCTGCTCAACGCCTACGAAGCTGCGGCCGCCATTCCAGGACTCCCCATTAGCGTAATTTCCTTCGGTGCACCGAGAGTTGGCAACATTGCTTTCCGGGACCAGCTTCATCAGATGGGTGTGAAAACATTGAGAGTGGTAGTGAAACAGGACTTGGTCCCCAAAATGCCAGGGGTTGTGTTCAACGAAAGTTTACAGAAATTTGATGAAATCACAGGCGCATTGGACTGGGTTTACACTCACGTAGGAGCCGAACTGCGGCTCGATGTTCGGTCATCACCTTACCTCAAACGTGGATTCAACTTGTTAGGATTTCACAGCCAAGAAACATACCTACATCTTGTTGATGGATTTGTATGTCAAAATTCAAGTTTCCGAGGGGATGCCCGTAGAGATGTTGCATTGGTGAACAAGGCGTGTGATATGTTGGTTGATGAATTGAGAATCCCCCATTGTTGGTATCAAATGGAGAACAAAGGGCTTGTTCGAAATGCTCATGGCAGATGGGTTAAGCCTGCTAGAGAAGCCGAAGATGTGCCTGTGCCTGATGGATCGCAACCAAATTTCCACGCCCTTGATGAAATCATTGAGAGCAGGCGGCTGTATGTTTAGTCATTTAACAACGTCCGATTGATTATAAGTTTGTGCAGCAGCAACACATTTAATTATTAACGATGAACATGTAATAGAAAGCTTTGAACTCTTAATATATTTTATGAAAAAGAGATCTTGATTAACAATTTTTAATCGATTTCAATATCTAATTTTGTACAGGTTATTGCTAATCAAGTAATCAGTATATATATTCTGAAATGTGATTTATATTCAAGTACGTGTAAAGTATTCTAAAGTTCAGATTTCACATTTCAAATTGCTTGACCATATATTTTTTAAGATTATTGCTGAATGCTGATCCTAGCTAGCGACAATAATTTAGTCCGTTTACTCTTTTCAAATATTTGAAAGAACTTTTTTGATTTCAAGTTTGATTTGGAATATTTTTAAATCTAATTGTTGGAATTTGTTTGTTACAAATTGAGTGGGAATCTTCAGATTATCCCTTACAATAAGGCCCATGGACCCTCTTTCTATCATTGCAAAAATGCTTGTAGTATCATTTTAATACAATGAAAGGAAAAATACATAAATACCCTAAAAATAATTCGTATGCAATACATCAGTTGTTTTTCTGAAAGCATAATAATTTATTGATGGCCTCACCTCCTGAGGCTTGTGTAAACACTGAAATTAACAAAAAGGTGAAAATTTGAGGGGTACAAAATTTTTGCTTTAATATTTAGTTATGAAAATAACAAGAAAAATTATCAGTCATATATCCTTAAATATCATAAATATCATTTGTACTATAATACTTTTAACCTGTATCACTCGTATATTTTAAGTTGTTTAAACACTTCTGCTGTCCACCCTACTATTTGCTACCGTTAAAAAGCTAACTGAATTTTAGCAAAATAACGATTTTACCTTGAAACAAGTAAATGAGAAACTGTGATAAAAAAAAAAAAAGACATGTCGTTTTCTTTCAGTGAAATGTATTTTTTCAAACGACATGTCGTTTCACTGAATATAATCGTACGATATATCGTTTTACTATAACATAATTGTATGACATGTCATTTTACTGAAATATAACTGTATGACATGTCGTCTTATTTGAGTGAAATGAAAACGTTATAAAGACAACATGTCAGTTTACTAGAATGCTGAAGGATAACAAGTCGTTTGATTAAAAAAAAAGTGAAATAAAAAGAAACACACATGATCGGATCTCTTATTATCTTCTTTTCTTTTACTCTTCAGACATACACACACAACCAAAAAGTAAAGGGGAAGCTGGTAGCACACTCACAAACACAGTAATTTTTTTTTAAGCAATTCTTAGTCATAAAAATTAAGAAATTGTCTCTACATCTGTCGTGTTGTCTCTGATCGTAAATGTTGTCACTATTATGGTGTGCTATTGACTTTCTCTTTGCTTTTGTGTAATGTGTTTGTAAAGAAAAGAGAAAAGATACAGTCGTGTGTGCTACGTGTATTTCCTTTTGTTACACTAATTTTTTTTAATAATAAAATTATATGTCATCCAATAACTTTCAATGTAAACGACACGTTATCTATTAATGTTCAATATAAATGACACGTCGTCGTAAAAAAACGTTGTCATTTCCTTTATATAATACGATATGTTGTACAATTTTATTACAATAAAACGACATGTCATATTTTTACATTTAATAAAACGATATATCGTTTGTGAAGTAATATATTTCATTTAAAAAAGATGACATGTAGCTTTTTATCGTAGCTCTTTCTATATTAAAAAACCATACTATTCTTATGACATCAGTATATTTTAACAGTTGGTAACGGATTGGTGGACGACAGAACTGTTTTATCAATTTAGGATATACGAGTGATACATATTAAAAGTATTATAATACATTTATATTGATGATATTTAAAAATATATATTTGCTGATTTCCTAAATAACAACTACCAAGTACCAACTTATTTGATATGACTATCAAGTACCACCGACCCTACTTAAATATTAAAAACAATTATCGTTATGAGTCATGACTAATGAAAACAACAGCTAACCTTATTCGCTCTGAGCTGTTTGATTGGTCCTACTATGAATGTGAATTCACAGACAATCTCTTTTGCAGCTTTTCATTGATTTAGGATATGTTCGGGATTGAGGTTGGGCAGCTGTAACTTTTAAGCTGCAGCACTAAAGTGTTTGGTAAACACTAGCTGCTGTAGCTTTTAAGCTATATTAGTTATGTTAATATGATTTTTCACTTGTATGATGTAAAATCTATTATATTTTTAATAATTTTGTTAGAATTATTATTTAAAAATTATATTTATTATATATTATTAATTTTTATTTTATAATTATAATTTTTTTTCCACAGCAGCTGTAGCTTAAAAACTACAACACCTCAATCTCAAACATACCTTTAACTAATTTGTAGGGCCATATATATATATATATATATGGCCTTGCACTCAAACATACCTTTAACTAATTTGTAGGGCCATATATATATATATATATATATATATATATATATATATATGGCCTAGCATGTGAATGCAATCGTGCCACGTAGAGAACATGCAGCCCATTCTTCTAGCTTGGATGTGGTATCCTCTTCCTTCAAATGGGCAAGCAATTAATGATTTGAAAGTATTAAAAACAAAGTTGGGGTACGTGGTGTTAATACGTTTCGATCCCATCTCAATCAGAAAAATCAAACAAATGGCAAGGTGGTGTAGTAGGATCAAGAAAGTGATAGCAGAGAATAACCATCAGAATCCCGTGGAAAATCGATATATATATATATATATATATATATATATATATATATGTATATGACTTTCCCTTGGCAGGAGCAGAGTATACGTTTTCCAATAAATAAAAGAAAGAAAGAATCTATGGTACCAGCAGAATGTCGTCTTCTGTGACAAAGAGTTGTTATAATATCAATGCAAGTTACAAATATATTAATTCTCCGGTCCAACTAACTTACAATTCATGTAAGTTATTTCTCTCTCACAAAAATATAGCTATCATTTTTCTTTTGGATCTTTCGCAGTTTGTTACACTTACCAGGGCTTTGTTTCCCCGTTTTGGCCAAGTTTTGTTTCATCTTTCTTCCTTTCACATGAATATATAATACGACTTCACTTACCTCAATAACTCATACACATCGACCGCTGCTAGCTGATTCATTTGATTTGATTTCTTTTAGCTAGACACTAATTAACACACGAAAATTGCAAATTCATGAACAAAATTAATCCGACATGTACCTATTCTCTAAATAATAATTACACGTACATGGGTTGCACAGCTGGTTGATTCCTTTCAAATTCATCTCCGCCCTGTGTAGGCTAACCCAAAGGAATTCAAGAATTAGTGAAGTACTGTTGGAAGTTGGAACCTTTAACCATATATATTTTGTCATCCTCTGGGGGGAATTTGAATGTGTAATGTAAAGTACCGTTGGAAGTTGGAGCCTTTAACCATATTTTATCATCCCTCTGGGGGAACTTTCTAACACATTCTATATTCATCTGAAAGGGACCACACTTATTCCAGGCAATCAGTTGCATACTAATCAGAAGTGTATGTAAAATTTCTCCAATCTGAAACTGTTACATTGTATTAAATGAACATTGACTTAAAAGCCATCAAAACGACTACTACGGATATTAATATTACATTTTACATGCAATGATACGGTCTTTTAAATAATAATTTTTAAGTAATTATATTCTTAGATTATCGTTTTCTCTTTTGAGCTGTTATTATAGTTCATTTTGATTAAGTAAAAGTAATTATCGTGTTTACACAATTTCAGAGAACATGGGTAGTGCTCTTAATCTTCGTGTCCAAATTTTGTAAGCTAGTATTTAAACTAGTATTATCATCAATAATAAACAAGTTTGAAATATTTTATTTGGGATCTAAGAAGTTATAGTGGGGGGTATTTAATCGCTCGAAGTACCAAAAATATATTTATGATATTTTCGAATTAACTTATTTATCACTTATTCTTTTTATTTTGTTTTATTTACCACTACAGATAATTTGTGTCTATAACATGTAATTACCTTGATATTATGAAAGATGTTAATTATCATCACTGTAGGTAATTACGAATTGAGGATATTTTACGTAATAATTGTTACAAATCGCCAACAATCCCTCTCTCAACATTAATGGACAAAGATACTCTCCTTCTTTTTCTCTTTCCTAATATCTTCTTATTAAATAAGTAGTTAAAATTGAGTTTTGAATTTTAATGTTGACAATTCCAACTTTTTTTCCCTTTATTTACAATTAAATTAACTCTTTCAAATCTAATAAATGTCAAATAATATTAAAAGAGATCATATCAGATGCTATTTGATATTACACACTAATAAATATGTTTTTAAAAATCGTGGTTTATGAATAAGCGATAAGCATTATTACATGTCAACAATCAATTTACGTAAATATGATGATCACTTGAGATTTCTTAACTACAACAATTAACTATGGCATTATTTCTAATTTAGGGTTAGAAGATTTCGGGAAAGGCCTGATGGCTAGCTCTAGCTGACAACTGCCTCATTAATTAAGATCTAAATAATGTTGAAAAATACGCACAATTTCCAAAATAAAAAAAAAATGTCAAATTTGCAATTAATAATGTATACTTTTATATGACCAATCGCTACGTACCCACCCAATATCGTGCCCTAACGGCTATCGCCTTATATATATATTCAAAGTTCCAATTAGCTTTCTGTGTTCTTGCCTTATCTGAAACCCTAGCATACATACAATCAATTAACCCAGCCACCTTAATTTTATCTCCATTCTCCAAATGGGCAGCCTTAAGTCTGATCATGAGCTCAAAACCAACTCTGCGTCATTCAACAACCCCATGGATTCAGAAGAATTCAGAAGGCAAGG
Source organism: Murraya koenigii (assembly GCA_025617385.1). Lineage (NCBI taxonomy): Eukaryota > Viridiplantae > Streptophyta > Magnoliopsida > Sapindales > Rutaceae > Murraya > Murraya koenigii. Next base: position 31,165,468 of record CM046815.1, read on the forward strand.
TCACGTGATCATAGACTTCATTGCTGATTATTACAGAGATGTTGAGAATTACCCGGTTCTAAGTCAAGTTGAACCGGGTTACCTTCGAAAACGCTTGCCAGAATCTGCCCCTTATAATCCTGAACCCATAGAAACAATCCTCCAGGATGTACAACAACACATTGTCCCTGGAATAACGCATTGGCAAAGCCCATATTACTTTGCCTACTTCCCTTCAAGTGGCAGCATCGCAGGGTTTCTTGGAGAAATGCTCAGCAGTGGTTTTAATGTTGTGGGATTTAATTGGATATCATCACCAGCTGCAACCGAGCTGGAGAATATAGTCATGGATTGGCTTGGAGAAATGCTCAAGCTTCCGAAACCTTTCCTTTTTTCAGGAACTGGTGGTGGTGTGATTCAAGGGACAACCTGTGAGGCCATTTTGTGCACACTAGCCGCTGCAAGAGATCAAATTCTGAACGAAATTGGAAGAGAAAACATATCCAAGCTTGTTGTTTATGGGTCTGATCAAACTCATAGTGCACTCCAAAAAGCTGCACAAATAGCTGGAATCGATCCGAAGAATTTCCGTGCTATCAAGACAACAAAGTCATCATCATTTGCGCTAACCCCAGAGTCGCTCCAAGCAGCAATCGACTTGGATATACAAGCTGGGCTGATCCCACTATTTCTTTGTGCCACAGTTGGCACAACTGCAATAACCACTGTGGATCCACTAGGGCCGCTCTGTGACTTAGCAAAAAGATACAGCATATGGGTTCACGTGGATGCCGCATACGCTGGAAGCGTATGTATTTGCCCAGAGTTTCGTCATTTTATCGATGGCATTGAAGGTGCGGACTCGTTTAGTCTGAATGCACATAAATGGCTCTTCACAACTTTAGATTGCTGTTGCCTGTGGGTGAAGAACCCAAATGCTCTTATAAAAGCCCTCTCCACAAACCCAGAATTTCTGAGAAACAAGGCAAGTGATTCAAAGCAAGTGGTCGACTACAAAGATTGGCAAATTACACTAAGCAGAAGGTTTCGTGCATTGAAACTCTGGCTCGTGCTTAGAAACTTTGGCGTGACTAATCTAAGGAACTTCCTACGTTCCCATGTCGGAATGGCTCAGCTATTTCAAGAGCTTGTGGGCGGAGATAACAGGTTTGAAACTGTAGCTCCGAGAAACTTTGCTATGGTGTGTTTCAGGGTATTGCCTTCAGCTTCAGGTTTGAGCAATGGAAAGGCCAAAGATGATGAACAGGAAAGTGCTAATGAACTTAATCGAAAGTTACTGGAGTCGATAAACGCATCTGGGCAGCTGTATGTCAGTCATGGAATGGTTGCCGGAATCTACTTTATACGTTTTGCTGTGGGCGCCACCTTGACGGAGGACAGGCATGTGATAGCCGCTTGGAAGGTGATTCGAGAAAAATTAGATGGCATAATAACATCTTAGTCCTTTTCAAAATAAAAACATATTACTCTCCAACGTTGATATTATTTGGTAAAGGAATTTACTCTCTATCGGAATCTTCTCCATTATTCGAGTCCAGCCGATTATCAACCTTCATGGCTTCATGCTATCATTCAACAATTAAGAAATATATCTTAAATATGAATTGATTCAAATATATATATATATATATATATATATATATATATATAAAGTTACTTTGTCCTGATAATTATTAATAGAAGATATTCAAACTACTATATAGTTTCAAATTATTAGTTTATTAGTTTCAGCATTTTTTTTCCCTCTGCTACTTGGAATATTAAGAAACTTCATATCAAAAAGAAGAGAAAAACTTTTGTTATTGGTCTTATCTATTCATTACTTGTTAAGTGTATATGCATATTATTATGATTAATTAAACATACATATAGTAAAGAATGAATGGGAAAGGAACGTGAGACCAATTAAAAGACATTCATTCGGATTTATAAAGCGAGCCCCTTTTTTTTAATTATAATAGAATAATTATTATAAAATAAAAATTGATAAGTCTTAACAAGAGACCCACCTGACTATTCCATTGCATCACATGCATGGTGAGATAGTAAGAATAGCTTGAGCAAATTTTTCTTCAAATAGAAACAACAAATTTTGTCTATCCATCACCAAAACTCTAGAAACAAAAGCTAAAACCAAAATATGAAACAAAATGTAACAACTTATAGCGGGTAGAAAGCCGACAGTTGTAAAGCACTCGAAGCTGCACCTGGCAAAATTATCCGCGAACTCACAAATCCATTCAAACACATTCGCTTAAACTCACCGTTGCAGATAATTTTATAAAGTTGTGGACAAGTTTGATATTCAAATTTAAAACCCCTATAAATTAAATTATTTATGTTTTTTTTATTTTAATAATAAAAATTACAATAAAAAATTAATTATAAATATATAAAAGCTAAAATTATTACTCGTAACCTAATCTTCGTAATTTTTAAATTTTTAATAAGTAAAAATTTTATATTACTATATTTTATTTTAATTTGATTAATTTTGTTTGTTTTATTTCAATGACTTAAACCTAATGACTACTTACTAAAGTTGAACTTTTATTTATTTAATTAATTATTAATGATAGTTGTTTAAAATTTACTTAATATTATAGACAATATTTATTGTTTTAAAGATGGATCATGACATTGATCTTAATGATGATAGTTTGCCTACAACGAAAACATTTGTGTTAAGAGTGATATTTTATATTTGTTTTAATGTTGAAACTTTAATTTCTCATTTACATTAATAAAATTTAGAACTAAGTATCTTATGTCAATTTTTTAAGCTATTGTTATATTTTATATTTTGAATTATATAATTTAAATTGTTATGTATTATTGAAAGTATTTTTATAATATTTATGACCCTATATGTGCGAACCCAAGAAAAAGACCCCCAATGAGTTATAGGTGAGTTGGTAATTATTAAAGCACACAACAGGCGAATTTAAGAATTTAAGGGTATGTTTGAGATTGAGGTGCTGTACCTTTTAAGCTACAGCCGCTGTAGAAAAAAAGCTGTAATTATAAAATAAAAATTAATAATATGTAATAAATATAATTTTACATCATATAAGTGAAAAATCATATTAACATAACTAATATAACTTAAAAACTACAGCAGCTAGTGTTTACCAAACACTTTAGTACTGCAGCTTAAAAGCTACAGCTACTCAACCTCAATCACAAACATACCCTAAATTTTTTTTCAAGTTTGATAATGACAAATCTGCAGCCATTATACCCATTGCCATCCCTGGCACCGGTTTGTACAAGGTGCAATAACTCAACGGAAAAATGACTACATTATTTTGCTCCATTTCTATTAACTATTTTATTTTTTCTTTCTTTATAAAAACATTTTATATACACATAAAATAATAATAATAATAAAGGTGGTTCCCTATTCTGGGAGCTCCTAAAACAAAACTTAGCATCTGTCTGCCTAAGTGGAAAAACCAACCAAACTCTGGCAACGAAAACCTGAAAACACATAATCTCGAGCTTAAAAGTTATACACCCTGAATTCGGTTTTCTTGGTCCATCAAGTACAGCCGATTTCACTTGCCTGAATCAAGAACATGAAGAAACTATACTCATATTTTCATGTCTGATAAAAGATCCATTATTCTTCAAAATAAACTGGAGCGTATCCAAGTCTCCAGATTTTCATAAGCAGATGTTTTACCTATCTAAACCCAAGTTGACATCTTCGGTCTGCTATCTTCAGATTCACCATCCCAATTTCTTGAAACTTTGATGTTAAGAGAAATTAAAAGAAAAAGTAATAAGCCTAAAGGCAATAAATATTTAATACAGAACAGTAACCTCCACCGAGTAGAAAGCAGGAGAGAGGAAAAGAACTAACAATTCCAACAATTTTTCTGTTACCTGGCCAATGCTCTGGTGGATAACAGAAAGATCTCCTCTCCCATCATGCTTCCTCTTCTGCATGGACATAGAAGCCATGAAAATTACTATTAAGACCATCAAAGCAGTTTCAAATTGTGCTATGATGCATACTAGCAATAAATCAGCACAAGCTTAACAATCTATAGTAGATATGCAATATAAACTGGTGGTTGAAACCCAAATAATGAGTTCTTTTTCCTTTAGCTTTTTTTTTTTTTTTTTCATTACAAATGTAAAGAATAAAAAATAAATAAAATTAATATAAAGCATACAATGACTAATGAAGTTCAAACCTTTTCTATATGAATTTTCAACTGCTCAGAAACAGAGTCATGATGTACACTCCTCTTCTTATTTTCAGCATTATTTCCATACTTGTGACGGTGCTTATTCCTGTCATGATGCTTGACTCTGTACTTTCTAAGCTGCCTTTCCTTGTCTTTGGACAGACTGTTTGGCTTTACTGCCGTAGGGATCCCCTTTTCTACCTGTCAAAACCGGAACAGGGTGACAAACTTACAGAAAAGACAAGTAGATTCAGTTTTCTAAGTTTCAAGTTGTCTACAGGGCAAAAAGCAACCACACAGAAACAAAGCCAACCAAAGCTGATGTTTAAGACTAACAAGATATACACCTTAATATGGGAAAAGAATAAGTTGACGAATTTATGTGTAGCAAATGTCTTACGGAGGGCAGGTCAATGGGAGTTAAATCTCTCATACGAAAAGCTTCCCCTAGTACTTCCAAGTCAAAAGGACACAGGCGACAATCTCTCTGTCTCACATAAGAAGAGGTCTGAAGGAGCTGATCCAGTTCCATCCCTTCCCCTTTCCTAATTTCCGTGTCTCCCACCACATTGCGAAGATAGTGAGTTGCCGATAATGACGAAGGAGGCGCCTTCTTGCAAAAGTATTCATGATGTGGCAAAAGCTTAAACTGATTTACAAGATCAACGGCACCACCAAGTTCCTTAGGCCCTAATTTGTTAGAGATGGCCTCAGTCAAGCAAAATGATGGGACTAGACTTGAGGAGGAAAAAAAAAAACTAAAAATGGAAATTACTGAATCAAAGAATTTCCAAAGACATGCATGCTGAATGGCAAGCTGCAAGGACGATAATCAGGGGCCTTACATGCCTTCAGTATAGGCTCCAAAACTCAATGCAACATCAATGGAAAACAAAATGGCTAACACTTGGTTTAGCAGAAAACACAAGAACTCTTGGCTTTTAGAATCAATTACAATAATTAAAACTCAAGTTAGTTTTAGAGGCAACAACAAAAAGAATTTTCCGTGGTTATCACAGAATCTTTACATATGTTTATTTACAAAACTTGAGGTCAATATCTGTTAGATTAAGATAAGGTCAAGGTTGGCTTAGCATAAAATCTACACATTTAAACTATGCAGAGAAAATCAAACACATATCAACTAAAATGTAGGGTATATAATATAAAACTTTACAAAAATGTGAATTAGTTGTTTTGCACGAAAAACAGTTTAAAACTTTGGATTCACAACTTCAAAAACCAGTAAACAATTCATTAAATCTCCCTTCCCACATGGGCACCACCACCCCCTCCCCCACCACAAACCCCAAATTCTGGTGTTCCCACAGTATTCGGAAAAAAAAATGGAAAATAAAATAACAACCACCAATAAACAAGTCAACAAGCAGTGCCCACCAACAATTGCTCCTGAGAGAAACAATATAACTTTCTGATTCTTGATTATAGCAAGAAACAACCAGAATCACAATCTTAAGAGAAAGATTAAACGTGGAACAAAGCTAAATTATCCAGACCATTTTATAAATCAAATTTCAGAAGACGCAAATAATGAACAGCTTAAATAAGCCCCGTTGTTCCAGTGGAACCTTGTGTGTATGTATAGTATTACCTTATCCATCTTGTATAGTTGCTTAAGAATCAGCAACATACCAAATTAATTACACAGAAAATCTAGAATGTGCTCGATGATAAACACAGATTCAAATATGATTGGTTTATTAGGACAGGACTCCTTCAAGTAAGTAAGTAATTCACAATCTGAAGGATCTGACAACCTTGTGAAGCTCCAATATCAGTGAACAAAAACATGAGGGACAAAATAAAAGCTGTGGGGATAGAAGAATAGCAATGATAATCAATCAAATCCCTTTGTAATGCAAAATAGGAACAATAAAAATGGACAAGATAGTAGATCCCACAAAATAAAAATCAGCATCATGTCTAAGAAGCATTACTGTTCTACAAAAAACAATTAACAGTGAAGCAGACCTTCAACAAAGGAGGGCCAACTCATAAAGTTAGGCCTTCAAACATAAACTATATCTAAACTAGGAGGTAAAGATGTAACAGCTTTATGAGTCATCAGTTACTAATTGATTCGAAAATGTTTGAGCACGTGGTTTCTCGAGACCCTTCGAAATGATCGTCTCAAGACCAAAAGGGTTTATAAAGCTCGAATTGCTATATCACTGTGTTTAAACCTCACGAGAAACTCTTCCCAACGTGAAGCTCCAATGAGCAGTGAATCCAAAATCTTACCCATTCCAAATCTTTACAAAATCATCTCTGCTATTAAAATAATTCAAGCACGCCTATAATAAATAATGCAAGTAAAAAATTATCAACACCCAATAATAATAATAATACAAAATCCTACCCATTCCAAAACTTTTGCCTCCAAGGCCCATCGCCTTTGAGCGTTTCGATACTTAAGATTTGCAGCACAGAACTGGACGATAGAGATTGGCTGTTGGCAGTGATCTGACGGTTACTGCATTCGTAGACGATGATTAGGGATGAATGTCGAGTTGAAATGAGTGTTAAAATGGTAAAACAAAATGGCCGCGATGGTTTTACACTTCCACCTTCGCCTGAAAAGATCTCCCCAGGGAAAAATGTTGTGCGATCGGCCACGTGGTAACTCGTATCTGCATTTCAGCAATTACCTATTGGGGCTAATATGATGTGTCACTTCTGTATGACGTGGCAGTTTATTGTGGCCATATGGACCCGTTTGCCTTGTCAATATAGGCCGATGAAAACATTTAACGTCGGTCAGTGACAGCTGAGCTGCCCCGTCACGATTGAATTGCTTGCGCCTCTATGTCTCACCGCGAGGAATTATTTGTTGCCCCGACTCCACCATTCACATGGCATGATAGCTAACACCTTTGAAAGTTTCAATTTTTTTATTTGTTTATTTTAATCTACGAAGTTTGAAGATTTTTGCAAAGAAATATGTGAATTATTATTTAAAAATTGGTTAATAATTACCTTCTAATATAATAAGTACAGCTTTTTAAGGAAAAAAAAAAGACATACATCTGTATTTGTTAACTGTTTTTAGATTAACACTTTCAAATGTCAATTGAGACATTTTCTTTAAAAAAAAAAAAAAAAAAGAGAACCACTAAGCATTTCACATGATTTTCTACTTTGCACTAGGCCCTATTTGATCTAGTTTTTTAAATAAATTTTATTTTTATAAAATTTTTGTTAGTAGAGTGTTTACAAGTATAACTTTTATATATAAAAAAAAATTAGTTATTTGGTTTTTAATTATATCTTTTATTAAAATTTGTAAAATTACTTTATTAAGTAAAATTTTTAAAATTTTATTATGAAGTGAATTAAATAATATTGTCAAATAAAAAAATTCAACCTCCACTCTCAAATGTCTAGAGTTTGAGTTTCATTAATAAAAACAAAATAATTTATTTAATATTCAAACACTTTATTAAAAAAACAACTAAACAACAATTTATATATATATATATACTAAACAGACACCTAAAAATATATAATTTTCTACTTTTGAGGTCAAAAAGCACTTTTAATCATCCAGTTACATAATTGACAAATAACACAAAAGATAAAATCACACTTGATTATGATGTTAAATTGAAATTTCTTCTTTATTTTTTAAGAATCTTCGTAAATTAATCTCGAGCATGTACCTGCAAAGGTACTCTAATGCTTTTACCAAATATTTGTTTTGTTAACTTTATGAAATTGAAATATAGATTTGTCTTTAAAAAATTAGCCACAAGATTATATCTTAATCCTTTTTATTTCATTATAATTTTTTCTCATTATAATTTTTATTTCATTTTATGTTGTTAGATTTGTTAATCATTTTTGTTTGTTTTTGAGATTTTCACTTATGATCTTATTAATAATCACGTGTTGTTTATTGTTGATGTTTCGTATTGGATCAATGATTTTTTTTGGGCTCATTATAAGTTGTCATGTGATTTTCGTATTGTATCGTATCATTGTTTCTTAAACCAAACTCTAAATAATTTGAAAAATTTTCATCATATATTTTTACCATATCTTTTGGACAACCTAACATGGTGTGCGTGGGTATAATTTTTTGCACTTAAAAAAGCAATTATAATTATAATCGTTTGGTATGATTTTAGCAATCTAATTTAGGATTCAATTAAAAAATTTAAATTAAGATTACATTTTGTAAGTTTAATTTATAAGTACCGATAATTAGAGATTACATAAATTCTCATAGGGATGAAGGCCCCGGGAGATTTTATCTGTTATGTAAAGATATACGAATAATTTTATATCAATTTCTTATTTAGAGGAGGGATAGAGATAATTTAATATTCAATATTTTATTTGGTGAAATCACAATCCCTTCGCAATTTCTATTTTTAGTTTTTTATTTTTATTTTATTTCTTCTATAATTTTTAGTAAATGTGTTTTAAATTTAAAATGTCATGGTATTAATGTAAATAAAAAATGATCATAATATTTATAAAAATAATATAAATAACAACAAATATATACCATATGATTTTTATGGATGTGTTCAACTTTAAAACTCTATTTCTACTTAATTTCATATATTATCTTGTAATTTTGGTGACATCGACTTAGTTTGATGGAAACTATTTTAGTGACTTAAGTTTATTTTAATGTTTTTGTGTTGGTATTGTGGCTTTACATTACTTTAATGTAATGTAAAGTTTATTTTAAGTTTGATGGAAACTATTTTAATGTTTATTTTACTTCACATTACCAACACAAAAACATTAAAATAAATTTAAGTTAAAAAAATAAGACTTTCAATTATTAAGAGATTAGTACCCTCAAGAATCTTCTTGTATCATTCAAGTATTCCCATTCCCTCCCTTCAAACAGCTTTAAAAGATGCATAAATATAAACAAAGTATTCTATTATTTCCATTCTCTCCTCCCCATTGTCATCTCTACCATTAACCTATCGCCTAAAAAGATTAAAAAAAAAAAAACAATAATATTTCATTCACATTTATTGACACGAAAAGAAAGGAAGAAAAATTGGAGTGGGTCAATTGTGCCACCTTCTATATTCCTATCATTCAGGGCCTACTTTGAGACACATGTAGCTGTAAATGGTCCGTGCTATTTCACAATGGACAATGGTAGCGCCGTTGTCCACGGCCCAAGTGTGGGCAGTGGGCAACAAAATTAATTAGTTTTTGGGCTCCAGAGAAGAGAAGTCCTTAGTAGTCCCTACCTTGGATGCAGATGTAGCCCCTCCCAAAGACTGGGACATATATATCCTCCTTACTTACCAAGGGAGGCACTCCAAATGCAAGGTCGTTATACAATGACTAGTCCAAAGTATTGTTATTAATGTTTTGGATTCACATGCCTGAGGTAGGCACTAGGCAGTGCAGCTTGTAATAACTCTAACCAAATTTTGTCTTTTTTTCCCTTCAAAATTTTGTCTTAAAACACAAGCTCTTCCAGACATTTTCGATCATTTATATAGAAAATTAGACGCAATGTAATTATGTACCTCCCAAATTGAGTGTGTACAACATTCAAAATTATTAATTTATGCATCTATAACCGATTTGATTCAATGAAGCAACATAGTCCAGTGTAAATCTACATATTCAAATATATCTAGCTAGATGTAACACACGGTTTCCATATTTCTCTTTTTTTGGATCATATATTTAACGTTACTTGTCTATTTAACTTATCTTTCAGCTTTTCTTTTTTGGGATACATCTAGTGAAAATTTTGTATATTAAATTTGGTCAATTAATACTACTGTCGGCTCTAATATATGAACCAAAGCAGACTTGTTTGAAATTACGATCAATAAACAATGTCAATTAGAAATATGTTTTCTTATCTTACAGAGAATGCAATGAAGTGATACTAATAACAAAATTAATTAATCATTTATTTTAATGATTTTTTTTCTCACATGTAGTTGTAAATAATGTTTAACTAAGTTCCGTTCTTATTTTTGTGACAAGTGTTAATGGCATAAAAATTTGATAAAAATTTAAACTCTAATTAAAAAGTTCACAATCCACGCTCAATAGTATCGTTAATTTAGACTAAATTAAAAGTTATGCAATCTTAATATTAAACATGTTGACTTTTCAGATTTTAACTGTTTATTCAATTCAAATTTTTTAACAAATTTTGTAGATATAACAACTTATAACCACAAAAATTCAGTTGACCAAACGATTAATCATGATCAATTTTGTAAGCCTACTTGGATAAAGAACATGCACATGTAAAAATCAAATTCTTTGCAATTAATAATAATTATCATCATATGTTTTTATTAAAATAACATTGTCTTAACTTTTATTTTTCAAGTTAGCGTACGATATAGTACAAATAAAGTAATTAATTTTTGTCTACATAATTTGATACATCTCAATTCGATTAAAATTTTGAAATTATATGAAAATTTGGATTAATCTTTCATAATCGAGTATTTTTCTTTCTTTTTAAGGAATTTTCACAATCTAGTTACGCATTAGTTAACAACCAATACTAACAGTGACTGCTACCAAATCCTGAAGACCAATCACGTGCAAATTGCAACCAATAAAGGACATCCACTTGTCGCGATGTATCACAATACAAAAAGCAGACCGACTTCTATTGGATGCTTGCTTGATTGATCTGTCGGCAACGACGGTGCTTAGCTGTCACTACGAACAATCTGACAGTCTAACACGTGGCGCTACCCATATTGGCTTAAATATTTTTCCCGTCATTTTTCTCATGTCTTCTAAGCAAAAACATCAACACGCCATATAAAAAACCCCCCACACACAATAACACTTTGTTTGTGTCGGCAGCAAAAATATAAAACCAGGTTCATCATACTCAGTACTCACGTTTTGAGATATGTTCCCTCACTTTCCCTAGAAAATATTCGAACGGTGTGTTTTTTCTTTTTTTCCGGGGTATTGCGAGATTGCATTTGAAAATTGTGCGAGAAGAAATATGATTAAGCGAAAGTCTAATGCGCATGGTAAAATGCAAGAGAGATCCACGACGACGTCGTCTACATCAATAGAAGAAGAGGTTGATTGTGAGCTGAGACCCGGTGGCATGTTGGTTCAAAAGAGAAGCGAAAAAACAGATGTTCCAGCCCCGAACTTACGGCTCAGGATTGCTTTTGGTGCACTCCGGTACGAGATCTCGGTGAATTCTCGGGCAACTTTTGGTAAGACAGTTGGATCTTAGTTTGTTTTTCTTTTTTCTGTTTGGCAGGTTAGAAAACGGAGGAAAAGTAATTATGACGTGTAATGATGGTAGTAAATTCGCATAATGCTAGAGGAAAAACGTAAATTCGGGAGGTTTTCTTCCATTACTACTAGTACGTGGCGTTGCATGGTGCTTAAGATCTGCTTTTCATCTTCTAATTTCTCATTATCCACATTTTAAAATTAATTTTAAAAGTTTAAAAATAAATCTTAAAATTTTATCAATAATTATTTTAAATAACAACCCAATAATGATAAGTATTTAAATCTTTCTAAGTTCTGGATAGAAAATAGTTACCACGTACCAGAATTGTCTTACGTTAGATGACCATAGTGTCCCTATTAAAACGTGAAGTAGCTAGCAAGGAAGTGCATGGTAATTTTGAGAATAAAGCGGGTGATTTTGTGATGGGTTGACTAATAGGAGAGGTAAAGAAGGTGTTAACGGAAGAAACAGGGTTACAGGCAGGTGACCAAATACTGATTTATCGAGGGAAAATGCGAGAAAATGGGGAGTATTTGGACATGTGCGGGGTCAAAGACCGATCAAAAGTCATACTGACGGAGGACCCGGCAAGCATTGAAAGAAGATTCATTGAGATGCGTCGAAATGCCAAGATCCAAAGCGCTCATCGCGCTATTTCAAACGTGTCCATGGAGGTCGATAAGCTGGCTGAGCAGGTTTGCACGCCTCATTAATTCTCATTTTATATTTTTAATTGTTTGACTATATTTTTTAAAATTATATATTGTTGTACTGTATAGAAAAAGCTAATTGATGGTGTAAAAGTTCAAATCCAAGGAAAAAGCTTAAATTAATTAATTAAAAAAACTTGTTTATTTATACAATGAAAAAGTAATTATAAAATATTCTATTTATTAAGTATAATAGCTGTTACTGAAGACTGAAGTCATAGCAACGATTGTAGAGTGGGTGGGTATCAGCCGTTGGATAGGGTGGAGTCAAAAGTGGGTGACAGTTCTGCTGTTATGATGATCAAACAGCTGGCTTTGATGTGGGTGTTACATCAAGTCATCGACTTTGACGTACAGATGAGATGGGTTCTATGTCATCATTGGCTCTAGAGTCTAGACCGCCCAGTAGCCGTCACGTGGGCCTAGCGAAAATTTTAATTTTAAGCAGTTAGAGCTAAAAAAATGTTCCACTGGTTCGCAGGTGTAATTGTTCTTCGGGAGCTTCATAAATGGGGTAATTTTAATTTCGTGGGGTCCATGCATGGATGTACAATGTAACCATTATCTATCTTATGGAAGGAATATGCAGGTCACTGGTGCTAGACCCATATGTGTGTGTATATTTATATATATATATATATATATATATATATTTTTTAAGCTCATTCTATTATTATTAGATTATATATTGCCAGGTAATATATTCTTAAAGTTTTGTCGTCTCTTAGGGTATGTTTGGGATTGAGGTGATGTAGTTTTTAAGCTACAGTTGCTGTGGAAAAAAAATTGTAATTATAAAATAAAAGTTAATAATATATAATAAATATAATTTTAAAATAATAATTTTAACAAAATTATTAAAAATATAATAAATTTTACATCGTACAAATAAAAAATTATATTAATATAATTAATATAGCTTAAAAGCTACAGCTGCTCAACCTCAATCCCAAACATATTCTTAATGTGCTTTTTCTGTCATCGTTACATAGCATATGATTCTTAATATGAGCACCATTTTCATTTTGCTTTTATAACAGGTTTCTGCCATTGAAAAGTCCATCTCAAACGGAGTTAAGGTACCAGAAGTTCAAATCACAACATTGATTGAGATGCTCATGCGACAAGCAATCAAGCTAGACAGCATTTCTGCAGAGGGAGATGCTTCTGCTCAGAAAAATTTGCAGGTATAATCGTTGGACAAGATGCACTTAGGGAGCATTACCACCATTTGGTTCGAGTCCAGTCTTGCAGAATAGTATCTGTTTGATTTGCAATTTTAATACAATGCATTTCTAATTATGGTTTCAATGGTTATCTTGCAGGGTAAGAGAGTGCAGAAGTGTGTTGAAACTCTTGATGTACTGAAGATAACAAATGTAAAAGTACAGCCTGTGGTTGTCACAACCAAATGGGAGACCTTTGATCCTCCTGTGTCCACAGCTCACTGGGAAATTTTTGATTGATCTAATCCCAAATTATATTTTCTTTTTGCTCCCCTAAAAAAGAAAAGGAAAAATTCAATTTTACGAATTGAACTAGCTCTAGAGAAATATATATATGAGCAAGCTATTTTCGGCCTTGTGCTTACATGGCCCTTTCTCCCACGATCTTCGCCAATTTAAGTGTTCGGTTACTACAATTAGTGACTTAGTAATCGAGGTTTGGTTTGAGCACTGTATCCTGAGTACGTATTAATAATAAGAAAATTTGTACACAATCATTTTGCTCATGGGGGCGTAGACAGAGTTTGGCTAAAGAGAACAACGTGACAGTTACACGCGTTGTTATCTTCTGTCAGTATGGGCTCGGATTACAACATATTGCAAAATCTCAGTAAGAATACAAAACAAAGCCCTTTGTCCAACAAACATGACCTCATGGCTCATGCACACACTCAGCCAAGTTACGAAGAAATCTCAGTCCTTCCTTGTCGTGTAAAATCTCTATACTACTCCACTTCAGCTTCTCAAGTTAACCCAATAACTTTCGTGGTCAAGAAATGCATCACAGTATTGCAAGTATGTGCATCTTCTAAGCACAAACTGAAGCAAGTGCATGCCTTCTCCATCAGGCATGGTGTCCCGCTCAACAATCTAGACTTGGGCAAGTACCTTATCTACGCTATTGTGTCTCTTTCATTGCCAATGTCTTATGCTCATAACATCTTTTCACATATTCAAGGCCCAAATATTTTCACTTGGAATACAATGATCAGAGGTTATGCTGAGAGTGACAACCCACGGCTAGCTGTTGAGTTGTATAGTAGAATGCACGTCTCTTGCATTAAAGCTGACACACATACGTACCCTTTTCTTCTGAAAGCCATATCTAAGTTGGCGGATGTTAGATTGGGTGAGCAGACACATTCCGTTGCTATAAGAAATGGATATGAGTCATTGGTTTTTGTTCAAAACAGTTTGGTTCATATGTATGCTGCTTTTGGTCACGTTAAAGATGCGCGCAAAGTGTTTGAGTTAATGTCTGAAAGAGATCTTGTGGCTTGGAATTCTGTGATTAATGGGTTGGCTTCGAATGGGAAACCCAATGATGCCTTGACTCTTTTTAGGGAAATGGCTTCGGAGGGTGTCCAGCCAGATGGGTACACAATGGTCAGTCTGTGTTCTGCATGTGCTGAGGTCGGTGCTTTGGCATTAGGGAGAAGGGCTCATACGTATATATGGAAGGTTGGTTTGAGTGACAATGTGAATGTTAATAATGCCCTTTTGGACTTCTATTCCAAGTGTGGGAATATTAGTGACGCACAAAGAGTGTTTCATGAGATGCGGGAGAGGAATGCAGTTTCCTGGAGCACTTTGGTTGTTGGTTTAGCTGCTAACGGGCTTGGTAAGGAAGCACTTGAACTTTTCAAGGAGATGGAGAGAGGGGGATTTGTACCTGGGGAGGTCACTTTTGTTGGTGTCTTGTATGCATGTAGTCATTGTGGAATGGTGGACGAGGGATTCAGTTATTTCAAAAGGATGAAAGATGAGTATGGCATTATGCCAAAGATAGAACACTTCGGCTGCATGGTTGATTTGTTGGGTAGGGCAGGCTTAGTTAAACACGCCTATGAGTATATTCAAAGCATGCTAATTCCGCCTAATGCTGTAATCTGGAGGACCTTGTTAGGAGCATGTACAATACATGGCCATTCGGCTATAGGGGAGATTGCTAGAGCAAAACTCTTGCAATTAGAGCCTAAACACAGCGGGGATTATGTGCTTCTCTCAAACCTGTATGCATACGAGCAGCGTTGGTTAAATGTGCAAGAGGTTAGGAGGACAATGATTAAGGAAAGGGTGAAGAAGACTCCAGGGCATAGCCTGGTTGAGCTGGGTAATCGCATCTTTGAATTTTTCATGGGTGATAGATCTCATCCTCAAACTGAGCAAATATATGCAATGCTAGCGGAGATCACAAAGAAGTTGAAGCTGGAAGGGTACGTTCCCCGTACAGAAAATGTGTTTGCGGACATAGAAGAGGAAGAAAAAGAGAATGTTTTATCTTATCACAGTGAGAAGATTGCAATTGCTTTTATGCTTGTTAATACAGCACCAGGAACTCCATTTAGGGTTGTTAAGAATTTGAGAGTATGTGCAGATTGCCATCAAGCAATCAAACTTATCTCAAAAGTTTATAACAGAGAGATTGTTGTTAGAGATCGTAGCCGATTTCACCATTTTAAAGATGGTCATTGCTCTTGTGGAGATTACTGGTGAAATAAGAAATATTTGGAATTGATTGGTTCTATTCAAATGATAAAGAAGTTTCTTTTTTCAAGTTCACTTTACCATTGGCTTAAAAGCCAATTTCATCTATCCTGGCTAGAATTTGAAGGTAGTTTAATTCCCTTTCTTCTATTGCTATGGCGATGACCGAAAAATATTTATGAAAATTTAAACTCCTGATTATTACACAAGGCCGTGTTTGATATTAACAATGGTTATTTGTAATTTTTAAGATATAATATTAAAATACTTAATAAATATTAGATTCTGTATATTAGAAGTTAAGTTAATTTAATTATATATTTATATAACAAAAATATATAATAATTTTATTATTTTTGAAAATAATAATTATATTTATTATACGCTTTCAATCTTTATCAATCGATATAATCTTTTTTAATAATAATTATAACTTAAAAGTTATAACACTTAAAGTACTAAATAAATTATAAATGAACTTATCAATTAGCTAACGAGACATTCATTTTTTATTTCAAGATTATTAGTCCTCTCCATATGTGATGTTCGTTTTAAATTTAAAGTATCATATATGAAAGATTGAAAGAATTGTGATATTTAATCACTTCATTATATCTTATTAGCTCTCATTTTTCAATTAATCCATTACAAATTTAAATTAATTTTTATCTCTCAACATACCTCATCTAATTCTGAATTTATCTTTATTATAATTTTTATCTCTTTTCCACCCACCATATAAAAACTTATAAAATATATTTTAAAAAGACAAAAAATTCATAATCTCTATAATTTATATTTCTTTTAAAATGTTATATCCACTGGTACCATATATATAAAAAAAGATTTGATATTTTTTCATCATCCTTTATCAGTATTTTAAATTAATTTTCTCAATGATTATAAAAATAGAGTATACAATATTTGATAAGAGATAATAATTTAAAAGAAATTAAGATTTAAAAATTAGATTAATTAAATTAAACATTAATAAAAATTATAATTTGAGTGTATTTAAAAATTATTTAAATTTTTAAATAATTTTATATAAGAATAAAATAAGTATCAATATAAATGTGATTAATGAGAGCTCATAAATATCACATCACTATAAGAAATTACAAGTTTAATTTTGCCAAACCCCTCCCGATGTAACTACGAAGAAAAAAAAGTTGTCAGCTTGGTCCAAGGGCCCTAGGGCTGCACACTAATACTTGAGCCTTACTTGACGAAGTCCATTAGCTATTTTGACATACGACGTCAACGTGGCAAGATTTTCTTTTTCGCTGTCCCGTAAAGAATGCTTTAATTTATTATTTTTGACCCGCGAAATGGCAATTTTCCGCGGGTCTTAAAATTCAAAAGATTTACGATTCACGCTATTTAAAACAAAAATGGCGCCACTTTCAACTTAGTCTAATAATCCCATTCCCATCTTTCACTCGCCAACTCTTTCTGGAAAAAAAAAAAAAGAAACGGAAAAGAAAAATCTTCAAAAGAACAGATACGAAAAAAGAAAAAAGAATCAAGAAAAGAAACAGATAAAAAAATGGGGGATCAGAGAAGTCACCTGGAGAAAATGGGCAGAGAACTCAAGTGTCCTATTTGGTAAAAATCTCATCAATCATTTTTCTACACGCTAGCAAGATAACTAAAAGCTTCATCATTAAATTTGAAAATTGAAATTTTATTCTAATTTAATTCATTTTGCAGCTTGAGTTTGCTGAGTTCTGCTGCTTCGCTTGCGTGCAATCATGTATTCTGCAAGTAAACTCTATCTGCTTTGCTTAATTATTTGTTCTTTATTCCAAATTTGGAAAAATAACCCACCCATTAATCTGACGCGGTGATATTATGTTTGTTTTTAGTGCGTGTATTGTCAAATCAATGAAATCGGGTTCTAATTGTCCGGTATGTAAAGTGCCCTATCGCCGAAGAGGTATAGATTCTGCTTCATTTTTTAGATAATTTACATTGTTAATTTTTAATCTGTCATCATTTTGAGGAGTTTAGCGATATTTGAAATCATAAACTAGCCTGCTGACTTGAAATTTCTATTGATAATTTGCTTAATAATTCTTGTGATTTAATTATGCCAAAAGCATAAGGTTAAGGATTGTCCATTTCAGTTCTCATCTATTTCGTATACATTACAATTACAATCTGGAGTGGAAGAAGCTAAACATGGGGTTTTATTGTCATAATGCATTATGGGTAATTTTGTAACGCTAAGCTTGCAGTGATCTTTGAATTGAAAAATGGAAATCATTCTTGCTTTTTTAAATATAAGATGGATAACTTGGATCTTTATTTTATTGTAGAGATTTGCGCTGCTCCTCACATGGACAACTTGGTCAGCGTATATAAAAGCATGGAAGTTGCTTCTGGAATTAATATATTTGTCACTCAGAATGAACCATCAACTAAGTCATCAGGTGATATAGTGGTACATAAGTCTGTCGTATAAATAGTGTAGAGTTTCTGCCTGTTCTGGAAGTAAAAGCCTCAATCTAAGAATCATTTGCAAAATGTGCAGAAAAAAAAAATCATGATACCATGGGAATGAATAGACATATTAAGAATGAATAGAAATATTAAGTAGCCTAGTTGATATGGGCATAAATTTCTGGACTTCTAGTGATATCTGCACTGCTCCTCCTTGGTATTGCTGTCATTAGGGAAAAAAAAACAATTAAGTTATATCTTAATTATAACCTGGGAGTAAGTTGTCCAATAGCTGTTATGAGCTTTATACACTTTGGTATGCAATTAAGTATATTATGCCTGTGTTGTGGGTTAATAGTTTTATCATTTCTTGTCCTTCCTACAGATAAAGAAAAGTGGATTCAAGGTGATCCTATTTGTGGTGAACAAGTTACTGGAGGATGTCAGGGCAAAGTAGAAAATCAAGGAACATCAAAAGGGAAAAGGTTAAGGAGAACAAGTAAAGCCACTGTGGAACCCTCTGGACCTGTTTGCATGAAACCTTCCTGCCCAACCAAGAAAAGAGTTCAGGTGGCACGGTATCCTCTTCCAGAAACCCCATCGCAGCCTGCAAAGTTGGAAGGTGGAGCTGTTAAAAACACCACCAATGAGTTAAAGAGTAGCTCAGTTGTTATAAAGGAGAATTCTGGTATAAACAAAGAAGGTACAGTGTTTTCACCTTTCTTTTGGTTGAGAGACGATGAAGGCAGAGAGAAATCAAGTCAGCATACAGAGGCAGATGCATATATAACACCCCCAGAGGTCCCTTCTTTTAGTGATCTGAAGGACTCAGAAGATATAAGCTCATCTGAATTGTCCCCTACAGTGAGTAGTTTAATCTACTTGGTATTAGTCATAGTATTTCAGCTAGATTTAAAAAGAAATAAATTGTCACTGATTTAAGTTTTGTGTCATACTTACTCAATTTTAGTATTTCCAGAATCTCCAACAATTATCCATATGACCATTTCTCATCTGACTCAGTTGCCTTGAAACCAGAATACAAGGCTTATGGTTGTTTGACGACATAATTTCCCTCTTATTTCTTGGAAAATTTATGTAGGCTGAAGTGCATGGAAAATCTGATGGCCTGGATTTCTTTGAAAGTGAGATATTTGAATGGACACAAAGGGCTTGCTCTCCTGAACTTCTTCCAAGTCCTGTGAAGAATCAAGTATTGATGCCTATATCATATTCCATTGTACTTCTTCATTTTGTATCAGTTTCGTTTTTTCTGACTAAAAACACTGGCAATGCAGGTGGCAGATTCTGAAGAAAATGGAAAGAAACTAGAAGCAGCTTTGTGGGGTTCAAACACAGATGTAGATCACAGTAATGAAAATGCTACTTGTGAAAACTTTGAACAAGGAAATGGAAATGTAAATGAGGGGCACTGCAAGGCATTGTGCCCAAGAAACACAAATCCTAACAATATAAGTGAGAATGGAAAACTGAACAAGAGAGGCAGGAAGGCTTATGGTATTGCCCAAAAGAAGTGTGCAAAGAGAGATACAAATAAAGGTACCACAAGTCCTGCAACTTCAAATGAAGAATCTGAAAGCTTTGTACAAAGGCAAACAAATGTCGGTAATGCTAAGTCCTCTCAGAAGTCTAGTAACAGGAATAAGAAATTTGGAAGGGGCACCTCTGCAATGGAGCCAATACCTGATAATGTTCTTGCTGCCACTGTTAGAACTGAAATTATAGATCAGCATGGGAAGAACATTGGCTCTGATTTGCCTAATTCTCTGGGTAAGAAGCAAGGCAGTGATGAAGACATTCACTCCATGAGGACCAGAAAAAAGTGCTGGAAGATCAATAGCCAGACTGAGGCGGATTTCTGCACTAAGTCAAAGAGACGAAAGGTGGACTCCACTGAAGTCAACATGCTTGAAAAGGTTTCTATGGTTCAAAAGAAAACAGATAAAGATACAATCCCTCAACCATCATTGATACCTACCTGTGAGGATGCTGATAAGAAAAAATCTGTTCTTAAGGGAAAAACAACCAAAACTTCTAGAAAAATAAAAACTTCTTCAAATTCCAAATGCAATAAAGAATCACGATGGAACAAAAGAATGAAAGCTTCTTTTAGTGGAATCTCAAAAGATGGGTTGGTTGAGGATAATAAAGTTCAAGAGGGCTGCAGCAGTGCTGCAAATGAAACACAATCCCCTGATGGGGTTAGCGGCAGTTCTGATATCAGAGTTCTGGATGATTCATCAAAAGAGAAGAAGCTTCATGAGACACAGAGAGGAGCTTTGCGAAAATGTGAAACCCTTGCTCACAAAATTCAATGTTCTTTCTGTCATTCTTCAGAAAATACAGAGGTATTTCTTTCTCCTTTGTCTTCACTTTTAGTCTCAACTCTCAACCGATCCAACACCTACCTCCAACCATACTCTCTCATGTGTATGGCAATTAGCATGTGATCCCCACATGCCAATGGTTTTTAATCTGCAAGCTATTTTACAGGCTTCAGGAGAGATGGTTCACTACTATAATGGCAAGCCAGTTTCTGTAGACTACAATGGTGGATCCAAGATCATACATTCACACAGGAACTGCACTGAATGGTAAATGAATTTTTTCAAGAGCAAAAGAATTGCTAATAAAGCATTATAATTGCCATTAACAGAATTGATCAAGGCCTGCATGTAATATAGCTTCACTGAGATGCTACCTGATTCAGAAAAGCTTAGTGTCTATGCTTGGATTGCTGTTTATCTGCTTTAGTTATTAATTTTTAATGCTTCTACTATGATGTAACCTATGTCTGACAAAGACTGATCTTTTAGAGTTTATAAAAGTTAAGACGTTGACTTATCTGCAGGCTCAAGTCATTAGGATGCAATCAATTTCTTGTTTTAACTGCTGTTGTTTACAAAATTATTTCCAGGGCCCCCAATGTTTACTTCGAAGATGATACTGTAATTAATCTTGAAGCTGAATTAGCTAGAAGTCGGAGAATTAAATGTTGCTTCTGTGGACTCAAAGGTGCAGCACTTGGGTGTTATGAGAAGACATGTCGCAAGAGCTTTCATGTTTCTTGTGCAAAGTTGATCTTGCAGTGTAGATGGGATACTGTAAGCTTTATACATAAAAAATGATTTCTACACTTGGTAGAATATTCATTTCTCGCATTTTCATCACTGTATTTTTTTTTTTTTTGGTTTGAATATCTCTTTACAGGATAACTTTGTCATGTTATGCCCTCTTCATGCCTCTTCTAATTTGCCTAATGAGAATCCTGGATCTCAAGAAAGCAGAAAGAAACGCATTTCAAAAACGTATGCTTGTTGCTGACTCTTTCATCTAATTTATCCTGGAATTTATTATGACAAGCTATCAACGCATTTCTGCAACATAATAATCTCATATACAACTTTATTATTCTTCTATCTTTTCCAGAAAATTGCTCACTCAACACAATCAAGTTGCTGTTAAAAGTGACATCAGTACAAATAGCTGGCAGTCTTTGCAAAACAAGTTGGTTCTTTGTTGCTCAGCTCTTACGGTTGGAGAGAAGGTATACCGTACAGATACGATATTTTGTTGACAGGATTAGCAAAACATTGTTTAATACTTTCTCGATCACTTGGATTGCAGGAAATTATTTCTGAATTCGAGAGATTATCTAAAGTTACACTGTTGAAGAAATGGGATTCAAATGTCACCCATATCATTGCATCAACAGATGAAAATGGAGCGTGCAAAAGAACCCTCAAATATTTGATGGGCATCTTGGAGGGGAAATGGATACTGAATGTTAACTGTTAGTAACCACTGTTTACTTAGTGAATACAGTTTCTTAAAACTTTAAGAGTTTTAAGAAATTTTTATCAGATTGTGAAGTGTGTGTTCACTAAACACACAGGAAAGACATGTGCACATGCATATTTCTATGCAAGTTTTATTATGCATATGATATATTTCATATTTGTGTAAAGAATTATACTTAGTAGGAACTTGTCTGTCTGTGTCTGTTTACAGGGGTGAAGGCCTGTATGAAAGCCATGAAACCCGTTGACGAGGAGCAATTTGAAATTATTGTTGATGTGCATGGAATAAGGAATGGTCCTCGATTAGGAAGACTGAGAGTTCTAAATAAGGTTGGTTTGTTCATTTAACTAATTTCTTCAAATTTTGCAGGATGCTGTGCCATTTAGTTGTCGTAGAAGATCTTTAATTTTGCTATTAACCGGGACTTATCTTAAGTTCCTGTCTAACTTCAATTCTGGATTATGAAGGTAAAATATAAAACATGTTTTGTTCATGTAGGAACTAAATGCAAATCTAGTAGAAGCTAACCTCAAACTGGGAGTGTTTTTTCTTCTTGTACACTCAAAATGTACATGCCTACTAAAGTGCTTATGTCTGTGCTTTTGTGAAATTTTATTCCTTACTAGCAACTTTTCTTGCTTGCAGCAACCAAAGCTTTTTCATGGTTTGAAGTTCTATCCCATGGGAGGGTTTGAATCTTCCTACAAAGGATACCTACAAGATCTAATAGTTGCTGCTGGAGGAACTGTTCTCCATCGGAAGCCCATTTCAAGTGATCAGGGAGCTCTGTTGTCTGGTTCATCTACATGTTTAACCTTTATAATTTACAGTCTTGAGCTACCTGATAAATGTGATCTCAGCAAAAAGGATATGATCCTGAACAGCAGGCGGACTGAAGCAGAAGGCTTGGCAAGTTCAACTGGAGCCAAAGCAGTGAGTAATTCTTGGGTTTTGAACTCCATTGGAGCCTGCAAATTGCAAAGTTTTGCTGACTAATGATATGAAATATACATAGCAAAAGAATTCTGAGTTTTGAAAATGTATTATTTGGTCAACAAGATTGGGTTTATTTGTGCTGTACACATGAATGAGTGTATTTCGAAACAGATTTAAGTTAATTATCTAAATTAACGTTAAATATGTGGCGATTATACAAGGTATTGCTTCCAGTAAGCAGTTTGAACTCATTCAATTATAACGAATTAATAATGTTAAAAATTTTAATATTTGAGTCTAATTGTGTATATTATTTATTTATTAAATAATAAATTTTATAATTTATAAAATTATTAATTTATTATTTAATAGATGAATATTATGTTAGTTAAGATTTTTTCAATTTACCCTTATAAAAAAGTGATTTTCTATCTTTTAATTTTGGAAACTAGAAGGATTGAAAATGTTTGAAAAGTTGAACATGTGCTTTAAGCTAGAAAACTGAGCTAGCGAATTGTAATTTTCTCATATAATTTGCAATCTCACTAATCACTTACTACATTTGACTCATTACAACTGCTTCCCTCATATAATTAATTCCGTCATGCATTTTTGTAAAATAAAATGTTTTCCCATCACCCAAAAAAAAAAAAAAAGAACAAAACAAAATTCCCTACAGTCGTCTCCGGTAAAAAAAAAAAAAAAGAGAACAAAATAAAATTCCCTCGAGTCGTCTCCGGTTTCCAAGCAAGCAGGCAGAACCTTTCTTCTCATGCAAGAACAGAAGGATTGTTGGCATTGATGGGTGCTTTGGGCTTACCACAGTCACTTTTATTTTGAATATGCTTTCTGATCTTCATATTGAAGCTATCAAACATACCCTCTAATGCTGTAATCTCCTCTTCTATATCCACCTCTTGTTGTTCCTTTGTCGCTATTCGTTGTCTGAATCCAAGTATTTGTTCAATCCCAGCTTCTACTTTCTTCCCCAATTCCTCCATTGTCGCACACATGGCTGTATTTTCTTCTTTGACATCCTTATACTTCTTCTTCAATGATCGATACCCATCAAGAGACTTCAAAAGGTGCTCTGAAAGAGCCTTGTTTCGCTCTTGGAGAGCTGCATTCCCCTGTATCTCCCCTGCACTACACTTCTTCTCTTTGTGCTCGGCTGCACAGTTTTGTACTTTTGCCAACAACGACGCATTTTGAGCTTTAAAGTCATTGATAAGTTCTTCGATTTCGTTCAATTCATGAACCTTTCTAGCAAGCTCTGCGGCCATAATTTCTTTCTCCTTTCCCAAGCTCGAACACAAAACTTCCAAGCTCTTCCTGGCAGCCAAACTTGCACTGAGCTGTCTTCTTAACTTTTCTTTGTCATCGGCTATTGGTTCACAGAGCTTTTTGTCCCTTGGTGCACGATTAGGCCTGAGATCTGTGTTGCATCGTCTAAGCTCCGCAACTGATCTCTTGGCAACAGGTTGAGATTTTTGAATCCTTGTTTTAACATCATCTAGAATTGTTATCATTCCAGCCATCCTTTGTGGTTTCCGGTCATCTTGGTCTTTTGTGCTTGCCTCATTATGATCCTGGATTAGTTTTAGTAATAGCTTTACATTGGCTGCAATACCTATAAGCAAAAATCAAATAAAAGATGAGTATCTTCAGTCAATCACATCATTATCAATGCGGCAATACCAAAACTACCTTCTAAACTAGGATCTCCTGGGCGATCTGCATTACTTGAGGAAGCATTTGCTAAGTCTGGAGAAGAAAATGCACGATGCTGGCTCATAATTTCCCGGAAAAAATGTCAAAGAGGAAAATTGTTTAAAGATGAAACAAGAAGAAGCATAAAAGGGAAGACCAGTCGTGTATTTTTTTTTTTTGATTGTTCAAGAAGAATAAATGACTAGTCTATGAAATCCTCTATTGAGAGATTCAAAGAAGAGAGACTGCTTTTGCATTCTCTCTTCTCTCCTTCTCTCTTTGTGTGTGTTGATTTAATTTGTTTGCTGATGAAAATGAATATTATTTATTGTTCTATGTTTTCATGGCTTCAGTTCATTTCTGAATGGTTGGTTCTTCGTTGTAAATCATCCGCAATTGTTGGCGTTGCTTTGACTTGTTCATTATTAGCCCTTGGTTGTTTTGACTTCCAATTCTCACACCAAAATGCGACAAGATCCTCTGCTTTAGAAGGCCTTACACACTACACTTAATTTGATATTGCTATTCTTCAAATAATGGGTATCATTTATTTTAAATTTACTATTTACATCACCAAGTTTCACTTTCAAGTTTAGTGCTAAAAAAAAAAAAAACTATACTTTTATTAGATATTTTGTATCACCCTAATAAATTATACTTAATTGGCATTCATGTGATTATTTTTTTTAAATAAAAATTTATTGAAACTCCCTTAAATTAATTCCACTTGAAGAAAATCAATATCCACTTTTTTTTTAAATTATTGATATATTACAATCAAAAATAACAATCAGAGATACACTGAAATCTATAAACTCCATTTAAAAAATGGAATAGCTGAAACTCAGAACTCATGCACTCAAGGTTATTGGATGCATGGGTCCCATTGGATCAATTCTCACCTTTACATGTTGTGACTCAAACACAATGGCAGCTCAAGACATTTTTTGGCATTGGCAAAAATTTATATTTAGGCCTCTCTCAGCGAAGGCCTTCAAGGCAATTGCCTAATTTACTTGCCCATTGAACGTGAGTTAACTAAAAAGAAAAATGAATGAAATCAATAGATTTGCCATCAAGTTATTGGATGAAATCTCAATTTCTAATGTAAAGACATATAGATAGTCTATCAGAGACGGACAGGTATAGGGATAGTGGCCAAACCAGCTGTGTTTGTCATCAAGTTGAGCTGTTTTTATTAAAATAGAATTCCTGATTCCTACTCTATTTTTCTTTTCATCATTGACTAGAATTGATGGTCACAGCTCCATGTGGATGATGTTTCAATAAAGTATTATAATGTTTACTTTAAGCATTTTCCAAGAAAATGGTTGAGAGTTGGTGGCTTCCGCTAACCCTCAAATCTCAACTTAACACACGCACACACAGATATATATATATATATATATATATATATATATATTAAAAATGTTCTAATCTAAAAGTTTTAATAATAGAAAAGTTAAAAATATATATATAATCTATGTAATTTATGTATTTTAAATTTATTAAATCTTATGGTTTAATAGTTTTTTTTAACTTTCATAAATTTTAAAATCTCATACTAGATCAAGACTAATACATACATACACATATATTTAAAGTTTAAGAAAGTTCGAGAAAACTTTTAAATCATAGAGTTTATTAAACTTAAAACTTAAAGTATACAAACCGCGTAGTTTTTGCATTTTCCAAAACTTTCTCGTACTTTAAAAATTTGGATTTGAATATTTTTAATATATATATATATATATATATATATATAGAGTAATAATAGAGTAATAATAATAATAGTTGCAGTAATTCTTTAGGAAAAGTATCATCACTTTATAGATGCACACTAAAATATAAAAAAAAATACACATTTCAATACATTGAATATTATATTTTTTATCTATCAATAACATTTTTACTATGTTAAAATAAGGACGTCCTCAATAAAGAATTATTATCTAGTGACAAGTGCGGACATCCAAATGTTAATAAAATTTAAGAAACATAAGTTTAGATATACTAACAAATAAAAAATTTGAGTCTCCAATATTAAAATTTATTTACTTTTATATTTTATTGGCATCTTTACTTAAGAATAACTATATGCATATATATAGTCATTATATAATAAAGGCAGTCTCATTTTGTCAAGGTAAGGGTGTTACTAAAATACAAAAAAAAAATTAATCAATTCAAAATTATATTTTTTGTTTGTTAATGTATTAAAATATGTGTTTTTTTATTAGTAGCATTCTCACTTTAAAGTGAGAGTGCCCTCAGTGTGTGTGCGTGTGGGTGCGTGTGCGTGTGTATGTGTACGTGCATGTGCGTGTGTATGTGCGCGTGCGTGTGAGCGTGCATGTGCGTGTGTATGTGCGCGTGCGTGCGTGTGTGTGTATATATATATATTTTTTTTAATGCCCTCACAAAAATATAGATTTAATGCTCTCAGTGGTGAGGAGATCTTCATTTTCACAAAGTGAAGATGTTATTAACAAATAAAAAAATACAGTCTCCAACGTGTACTATAGTATATATAATAATATCTTATATCATTATTTATGCTACTATTAATTTTATTCAAATTTATTAATATTTAAATATTTATTATTAGTTATATTAAGTTGTTAAATAATAATCAATTTTTATATATTAATTATTACAATATAACTAAATAATATTATATTGTATTATATTATAATTTTATTTTTATAGATTATTTAAGTATTTATTTTTAGTTTTATTAAATTATAAAAAATCAGTTATTATATATTAATTATTATAATGTAATTGAATTATACATTATTTAGTTCTATTTTTAATATAATTAAAATATATTATAATATAATATTATTGAAAAATAAATTGTAAATGTTTAATAATTATAATTAAAAATAAAAAAATAAAAATAAATATTATATTAAATTAAAAATCTATTTTATTTATTATAATAATAAATAAAATAAAATAATTAATTAAAAAAGACTAATGCAGCAATTTGCTGCAACCAAAAGTGGAACCCATGTTATGAGAGGTGACAAATACACCATATATTTATTATAATATTATTTTTATACTTTAATAAAATGTGAGAATCTTCACACGGCGCGTACACGGATTTATAATATCATTTTCTAACAAAAATATTTTTATTTGATTAAAGTGAAGATATTATCGACGTATAAAAAAGTACTTGTTTTAATATAATAATAGATATAAAAATATAAATTTTAATGTATTAAAATTTAGAAATACAATTTTGCTTTTAATTTATGGTCATTGTAATTGCGAAAATAAAAAGAAAATATTGAAAAAAAAAAACCATTGAGTTGGGGCAAAACGGGGGGGCCGGAATCTAATGAGACGCGGATGGGAGTACGAAAAAATCGTTTTATAAAAAGGAAAAAGCTTTTATACAAATAAATTATATGGTGAATTAGTAGCTTTTTAATTCTACTCATTTCAGTTTATTCAAATTCAGATAGCATATGTCCTTAAAAAAAAAAAATAAATAAATAAATAAAAATTCAGATAACATATGGCTTTATATTCTTCAAGAACCGCCCACAAGCCTAAGCCAAAACCGCCACACCAATATTCTCAAAACTCAAATGAGCGTGATTTATTCATTTTTGGCTCAAAGGCAGATGTAAAAGGAATCAATGTCGCTTTCTGCATACTGAGCCTGAGCCGCCGATGATTCAACCCAGAAGAAAGCTCTGAGTTCGACCAAAAATTCCACCAGCCATCCCCAAATTAGGTATTGTGATAACTGGATTTCTGATTCTTGCGTCTATGGGGACAAATGCCAGTTTTTGCATTCGTGGGATCACTCCGTCGACTGCGACAACACCACCAACAATCTCGGGACGTTGACGAAATTAAATGGTCACAAGAAAGCCTTTAAGGGTTCGGGCTTCCTTCCGGGTCGAATAAATTGTAATCGAGTTCTAGGGACGTACGGTTAGGGTTCGGGATTGCAACTCCGATAAGTGTGTCAATGTTATCACTTACAGGACTGAAATTAGTTGTTTGATTAGCCAAGGTTCGTGGTTTTTTCTCCGTTTGCCTAACGCCATTCAATCCTGGAGAGTTAATGCGGCTAGCGGTGATTACGAGTCCCTTGCTCCATGGACCAATTGGGCAAGTTAATGCTTTGGTGGTTAATAATGATCTTTTTGTTTGCTGGTTATGAAGATATCTCGGTTAGAAAGGAAGCATTGAGGCAAATCCCTTTAAACATGTGGCTTCAATAACAGTCACTAGTTTTGTTCTGTCCCTAGCTATAATCATACTGTTGTAATTTTAAGTCTTTACCTACAAATTGTAATGAATCTTGATGAAACAAATGAACAAGATCAATAAACAAAAACCCAGAACAAACCTAGAAAAGCAATGAACACAACACTGAGCAACCATGGTAGAAGAAAAAATCTGCAACTCTTTATTGATCACAACTACCAAATTACAAGTGAAGATCAAGAGGAGATTACACTCTTTTCAACAAAATAAATTGCACTCAATTTGAGCATGGAATGAGGAAGAAAAGTTATGATATCAGGTGCCAATCATCAGTACCTGTATATGCTGATAAAACTGGAAACAGGATAACAGAATTTAACAGATTTTGCCATGTCAGCGTGGAAATATCACATGCACCCCTTCAACTGAGTCAAACTGTATTTATTTCTAAAACTTCTTCAAGTTTTTCATTTGAGTCCAAAAACTCTGAAGATGACATCCTCAAAACCCTGCACCTTACAGTTGATTTAGCTGGTCCTATCAATAAAGTAGCATCTAAAAAATTTTCTATCTACTACAATTCACTCATGAATTTATTTTAGCTTGAGTAAAATACCCAAGAAATCCACACAATACTCAAATTTTTTAGAAGCAAGAACTTTGGCGAGTGCATTGGGTTCATATTAGTGTGGATCTTAAATACAACCACTACTCTCTTAGCAGCCTCATCCTTAATAAACTAAAGTCTTACATTTATATTTTTTGTTCTCTCATGATACATTTAATTTTTTTATCAGCTACATAGCACTTTGAATATTACAGAAAACTTGAACTATTTTGTGATCTAACCAAAGTTCATTGAAAAGACTTTTGAGCCATATAGCCTCCTTAACAGCTTCTATAGCTGCAATAAACTCAACTTCAATTGAGGACAATGCCACCACAGACTTAAGTGATGCTTTCCAACTTATCTTGCATATGTTTAATATAAACATATACTTTGGAATTGACTTCCTCTTATCCAAATCTTATGCAATGTCAGAATCCATATACCCCTAAACCATATTTGGTCCTCTTTGATTTCTCATAAAGCAAACGATAAATAAAACAAATTTTGAGAATATCATTATCCAGCATTCCAATGAGTCTTGCTTTGATAGCTAAGAAATCTACTAATAACAGTTATTGCATGGGTTATATCAGATTTAGTGCAAACCATTGCATACATCAAACTCCCAACAGCTTGTGCATATAAAAATTTATCAACTTGAGCCTTAATATCTAAAGTTTGAAATGCTGTTAAATTGAATTAAGGACCTAAAAGAGTTAAAACATGTGTACATTCAGTCTTATATAGCAAGCATTTTTGAAATATTTTTTATGTATCTTTCTTCACTTAACAGCTTTTTTTTTTTTTTGAAAATCTTCATTCCAATGATTCTTTTGGCATTGCCAAAATTCTTTATTTTAAATTCCTTATTCAATAGATCCTTCAACTTATCTATCTCAGACTTGTGTTTGCTAACAATCAACATATCATCTATATATAGAAGCAAGTATGCAACTTTTATTTAATTTGAACTTCCAAAGTAGACACATCTATCATATTTACTTATGTAGTAACCTTTTGAGATCATAAACTCATCAAATCTCCTATACCACCGTCTTGGATATTGTTTGAGTCCATACAAAGACTTATTCAGTAAACGCACAAGATTTTTCTTTCTTTTACATTCAAATTCCTTTAGTTGAGCCATCAATATTTGCTCTTCAAGATTACCATGAAGGAAGACTGTTTTGACATCCATTTGCTCTTATACCATATCAAGTAAAGTCACCACAGCCAGAAGAACTCTTATGGAGATATGCTTAACAGCATGAGAGAAAATTTCATTGAAATCCACTATCTCTGTATATGTAAAACCTATAACTACAAGCCTTGCTTTTAACTTAGAGGGCTCAACACTTGAAATTCCCTCATTCTTCTTGAAAATTCACTTACAACTGATTATCTTTTTATTACTTGGATTTAGCACAAAAGACTATGTTTGTTTCTTTTCAAAGAATCAGTCTCATATCTCATGGGCTTAATCCACTTATCATAGTTCTTACTTTCAATAGCTTCAATATAACCCTTAAATACCTCAATTGCCATATTATCAGCACACAACAATGCATAGATAATTAAATCAGCTTAACCATACCTCATTGACTTGTTGCAAATCTGATGTTTTAACATTTTCAACTTCAATCTTTGCTCTCTCTCCATCATCATATGCCACATTTACACTATCTTTGTCATCAGATAGCTTTACCTTAAGTTAATTATTGTTATGTTCATTACATACATCAGTATCAATCTTTGCACTTTTTTTTCAGTAATAGCTTCATAAAACATAATATCCTTACTGATGATGCATTTCTTTTGCTTTTTATATTAAACTCTATACACTTTGATTATATCATGATATCCAACAAAGACTACTTTTAAGCCTCTTGCATCAAACTTGCCTTGATTGATATGAACATAAGCATGACACCAAAAAATCCTCAGATTTTCAAACTTTGTAGGTCTTCTTAACCATATTTCTTTTGGTATCTTAAAGCCAATAGCTACTAAAGGACTTTTGTTAATTAAATAACATGTTGTATTTATAGCTTTTGCCTAAAAGCTTCTTAGAAGCTTAGAATTCATCAACATGCATCTTGTTTTATCCCCCAAGATTCTATTTATCCTTTCAGCCAAATCATTTTGTTAATAGTCGAACCTTACATTTTGTATCTCTTTATTCCATGACTTTAACAGAAACTTTCAAACTTCTTGTTGTAAAAATCCAAGCCATTGTCAGTTTAAGGCACTTAAGCTTAAAATTATATTGGTTTTCTACTAATGCTTTCTATAATTAAACTTTTCTAATACTTCATCCTTAGTTTTGAGTATATATATCCACATCTTTCTTGAAAAATCATCTATTAAAGACATATAATATCTTATACCACTTAGAGACAAGACTTATATAGGCCTCCAAAGATCAACATGTACATAATCCAGAGCTTGCTTGGACAAATGTTGGCCTTTTGGAAACTTAGCCCTCTGAGCCTTGCCAAAGATACAATTTTCATATAAATCTAGCTCCTGAATCTTATCATCACCAATCAGCCTTTGTTTGCTAAGCTCTTGTATCATTTTTACACTCACATGTCCAAGCCTAAGGTACCATAACTTAGTTTTATCTTCCTCAGAAACAGCAGACAATCTTACTGTCACAAGCACTAATGAACCATGCAATACATATAAACCATTCTCATTAACTCCTTTCGTTATTACCTCAGTCCCTTTTATTAACTTTAAGCCACAATTTTCAGACTTAAAGAAATGTCGAAAGCTATTTAGCGTGCTTAAAGAGATCAGGTTTCTTTTTAGCCTAGGAGCATACCTCACTTTATGTAGAGCTCTTATGGGCCTATCAAACATTTTGATCTTAATAGAATCATTACTAATAATTTTATACGTATTGTTGTTTTCCATCAAGTCTCTACTATCATCCACAGCCTCATATTTGTAAAATAAATTTCTATTAAGACACAAATGAAAAGAGCAACCTGAGTCAATAACCCACTGACCTTTTGTATTGCCATTTGAGGCCACAAGCAAATCAGCACTAAGTTATCCATATTCTAAGGCATCATCTGAGGCTGCTGCTGCATCTCATGATCCTTCTTGATTCTCTCTCTCTCTTTTTTTTTTTTTCTATATTTTCTTTCCTTACTTTTTGTTCTTTTGATATTTTTTCTTCTATGTTCTGGCAATTAGCCCATCATTATTGTTCACTTCATGTCTATTATTCTTCTGAATCTCTTTTGAACTTAATGAAGCCTTGACATCTTCCAGAGTTAATGTTGTTCTACCATACAATATTGTATCTACAAAGCCCTTATAAGATAAAAAACACCTTCCAGATAAAAAATGATCTTGTTGAATGTGTCAATATTTTCTTGAATGGACACCTCTTCCTTCATTAAAACAATGTACAATCATTTCTTCAAGAACAACCTATGTGCTAAGGATTTCTTTATCCACAAAGCCTCCACCTTATTCTAAATGCCAAGAGTTGTTTTCTCCTTAGAAATCTTTTTTAAAATTGAGTTATTTTAGATTTTTCATTAGGTTTGGAACTTCTTGCCCTATTATAATCTTCTTCCTCTAAAACATATTGAAAACCCTTATGAACAAGAAAAACTCTTATCTCCATCTTGTAAAAAGAGAAATCACCACCAATAGTGAATTTCTCTATCTCAGACTTTGGAAGAGATATGACTGAAATTTACTAAGCGTTAATACCATAGTTGTAATTTTAGTCTTTATACACAAATTGTAATGAATCTTGATGAAACAAAATAACAAGATTAAGAAATAAAAACTCAGAACAAACCCAGAAAAGCACAACACCAAGCAACCAAGCTAAAAGGAAAAATCTACAATTCCTTATTGATTATAATTACCAAATTACAAGTGAAGATCAAAAGGAGATTACACTCTTTTCAACAAAATAAATTGCACTCAATTTTTACATGAAACGAGAAAGAAAAAGTTCTGATATTAACTTCCAATCACTAGTATTTTTATATGCTGATAAAATTAAATACAAGATAACAGAATTTAATGGATTTTGCCACATCAGCCTGAAAATATCACATGCACCCCTTTAACTGAAGTCAAACTGCACTTATTTTCCAAACTTCTTCAAGTTTTTACTTGAGTCCAAAAACTCTGAAGCTGACATCCTCACACATACCCTTTAGAATTCAAAGGTAAACGCTGCTGTTTTTGAGTTTGTATGCGGTACAATTAGGATTTGAAATCTTGACAAATTTCGATTGTGTTCAATCATTAAAGGGGCATAGAGTTGCTATAATGTCTTTGCTATTCTAAGATGAGTATACTCATTTTCTTTGGACAAGACCATCAACATTTGGTGTGTTAACTAAGATGGCAGATTTGAGGCTGTATACACACATGAGGAACAATGCGGAGTTGTCTCACTTTTTGGGATGGTTGGTGCTAAGGCTAAACCTATCCCGAGACTCTGCAATTCGCCTCTACGAGTTGCCTTCCTTCAAATTGAGAGCCAGAATTTTTTCAAGAAGAGAAGTTGAAGCTGTTCAAATTAGTTTTGATGACCTGTTTTTTGTTGGGGATGAAAGTGGTTCGGTTAGTGTTTGGATGGGGTTGTTGGCAGAGCTACAGAAAATGGAGGCTTGAGTAGTTGAGTTATGAAAACTTGTGAGAATACTTTTATCGGTCAAATTTATTAATATAATAATCACTGATATAAATCTCTCTTCTCATCTTCTCCAAATATCCACAGCTAATATTATTACATTTCAATAACCCTTATTCAACGATGTTAATTTTTCATTTGCTCTCAAAATTCCTTTAATCTTCTCCCCAACATAAATATGAAAATGTTAATCAAACCTCTCCATCGAGTTTGCAGAACTCAAATTTTGAAATTTGCCTGTCCAAGTCCAAGAATGTATGTAGTCTTCCCAAAAATACATGTACAAAAAATTTCTGCTGAGATTTGTCCAAGTGCGGGTAATTTATTATGTTAAAATATATAATGATCATCCAAACGAGGTGCCACGAACGGATTCCTTGCGGGAGTTGCATGAACAAAAGATGCCGTGTGATTGTTGCTTTTTCAGTACAAAATCATGAAGATTCATATGCATATCTGACTGCTACTTGAAAGTGGAAATTGCTTTCTCCCCGTAATCTCAAACTAAGTAGAACATAAATGTTACATTATTGCTGTGTTATCCTTACTCCACAAATGGATGATTTACAAGATCTGGATTCTCGAACAATGATAGTAAAATAAAAATTTTTATCAAACGAAAAGAATGTGGCAAAAACTAGAGGGGTTAAAGTCCTCACCTTACAAGAAGAATAATTGAAATAATTAAACAAAAACTCTGCTACAATGTGTTGGTCTTCTGTTATTTATTTCTTGTGATGACTCTTTGAGTGAGATCTAAAAGTGCACGCCTTGACTTTCTAACATCCTCATCATTGCTCTCAGGTAGAGAATCGATCGCAGCTGCAGCAAGATTAGCATGCTTCACAGCTAGCTCTCTTGTCCTTTGTATCCCTCCACTCTTCCCAAGGTACTCAAGGGCCTGCAATCCCAGGTATCAACCAAGAAAAAATTTACAAGACAACAGCCGTATCCAAAAATAAGTAAATACTTCATCATTGCAGATCCATTTCAGCACACAAACATTTCTTACAGACCAAAATGCCTGACCCACGAGATTACTGATGAGGAACATGACTAAAAAGCTAAATTATATTGCCTCTGTTCACCACTTCTAGGACTTGTAAGAAAGCTCTATTCTCATAAAAATAATTCGAGGCAATCCACATCAATGTAATGAAAGTGAGGGAACATAAATTATCTGATTTGCATTATCATTGTAATAAGTGACACCTTAAATTGTCCTGACACTAAAAGAACTTAAAAAATGCCTTTAGAACTCCAAATTGCAGTTAGATGTCAAAGCCAAAATAAAATCATTTTAGGTAAATGCGGGACATATCATCATACATTTGCCCAATTGTGCCACCTAATAAAGACAACCTCAGCACAAAAAGAGAAACTATTATTCACCAGTTATCTACAGCAAGTTCAGCAAAAGGAGAATTACATCACAAAATAATTATCAAAATTCAGAGCAGATTGAACTACTTACAATATCAACATTCGAGGAATCCTCAAAGCCTTGGTCAACTACTGTACGTAACTGAGGGAACTCTTCCATGGCAAACAATATTGGAGCTGTTACGATTCCCTGTACCACAGAAGAAAAGAAGTTGATAGAATTCAAACACTACTATAAAAAATGCTGAAACATCATCATATGACTTATCTCAAATAAAAGCACAGTGCATAGTAATGTGTCAATAAGTTGACGTAACAAGTAAAAAATTTATTGGTTATGACAACGGCAGATGCATTCATCTCTGCATATTCCATTTAATGAGGAAGTAATAGGTTGTAAATCTGATTAGGGCAAGTTAAAAGTCCAAGTCATAATAAAATATTTCCCAAACTTGAGGATGATTGTCACAAAATTGCAATAAATAGTACAATCCTAGCAAGAGAATTACACATATTTTTTAAGAATATAAAGCAAGGTACTTGACAAAGATGCCTGTCAAGGCTTCCAGAAAGAATATCAAGCCTGTACACCCTAAAGTATCTCCAATCTGTGCAATAACGAACAAAGATAGATATATTACATGCCGGATGTCAGATAGAGAACCCTTTCCAAGAGAAGCTGATGTGCCAGTGAAATCGAGAACATCATCGATTAACTGATACGCCAGACCCTGGAAAGAAGAGTAAAATTGGAATAAGTTGATAGGGATGATGAAAAAAATGCAATCATTGCACACTGCCTAATTCTGTATTTTACATAATGAAATATTATGGCCGTGCACATTCAGCCCCATCCAGGGCTTGCAACAAGCTAATAATGGTGTGCGGTAATTTTGAGAACATGTGAGTCACCCCACATATATATCTCTCTATACATAATGCACCATGCAATGGCCAGTATAAATTGGCGATATAAACCATCAAGATACTTCTCCAACAGAATTAAATACAAACATCATTTATGAATAACTTAGAGCAGGAGAACAAATGTACAAACCAGATTCTTTCCATAGTCAAAAGCTAACATTGCCACTTCGGCCGTTTGTCCAGCGAGAAGGGCAATTGCCTTGCAGCTGTTTGATATTAATGATGCGGTCTTGTAGTATGTTTTTTCCATATAATAATCCATGCTGCATTTGCAACAAATAGTTAGCTAAAGATAAAAGGATTTGAAGATACACATCAAGCAATGAACAGAATATCAATAAGTATACAATCATGGATAGGCATGGGGTAGGTCACCACCTATCAAACTGTCCGCAATCTTGTACATTATTATAGCTACAACTGTGTGTGGAAACCACTTGGGAGCAAAACTAGGCAAGAAACCTCAACAGAACTGGCAATTGCAAAAGCCCTTAAATTAAATTATATACTTGGAAGTTCATCCACAACTTTCAGAAGACTATCATGATTATTGGAAGGTGCAACTGGCCATGGAGTTGGAGAATAAATCCAAAATGAGAAAAAATTACATATGTGTAGACAAGAGAGTCCTTATCTCTGAGGACTTAAGAGCAAATCCAACCTTCTAGGGGCAATGAAAAGGGGAGAGCAAAAAAGAAGAATCAGGTAGGTGAGGAAGTGATTAGGAAAAACCAGCCAGCCACAATTGATCTCTAAGGATTCCAGCCCCCCACCCCCGAAAACCGAAAAAAAGGGGAAAAAAAAGGAAGCCAATATGGTCAATTTCTGCTGTGAGAGAATTTCTCATGGTAGTCTTTGTTTAAACCAAAAAAACGAAAAAATTCATAATCAACAATCTAGAGATTCCTATTCTATATTACTGCAACCACATATAGAATTTCATTAAACATCTTTACTAAAACAGTCAACTGCATTGGAGGCAATTGGAACAATGGCTGTCCAGTAGTGAAAACTATGTAAAGATGAAAGTGCAAGACAAGCAAATATTCAAATGTAGGTGAAATAGGGTTGTAATATACCTACAACGTTGGTCGGATGATGTTGTCATTTGCATGGTTTCACCAGTAACAAGATGCTCTACAACGGTTGCCAATAATGTCACAACCTACAAACACAGTGCAACAATAAGTAGGATATAATAGGTGTGGATCCCATAAACTTGTCAAAAATACCCCATAAAACCAACACTGAAAGCAAAATTATTGAGAGTCAAGATACTTTCAGAAAGTTCCCACTTGGAGTGGCTTTTACCAGTAAGTTTATTTCTTCCCAACACATAGTGCAATAGGCTAAACTTGACACATAAGCAAGTTTATCATTCATTAGACTCAGTGAACTAACTAGTCACAGACGGGACGTTCACACTGTTGCCATAAGCAATGCAATTTCTGGGCTCTGGCCATAAAATGGCTATGTAGTGTATTAAGAGAGGAATACCAAGAATTGGAAGTCTAGATTGTTTTCTCTTAAAAATGAAAATCTTCAGACTGAAAACTTGTGATCCATGTTTCTATAAGAAAAATTTTAAAATTGTTAAGGAGCCAAGAGCCAGCCACTAATCCAATAACAACTGCTACTGCAAAACTAGAAGTCACGTGTTTATAAATAAACATTTAATAATAAGAATAATAGAAAAAACACATAACCATGTACCTCTGTGTTTTTCAAAGAGGCAAGGGCAACACAAGCACGGGAAAGAAGAAAATCTCCAGCTAATACAGCTAACTGCATAGAGATGAACAGGCAAAAGTTAACAACAGAAGCTTGGCTCACAATCCTCAAAATCTCTCTTCTGAATGTAACAGAAGAGCCAATAAGGACTAGACCAAAAATCAGATAAAAATTATACAATGCACATTAAAATCCTCATAAACCATCACATGAAGTTTTATCACAACATTTTCATAAGTGATTAGGACAAACAACATGAGCTCAACTTTAAGCAAATACAAGCACCTTATTGCCCATTACAAAATTCAATGAACCAATACCACGCCTGGTATCTGCATCATCCAAGACGTCATCATGAAGAAGGCTTGCTACCTAAGAAAAAGAAATTGCTACATTATTCAACAAGCGGGCTACAAGCACAATTCTTGAAGTGGAAGGACTTTGACTAAGTGTAAATAGCAAACAAAAGTAGCTTCACTGTAAAAGAAATACAAAATTGTAAGCAACAGACATGGATCATCTCTGTAATCTCAGCTATACATTGTTGTCTCGTACGTAGTTCACTCGCCAAAGCATCTTCTACTCCATCACGTAGAGGTTCAGGTACTCGCACATTCAGAGCTGTTGCCATCAGCAATAAAACCTGCACGCAAATGTCCATAACCAAAGTAGTTGCAACTGTTAGCCTATTAAATATTAATTAATTAGATATGGATTGAACTATAACTGATAAAATAACAACAAACTACAACTGAGAAAGAATATCGTCATATGGATTGCACTATAACTGATAAAATAATAACAAGCTAAAACTGAGAAAGAATATAGTCACACAAATCAGCAAATAAGCCACAATGTAATTACCGTGGGACGGAACCTCTTTCCTTCCACCCCCATTTTAAAGAAATACTCAGCAGCTGAGGCAAGCTTAGGCACCTGGACAATAAGTAAATCTCACTTCAATCATATGATATCAAGCTTGACTGGTAACGTAAAGGAAATATCGTATCTGCTATCAGGCCAGAGCATAATTATCAGTACTCAATCAAAGAAATGGAGTGTTATTATATACCTCAGCGACTACCATGGAGCGCAACCTGTTAGCAAGTATTGACAGTTCATCAGCAACAAGAGAAAATGGGTCGAGCTGCTCCTGGGAATCAGTATCCTATATGTAATTCAGTCAAACCAAGTCCATAGCTTCCAATAAGAGAAAAAAAAAAAGACTAGCATAGACATAATTATGCAGGACACTGAAATTTTAATAGTTCATGAACTTGGGAACTCAAATCTTTCAGTAAATAAAAACAAAAGGAGGCATAACTAATCTGAAATATAATAGTCTGCAAAAACATTCAACAAACAAGATCAAAATGCTACACCTAACCTCAATTATGGAGCTGCTCTGGTGATGAATTTGATGTCCAATTCCATGCAAGGCAGGAAAACTCCATGAATAAGCTTCTCTGCAACCCAAAACCTACTAATCACCAGGAACAATAACAAGTAAAACATAGAAGGTCAACCTACTAATCACTACCGTGTATACATGCATGCATGCAAACATTTCGTTCTTGTCAGATTATTATAGATCCAAGAGGCCAATAATTTGTTAATAAAAGCCAAAAGTAAACTCTTCATAGATTTTATACCCTCCACAACACAGAAAGCTACAAATGTCTCCTAACTTAGCTTGATACAAATTATTTGAAAAACACTAATATGCATTCCATTTTGGCATGTAGAAGGATCACAAAATTTCAGAGTATTGCCACCTTTCCTCTCCCCTCTCAGGTATGACATAAGTCACCTTGTCTTACTCAGTGAAATATTACTGGAGTCCAGAAAGCAAAATAGAAATCAAGTTCAGCATCACTAGCATCTCACCAAGGTCATGATTTTAGAGAATTCTTTGGTTTCCTCATAATTTACTCAGCATCAGCTAATCCTTCAAAAACCAAATACCATACCGACGGTCTTATCTCCAAGTTTTTTTAAAATGTAACAAATCTTTCACCTAACAGAACTACAGTTAAAAAGGGTAGATTGAATCCTCACCCAACCAACTGTAATACCATAAGTGCAAATAGAGAAGAAAACTCATAATTCTTAAACCCAGAAACCATTAAATCAAAGACTGTATTACCGACCACTGTTCCACTGAATAATGATCATAAAAATTCAACAAAAGCTTTCAGCAATGATATACATCCTTGGCTACTAAAATGATCCCAAACATGGGCAAAATAAAATCCAAAAGTTCTGCAACTCAGCTTAGCAGCTATTCATTAAATATTAAGGGACAACCTCAAATTCCAACTTCAACTCTAGCACCAACCTATGCCCATTACGGCAAAAGACTCGTACAAGAAAATAAAACACAAGCAAGCCCACGTATCTTGTAAACGCATCAAACACGTTTTATTTGAATAACAACCCCACAGCGTTTAGATCATCAAACCCAATGCATGTACTCCTAGGTCAAAAATAAAACATCCATCACGAAAAATGTGACCTCATTATCAGTCCAAAGCTCCAAACTTTACTTAAGTTACCATTTAAAAGTTTTCAACTTTGCCCAGCTGCATACAATATTGAAGAAGAACTACCTCAAAAGTTTTTTCTTTTTTTTTTTCCCGGTCATGTGGGCACGTGCATAATTACCTTCAGAGAAGAGTCCGCCGCCGCAGCAACAGCAGAGTGAGAAGCACCGGAGAGAAGCGGGTGAGAGGGAAGCCAACGGCTGCCAAACGGAGTCTTTGTGGAGATTCTAGAAATCCGAGAAAGTCCACGATAAATTAACATCCTTTATTTAATTAATTAATAAAAAGAACAGCGGCGTAGATTTAAGATTCGAGAGATGGTTTTGGGTCGGTCAATGAGAAAGTCCAAGCACATAAGGGGGTACCAGCAGCAACCGACTGCCGAGGGGTTTTAGTGTTGATTTGTTTAAGATAGAAGGGCCATTTATTTTCCTTTTTATTTATTATGCTCTGTTTCGGTTCGATTGATGGCGCCGGCCAAGCACAGCCTCATATAATTATAAGCAGCTTTTACTAACCCCCCTTCTTTTTTTCTGGACAGTTTTCTATTTATTTTGATTAATTATTTATAAAAAAAAATATTAATTACCAAAAACATTATATTGGAAACAAGTGAACCTTCCCACGTAATAAACAAACTTATAATAAAATATTCATCAATCGAACAGTATTTATTTTACAATTTTATGCATTAGTAATCAGTATTTTTTAAAAGAAAGTTATATGCAATTGATGAGTAATCATATCGCTTATTTTAAATAATTTTGGTTATTATTATTATTTCGTTTTGGAACATGAAAAAATGATTGCTACCTTTTTTTTTAAAGTTTAACGAACTTTTCAACAAACATAATTCAGCAGACGAATAGAACACATCAGACAAATAGAACACGACTTGTAGCCTCAAGTCAAAACATTCAATCTTACTATTAAAATAAATATATAATATATGCGACTTTTCGGATGATGGAACAGCGTATCAATTATAAAAATTGTAGCAGCAACATTCTGCGCATTGTAATAATTTCGGACAAGAATGTAAGCAAATAATACGATGAGTTGGTAAGCAAATAATTCACTTATTCCTTGTGATGATTTTCTGAGTGATGTGTACAAGTGCTGTCCTTGCGTTCGTAGCATCCACATCATGAGTTTCAGGTAGAGAATCAATGGCTGCAGCTGCAAGGCCGGCATGCTTCACGGCGAACTCCATTGTCCTTTGTATTCCACGGCTCTTGCCTAGGTATCCAAGGATCTGATGAAATAACAAATATGAACGTTTACATGAGAACCGACGAGGCATTGAGAAGCTTATGCGTATCTTGTGATACCTTCCAAAGGTATCTAAGAGATGAGTATATATAGCTAGCACAATGCACATATTGAACCTCACAGCTAGAAGCCAGAAGGACAATGTAGGGCATTACTGACATAACACGCCAATGATACAAAACTTACAACATCAACATTGCCAGGGTTGTCAAAGCTGCTGTTAACAAAAGCACCCAATTGAGGGAACTCTTCCATTGCAAACAATATTGGAGCCGTTATAATTCCCTACAAAAGCAATCATATTTTTCACAAAATCATAAGTACTTTACAATATAGAAAGACTAATAAAATGCTAATCAAGAAAGAAATGATCTGCAATCCGCAAATACTCTGACCCACGATCAGTCATAGACTACAAAAAGTTTATATAAACTACAACTGAGTTAGACTGTAAACACATCAGAATGGATATATCTTCTTGAACTCTTTGGAAAATTGTCCCAGGGATATGGAAACCATGCGCCAACAAATTTTCAGCATAACAGAATTTCTATAGTCGACTATATGATCTTCTCCCACATAATCAAAATACATGCCAGTAAAAATAGAATGAGAGTATCAGCAGAAAGACAATGATTAACATCCATGTAATTTGTAGCCACCTTTCTATTGAGTTGGGTAAGATATCAAAGATGCTTTCTTTTATCATAAAATATGAATTTTAGCTTGCCTGTGACTTCAGAGAAATATACATTCTGAAAAATATAGCAGACTATTTGACAAGATTGTCTACAATCTATAGGTACTCTTCAGTGACATGATATTAATCTCAAGTACCATTATTCTTTCCATGATATATAACATTAAGATGAGTAAATTACATTCCGTAGGTCAGTTAGAGGGGCCTTTCCAAGGGAAGCCAATGTGCATGTGAAGTCAAGAATGTCATCTATCAGTTGATATGCCAATCCCTAGAAGAGTTGAAATAAAAAAGATAATCAGCCAAAAAGTCATATACACAGAAAATGAACCAGTCATTAACAGTTAGATTAGGCATGGTAGGGGGAATCAAACTGAGGCTTGCTTTAAATGATTCTCTGATATTTCAGTTTAAGGTTGTCAACTAATCATGTTGCAAGAGTAAAGAAGTTCGCAGATACAAGAACTATCAACTTCCTCAATTCACCATGTAGTGATCAGAAACAAAGTTGACAATGCACCAATAGCAATAAAAGCCATTGAGCCACACCCATCTACATTTACTCCACAATGGATTTAGTTAATCACTTAAAATAATGTCAACAGAAGAGAATTTAATTCAGGGAACCTAGAGAGGAAACAGAGATGTCAAAGATTCATATCAAAATGGGCCATCTGTTCAGATTTCAGTTTGTGGTTCCTTTCTACCGACCAGACCATTGCCAGCAGCAAATGTACGAAGACAATTTTATAGTCCACTGCTGCTTGTTCTTTTGTCCTTATCGAAGACTATTTTTTAATTTAAAATTGATAGAGAGAATGTTCCTTTTTGATTTAAAATTGATAGAGAGAATGTCGACATTTAAACTTGAAAAGATTTACATAGAACTTGCCATTTACAATGATAATGTAGCCAATAAAAGAACTTTGGGATATACAAACCAGGTTTTTGCCATACTCGAAGGCCAATGTAGCAACTTCTTCTCTTTGTCCTGAAAGATAGGCTACTGCCTTACAACTGTTTGAAACCAATGCTGCTGTCTTGTTGTATGTCTTTTGCATATAACATTCCATGCTGCAATTAC
Organism: Murraya koenigii; assembly: GCA_025617385.1. Lineage (NCBI taxonomy): Eukaryota > Viridiplantae > Streptophyta > Magnoliopsida > Sapindales > Rutaceae > Murraya > Murraya koenigii. Next base: position 31,209,401 of record CM046815.1, read on the forward strand.
AAAAAATCATTTTCACATTATTAACTGAAAACATAAGGATTCTGGAGAAGCCAATCAAGATCCCAACAAAATGCAAAGTAACAAGCCACTAACATTGGATTGCATAATAAGGATGCAAGATATGCATGCCTCATTGTCCAACTTTAAGCATTCTCATGGATAATCTATACTGAAATTTTATGGAATGCATGCCCTGTAATCCACACTTCGAAATAATAAAAACTGTTACTAATTACAACAAAAATCAATGCTAGATTGCTAGTTTTCTAGGTGATTTGTTCCAATCTGACACTAATTGAGTGAATATGATTTTAAAAGCCAACCCAAACCCAAACTGAGCTTCAACAAGTTAAAATATATAGCCACACAATCTGAAGCTCCAGTTGGCCAAGATTGGGGCTGATATCTTGCATCTTCTATTGATCTACGAAATTTCCAATCCAACCTGGTCTGTTAGAATTTTTGCCATAATGACAAATGTACATTGGAAGAGAAACAAAATTCATGGAAGAAGCAGAGAAACAGCTGACCTACAACGCTGCTCAGATGTAGCAGTCATTTGCACGGTTTCAACACTGACAAAATTCTTTGACTAATAGAACAAGCAGAATCAGAAATCAAATATATAAAATTACAAAAGAAAAGAAAAAAGGATCGCTAACTCAAGAAACAAATATTAGTTCCAACAAAACAACTTAGTCTGTTAAAATATTAGACTCATCAAAAAGGATTTGGCCAAGTGCTGTAGCCATTAGTGATACAACCTACCAGCACATAACAATTTTGCATAATGTAAGATGAACAAAGAAATAGAAATTTGTGTAAATTCTGCCGATATTTAGTTAATAAATTTATGACTCTAAAGAAAAAAGTCGATGTGCCTACTATAGTGCCTTTCTTTCTATGTCCCACTGCCGAGTATTGAACTGGACTAATACATGGTGTCTGATAAGAAGAATATATCATCAATTACATGATAAGCAATACAATTTCAGTCGGTACAATTTTTATAAAAAAATGTACAAGATCAGCTAGTACAATTTCAGGACATACCCTTACCAGGCAACGCATATGAATGTGGACAGCTGGAAGGAATTAATAAAGGAAGACGCTAGAACTCAACAATGTTTTGTGAACATCAATTTCATTGGCTAAGTGAATGTGTGCTGTGAGAGGGTCCTATTTACCAAGAAAATAAGCAGAGAAGCATGATCGCTTGTTGCTGACATTGCAAAGTTTTTCCCAGTCTAGAATTCTATGTTCAGAGTACATATGTATAAAATTACATTACCTCTGTGTGTTTCAAAGAAGCAAGAGCAACAAAAGCTCAAGAAATGAGAAGATCTCCTGCTAAAATTGATAACTGCATTATTGGTGAACAAGAAAATATCAAAAGGATATATAACCTTCCATGGCTATTTTTATATAAGCACGACAAAAGTGCTTAACTTCTTATATAAAGAAAAGGACTGTGTTTACATGTAATTGAAAGCAAGTAAAATCAGATGCTTATTAACAGGTAGAGGCAATAGCATTGTCCCAATATTTAAGTCCCAATTTGAGTCTCAACTAATATGGCATTCATCCATGAGAAGGTGATTAAGTAATTTTACCAGCTATAAAATTCATCATCTAATAGATAAGTGCTACATAATATTGAGACTCAAGTTGGGATTCAAATGTTGGGATCTCTAACATTATTGTCTGTCAAAACTTACACAGTACCATAAAATAAGTAATGTTTTGTTACATAACAAGTACATATAGTCACAGATCAATGAAAAATTTCACCCCAATTTTTTCTTGAATGAGAAGGAAAAAATAACAATACAAGGAACAAGAAATCTATTAGAAGAAGTATTCAATTGAAAACAAAATAAAGAAAAGGTTCAGTTACCTTGTCGCCCCTTACGGAACTTAGTGAACCAATTCCACGTCTTGTATCAGCATCATCCAGGACATCATCATGTATAAGGCTTGCAACCTAAGACTAGGAGATGACTAAATTAGTCTAGTTGTTGTTATGAAGAAGTTTATTGACATGAGAGCAAGACTGTACTGAAGATAAAAATCAGATGATTGAAGAGAAAAAAAAACCTAACTGACATGGATCATCTCTGTGATCTCAGCTATGCACTGTTGTCTCCTACGTAGATTGAGTATTAAAGTGTTTCCTACTACATTAGGAGGTAATTCAGGTGTACACACATTCAAAGCTGTTGTCATTAACAAAATGACCTGCATGCATAGTATTCGTAAAACGCATAGAAGCAAAATTAAACTTGCAGCCAAAGAAAATGATAAACCAGAACCAGAGAACGATATAAACATCTAATATAGCATAGGAGCATAATAATTTACCGTGGGGCACAACTTCTTTCCTTCGACCCCCTCTTTAAAGAAGTACTCAGCAGCTGAGGCAAGCTTAGGGACCTGCAACATAGTATTAAATGAATCTGAAGCAATCTATGAAAAATTTTAAAAAAGAAAATAAATAACATGTTGTCTATCTACAAAGACAAACTACTAGATACCTCAGCAACCACCATTGAGCGTAAACTCGTAGAAATAAGTGATAGTTCATCAGCAACAAGTGGAAATGGATCAAGATGTTTCTGAAATAAAGGAGCTAATAAATAAAGTGATATTCTCATTACTGTTAATTAATAAGCTTAAAATTGAAAACATTATTAGCATTACCTTGTTCTCATTGGAATTTCTGAATTTGGGTTGATAACTATATCGACGATGAGACAGAAACCATCGGCAAATAGGCAAACTGTTTCTGGGAGTTGTTGCAGCAATTCGATAAACTAGTTGAGAGAATAACATATTTGAGAGAACCAACAGATTTCAGTTACAGAGGAACATCATCATCTGAATCTGACCCACGCTATGTATTAATTACAGGTCAGATTGTTTCTCTTTAATGCCGGTGAAAATTTCACTCAAATATAATAATAATGCTGTAAACATTAAACAGAGGGAGAGCTAAAAAGGGCATGCTAAATGGATCTTACATCCCTTACAATATAAAATAAAATATATTATTTTCGTACTAAAAGTAGAGGGTAAAAGGCAGTTTTGTTTATTTTTTTATTTTATATTAAATTAGATAAATTGTTGACTGTTGACTGTTGGGGTGCCAGAAGTTTGTTACCATTTGCCAACGACGTTCTAAAATCTAAACAGTAATTTATAAGGATATATCTTTAGTAATTTATACGGATATATCTTTAAAATATCTTATTTATATCTTTAAAATATACTCTCGTACTTTAAAATTACTCATATATACATTTTTTTTATGTATAATTATTGAATTATCCAAATTAAAAACTTAATTTTTAAAATCAATCACGAGCAAGTTGAATATACAATGCCCAATTTTCATTAACATTGATTCATGCTTAAAAGATTAAATTTAGTTAAAATAAGAAAAAAGCTCATACTGAACTAGTACAACTACCACCACCTGTGGCAGTTGTTGCTGGAGAAAGCACTAATTAAATTTTTACTTGGCAAGAAAAATATGTCATTTTTTAAGTTCAAAATCATCTAACTTGAGTTCCTCTCTTGAAATGTCTTATTTTTTCATTTTAATCAAAACCTATTTTTTGTTTTCTTTAATTTTTTGATTGAGTGTAGACCCTTGATTGATTTATCTATTTCGTGGGTCTGCAGTGAATGGGCTATTCACTGCTGCTGTTCTAGGAAAGGCCAACAGCTATGTTGTTTGTTGTTGCTATTGCAGTACCACAAATCCTATGCTTTAAATAGAAATTCACTTTTCCAGGTAAGATGTTATTAAGTTTGTTATTAATTAAATGTTATGTTCTTAGAATTGTAAAGCAAAACATGAAGCAAAAAGTGGTAATGCAAAATTGATAATCATAATACAATTTTTTTAGAGAATTAATAAATTAGCTAGCATTCTCTTCTTATTTGTAGCTGCCACTCTTCTCATAATAGTAATAAGAGGTTGCACCATAAAGCACTGCCAATGTTATAGTTTATGCATGCATTCTAGCATGTATGAGCCTAAGACTTGGCTTAAGAGGAGTTATGATTTTTGTGTAAGCCAATAATACCCCAATTAGTGATGCCCATGTTGCTTCTGTAAAATTATCATATATATATATTCATTATTAACTAACTTTAATTATTATTTAATTAGCAGTAATATTACAACTTACTATTATAATTTACCAATGCTAATGAGGTTGTAGTTAGATACCCGGGATTAAATAACCTATATTTCTATTCTTGAGAACTTGAATAAAAAGAGTTCGGATGAGAATGGAAAGCAAAGCCTATTAAGTTTAGTACTTATAGATATAAAAGATTAATTAAAGTGATGTCGAGATAAGTGCTTTCAGATTTTTAAATCCCTGGATTAGACTAATTATAATATATTCATAATTTTTATTTTTATTTAAGGATTTTACTACAGGACTTATTGGGGTAACATTACTGAATATAAATGTATATTTACTTGATTTTTTAAACTTTTAACTTATTATTGTCTGCTTTAGTGTTTTGAACATTTGTCATAAATCGACAATTTCGTTGGTGATGTTTTTTTTTTATTCAAACAATCATTCTATTAACCATCTAGGACATATAATCACCTGGAAAAAAACAAGTTGTTGCATGGCATTTGTGTTGTTGCCTCCATAATACTTGTATTAAGGCAGAAGATATGAAAGATGGGCTTTGAATTTAATGAAACCTGCTTAATGCTATGTTAAACCACTATAAAATTCTTATTTTCTTTTATTGCTGGCAGTTTTTTATACCTTAAGAAATGATACGAAAACTACTTGAAAGAGTGTCGAATAGACTAAAGTCTCTGTTAGTCTCTAACAACTAGAAAAAGAATTTGTAAAGTTTAAAACAAGAGCAACAGATAGCTTCCCAAGCCTTGACAGATGTTAATGACAAGATGAACTTACTCACTGACTTTAAAACCTAGGTCCATCAATGTACTCATATTTTAAATTGTTGCCCACTGATTTATTATAGTTTTATTATGCAGTTCTTTGACATGCTATTTATCTGCCTTGTTGTTGTTTTGCTATGTATTATAGTTATTTATATATCATGTGGCAATGCTACTATACTTTTTATTTTTTTTGTTTATAAGTCCTTTAGAAATTATTTTAGTTCATGATTATGGTCAATAACTTTTGATTGAAAGGTTTGCTTATAGCTTCATTTTCTACTAAGGCAAATTATTTTAGATCATGGTCATTTTTTATTACTTGTTTGTAAATCCTCGTAAATATATTTTCTTCATATTTCTTATGCATTACTTCATTTTGTAGTGAGGCAAAGAATCATTTATGGCTTACATATACGACTGCAATCATATAATTAATATATTTTATAACTAGTATATCATATAACTTTTTTAATTGGTTTAGAATATATTATTATACAACTTTTTAGTTGTATTCATATTATGATTCAAATTTTTTTGTATTTATATAGATGGAACCAAAATTCAAGAAATTTAATTATTTCAAAGCAAAAATTTTTAACCGATTCTCACTAGATGTAGTTGAGAATATCAACAGAAAACCCTCAGATCAGCAGAAAAGTATTTTTAAGCATTCTTGTTTTGGTCATTTTTTAGATGTGCAAGAGTTAAAGTTATCTTCTCAGTTACTCTAAAACATATCATTAAGGGAAATCAAATTAAATGAGAAGGCAATATAGTTTAGGATTGAGCAGAAAAATATTTGGTTATTAATAGAGGGGTTGCATTGGTAACAAGATTGAATTACAATCCATCTTACATGCCCAATACTGAAAATATTGATAATGGTGAGATAATAGTTGATGACTTCTTAAATGAAAATTATGCAATCACAACAAAAGAACTCTGTGAAAAATTCATGAATGTTAATTCAAATGATTATATGAAATGGTCAAGCTCGCCATATTATATTTTGTAGAGTCGGTATTACTTAGAAAAGAGAACAAAAAATATGTAAATGAAACTCTTGTATTTATTGTGGATGATTTTAACGAGTTTAATGAATATCCATGTGGACTCTCTTCTTTTAAGATGACCATTGAGAGTCTGAGAAAAGGCGAACCGTGTAGCTAAGCATAAGAAGCAGTCCAATATGGATTGGAAATATAAAGAAACAACTTATAGTATCTATAGGTTTCCTTACAGTTTTCTGGTAGCAAAACTAAATTAATTAGTATAGGACGTTCTCTTAAACTTCTCATTCATCTTGTGCACCAACAGGATAGATTGTTTTTACATATACTGAAATCCATGCTTCACTTGAATAGTAATGAGAACGTATAGCATATACAGGCAATGTTTGTCGATATATACATACAGATAATGAATGTTCACAAGGTAGCTGATTAAGTTGAAATTCCCAATAATTATATGTCCTCTAAAAAATGTTAACATGACCATCAAGGTCACTATTTTTAACAATACACTCATACATATTTAATGCCACCACTTTAAATGTACGAGAATTTTTTTATTTTTGTAACAACTCATTTTCAGTCTATTTTGTTAGTCGAGTGTGACAATTAATTGCCTCATCTTTCCTATTACAAAACTACACTCGAAACCTTATCAATGATCGAATCTAATAAATTATGAATGGGCAATTGTAAAAAATTTTTAATAACAGAATTTATGGATTCGGTTATGTTGGTTGTGATAATACTATAACGCATTCTGTTAAAATAAGAACAAGCCCAATTACCATAGCCTACATTAGAAATATATTTTGTAACTATTTCATCGACCTTTTATATCTCATTCATAAAGTAGTTAAAATACTGTAATTGATAAGCCTTTGCAGCTAGTTCAATAATTGCACTAACCTCAATTTCATTAAACTTAGCCCGTAAGTTTTGCTTCAAGTGGTGTGGACAAATACCATATGCAGTAACTAAGAATGCAATGTTAACATTTTTCTTTATACTTGGGTGCCGGTTAGAAATAACCACCAAATCAGAAGCTTCATTTATTGCTTCCTTTAACTTCACTAAAATGTACCCTCATGAGGCATCATTCTCACTGTCACCGATACTAAATATAACTGGATAAAGTTGATTGTTACCATCAAGTGCTATCGCAATGAACAAAGGTCTTTTAAATTTTTCATTCAAGAACGTGCTATCAATTACAATGACTAGCCTTATTGATGAAATGAGTCCTTGTATACAACTCCCAATTGCCATAAAAATATATTTAAAGTTATTTGCATGGTTAACTTCAAGAAATGTACGGGTACATGAATTTCTCCATTGCATATTCTCTTTCTATGCTTTATAGTAACTCATTTCATACCTAAATTGTTTCTGAAAATCTTCTCTAATATCACTAGGCTTGTATGAGGACGAAGCACCATCATACTTGTGAAAAATCTTTTGTTAGACAAGCTTGAATGAAGCATGACAATAATCTCTCTTATGAACATCAAATGTGTAAGTATGGATGCTATAGTACCTTCTGATTTCAAACGTATTCGAACTTCCAAGTTGGTAGCCCAAAATCTCCACTTACAATTATCATTAATACATGTAACATCAAGTATGTTTTTCTCTTACTTGAAGGTTTTAAATTCAAAATTTTTCTTCAAAGCTTTTATAGAAAGCACTTCTTGCAACTTTTTTTTCGAACTAAATAACTTTTTCCCAATTAACCCAGTATTATCACGAAAAACTTTTATGAATGGCGAGTTATTACTGTTCGAGTGTGAGTTGTCTTTGTCTAATGAATTACTGCATACAAATAAATTGACTATAGGCATATATCTAGCATTAGGTGGCAGGAAACTCACATTACAAAATTATACATCCCCTATTGTTGGATCACTAACTGTTGTCTTATCAAAATCATTATGGACACTAACATTCACATATTCTAAATTTAGCCCTCTTATATCATTAGGTTGTGTTTCAGGAACAAATCTGAATATTGATTGATCTTCAGCAACAACATCACTAAGGCTTAAACTTTCACCTCCAACACATGGTTCGATAGGTTTTTATAGATAGCCACATTGTCCAAAGATAAGGCCAACATCAGCAATAGGAGTAGTCAAACTCTATTTTCGCTTGTATATAATATAAAAAGGAATCTTAAACTCTGCTTCACTAATTGTTTCTTCCAAAAAATAATCTATATCATTATCAGTCATAATTGAAATAGGCGGCATTAGAACGAATGTTTTCAACTTGAATTTCATTTTAATGTCAAATTTAGAAATATCTATGTTGATAACCTAAGATATTCTTTCTATTAATTGTGAATATATTGTAGAACGGGACACCATAATTCCTCTTACTTCCGTATCATTAAATCTATAATGGTTGTTTTGCTTAATCTATTCACCACAAAATATGATAGGCACGCGTATTAGAAGTCATTTCTTATAATAGTACAACACACAATGAAACAATAAATAAAATTAAATAAAATTAAAAAAGGCATATAAAATAGTTGAAACCCTGCTCATTCACACCCATGTAACTTATTAAAATACATACATACATACATACATACATACATATATATATATATATATATATATATGTATGTATGTATGTATGTATGAATGTATTTCACTAATACAATCACACTTGCAAGATTGCAGTCGTGTAAAATTCGCAAATACACAACTGTAGTCGTATAAATTCATTTGTGCACGACATTAATAGTGCAACTTATTGAAATACACGAATGTGGTTGTGTAAATTCAAAAACACAAGACTACAATCGTGTACAACGGGTGTAAAATAAAAAATTTTAACACATTTCAATTAATGTAACTAAAAAATCCATCACATAGCAGTCATATGATGCAAACGTAATAAAAATGTGAGTTGTTTTGTTAATTATCACAACCCAATCAAAGTCCTAAAAATATTATAATATTAATAGAAATGCATAAATAACACAAAATAATATATAAAGTTTGAAATACATTATTCATTGGATGAGTAATACACATAATTGCTAATCAAATCTCACTATATTAACTGTTATAACTCTATTTCGAGAATATATATGTGAAGAGTGAAATATTGAGTGTCATAGATAATAAGTTTGTTTGTGTAACTTTATATTTTCTTATAAGGATAATTTAAACAATATATACACTAAAATAACATATTTATATCATTTTAAATTATGTGGTACACATACATAAATACCCTACTTTTAGAATATATTTAATTAAAAACCCCAATCTGTAAATATATACATAAATGTTCTTGCACATTAATTTGTGAAATTGCGTAGAATTATAGATGTATCCCACTATTTTAAATAATCATTAATAATTTTTATTTTTTTGAAAAATTGAAAGTCTGACAAATCTTTCTAAATTTATCAATATTACGTACATCCTTCTTTCTAGTTTATTATGTATTTACACAATTTTTATTTTATTTTATTTTTTTATTATTATCATTATTATTATTATTATTAGCCACCAGTGGAAAAGTGTTCAGTTACAAACTGGGGATGAGAGAGCAGTTATGGCTTTTCAACGTAATTCAAGAACCCAATGAAAATTGTTCTACTTCTATAGTTCTATACCATGTAATTATAAATTTCAATAAACCACATAAAACCCAAATTGTCTTTACCTTCAATTACTCAAAACACTTTACAAGTTGCAACATAAAAATTATCAAAAGTAGTGGCAGAGGTTGCAGGAGTTATGGTCATCCCTCTCCTGGCTTTGGCTTTAACAACTCATTGAACTCATCATCAGTGGTCTTAAGCATGGCAGACAAAGACAATCTCGCCTCATTTTGCAAAGCTTGCATATGCCTAGGCTTAATCCTCCTTTCCAAGCTAAATGCAAAGTACTGAGGAAATTCCTTCAACTCTTCCAACTTTCCCTTCATCTCCAGATTGAAGTACTCAAACTTAGGCTTGAAGTTATTCTCAATACTGAAAGTAAACAACCCAGGACACCTCAAAACCATAAGCACAGCCTCATCTTTTGAGAACCCAATACTCTCTAAATATTTAAGCTTAGGTATCAATGTGTTTTCCACATTGGAAACCAACAAAACTGAGTCTTGATATGCCAATGCATTTAAATCCTTGAACCCAAGTCTTTGAAGATAAAACAAAGCTGGTTTGAGCTGGTCTCTGGCACTGGAAGTTAGCAATCTTGGGCACTTGTTGATCACTTTCCTGAAGTTGTGTTCTGGGACATTTAAGTCATGTGAGAGGAAGTTAAAAACTGGTTCCAAGTCAGTTTTGATGTTGGCAGTAAGCACTTTTGGGCACATGCCAAAGATTCTTGGCAAATCCTTTTGGAGACTGCCTTTGGATTGGAGAAAGGAGATTATGTTCTCAATGGAATTGAGGGAAGCAGAGTGAAGGGAAGGGTTGAGGGAAAGTGCTTTGCCTGAATCAACACCCATGATTTCAAGGCATAGGATTTTTTCTTTGATTTGGAAGGAGAGGTTTGCATGAGTTGGTGGGTAGAGTGGGTGATTTTGAAGAAGACTTTTGGGTTTTGTTGATAAGTGAATGTTTAGTTGCTGGGAATTTGAAGGATATGATGATGACGTTGGTGATGCTGTCTGTGAAGAAATGCAGAGAGAGCGCAATGCTGTTGCCGGTGATGCAGTTGGCATGGTGGACGAGGAGAAAAGAGAGATAGGCGCTGTTTCATAATCTCATCTAAATGGGGCTTATATGTATATGTGGCAATCAGACGTGGCAGTTTCATAACAGTTGATTGGCCCATGTTGAGATTTTGTGGATGATTTGGGTGAAGATATTGAGCGGAGATCCTGCGCCTCCATCGGTCAGCCATGCTCGTGTTCCACTGAGCCAGCAAAACCACACTACTATGGAATTAACTCAACGGCCCTTTCAATAAGCCTGCTAGTTTATAGATTCTCAATTAGCCCAATATCCAGATACAAACTTCTTTTTTGGGCCCATGCCAGTAGTGGTGACACCCCCCCTTGTTTGTTTTTCTGTTAACCCCTGAGAGAGTTGGCAGCCAGATGTGTTCTTTTTACTTGCTTTCAGTTCATGCGAGATCAATCGACGTGTACAATAAGATTTTACTAATTAGGGCAGAAAGGATTATATCTCAACAATCATACGGAATGATCACATGCATAAAACTTCAGCCGACCGAGCATGAATCCTCCAGACATTCTACCAACACAGTAACAATTGCGAGCAATATTTATTTCTGCCAAACCATCATCTTGTTAGGTGAAAAGTGCAAGGCTGAGAGGCTAAAGAACGCATCAATGAAAAAGCTGGAAGTGAGATGCATATCTACAGTCCCTCCTCATTGCTTCATTGTAAAAGAAACAAAAGCAAATACTTATTTTCCAACTCTAAAAAAGGCTAAGTTAAAAAACTGAAACTTATATCAGATTAAAGCGGCAGCAGTAGTCGAGCTGAACCAGACGCCAACAAATTGATTTCTTACAATTATTAGTTGTCAATATGTTCAACCTATAATCTGACCAAACAAAAGTTGAGGTAATTTATCTCAGACGTTGTCACAACTCCGTAGCTAAAATTATTAATCACAAAAGGCAAACTCTTTAAAGAAATCATACAAGAGATCTATAAGTTATGTTGAAATAACAAGCATCTTCTTCAATTGCTTAATTATCCTGTCACAAAGAAAAAGAAACCTTTAGAAAGGTCACTGCCAGAACTTTCCCCAGCAGCAGCAGCAGCTTTCGTGGCAACCAGAAATCATTTTCTGATTTGCTTCCAACTTGGATTGCCATTTGACTAACACACACATTGGCATCAGAGAATACACGGTTAATCAGCATCACTCATTGGAAAAAAATATATATAAAGAGAAAGAATGAAAGAAATAAACACATAAAAGCAGATCAAGAGAGGTTTTCTCATAAATCCCTATTGAGGTACGCAACAAGCAAGAACTGGATGACAATGTCCGCTAACCAGACCTAAAACAAATCAATATATGCATGAAAACACCAACTCGCACGCACAAATGCAACTCAGTTTTCCCCGGTAGACAAAAACAGCCAAATAAGTTATGCATGTTGGCTTCCGCAATCCCACCACTAAATCTCTAAAGCTCTTTATAAACAAGTGCACTAACAGATGTTAATTAAAAGGACAAAAAGTTGTAGAATGGACCAGTATTGCACATAAGGGCATCAGAAATTTTATCTTAGACCATAAGATGTCCGTGAATCTAATTTTCAGAAATAAATAATTACTGTAATCAAAAAGCTAAGGGTTGAAAAGTTGCATAAATCATGAGGTGCATTGCAGCAGATAAGACAGTCTTGATAGAACATTTTGAACATTAGAAAAGAGTGAAGGAATGATGAGCAAAATTCTGTTTCATTCTATCGCGGTGCCATTCCATTAAGAAAGAAGCATGACTACAGGAAGCAAAAAGCATTTTCTGAGAAAAATCAGAAATATCTACTTACCACAAGCTGCCATTAACTTACTCGTCGAGGTTTGATTTTTAATGCTGCCCATGGCTTTTGCTCATGGAGTGCCGTCGATGGAGCTTTCGACCAGGAGTTTGGTGATCATCCTACAAAAGTAATAATAGACAATTCAGATAACTACTTACTTGGTATACAATTGTGAATCAAACTCAACAACAAGACCCAGGAGAGGCAATTCCAATTTCCAAGTTCTTGGTTAAAATTAGTCTACCAGTATTTTTGGGTCATGGACAACAAAGAAGGAATTACTTAAAAAGTCAATGCATGGAAAGAACAAAATGCCGGATCGGGTACCACTCCGGCCCCGCTTCGCTTGACTAAAGACATTTCGATAATAGAGATCACAACCTTATATAAAGATGCAGCTGATTCAGACTGTACTGTCTGAATAGGAATATGCCCCAGAGACCGCAGAGTGTCCAGTGCATCCAAGGTCAGCTGCCACCCACAAAGAGCAACAGCATTAGCACTGTTGCTAGAACCAGAGCCATTACAGCCAGCAGCAGCAACATTTCCATTCACCCAGGGGCAGAACTGGTTGTGATTGGCAATGGGATCAAACTCTGTAGCTTCTTCATAATTGCTTTCCCCTTTTGGAGGCCCTGAAAGTCAAGAAGTGTCAGAATGCGTCATTAATGACACAGATAGTCGGGAAGTGGGGAAGGAAGACGAGTAACAAATTCAAAGTTTCAACAGTCATGCTTAAGTAAACATAAACATGAAATTAACGGAAACAACAAAAAGGGGTGGGGAGAAATGGAAGCTATAGGAAAAATGCTCACTTTCTTGCCTCATGATGGGTGTCGATTAGTAATGAGTTTAAGGATTTTCCCTGCATTTTTTTCTTTTCCAAGAACATAGGGATGTGACCATTACATTCCTTTTTTTTTTTTTGTAAGAAACTCAAAAGTGCATTAATAATGAAGATTTGAGACAGTGGGCCAGCTATTGTTACATGACTTTATGTTTTCTGATGAGGAGTTGTTTATTAGCTCCTACTCAGGATTACTGGTCAACTTTTGTGTATGTCATCTCTTCTGTGTTAATAACCTTGATTATTTCTAATCAAAAGAAAATTAGCAGGAATAGGGAAAGGAAACAGGATAGTTTTATGTCACTGACTTTACTTCAAATTGTCCTGCATCTGATTCTACATTCAAGACCCTGGTGTAGTTCTTGCCAGCAGTCTTCCTCCTCCAAGGAGAATGATAGAGAGAACAAGGAAGGAAAATAAACGTAAATCGTAAGTTGAAACCAATTGCCTTGACCAATAAGATCTTATATCATGAGTTTTTTTTTTTTGGAAGAATATCATGAGTTATTTATTCAATTAATTGATTTATTTATTTAATTAATTGGTCATTTCATCATCCATAAAAAAGCTAACAAGGAAACAAGAATAATAAATACTGAAAAGAGAAAGATATGATAGCCTAGAAAACAGCAAAGTATGCAGAAATTACCTATCCCATTAGCAACTGCATACTCTGGGTAGGGACAATTGTTTGTGGATGATGATTTGCCAGTCTTTGTAACCTCATTCTTAGTTGTATTGTAGCCAGAGTAAATATTAGCATTACAAGAAAGAGAAGGATGAGCACTAGTATCCTGTGCTATCTTGCAATTCTGACTTATCTTTTCTCCACTTTCTACTGATTCTGCCTTGGCAGAACCATCAATTTTCGAACCACTATCAGCCCTTCCAACGGATCGAGACAGCATCTCTTGGCTATCACCATGTGGATCCTCCCTATTAACTTCATCAGGGACAATCTCATCCATTGACCCAGGATCTGGAGCAGATTCACCTGTCTGACCCTGATTTTCATTATCTTCAATTCTTGGTTCCACATCACCCACCACACTATCTGCTCTATGGACAGAAACATCAGCACCATGAATTTCAGCTTCATGGCTTGCACACATACCAACACTTCCCCCACTAATTCCAAAACTAAAACCATCCCTCGCTTGAGCTGTCACAGTTTCTGCATTGAAAATTTCTTCACCATCATTATTTGTACTACTGATGCCCATTTCTCCAGGGACTACTTCAGTGGCTCGCCGAGAATAGATACTCTGCTGAGCGTGATTACTATTATTCAATTCTGATGTATCATTCATGTCAAAAAACCCATATGCACTAGAAGATGGAAAATTAACATCGTCAACACCCCCAGGAGAATTTTCAACACTTTCCATAGAGTCATCATCAGCACTGTGACAGACAGTATCCATGGCAATGACTGAAGAAGCACGTGTTGAGTCTCTAGTTGATACAACACCTATAACTTGGTCACTTCCCTGTCGAAATAAGGAGCCTCTGTTTCCATCTGCATGAATTTCTAGTCCCACTAAGTGGCTAGGACCAGCTCCAGAAGAGTCTCTCAGGTAAGGTGAACAATTTGAATCGAAAATATCCAATTCACGAGCACGTTTTGAAGGCCCAGCTGAATATTGTCTACCATCAGTAACTTCATCGCCATCACGATCAATGACGGTCCCTTCAACACTATCAGCCTGCTGCATCCTCAAATTGGGCCTGTCCTCTGAGCTGCCACCTATTTCATGACTCCGCTTACGAGAACTAGGGCCTCGCGATTCATATGATGCTGCACGATCACCAACCTCACTACCTGCTGGTTGCCCAATCATTAAATCCCTTCCCATGTCTGCGTCATGAACATTTTCAGACATTGCTGCCCTACCTGCCTGAGTAAAAGGCAACCCCCTTCCAATTGTCAGATTCAAATCAAATTCTGTATTTTGCTGCAGCTTCCCCTCATCTGTGGTTGCCACTTCATCACGGTCTTCTGTCTGTTCTTTCTCTGGATCATCAGCAGCAACCCAACCACTAATCCCACTGGCTGCACTTACTCCGCGAGTCATTCCCATTTTTTTGCTTGTATCAGGTATATCAATGTTGTTTGGAGCAAAACGAGCAGGTCGAGGAACTGTTAAGAAATCCAATATTCTCACTGTTGCACCACATAAGCTACAATCTAACAACGGAGACCTATATTCATGTCTGGACTCCACAGCAAACATTTTATTCTTTCCAGTATCCCTTTTGGCAGAGGCTGAGAGTGCATTTTTGCTTGGCCCTGGATCCTTCGTCAGCTGAACCTGCGCCTCGGTAGGACCAAAAGAACATCCATCTCTAGCTGATTGAGCAGAATGTTCTTCACAGTCTTGAACATTAGGAAGCCATCTTGGTTCCCATCCACATAGACTTATAAGCTTCTGTGCCTGAAAAGGAAAATAAAACGTGGAAGTGACACATTAAGAAACAACTTTTTAGAGCAGACAAGCAAAGGAGTAAAATTACTAAAAAGAAACAGGCAGGAAAAAGAGCATTATTTATCTTACGCGAGAATACAAGTAGAAGGCTCCATCACGAGAGTTTTCAAGTTCAGGTATAAGTTCAGGTTTCATATCCACTTCTCCAACTATCAGATTCTGTGATTGGGACAGCAACCGATCAATCTGTGGGCCTCGAGAAACCCGCATGTGCTCAATTGCACAAGTAGCTATAACAGGAAGAGACTGAAACTGTAGGAGTCCATCACATCTGTCCTTATATCCACCAATTAAGGCAGACTGGGGAGTCGGAGGGAACTGCACCAAACTTTCTGGACAGCTGTTTCCTCTCCACGGACAATTGATATTGTGGCCATCATCCAGCTGCTTTGAAAAAGCTTGTCCAGCATCTTCAACTTGAATGAGACAATTTTTGCGGAAAAAAATTAAGAAACCAACTAGAAAAAGAGAAAAAAAGACCAAAGGACAAGCCTGCACATCAATCAAGAAGACATGCCTACACACGCACGCGCATGCACACACGCACACAGACACAGAAGCACAGATACTTGGAAATAGTATACGAAGAAATTCAGAAGCGTTATCTAGTCTTATATTTCCCATACACACAGACAAACAGTACGCACACACATATTCCCTTTGTGTACTTTCTATCCTACAACTTAAACTTCATAAAGCTATTCTTTGTAATATACTCAAGTAAAATAAGTCATTTCTTGACCACATCACTCTAAATCGTAACAATATCTTTCAAAATTCTTCCAAATTATTCTACAAAGGAGTAAAAAGCATAAAAGAATAAAAATACTTAAACTAAACTAGTTACCTTCAGCAGGGGTCCAGTTTGGAACGGAAAAAGAACTTAGGCATGCAGCACATGATTCACACGCAATTCTATCAACATCAATATTCATCCAACCTCTTTGGGCACAAGCCAAGGAGCTGGCCAGCTGCACGAAATTTTGAAAAGGGTATGTCAGATGCCCTGACAATTGTCTTAGGTCTCTGTCATTGCAAAATTGATATACCACAGAATCTAAAGAGTATACAATTTGAATTAAAGTAGGTGAAAATTTATAATGTCTGTGCAAAATTTTATATTCTTCTTATGTAATCTTTCACACTTGAAAGGGATATGATAGAAAGCAGAAATAATATATCAAAGTATGACATATTGCACATTTCCACCAGCTTGAAAAATTAAAAAGAGATAATGACATGTGAAATCGACAAATTTATTCCCATTCACTCGTTCAAGTTGTTTTGATAAACTTTCTTTTTAAGGACAAACATCACAAGCGAATATAAGACAGTAGAATGATCATTCATTGAACTAAATCAGGTCATTCAATAAGATCAAAGTGTTTGAGGAAAGAAATGGTAAAAAGTCATGCAGAATTCACAAGAAGATAAAATATCCACATTTATTTTTGAGACCTAACTTGCACATTAAGTTGGAAAAAACATACTGATAGAACATTTTGTTGAGATATTATCCTAGAAGGAGAGCTACTGCCTCAAGGAATTATTATTTTATTACACATGCAATAACCAGCCATAGAAACTCCTGCATCATATCATTTGATTTCATCAAATCTACAGTTTATATCTAATTTCCTGACGAAGGAATTGGAAACAAAAACTCCGATAGTTCATACAGCTTACTACTGGCCCATCTCATTTAAAGCTCCTAATGAAGTCATGATTCACAGAAATATGAGAACAGATTTAATATTACTAGTGCATGGTCACCTTGGGCTTTCCGAACCAATTTGAAGGCTTAAAAGTGGCCAGACGCCTTAGTAAATCCCCTCTCTCCCATGGTCTACATGAAGGTCTAGATGAACCAAGAATAGAGCCACCAACACTTGTGCTTAGTGATGTCCTTGGTGGCTGGGAACCAACACATGATACAGAAGCTGCTTTAGAATTATGCCCATGACCAGACCAATCTATACTGCCAACATTGGCTGGAGCAGCAGGAGAAGATGCCCCAGCAGAACTGAAAAATGCATTATAAGTTAGAACTTCTTCAGACAAATTATAATATGCGACAAAGTTAAAACCCTCACATCGGAGCACCTATTTTCTTTTTCACTTTCAATTCAAAGCAACCAAACAAGACCCACAACAACCACCATCCTGCAAAGAACACATGCAAAACCCAAAAACTCTTACCCGACAAACCAAACCATGAAAATTAAAATTATTTAAACAGTTCAAGATATCGGGATAGTAAATGCCCGCATGTGTTATCGAGAATAAACGTTCCAACACCATAATATTCCACATGTGTTATGGAGAATAAGCAGCATAAAGTTTTGAGTTTTTTTTTTTTAAAAAAAAAATTGACAATTTGCTTCCACTTTCTAACCAAGCATCCATAAACCTAACATAACTCCGCAAATTGACATGCACATTACCAAATAAAAACTCAAAACCAAAACCCTAATTTTCAAAACCCACAAAAAAATTAACCCCAAAAAACCCTAAATTGAGATCAGGAAGCTGCAAATGAGTGCAAGAAGCAGAGAAGTAATTAGGTACCTCGCAGCAGGAGTGGGATCTATAGTCCCGCCAGAGCTGATAACTTCTTCTCTCATAATTTTTTCTATTTCTTTTTTTTTTTCTTAATTATTTTCTGTTTTCTTGAGTGTTATTCGAAACAAGACTCGAACTAAGCTGGGGTGCCGCATTTTATAGCGACTGGCGAGAGCGTTGCGCCTATTGTCGTTAAGTCAAAGCTCCATGACGTTGTTGAGGAGTTGGGTTCAGCTCGCGCACGAGCCAGGCTTCCTCTTTTATTTTGTTTTATTTTTATTTTATTTTTACATTTTTCGAGATATTGAGTGGTAATTATTGAAAATATTAATAAAAATATTTACGTAATTTTGTTTGGGAGGTGAGATTGGAGTAATATTTATTTTTTATCTTAAATTTGAATGGGTCCGAATGTTATTAAAGTTTGAATAGATCTGAATGCATATGACTGAAAAATATGTTTATTTTTTATTATTTAACTTTTAAATATAAGTGGTAAGTTGTTTGGTTTTATAAACTCAAAACATCTCAATTCTAATATTTTTATACTTATGACCTTGAAAAATATTATATATACTTGAAGTTTAAATAAGTATAAATTTATAATATTTTATAGTACAATAGTTTTTATATATTATAAATATTTATAAGGTAAGTATTTGATATATAATTTATGAAAAATTATTTTGATAACATTATTTTTTTAAAATTTAACATAATATTTATACATAAGAGGTTATTATTTAATAATAAAAAAATTATTTAAAATTCAAATTAAATGTGCATTAATATAAAATATAATTTAAGATCAACTGAAATTATAATATAACATCTAATAGGTATGTAGGAAATAAATACATTTAATGAGATTATTTATGAGAAAAAATAATAATTTTTCATTCAGACATTTCATCATTCAAATAAAAGTCAAAAAAAAATTTTTTTTATTCATATAAAAATGTCTTACAATAAAACTTCATATACAAAATCAAACAAATCAAAATATCAAAACACCTTAAATTAAAATAATTTAAAACTTCAGACATAAAAACAAACAAGTTCTGAGAATCGAAGTCAAATTTTTTTTGTCTAGTCGGACAAAATTTTATATATTAGAGTGAGTAAAAATTAGGATGAATAGTTTTAATTAATTTTTATGTACAATAACTCAAGGGAAAAAAATATTTCGGTTAGGAAATTTCTATAAATATAAATATTATAAATTACACATAGAATTAGTAAATATAAAGTAAAATTAGTAAATTCATATAATATTATTAATTATTTAAAAAATTAATAAAATTTTTACATAATTTTAGTGAAAAATATTTTATTAATTTACAAATATATTTTTTTAATTAAACAAATAAAAAAAGTACTCATTAATTAAATAAAAAATGATCCTAAAACAAGTATAATAAAATTTAATAAACTAGTTTCACCACAAATTCTATAATCTATATTCATTCTATGACATTTGTTTACTTTATTTTCTCATTTTTTATAATAATATCTATTTATTACATAAGTTAATTAAGCACAATTATTTATTTTTATGTGGACCAAGTAAAAATAAAATAAAAAATATCCTTATATTAGACACATATATAATATATCAATAAAATTAAATCTCATTTTGAGTCTTATGCATACTTCATATAGTTTCAAACTTTTTATTTGTACTTATAAATCATTTACGATTATTGTTGAAAAAGCGTTGAAATACGCAAAATAACTTGGTCTTACAACAATTATAAAAGATATCAAAATCATTATTTTTTAAAATTTGATTTTGAGAATAAATTTCATCCTTAATAAACACATCGCATGTATTAATAAATGCAAAACCAGCATTATTCAATTTAAATAAAAAATTAATAAATATATTAGGTCATAAATATTATGATAAATTTTTATTTTACAATTATGAATTTTTTTTGCAGTAACTCTTATTTTATTTTTTATTAATAAATTTTAGGCATAATCTATAAAAATTATATTTAATTTTGCACTTAATATTTATTTGTTTGTTTTATGTTTTATTTATAAGTTTTCATTTTATTTACTAATAATATGTCAATTTACTAGTTTTATAATAATTTACTTATTTTACTTTTTTTTTACAAGTCTTATATTTTATTTCTAAAAATTATTTTGTATTTTACAATTAGTTTTAATATACTATTTTTATGTTATATTTGTAAGTTTTTGTTTTGTTTACCAATAATACATTTACTTATTTTTTTATCTTTCATTTACAAGTCTTATGTTCCATTTCCAAAATTTATATTTTATTTTACACTTAGTGTTAATTTAATAGTTTTATGTTATATTTGTAAATTTTTATTTTATTTACCAATAATACATTGATTTACTAGTTTTACATTAATTTGCTTGTTTTATTTTACACTTAATGTTGATTTACTAATTTTATGTTATATTTGTAGTTTTTATTTTATTTACTATTAATACATTAATTTATTAGTTTTATAGTAATTTACTTATTTTACCTTTTATTTACAAGTCTTTTGTTTTATTTTCAAAATTTATGTTTTATTTTATAGTTAATGTTGATTTACTAGTTTTAAGTTATATTTACAAGTTTTTATTTTGTTTACCAGTAATACATTAATTTACTAGTTTTATATTAATTTACTTATTTTATCTTCCATTTATAAGTCTTATGTTTAATTTCTAAAATTTATTTTTTATTTTTTACTTAATGTTTATTTACATATTTTATATTATATTTATAAATTTTTTATTTTATTTACTAATATTATCTCAATTTACCAGTTTTATATTAATTTACTAATTTTATATTTCATTTACAAATCTTATGTTTAATTTATAAAATTTATATTTTATTTTACAGTTAATGTTGATTTACAAATTTTATGTTTTATTTACATAATTTATGTTGAATTGTGGTATCAATGACGTAATATCAATCACGGTATTATAAAACGACCCTTCGAATTAGGTTCTTTATTTTTTTAAAAAATAAATTTATTAATTAAAATTTAAAAATAACTTAAATTATTAATTCATAAATCAATAATAATTTAAAAAATATAAAATCACAATACTAAACTTTTTTAAGTATTAATTAATTAAGGAATGATTAAATTAAAGAAATAATACTAAAAAAAATTAAATCTCTAATTTTTTTTACTTTGTTTTCTTAATTTATTATTTTATTTTAAAATATTTATTTTTTAATTCATTATTATTGTAATAACTTATTAATTATTAGCTCGTTTCAAATTTACAATAATTTAAAAAAAAGGAAAAAGAAAAAGCCTAGGTTCGGACATGAGCTTGAAAAAACTCAGCTCTGAACCAGCACTTTGCCATCCTCATAAAAGATGTGTCCATTGGACCACGATGTTTTTGTTTTTTGTTTTTTTTTTCCACTTATTTATTATAATTTGCAAACCCCAAAAGCATGCAATACTAGCAAACGTATATCAGTACAGTAGAGTACCTTTCAGTTTTGTACTTTTCCTCTTCGAGGATTTAGTGCATGCAATTTAAGCAGATATTTTAATCTGAAATTGAAAATATTTTAAAAAGAAATATAAAATAAATAAAATACAATTTGAAAGTTTTTAGATATTATATATTAATTCTTTACTGTTTATAAACTATTTATTTTTAAAGGTACTTTCAAAACCCTCTACTAAGGGCAGTTTGAAATTACGTTTGGAAGATTTAAAATTATTTTGAGAATTTAAAAATTAATTTTAATGCATGATAAAAATATCAAAATTATTTTTTCAAAATTAGTTCATTCTATAGTTAATTTTTAAAAGTAAAGAAAATAAATTTTAAATTCTAATTTTCAAAATCAAATTTATTATTTAATATAATTTCATAAATATTATTACCTAAACTCAAAACTATCCTCATTTAAATTAGAAATAAAATTAATTTTTAATAAAATTTTATTTTAAAAATAAAAAATAATATAATATAAATTTTATTCTTAATTAAATTATTATAATATACAATTAAAAATATTATATAGACATATCTATATATACAAAAATAAATTTCTTTTAAGTTATATTAATTTTAGTCATTTATTTAAAATTTACCTACCCACATTTATTTTTAAAATTTATAATATTTTTAAATATAAAATTTATTAAATACTTAACTGATTCTTTATTATATAATATAACTAACAATAATTAATTTAAAAATTATAATATTACCAAACTAACCTTAAATTACCGCTATTAAAATTATTTTGATTCCGTGTAAAAAATCGTACTCTCTGCTACCAAACAAAGCATAAAAATCTAGAAAAAAGAATACTTTTACAATATATTATTTTTATTGAATTTTCTGGTCCATAGACAAGTCACGAGAAAGAAACAAAAAGAAAACGAGAATGGTTGACTATGTTCAATATTGTTTGACATGATACAATTGGAAGTCTGCAACCACACAAAAGCCCAATCTAGGTACATGAGAAATGAGTTTTGAATCACAAATGAAGGAAACACATGGCCTAGAGGTCATAATACAAAAAAGCTGAGATACAATGGTGCAAAAGCAAATATATATAATTTGCTGAAGATATTCACCAGCGTGAGTCATGAGAGGAAATCCGCTATTGAGACCCGGTGCCACCAGTATCTGTGTTCACAAAACCAAAAATAATTATAAGAATGGAATCAGTGAAAAATTTGAATGTCCCATTGCCAACTTTGCAAAAAGGAATGTTCAATATTGCACGGATTAACTCTCAATAGAATAAATCATCAACATTGAAGTTGTAACTGATTCAAATAGGCATGCATAAATAATAATACAAGAGGACGCTGACCTGCTGATCCTTCAACAATTGTTTCATCTCCTGATTTCCAAACAACGTCTTTCAGCCCAGTAGACAGGTTTTTGTAAAACTAAGATAGTTCAAAGCAAATTAAACTAATTAGTAATTAAAAAAAAAAAGTTTTTGGCAGTAATAGTTTTCGGCAGGAGATAACATCAGGTTCAAGAAGCCAATCATGGGTCATTAAAAAGCCACTGATCAAGTTTGCGCCGGTCACAACATCTTGGCTCAATTTTTTGCAGGACTGCAATTACAGTAAACCCCCAGCTGGGCTATATATGCAGCCACCTAGTGGCTAACAAATAATATGCAGCACCACAATGGCTGAATGGCACTTGCCCATTAATGAGCATGAGTGCCAAATTTCCATGCCTATAAAAAATTTCATGCTTATATATAAAATGCCTCTCAATCATTCAACTTCGCAATAACACACCTTGTGAAATTCTAAGGTATCTCCTCCAGATTTTCGAACCTCAACCATGTAAAGTGAAGGGGCCACCTCAAAAATCTGGCAAAGCAAAATTATCCCAAAACTTAGTCAAACCACTTTTAATTGTTATGGAACTTTATTTCGGTAGAAAAATGTTCCTTAAAGAAAAAGAAAAAAATCTACCTCTGTTGCAACAGATAAATGACCCTTGCGTCCGGTTTTTTCCCCTTGAAGCTTTAACTGAGAGAGAGAGATGAAAGAAGGCTTCATCAGAAGTAGTAGAAAAATGTAATACTTAATTCTTAAAGTTGAGTTTGTATATTTCATCTGGTGTACTTCCTTCTCGGCTTGGAGGTAGCTCACTCCAAGCTGAATTTTAAAAGTACTTCTCAATTCAATTCCCAAAAACCTCAAAGAAATTGAAGTTTTCTCAAGTGCATGCATAAAAAGTGCACTTATGCTAGAGAAAAACCAATACCACATCCGTTTCACTGAACGAAATAGATAATGGAGACAGAAACAAACGCACGTTGAAGCAAGGTCCACATATCTAGGAAATCTTTCAGCATTGCGAAGGCAGCAATAGTGAATTCAGGATGAACAAAGAAAACATACTTGTAAATTAATTTCAATTCTTGGGCCTTGGATTGTGTTAACCAACAATTGATAATAATTATCCCATATTTATCGATAAAAAATAGTGTCAAAAGAGTGAGAAAATGATTATTGTAGTACCTTGAAATTATTTTTCTTCACATCAAAACCCAAAGGCGACGCAGCTTCCTCAATTTTCGATATAATTTCATTAACAGGACATTTTGATGTAAATCTTGTTTCTCGTTTCACAAGTCCCTGTACCAAAAGAAACATCAACTATCTCAGATTGATGTTGAGCAAACTCATATCTATTAGCTTGTAAATCTGAGCTAACATTAAGCTATACATAGCATGAGATCAGATCGTGCAATAAGCATTCAACAGTCACATATTATGATGAATCTGCAGATCAGATGAGTGGCTATATGCACAACTACTTCCAATAATAAAGTTACCTGCCCATCAGCTAAATTATTAATTAAGCTTCAGAATGAATGTTAACCATACCATTTGCTTTTCAAAAAGGGAACTGAGGTTGAGTCCCTGAGATGTGGAGATCAACTCAAATGCATTCATAGTGACAGGTGCGACAGTGCCTTCTTCTCGCCTCTCCACAACAAGGTTTCGAGAATCCTTTTCACCAAAAGGAAAATACGAGCAGGTCAAAACAGTTGCATCAACCACAATATCATGCTACATATGTGAAACAGAAGTCTTACCATCGATTCATTAAAGATAGAATCCACATCATCAAGATCAATATTAGGTTGTTCAAAATTAGGTGGCTTATATCCCTTCTTAAACCACTCATTCTCAATAACCTCAGCCATTGTTATTCGCTGTTCAAAACATCAGCACAAATAGTGAACTCATAAGTAGCCAAAATGCAATTACATAACATGCAACTCATAAAATTGAGTTCTCCAACCCTTTCAACAAGAGAAATGCTAAGTTTCACAAGCAAGAGGAGACATGCACAAAAAGCATAAGAAAAAGAGGAGTACCGTCTCAGGATTAGGGTCCAAAATTTTTGAGATCAGTTTCTTTGCACTTGTTGAGAACCAGGGAGGACTCTTGAAGTCAGCCTTAAATATCTGAAATCGAGCTCAAAAAATGGACAATGTTCAGACTACTGCATAACATTAAAAAAAAAAAAAATCCACCCATAGCACAAGCAAGAACTCATGAATTCATGAGCTACCATCCAGCTTTGTCAAAACAATCTACAATGAAGAGTCACTTTAACTTCCACAAGCATCGCATAGTTATATGACTAATAAATTCTAATCACTATATTCATTTCAGACCAATTTCTTGTGTAATTCCAATTCAATGCCATTAGCATCAAGTGCAGATGCGATCAAGCCAGCGGTATCTCTTTCTAAACAAAAATCAGTAAGCAAAAACATTGTAAAACAGTAAAAGCAAAGGTTTTAACTGAATCATAATTCATCTGGAGAAAAACATCATAAAAAACAGGATTATTTACATGAATTGATTTCACATGATTAGTATAGAAGAACTCTTACAAGAATCCAATCTGAAGACTCTAAGCAGTATTATTATGCAACAATGTCAATGACATTCAATAACATAAAGGAAAATAATGGAAGAATTACCTTCTTATATAGAGCCATCAGATTGGACTCTTCAAAAGGCAAGTAACCAGCCATTAAGACAAAAAGAATCACACCGCAAGACCAGAGATCTGCCTTAGCTCCATCATAACCTTTATTATTAATCACCTGCAAAGGGAATGCAGAAAATAAAGATGAACAACAAGATGTCGAGAGAAATGCAAGAGTAGTTTGTGCCAAAAGCTAGAATACCTCTGGAGCAACATAATTAGGTGTTCCACATGTTGTATGAAGTAAACCATCATCCTGCACATGAAGGGCAGGAGATCAGTAATGAAAATTCCTTCAATAAATTATGTAAAGCCGTCTAGAGAATCAACATTATCATTTTGTGGTTTTTTTTTGGGGGGGGGGCGAAGGTGGCATGTAGTGGCATTAGAAATGATACTTCTGAAGGACTGCCATATAGAAAATTTTAATGAAATTGATTACAAAGTAAAGCTTGATTGAGTAATGCATCCAACATACTCTAACTTGCTGAGGTAAAGCACTCAATCCAAAATCTGAAACCTTAAGAACTCCATTAGCATCCAACAGTAAGTTCTCTGGCTGTGACATACAAACCAAGCAATCATTGCAATCATATATAGAAAAATTATTTAATTATCTCTGAACTCAGATACTCTAGTTTAGAAGCTTACACAAGCCAGCATAATTAAAAATACACTTTCAAACCTTTAGATCTCTATGATAAACACCTCTGCTATGGCAATAATCCACAGCATTAATAAGCTGCTGAAAATACTTTCTAGCTTCATCTTCCTTCAACCTCCCTCTACTTGCCTGAAGTCCAACAACCAGAAATTACAGTTATTAGCATCTGATTTACAACAATAATATAGAAAATTCACTCCCAGGTGCATGTGAATGTTCACCATGAGAGGCAAATGCAAGCATTAACTTACAATTTTGTCAAAGAGTTCACCACCAGTTACAAATTCCAAAACAATGTATATTTTTGTCTTGCTTGCCATAACCTGCAGCAAGAAAACTTCTCAAAGTCACAAAAAGAACATAAACGATGATAACCAAGAACTAGATGTAATAATCTTTGATTGCAGATATGTGGAAACCATAAGGTCCAATGAACACAAACGCACAAGAAATGAAGGAATGAGAAGACATTTTAAGCAAAATACAAGAAGTCTTCTAACCTCATACATGCGGATGACGTTAGGGTGTCTAATAAGTTTCATGGTCGAAATTTCACGCTTAATCTGCAAAGAGAACAAAGAATTTACTTATTGAAAAAAAATACTGCATCAGTGCATTTTCAGGAATGCCAAGGCATGAAAAACAGAGTCATGACAGGACTGTTGGGAGGCGCTCCTTAGTGTTTAAGACCATTAAATCTTTGTTTTGCCCCAAAAAATTACTTACAAATGCTTTCATAAAACCTCTTTCGCTCAAATCACTAATGAACCAATAATACTAATATTTATAACTCAGGCCTTCTCCCCTCAAATATAATGATAACTAACCACTGATGAGTAATAATAAAATTTGAACTCCAAAATACTTTTCAAACAGCAAATCAAATATTAAATTAAAAGGGAAAATAAAAAACTATTTCATTACCTGACCGATCATCTTATGCTTGAGAACCTTTTCTTTATCGAGAATTTTAATGGCGACATTTTCTCCAGTTTCAGTGTTTCTAGCAAACTTCACTTTGGCGAAGCTTCCTTCTCCGAGAGTCCTTCCTAACTCGTACTTCCCAACACGTGTCCTGCTTGCTCCGCCCGTGCGAGAAGCCATTTCCTTCCCTTCAATCCCTCTTTCGCTCAACCTAAGATTCAGTATTCGTTCCCTTCCCTTTAAAAATCTTTTCTTATTTTCGCTTTGGAGATTATTTACTAACGATCACGACCTCTTCTTTTTGCACGGCTGCCATACTTGCGACTTCGCTACCCTCATCTTTGCTTTTTTTTTTTTTTGAAAAAAATTATAATTATTCAGACGCTAATTACTAAATCAGTGGAGATCCCCTGTAAAATTCAAAAACTCAAACCTCGACAATTCAGGGAGAATCGACGAGAGATTGTGACCAACAGATCAGACATGGACCCCATGGAATCGAGTGAATCAGCCGAGAAAGGCATGTAAATTATGATCTTGGCAAAATTGATGGATTTATTCGCAAATTTCAGTCGGATAAAGAAATAGTCATAATAAATTAATTAACGTACGGATCTATAAAGGGACTTGCACTGAGAAAATAAATCAGCGGCGTGCATCCACGTGAATTATTGACGAGATTCTTGCGATGAAACTTTGAGAGCAGGATCGTAGGCGATGTATTTGGTGTCAGAGAATTTTAATAATGGCCTGGTCTTGTGCGTAGGTAGTGCATTATAGACGGTGACGGTTTATTTATTGTAAAATAATCGTCAATCAATCGTTGTGGGACCGGAAGAACATGTGGGATCCGGTTGATGGGGTAGCTACGTGTTTTTTTGTCAGCTGGTCCCACTACATGATTGGCTATTTATTTGCTGACTGGATAAATTAACGCACCGGATCTATTATTTGGCAAGGGAAACGTAGATTTATCCCATACGCAATGAATTACAACGACCTAAATAAATAATAAATAATAAATAATAATTTTAATAGTAAATTATAAAAATTATTTTATAGAGCGATTACAAAATATTTTAATATAATAAGATTTAATTTATTTATATATCTCATAAATTTTTAATTTTAATCTATATGTTATAATTTAAAAATATAAAATTTTAAGTCTTTTTAAATTTTTTTATCACACAAAATATTAATTATAATAATTAATATTTATTAAATATTTTAATATTATAAAATTATAATTGCTCACCTCCATACCAAATACCAAATGGCACTTAGTGTATGATAGACATTTGTTTTTGAAGTACGAACAGCAAATTTTTTTTTTTTGGAATAAATGGTTCCTTTAGTTGGTCTTTTGTTATTAGAGTGTGGCAGAAAATTTTTTTCCCATAAGATATTTATTTGATTTTAACGTCGGTAATACGATTTTTTTTTTTTTTCTTTTAGATGCGGACTAAGAGGACGAGCAAAGAAAATTACTTGAAATCCAAATTCCAGAGTCTTGAAAACACTAATTTAAATACATATAATACATGATTGTACGTGATAACATTAATAGAAAAGGTTGAGGTTTTAAGTAGATGGAAAGATGGGATAGCTCTTTTCTGAGTTATGACTTTGGATGATTTACAGTCTGCTAGTCAATAATCATCACCAAGTTGTATGCTTATTTCTTGGAGATTTACCCATTCATTAATTTTCGTGCGGGTGCGCAAAGCATTTCTCAAATGTATTATTCAAGGGTCTAGAAAGAAATATGATGTCGTGGTAGCCAATGAGTGGATACGGTAGTAGCCGTCAGCGAGCTTTGCTTTTACCCGACTTATACCGGATTCGCATCTTTGATCCATTATTCGTTCTTAGCTACAATTCAAATTCATTATGTTTGGTAAATTACTCAAAATAAATAAATAAATCATTTGTCAGTCTTACACGCAAATGTATTAAATATTTCTTTATATAAGACAACAAATAAACGCCTATACTTTATTGAGGCAAAAAAAATATAATAATGTAGCGTGAAAGAGGAGATTTCATTTATTTATAAAATAGAGAGTATCAATCAATGTAAATTGATTGATGAAAAATTGATACTCTCTACCATATGCTTTTCTCTTGAAAAAAGCCTAGATAAAATTGTATTGCATGTTCAAATACTCAAAATTTAAGATTTCATTTTTTTTTTCATTCTTAATCTTATAATGGGATGAATTTTAATAAGATGATATTTTAATTGAGTCAATTACTAAGTTACATGTAATTTACAATAACTTAAAAGTAGTTACTCAATACAAAAGAATAATAACATGTAAAATAAATAAGAGATCGTGAGTAACTATATTTAAATGTGTTATAAATTACATTATATACAACTACATTAGATGTTTGTCGTTTAATATAAATTACATCATGATAAGGATAAGGAAGGGGTGTTAAACTGTTAATACACAAATTGAATTTTGATTTCGAATCGGGTCGTGACTGGACCGGCCCAAAAATCCGTATCTTATTGTCTTCTTCGGTTCCAAAACCATTGCGGCCTTGCAGAAAATGGGTATCTCTTCAGTCTAATAGGCCCTGGTTCTTTTGAACGAGACGTTTGCATCAATTCACCAACAGAAAGTGGTAAAACTTTGACTTATGCTCTGCCGATAGCTTGATTGTGTCGTATTTATATTGTGTCAACTACGTGTCGTATTAAATTTAAATTAATTTAAATATAATTTATTTAATAATTATATTAAAATTTAAATTTAATATAAAAAATTATTTAATAATTTATTTAATATTTATATATTTATTAAAATTTATATTAAATATTTACACTTATCTCTCACACACACATGCACGTCCGCACGCACGCACGCACACATTTATAAATATTTTATATATTTATATTATTAAAGTTTTAAATCTAAATAAAATTTTAAATAAAATACTATATATATATTTATTCTTAAAAAATTATATTCAGTAAAAAAATATATCTAATTTTAAATTTTAATAACAAAAATCTAAAAATTAATTTTAAATAAAATAATTATATCACTATCAGATAAATAAATAAAAAACTTTAATATTTTTAATGTTAAGCCGACAAAAAAACATTATGCCCTTAAATATTTAATAAGTGTCAAATTTGATATCCAATATCCATTTGTTCTGTCGTATTCGTATCGTCGCGTCAAATTTTGCCCAACTCTTGTGCAAGGATTGTCCAATCTTTCTGTTAGATTTCTACGTGCTTTGGTGGTGTTGCCTTGCAGGTGTTTTATTACTGTAAGCTATTTTGGAAGGGATTGTGGATCGTTGGATTGCTGGAATGTTTCTGCAATTTGATAGACTCTTGGTTTATTTCTTTAGCACAGGTGAAGGAAGTTTTTGCTGCGATTGCACCTGCAGTGGGTTTATCAGTTGGTTTGGCTGTGAGTCAATCTTCTATAGCTGATGAAATTTCAGAGGCTTATTGAGAGACGTAAGCTCAAGGCAGGAATCTGTTATGAACCCAGAATATCTTTTACAAGAGTTACAAAGTGCCGTGGATATTTTGGTGGCAACTCCAGGTAGGCTTATGGACCATATCAATGCTACTAAGGGATTTAACCTCGAGCATCTCTGTTACCTTGTAAACTGCATATGTTTGCTAACTATAACTTATATGAACATACTATGTTCATCTCATTTTTACTTTATCCAAAATCTAATTGTTTAAGGGATTGAGATATCTTGGCTACTTCTACATTGATATCAGTAGATGGATTGGGAAATTCAGTTCACTGATTTGGCCTTCTGAAATTTGCATTTTGCAAGGAGTGAACCATGTAAGAAGTTGCTTCTTCTAAAAGAGACTGTTGAATCAGAAGCAAACAGAAAGTGCAAAATTGGGTTCAAGTTATCTAGAATGGGCAAAGGCAGAGTAACAGCCCGTGCAAAGCAATAATTTCACTGAGTTATGACTATTAGGATAATTTATGTGTAGATGCAAAGGTAAAGACTCTTCATTGTTGAGCAAAGTGGCTCATTTCATTATATAAATATTCCGAAGGTTAGGACCTTTTTCCTGATCACCACTTCCATTTGTTATTCCAGCAGACTAACACTGTACACCAAGCTTTAGCTTCTTTAAGTTTTGGTATTCTAAAGGGTAACAGTTGCTAATGTATTGCATTTTTGTACAAGAGGTAGGAATTGTAAGTAGAGAGGTGTTGCGGAAGTGTGAGAACAAACTTTTATTGTATCCTTGCGAGATTGTATAATACAACTTTTAATCATCGAAATGAATGGCCTTTCAAGATGGCTTCAAAATTTGCTCTACTGTTTGAACATGCTGAACTAATGCAATGATTTGCCCAAAAAAACTCTTACCATCTATTAGAATGGACACCAGGGGATGGATCTTTTAATATCTTTATATGCATAAACAGAAAGATAGCAACTATGGATATGTTAAGAGGCTTCATTATAAGAATGTCACTTACTCTTTACCATCTTAAGAGGGAGAAAATTAAAATGAACCCTGGCTACTGGCTCAACACATCAAAGATGCTGCAGTTTGGAGTTTTAATGCCTTTGCTACTTGTGTCATATTCACTTAAAACATCTCTTTAATTTTCTTCATCCAAACATACATGATAGCAGGACACAAAGTATTAGAGCAAATCATCAGCAAAAGTTGTATTGCTGTTACAGAAAACTATTAACGGACATAACGCCGTGCAACTAGAGCCTCTGCAACAGTCTTAGCTAGTCTGGGCCAATCAAGCCCAACCCTCTAGACTCCGTTAGTGAAACAAACACAAGAGCAAGAGAGCACATTGCAAACAAGCCATGGTTAATTCTTAAAGATAGAAAAAGGTTGTTGCATTTGAACTCCCCGAAGAAAATACTTCGAATCAGCAACAACAGCAGAAGCAGAAGCAGATGAGGAAGTAGTAGAAGTGGAAGATGAGGAAAAAGTTCTTGGAGTTGAAGCAAGGGCATCACTTGCATTTGCATCTTTCTCCTCTTCACTAATAGTATCCAACATCTTAGCAGTCCTGTGCCTCATGACAGTAACAAACTGTGGTGGTGCAACCTCCATAACAAACCTTGCAATACGCGAATTCGCCATTTTCTTTTTGTTAAACTTAAGCACTATTAATGAAAGAAGGTTGTGACAGAGAGCAGAAGATGGAAATATGCCTTATTGGTTTTGGACGAGCATAAGCACAATCTACAGGTACATATTTATAGGGGTAAGAAATTTTTGGGCTAGTATTGAGTCAATGGTTACAATCAAAGCAGATTAAATCAAAGTCTTAGTAGCTTTTGCCGCCACTCACTTTTGACATTAATTGGAGGAGGTTGATGATTCTCCCTTCTCTCAAATAATGCTCAGGAGATTACTTCGATGGTGGGTTCCACTTTTAGTTAACGTGTCAAAGCTTTTGGTGGAAATTTGAGGTTCCACTTAAAGTATGCTTTTTGTCTTTATGAGTAGCTTCTAAGTTTGCACTTTTCCAGCTTAACCGGGATCTCCCGGTTATGTGACACGTGTCAGTTTTTTTTTGTACTACAAAACAAAAAAATAAAAGTGGTGGTTTATTAAGATGATTTACGATTTACGCTGAGGAATTTATTTCACAGTTCTTCTCCGCTCTCCGGAAAATAAAAGGGTGTTTTTGATAAATATAGCAGAGTAAGTTCAGAAATAATAGATACTTTTCTTTCTAAATTATCCAAAAAAAATATGAAATGTGAATTATATTTAGCTAGAAATTTTTCTTCTACGCTTAAAATATAAAACATCCTTATTATTGGAAAAAAAAAATCTAACGTGAAGATTTTCTCGGCCAATAATAAACTAATTAACTGAATTATGAAGCAAGCTTGCTAGGCTTGGCTTTATCAAATGACAACATGTTTATGCATTTGGTGGGCTAATTTTAGATTAGACATCATGATAATTGACAAATTAATTAAATGCCAGTTATTGCCCTGATATAGTCAATTGCACTTGAATATAGATATGTATATATTCATTGCCCTATTAGATTTCATCACTTGCATGCGTGCGTTCAGAAATTTGGTAGGATGAACAAGCAATACCGTTTACCTATTCCTTTAATTCTCTGAACTGACGAGAACGAGTTGCTGATACCTCCTCCCACACCATGACCCAATTCTATAGCTAGCAATAACATAAGCTCCCTCAGGCCACAACTCAAAAACTCATTACGAGGGCCAAAATTAAAGTAAACTTAATGTGTTGTATAATCCACCTTTTATATAAGATAACTAACTGCAGATGGTTTCGCAATCATATAACATGGGATAATTATTCACATGACGCAATTATATAAAGTATTTTACACGATATTCTAAAGCTAGGGTTAGCTTGCGTACCAACTAACCATTATACATCTTGAGAATCTAAAGCTAGCTAGAGTTGACTAATTCACATTATATCTTCAAACTAATCCAATTGCCCTCGACATAAGTGGAGCAAAATCATGCTAATTACCTCCTGCATGGTCGGCTAAGCAAAATTGAACATTCTTCAAATAATGGCCCTTAAAAATTCACACGGCAACAATATGGCAAGATAACGTTGATGCCTTATTGGGTAGGGATCATGTCACATTACATTCATAATGTTATTTGTCTTGATTAAGACACAAACCACCTCCCTTGGCGTCCGTCTACACAAAACCTCTTATCCATGGCATGAACAGTCACAGGTTTGAGCAATTAAGGTCCCCAAATGAGGCAGTTTTAAAATTAATTGACATGCATCTTTCTTGAGTGCCGCCTAAGTCCTAATTTCCTGATGCTTTCCACTTTAGTTTTCTTACACGTGGCACCAAATTGGACTATATGTGACCGTGATGGGTCACAGCAAAATATTGTTGGGGATTGATGAGAGCAAGGATGGATAAAGGACCTAACATGAAACATGGTTGTATATGTTTGGGATGTTTGCTAAATCTTATATATGGATCATATTGATGCATTCTTGGTTATTTATTTATTTACTAATTATTGAATATACATGGATAAGGGATTGTAACAAAATGTGAATATGAAGGGCTACGGAATCTTGAGTCTATGTATGCAAAATCAATTAAGTATATTTAGACTTAATTAGAGAATGAAGATGATGGTGATGATGATGATGATTCGTACGCAACATATGAGGATGATCATTTTTGAATGACAATGAGGAACAAGGATGGATCACCATGTCCATGTGATGATGATGATGATGGTAATGGTAATTGATTAAGTTTTTGTTTCTTACACAATTTGCGTTTTGTAGCCATCACAGAGCCAATGCCCCCTAATTCATATTAGATTCCATCTTATATGTGGGCAATATTAAACTCCTCATCCTCTCCATACCCTCGTTACTTTTGTATTCCTATTAATTTTCCAAGTAATAGAGAGAAATTAAAAGAAATATCATCATTTTTAATACATCAAAATTATATTACGTTTGTAATATTAATTGCAACTAGAAATTAGTTGGGATATATAATCTTTGATGAGTTCAATTCAAAAATCAGTTTTATAATCATAGGCAAATATGTTCCATGCACATAAATTTTGGAAAGAATTACCTTGCATGTCATTAGGGGAAAGCAAGGTGGATACCTCGCTTCATGTTTGGGGCAATCAAATTATTATTATTATTATTTTTTGAGGAGCGAATTGATTTCAAGTTATTTTCTTTATTTTTGTATGTAATTAAAGAACAATTCTCCCATATGGAAGTGACACCTTTTTCCATGGTTAAAAGCAATAAGCATGCTGTAGGTGAGCTTGATTTAGACGGATCGAAGAAAAAGGAACTATACACTTTTGGTTAACAAAAGAATAATATAATATACTACACTTTACACTACTTGTATGATCGTATGGATGAATTAATGCTACGTACACTGCTTGCTACTGATTCTCTTGGAACATGTGACATTAATTACTCCAACGAAAAATATGTTTATTTGTCTGGTTAAATAATATATCATTTATCATCATTTTTCACCTTAAGATCAACATCTAACTACGCATAAATACATTTATTCTTCAGATCGCACGTTTTAATTTCCTGATTATATAATGTATTTATAATTGAGAGAGGTTGAGTGCGAGAAATTAATATAAACGCATTTGCGAAGAAATGTACTTGTTAAAACAGATGAATTTTGTTAATTAATTTAAGATAAATGCAAATTAATTAATACGGTAGATGATAGCAGTTTCTCTCTTATATATATATATATATATATATATATAAAATTAATTAATTAATCTAAGCTAAATACAAATACATGTTAACTTTTCTTGTTAATGCTACACTTATAAGCTTAGGTTAAACAAACGCTTTTTCATTGGACTTTCTTCTTCTTTTTCTTCTTTATATTTTTTTTAAAAAAGGAACAAAACTATATATCTTACGTTCAATAGAATAAAGGAATAATCTGCATCAGCTTCCGATCTTTTACATTTTTTATTTGTACAGGTGATTCTTGTTAATGGGATAATGGGTCAAAAAATAAAGGGAAAGTTCTAGTTTCTAATAAATAAAATGAAAGATCGACAATGTAATCATAAAAATTATATATATATATATATATATATATATATATATATATATATATATATATATATATATATGTATGTATGTATGTATAGGAATACTATTCCCAAATTTTTTTTGAGAAAAAAATATTCGCAGGTAACTCATAGCATAATGAATTGTGGACTAGGAGAAGTCTATGAAATTGTGATAAATGAAGGACAATTCTGTAACTAAAATTGGAAAATTAATATGTACTATCACGCTGAAGATCTAATTGAACGGATTATTTAGTAGTATAAGTATTATTGAACGGAATAGACAACAACAGTATCCATCATCTGCATATATAACTATTAAATTTTCTAGTGTTCGAAAAAAAAAAAAATTGTGTGTGTTAGATAAATTGTTTCAGAGACTAACCATGCATGACTTAATTTGAAATAGTAAAGCAGGTTATTTGAATTCAATTGACAATGCATTCCGAGTGAAACCTCATGACCCCATTTTGGTATGCCAATATATATATATATATATATATATAGAAAGAGAGCCCACATTGCAGCTTTTTCAGAAATTAACAACAATGAAATGATACCGATGTGCCGTACAGTCCGGGGTTCATCAATCTTTGCATGCACATGCCGATACGTTTGTGATTTCATATTCATATGCAATGCATATTGATAATTTAATTAATTAAAGCTAACACACACACACACACACATATATATATATATATATATATATATTTGCATGATGACAACGGCAAGTCGGCAACATTAATTGGTAAGACTTAGCTCGCTAGTAGACACTGCGCACCTTTTAAGCATAGTCATCTCCATATTCATATACTCCCAAACACTTTGGTAACGATAGCATTATTCAGTTTCTTTCAGGACGAGAGAAGCCGAAGCGGCCGCCTCCCCACAACCGAAAATGATGACTCTGTATTTGGAAATTAAGTAGATGAATGCTTCCAAGATCTGCATTTATCCATTCGGTCAGGTCTAAAAGCAAAGTCAGGGGCCACTACTCTTGACTCATGCGTGCAGCTTTTTCTTTCTGCCAGCTCGGCTCCTTCTAGTTTCCTGCCTTCAGTCCCGGTCTCCCCTTGTCCACACCACATGCGCCTGATTAAATGGCAGTACTGTGATTACACGAAAACCTAGGGACGTTCTAGCTATTGCAACAATTAATTCTATATAAATCAAATGTACGTGCGCAAGCCAAATGGACCAACCTTCCCTTACCTCCCTCTCAATAGTATATGCATATTCTTCAGTGAATAAAAAGCTTATTGATTGGTTATAGTAACTTGGTGTGAATATATCTATATGTAATTCAAGCTCACTAATGGCTGACACTAGTACTGCTGCTCCGTCGTTGCTCCTGCCGTCAACTACTCTCTTCTCCCCCATTCATAATAACTTCAAGACTCGGCTGCCGGCACTCTCGCCGTGCTCCGCCGTGGCCCCGGCTCCTTTTCTAGCAGTCTCCAGGCTGCATGTTCGGCTAACCCTTGAAACTATTTACGAAGAAGAAACTGATGATGGTCATCAAGCAGAAGAATATTGCATCATTAATCATAATTTTCATTAATAATGAAACATGCCTAAGCTCAGCTGCGGCATCATCAACCAACCTTTTTCTTCCAACTTCATCATCACAGACCTTCTTCTCAATTCGTGCCAGGAAAATCTGACACTTACTCCTATATATATATATATATAATCCCTGAAATGTGCGTTTTTATTATGTACTTTTGAGTCATGGTTTATATATATGGTTAAAATTTTGTATTTTGTTAGTTAGTTACTAGTAATTCTAATTATTTTTCTCCAGTTTGATATCAAATCGTTATTATTGAGCATTACTAAAGCTTATAGCTAGCATATAATTAACATATTATTATTCTTGCAATATCTATATATTTAAAAAAATTAATAAGGATTCCTGCACGTTATTAAAATATAAGAAAATTATTATACTATAAAGCATAATAGACATTATATTATTGTATCATACGACATAACAGATTTCATACATCTTATTAAAATGCAAGCATTCTCATAGTAGGGAGATGAAAGACCTAATTGACATTTAACTTAACTTAATTTAATGTAATTTTATATTTTGCCCCCTTCTAGCTTTCAGTATTTTTATTTTGACCATCTAAATTTTGTACTTTCTCCATTACAACCCCATCTAGATTAATGAAGCTGCAGCTCGACCGCAAACAAATTTCCATTTTAGTAGCACGTTTGTTTCTCGACAATCAACGTATTCTAATAATTTGGATTGCACACTAATTTTATCAGAATAATTACTTTTTATATAGAAAAACACAACTAGATACAGACATTTTCAAACATTTTCTGACGCGTAATTAAAAGAACCCTCCATTTTCTCTATGTTTGTTGCCAACTTCCTCCTATTTCTGCTTCTTCACTAACAAATCCATCTCTTTATATACAAAAACTCACACAAAACTCTCTTCCAAAAAAAAAAAAAAAAAATCCCATAAACAAGGATTCCTTATTCTGCAGCACCACTTTGTCTCTAATTTGTTGCAGCCAAAAGAAGTGAACCCTGTAAAGGTACAAAAATGGTGAAGGATGCGAACAGAAATTGCATGTATGACTGGGGTGAAAGAGCAGTACCAACCCTTATGATTTCTCATCAGAAATGTTCGAAATGTCCAAGGCTTGAGACCATTGCTGAAGAAGCTGGAATTGAAGATCTTGAAGCTGGCCACAAAATTGTCAAGTTCATGTTTCTTGTTCCTGTATTTATATCTGTCGTCTCTTATCTCCTTTTGTATAGACACATCAACTAACAACAAATTCTCCAAGCTTCATTAATGTACTAAAACTTTTCTCTTTCTGTCGACATTTCAGTTGTGCCGCCTTGTTAATTTTGCATTAGTAATGGAATATTTCTTCTTCCTCTTCCTCTCTACCTGCACAAATCTCAGACCTTGCTGCATATTTGTTTTGATAACAAGTGATCATCTATGCCGAAAAGATTTTGAGCCAGCTTATTTATTTTGGTGAATTTCCAAATTTTGTCAAAAAAGAATCTCAATCTTTAAATGAAGATCTTTCTAACTTATTGGTTCCAAGTATTGGCCAAAGATATTCCAACCATAGTGAGGATTCACATATATTGAAAATAACACAAGAAATCAATATCTCAACATAACCACTTTGTTCTTTATAATATGAGAATCTGCAATTTTACTCCACTTCAGCTAACTGATACCGATCACTGTTCATGTTATTGCTCTATATTTAAGCCACGAGAAAATCACTTGGTAGTTGGTACACAGAGTAAACTAAATTTAAAATACACGTAAAGCTTATGCTATCTTCACTGCTGCAAAATGAAAGGATCTTACCAACATGTATGAATGATAAACTAATTAAGTTTCAACTATCAACTCACAGAATGCTTCGGTATACACACTGTTGCCATCCCCATTTGAGGCCCAAAAGCAAGGAGGGCAAATGAATCCGTAATAATTTTCACAAGATCTTGCTATTTTGTATGTAACGAGCCAATTTTTGAATTGGAAAAACTCTATATATATCTCCATCTCTTTATAGCAGAAACACAACGGTCGTATGGAAGGACTTAAGAGGTCATAGGCACTCTCCCTCTCCTCTGAAAAATCAGATCATCAAACTGTCAAGGAAAATCGAGAGAAACATTCAACATTAGCCACTTGTGGATATTGTACTAATACTTCAACATTCAATTCACTAATATTTCATGAAAATGAATTGTCAAGTCTCTTTTTTAGTGCATTATGTAAGTGAAAATATAAAGAAAAAGGTAAAAAAAAGAACAATTGAAAATTCATATTAACACCAAACATGGGAAGTAACCTTTTAAATTAAGCTGTAATTTCAAAGGCAACCAGCACATGGAAATGGTTCATCGGTTCCACGACAAATAAGCTGTTTCACCATAAGGCCTACAAATAAAGATAAGGCATTAGTCAAATTGCATTTGTTATTTCTACGATGGAGAGCGAAAAATTTTACATGGGCTGGGTATGATGATATGGTTTGGTTTCCATATTAATGCAGTCAAAGTACAAAATCGACCAACAAAGAGGAAAGGACCTTACGAAGCAATGAACAGCATCCAAGGGAGATCAGTGCAGAATTAATATTCCATAAATCTAACTTTATAGAGGAAAAGATAATCTTCCAGCAAATGAACTACAAGT
Organism: Murraya koenigii; assembly: GCA_025617385.1. Lineage (NCBI taxonomy): Eukaryota > Viridiplantae > Streptophyta > Magnoliopsida > Sapindales > Rutaceae > Murraya > Murraya koenigii. The sequence continues at coordinate 31,249,646 of CM046815.1, forward strand.
ATAGATCCATGTATTAGCTTCTACTCCAACCAATCGTGTTTGAATGATAAATAGTTTTAAAAAGATTCTTCACATTTCTGATTAATGAATGCATATCCGTGCTTTAGGTGCATCAGAGGATAATATGCAGAGAATTCAAGCAATTATGCTGGATATATTACCTTGGATTCTTCACATGAAGTAACATGAAGACTAGGGAGATGACGATAGAAGAAGAACCAACAAAGATATAAGCAACACCAAGGAAGTCATTTTTTCCACCCAACCAGCTAGATGTTGAAAGAACAAGCTTCTTTTTCCCACCAAAACTGTAGGTGTTGTAGTTGTTCATCAGGTGAACTACGATCACATCATCTGCATCCAGATCTTCTTCAATTCTTCCATATATTTTTCGGAAGCTAGGGAGAGCAGCAGTACGCATCCAAACGATAAGGTCCTCTTGATCACTTAGCTAATTAATACAGCCCACCCACCAAAATCCAAGGGGGAGCAAGAAAAGACAAAAACATATTAGTGAGCTTCAAATGAATGGATCAAATAGAAAAAAACAGTTTTATCGGCATATACCAATTCTGGAGGTATGAGAAGAGATGGATACAGGCAAAAAAATTTATTTAACTGTAAATCCAGGAGATCTGATCTGGTATTATCATATGCCTTTGAATCTAAGACAAAGGACAAGGGAAAAAAAAAATGTCCCTTGAGGTACTTGGTCCAACACCCATTTCTGCTATACTACTACTACACTTCGACAATATTATGAGAAATTTGCATAATCATGATATAATTCCAAATATTTTCATAAAAAAAAAGTATGGGCAATATTCACTAATAAACTGATTTTTAATATTTGCAGTCAAATTTTAATAACATAAGATACTGTTGTCATTTTAGTACACTTTGTGATTCCAGAATACGGTTTATAAGGATATAGCTAAAAGCAAAAGAAAAATGCTGCATGAATTCTAAAATTGAGATGGATATGGACCGGCACTACAAGTGATAAATGTGTAGGACAATTTTCAAGAACAACGAAGCTGAAAAGAAAAGAGTTGTATAATGAATTTTACAGCACAACTTACTGGAACACTTGGATCTAGACTTCCACCACCAATGAAGGTTCCATTCTGGAAATTGAAGGGATATACTTGCTTTCCAAATTTGTGATCACGGTCACTTTTCCAAGCAATGTTCTTCCGATTTACAACTAATTCTGAACTCTCACGAGTAAATTTGAATGTGTCGTTGAACAAACTCCAGGCTACCAACCCGCAAGGGACAATTGGGAAACCATTATTGGAGTCTTCTGGTTGACAGGAGCTTGTATCATTGTACTTCAATCCATGTAAGAGCTGCTGGTCATTTCTACTCTTTACATACCTGGAAAACACCAAGTAGTCTGTTTAAAATGGAATAAAACGCAGAGACAGAAACAAAGATCACTTGGAATTTAGTTTCACAAAATTCAAAAATAATTAGTCAATTAGAATGACAATTGAGGAATATGATTGTTGAATTTTAGGTCGTTGAAAGCAAAACAAATGGAAGAAATCCTCAGCCGCCCCCTTATAAGAATTCATGTCATCAGCACACACTTCCATGGTTGATCAAACTCAAGCAACAAGTCCATTAATATTTTGGAGATTTTAAGTCAGAGAATTTTACCGTCGGTGATTTTGATAGTAGTTATCAAGTTGATAGTAGATGTAAATTGGAGCTTTCATATGCTTGGGAACCTACAAAGCAAATCGTGAATGGAATATGAACAAATGTGAACAAGTAAAAATGAAAGTTATCACAGTGAATATAAATTTCTGTCAGAGCTCAAGAGTATAAATAAAGAACTTTTAAAAAGATGTCGTGTAGTAAATGGTCGAAGATCTTGGCTATATTTCCCCATAGAAGAAAAAATACACCTAATTGCTCTCAAATATCTTCCTCATATTATAATCAAGATAAATAACAGTAAAGTAATCCTAACTTCTCAGTCCAAACTATCTAAATAGAATTTTTAGAACTTTGAATCACATGATGATTAGGATAGGTGAGGGACATATGACAGTTGAATGTATTTTCTGAATTGTGAAAGCTTCACAGAGATTTACAGGAAATTTGATCGCTTTTAGACATAAAAAGTAAACAAGTTGTTAGAAAAGTCTTTGGATGAAGGCACCCTCAAAACATTATGAAGATTCTAATTCAAACAGGGCTTCAAAGTGCCTCCGCAATTTTCCTATTAAAGATGAAATCAAAGCCAGGAGGAAAAAATAACCTTTAAATACCGAGAACAATTTTTGAGGATTGTGCTATCTTTGATGTATGACACCTTATTGCCTCTGAATTTCTCAGGTATACACTCAGTATCATACCGCTCTACAATTTCGATGACCTATCAATCATACATGAAATGATTACTCATAGGCATATGCTCAACACAAAGCAATTGAGAGCCGCATTATATGACAAAGTGCAGTAGAGAGTTACACTGTGAGAAGTACGAAGAGTGACCAGCCCAATGGGAATGAAAATGACACCCATCAATAAAAATGTAGTAACAATCTGCAAATGTCAACATCACGAAGGACAACAATGAACAACAATACTTGGAGGGCGGAAGGGGGTAAGAAAAGAAAATATTTGAATTACTTACCCAGGATGGTGTCAAAACAGGTTTACAAGCTGGAAGATTCTGCTGTGTAAACTGATAAAAAACTATAAAACAAATAATTATAAGATATACCGTATTCTAACAAGATCAAATCTGAAAAATTATATAAAATTACTTACAAATTGATAAGGTTCTCTGGAAATGTCTTCCTAGGGCAACATCTAAGTTTCAACTAAAAGTAAAAGAGGAAATGAAAACTCAATCCTATAAAATTAATTATTTCCAATGATATGTCATATAAACCCAGCATTCAGAGGCACTAACAGGATCCTTGAATTACGAAAGCTTTCAATCAAATTTTCTGGTTCAACATTACCGGAAACTGCTCTGTTAAGTGTGATATAGAATTACAAGTAGTTTCATTTGACACATGATAGTCAGAACAAGATGAGTAGGTCAATGATCACCGTGTTTGTTTTCTGAAAAGCCAGAGAATGAAGTAGTAGCAGAAACTAGAAGAACAACCTTTTGCTCGCCTTGATTGAATTGGGAATTTTTGGGCTACCGCATCATCTGCCAAGGTATTTCCGCCCTCCACTTCCATCAGTTAGAGCTTTCAGCTATGCCTGTGCCACACCAAATACACCACCCTGTCCTTGAAAGCAATGCAAAGCGAAGTCTCTTCTTTTCGAATTTGCCTATTGAAACGACACAGAGAATGAGCAACCCTCAGTCTGAAAATTACTTTCTCTCTTAAATCTTGGATGTCATTGCTGAGATACGTTGTGAGCTACCAGAATTAAAGCTCAGTATAGTAGAGTAGCGAACAATCAGAAGATTTGCAAAATCAAGTTGTCGAAATTGTCCTGGCAACCAAACAAGAGAAAAAGAGAATTAAGAGGAAAGAAAATCGTACCGCGATTTTCAAGTGGAGGACTTTCTAGAAGACTCTGGGCAGCTGCAGGATTGAATCGATTCAAACACACACACACAAAGAGGAAAAGAGGAAGGGCTAAAAATGGATCGACAATGGAAAAGTAAAATAATGCAAAGCGATTAGGAGAAGGAAAGTTTATGCATAGTTTTTTTACCTGGACGGCAGCTATGTGGGGAGCCATTGCAATTTTGGGATTGCTTATTTCCAATGAATTGGAATCTGGGTATGTCTTTGCTGATATTCTTTGTGTGTGTACAAAGAGACGAGTCGACGACGATGACTTTTTGCTGTGATATTGATTGATTGATTGATTGATCGATGAATAACGGAAATACCTGCTCCTGTATGCTCCCCCAACCCAACCCACTCACTAATAAGATTTTCTTTTTATTTTCTACTTTAATAAAATATCTAAAATGTACGTCAGAAAATTAATGTGTATTTTGATTTTGAGCTAAGAGAAAATCAGATAAATCCAAGTACATTCGTATAAAATTAAAAATAAAAATTCATTATTTATCCTAGAATAAATATATATACATATATATATATATATATATGTATTGTATTTTTTATTATCTATTGTATTATTATTGTTTTATAAAGATGAAATAAAAAATGTGCAGCCTACAGTCAAAATAACCAAAATGCTTGGTTTGCTTCCTCCAACATGCTGTCTTCTGGCGCTCATCAATCGAGACATGTCAAATTCCTGCACTTTCCTGCCAACTCACGGCGGCCACTCGCGGCGGCCACTTACTCTTTTTCTCTCTTAAACCTCTGCAGGAACCCACAACATCTTCAACAAATCCACGCAAGATACATCATCCTCCATGGCCTCCACCAAAATCTTACTCTCTCTTCCAAACTCATTGACTCCTACGCCAATCTTGGCCTCCTCAGTCTCTCCCAACAAGTCTTTAACTCTATATCAAGCCCTAATTCACTACTTTACAACACCATTTTGAAAAATTTGTGTAAGTTTGGTGAGCATGAAAAGACCCTTTTGGTGTACAAACAAATGGCCTTGCAGTCTATGTGCCCAATTGAAGATACTTACCCTTTTGTTATTAGGTCGTGTTCTCGCTTGTTGGATGTTATAAGTGGGAAAAACATTCATGGGCAAGTTCTGAAATTGGGGTTTGATTCATTTGATGATGTGGGTGATGCTTTGGTGGAATTTTATATCAAGTGTGATGGCGGTTTTGAGAATGAGAAAGGAGTGATTCAGAGAAATTTTAAAGATTTGAAGATTCGATGGAATTCTTTGATTTCTCAGGCTGTTCAAAATGGAAAATCTGAGAAAAGTTTTGAGCTTTTTAAGTTGATGAGAATGGAGGGTGCTGAATTTGATTCTGGTACTTTGATTAACTTGCTGAGGTCAACTGTTGACTTGAATTCACTGGAGTTAGGTAGAATTGTTCACTGTGTGGCTGTTGTGAGTAATTTGTGTAGATATTTGTCTGTGAATACTGCACTGTTGTCGATGTACTCGAAACTGGCAAGTTTAGAAGATGCAAGAATGTTATTCGATAAAATGTCTGAGAAGGACCGTGTTGTGTGGAATATAATGATATCTGCGTATTCTCAAAGTGGTTTTTCAAAAGAATCTTTGGAATTGTTGATGTGCATGGCAAGATCAGGGGTTAGAGCAGATTTATTTACCGCAATTTCTGCAGTTTCATCAATTTCTTGGATAAAGAATACTGAATGGGGCAAGCAAATGCATGCGAATGTATTGAGAAATGGTTCTGATTATCAAGTGTCAATTCATAATTCTCTTATTGACATGTACTGTGAATGTGAACATTTAAATTATGCAAGAAAGATTTTTGACTCTGTGAAGACCAAGACTGTTGTATCATGGAGTTCAATGATCAAAGGATATGTAACACATGATCAATCTCTTGAAGCTTTGAGACTTTTCTCTAAGATGAAATTGGATGGTGTTGAAGTTGATTTTGTAACAATTATTAACATTTTGCCAGCCTGTGTGAATATTGGGGCATTAGAACTTGTAAAATATTTACATGTTTATTCAATGAAATTAGGTCTAAATTCGCTGTCTTCTGTTAACACAGCAATTTTTATCAGCTATGCAAAATGTGGATGCATAGAGATGGCAGGGGAACTTTTTGACGAAGAGAAAATAGATTCTAAGGATATAATCACATGGAACTCTATGATTAGTGCATATGCTAAGCATGGAGACTGGTCTCAATGTTTCAAGTTGTACACTCAAATGAAGCAATCAGATGTGAGACCAGATCTAATAACCTTTCTTGGATTATTGACAGCTTGTGTTAATGCAGGTTTTGTTGAAGAAGGGCGAATAATTTTCAAAGAGATGAAGGAATCATACGGCTATGAACCCAGCCAGGAACACTACGCTTCCATGGTGAATTTACTCGGACGTGCCGGGCATATGGATGAAGCCAGAGAACTTGTCAAGGACATGCCCTTCAAACCAGATGCTCGGGTTTGGGGTCCATTGTTGAGTGCCTGTAAGATGCACTCTGAGACTGAACTTGCAGAACTCACTGCTGAGAAGCTTATAACTATGGAACCAGAAAATGCAGGAAATTATGTGCTACTCTCAAACATATATGCTGCAGCAGGAAAGTGGGACAGGGTTGCAAAAATGAGGACTTTTATAAGAGATAGACGATTGAAGAAGACCCCTGGCTGTAGCTGGATAGACATAGGAAAGCTTGTATATGAGTTCCGAGTAGCTGATCAATCTCATCCACAAGCTGATGCTATATATACTGTTTTAGGGATACTGGAATTAGAAGTTATGGAAGCAAGACGTGAGAATTCTGAAAAACTAAAATTTTGTTGAATGCTAAGTTTGTTCATTGCAGGAATCTCTTTGGCTGTAAATCTCAGTTTGATCCATTAGGCAACCCCATATACCTGAGATTGCTTTTTTCGGTTGTGATTCGATTTTGCAGATGCCAATCTTAAAAATTGAGTTGTTAGGTTAGTAAAAGTGTGGAGAAGAATTGAGGTGAAACTTGAATCTGTGCATGGGGCGCTCATACCAAACGAGCATGGTATCATTCCTCGTGAAGCAGGGAGTTGCAAGAGTGACAGCTGATTCGGAACATTCGTTTTCAGGAAAAGGTCCTAACTCGTTTTCAGGATAAGATCCTAACACTCCTCAAATTCATTTCTTGATAAAATCATAGATTACGTCCCATTTCAAAATTTGAATTACATTCTTCCTCATTTTGCAGAAAATTTCCAGCGGGGTTTCAGATTTTTCTGCTCAAATCTTGTGATGAAGAGCCGCAAACACACCCACTTGATCTCAACCTTGGTTCAACAACATTTCAAAGGAAACGCATAAGTTTCAAAATCCTAGAAGGCTCAACTAAACATTAGATATAGTCCCTCTGAGGAATAATAATCATTTGCTAGTAAATTAATTACTGAAATTTTTATATGAAGTTTATGGAAAATGTATGACATGTTGTTTATATATCTAGAAAGCACACACAACACATCGTTTATATGTCATATAAGTTATTATATTTGTATGGCATGTAGTTTATATTTTCAACACATAGATGACATGACGTAAAAATTTTACTTTGAAATGTCGGTTATAAGTCATGTCCTATATAAATTTATCAAAAAAATTACAAGTGGGAAACATTTTGGAATTTTATCTGGCTTTGGCTAACTCGTCCTTCATCTTTCTTTTTTCTTTTTTCAACCTCCTCCTTTACTAATGACATATTTGGCTTGAAAAAATATGAGGGGTCAAAATGGAATCGATTCCAAACATATATGCCATGGTTCCTTACTTCGAATCGAAGCTATATACTTCGAAAAAGCTTCTGTCTATATATTATTTCATTTCAATACAAATTTAGTTGTACTTCTCATCAACCAATCAAAAGTTGGGATTGGAGCGAAAAAAAATACATGGAGAAATATGATTTTATGTCTAACTAAATAATAAAAATGAAATTAATTATCTTTTTCATTCATTTTCTTTCATTATGTTCTCTCATACTATGTTTTTCCAACCAAACATGAACTAAATGTAAGCGTGGCTATTTTTTTTCAGCTTCATCCTCTATAAAGTTTGAGGATGATTGGTGTGTGTCCATCTAAATTATGATCTGCAATAATTATCGCATGATTTTGTGCGTTTTTATTGGGCTTTTTTGTTCGTAAATGTTTTCCTTCTCTATTTATAACTTGTGAGGTCGAGATTTGAAAAGTTAAAGACTATAGATTAAGCGTTATAGTTATTAACTCTTAATGTTAATTGGAGAGATTAATTATGGTGGTAAAGGTTATCTCAAAAGAGTTGGGGTGAATCCCAGATAAAGTTTAAATTTATTTTGCATATTTTAAGTAGAGACATTTTTTATTGATACCTTAAATGTACAAGTCTATCTGTAAGAATTCATCAATTTGTTTCATTGTTAATTGAATAAATCATCTCTTAATTATGGATGGTGGTAGTTGTTGTTGCTGTTATTTAAATATTATCATTTTTGTCGAAAAAAAGAAAAGAGAATTCATATGATTTTTTTCCAAAAAACAAAGGGAAAACATTAGACAATTTCATAAATCTTTCTCATGATTCATCATTTTTTTTCTTCAAATGTCATATAACTTTGGTAATATTTAATAGTTTTTTTCCCTCCTCAAAAGAGTAGTAATATATAATATTAAAAAAAAAATTCCTCCAGTGGCATTTTAGTCGCACTCCATTTTTCTTTAAACCCTAAAAAACCTCGTGTCGCCCTCCAGTTTCCTAGGGTTCTAAAATAAAATATCAATCGTTAACCGTCACAAACCTGATCAAACTGAAAGACACGGAGAGCCATAATCATGAGTCTAATTGCGGGATCCTATGAAAAATTCATCTGGGGATACAAATTAAAACCCTCAAAACATTATTCCTCAGACCAAAAAACCCTAACCCTAACCCAGCTCTTCTCATACCCAGCCCACCTCTCTCCCATCACCACCGTCGCCGTATCCGGCACCGCAGCCGCTTCCGGAGGCACTGACGACACCATCCACCTCTACGACCTCTCCACTTCATCTTCTCTTGGTGCCATCCACCACCACGAGTCTTCCTCTGTCACGTCTTTAGCCTTTTACACTCCGCAGAACCTTTCAGTCCCTCGCAATCTCTTTTCAACTTCTGCCGATGGGTTCGTTTCCATTTTTGACACTGACCCATTTGTGCTTTTGACGTCTGTTAAGGTTCACAAGAGGGGAGTCAATGACTTGGCTGTTCATCATTCCGGGAAGCTTGCGTTGACTGTCGGAAGGGACGAGTGCTTGGCTATGGTGAATTTGGTGAGAGGGAGGAGGAGTTTTTATCATAAAATTGGGAAAGAAGCGAGCTTGATAAAGTTTGATGGAAGTGGGGAGAAGTTTTTTATGGTTACTGAAGAGAAAATTGGGATTCATCAGGCTGAGGATGCGAAGTTGCTTTGCGAATTGGATGGCAATAAAAGGATTCTTTGTGCCGCCCCTGGGGAGGTTAGTTAGGCAGGCTTATTAAATTCATTTGAGCTTGTCAAATTTCGGTTTACTTGATTGTGTCATTTATTGTGCAGTCTTTAATTTCACTGATGAACTGAAATTTATCTCAATACAAACAAAATTACAAGTTCTTATAGCAATGCACATTGTCTTGTATATTGCAAATTCTTATCTGCAGGTTGAGTAATAAGAAATATCGCTTTTTAACTGGGTCACTTCATATATAAGACAATATTGCATTTTGATAGGAACTCCAGAAACTATCTAATTTATTAGGCTTCCTAGCTGCTTGCTAAACATCTTTATCATCTTCTCTTGTGTAGGAAGTGTTGTAAATATATATATTGCTATGCACCTCGTTTACAATATCCGTAATGATTTTTGTATATTAGTAGTAGAATGGTTATGATAGAAAGCTTACATAGAAGGTTTTTTGGAAGAGTAGGTAAAATGATTTTAATTGGCATATTTTTCCTTTAAAGAAATACTTAAGTCTGCTTTTTACGATGCCAGCCTTTGCCTATTTCTTTTGTAATGAAATCCTGAATGTCCTTATGGGCAATTGAGATGGAGACGGACCTGTTTTGTCTTTCAGTCTTTCAAGGCTTTGCTCCTTTTATTGCATTTCTGACCTAACCCAACATTGCCTGCTTGTATTTGCATGTTCAAAGATTGCTTTATGACATTACTCTATACTTCAAATCATGCCAACCTGGATGTGTTGGTGTGGGTGTGGGTCATATTTTGTATGGTAATACATGCCTGCTATGCTTTTTATTGCTCTTTTTAGTTCCTGGGCTTAGTTTATACTTTGACAGAATGGAGTTCTACTCACTGGTGGTGAGGACCGGAATATTACAGCATGGGACACGAACAGTGGGAAGGTAGCATATTGCATAGAAGATGCACATTCTGCCCGTGTGAAAGGTATTGTTGTTCTCACTAAGAATGATGGTGGTAGTACTGCTGAGAATCCATACCTAGTGGCATCAGCATCGTCAGATGGGGTTATACGTGTCTGGGATGTTCGCATGGCCATTAAGGAGAAGCCACTTCCATTGGCTGAGGCTAGGACGAATTCAAGGCTTACATGTCTAGCTGGATCGTCAATTAAATGTGAGTTTGATTGTTGGATGTATACCAATCTTTAATCATCATTTAACATAGATTGCTATTGATGCTCAATACTAACCTATATTCCTTGTTTATAAGCTTTCAAACGACCACATATTGGAGATAGTGCTCCTAAAGAAGAGCAGGAAGCATCCATGGAAGATTCGTAACTTGGAAGAATTGATGATTCAGGATATCTGATTCATAACTTGGAAGAATTGATGATTCAGGAAATTTGGCTTAACCCATTTGAAAGGGGTTTCATGAGTGGGGTCTCTTTTGCTGAGAATCGAATTGTGAGTGGCACATACATGTTTCCTCAAAGGTTTAGCATGCAGTGAAATCTACAAAATCAATTTTGACGATTGAGAAAGCTGTTGGTATAAATTTTGGTACACTGTTGGTATAAATTTGGGAAATTTACAAAAATAGCCAAAAAAATTTTACAAATATCCAAAATAACCAATTAAACTTTTTCTATCATATATAGCCATATATTTATTGTATAGACTTAAATACTCTCAGATCTATAAACAAAATCAACAAATCTCACACATTCTCAACCAACAATTTTCAAAATCCAGCACATCTTAATTTCTAAAACTCACCCACTAATCATCAACTCATCAATTTACAAGCAAAAAGTTGAGGTTAGTATTTATTTTACACTTTTATTTTTCGATTAATCAAAATTTATGAGTTATTTTGAGTTAATACGAGCTCGGAGACGAACCCAGAAAACGTGCGGCAGTGCACATCGCGCGTGGGACGAGTACTGTCGCGCGTGGGACGAGTGCTGCATCGCTGCGATAATAAGTTCCGTCCAGCCAGTGGGATAGGCACTTGTCTCCCGTGCGACAAGCGCTGTCGTCGCGGTGACGAGTTCTGTCAGCAAGTGGGACGAGCACTGTCTCCCATCGCGACGAGCACTTGTCTCCGTCGCGGCGAGCACGCATTGCTGCGGTGGCGAGTTCGTCAGCCAGTGGGATAGGTGCACTGTCTCCCGTGCGACGGCGCTTGTCGCGCGGTGGCGAGTTCCGTCAGCCAAGTGGGACGAGCACTGTCTCCCGTCGCGACGAGCGCTCGTCCACGGTTTCTGAGAACCTATAACGGTGCGATAGGCGTGCAGTCGCGCGGGAGACGGCGCTTGTCGCCGCGGGAGGCAGTGCACGTCCACGGTTGGACGAGCTATCCGCGTTTTACGGGTTCGTCTCGAGCTCGTATTAACTCAAAATAACTCATGTTCTAATTTTCTTTAAGTACTAATTTATTTCTTTCTTGAGGCTAATGGAGTCGATTGTTCTTCGAATGTGTTTTGATGGATCGTAGGAGGAATTGACGAGACGGTCGTGTTGATGTGTTCTCGGTGCGAGGAACACGGACATAACAAAAGATGTAAGAATCCCGTTACGACGAATCGTAATTATCGACTCTATTATCATTGTAGCGTCTTATGTATTCGAGGAATATATTATATGATATATTTTAAACTCTTATGGTTATTATATATTGGACATATTAAACTATCTTTTTCGAATGATTATTCATAATAAGTGTTGGACAATTGTCGAACCCAAAATAAAATTAATCGCACTATATTTACAATCTGTTCAAATATATAATTTACTGATCTAATATCGTTATTAAATATGTCAACGGCAATCTTCTTCCTAAAGTATTGTCCATGATTCTTATCAAAATTAAATCGTACTTTGAACATTAAATATATACGTAAACATTAACATAAACACTCTACGATCGCTGGGTTCACGATTGTTGTTGTAGTACACTCTTAACTAGTATAAGTTTCAAGGCTCACGCTCTGTAATTACGGTCGGAGGTTGTAAAATCCAACATCTTGTAGCCATCGAGGAAAAATATTTTGAAGTGGCTTGAATAGTTGAGAATAAACTTTTTCGTCTCGGCGTTCCTTTAATGAGTCATAAATAGAGAACCACTTGTGTACTGAAAGTCTACTCGAGCTACTGATCCGATGATCGCCTTGTAAGTTAATTGGAATGAAAACACTGCATCTTGTAGAAATAAGACACATTTCCAACATTTTATGTTCAAATCTTTAAATATTAAAGGACGTTCAATGTAAGTAATACATACCACATCAACATCCATGAACGGTTTTGATTTTGTGTCATCTCGACCATTAATGTAGTTATTTAGACTCGTGTAGTCTAATGAATCCGAATCACGATTCTAGTTATTCCACGAGCCTTCAAGAAAACCTAATCAAGGAATTACATAAATATTATTACTTATTATAGCATAATAAAGCGACAATTATATATTTCGATATGTTACCCAAAATAGGCGATCGGTATGTGTGCAGTGACGATATAAGGCATTAGGGTATTCATTGCTTGTTTATTACTTATCAAGCGGTAGTATTCATGGATATCTTGTAAATGACAAAGAAACCCGTTAGATTATGCAAGTACATTACAAGTAAATTAAGTAAAAATGTACAACATTTACCTCATCCCCTAGCCATCCCATTGAGTCTCTCCCAAAGTACTGCTGAAAAATTGCTTGAATGTCGGATGTCACGATCAACTACAATGTTACCACTAAACCATCTGGTCGAACTCATGAAAGCGATTGTCGGATCCTCTACTCCTCTAAGTAGATTTATATCCACACTTGTCATTTCGTCGATATTTACATCCATGACGTTCTATGGCAGGAAGGCGCTTAATATTCCTTTCTCGTTTGTAAGTTTGTAAGTAGGGACTTTTAAGTGCATATGACGTCCTATACTCGTGACCAAATTTACTTATCTTAGGAGGTGCTTCCTTCAAAATTTGCACATTGTCATCATTTTCGTCCTCGGATAATAAACACAATGACAGTGGGGTGTGATCATGACAGTCTCGAACATCATCAAGGGCCTATTAATAGTAAAAACTTATTAAATCACAATACATTTAGAATAATAGTAAAAATAAAAAGGAACTATGAAAATTTCTTACTGTGTAAGGGTTTCTCATCGGAGTATCACTGTAATAATGCTTCTTTGAATTCTCAGTATATGAATTAATAAACCCCATTACAGATTTTGTAAACTCTCTTTGTTCTTTTCTAAACTGTTTTTGTTCCAACCGCTCGATCTCGACGATCCGAGCATTATCTTGGTCATTAATTCTTTCATGTCGATAATAAAGCGATCAATTCTCTCCATTCTACGAATGACATAATCATACGGAGAACTTTGATTTCGATTGTGGAAAAAATAAAAATAAATCCATTTTATGTATAACACCATTGTTTTAAAATAATTAGATGTTAAAAATAGCATCTCAAGCATCTAACCTCTCTTGCGGCTTCATATTCATCATAAACAGGCGGTTCATCGTCCACTTTATATTCATATAATTCTGGTGCATGATGGTGCGTTTCATAATCATGTTCAACATGTGGTCGATTGTCCACTTTATCTTTGTTGGGTGGTATGTTGGGGTGATCTTTGCAACATTGATACTGATTGATAACTTAAACAACTTGTGCCAAATGAAGAAATTATAATAATATAATAATTGAATTCAATTATTAACTCACATTATGAACCCGATAAGGGATTGATATCTCATAATCCTTTACGCTTCTCAAAATAACATATCCTTCTCCTGCGTAGTCGGATTGAGTGTTTGCTTAACAATCCACGGTAATAAAATAATTGAAATTAGCCATCGCATATATAAAGTAGTACACCTCGATAGAAACTTAATACTTACGACACGTGTATTGTCGTTGTAAAACTTAGTACACTTCGGAAAAACTTATTTTCGAGGATGAAACACCTTCCCACTTCAATATGCGAGAGTCTTCTTTTTGTCTTGATGGCCCACTTTTACGCTACAAAACCATCAATTACTTCAAACAACCAAGCTGCAGACATGTGAAAATACAAAGTTAGGAAAAATAAAAAAATACATTGTATAAAAAATTTCATATGTATTTGAAACGCACTGCACTCCTGGGACAAAAGCCATAAATGTTATACTTCACTTCTTTAAGAGTATTACTCGGAAAGCCTCCACTTTACGGTTCAATGCGATGTCCAAACTTTTATATACCACTTTCCGGGATAAGCGACTCCATGGAAGACTTCAAAAGTACTCAAGATCATCAACATAGTTTAACGATAAAGAATTCGATGACACGTTCATCTTTTCTACCATTGAGTACTCTATCCGCAAAGTAATATAACGCGATCTTTAGCGCATCAACTTCATCCATATCATTGAAGTTCAAATCTTCAAATTTTTTATCAAATTGTTTAAGAGTAGCACCTAAGTTACCTTCAAAGTACAAATCACGCAACCTGTTATTCGCAGGAAATTTGGCTTCTCTGTGTAAGTCGTATGTACCATAGCAAAGTCCCGTAATTAAACACCATTCAACGATTGATAACCGTGCTAACTGGCCACTAAATTCAAACCATAGCTGATTTTTACCATCTTCATCACAACACGCTACTTGTCTAAGTAGGGCATTGTGAAGGATTGCACCACTAAACACGTAGCTATCCATCTTGCGAAATGACCAAATATATCTTTCCTGAATAATCTTAATTGTTGTTTCGTTAACTTCCTCTTGATAGCATCCATCACATTCCCAAATTTTGAGGTATTTGTCATACGCCGGGAAGTGTTTCGTTTCGGAATCTTCATCGTGCTCGGTTTTATAGTCATTACGATCGCAAAAAATCAAATTTATAATTAGTTAATCGATAATTAAAAAAATTAAAAAATCAAGATTTCTTTTTTTTTTTACATTCAGTAATATCGTGGGACGGTGCACTGTCGTGACTGTCATGTGCACATGTGACGAGAGCCCATCAGCATGTGGCGTGCGACAGGCGCCTATCAGCGCGCGATGGTCACTGTCAGCACGCGCAGTATTTTCTACTGTTCAGTCCGTGATTTCTACTCTTATTGCACCTATACTCCACCTTACAATCACACCATCAACACTTTAATCTTGCAATACACCATCAACTATTTAATATAGTCTAAGGGCATTTTATCGAGCACCGGCGTACTCACTCTTTAAATCTAAATTTCACTTAACAATCTCCAATATTTATTGCCAATCAATCCTAAACTTATCTATATGCATCAATACATTGATTTATCACCAATCAAACTTATCAAAATAGAAAAAATTAAAATTTACTGAGTGAAACTTACCGAAAATTATAAAATAGAGGATGATGAAATCCATGGAGTTGAGTTCACTCGTCAAAAATCCGTTCAGTCGCTGTTCAAAGTCACTGGAGATAACCAATCGCTCGTTCGAGGTCATCGGAGGAAGTTAAGGGAAGATTGGTTTGAGAGAGAGATGGGTATTATGGGGAAAAAAAAGAATAAATGGTTAAGGATGATAGAAAAAATATAAATGGTTATTTTAGATATTTGTAAAAATTTTTTGGTTAATTTTATAAATTTCCCTATAAATGTTGGTACATATATCATCTTATGATGATTCAGAGGACATATACTAATGTTACTGATTAAGGCGCGTGTAATTTTGCGTTCTTCCTTGTTGCTTTCTTTCTTTCTTTTTTTCTAATATCGCCTTCTTAGTTTGTTTCATGAGAAACAAACATATTCTTATATCGTATAAACCCGCGCTTTCGTTTTGAATTTCTCAAATATTTGTTTTAGTGTATTTAATCATTTAACTATGGCCATTTAGGCTCAAAAGTGATTTTAAAATGTTAAAAATTAATTTTGATGTTTGTAAATTTTTAATTTTAAAAATTACTTTTGATAGAAGTAATTTTTTTAAAATTTTGAAATTGATATAATTTTATATATATTATAAGAATTCAAAGTATTTTTATTAAATAAGAATTAAAATTATTGATTTTAAAGAGATTGATATTATTATTAATAATATTAATATAAAAAATAAAATTAATAATATAACATATTTATTTTAGTTATTAATTAATGCATATACATAATAAAAATATTTTATATAAATATGTAAAAAAAATTAATATTATATTAAATTCAGTCATTTATATTTTTATAATAATTTAATAATAGATACTTTTAAAAATAAATTTATTAAATATTTAATTAATTATTTTTTCAGTATAATTAACAAGAATTATTTTTTAAAAATTATAATACTATGAAATTGGCTATTAGAAAATACGGTGGACTATCAAAAAGAAAAAAGAAGAAACGAGAGAGACGATACGGTGAAAAAACATGATAAGAAATTAAGAATCTTCTGCACGGGATAATTAAAAAAAAAAAAAAAAAAAAGGAAAGAAAAGGAACATTGATTTGTTGAACCAGCCCAAGCCCAGAATTTGGTGGGCTGCTGACCTTCTTTAAATTGTAGCAGTGTCCGTTTTTCTTGTACATATTAATGATGGATACATGCACTATTGTAGTGGTTGGGTTGTGATTTGAGTGACAATTGTTTGTGATTATGATTTATGGCAATCAAAAGCCAAATTCCCCGAACAACCCAGTTATGTTAAACTGTTGTTCTGTTGTTTATGCATTGAAACAGAAACGGAAACGGAAAGAGGGGGACCCTCCGCCCTCCTTACTGCTTTCACCTTGGTAATCGTATAAATAGTAGTATTTAAGAAAACCCCCAAAACCAACCAAAAATAATAATAATTATTATTATTATTAATGGCTGCCGAGGAAGAACAACAAAAACAAGCCGATCCTACTTCTCAGCCGCCATTCGATCCCAGTCGAAGTAACGTTACTTCCTCTCTTCTTTTCCAGTAATTTCTTTCTTTTGGTTTTCTCTTCAGATTCTGTTTTTCCATCTCTAACCAGCTGGCTATTGATACACTGTTTGAATCTCTCTCACTGAATTATGACTGAGCTTTCATTGTCTATTTGTGTTTTGTTTTGCTTCGACCAACTGCTTGCTGCCCTGTCCTTTTTATGTTTATCTTATTGAATTTTTCTAGAATTGCTATATAATTAAGTCTGAGTTTTGTTGGTATGTCAAGTTTTTTTTTTTTTCATTAGTACCTTTCAATATATATATATATATATATATATGTTGTCTTGACGGGGATGGATCCATGTTAATGAAGTAGCAAAAGAGCTGCAAACTTCTGTAAATTTTGTTATCTGAGAGGCAGAATTTTCTACAGCGGCGAACTGATTGGTGAAATTTTGGTAGTGGTCTATTTATCCATCTAACATTTCTGTTTCTCCTGTTGAAGTGATTGGTATCATCAAGAGGAAGGCCTTGATTAAAGAACTGGCTGCTTTATACCACGCCGAGTGTCTTGCCTACTGTCAAGAACTTTTAGAACTTCAAAAAAAATGGGAAGAGGTTAGAATGATTGTCTCTTGATTCCACTGTGCATGCTTTTTACCACAATATCTTTGATACTTTTATGTAGATTGGCTAAATAATAATCTTTTCTTTTTATTTTTTGTGAACAATAGCTGTAAATCAAATTATTAGAATTTTTAAATTATGTTTGCTTTTGGTATATATGCATTCACTTTTTGGACAAGTATACTGCGCTGCTGTGTTTAGTAGGTGATTTTAAAATCTGTTTGATATGAAGAACCTGCATTGTTAGTTCTGATGTTGCACAAGAAGCAATTTGCCATGAAATGATCCTCACAAGGAAAACTTCACTCTGGTTATTGGTTATTAAGGGAGTCCTGAAAATTTCTTACTTGAAATATGGCTTTCAATCAAGTTCCCAATTATTGGCTTGTGCCCAAGGGAGTGGAGAGACCCTTAAAATTGCAGAGGCAGACATAATCATAGATTTGTTATAGTTGTCATGTCTCACATACCAATTGTTCAAAAAATTCATTCTTTGCAATTCAAATATGAGTTCAACAATATGATAATCGGCTTATTAGACTAGGTCAGTAACATGGATAGAATAATTTATATCAAACCAAAGAATTTGCAATTAAGATTTTGTAGCTTTTGCAGAGAGTAGAGCTACCCTTGTCCAACAAGATGTTCAGAACTTGGAACTGAAGGAAACTGATTCAAATACTTGATTGTTATTAATTTGCAAAAAAATAATCTTGTTACTTGCTTACATTTAGTGTAATTGTGATAAAGGTATGACAAATTTGTAGTGGCAGTGTATACCTCTTAAAGTATATGGGTTTTCTTAGTCTGGTTTCCTTAAGTGCATCATGTGAGTGTTTCATCTTAGTTTGTTTTGATAGGACTATATAACTGCACCATGTGCTTCTGGCTGATAATAATCTTTGGAAAGAGATATGGAATGGCATGTTGATTAGTCTTGCCAGCATTTTTGGTGACTCATAAAAAATTTGTGGCCGAAGGTCTCCAATTAGATCATTAGTCTACAATTTTAATTGTCATAATATGTTTTTCACGTGTATTCTTTCTGAAAATTTGTGCAGCCATTTGTGGAAACAAAAGCTCCAGATGATTCACGGAAAGAAATGACAAGACTTCCAAAACGTTTAAAGAAGACCCGCTGAGTGTATTGTAAGACCTGCATTTTAATCTTGTTTCCAGATAGTGAAATTTGTTAATGCAGCAGAATCCTCTATATCAATTTAGGATTTTCACTCTGATGCACCATCCAAGAACTCATATTTACTTGGCATTAACTTTGCTTGTTTGTAGATGCATGATATGCCATAGGCATCACACAGCTCTTCTGTGTCTACAAAAGAAGCATCAACAAATCACTTGGATTTCTGAAAGACAGTAACCAGAGGGCAAGTGATGGATCAATTAAGAATTCATCTTACTCCTGTTGCACTGTATATACGCCAGTTGAATATTTAGGTCCAATTATTGGAAATATTAAGCGAAACATGTACCTCTTAATCACTGTTCAATGTTTTGAAGTATTTGCGTATTTAAATCTGTTTTCATCTTGCGAATTTGCGTATTCTTGAAACCTAATGACTGCATATGATGTTGCTCCAATTTTGAGTTACCCAATTGGTCTTCTACCGTTTCAAATTCTTACAAGAAAAGATCAATTAAAACAAGCAATTTTCAAAATGTTAAAATAAATAATTAAAACGATTTACTATTTTCCATAAAAAAATCCTACCAAAATTATTGCTCAAAACTTCCAGTAACATGTTTACTAAATCAACAAACTGAATGTCCTCCGATTGTTCGGTCCACAGTAGCAATTTTCCCTGCAATCATATTACCTAAAATATGTGAAAAAAAACACTAGATAACTGAAAGCCAACCGCTGAGGCTGTTTGCTCTGATTTGATTTTTTTTTTTTTTAATTTCCCTGCAATTTAATCTTGTAAAGGTTCTACAAGATCAGGTCCACCAAAATACAACAGAGCACCTTCGCATATATTACAAGCTCTTTAATTTCTGTAGGGCATACTAGCCAAAACTAGATTCCTGTTTGTTATCATCTGGTTTAATGTATTGCCCTTCGAAGCTATTTCTCTACGATTACCTGCAATTCACACATTCACCTTAGCAAGCTGATTTTACAAAACCAAACAAGCAGTCTTATTTATATCACATGTTAGAAAATGATAGTCGTTTCAGTGAGTTACCTATAATTTAACTGTTGAGGCCTGCATCTTTTGCAGTAGTCTGCTAAAAGCAGTAGGTAAAGAAATCCATCTTTCCATGATCTTTTCCGCAGCAGGTCCCATTTCATGGACCAATTTAACAGATTCTGATAGTCGATTGAGGAGATTCATCAAGGCAATCACTTCATTCCGTTGCAGCTGCAGCTGAAGATTAACACAGAAAACCTCAATACAAGGTAAAATAACAACAGAAGATGAAAAGCTGAAACCAGCGAGTGGTAGCTAGTAGGCAAATTATGCACTTGTCACCAAAGGAATATAAAAGAACCGTAACAGCTAAGAAAACAATGGGTACTTTTTTATTGATCTTCACACTGGATAAATTGGGTGAACTTTCTTTATCCCTTGCTGCACTGAAGTTTGTTTTGAACGTATTGGAAAATAGTATTGATGTGGGCACAACCTCTATTTGCATGGCTTATGCATATAGTTCCAGGAAAATATGCATAATGGAGAGACATGCATAAAAGAGTGGCCAAATATGGTAGTTTTGGTTTAAATATTGTTCGGAAAAAAGTGATCAGATGTATCCTACATGCAGTGTCTAGGTTCATATCTTGCCAAGACAACTTCAGTCTAGTTTCGCATACTGACCTTTCCTATTGCCATTTCTAAGACTATTATTCAAAGTACAGAACAGAAGTATCCGGTAAAATGCTGAAGTGTCAAAAGCATATGCCTTCAATGTTGGAGCAATGTTTAAAACATGGTTATACATAAAAAAGGAAATTAGAAAGAGAAGTTTTAAATCTTCCATAGGAGGTGATACTTACAGTTTGACCCAAGTGTTCCTCACCATTGACAGAAAAGAGGATTTTCAATGCAGTACCAAGACCAAGAACCTGAAGCTTCCCCCAAAGTCGACACTTCTCACAACCAACACAATCCATCAGTGCGCTGCAATGAAAATGAAAAAAGTTATGGCATTTCCATAAGGACAAGGCATGTTGTATCAGGAAAAAAAATAATAATAATCGACTGCACAAAAAGAGAAGGATTCCATCAGCAAAAATATAACGTTAGAAATGAAGGCCTGACGGCAAAAAACCATTTAAGTAATCATGGCTTTATAATTTGGATAAAAAAAATCCATATTATAAGAAACAACAACCATTAGTCTAGAAGGATCTGAGCATAACCTAATGTTTCTAAATTGTCCCTGTATTTTCTGTTTCAGTTCAGGCCCCTGCTGGCCTTTCCATAACTTAGCCTCATCAAAAGGGAGTGGGCATGCAGCTTGCAGTTGTGGATTATAGAGAAGCTGTTTCATTAAGGACTGTGTCTTCAGGTCCTCCATAGGGTTACCAGTTTCATACTCAGCCTGTTCCAAGTACTCTGCTGCCTAAAATGCATTCAGAAAGACAGAATGGTCAGGTTTACATCATATCTTTGAAGAAATTGCAAATCCCATGAATTTCACATAACTATTTCAGAGATGGGAACATCTTTTGGTATATTTGTGGAGTATGTAATCCTTTAAACAAATTTTGACTCATTTCTCAATGTCGATTCTCACCTTTGTCACAGCTCGGAGGACAAAAAGGAATGTGAAGTACAAGTTTCTAACTCGATCTGGATATCTTAAAACTCGATCATACATCAATCTGAGATTTTGACCCCACTGAAATTGCAAAAGAAGACAGCATAAAATAAACAGTTAAGAGTGCTTAAATCACCATTATGTATATTTATAATTTAAATAACACAAATGGAAAAGTCTCCATAAGCTACAAATTATTGAGGCTTCTTATCTGGAAACCTTACAAGTGGCATTACAAATTCTTATGAAGGGAACAGTCTAAATTGTTCAAGTGAAATAGATTCACAATGCAAAATAGAGTTAGAATTCAAATTGCAGATACATAAAGGCTCAAAATTGATACAAACATTAACAAATTTTAAGACTGCACCAAAAATTAGTTTGCAGGGATGGAAATATATACCAAATTTTTAGCTTCATCAAGAAGATAATCCGCAGCAATGTGGATCGAAATAGAAGAATGAAGACCAGATATCAACTTGTACAATATCCTTTCCTCTTGGCATAACTGTTTGGATGGATCTGCAGTTGAGGTAGATAACGAACAGATTGTGTCATTGTGAAAACAAGGATGAAGAACTAAATTAAGACCCTCTAGTCTTAGTAGAAGGGAAACAGCCTCAACCAACATGAAATAACAAAAGCAAGAGACTAACATAAAACTAGTTTGTCAGCATGACCAAGTCGAAATGCGCAGAAAATACAGCAAAAATCATAAAAGTAAATAATCTTGCAGCAACTGTAAAGTAAAAATTCAAAATCCAGATACGGAAGATATCACATCATTTGATAAATATTAACTCCCAAAGTTTCAACACAAGCAGAGGTGTTGTCACAAGAGAACCAGAAATAGTACACGTGAAAAATGCCATAAAAGAATGGAGAGCAAAGCTATAAGAAGCAGCAAAACCATCATAAACCAAAAACATGAATGTTACAGCTTATCATCAAATAAACACAATTTTGGCTTCAAACAACATATGAGATGCATGCATGGAGAGAGGCAGCATGAACTCACATGTAGGGCAGTTTTCCGAGTAAATAGCATCCCAAATCCTTCTAGCTGATGGACCAGTGTAGCCAGTATAACGTTCAGGATTCAGTTGGAGATTTACATATGTCATCTCAGCTGCAAAAGGAAATGCACATCGATTGCTACATCCATACTCAATTTAAGGGGAGATAAACAACCAAGTTATCTAATCAGGAGAGATAAAATTGAAAGAAACATGCATTATTAACTTGAAAATTCTGAATATAGGACTTAACTGGATCCAATATTGCCTAAGTTGCAATAGAATGTATCAGAGTATTAATATTTGGTACACGGACATTGAATCTATTGATACTGATTATCATTTAAAAATAACCAAAGTAGCAAGCTTAAAATGCAACAATTTCATGATAATGACAAATTAAAAATTAAATATGTGGTTGTGCTGGAACACAAATGAAAGACTAACCATTGTCAGTTTCATCATCATGAGTCCATGGGTTGTCTGTTTCTGTCCAGCCTCTGAAAGCCTTACTGTCTAGAGTGCGATCCACAGCAGCCTCTGGCTTTCCTTCTTGACATGCAAGATCATCAGATGAGAGGCCTCGAATGAAGGGCTTTTTAAAACTTTCAGGAAATTCAGTTTCAGGGCATTCGCAAACACTGCAGTCCCGCAGACGGCACATACCATCATCAGGCCAGAAAGGGCAGTCACACCACAACTTAACCTACCAGATAATCCGATGCCAGTGATTGAATGTAAGTGAAATGATCGAAAAAAAAAATTGTAGAACTAAAATCCATCAAGAAATGAGCAGGAATCAGAAATACTTTCGTCCAGCATTTCTGAGACTAACTTCACTTTTTAAGATATGAATATTACTTTCAGTAGTATTTTGGTTTCAATGTTTAGCCTATTTGTTCTTATGGAATCATAAACAAACCTTGAAATAACGGAAAAATGGAGTTTTAACAAGCTCCTGTAGTGAAGGATGCAACACTTGCTCGTTCAGCTGATTCACAGTCTCGTAATCACAGCAACAATCCTCCACCACGCCGCTGTACTTGTCTTTCTCCTGCACAAAATCCAAAATTTGAATGCAATTAATCGCTCAATCAAGCAAATTGAATCAAACTAACGCAATTTAAACAAAATGACAGCACTCATTTATCTAATCCGATCATTTTAAGCAAAAAATTCATAAAATGTGAATTTTGCGAGCAACTAAAATCGAAAAATAAGCAAAAAGCAAAATCAGTATCGATATTTGAATTCTAAGTAATACCTGAGCACAGCGACAGCTCTTATCGGCTGGTGCAAAGTGAGATAAATTTGGTGATTTTATAGCATAAGCCAAGGCTACAGCAATCAAAATCGCAATTAGAGCGCCGACTAATAAAGTCCATCGCGTTTTGTAACTCGTGTCTTTCTTCTTCTTCTCAGCCTCTGGTTCCACCATTACACAATACTAAAAATCTCTCAACGGCCTAACAAAACCAATCAGTATCTGTTTGGTTTCCGAAGAAATGAAAAGAGATAAGAATTGGAAGCTTAGCGCTACGGTTTCCTTCTGCGTATTGTATGTATAATTTTATTTTATTAGTCAGTAATTAATTGGTTAAAACAGAAGTTATTAACATGAGCTTTTAGTGAAACAATAACGGGATTTTATATACAAATATAATGTTAGTAAAGAGATCCAGGGAAAACGATGGGCGTTGAACGTTGATTGCTACTGCTGATGGTTTTTGTAGTCTCCTCTCGCTTTCTGTGAATTCAAAACAATTAAACAATGGGCAAGCGGAATTCAGGGTGCCGAAAGACCCTCAGAATTCTTTTGGGTCGGGCCTGTGCCCAAACTTTTTTGGGCTTGTCTTGAGGTTTCACGAGCTTCCTTTGTTGCTCATTTTGGGCTTACCTCAGGTGGCAAGGCTTAATTGATTTTTTTAGTCCTCTCCTTCTCATCCTATGAATTCAAACTTAGATAGTTAGTGAAATAAAATTACTTGAAAATTATTTGACTATGCACTAGTGAAAAAAAATATTTTCCATCCTAATTTTTTTGACAACAGATACATAGCAACAGTGTTTTTACTGTTAAAGTTTTCATTAAGTCTTCTAAGTGATGTTGAACTTATTCACAAAACTACAAAAGTAAACACTAGAATTAATGGTAACATATATGAATTATTCAATATTGTCAATTTTCATCAACTTTCATATGTGCACACCAAACTATTATTTGGAAAAAAAAAAAAATCCCTCGATTTAATCTTACGTGGTCTTCATGCCAAGTCTCTCAATTGTTCATTTAAATTAACGTTGCCTGCTAGCTAGAAATGTAATGAGTGCCTCAGCGGTGAGGAGATCTCTAGATCTGATTCGTAGGAAGCAATAAATTAAAAGGGTCAGGGGCTAATCAGGGTACATAGAGAGCAGTCAAATGGTCAAACAATGGGTCAACAAGAAAATTGAAATTGAGAAAGAGGAACGTACGTACTGTAATAATGGAGTGGAGAGGATTGTTCGAGGGGGAGATGCATGATGGAAGATCACATGTATTCTGTTTTTGGAAATGAGAAAATCATGGTCAAAATTTCGTAAAATCTTACTTATGATATCACCACGGATTTTCATGATATTATTAATAAATTCTATGAAAACGAATTTGAAAGCGATTGCTGTCTCACAATGTAAATTATTTTTCCTGCCATGCTATTGCTATCTTTATCTATCTGAATCTGATCGTACCAACTGCGCGAAGTGATCTGCATGTCTGTCCTGTGATAAAGTTAGTTTTGGAACAAAATATATTTTCGCATGTAATTATCTGGTTTGAAAGTTTAATCTCATAAATATATTAATTCAACGTAAATTTCTGCAGAATATGTATTACATGTGTTGGAGGAAAACAGTAATAATAATTATAATAATGTCCAAATATATGCTGCCCTATATATCATGAAAAAGCTAGCCATGATATCATTGGGTTTCTTTTTTGAAGGAAAAAAGTAGTTGTTGTACATGTATCGCTAAAAGCACTTGAGCAGTAGCAGGTAATGATCGATGGAGCTCTTTTGGCCACTCCATTTTCTGGGGTTAAAGCTGATATACGGGAAAAGGAAGAACACTAGCTACCTCTACTCTATATGAACCCTAGCTATAAGCGACGGTCTAATTTTCAGCATATAATAATAATAATCACGTACGATCCCATATGATAAGTTATAATTTTCATATTAACCAAGAAGTGGCACCAAATTACAATTAACCACAACATGATACCGTTATTTATTACTTACTGTACGGAGAATGACGTACTGGTCACCATTTTCCTTTCTCGGGCAAACCCACGGCTTCACCACCACATTTTCCGGCTAAGATGATTTAAAAAAAAAAAAGTCTCCGCTCAAGTGATAACAACAAATCCGAGTGATCATTCTCTAATTAATAACAAGCTTTAACTTGTCTGATAATCAGATTTTATGAACATCAATAAGCAATAATCACATCTATATAAAAGAAATTAAAACATGTACTGCTTAATTAACTTTCTCCCTGTACAATAGCCAACTGCTGAACGCATTAAACTATAGACTTTGATTTAAAGTGATTAAATAATTAAGTTGTCTGCCTAAGCTAGCATTCAGAGCTTGAAGGAAAACATAAACAGACTTTTTTTTTTTTTTAAGACCGTAAGTAAATTTCAAAGCCAAAGGGCACCGGCTTCTTTGAGGAGAGGGACCAAGGTGCCATTGATGTGACAAGCCATGAGAGTCTCAATCCCGCCAAGGAACTTGCCACCAACAAAGATAGCCGGGACAGTCTGATGCTGGCCGTTGGATGAGAGCTGGAAGAGGACTGCCTGGATTTCACGTCCGGCAACATGGTGGTCGAGCTCAACGATGGTGGGGCCAACGCCAAGGCTGAAGAGGAGGCGTTTCGCTACTGTGCACATGCAGCAACCGCTCATGCTGAACAAAACGACGGCGTTGCTGGAGGCTAGGTGGGTCACTATCTCGTAGGTCTTCTCAAGCTTCATCGCTGCTGCTGCTGCTTCTGCTGCAGATGATGATGATGATGATGAGGCCTCGCTGTTGAGTGTCATCGCGTTCGCCATTTGGAGTCCGGGATTCTTAGCAACCTGCATCGATCGAGTTTTCTTAGAGAAATTATATAATATAAAGAAAGATTCGACAGCTTTTGATGATGTTTGAAGAAAAAATTAAATAAAAAGCAGTACTGCGATATCAGAAAGTAGAAAGGTTACTGAAGAGACTCAATGGTTTTGAAGTTGTGTTTAAGGAGATTTTGGAAAGCTATGGTCAAAGTTGTGACAGAAAGAGGAGAGGGATATGCAGGTTTTAACTTCTATAATTGTGGGCACATCAATTGTATTACACACATATATATAGAATTGTATCACAGCAAAGCAGTGGTATACATTTATACGTTTTCTATTTTTATTGATGATCAAGAAAGCTTTGCTTGGCACAAATAAGGCTCTTATACTACTTGATGCAATTGAAATAGATATGAGATATCGTTTTAGTTCATACGTTCTTAAAAAATAAAAAAGAGATGGCTCTCATGAAGAAGAAAATATATCAATTGAGAAATTACTAAAAAACTTATGTTTATGAATAATAAGTATATTTATACTAATAGTTAATTTAATCTTAATTACTCTCAAATAAGGTAAATAATTTAAAATCTTAATTAGATTAAAATTATAAATATTACTTAAGTAAACTTAATAAAATCCTAATAAAATATTAAATTGACTCAAAATCTAAAATTCCTAATTTATATAAATAAAAATTATACCATATATGCTTCCTACATCACAACATCTATTAATAGTGGAATTTTCAGTTGCGATACCCCAACAAAATTGGCAAATTGAATTTCTTAATGTTAACTAGAAGTTGAAGTTGCTGTTTTGTGTTTTAATTTTTTAATGGCATTAACTCTAGTTTTGTGTGCGTTGTTGAATAGAAAATTCGAAGTGAAAAGGCACAAATACTAAACAACAAAGCAAAGTGCTAGAAATTAAAATGAAGAACAAAGGGTTCCTAGGGTTTTGCAAATTCACGATAAAAATAAAATAGAACAAAACAAAAGATAAATTGTGGAGAGAAAAGACTAAAGAGAGAGACAAACTCTGACGACACCAGATCCCTATCTCTCTGGCTTTATTTCCTTATTCGAACTGTACGGATTCACAGACCCCTGAAGCTAATGCCTAACAGTAATAATCATCCACCTTCAGCATCAGAAGCATGCCTTTCCCCGGCCAGTATGGCTGTATCCCTTCTTCTCTTAGACGTGCCTGTTAAATAATATTATCGAGAAGAATACAATGAGAGAATGAGATGCCTCGAGGGGGTAAAATACATATATAGTTTTTTTTATTAACGTAGTTAATTGAGTTAAATATAGGGCGTGTAAAAATATTATTAAAAATTCATAGTAATTACTCGTATATAGAGCGTGTAAAATATTATTAAAAATTCATAGTAATTACTCGTGCTTTTAATATTTTGCAATTTATTTAGGAAAATAATTTCTCAATTATAATGATAATATATTTGAAAATATTCCAATACCCGTTAGTAACATGTTTCAATAATTTCAACTACATAATTTTCTCAATTTAATCATTCATCTACGCAACCCAAAAACTTAATTTAGGCTATCAAGAAACATTAATAAAATATACAGCGGGATCAGGACAAATATAAATTTCAAATGAGATCGAGATCGAGATGATTACTGATTATTAGTAGCTGACGTCAATTTTATTAAAATTCTATATAATACCATGTTAACTAAATCATTTGATCCAGAAGTTTAAACAATAAAACAATAAGGTTTTGTTTTTTCTTTTTAACCTTTTTCTCAGTTTTTATATTATATTTTAATTCCAAATTTTACGTTACAACTACAGACACATAACAACACAACGGTTTTATGTGGTACAACCATACGGTATAACTCTCATTTTGTAACATGCGCCAGTCAAACAAAGCCAGTTATAGTGGGGCAGAAAAAATGGGGAAGCCCTAAGATGGTGGGACCCATTAAGGGCAGTACCCAAAATCCCAACAGAAAAGGGGTTCGTGTAGAGTCACACAAAAAGACAAGTGCTGTATGTTACACATAATGCATGCAGGCATTGCCTGATATTCGCGTGATCCCCTGTACGTTGCGTTTCAGTTGCAACTGGCAAGTGAAAAAGAAAGTTGTAGATTTTTGTGTGGCGTTGGAGAGAGTGATATGGTTATGAATATGGTAAAATAAACCGACAAGTCGACAAGAAACGCCTGAAACGCCGTCGTTAGACGGTCAGTCTATCGTCTTCTCGTGAGTAGGGACAGTGACGCTGTGGGATTTTGCTATCGTTATCATTTATTTATTTTTAACCTCACCCCCATACCATCCTTCAAAAATTTTATTAAAAAAAGATAATTAATTAAAACACTTCTTTTTTTGGCTTTCAATGGTCAAAGATCCCAGTAAGAGAATTCATTTCATTGTCCTGTTTTGCCCTTTGGACCGTCTCTCGTCTCTTCAGAAATCAGAAGTCATATTATATGGGAAGGGCTAAAAGTTACAGAAAGTGTGAGCAACAGACAGCTTATCAATGAATCAATTAACAAGGTAATCATCTTTAAAGTAATTTTTTTAAAGGTGTCTTTGATAATGTTATTTTGTGTAATCCGTTACATCAATTATAAATGCAAATTAGTTATTACTACTATATATTATATGGTTCATATTCCATTTATCTGTATTATAACTGTGGCTATTGTCAGCTTCATAACTTTCTCCGCCTACATATGTCGAAGATCATCATTACTGTCCACGACTAACAAGTGAATGATTTTTTTGACTAGTCAGTCTAAATATGACGATCGGATTAAATAAATTTAAAAATTATAAGAAAATTTTGAACAAATAAAAACCAATCACAGTAATAAGTGTGTTTGTGTGTATATACAAGATAAGTTGTTTGATTGTGTGTATATACAAGATAAGTTGTTTGATTCAGCGCCCTAGTCTAAATTGAAAATGATTTTTTTTTAATTTTTTATTACACCTTGAGTTTATTCCTTGACACCCTAGATTTGGTAAATCATCGTTCATCTTTATATTTTGAGTTACCATACTCGTTTAGCTTTTATATTTAAAAAAATAAAGCTACTGAAAGTATTACTTTTACACTCCTACTCTTATTTTTTTTTCTTTTCTTTTATAATGTCTTGCAACAATATGCTTAGAGATATTAATGAAAAAAATCAAATAATCTTAAAAGTAACATAAAAAATTACACAAATTTTAAATTGTTATTTTACTTTATGATTAATTTAGTAAATTAATTTTTTATAAAATAATTATTAGTAATATTGTTACATATGTACAAAAAAAAATACTAGTACTTTTACATTAATATTTATTGGTTGATTTGCTAATTAATTTTTTTTATAGATAAATTAATTTATGTCAAGAATTTGTTGGAAGGGTATTATTGTAAAAATTAAGTGTAAAAATATAATATATTTAACTGTCAGAATGTTTTGAGATACTTTTTAGAATACATGGATTAAACGGTCACTTAAATCAAAATATAAAAACTAAATAAGTATTTACCCCTTCCCTCAACTTAAAATAAAAAAAAAGAAAAAAAAAAAGAAAGCTTTGTTGTTAGTTCAAGTTTAACTTACTCTTGCGTGGGATGGGGCAGGGGTTGGAGAATAGACGATTAATCAAATTTTACAATTGTACATTTTTTTTTCTAGATAAAATTTGGTAATCCGAGGTAAAATTTTATTTAAAAAAAAAGAGCAAATAAATCTATTAAGGAGACTTAGTAAGTCTCACCCCTCATTAAATAAATAAAACTAAAACTAAATAAATTTCGAAATAAAACAATAGTAGCATGTGAGATTCTATAATCATTGGAAGTACTCTATACATAATGTATCGTAAGTTGCAGATCAATAATAAAATTTTGGAGAACGTAGAAAAAAACTTGAAAAACTTGGAGATTTTTCAAAAGAGAGTAGTGGGGGGGCTAGAAGCATTGTACAAATCAACACCATATGTATAGCTGTGATGTAATCGTTCTCTAATAATTAACATTCTATTTCCAACATTTTCTTTTCTTTCAACAAATAATCTAGAAGAATATTTTAAACTAGCTTATCTATATATTAATTAATTAATAGCATATAAACATAAGATCCTTTACAGCGTAACGCATAATATATAATTTACAACAACTCTCTCATACAAACGGATTATATATAACTAGAACATAATCCCGAAAGAAGAAAAATGGAAATGACCCAAAAATGAAACATGAAGGACCTGAGATAGATATATATAGTTGATTTTCATCATGATAAACGCGTCATGCTGTTCCAAACAACACAAACAGTGTAAGCAAGAAACCTGTAAATGGGATTGAAACATGCATGCAAAGGGTTTCTCACGTAAACATTCCAACAAGAAGTTGTGATTTCAGCCCTACCCCTTATCCTCCGCCAGATATGAGCAATAAAATAATTCTGGTTTCTAGATCCAACAATGGCTGCCGATTGAACATATGCGGAGGCAGCTCTCTTCACCAAATGGTTTCTAATGGCGATACTCGACGAGTCGAAATCGTAGTTGTTACCTTCATGGTTGCTGGCATGGCTTGTAGGAGGCGAGTTTATAATGATATCCTTCAAGCTTGTGTATCTAAGATCATCTTCGACATCGGAATTTTCCCTTACACTCGAGGAGTTTCTACTTATTTGCACGGAAGGGAGTTTCTTGAGCTTGAGGAGTTCTGTTTCCATGGTTAAAAGCCATTAACGAAGGCGACGGGAAAGTTGCAAAATATGGCCATTCTGTTGAGAGAGGAAAAGTTTGTGATGGAGTGTGGTGATTGAATTTATGGGGATGTTAGAATTAGGGTTTGGTTGCCATCAACGGAGGAGATGAGATTGATGCGTGTGTGTGTTGTACAGTGCAGTTACAACAGAGTTTGTTGAATTTTGATTGTTTAGACTTTAGAGAGAGGTTTGGAGGATTTTGGTGGTTTAATTCGTTAATAATGTGGGTTAGAAATTAGGGCGATCCTTTAATTTAGGATAATGACCCGGACAACTTGGGATCTGCTCTGCTGTTAATTGTAAGCTTAACAAATGTGCAATTTAGTTTAATTTAATAAATTAGGTTTTCTCCTTCATTTTTCTTTCTTTTTTTTTTTTTTTTTTTTTGGTGAATGATCCATGTCACACTGAATATATTATTTTTTGATGTACGTATCAAAAGCATGTCTTTAGTCTTTAATTTTGTATCAAGATGATAATAGCAAGAAGTGAAGTAGCGTAGTGCCGTACTGGTTTCTTAGGTTTGCGATCAATCTAAACAAATTTTGAATCAAAACCCCCAAACTGGACCCAATGTGATTAATGGGCAATGTTGGGCCCAATTATAGTGAATCAATTCACCCAGGATCCCCATGATTCCCAACAAAAAAACACACATTTAACGTAAAATCAGGTAATTACTCTTCAGAAATAAAAAAATGTAAAATCAAGTTCCAGAGTTTATGTTAAATTCAGAAAATTTTCATGGGATATTTGATGACATTTTTCCCATCGTTATAAATTTAAAATATAAAGAAAGAAAATGCCACCCTAGAATTACATAAATAAATGTACTCGGAGATTATATATATATATATAAACTGATATATTGAATGAAAGCTACCGTGGTTCATGATTATTCTCGCTAATCATAACTAATAATCAGAATTCGTTCAAATGAAAAAGAGAGATTTTTTTATAAATGTTCAAATCATGTAAAATTATCCATTTTGGGATAAAATCTCATAGAAAGTAGAAACTAGAGAAATCTGCTTTATCTACTACTATATAAAATATGTAATCATATACTATATAATGTAAAACAAATTCTTTTGAAATAAAAAAAGTCACTTACTTTTAAATAACATACTCAATAATCAATAATTCATTTTTTATTGATCGACACCTCTTTCTCTTCATTTTAAAACAGATGGTTCTAGTCTCTCAATAGACATATATAGAAGTAGTTTCTTATAATGTACTTTACTGGACTTCAATTATATACTTTGACTATGTTGTGGACTTTCATTTGTACACTTTCGTCATGTCAAACATGGATTGCACATTTAAGCTCTGATTATTTTGTATATGCTATTAAAAAAGTATATTCAACGAGATTTAAAAAAAGCTTTCTTGATGACTTGCACAGAAGTGAAATTACAAATCATGATGAGTTTAACTTCAATGAAAAGGACGGAATATAACTTTTTATACTTTTTCTCCCAAATATGCACATATAGTCAAGTTGAATACATATTTTCCAACCGAGGCTTAATTTGGAGTCGACGAGTCTTCATTTCTCAAAAGAAATTATTGCTCCAGCTGCATATATTTATCAATGATAGGTGAAGATTTGTTTCACAAAATCCTGATCAATCTCTGAATTTAAAATTAGCATGCGACCAAAATGCCACGTATGGACCTACCCTTAGAGAGAAGGAATGCTGTCGTAATATTTATTTCTTTATCTTTCTTTCTTTATCATCACTTGGCAGCGTACGTGAACCTTATTATATTTAAACTTTCCATCACGTTATTTAAAGATTATGAATTACCCTAAACAAACATTGTCGTTAACACATTAGCCGACTGCATGGTACACGGTATTACGTATCAAACAAGTAAAAAGTTGGCTGTTGACCGTGTCTCTGTGTCTGTGCGTTTACAGCAAGGATGGTTATAAAAAGATGCAGATGCTGATTCTGTTTCTTACCTTTTGGGATCAAAAGAGTGAAATCGGTTGCTTGCTTATTCAAATTGGAAAGTCCTTGTCAAAATTGTTGAATTTTCAGCAAAAGCTGGCAAAGAAAGAAATTAAAGTAATTTAATTTGAGAGAAAGCACAAAGAAGAAAGCAAATGATCCTTGACAATGAAATGTCAATGACCCCCATTAACTTCAGGAATCGTTTAGAATATTAAAGAAAGTGTTGAAAAGTAAAAAGGTCGTGTAAGAATTGGGCGAAAAAGAGAGATAAATAGATAATTTAGGAATCTCTAGGTATAATGGCTCTCTTTTCAAAGTGATTATATTTATAACCACATCATCTCCAAAAATCAAAATCAAAATCAAATATCAATTAAGAATTTATTTGGAGCAGATTATTTATTCTTGTGATTTAGAGTCAAAATTTGAGCTGCACCCATCCTCATTGTATTGATTAATTTTTGTTAAGGCAAATTACCATAATTCTAATTTTAAATAAAAATGAAAAAAAAAAAAAGAGAATTAGTGATTGACTTGACTATAACTAAAGTTTAAAAAAAAAAAAAAGAAAGAAAGAAAGAAAAAGAGAGAGAGATAAGAAACGAATGGATAAATGTCTTGGAATAAACGAAAGGTAGGGAAGGTTGCCATTTGCCAGTGTAAGTAAGATGTAATACAACAACGGTGGGTCTTTAGTCTTCTCCATTATGATCAATAGCATGAAAAAAGCTTATTGTTCCCTGTTTTATGCCCCGCATGTGCCAAAAGAATCCCCCATTGAATGAAACCTAAACATACTCAAATTCCAAAACAAGATTGATGCCAGAATTAGCATATAAATTTGAGCTGAATTTGAGTGCATAATGACTTATCGTAATTAATACTATTAATTGTGACGGATGATATATAAAATCTAATGTCAATTAAATGATTAATAATAATATATATTTTGATTTTTTTTATTTTAAATAATGAAATATAAATTATTTTAATTAATAAAATAATATAATAAATTTATGAATATCATATTATTATTATTTGAGGTAATTATTTACTATAAAAAAAATTTCAAATATCATTGTTAATTGAAATGACAAGTAAGGAACCCAACCCAAACGCAACTTCCACTTTGAAGATGCATCAGCGTCTCTTGTTCAAATTGAAAGCACCGTGGAAGCAAAAGTAGAAAGTGCTTATTTTATTTTTATCATCCATTAGTCAAGTTCTGATTTATGGAAATTCGACAATCTAACTTTTGATTTGTCAAATTCTATAACCTTCTGTAATTGGCGGTTCAGATCTGGATGTTAATCAAACATGTTTTAACACCACTTAACTGCCAAATTAAGATGACCCTACTTCACCTGACTTTCAATCCATAATTACGATTCATGTAGTTGCCACTTTTGAAAAAGCTTATTAATTTCATCTTGGTTTGTCCAATTAGCATGGTATTGGTAGGCCAAAGAGTAAGACGTGCATTTTCTTTATGAAAAGGATTTCAGATTGAAATTGAGTATCAAAATTCAAAAGGACTTAAAGCTCACTCACTCCTTGAGTCCTTGTTTCCACAACTTACTCTCCGGGAAACATTAATTAAAAGTAAATAGTCAGGGAATCTGAATTCAGCCGTGTGATCTCCATCTCCCACAGAATAATCTAGCTACGTGCCAAAACGCCACCATCAATGACAAATATATCCATTATCACTCAATGTTGAGTCTCATTCTTCTCTCTCTCTCTCTCTCTTTTTTTTTTTTTTTAAATTACAGACATTAATCAATTCAACTGGTGCATGCTGCAAACAGGCAAATAATTAATTAATTATTATAACTTCAAAGAGTCTTAGCCTAACGTTTTGGAAAACGGTTGCACTCGCTGCAGTATGCGTTGCAATTCTAGCACATCTTGCTAAAGCTTACACAGACTTTGAATATCAATTCGTCTAGCTAGTTCACACATGGGACAGTAACACTTTAATCTTTGGATTTGCACGTTGTCTGCCATTACAAAATTCATCATGAAAAGCAGACCACGAGAATAAAATAAAGAATATATATGGCCATCTCATTCTCATCGAGGGCAGTGGAAGATCTCAAAATCGCGTCCTTAAAATTCTCGTGTATGATGTATCCTGTAACTTATCTACCAGTACACCAGACACTTAATTAAAACTGCATATACCTGTCACAATTTTACTGGTGGTAGAAAATTTGTATACAGCATCTGTAATTGCAATTCTTTTAGAACTTGGCCTCCTCCATCTCTTTCCCCTCATCACATGCAGATTCATATGAACAGATACAAGATCATATATATATCGATCGACTTTATTTAAAGTAAGATCACGTGGCATCATGATCCTAAATTACGTACTAAGAGATGCTGGGATTTAAAAAAGCCAAGTTCATATACCTACTCTCATTATTACCATAACCAGATAAGATTATCGGATTACTAAGTTATTAAAAATATCTAATCACTTAATTCTAGTCTCTCTGATGGATAGCTCGAGTCTGCCTAATGGTGGTGAGAATATTTACTTTGATTGCATATCCTAGTTTTATTAGACTTTACTTGAATGTTTATGCTATGTTTTGGCTTTGGTTGTATTGTGTATAACATTAAAAATAATCAATAGTTGATTAAATGCTTCACAACTATTATATGTTTCATTATCACTAAGTTTTCATTTGATTCTCAGGCTAATTGGTTAATAATTAATTTGTGCACTTGACAAGTGCGACTGCAACGGATATTTGATTTAAGTTGCATATTATGTAACTTAAATCAATTTAACAGTGGTACCTAAAAATTTAAATATCAAATTATCTTGAGTTATCGAGTCCAATTTTGATATTTGTGTTACAATTAAATTACACATTGTATTACAAGTCACCCCCATTGACAACACATATAAAAGTATAAAAACATACAACGGTTATAATCTGTAAGAAAGTCAAACAAATTAAGGTCACGTATAAATCAGTATCAACGTATGTGTTGAAATTATTTAGTCTTCTGATGATCTCATCTCTCTTTAATTAAAAAAAAGAAGACGACCAAGACTTTTAAACTTTATGATAAACGACGTCAGCTTTGTCGCCTAAATAATAGTATTAAAATTCATCCGATTACTTGATATTGAAAAATTAGTCTCCAAATGAATAAATGATCATCGCACCTCCCGTAATACAAGTGCAAGCAACAATGACTTTTAAACTTGTTCTAAAGATCAGCTTTGTCACAATAATAATATTCAAAGCCAGCTACACTGACTATATGTTGACTGAAATTATATATATATATATATATATATATATATATATATATATATATTTCACAAATTTCTAGTTAGCTCACTTCACTACGCCAGTCCAGCGATTATTTGTTTCACTCTCATTTTTCTTTTCTCTTCTGAGCAAGTTACTTGATTTCTCACAGTAAAAAAATTTATGATACGATGTTATAACATCTTAAAATTTTATTATTAATTAAATAATGAGATAATATATTTAATAGAGTTAACGTAATTTTTCTTTTTAATGTAATACTGGAAGTGTCCTTTAATCTTAGAGAGAATATCTGATCTCATAGCTGTCATAATTTATGCACATTCCATAAGAAAAATTTAAACAAATTAATTAATTATAGTAACAAAATAAACGACCGCATATATTTCCATTTACCTTCAACTAGTTTTTCAAAACTTCTAGCTAATTACAAGAGAATTAAAGCGGAGTCATGAGAAATAAAATCGTAATCGTAATGAAATCATGCAGAGAAAATAATTTATTTTCTCTTGCAGTCATTGTTTCATATATATTTTCATAAGTAATATGGAGCTTGTTCTTGAGTAATATGGAGCTTTGTGTTTGCCAAACACAGGGAAAAGAAATTTATAATTTTAAAATCTATTTTTTTCCATGCACTACTTCTATACCAATTGTATTAAAATTTTCAATTTGAATTCTTTAGCCTTTTACGGTGAGAGCTACATAAAACATATACAAGACAAAATAAGTCTTTGCTTCGTTCGATTGTACGTATATAACTAACTCTACATTCATCATCATGGCTATTAAATTAAATTAAAAGAAAATTAATAAATAAGAGGAAAGTGGAATATTTTTTTGGACATCTATGAGGCTGTCAGGGAATTCTTATGGTAAATATAATAAGTAGACAACAGGAAGAGAGCAATTGTTGATCTTGATTAAATTTTATTCCAGTGCTTATAATTACCCTAATTAAAAATATTTAATGGGATATTAATTAGCGTTTCTGCTATGATATCATTAAAACCTCTTGCAAATATTCTTTTGCAGATTTTTTTACTTAATTTGTAATTTTTGTTTTTCCTGGTGAAAAATAAAAAAATAAAATCCTGTAAAAAGACAAGATAGTAATTGCATTGTATTAATTGATTCGTCGTTTTATTTGTTTATTTTTTATAAATGTTTTGCATTACAAATATCTATAAATATTAAATAGAAAATTTATCAGAATGAGTAGGGTTCACTTCTAAATATTTACCCAAAGTCGTTTTTAATTGCAAGTGTGTATATAGTGTAAAATGAAAGGTGATGTGACGAGAAAATTTTTATAATAAAGTGATAAGTCAGAATCTAATCTAATCGGTATTTGTGTTTTTGGAAGTATTATTGTACCAAAGCCTCAGTGATGGTAAGGGTTTTGGCATACATATTGTCTCGTCTGTTTTTCTTCCCTAAAAATTAGCGTTTAGTTGTCTTATTTATGTATTTATCTAAGTGTAGAAGCTGGCCAAATAATATATTTATCTATAAAGTGCTCATACAGATTATATGCTATTTGTTTTCTTTATGTTATAAATTTTCCTTTTTTAAAAAATAATTGTGTATGCCTAGAAACCCCAAAATAATCGTGTGTGTGTGTATATATATATATATATATATCTTGCTGTTGTTAATATGCGTCTAAATATCTAGTTATTATGAAGTAAACTATAGGAGATAGCAATTATTGTATGTATTTATGAAATTTTTGAAACAGTTTGCGTTACTGGAAGTGTTTAAAAACGACTTTTGTTGACTTGTATGTAACAGACTTAAAAACGCTCGGATGGGGTGTTAAAGTAGCATTTTATTTAATTTGTTCTATCCTTTGTTTTTGTCTTCTCTACTTAACATTATTTTATTTATAAATCATTCTATATCGAATGTATTTCACTGTTGGGGAGGTTAAATTTTGAAATATGCAAAAAAATTAAAGAAATAAGGGGAATAAAGTGACAGAAATAACAAATAGAGGGATATAATAAAAATTGTGTCGAGGTTGTGTGTACAAAATTAGTATAGAATATCTTCTGTTGATAATTAGTAATGATGCACCATAAATTCTTATTATTTATTACCTTAATAATTAGTTTAAAAATATTAAAGAATTAATAACCAATTTTGAAATGATTTAGTCAAAACTTGAAATAAATGAAATGCTAATGCAATAATGGCAAGTGATTACACGCGCTAGCTGCCCTTTCTATTTATTTATTTATTTATTTATTTATTTTGATGATAATTTTTGAATAGGCGAGCGCCCTTTAAATCAACATGTGATGTGTATTGTCGTTGCCGGCAGAAGACAAAGTTAAGTTTTGTGAAGTCTCTCTCGCTCTCTCGTGTTTGTATCCTGGACCCTGGACCCTGGACCCTGGACTCACTCCAAATATACTAAGTCTTATCTTCTTCTTCTGATCAGCTTTTCTTTTCCGCACTCACTTTCTTTCTCCCCTACCCCTAATCTATTTTTCCCCGGAAAATTTACTCACACACACTATCATCACTCCCTTGTATAGTTAGTTATTTCTAGTCCAAGTCCAAGTCCAAGTCCGACCGTTTTCATGCCAAAATGAAGAATATATAACTGCTAAATTGTTGATCTTTTAACAGAAAGATTAATTTGTAAACAAATTAAAGAAGAAAAAGGGCCTGAAAATGGAGGGAGGAGTACATGGAGGAGGGACGACGGATGCGTCAGCGTTTCGAGAATGTTTCTCTCTGACTTGGAAAAATCCATACGTTCTTCGCCTTGCTTTCTCTGCTGGAATTGGCGGCCTTCTCTTCGGCTATGACACCGGTTTGTTTCTTTCTTTGGTTCATTTTTTTTTGCTGATTAACTTTAATCCTATCTAAAATTTTCTCGGGAATCTTACTTTAATTGTGGCTGTGATTTCGCAGGAGTCATATCAGGCGCACTGCTTTATATCAGAGATGACTTCGATGCCGTCGATAAAAAGACTGTATTGCAGGTGAGGTTTAATACCCTCCTATGTTTATTATAATTTCTACAAACATTGTCTGATCTCTGATGACTGAATACTGGTAGTTTCTGCCCTTTCCATCTGTTTTTGGCTCGCTGGCCGTCTCCTGTAAATTAACCCAACTACCCTTTCTTCTTTTCTTTCTCCACTTTTTCTCTTTTTTTTTTTTTTTGAAAATATTATATTTATAAATAACCAAACACATAATTATTATTGAGACGAAGACGAATTTACTACTCGTACGTTTTTTTTTTTCCTTCATGGGAGTGTGCAATTTGACTTGATGCTACTTGGCCAAATATAACGATTATAAATGTTTATAAGTTGGACTCTTTTCTTTTTTTTTTTTGGGTTTTTGTGAGGCAATATCAAATTACCTTCCAGTTCAATTTTCATTTTTATTGTTCTTTTTCTTATGTTTCATGAACTCATGTTACCAAGAGAATCAGAAAATCTGAAGAACATAAGTCGACAAGTGTCGTACGTGATTCTTGTCGGCTAAGATCAAATGTGGAAATGTCCGAGAATTCTAAGAAGTAAGAATGTGGATCCCTATGGGCTTGGCCCTTTCGGTCACTTCTTGGGCTTGATTTGCTTGCCCGATACAGCAGCAATCTGCACAAATTTTTGTTGCTGCTTTCATATTAATATACAAACAACCACAATTTCCCCTCCAATCCCCCTCTCCCACCCCCGACCATACTAAAAAAAAAAAAAAAAATAATAATAATAATAAAAGCAAAAGCAAAATTTTCTTTACAATTTTATGTATTTATGAATTTTTCTCATTTGTAGAAGTTAACCTTAATTAAAAAAAAAAAAAAAATAGGATACCTTATCACTGGTACATATAATATTTACAACTTGAATATGTAACATGCTATTCTGCAATATCTTGAGGAAAAAAAAAAATTTACCAAAGAAAAGTATCTCCCTACTCACTGGAGTTGATATGAAACTGAGTTGAAAAATACTTTGTTTTTTAAAGGGAAATTAAATTAAAATAATATCATAGGAGCAAAAACAGCTGTGATTATTTTTAAACAGAATGATGTATGACTCGGTTAATAATAATGCATGGGGAACATAATGTAAACAGGAAAGCATAGTTAGCATGGCTGTTGCTGGAGCAATCATCGGAGCTGCAATTGGTGGATGGTTGAATGATCGCTTTGGAAGGAGAACCGCACTCCTTATTGCAGATTTCCTCTTCTTCTTGGGTGCTGTGATCATGGCTGCTGCTCCTAACCCGGCTGCTCTTATCATCGGACGAGTATTTGTAGGACTTGGTGTGGGAATGGCATCAATGACATCCCCGCTCTACATCTCTGAAGCTTCTCCTGCTAAAATTCGCGGTGCTCTTGTTAGCACCAACGGCTTTCTTATCACTGGTGGTCAGTTCCTCTCTTACCTCATCAACTTGGCCTTCACCAGTGTAAGCATGCACGACTTGTTATTAAAATCCAAGTATTGGCTATTTCAGCAGCATTTTTATAATCTGAATATTTTGTACGTTGCATTGCTCAGAAGCATTTTGATTAATCTAATGCGTGTGTAATCTTTTTTAGGCACGAGGGACGTGGCGGTGGATGCTTGGAGTTGCTGGTATTCCAGCTCTGTTGCAGTTCATATTAATGCTCCTGCTTCCAGAATCACCACGTTGGCTATATCGCAAGGTCCTTCTATCATTTTTTTTCCAACACTAATGCTTTTCGTGTGCATGTTCTATTCACAGAATCATCAATAGTGTTCTCTAAATTACAGGGAAGAGAAGAAGAAGCGCAAGCCATACTTAGGAAAATATATCCTGCCCATGAGGTTGAAACAGAGATTCAGGATCTAAAAGAGTCGATTGATAAAGAAATTGAGGAAGAAGGATCGTCTGAGAAGATAAACATAGTCAAATTACTGAAAACCAAAACAGTGAGAAGAGGATTAATTGCTGGTGTTGGCCTTCAGGTTTTCCAACAGTTTGTGGGCATAAACACAGTTATGTACTACAGCCCTACCATTATTCAGCTGGCTGGTATTGCATCGAACAGAACTGCTCTCCTCCTTTCTCTTGTCACTTCTGGCCTCAACGCCGCTGGATCCATTGTGAGCATT
Source organism: Murraya koenigii (assembly GCA_025617385.1). NCBI lineage: Eukaryota > Viridiplantae > Streptophyta > Magnoliopsida > Sapindales > Rutaceae > Murraya > Murraya koenigii. The sequence goes on from CM046815.1 coordinate 31,291,205, forward strand.
TTCTTCATAGACAGGACGGGGAGGAAGAAGCTTCTAGTCATCAGTTTGTTCGGTGTTATCCTCTCATTAGGGGTTTTATCAGCAGTCTTCCACGAGACCACTTCTCACTCACCAATGGTTAGTGCAGTAGAAACATCTCACTTCTCAAATATCACCTGTCCAGATTATAGTTCAGCTGCAACTGCTGATAGGTGGGATTGTATGAAGTGTTTGAAGGCTTCATCTCCACACTGTGGGTTCTGTGCTTCAGGTTCCAATAAGGTAAAAGCCATTTCTTCTCTGATTAATTGATTCAACCTTGTGTCCCAATTATCATTTATTCTCTTGATCTGTTTTCGTCATTCACGCTGCTGTTATTATTGCAGCTATTTCCTGGAGCATGTTTGATCTCAAATGACGCAGTGAAGGATCGCTGCCATGATGAGAGCAGGGAATGGTACACAAGGGGATGCCCGAGCAAATTTGGATGGCTCGCTCTTGTTGGCTTGGCACTCTACATCATATTTTTCTCTCCTGGAATGGGAACGGTGCCATGGATTGTGAATTCTGAGATCTATCCTTTACGTTTCCGAGGGGTCTGTGGAGGAATAGCCGCCACCGCAAACTGGATATCTAACCTCATTGTGGCACAATCCTTCTTATCTTTGACACAGGCAATCGGAACATCCTGGACATTTATGATATTCGGTGTAATTACTGTCGTAGCCTTGCTTTTTGTACTGATTTGTGTTCCGGAAACTAAGGGACTTCCCATTGAGGAAATTGAGAAGATGCTGGAGGTAAGAGCTCTGCATTTCAAGTTCTGGGAGAAGAGGTCCCTACCGGACAAGAGTCAATCTGTGTGATTTTTCATTTTTAGAAGTTTTATTAGCTGAAATCTCAATAACAAAACCTGGAAATTGTTCAGTGGAGTTCTTTAGAGAGGTAATTTTCCCTACCTGGGAAAGACCTCGTAATAAAATAAATATTAAAGACTTTGAGGGACAAGAGGATAACTATTACAGATTTTTCCTTCGGGTCCTCCTCCTGTGGTTCTATACTCGTCTCCTGGTGTTATTTTATTTTGGTTTTGGCTGATATGAGCACTGCTTATATGAAAATATTTTGCTGCAGCCGAGGCATCTTTACTTTGCTCAGGGAAGATTCATAGACAAGCTCCGCATATCGACAGCCCTTACAGTATAGCGGATGCACGTCTAAGCCTCTATGGCACGACGAATGATGCGCAATGCCGGGCCCCGCGCCCATACCGACACTGTCCATGGTAAGGGTCCGTAAAAATTCCATCTATAATCTAGAGCTATTACTAACAGCAAGGTTGGTAAATTAGATAATTGCACAGAACAGTGGGTCAAGAATCATACTAAAGCAAATAAAAGATAAAGGTGAAGCATTGTTTTCAAGAATTGAAATGATAGCTTTTATTTGCCTCACAAGAAATTATTTAGCAGTAGATATTGGTACATTTTGTGTCCCCAATCTTGTCACTCTCTTTCCTTTTAGAGGTTGTATGCACACCACCGTTGTCACCCCTGAATTGTCCGGAACTTTTAAAACGGTCCTCATTTGTATGAAAGTTCTTTGCTGCTGCAATTGCAAACCAAACGTTCAGGTTGCATATACGAGTCTGAAGCTGAAGCTGTAAGTGGAAGTAGAGCCGTAAGCCTATGAGCTTAACACACACTAGCTGAGACAAGAAATCGCAGGATGCCTTCTCGTGAGATGTGGCCAGCAGACCAGACAACAAGCTTCCAAGGCCTCCAAAAATTGAACGTCCCGCTAGTTTTGTTTATTGACAGTAAGAAAAAAGTCCAATGAATCATCAGATACCACTAAACTATGGAATTCAAATTCAGATTAATCCAAACTTTGGGTTGACCATTCTGTCCCCTCACAAAATTAAAAATTCTTATTTTATCCTTAGTTATAATTAATTATTATTGTTAATTAATATATTTTAATTAATTAATAAAATATTATTATAATTATTATAATAATAATAATTATTAATTTATATATTAATATATTATTAACAATAACTAATAATAATAATATTTGAATAAATAATCACAATAATTAATATATTATTATAGTTAATTGATTAATATACTATAAATAATTAATATATTTTTATCAACAACAACAACAACAACATTAATAATTTTTTAATAAATAATCAAAATAATTAATATATTATTAGATTTTATTAATTAATATAATATTATAATAATTATTAATTAATTAACTATAATAATATATTAATTAATGTGATTATTTATTCAATTATTATTATTATTATTAATGATAATAGTTTTTGTTTAAATAATCACTATAATTAAAATATAAAATAATAATTATGACAATAGTTTATTAAGTATTTTTTAATAATTTATTAATTATAATAATAATTCAACTCATTCTAATTTTAATTTCTATAATTTAAATAAATAATTTATTATAATTCTCATTTTTTATTCTCATCTCTACTCATTATTATTTTTATCTCAATTCATTATTATTTTTATCTATTTTAATTTTAATTTCAGTTTAATAAACGGCTCATAATGAATTGCCCATTTCCCAATAAAAGCGTGTACGCTATATATCAAACAACTGGCGAAAAGTCAAGTCCATAGAGCTGGTAACAAAAATTGAGACTCTGGCGCATACACATGCACACTCAAATCAAATCGCACCAAGATTGAATGGAAAATTATCATTATTAACATTATAATTTTAGATATTTTTATTTTTTATTTTTTTGAATTTTCTTATCATAATTAATCAAATATTAATTATATGAACTGAAAATTCTTACCATATTTATCTTATTTTCAAAAATATCATATGTTTTATTTTTTCTTGTTATGACAAATATCTTCTATAGTCTTTTGATTTTTATAATTTTATACATATCTATTTATTTTTCTATCGTTTCTACATTTTCGTCTTATTCTTTCTAAAATTTTTATCATTTCTTTATAAAAATATATTTTTTGTTCAAGATCATAAAAATCTATAAATTCTAGTTTTTCATAATTTTCTTATCCTATATTTATTAAAGTTCTTTTTTCTTATTCTAAACTTATAATTTCTTCATTTAAGTATTGTATATAAAGATTAAATTTATTTTTCCAACTAAAAATCATTCTTTTTATTGTATGACATATTAGTTTAATTCTATTCCAAGCTTCAAATTCTGGATCAAGATTATTATTCATTACGTTTCTATTTTATATCAATATATTAAAAATTTAATTAATTTATCTATAAATTTCATTATTATATTTAATATTATTTCATCACTATTAGTATTCATATCAAACCTTTCACTTTGTTCTTGTATTAAGTCTAATTCAACATTTCTTATATGATTCTTACTTTCTTTTATTTTTTTAAGTTGATTTCTTATTTCATTTTCATCTTCTATTTTTAAAGTATATATTGTATATACTATATTAGTTATTAGATTCATTTTTTCAACATTTGTTGTGGATAAGCTTATTTTATTAGTTTTCTAATAATTCTAATAACTTTTATTAATCAATCTAGTTTTTATACTTATTATATTCTTAAATTCTTATTTTTCTTATTGCTTATTATTCTTATAATTTTTATTAATTTTATTAATATTATTTTTATTATTGTTATTGGCTCTGATACTATTAATTGATCAAAATGAAAGAAATATTATTATTCAAACATCGAGTACATGGTCTGTATTTTAAAAGTACAAAAGAAACTATTTAGTTCTATATGGATTTATAAAAGAAGATATCTTTATGGTAGAATAACTTTAATTGGTGGCAAAAGCTGTGTATCTTTCATTTTGTTCAATCCTCATTATCATTGTCTATTTTATCCCATACTTCGATCTGTTGTTCTAATTTTATACTAGTTTTTAATGATTCAAGTTCTTTATCTAATTGTATCATATATATATATATTTGAAAATTATATGTTTTAATTTAATTTATTATTTTTCTTTCTAATTATTTAGGTTGTCCTATATTTTTTATTGCTAACAAAACTTCTTTATGAACTAAATTATCTTTTGAAAATAAGTAACTTTCTGTCTTGATGACTTTGTCCTCAAACCTCTTAACACGCCTTGATGACTTTCTAAAGAGTTTGTACTTATAGATTCTGTATCACTGTAACTCTCATATATTTCATTATTAAAGTAATTTATTGTTTTATTATCAGATAGTAATTCTAAATTTGGTTTTATATCATAATATTCTATCTCAACTATCCTCACTTTTTTCTGTTTAGATTCAGGGATTATATGTCTTTTTTTCTCTTCAATTCAAATATCTACATTCTTTAGGGTCTTTTTTAATTTCTTTATTATGTTTTCTTTTATAATATCTTCTGTAAGGTTTTCTTTTAAATATTTATTTTCTCAATATTTTCTATAGTATTTTTTATATCTTCTTTTGCTTCTATATTTATTTTTATATCTTTACTTACGTTTTTTGTGTTTTTTATAATACGGTTTACATCCCTACTGATTAGGTGCGTCTACTTGATAACAACAGATCATCATTACATTCTTTGCTTTTTTATATGATTGTCTTTCTATACATATATCCTTTTATTTTCTTATCACAAATTCTATTCTAGATCCTAAAGTATTTGGTATTAATCTTACTCATTCTATTAATCTGTATGAGTTCCATTTTTTCATAAAGTAAGTATTCCATGGTGGTGGTAATTTATTCATATACATATCATAATAAATTGTTTGATCATCATTACTATAAAATTATTTATAATAATATTTCTGAAATTCACATGTGTAATTTTTTATGTTCCACAAGTTACATATTTGAAGGTTCATTAAATATTGTCTTGCTAATAGTTTTTCTTTTTCTATTTTTTTTTTTGCTTGAAATCTTCTCAATTTTCTCCAAAAAATTCATCTCTTATATAATTTATAAATTTATCTAATCCTTAACTAATTCCCTTTTTAAATTATTGTTTAATTGTTAGTCTTATTAAAGATTTTATTTTTTCAGTTATTCAATCCTACCAATTTTGTATGTTACCATTAAAATTTATTATTAATAAATTAATCCAAATATCAAATTTTTCTTCTGTATCTTTTGCTCCCCAATCATCAACTGATTTATTAAATATAAACATCATTTTCATATCATTTGACTAAGTTGTTAATATTTTACTAAGGTCTTTTCTACAGTCTATATCTAGTTTACTTCTCATAAGTTTAATGGGTTCATTTTCAGTTTTATATTCTGGTACAAATTCTTCTGGATACATTTTATAATAAAGTTTTTTGGACGACATTATTTGGTGTTGTGCTCTTATCCTTTTATTACTTCCTTCATAAGGAACTTCAGAAGTTTCAGTTTTTATACTTGGTTCAATAGGTGGTGCTCCAACATTCATATTTACATCATATCTCAGTATTTTTAAATCTAAATCTTCTGAAGATAGTTTATCAAAATTTTCTTCTAAATTATCTATTATTCACTATCACTTGATTCTTTAAATTCATCAATTTTTATTCCTTTTTATTTTGTATTAATTTTTATCACTATCGCTTGCCTCGAGACCATTATGAAGCCAAACTTGCAGCATTCTCTAGACTTAATTACTACCATTGATCACTGAGTTTTGATATTGTTTTCGCCTATAAACCAATAATGATAATATATAATTTCGTCCCACCAAAGATTGGATGAAATGTAAACGATAGATATAAAGTGATTGTAACTCCTCTTTCCCAATTGCATTGGGAGCATTTCAATTCCCATTAGTAGGGGTGGGCAAATTCGGGTTCGGGTTGACCCGATTAGATTTTAGATTAATCAGGTTGGAAAAAATTCTACCGAATTCAACCCGAACATGTAATCGGATCGGATCGGATTGGTAAAATTTAACCCGATCGAATTACAAGCTTCATCCGAATCCAATCCAAACCCGAATTTTTCGGATCGGGTCGGGTTAAATGCCTACCCCTACCCACTAGTAGTGAAATGAGTAAATTTATTCGAATCGACTTTTCATGCATGGGGAGTAAGTTTCCGGATGATGAATAATCACAGTAACTTACAGAAAACCGTAAATGACGACCTTTGATGTCGCTATGAACCCCAAAATATATTTCACGCTTCGATGTCCATAGAAATCCCAATATTCAATGATGGCCTAGTAGGAGTCTTTATGTAATTACAATTTTTATTTTTTCAAATCAACTCAAATTCTCAAAGAATTTAAATTAAAAAGTTAATACTGCATTTCTTTAGTTAAAAGAATACGACATTTTTATGGTTTGGACACAATAATTAGGTTTTGTTGACCCATTATTATTACAATTTTTAGCCCCACTTATTATCTCATGACACCCCAATTATTATTTATTCTAAAACTTCTCTGTAATAGTAATGTTTGGATTAATTAATTTTATTATTACGAGGAGCACGGGAGGTTATAACTTGATAAAAGTGTAATTATAAAATTATTGCTTTGAAATTATCCTTAGTGCCAGTAAGATAGAGGTCAAGTGTGCATTATATTAATAAAAGATATAGACATAATTTCAAAAAATTAGTACATATATTTATGTAGCACTCGAATATGTAAAGTCATCTTAAAAATTTAAAGTTTTCTCTCAATATAAATTCTATAAATACCATACAATGATTTATTAATACCTCTAAATAACAAATAATTGTTGTCCCAAACAATTTTTAAAAAATATTTTACACCATATTATACTTTTCTTTTCTTTTTTTTTTCTTTTTATAGAAAACCATCTTAAACTTTTGATGTAATAAAACATATACATAATTATCAGTATATGAGAGTAAGTTTCTTAGAAGTGATCTAGAAAAATTATAATTTATTATAATATAAATTTTATTCTTATTTATACCTGGCCAAATTTCAACCAGAGTTTTTTTATGTAATATAATTACATAAAGATTATTCTAATATAGAATATCATTATATCGAGATTTTATTGTAACTTTAACTTTATCCTACATTTAAACAAAACAGAGAGGACAAAATTAGGAACTTATATATGCATCAACTATGGGCTGTGGCTCTGACGGTCTGCACAATGTACATCCAAATTTATTTACTGATCTATTGATCTGGATATCATATGTAGTAGCTAAATATATCACATTGTTAAGAACTTCAAGCCCTAGGCAATAACAAAAATGCACAATCACTTCTAGTTGGATGTCTGAAGCAATTTAGTGACAATGAGTCTAAATTATGAGAAAATGTTCTTATTTTATTAAAAAAAAAAGGATCAGGACAATTAATCAGTTTTGAACTTATTTTGTTACTTAATGATGTATCTAACAAAAAATGGAGTGATGAAATTTGCGGTTCAGGCAGTATGCCCAGTCAAAGCAAGGATAGCGAACAACGGGATAGTCAGTGGCAAAGCCGGTAAGGGGTAAGTTGGGGCAGCTACGTCGGCTTAGACCGAAAATTTTAGACGACATGCTTTATCTAGTTAATTGAATTTATAAATTTATCCCTATTTAATTAATTAAATACATTACATTTAAACTCAAATTTTATTTTAAAATTACATAAAAATCTCATTCATTTATAATTTATTAGTCTAGTTGCACCATAATTTTAATACCCAAAACCTAAATTAAAAATAGTAAGATCTAATTTGAAATTTGATATGGTTTAGTCCAAATGTGCAACTTAATATTAATAACTGACCAAAATTAAATCTATTATTTTAAAAAAATAATAATAAACATACATATCTACTCTTCAATCTTAATTATTTGGCTGCCTTCTATTAAAGCTCCAGTTTCTCTGGTGTGTAAAGAGAAATAATAATAAGATTATAAAATTATTCTTGGCCTGGTTGTTCGGAGGCAATTTTGAGTCCGGATTTGAGTTTGGATTTTCTGGTTCCAAACCTAGATTTAAATCCAAATTTTTCATTTCAGGTCCGGTCCGCGTTTTAAACCCAAATTTTTTAAAATTTATTTGAACTAAAAAAAAATTATTTATAATTTAAAAAATAATTTTTAAGACTAAGATTTAAATATATATATATATATCCATTTCGAATTTCTTAAATCACTCAAACCCGAATCCAGACATATTCTGATTCTTATTTTTACATCCAAATTCTAAAAAATTTTTAATTTGGTGCTGATTGAACTTGGCTCGGAAAATCCGGGTTCATCCCGGTCCGGGTTTATTTGTCATCTCTACAGTGCTATTGTATTATGATTAGGAGGATCAAATTGCAAATTTTATGGAATGAAGTGCTATTATGTGATAAATGACTCCAGTTGAACGTGTTTTGTGAAATAAAAACTGTTAAAAGTTAGTTACAGAAACCCATAAATTCAGTTTCTGCATCGGTTAGCTCGCGATTTTCTCACTTGTTTCTTGTTCATTTTACTTGAGATTTGTTCCTTTCGATTCCTTTGAAATTCCTCTGTAAAAAATTAATCATTTTCTGGGTGGTGGTGATTAACATAGCTATCGTTTTTCCTTCAAAAAATACGTGGTTGCTGCAGTTGACTCTGTTTCTAGTTTTGTGTTTTGATCTTGTTTGATCAAGATGCAATGATTCTTATGATCCAATCAATTGAATCTTCAACGCTTCCCTTTTAGAGGTTGTATGCACATCACTGTTATCGCCTCTGAATTATTTGCAACGTCTACAACAGTTATAGTCTATATGAAACTTAATAGACTCGAAGAAGCTGTAAGTAAAAGCTTAAAGCTAGCCCGAGACAAGAAAACCTTGGATGCCAGACATGTAAACCAGACAACAAGCTTCCAAGGCTGCACATTGAACCAACAAAATTAATCTTATTTTTCTTAGTCCAATTAAGAATTAATAATCATATAGATATATTACCAATAAGTTATTTAGAAGTGTTGATTTTTATTTTTTGCTGGGGTAAAATATAAAGATTGCATGAAAGTTAAAACTTTTGTGGTAGTCAAGGTACATAGGTGACAACAGAAAAAAGAGGAAAAAAATTTAATAATTGAATAATCATGGAAACCATTAAGGACTTTATTACAAATTACCAAATCAAGTGGCCACACATTAATCCATTTGTAGTTTAAACAATTAAAACTTGAGTTTTAGTTACAAGAGGTATCAAATTCAAAACACTCCAAGACATTGAGTTAGTGTTTCCGTATATCACCTGCTACCAGGAAAACTGCTCTCTTTAAGCTTATATAATCAAACATGCATTCCATCCAATTATGCATATAGTAATACGAAGAAAAGAGAAATTAATTAATTTCGCATTATCTTGACAAGTAAGTAGTGAAAATGATGGCATTAATTAATTTTGCATCAGAAGAAGAGAAGCCAAACATTGACATAAAAAAAATTCTTACTACTATTATTATTAGCTTTCACAACGATCTCCTTTATATTCAGGTGAAGTTCCTTCACTGATGCAATCCAATCTTGCCACTTTCTTCCCTCTCGTAGGTTGTATGCACGTCACTGTTTTTGCCCCTGAATTGTCCACAACTTTCAGAACTCTCCCCATCTGTATGAAACTGCTTCGCTGCTGTTATCAAATTGCAAACCAAATAATATTAAGTTTAATGTATAGCAAAGTGCTATTCACTGTAGCTATATATATATATATATATATGCATATGCTAGCAATTGGATGTGTAATTAGTTTTATGTTCAGTCTAAACAAGAAACATCGAAATTATGTGTAATTTGGGCTCCAGCCTATAATGTTCACGCCCAACTTTTCTGGGGTCTAAATAATAATCAGTCCAAAACGGAAACCTCAAACCAGTGTGGCTAAGTCGTTGGCTGGGCAGAAGTTACACGAGTCAGATTACACAAAAGGCAAGAAGAGTGATACTATTATAAACATCTATTTTTATCAAATGAAAAAAATCGAATTTATTTTGTTAGCATTCATTCTTTTATCGGTACTTTGCTGTTGCAACTAGGGAATTATTTGATTAAGAAAATTTGGGCCCATATATCATTAATGTCGCTCTTCATTTTCCTGCAGAATTTGCGCAGCAACAACAAAAGACAGCATTGTTATCCAATCAGATAATTGCACGCCAAGTGAAGAAAACTCAGATTGTGTATAAAGCCTGTAGGTCAAGAGATACAACTACAAAATACAAAGAAAAGTTACGAGGAGAAGCTTTATTTTCATGAGTGAAAACTGAAAATGAATCAGAAGCCAATCATTTAGCATGAAATGATGTCAAAATTTAAGATCTTCACCCAACTACAAAGTTTTCCTCTGCCTCAATACTAGGAACCCACAGCTTGGAGACCAAACATCAATGTCCATCACAGAATCCATAACTCAGGCCATATGCTCTGCCAATGTAAGGATACTAACATGCTTTTTCCTCCTCAGCTCATGTGGGACTGGCCCAAATACTCTGGTTCCAGTTGGCTCGCCTGCCTTGTTAACAAGTACTACAGCATTGTCATCAAATCTGACCTCACTCCCATCGGAACGCCCACGCTGCATGGCAGCACGAACAATCACGGCATGCACAACTTGCCCTTTCTTCACTTTACCATTAGGCATAGCTTCTTTTACTGATGCAACAATTGTGTCCCCCAATCTCGCCACTTTCCTCCCTTTTAGAGGTTGTATGCACATCACTGTTTTCGCCCCGGAGTTGTCCACAACTTTTAGAACGGTCCTCATCTGTATGAAAGTCCTTCTCTGCTGTAAAAATGCAAACCAAAACATTATGGTTACATATAAAAGAGGTGATGACAAAGAGGACAATGCAAGACTAGTTTTTCACTATAAAATCACCAATAACTGCAACTACCTAACGATTCAGAAAATTCACACTTCCCCACATCACAATAAAATAAGGTTGTCCTTTTCCCTTTCAAGAAAAGTACGCATGACCTCCAGGTTGGAAGGAGGCTATTCACGGGAACAATGTCCCTTCCTAACCATTTGATGATGGCGAAAGTAAAAAGCTTCGCAACTATGGCATGTAAAAAATTTCACTTTGGTCAATCTATTGTGATCTATTTTCTACACACACTACTTGTCCAAGATTACCAGAAAATCACTTATCAATCCATTCAGCTAATAAAACTAAACGTGTTGTTTGGAACACTTCATCATCACATCACTTGAAAGCAAATATACGTCTCAAAAAAAAGGTGCAGATACTTAACTCTCACCTGAGACAAGAAATTGCCCGATTCCATTTCATGAGATGTGCTCAACAAACCAGACAAGTTGTTTTCAAGGCCTCCAAGAAGTGACCGTCCAACTAGTTTTATTGACCAACACACCAGATAAAATCCGATTAACCAATAAGGAAAAATAGAGATGGTACACACTCTACACGCCCACAAAATCAAACCAAACCAAACCAAAAGGTTGCGAAAAATCACGTTTTATTATTTCCTTACAAACATAACTCAGAAAATACCAGCAGAAACAATTAAATAAGCAAGTTTTGCTAAGGTGAATATAAACATTTATTCTACCAAAAACACTCATGTAAACTAAAATGAAATTTATATACACTGCATAACAATAAACACACTAAAGCAAAAACTGATCAAACCAAAACCCACTTAAAACCAAACAAATCACATACCTCGAGACCATTTTGAAGCCAAACTTGCAGCCATATCTCTATACTCAATGTGACCAACCTTGACGACAACCAAAGAAACTGTAATCAATTTTGAAGTGATCAGAAATAAACCCCAAAATTTGCCCACAACACAAAAAATTATCTAGTCATAGACATTAAAAAATTAACAATAAATAAACAGCTAATCTGGATAAGTAGAAGGGAAGTGCTGTGAACTTTGATGGCGTGTAACCCTAGTTGGTGTTAGGTTCGAATGGAGCTAAGCAGCCCCATTCTATTCTCTCAGCAACCCTCGCTTTGAGGAGTAAAATGTCTAAAATATTTTTTATTTATTTTTTAATAATATAATTTTAAAAAATTTATCTATTACAAAATATTTTTTAATGAATATACAGTCACATAATTAATATTATTTTTTAATAAAAAAACCGACTTAAATAAATTTTATTTAAAAAAAATTATACTAAAATAACCTGAAATAGAGATGCCCGGTTGAATTTAATTTCCCCATCGAAGAGTTGCTGATAAGACTCGAAGTGAATTAGAGCCCATGGTGTTCTTGACCCATTATTTTTTGGGCCTATTTTCCCATAATAAACTCAGAAGCCCAACTTAATGTCATCAGTCCCCACCACTTTCTGTTTAAAACTAAGGCTACATTATTGGATTGAATTGATTTTAAAGATTATAGTGGATTGAATTAATCGGATTATATATAATAATATAATATTATTTTTTATTTGAGTTAATGTCGGATAGGATTGTTCAATTTACTTTAATAAAAAAATATTTAAATAATATAATTATTTTTAAATTGTATTTCTAATAGGTGAAATTAATACTTGTATTCAATGTTAATATAAATAATTAATTACATAATTTTTAATGTTTAAATTATAGAATTAAAATTTTGATACTTAATCAAGTTAAAATAAATTATTAAATAAAATAAAATTTTGGTGGTAAATTTAAATTTAAAAAAAATATATTTAATCCAATCTAAAACCACGAACTATTGACTAAAATTAAAACTAATTTTCTGGTCCGAACATCCAAACATGATCTTGGATTAGATTAATTTTTTTTTTATCCTCCAAATGACTCTAATCCCATCATTTACCCTATATCCGAATTCCGAACATAGTATGAAGGTCTAAACTCTTTAATAGATGCAATTGAGGCTGAATAAATAATAAATATGATATATATTGACCATAAAAGATTGAGGATTAATTCATCGTTGCTTGTAGTAATTGTACGTTTTCCCATTGATTAGTTTCAAGCTATAATTGATTGTCCCCCTCTCCTCGAGCACTCCCAAATGACCCCGAGACTACTTCAATTACAAAGAAACAAAAAATTTAGACTAAAGCCACATGGCATTTAGCTGATCTTAATTATGAGGAATTTGATTCTAAAACAGAGACCGAGGGATCTGGTGTAAAAACAGCTCCTGCGGCTCACTCAACTAATGAATACCAATTCAATATCGATGAAAGATCTAATTCGAAACAACTCATCTTTACTAAATAAAAGAAAGAAGTGGGCGCCTACGTTACCATTGTCACAGTAGTCTTTAACTCAATTATATACAATATCTTATTCTAAAAAATAAAAAATTATTTCTTTATGACTCATATAAATTATTTTATGGTTTGATTATAACTTTGTCTTACAGAAGTGGAAGAAGACAATCTACAATCTATAATCTAAACAATATAATAATTAATGGTTAAATTAGTTTGGGATACATTGTATTTTCATTTAGATTAACGAAAAATTCATTAGTTGTTGACTAAAATGAATCAGATTACTAAAACAATTGTGGAATACAAAAAAATAATAATGATAAGATCGTATTCTAAAACCATTTTACCATTAAGAAGAACTCAATATAAAATGCGAACAATTCTTAATATGTAGCAAGGAATTATATAGAATTAAGAGATTAAAAATTTAATAAATTGTATAATATATACATTATGTGTAACTAAGGAAAGAATAATCGATCACTCTTGGGACGAGTAGTTGTGAACTTTCGTTAGGTATAAGGTTCAAGTTTTTCTTATGCAAGTTGATAAATCCCTTACGTACGGGAATAAAATCCGTGTGGAGAATAAATTCAAACTTTATCCACGAGTGTAAGAACAATATTTTTGGCATGCGTAGGTTCTAGGATCTTATACAATGTGTTAAGAGTTGCCCTTGAACATTGTAGATTTAACTCCAATTTTTATATGAGCAATCATTTTTATGCGGATGCATGGAATAAGATTTTTTTTTTCCTTGACAATTAGAAGGAGATATATTTTATGTATTATTATTGGGGACAAATTTGGACTAGTACAGAGGCTAACGATTTTGACCTCAGTGCCTTCTGCCTCTTAAATTTACGTGTGATAAATGCAAACATGAATAATGAATAATAGGCTCTTGTGCGATTCTTCCATTTGTAAACCATGCAAGTGTGTTTCTTTTTAATTGAATGAAGAGCAATAATTATTTTATATAAATAAATGTGTATAAATTCATGAAAAATATTATTTATATAAAATTATTATAAATTTATATAATTTTAAAAAATAAATATTATTTTTATTTTTCAGCCAATCATTTTAAGTTAAATCAATTTGTACACATTAATTTATACATTACTATCTGTGATTCTATCATCATCATCGTTAAATAAATGCATATAATTTTTCCCCAAGGTATCAACATCCGAGTGAAAGAAACGAAGGGATACAAAAGGATACGTTTGAAGAAAAAAAGTGTCAATTATTGGGAAGCCAAAAATAAATCTTAACAAACTTGTGCCGCCTTAGCTTCCCCGCACAACTTTCATAAGATAAATTTGCAAGCAACTGATCAGAACTGGACTTTTTAAGTACATGTTTAGTTTGAAAAAATTGTAGGAGGAGAGAGGAATGAAAAAAAAAAAAACAAAACAAAAGAGATATAAAATAAATAAAAATAATAATTATTTTTATTTTTATTATTTAATTAAACATAAAAATTAATTTTTCTCCCATTATTTTCTTCTTTCCTCTTCTTATCCTCTCATTTATTTTCTTTATATTTTTTAAACCAACCATAATTAGTCAAACTTAGACACAATTTTGTCGGCTTACCCGAATTTGGATTAGAAACCTGAAGAGGCAGATAACCCTTTACGCCACTAATCTGAAGCATTAAAAAAATATCGATTTATTTGACTTGATATGATTTAGAATTGACACCCAGAGGCATTTTTTGACAACCAAAACGAACTCATAAAGAGAGACTCCTAGCAAAGTAATTTTAGCCAATGATCAATCTAGTTGCCAGAAATAGAAGCACTTTTAGGGTTTGATTTTGCGGAATAATCAGTTTAGTCAACAACATACACACCAATCGTTTTCTTCTCTGTATACTGTAAACAAGAATATAATATTTAATGACATAAACGATTGACCTGTCCTTGCCCAGTTAGATGTGAGTATTAATCAAAGAAACATGGTTGAATGAGGATCAACCAAAGTTACTTTCTGACAAGAAGTTGACAGTTTATAAATAATAAAAAAAGTCAAATCATATACATTGAATCTGAAAAAGAACTCAATGAATGTTACCCAAGTTTTGTGCGTTGAACCATATTTTTTTTTTTTTTTTATCTTTTAGATATATTTCAGGAAATAGACATGAAGAAGCAGTAGTGACCGGTGTGGTGACGTTTTTTGTTTGGAATTTGGTTTACAAGGTAAAAGAAATAATGGTGGTGAGGGAAAGGCGTGTGGGTTTGCAACTTTGCATGTTTCACGATTTTCAGAAACTAAATAGCCAATCGGGGCAAAATTGACATTCAACAACTAGCTTTTTGCAAGCTTGAATTGGGCTCACTATAAGTGGGATACAGGGTATATATATGGATCAACAAAGCTCATGAACATTGTAGCATTATTCAATGAATGCTATCAAGTACATTCTTGACAAAAAAAAAGACTGTCCAGAATTGGCATTTTTTAAAATATATTAACTAAATTTACAAATTACCTTTCATAAAAATTATAAATTAATATATTTTTTTAAATAACAGTACATTACATTGGAATATTTAAACCCATGAAACAGGAAAAAATAAGAAGAAAGAAAGCTGAATTCCCTCCCCCACAGGGGGTCACTTGTTGAGTTGTTCACATGATTTTGCAGTGTACTTGTTTTGACAAAAACTGAAAACTCTGTTCGGTAAAATTGAGCACAAATGTACAACTTCAGAATTTCGACAACACTGAACCTGCCATTTTATTCTACTGAACTACCACATGGTTATTTATTTATTATTATTATTTTTACCCTTCTGTATCTCATTCAATATCCAATTTGTGAATGAGATATGGGAGGATAATTTGTTTTTATTTTTTTTAGAGAGAGAGAGAAAAAAAAATTGTTATCTAATATGAAAGATTCGAAATTCGGAAATTTATGGCAATTTTAGAAGTTGTTTAGTGAACAATGCAACCATTCAATACTTGGCTGACTTTATTTTTGATTTTGTTGAATGAATTTGTACGTTTTCATAATATCTTCAAATAATTATAGCATCGGCATCTACTAGTAGAAAAATTCGTCGAGCCTCAAGCATTCCCATGGAGAGATGGGACGAAATGAAATTACTATTCACATCGTTTGGTTTTAACATAATCTTTGAATCCGCAATGAACGAAAGCCTGGAATCCATCAAACTCCGGACATTTTTAGAGATTGGATTGTTATAATGTTTACACGTAGAATCTTTCTTTCTTATAATATATACAAATATATATATATATATATATATATATATATATATATTGAATAAAATAAAGTTGGAGGAAGAAAATATAGGTTTTGAAAAAATTACTATAGATCAAAATTTGATTAATTTTTAAAAGAATGATCTAAAAATTGATTAACCTACAACATTAGGCATTGTCTTCAGAATTTGTTGACGAATGTTTATTTTTTAGTCATATAACAGTACATTAATTGTGGGGTAGACAATCCCGTTAAGCTATCATAGTTGGGTAGGGTCCAATAATACATACACACACATGCACGGCCACACACAAAATCATAAATTGATAAAATTTCTTATATTTTTTTAGATATGTTTAAGAGGTACAACAACAAATTTATTGCAATGCATTGATGAACAGTAATAAAGATGAATCAACATAATTTTTGCTCTTTCACGAAAATTGTAAAAGTGTGTGTAGTCATTTTGTTTTTCTTGGGTGGGGGAACAAATTAAGTGAATGTTTTGCCATTACTCGCCATGGCCAAGAAGTGAAAGGTGAGCTCAAGGTGCAAAAGCAAAAAGATGGTACATATTACACACAATAATAAAAGCGGTTAAAAAAAATTAAGAATAACAATAAATCTGAGACAGACTTGAACGAACACGAATTTAGAAGCAGATTGGTGAAAAAGGTATGGGGTGGATGGGGGGAAAAAAGGAAAAAAGAAAAGAAGAAAGAAAAAAAAAAAGAAGAAGAAGGACAATGACACGTGGCGTGGTCATCGAGAAGTCAGCCTAGCCTAGCCAGCGGAGGGCAAGGGCAGCGCATTGATTAATTACAACATTACAATATTGCATTTTACACAAGTTAGACGCCCACTCTCAGACCACGACACGTGAGCCTGCCTGCTCTCTCGAGCTGGTCACTCAACTCACATTCACCAACCTAAAAATATGAAGTGCTTTTCCCCATCTCCCCACCCCCACTTTGCTTTTTTAGCTTTTAGCTTTCTAGCTTTTCTGACAAACAAACAAACAAACCGCACCCTCACCCTCAGTGTAGGCCTGTACTATT
Organism: Murraya koenigii; assembly: GCA_025617385.1. Taxonomy (NCBI): domain Eukaryota; kingdom Viridiplantae; phylum Streptophyta; class Magnoliopsida; order Sapindales; family Rutaceae; genus Murraya; species Murraya koenigii. The sequence goes on from CM046815.1 coordinate 31,308,649, forward strand.
TCTTAGTGATATTATTCATCAAAAAATTCAACTACACGGCTGGGTGGGCTCTTGCTTTTCAATTTTTATTATTTTTTCAATTTATGAGAAAGAGTGGTGTGTTTGGGTGGGTCATTAGTTTAAGACTGGCTTCTTTTTAACCGGCAAGTGATTAAGCATGGAATTGCGAGCAGCTGATGAGACTAATGCTCTGAATTTGTCATGCCGTTAACTATTTATTTTATTTTTCTAAATTTCTCAGCTCAGGCCTTATTGGGGGTCATGGGAGACATTACCATGATTCGGATAAGATGAATCATGGTACAAGCACAACTACCATTTTCCTTAAACTCCTCAATTTTTATTTTTATTTTTATTTGTTTCCCTTTAAATAACCCAAAACAAAGCTGAGGCCTCAGGCATGATCTCTTTCTTTTGTTCTTGTGTCCGATAATTCTTTTGCTTTTGCCAACTTGTAAAGCATTAGGCGTCGTAAAAAGCAGTGGACACATCATCTTAAGCCTTAAGTTTCGCCTTTCCAGTTTTGTTTTGTGGGTGTAATAATCTTTTTACTTGCTCTGTCAAGTCAAATCTTTCCCCTCTCTCTCTCTCTCTTTTTTTTCCTTCCTTCAAAGCGTGCGCACTTTTTTCTTTTTCTTTTTTGGGATTCAATTGAATTATGTTTGAATTTATTTTTCCTTTCATAAAAAATGTAATTCCAAGACTTAAAAATTATCTTTTCAAATGAGCATGCATATTGACGTAGAGATCTCAATTAATTGAGAAATTCAATATATACAAAAACGTGAAGGATCATTTTCATTTTCACATGAATTCCTCGACAATAACATATTCGTCAATATCTCTTATTTGTGTTTGTTAATTTGTGAACAAAGTCTAAATATGCTCTCTTTCTCTCTCTCTCTCTCTCTCTCTACATATATATATATATATAAAGTTTTCAGTAACTTTATGAGATATCAAAGATGAACGAAATTATGGTCTCTTATTTTAAGGTGAATGCATATGCTATTAACATACGGAGGGGATTTGTGTTATTGCTTCCAAGGGTAGATAGATAATAATAATAATAGGATAAGATTATAGTACTTTCTTGGCTTTGATTATTTTTGACATGGAAGCACGCACGATTCTATTACTATTACAAGTTTACAATGAATCAAATATGTGCCGTTTTAGAGATTCGCACTTTTCGGTTTACGGTCAAGGCCGCCTTAAGATGGGAGATTTTGGACACAAACCCATGTATTTAATTTTTAAAATCATTTTCTTCAAATAATTCGGAGACTTATTCTTGAACAAAATGATACATCTATTACAGAAAAGCCGTTGATTTCAACCTATGAAAGCGAGACAATATGTGATGAAATTTTAGCTAATCCCCTTTTCCAATTCCGTCTAGATGCTAAATTCAAACAATCACTTCCACATCTAGCTAGTTAGAATGACCTTAAGCCAATGTCACACTCCTTTAATTTTATATTATTATTTTTAACTGAGGCAGAAAAAATAATTTCTAGTAAAGAATCAACAATAATTTTTTTTTCTAAGATTAAATACATATCAAAAGTTTCCAATTTTTTATTTTTTAAAAATTTTGAAAAGTATATCTTTATATTTTAATATGAAAGATGTTTAATTTTTCATTCGTTTAAATATAAGTGTTGCATACTTTTAATAGGAATAATTTAATAATTATCTATCTTTAAATATGTCATTTGAAATAAAAATAACCATAATAACCATTACCAACCGGGTGGTGAATGTGTGGCTTGCGTACTCCACCTTATTAAGAGCAAAAGTTGTGAGTTCCTATGACATTTAAATATTTCTCCTGCAAATTAATATAGTTAGGAAGTGAAATTTACTTCTTATCTATCTGTAGGAATGCAATTTTGAATTGATCTCAATAAACATGTAAGCCGTACCATAAAAAGTATGTATTGAGTTTTTAATAAATATGTACGATACATTGTCGCAATTTTCAATTTTTATTTTTTAAAAAACAATTAGCAGCATCATTCTCTTGTGCTATTTTGTTTGCCAGCAAAGGGATCATAGTGGGTTTCTGCTGCTTCCATGGCCCATCAAAGGCATCGACTGCTATCTTCCATAACCAATTAATTACTATATTATAAAGAATACATCATATTTATATTATATTATATTTATTAAGTGGTTGGAGGCAAAGAGATACATCATTGCTCGTACGGGCTAACGGGGGTTTCACGTTAAATTAATTCAATCCCTAATGCCCGTTCAAATATTTTAGTTTATACATCTAAATTATCACTTAGATCAAATTAAATTAAAAAAGAATGTATTGTAAACCAAAAACCACCTTTTCGGAAAGTTTGTGGTTAATTTGGAAGAGCAAGTTACTTCTCCACTCATACTTTTTATTATTATTATTATTATTATTATTATAATATGAGGTTATTATTTGAGATTATTACTTAAAACTATTACTCATATTATATAAAATTATAATTAATATTTATAAATTAAATTATTATTAAAATTAATTTAATTAATTCTTATAAAATATTATTTAAATTTAAACATTTATTAATATTTGATGAATGTATATTCATTTTATTTGGATAAGAAAATAAATTATTTTTACTTAATAATTAAAGAAAAAAATATTCTTAAAATGTATTGTGAGAGTTTAAATTATTATTTTTATATTTAGAGGATAATAGTTCTGACCATTAATCAAAAGTCAAGGCTGTTCTCAACTGAATATTTGGGTGGTGAGAAACAACTCCTTTTTTTTTAAATTATTTTTAGTGCTCCCCATTTCATTATTCTTCCAACCAACCCTTGTATGTAATCATAATTACAACACTACCCTGCATGCTTATATTATGAGCTATAAGATTTCGTTAACCAAAAAGAAAAAAGGACAGTAGGAGAAGAAGAGGAACAGGGAAGAAGCAAGCTATTAAATTAATTTTTATAGGTTGACACATGAAATAAAACTTTTGAGGATTACTACAGCTACTTCGCCTCTGATTAAACTCGTTTGTTTTGGACTAGCCTAGAAATTAGACCGTTTAATTTTTTTACACATAACAGGGAAAATGCCTAGCCTTGCTGAAACGGGCTGTCTCATATTATTGGTACAATTCAACTCTTTAAAAACAGTAAAGCCATTTAGTGGGAGCTAAAAGAACAATCTACGAAATTTTGTTTCGCCGTTGGAATCATAAACAGAAGAAGAATGGACACTCTATTGTTTCGTGAAATAGTAATGAAAACCCATTTGTTTTGATAAATTACAGTCATCGCCACACCTATTTCTTTCTGAACAATTATACTATTTAACTGTAGTAATAAAACTTTATTTCATTTTGACTTAATTGTCTGAAAAAAAAAAAAGTCTATCTGCTTATTTCCAGAAACAAAGGAGTCTTCATGATTACTTTGCTAAACGATAAGGATGCTATTTTACATTATGTTTTGAGTTTGGGATTGGCTAATGCACATTCATTTCATAACAACTATATTTATTAGCAACAATTGCTAATATACAGTAAGTAAGCCAAATGATGTATCGAAATTCGAGTAAATGTCTGATTAATATAACTTATTTAATAATTATAAGTACTACACGAAACCTAGGTTTAAATATTTTTACAACAAATATTTTACAAAGAAATTTCTTAATACTAAAAAAATATCGTAAAACATTCAAGAATATATTAGAACTTAATTTATTAGAAAATATCACATTTATTGTACAAGGAAGCATACAAAATTATTTGAGGCATTACGTACAATTGTAGCCCTTTTTTTTTACTTTATTTTACCCTTTGATTAATGCCAGTTGTATTGATGAGAAACATTTTAAATATTACGAAACAATTATTTGATGATTAGCCTCCAAATAATTATCAAACTAGTACTAGTACACACCAATATTTCCACGTCCATTGTTTCATTGAACCCAAAAAACAAAAAATGAAACAAAAACTAAGAGCTTTATAACAACATATTAACAAAAGGGTTAAAAAAAAGCAAAAAGCAAAAAATAAAAAATAAAAAGGAAAAAAGAAAGGGCAAAAAGAGAAAAATGAAGAAAAAGGAGAGGGGCAAAAATAAAAAGAGAGAAGAGAAGAGAAGAGAAGAGAAGGGGCCGGAGGGATATAGATAAAATGTGTATGTGTTGTATTAAAGGGCGCAGTGTCTGGGACATCATACATAACTATTAGCCGATAAGCCCTTCTGTTCTGTGATTTTTGCTCCTCGAATGAGAATGAAATGAACTACCTCCAACGCCAACACCTATCTCTCTCTCTCTCTCTCTCTCTTCACTTTCACACAACCATTTCTCTCCCTCTTAACCCTAAATAACACCCCACTCTCACTTATTTCTTCTGTAAGTCTCATCAATTCGTTCTTTCCTCACTTATTTCTTGCAAATTCTTTGTGTTTTAATTCGATGCTACCTACTTATCTCATCTTCAGTTGTACAAGCTGAAGAATAACGACAAACGTTTTTTTTTATTTGTTTCTTTTTCTAATCCAAAGGTATACTAGATAAGATAATTCTATGAGGAGAAATTAAAGATGAAGAAAACAAGGGAAAGAACACATTTTTCGATTAATTTTTATAAGGCTAACTCCAAAAAAACTTTTATATTTTTTTTTCTCCCAAAAAAAAAAAATTCCTTTTTTAAGTTTTGCTTTGTAAAATTTTCTCCATTGCTTATACAAACTATTAATTTCTCTTTGCTTCACATAACTGCTGATATTGTAATGTTTTTCAAAATTTTTCTTTGATGCATGTCATTTTTATCTCAATAATTCAGTTCTGATCTGGGGAAGTTTATATTTTCTCGCAATGAACTAATAAATTAATAACAGTAAAGGTCAAATATTGATGATAATAATTTATACTTATTTGTACCACTAAACTACAAGCTGTGCTGTGTTGCAAGTTTAGTTTTAAAATGATAGCTAATGGTACAGTTAATTAGACATTGATTGTGAAAGTTAAATAGATAAGGGAAAAAAAATTGAATTTTGTCTTATTTTTTGTTGTTGTTCTTTTTTTTTTTTGAAAAAAAAAAAAAAAGAAACAGGAATCGTCTCTGTGAAGCTTTAATCTTCTTCAACGAGCTCAGAAGTACAGATCTGTGAGCCCCTTCGAGTTGTAACGGCAACAAAGCATAACTGTATCTTAAAAGAAGCAAAGATCTGTGAGGCTTCAATCGGAGGAGCAAAAGCAAAAGAATCAAAAATATGTATCTTGCCTTCTTTGCCAATCTGTGAGCTTGACACCTGGTACAACATTACCCACCATTTTGTTCAGAGTAAGCTAAGCAGCTAGCCCCAAGATGAAATTATTTATTTAATAACATTTATTCCTTGTTGGTAAATTAGAAACACTCTTTTTATTAACCTTTTTTTTTTGGTCATTTATTAGCTTCTTAATAGCTAGCTGTGTGCTGCTGTCTACTTCGCTACATATATATATATATATATATATATATATATATATATATATATATATATATATATATATATATATATATATATATATATATATATATATTTAGGGTCACCGGAAGAAGACAGCTATAAATTCCCAAAAAAAAAAAAGATGAAAAGAAAACAAAATAGGCGGCTCAGATCGGCGAGTTGTATGCAAATTACTGCTCCTTCTTTAGCTTAACCAGATCAAAAGTTATATGTATAGCCACAGCCTGTAAGCATACATGTGTTTTTTAAACAACTTTTGTTAAAGCCTATCGTCTTTAACAACTTTTATTAGGTTAAAGTGCAATGCTCAGGAGTACAGAGACTGAAGAAGATTAAAGCTTCTGTTTTATCTATGACTGTATGCATATCCATAAGTAATAGCAATAACAACAAGAGTCAAACTCAGATCTAGATAGCAACATCAGTCATCAGACACTTTTGTTATTATGTCTAGTTTTTACTTCCTCTCGCATTTATTTAATTTTTTTTTCTATTTGAAGTTTTTTCTTTTCGAGTAATTACTTTGGTGGGTTGTTTTGTTTATGCAGCAGAAGCGCAGGCAGAGAGGCTGCAGAATTTCAGGCTTTACTTTTGAGGGCACACTGCAAAAAGCTTAAACAAAGAGAGAGAAAGAGCCGGGTAGGCTGAAGCTAAGCAGAACTAAACAAAGCTATATAATGGCTAGCTAGAGAGCCTCGCTACAGTTCTGACTTGGACCATGATATATCGAAGCGTAAAAAAAGGCCTTTTTATCACTACAAAGCCAAAATAACCTCTCTGTATTATCGTCATCAATGCATAGGACACAGCAACCCCACTTTCACTCCTCTCTTCATACCATCACCACCTCTTAATTTCTCTCTCTAATCAAAAACAAAATCCTCCACCACCCACCACCACCACCCATTTCTCTCCCTCTCTCTCTCTCTCTAGCTATATACACACATAAAGATTAAAGACAAAGGTTAAAGGCTGGAATTTTTTTTTTTTGTTTTCCTTTTCTTTTCTTGGTTGTGAAAAATAAGGCATGAAAGTGTTATGGAGGTGGAGGAGATTCAGAGTCAGACACAAGCATGTAAGTTCTCAAGAATTGGTAATGGAAGACTTGGCTCTACCAAAATGTCCCAAAAAGATCAGTACCCAGATGATGAGGAAGATGGTGAGCAAAAGCAGCAGCTGCCGCTTATCAAGAGGGCTAGTGTTAATGATTCCGGTGGTGCTCTAGCCGTTAATAATAATACTGCTGCTGGTGGTGGAAATAAGTTACGCAGCTGGCACCACTCGTCGCGGATCATTAGAGTTTCTCGAGCCTCCGGTGGGAAAGATCGGCACAGCAAAGTGTGGACTTCGAAAGGGCTTCGAGACCGAAGAGTCCGGTTATCGGTGACCACTGCTATACAGTTCTATGATCTGCAAGACCGTTTGGGTTGTGATCAACCAAGTAAAGCTGTTGAATGGCTAATCAAAGCCGCTGCTGATTCAATTGCTGAGCTCCCTTCGCTTAACAGCTCCTTTCCTGATACCCCTAAGCAATTAAGCGATGAGAAGAGAGCAAGTGAAGGTACCACCGACCAGCAAGGGTTCGATTCCGTTGAATTAGATGGTGACCCCAATAATAACTATCAGCAAAACCAGAGCCAGCACCGTTCTTTATCTAAATCTGCATGTAGTAGCAATTCCGAGACAAGCAAAGGCTCGGGTTTATCCCTCTCTCGATCTGAATTACGCGTGAATAGAGACAAGGCTCGAGAGCGGGCGAGGGAGAGAGCCGCAAAGGAGAAGGATCACAAAGACAGCGAGTCCCAGATCAATGCAAATCGACACCACCATCACAATGTGAACCCCATTTCACAAAGCTCATCTTTCACTGAACTACTCACTGGTGGTATTGGTGGTAGTGTTAATAATAACAACAATACAAGCCCTACCACTGGTTCTTCTCAGCAGCAGAATGAAGAGTCAAATTTTTTCCACAAGGCAACAACAGCAGCGGTAAGGCCTTGGCCTCCAATGGACTATTTCAACTCAGGGCTACTAGGGCCATCTGCGTCTCGGCCGCCACATCATCATTTTTCGGGGCAAATCCAATTGGGAAGCTCAAATTCTCTTCCACAAGCAATGCCAATCCCACCATTCAGTGTAACAAATGAAAACCACCATCAAGAAATGCAGCATTTTTCATTTGTTCCTGACCATTTGATCCCAGTAACAGCCACCCAACCAGGGCCTGGCGGGGGCGATTACTTCATCTCTTCCAGCCTTGGTTTCAATAGGGGGACCCTTCAGTCCAATTCATCTCTTTTCCCTCACATTCAGAGGTTTGGTTCTTCTTCTCCTATAGACGGATCCAATGTTAATGTACCTTTCTTAATCGGTACCGCACCACCTATGGAAAATCACAACCACCACCACCACCACCATCAGTTCCCAGCTGGATTTGATGGCCGCTTGCACCTCTACTATGGCGATGGAAGTAGGCATTCAGATTCAGACCAGAAAGACAAAGGCAAGAACTGATTTTGTTCCTAAAACAACTCATTTCTCTTGCTCCATCTTCTTCCTGGTAAGCATTTCTATCTAAAACGTTCCAATTTCTTAAGTCATTTTTAATTTTAAGTTTTAATTAGTGTCATTAATGTTGCTTTACATTACTCTTTGACATGGGTTATGTTTCAATTTGCGTTTTGGATTCATGTGTTGTGTGCTTAGTTATTTTTTGATAATATGTATACAGACTAACTAATATGAAATAAGTGTTTGCTCTCTTGGTGATCTTATACAAGTTGGCCATTGGGCAGCATTTTCATGGGTGTTATGCATTATATAATATTGTCTTGCTTTGATTCCTGCATGGATCCTTGCGAATCAGAATCGGCTCGTTGTATCCTCGTTTGTTCACTTGTTGGTTTCCTTTTCCCTAACATGTGTAACTCATTGACAGGTGTTAGTTTCTGCTTGGCTAAGCCTGTATGTGTTGCTCATAAACATAGAACAAACTCACTTTTAAAGTGTGTGACTTTGGCAGCTTTAGAATCCCAAATTATTTTTCTGGCCTCCTAGACTCAACCACATGGCAATAGATCGGCGCACTGTCTTAGGGTTTTAATCAGCTGCCAGATTGGTTTGAAAGATGAAACCCATGCACGTATGTATAGAGCCACTTTAACCAGCTTTTTCTTGCTCAAAAAATTATTTAAATAGCTTAGCTATTACATTAAAGTTGTTGAAATTTGCATTTTTATGCATCAGAAAAGTTGTGGATATATTAAATAGCATGCATTCCCCAAGTAACTGTGGAAATATATAGCATGGGTATCCATAGTTCTTGCAGTTTCTAATTAAGGACCAAATCTGTCAATTTGGAAGGCTGCAAATGGGTAAATATAGAAGACATTTTTGTTTGAGTAATGCTACAGATGTATCCTAAATTTAATTTCAAAATTTTCATCTACAACCATTTCACAATTGCAATGGTACTTTTAAGTGATTGATAAAAAATAAGTCATATTAAAATATTTTAGTACAGCATTTCTCATTCAAATGATGAATTCCACATTACTTAATATAAAATTTAATAAATGTAAAACGCTTCTAGTTTCTCCATAAGAAGAGTGAGAGAGAATAAGGTTAGAAAAAGAAATATTTTTACCTTGTATAAAATTGGGAATTATGAGTACACATATTGTTGACGTATAATTTTTCTGAGACCAAAAAGATAAAATTAGGGAAATTAGGGCAAGTTTTGATTTAACGGTGTCCTCTTTTCTTTTTGACAATCTCCTAGACTCTTGTTCTCAAAGCAAGTATGCAATGGGTGACGGAATTAAGATCATCTCATAGTCTTTTTTCTCTTTTAGTCTATTCTTAATGACTAAGATTCATTGAATCTATTTAGTATTAAAAATATTTTAGTACAGTATTTCTCATTCAAATAATGAATGCCACATTACTTAATATAAATTTAATAAATGTAAAACGCTTCTAGTTTCTCCATAAGATAAACTAGAAGGTAAAAAAAGGGAGGGATGTCACAATAAGCTTCAATATTATTATTTAATTCATAATCTAATAGGTTTTTCAGCTTCATATTCTTTTACCAAAAAAAAAAAAAGCATGTGACATTGCATATTTGCTCGCATAAGCTCTCTCATAAGCCTAAATGAGCCGTCCCTCCCCTCCTTACCTTCAAATTTCTTTTTTAGGTAAAAAAAGGGAGGGCTGTCAAAATAAGCTTCAATACTATTATTTAATTCATAATCTAACCCTTATTACTAGTTACCTTGGACTTGGGTTATGTTTCTGATAAACTAGACTTTTAGGTTGTTTAGCTTCATATTCTTTTACCTAAAAAAAAAAAAGCATGTGACATTGCATATTTGCTCGCATAAGCTCTCTCATAAGCCTAAATGAGCCGTCCCCTGGTGTGTGGCTGACTAGCTTTCATACTCTTTATTTAGCTGGTCATCCAAAATAAGAGGTTTATGTTTCCCCTACATTTTTAAAGAAAAAGTCAAAATAAGCCTAGGTGACAAACAATGTTAATGCAAGCTTAAAATCTATTATTTGGGCAACAATCAAACCATACAGATTGGTTAGAACTTAAGTTTTAAAGTGTTGCTACTCCCACACCTTCAAGTCCTCTTGATACCTCTTTTCTTTATTTGAAAATTTTAAATAGTTGAAAATTACATTTTTCTTTTATCTAACAACCCTCTAAATTTTGAAACTAATCTTCATCATTAAGAATAGACTAAAAGAGAAAAAAGACTATGAGATGATCTTAATTCCGTCACCCATTACATACTTGCTTTGAGAACCAGACTCTGGGAGAATGAAACAAAGTAGGGAGATTAGTGCTATTTTGAATTGCTATCAAATCGGTGTTGTTTTGCACTTTTGTTAAAGTGAAGTACAAGTTAACATGAGGATGTTGGCAAAGGAGATTGACTATATATATATATATATATATATATATATCAAAATCCCCACATAATAATATTAATCCTTAATATTTAACGATGTAATGGCATGCCGAATTAGAAAATTTTTTATTTTATTTCTTTGACCATATTGGCTATAAAAGTCCATATGTTTCAGCAATTACAAGTGACCGCATGGATAGGGAGAGAATAAATCTGCAGAAAGAAGTAGGAGGTTTTTAGCTATAGAGAAAATGAAGGGTGGTTGAAATAAACTTGCAAACAACTGTAGTTGGATATGGAATTGGTTTTCTATCTGAGAAATTGATGGCAGGTTTTGGATCCAACAACTGTGGAGATAACCTTTCAATTTTCAGTCTTCAGATACTCAAGGTATATGCAAACTCTAATCTCTATCACTTAGTATTCCCCGGATGCAAGCTGTCCAACATGGATATAGCTAGAAAAACCTCAATCTCTGGAGCACATATAACCGATAGCCGTAGACCTCGTCCCTTGATGAATTTCTATAATAAAATCATGCCCCATATTGATTATTAGCATCCATAGCTGATTTCTGTCTCTTAAAATCCTGAAAATTTTCTATACAATTTTCTGCCCTCGTCTTTTTAGAAGATGATGATATTAAACAGTTTGATTTTAACTCATAGTCAGAAGTTGAGTATTGATTTGTACACTCGCTTTGCCTCTTCATGCAAATGATGTCATCAGTTTACACCACTACTGCTCTCAGACATGCCCTATTAATGAGATTATGTTTGAGTAATAATGAATGCTTAGCTTACTGCCATTTTTCTCATGGGAACTCTAGATTTGACTTACTCTGTTAGTCATATCACTCAAAATTTGTATCTTTAAGTGATGTGACATTTAATGTCATTCATTTATATAACCCATGACAGTTAATGATTAGAAATTAGAAATTTGTATGAAAAAAAATGAAATAAAAACTATTAAGATGGTAGGTAAGACAAGTTCTTAGAAGCAACTTGGGAAAATTTTGTGGTTGCTGTAAGGCAGTGGTAAAGAGGATTAATTCATACTATAGTGCGCGCTTATTATATATAGGAGCTAGGCCTAGAGATCACCTTCTGAAAATTGCAAACAATTGAAGCCAAAACCAATAATAGTGAAGAAAGCCTTTCCATCATAAAGGAGACAAATCTAACCAATTAAAACAAATAGATTCCATTGATTGCCAAAATTTTCAAGTTCTTAATTGCCGTCCGTTTCCAATCCAATACTAAGAAGAAATATTAGTGCCTTGAGCATTTGCCTGAGAATGTTACAAGTGTCTCTAGTCTCGTTCAGTCCATGGACACAGTTAGACATGGTTTATCTTTTTGATGCTGGCATAAGGATCATGATTAAGGGCATGTTGACATAGAATGTTTCTTCAAAAGCTTACTGTTTACCACTTCCGATTGTTGCAGCAGTTTTTGTAATAACCAAGAACTGATCATCCTGCTTAAAACTGTTGGTCATTTAAGCAACTTGCCCAAACTCTTAGAAGTTTGACTTTCTAAACCTTTTATAAAAAATTAAATTAAATCAAGATATTACAAAAATTTATGGAAATTTCTAGTTTCAGTAATTAAGTGGGTTCATCTGTAGCATACATTTATGTGTCTTTTGCATGCTATGAGAATGAAAAGAGATACATTTTTGCAGATTTTCTGATCTTGATAAGAATAAAGTTTTGGTGAAAAGAAGAAGAGAAATAAATGAAACCAGGTAGCTGTTAAGAGAGACAGCAAGAGATGATGTTAATTTACCTAGTCTCTCAGTCCTAAGGCATACAAAAGAAGAGAAACAGTGATCTAGTGAAATTGACAATTTTTCATAAATTTATGTCATATTTCGTGTATATGTGCTTAACTTTGTCTGACCTGTAGATTCCATTGATGCAAAGTGTACGTAGGTGGCTCGTTCTTGCTATGAATTTTAATGTAGAGTGTTAGCAGCCATAAAAAAAAATAGAAAAAGAAAAAAATTGTTTTACTTCCATAAGGTGGGTGCTTCACAGGAAGAATACTAGATAAGTCCGTTCTCTTTCTGTGGACAACTGATATTGTATGCACTGCTGCCCATGAAATGCACAAGATGTGACACTGCCTGCCAGTTTTCGTGATTTTTTATTATGCAATTTGATTTCAGTGGAAGACGAAGAAGTAGCTGGCAAGGAACGATATGAGTGAACACTTGGCGGCTTCGTCCCAGCATGGGGTGATACCTACCTAATTACTACCATGCATCCTTCCGAAACTATTACTATTTCTGCTTCTTTTATACATTTTGAGATCATTGTGTATTGAGTGCAAAGCATTGTGTTTTTCAAGAAATATGGCAAACAATTGCATTCAGGTTATTATTTATCCCTTGGCTTCAATTATTTTGAAATTGTCCAGTTCATACTATCGGTTAAGCTTAGGCTAGCCTTGTGAATGAGAATGCTCATATATATATTGATGCTGACTCAAAATTTAACTTGGATTCTATGCGTTTCGAGTTAAAGCTTGTTTATGAAAATTGTTATTTGATTGATTGGGGGTTTGTGGGCAGTAAAGGCTATAATAATTAATTAAAATAATAATATATAGGGGGCGGTGGGGTTTGGATTCTTTTAGGGATGGCAATGTGATGCAAATGCTAGGGTTTGGTGGATTTGATTTTGCCTACATGGGGATGGGTGACTCACACCAAGTGTGTGTGTGTGTGTGTGTGATATATAGATATGTTACACTATATATATATATATATATATATATATGTGTGTGTGTGTGTATATCCTGGCTAGCTATGGGTTTGGATTGCGATGAAGCTTTCTGTTGTGTGGCTGTAATCGTAGTGGAGTTAGGTGTACTGGGGACACTGCTTCTTGCATAGGTTTTATAGTTACTGATTGGACTTGTATTATTATTAATTGTTGATAATTAAGATATGATTATGTCGCCTCCATTATTAGCAAAACGACATCAAGTGGTGGGGATTTGCTGTTCTGTATTAATTTACAACTCGTCACTGTCAACATCTATCTCTCTTACTACTACTTCTACTACTTGTGAAGGCGCAGTAGTGGAAACAAACTGTGTGATTGATTAATAGGAATAAGTATCCGTGAGAAAACACCTTTGATTTGCTTTGCCATCATATTTACTTTGCCCAGCGAAGAGTGAAGAGTGAAGACAAAGTTTGCCTATCTTTATTATAACAACGGCACATACATAAATTGTTTGCTATCCGCTGCCTTCATGCATGCATGCATGCACTAATTAATATACTACAGCGTGTAATACCAGCTTTTGGCAGCAATAGCCAATGATGATTTAAGGATCGATCTAAAAGAAGAACCCACCCCGTGGAAATGGAAACTCCTCTTATTTTCAAATTTTCTGAAGTACCTGTAATTCCTGAAAGGAGCGTGCGTGCGTGCGTGCGTGCAGGATGATTGCAAGGAAGGAAGGAAGGAAGGAAGGAAAGTCACGAGATAAAGATAAGAATAGTAAGCCATTCGCATTCGCTCACACGTTCAGTTCTTTCCAAAAGGACTTTTTGGCAGTATTTTTGGGTTTTGGTGGAGCCAAAAATAATTAGTGATTAAAGCAAAGCAACTGTTGGTTTTTCGCAACATAAAAAGTATATAGTCTCCCTCTCCCTAGTCCCTCCTCTCTCCTCTGTAGTAAAATGTTTATTCATTTAATAGGGGTATTAACAAGAGCCCTATCTTCTTTAAATGTAAGCGTATACAGGACTATCTATACAAAAGGCTGTTACCAAAAAAAAAAAAGTCAACAAAGAATAAATAGTACATTAAAAATTCTTTAATTTACACAACCCACGGAATAATTGGCTACCATTTGTGGATCTACAAGCTTTAGGTCCTATGTAGAAATTGTGGTTGAACAACACTGACCATGATCATTTAAAAAGGTTAATTAATTTTTATGACAAACTTAAGAATTATAATAATACTTAAGACGACCTCAGTTAATTTAGATTTGAGCTTTTTAAATGAACAAGTACGAGCTTACAACTCATGAGATTAATTTCTCTCCATGTCCTGGTCTCCTGGATAACTACCAGATTTTATTTTATTTTATTTTATTTTTATTCAATCACACAAGAGATAGATTCTGCAAAAATATGATGATTATCGAATGAAACAAGCAGTAGCCTGTAGCCACCTCTAATTTTGTGGCAAAAGGCTCTTAGAAGAACCAAGAAACACTGCCTGAAATTGTGTCAAAGAAAGGATATCATGAGAGAGAGTTCGTGAAAGAAGCAAAACTAACACGAGAACGTGTACGTTTCAGCACTGAACAAGTTTGATAATCTATTCTATGCAGCTTTTTATTTATTTATTTATTATTATTATCTAATTATAATTTCCACTTCTTCAACTCTTCACAATCGCAAAGCATAAGCATTGCCGGCTTAAAAATAAACATGTGGGGCTTTCATTATCATTTTCTGTTTTATCAATAATTCCCCACTTCCAGGTAACCGCCCTTAAATAGAAAAACAGTAATAATAACCGCAACGGTGGTGCCATCTCCAAATTCCAATTATTAAAAGGAAGGGGAATTTGCTTCTCTCTCTCTCTCTCGCACTCTATATATATATATATATATAAAGGGGTAAAATAATAATAATAATACAAGAAAAAGTCAAATGGGGTGTATGACAAAGCACGGCACTCGTTCGCGTTGATTGTTAGTACCCAAAAAGAGTAAGATGGCTCATGTGATAAACAGATAAAAGGTAGATGCAGAACCAGCTATTAATAATAAATTGGGGCGGGGGGGGTATTATTATTTATTTTTCTGATCAATCAAATTTTGTTTTTAATTTTAATTTATAAAACATGTGAATTTGTCACTTTGCCCTACCACTACCGGGTCATTCGCATTGCGCAACTAAAATGCACTTGTGAATGAATCTTACAACAAAATAAAATAAATGAAATAGTTTGCTTTTCTCCCATTGTGTGTGTGAGTGTATTTGTCCATCAGGGACCTGCTGGTTGCTTCGGAAGTAATAATAATAATAAAAAAGGTTCAAATTTTCTGGATGGTGGGCCAAATGAAAATCAATGGGGAAAAAAAATATCTTGGCCTCTTTCAGCTTCAGAAGCTCAAGAAGAGGAGGGTGATATAAAATCATATAATACTGATACAGGAGGCAAGGCAATGATCGTTGGCTTTCAAAGATGAAAAGCAATGTTTCTTACGTGTGGGCGAAAAGCGATTGTTGCTCATAAAATATTAAATGCCGGAATACTACTACCAGTCTAAATCAGTATCGGTGGGTGGTATCACTGGCTACTTGATGGGATAAGAGTTTCGTTGCGTATTTCTTGTTCCTTTAAAGCATTCCGGTCAGGTTCGACCGTTCAATCGTTTTACAGAAACATCCTTTATTACATAACTTGAAAGCTGTTGTAACAATCAATAAGTAACAATCAATAAGAAATTCCGAGTCATAAAGTCGTTTCTTTTTCAAGTTAAAAGTCCTCAAAGTTGAAATAAGATCCAAATAGGTTGAGATTTAAGGTAAACAAAAGCATATCATTTGATGATCATCATTCCGCATCCATTCCCAAAATCCTTTTTAATCGCCCAAATGCACAATCCTACTTCTCCGTCACAAATCAAAGATGAGCCACTCTCTGTGGTTGGCAAGTATGGATATGGTTGCGGGCCAATGCTCCATTTTGCGGATCATAGACCAAAAAAACTACCTACTAACAAAAACAGCAACCCCAACGACTTAAGATTATTAAATGTGTCCTTGTAGCACCATTACCATATCATATAATCCAGGACAATCACCATTATCATGCCATATATCCAGAACATACCTGATTTATCCAACAGACTGCTGTATCAGCTAGCTTATGCCATGATCCACTACCTGAGCATCATCAGTATAATTTTACGACAACATATTATGCATAGTTTGTTAATGGTTACGTTATGATCCACCCATTCCCTCTTAATCAGAAATAACCTAAGTAATTTTGCTTGTACTACATTAGGACTTCAGGGAAAAGAGAGAGAGAAATCAAGGTGAAGGCAAACTATATTGCTCAGTAACTTCAAAAGTATATAACATAATCATGACATATTGATACCTACAATATTCACATATAAAGAGAGGTTACAGATAGAAGTAAAAGACTACAAACTCAAAGCTCTTACAACATCAATCTAGTTGCACGTGCGCGCACTTACAAGCATGTGCCTGAAATAAAACAGCCAGCAGATGCATTCAAACTCTCATTTGAAGCACAGAAGGTGAAAGATTTGAAGCACGTTATTGACCTATGATGGGTGCATCAGCTAAGAGTCCAAAGCACGATTTAGCTTCACAGGACGCTTCACCCAAGCTCAGCTACACATAAAACAAAATTGTTTCTCTGATGATTCCCTTTCCAAAGCCAGGCACATAATCTTTTCCCTTCAACCATTTTGATTTCCCCGCAAAGCCCGAGCAGCCTTTTAATCAAAAGTGAACAAATCAAATACAACTACTTAAAGAGGAAATCGTGACTTGGTTAGATACACAACAGAGACACTTACAAATTGCAATCACAGCACAAAATGAATTCAAATTGATTTCCCCGCAAAGCCCGAGCAGCCTTTTAATCAAAAGTGAACAAATCAAATACAACTACTTAAAGAGGAAATCGTGACTTGGTTAGATACACAACAGAGACACTTACAAATTGCAATCACAGCACAAAATGAATTCAAATTCTACAACAAACCCCTCTTGAAATAGGTAAAGCATCCCAGATATACTTCACATGATGGTGGAACCTTTCCACAATTATTTAATTTAAGTAATTATACATTACTTCTAAAAATCTTAATCAGGCAACTTATCCAGATTTCACATCTTTAGCACCCCTTTCTGGTACCCTTAAAGCTGATGATAATCATGCTTTACAAACCTCAACCAACATAAATATACAAATCCACATGTTCTTAACAGAAATTAAGCAATCAAAAAGTAGAAAACATCACATTACTATTTAAAAAATAAATAAATAAATAAATAACAAATGAAACAATAGCATGTCAAATATAAGAAACATAAGCTGCATCTTTGACGACCATGTAAATGCCTCTTGCAACAAGTACAGACTGCAATTTCCCCCCCAAACTCAAAACTGAACACAACAACTAAAAGGAACAGCACAGGCAAGACACAACAAGTTCTCAAATTTACCTTATCAGAAAGAGTTCATCTCCAAACAGTAAGTCCTCCTCTTGACCAGCATCTTAGCTGCAGTCCCATACGGCTCCTCAAAAGCGGACCCAACCCAAGACCCATCCGACACCTCCTTCTTGGAGGCAGATTGCTCGCTAGGCCTGATGGCAACCAAGGTTGCACCTTTCAACACAACCCCATCAGGCAATTCCAAATAAGGCGCATACCAAAGCCTCATATTGAGAGCTGGCACCAGCGTCCTCTTGGATGCAGAAGAAGCCGACAAAGGCTTCACTCTTAACTCCTCAAGTTGCTCCCTATTCATACACAACACTCCTTGCCCATCGGCATCAGTTAAAACCAAACTATCAAGAGTCTTGTGATCTGCTATAATTGGCTGAAGCAAATAGTGCCTAGCAGATGCAGCAATTAGAGAGCTAATCGTCCACACAACTCGTAGTTTCAAACCCCCGTTGGTGTAAAAAGACTCGGGAATGCTTCCATTATCGTCAATACCACCATTGACATTGATATTGTTATTGTTGTTGTTGAAACTCACACAAGGCAAATCAGCAGCCCCAATACCGACGGGCTTGGCAAGGACGTTGTTCATGACGGAAGCGGCGCCAAGGATGACGCAGTTGTCAAGAGTGGAGCCAAAATCAGCCCTCCATTTCAACAGAACACCATCGTCGATGCCGAGCTCTCCGCTGGGCAGCTCGATTCGAAGAAACCGAATCTCGTTAAAATTCTTCAGGACTTGAGTCGGAGAGTGGTGAGTGACGCCTCCTTGATCCATTTCCTCATCGTCGGCGCTGCTGCTACCAACCGACAAGGTCGTCCCCGAACCGGAACTAGAGGAGGCGCAGAAAGCGGCAGCGGCGTGGCCGCTGGTGGTGAGGTGTTGATTATTGTGATGAAATTGAGTCCTCTTGGTACCCAACAACTGGCCGAGAGCCTGGAGAGGTTTGACGATGCCACCGAAGAAGTAGCGTATGATGTTAGAGAAGGGAGAGCGAGACTTTTCGGAGGAGGAGGAGGAGGAATCGTCGTCGGAGATAACACAGTCGACGCGGACGACGACGTTATCGACCTGAGGGACCAAGGAGTGGAAGCGACGAGAAACGACGCAGCACCGACCTAAGGCTTTCACGTCACCGATCCTGTTGAATACTAGGAGGAGTACGGAGTCAGGGAGGCGGTCGAAGTGGTCGATCGGTTCGGGGAAGACTCGAGAAGGCGGATCTACCCGGACGAAGCCCTCCATTTTCCTTTTTTTTTTCTTTTTCTACTTCTTTTTTAATTTTCACAAAGAATTAAAACAAAATACAGAAAGGAGAAGATGTGATTGAAGAAGGGATCAAAGACCACAGATCTGAAATCATGAGTTCCAGAATAACTGTGAGAGCGAGAGAGCGAGAGAGAGAGCGCGAGGGCTTGTTGAATTGGTGGGAGGAGATAGATCCACGGTTTCGTTTTTGTCTTTACAGAAACGGGGAGAGAGAGTTTGCGACGGATGGCATGCTTTTAAGCGCGTACACATCACATTACTATTTGTTTTCACTCACGCGCGTGCCCCCCGCGTGGTGAGTCTGTCCTTTTTGTTTTTCTGTAAGAACGTATTTTGTGTGTTTCTGGCTGCCGTTGTGGAAAAATTAAAATTAAAATCAAAATAAACAAATACATGATACCACCACCAACCACAAGAAGAATGAGAACTAAAAAGAAGAGCTTGAAACTGTGTGTGAAAGATTCTGAGAAGAGGTAGTCTTTGACGCCTGATTTTTCTTTTATTTATTACTTTAGATATAATATTCCCAAGCCCCCCGTTAAATTTTTTTCATTCTTTTTTTTTTTCTTCGTATTTGTTTCATTTAGTTATATTTACGATAATGTAAAGGTTTTCATAAAATTTATTTCTTGGTGGTCAAACTCAAAGACAGCCATGTTGCCCCTGGGCTACATTTACTGGTCAGGCCCAAAATCTGACTTTCCTGCTCAATTTAACTCAATCAACCCAATAATGGCCTATATACCAATTTTTCAACAAGTGAAATTCAAAGTAGAGAGTATCATTATCATTTATTTGATTTCGCAGCTGAACGGTGGGCAAATCAATTCAATTGTGTAATCCCTTACCTAGATTCAAATTTTTGTGATTACCTAAATATAATAACTTGATAACTCACGCATATGTGTGTGTGTATATACTTAACAGTAGTTACGACAGAATTGTTCTACAGTTGAGTATGACTTAATAACTACACAGTTAAAGTAATAAATAATAAAAATAAATTATTACTATAATCGTATGATTATTAAGGCATACTCTATAGTAGAATTTCGAATCCATGTACTTTATATTCGAAGTTTTAAAATAAGTACTAAATAAATTTTATGGAGACTTGAGGAGAGTGTGAGTTCATTGTTAGATTTGTAACCTAGTGGCACTCGCTTCCTCTCAATATGCTATAGGGTTAGAAGTTAGATTACTGAATTACACCGTTAAAGAGTGTCGCATAGATAAACGGCGAGTAACAATATCCAAGCAAGATATATTTAACTCTCACCAAATCAACATAATTAGCCTTTGTGGCACAAAGGAAGGACTAGATATTCATTTCATGAAGTTAAAAGCACTTTTGAACAAAGACAGCTTGAAGTGGAGAAAAAAAGAAAAGAAAAAAGCGCATCAACTTATTAACAACTAAAATTAATCCAAGAAAATCTCACTTTAGTGATTTATTTGTCAACATAGTGAACATTGAACAATACAAAAACATTTTATATACAATAAAATTACAAACTTTCCCACTAAACATAAATGCCTTACTTTAATCGCCAACATGATGCTCATAGAAAAATTAGGATATTGAAAATGGACAAGCAAAATTGCAACTTGCAAATTGATTCTCTTAGGGTAAGGGTTGCGTCAGGCTAAGAATAATTATTGTTTGAGGATCTAATGCTTTAAAGTTTTTTTTTTATAGATTGGAATTTTGTGCGATGGTGGATATTCATTTTTTCCATATTTGGGATAAGAGAAAGTATATGAAAACATATCTAGATATGAATATTTGAGAACGATTTTTTACTTTCACCCAAGTAATGAAATTAAAAATTTATGTATTTTTAAATTTTTATTGTTTAACGTGAATAGCGATGGGTCATGTCAGTTATATGTGAAAATTGAAAATTAGTTATCTACTTGTCAAATTTGGTAGCTTTTTAATTTGTGATCTCAAAATAATTCTTAATTAAATTTTAAATCCTATTTTTTAAGTTTTTCTATTTCTAATTTAGATATAACCTCAAAAACAAATAAAAATTATTTAGTATTTTTCTTGCATTTTTAGAATAAAAATAATAAAAATACAATATTTAAAGTTATTTTTAGCATATGGATACTAAGGAAAATATTATTTTCACCCTTAAGGTCTAATGAAATGGCTCATTTCAACTTTATTATTTAAATAATACTTCATTTCATTTTTATTTTTTAAACAATAGTCCAAAATATCATTTTGTCAATTTTATTTATTGTTAATTTATTGAGGGTAAAATACAATTTTCAATTAAGAATATACAAAATATTTTAAAATAAAATTATCATATACAATTAAACAACATATAACTTTCTATATAAATTTAAAGTTTAAGTATAGAATAAACAATAGTAATACTAAATAATATGTAAAATAAATATTTAAAACAAAATATAAAAAAAAAAAATTTCACAGTTAGTAGAGTAAGTTTTTTTTGTCCTTAATTTTAATATGGTCGAGATAAATAAATAAATAATCAATCAATACTGTTATTCTACAAAAAATAAATATAGACTATTTCATTTATTTAAAAAAGTACACACTAAATACACAAAAACGTATGTTTAAATACAACATAATAAAATACATTGCATTTGAATGTGTGTGTGTGTGTTTTATTTTTTTTACTTTATCTCAGATCTTACTATGAACACTGATCCTTATTGTTATTATTAAAAAAATGTTGTTGACTTCATTAAAAAAATTTAATGAACACACAATATATGTTGCATATTCTTTAGTGTTATTTTTTGTTTCATTAAGTTATTTGTAAAATTTAAATTTATCTAGAAAGTCATATGTTATTTATCTAGTCTTTATTTTTTTTGAATAATTTGTATTTATTTAATTAAAAGTCTTATTTTGTCCTTAACAAATTATAGAGTTAATTAATTATAAATTTACGGAACGGTGTTTTAGACTATTATTTAAAAAAAGGGATAAAATAAGTTATTATTTAAAAAATAATAATAAAATGAGTTATTGTATCAAAAGTGAGAAGTGAAAATGACTTTTTCCCAATATACTAATTAGTTCAACTAATTAAATTTTTTAGGTTGGCATAAAAAATTTATGGTTGGAACTGTAGTCATACGAATAGAGATGAACCTCAGTTTTAACGCATACAAACACGATGCTTGAAGTTACATTTTTGGTTATATTTATGCGGTGTTTATGAATATTTAAATCTCAAATCTTAAAAATAACATATCATCATAGGTCTAATAATCATTCGGCTAACCCACTTACCCACCGTGAGCATTTATCTGTACTAAACACAAAAACTTGATCAGAATTATGATATTATCAAAGATCATGTGCAATCATGGATTAGGTTAGATACTCATATCTGATGGAACTATTAACGAGCCAGTTATTTATGTTAAAAATAAAAAATAAAAGAAGACAAAGAATAATTATTATTATTAGTTTTGGGAATATCGAGGCATTTAATTAAAACCAAACAAAAACTAAAAACGAAAGTGGCCTTGTTGAGATTTAAATGAAAAAAAAAAGAAGGAAATTATAGGGCAAAAGGACGAATCATACGATGCCGTCGGATGTCCGTACGGATACACGAGATTTCATTTTACCGTATTTCATGTTAAAAAAGGGTTAAATTAAAAATAATCTTGCCCATCTTAGTTTATGTATCAATCACATGATGGGTTGCTTATGTTTTCTTATTATCTTATTGTTAACTTTAACTGTATAGGCTATGTTTGGACGTTGAATAACATATAAGATTAGATTAATTTGAAGGATAAAAAAGTTAGTAAAATATAGAGTTATGAATCAAGACCAATAAATTAATTTAAATTTTAATTTAACATTCATAAAATTATTAATTCTTATATTCAATAATTTATTTTTAACTTTTTAAATTTAAGATTAAATCAATAATTTATTTTAAATAGTATGTAATTGTTAAACATAAAAAGTTATTCAATTATTTAAATTACAATAATATTTAAATGTAAATATTAAATTTATCGTGCACGCTTTTGAAAAAAAAAAGAAAGAATACTAGATAGTAACATGATTTAAAAAATAATATAATTTTAAATAGTTATTTTATAAGTATAATGTAATCTAATCTAAACATAAGAATTAGTTTAGTCCAATAAGATCTTTCAAACGTAATCTATTAGTATTATATTTATTTAATCACCACTCATAACTTAAATCAAACGTACAGAATATTTATTTATTTTTTTTCATTGTATCACGTTAATTTTGTAAACTATCTTGTGAAATCCAAATGTAAAACATTTTTCGTCCACATATTTGCTTATACCATGATCAAATAATTAAGAATATGGTAATGAAAACATGAAAGCAATCAACGTTTAATATATGTAAATAACATTTAAGCAATCAAAGAATGAATGAAAATGTTATAAAACGTACATAAGTAAGCAAAAGTAAACTGCATGCAAACCAAACTTGAATTCTGGAACACTCTTAACATAATATTGTTTTGGTTCTAAAATCTCTATCAATAGCAATCAACAAGCGGACGGATTGAAGGTTTGGCATAATGTCACGTCTCATTTAGTTGGCCAGATTGGATTGATTAGAAAAGTAGCACATAGTTAATTTAATTTATTATCCATTACAATTTGGTGGGCAAAGTGAAGATATGTAGCCACTTTAACTGCCGATTATATTTATAGAAATGAATAAACAATTTGTTTTACAGTAATATAAAAGCAAAAACTCTTATAATATGAGAGCAAAATTTTTTTAAAAAAAAATCTTGCAAAATTCGTTAGGCATAATTGAAAATGCACTCCATCTGGTGCCACATTTTTTGTGGCCGATTGGGCCTCTCAAACTGCTTTAAACATCTTCCATGATTGGAAAGTTTCCAAAGAGAGATTAGAACAAAGATTCTCAAAAAAAAAATAATAATAATTTTAATTTGCTATTTTTGTTTGATTTTAGCTTTTCATCATCTCTCGTTTTCATACGGCCGAAAATTCGAGGCTTCGAGTTATTGGGCGAATGTATTTATTATTAGAAGCACAATCTATGTGCAGGGTAGGAAAAGCAAATCTTTTCCGTATAATATTGTCAATTTGATCATGCATTATAACAAAAATTTTTGAAAATACCTTATATATATATATAAACTTTCGAATTTTGAAATGCATAAAAAGAGAGATAATAACCCCTTAACCAATAAAATTAAAAAACAAAAATAGCAAACCACAAATTAAAGACAAGTTCTTGAATACATCCAACCTATTACTTATCTAATAAAATTATTATATATGTTTATACGCATGCACATTACATGATTTTATTTGATAAGTACATATGAAGATATGTATTATCTGCTTCAATTGAGACATTGCATATATACAATCAAATAAATGAGAGAATGGAGCGTGGGCTAGGGGGCGAAGAATTCAACTCCTCGTTCGAAGTTATAATGAAAGCAAAATTAAGGCAAGATGGAAGAAAGATTGGCATAGCATGGGAAACCCCAAGCATACGTTGCGTTTGCGGCATCAAATTTTGCCCATTATAATAAAGCGCCCATTCTCTTTGGTTTGGTGCGTATTGAATAGAATATGGACTTTGATTGCAACCACTCGTTTTATAAAATATACACAGACACACACATATGTCCCCATTTCTTTTTGGAATGTATGTGTAAATATAATGCTTGTGATCTTAAACCTCCCAAAAGCGGCTTTAATAAGAAACTGAAAGTGCCAATTATTAAATGAATGCATTGATTTTATTGAAAAGTTAATTGATTAAATCTGAAATAGATATGTTCCACTCACTTTGTATAAATTTCTTTGCACACGATAGAATAGCTTGTTAGGTGGTTGATGTAACGTTAGAATTATGTACATGCTAATGGGTCATATTTTGACAGCACGAGTTATTCTCGACTATGAACAACATACATTTATTTTGAATGAGCGAACCCACCCAGACCCAATAATAAGAATGATTGTGAAGTCAACAGTAAAAAAAAATTATGATATAAAATTATGAGATTTAACCCCCTTGTTCTTTTTTATTAAAAAAAAAAATTATGTTCTATAATCTCATAATTCATTATTTTTCGTCTTTGGATAAAAAAAGGGTTCGTGTTGTCTGACAGACAAATTAAATGGGCTTCATCACGTTGTCCTGTGGAGACCGGAGAGAGTTAGTGGCTTAGTGCTAGAGAATAGAGAATAGAGATGGGTGGTTCTCTAATTAATATCTCCCTGGCGTTTGATGTATGTAACAATGCATTGTATTTCTAATATTTCTATTCCTTGCTCGAAATCATATCTCTTGTTGTTAATCCGATTATCATCAAATTATTATGATTAAACAACTATAAGGTTTGGCCTCTTTATATTTGAATCTTTAGTGAGAATTTCTATTATTCATAAACTTTATCGGGAAAAGTCAACTTCTTTGTTTACTTAATATGATTGAACTTTGTGAAGCTTGTCACAAACACAAAGTTATTTTTTATTATTATTTAAAATTTTGGCAAAGTTTCCCTTGTAATAATGTTTTGTTCTAGAATCGACCAAATTATTCTTTAAATCAGGATAGGAACGAGGGATATCTTTTCAAGTCATCGTATGATAAATGATGTTGATGTGAGAAAATTATCCAAAAGCAAGTTTCAAATACAAGAAATTTACACGCCAGAGAATTGGAGACACAGTTTTAATATTATGTTACAAGATTATGCAGCATAAGTGTGGTGGCGCATCAGTAAATTTAACGTGGCAGTTATTTTAAATCAAATAAAAGTTAGGACGGATGGCATTATCCTAAAGAAATTATTTACCAAAGAAGAAACTTGAGTGTTAAGTTGGAAGGACCGTGATTTAATTAAATATTAAAGACAAGTCTCTTCGTGTTATTGTAAAAATATTTTGTGCCTCCTCAAGGAGAGGAAAAATCAAAATAGAGATAATTCATGGGCAGTGTATAGTATATGCCTATATGGGGGGGACAAACTCCATCGCGACGGTTCACCAACCCTGTAAGTCACTTATTAATAATATTAATATTTATGACCTACCACCGGAGTGACGCCCTTTAGATTGAACATTTTCGGCAGCCGCAAATTCTGAAACTAAAGCACTGTAAAATTTGGTACATTTATTCTTAAAATTCGAAGCAACGCAGAGACCTACTACGACAGAAATCATAATCATATGTCCATATTCTTGGAGGCCCAAGTGCCATCCAAATGTGGACTACAATTTCTTTGAAAATTTTGGCATGTATGCGTGCCGATATAGATTTCGCGACCAACCTAAATAAAATGTGAAAGTGAAACATCAAGAGAGGTTAAGAAGAAAAGATTTTCCGATAACGACAACAAAACGCACACCTTTATTTTGGGCATCACCTTTATTTACGGGACTTTTTGCCACAGTATAATTTGAAGTATTACATAAGTTAGGAACAATTTTTTTTTTTAAATTATCAAATAATTAAATAAATATAATTTTTTTCTATTCCACGAAATATGAGCAAAGTAATCGGCGTTAAAATATTTGAGAAAATTTAAAAATTATGACGGTATTTTAAAGGATTAATGTAAAATAAAATATCAGTTGTAAATTATAATTATAAGTATTAATTGTAATATAATGAAATATGTATATCGGCATTCAAAAAGAAAACAGAAAAAAGAAAATCTGCCCTCGATGCTGGCTCACACTTACTGGTGCTTCTGATAAAAAGTCACTTTAAGAACATTGATATTTACTTTGTCTCCGATGTCCCTTTTTTTACAATTTTTTTTTTAATTTAAAATTTACCATTCAATTGATCATAAATAATGTTGCATCACTGCTATTAACCATTGCGTTTGCTTTGCCCTATATTTAGTGAGAATCCAATTTCCAATTAAAAAATGAGCTATCAAAATGGGACATATACAGTAACACTATATAGAGGAGAAGAGAAGACAAGAGAAGATTCTCCAACTCTTCTTATTGTTATAAAAATATAATGTTCAAAGAGACCCCCCATTTCACGTAACATGACGACCCATTCCTTCGTCCTTGTCCCATTTTTAATTAAAAATTTTGGTACTGTAGATGCTCATAACGACAAATCTGATGATTAATTAAAAGCACAGCTAAAGTACACTCAGAGTCAGAATACAATAATGTAATTCCAGCTAAGAGCCTGATATTTAAGATGATGCCCCTGTACCATATCCTAATAAATAATATCAACCTCCGCCAGACTCTCTCTCTCTCTTATATATATTTTTTAATTATACGAAATTAATATTTAAATTATAATTTATATTAAATAAGATAATTATTAATATTTATGTTAATACATTAAATTTTATAAAATATCACTTAAATTTTTATTTTTTTAATATTTAAAATACACTTATTTAAAAAAAAACTATTTCTTTTCAATTTAAAATACTTATTTTAAAATACACTTATTTAATTTATAAAAAAAACTATTTAATTTAATTTAATTTATAAAAAAAAACTATTTAAAATACACTTATTTAATTTATACTAAAAAAATTAAATTTTTATACTTATTTTAAATTTCGAATCTTTATTAAATCTCTCTCTTGAGTTAAGATGACAGGAGCCATCAACGTTGAGTCGCACAAATTACAATATTTTTATACACGTACACACACAGTAGAACAACAACAACAATAACAATTGAAAAAAGAAAGGCTGTCTGTTACTGTTGCTATTTATTTTACTTTTATCAGCCAAGCCTTTTGCATCAATTTGTCTCCACCGTGTCCCTCCTTTTGTTTAAATAAGACAAAAAAGTCATCATCAATTCAATATTTGATGAATTGGAAAAGTTTCCTCACCATATTTTAAGGGATTTGCTAAGCGTACAACCGTGGTATCGTTACAGCCATATATGAAATGGGAAATCCATTTATGTAAATTGGTATATAAAAATTGTAACGCTAAACTAGATGGCCCATGCATGCCACTTTTGGCTCGTTGGAATTTGCAGAAGCGATAAACAAAAAGAACAAGCTCGCTCTTGAGATCTCAATTACATTTTTGCTTAATTCAACAATACAGTTGCTGAAGAAGAGATTCAATTTCTGAGAACTCGTTCACAACACAGAGCTAGACGTAAAATTGACCTGCCAAAGAGACCGAAAGTGCTTTGTAATTCATACAATTTCTTAACCATTTAAGTTCCTGCCACAACGGTGGCATGTCGTAGAAGCAGGGGCATCTGCTGGCTTGGGCTTCTGCATCTTTGGCAGATCAAGTTCCAAAACATCATGCAGCGCCTTTGAGCCTTCTTGGAGCTCATTCGAACTGAAAGCACCATAATAAAGAAATATGAGTGCCGTGTAAGCTAAAGAACCAGATGATGCATATGAGCTTTCAATATTTTTAATGACGTGAAACTGCTGAATGTTCACCAAGCTGTTTCATTACCTTATGGAGAGTGGGGGAGTTAACCGGACTATAGTATCATGAGTGGGTTTAGCGAGGATGCCCCTCTCCTTCATCTTTAGACAGACGTCATAAGCAGAAACAGGCAATGCCTTCTTATCAAACTCCACGGCATTGAACAAACCTCTTCCTCGAACCTCCTTAATGTAGCTTGGAAATTGCTGCTGAATTTTAAAAAGATGCTGCCTGAGCTCCTCTCCCAAATGCGCTGATCTGTCAAATAGCATGTAATCAAGTAAGGAACATTTTTATTGAAGAAACAAAACAAAGAACAATTAAAAAATATAGATGAATAGAAGTTCAATATTTATAATATGCAGAAGATAAGTTCTGTTACATGAAATCCTTAATCTAAAGTCAAACTCAGTTTCAAGAAGCCATATGTAAACCTAGTGAAAGTCAAGATATCCAAGTCTGACACTACTTTCCGATATTAGCTTCAGGTAAAAAAAAAAAAAAAAAAAGGAAGAAGAAGGTTAATAGGCTATTACACAGATTAGGACAAGCATGCCATATCTCATAACAGTACCTTCTTTTTGAAAGGATTAATACTATCTAATTAGTCTAAAATTTTAAATGACTGAAATAATTCTCAACTAGTCATTTATTTTCCAAATTAAAAGTTTTATATAATCTATAGTTAATATGTGATGTCAAGCATGAATTTGATACCTCTCTGCAAGTTTCTCATCTCTGATCACATCTAGCGAGGCAATAGCCACTGCACTGGCCAAAGGATTTCCGCCGAAGGTGCTGACAATAAACACAAATAAGAGCATGGTGAGGTGTTGAAAAATAAGTCTGAACAGCAACTAAGCAAAGGTGGCAGACAGATCAGTAAATAAACCATACGTGATAGAAAAGAAAAAATAGATTGCTAACAAAACTCAAGAACAAATATAACAGTTACCACTACTCTATGGTCGTTCATGAACCAGGAAAAGACAGTGAACTCAAAAGAATATCTATCAGAATATGACGAATATTGTCTGGCAGGCACATACATTATTGGTGAACCGCGTCCCTCAACTGCCATAGTATGCAGACTGAGAGCAACATAATGAAACATAGATGTTTCACAGATATCAAAGCAAGAATCACGGCTTATCTAACAGAAGATTGCAAAAGATAGAATACAGACAGAGGCTTAGAATCCACAATTCATCACGTAATAGAAGAAATTCCAGATCTCTTAGCTGACAAAGGACTTCCTTGAACATAAAATTGAAGAAATTCTAGATCTATTAGAGAACCAAAGATGCCAAAAATTTTGACCCTTTTAGGTTGAGTATTTGCTTTTAACAATAATCCAGTAGCGCTATAAATTGAGTGCTTTTCTCCACCTACCTGCTTGAACTTCTACTCCAGGCTATAATATTGACAATCTAGCTTCCTATATCTCAGCAAAAATTTCCAATTCAAGATATATAGGTTTATTATTTTATGTGTTCTTGTGAAACATCAATATAAAATTTCCAAGAAGAGAGGTGAAAAACAAACATTTAAAAGCAACAGTATAAAAGCAAACCTTCCATGCTCTCCAGGTTGAATGCAAAGCATCACTTCTTTGTCTGCAAGCACTGCACTGACAGGTATGACTCCACCACCCAATGCCTTTCCTAGTATCTGGAAAAGCAATGCAAAAGAAATTATAAGATGACTAGAAGCATGTTTAAGAAGCCGTTAAAATGGTTGGATTATCCATGTAGAATAGGTCTCATTATCTTCAATTTAACTTGAAAATCACAAGTGAAGACTATACAAGCTTGTAGATCAACGGTCCTGAACTAGTTTCTTGGCAACTATGGGAAACTCATCAAAAGCAAGAACAGAAGACAGGATCTTACCACCATATCAGGGCGGACTTCTTCCCAATCAGAGGCCAACATTCTTCCTGATCGTGCTAAACCACTTTGTATCTCATCAGCTATCATTAAGATGTTATACTTTGAGCAAAGATCTCTAACAGCTTTCAAATAACCATTTGGAGGAATTATGACCTAGCCAAAAAGGAAAAAAAGGTTGTGAATCAGTCTAAATAATTACGAGAAAATGTTTGATCTTTGAAAGAAAAGAAACTAAATAAAAGAGGAGAAAATTGAAAAAAGATTTGTTTTTTTTTTTGGGGAAAATGATGATAATGCTAACCATTGAAAATGTGTAAGACAATAGGTTAAAATTTTTGGTTCTGTGTTCAGAATACATTCAAGATCTTTTCTCAACACATTTTTTATAAAGCTCATTTAAATTGGGTAAAGCAATTGTATGGGACACAACTTATAACATTAGCGCATGAGTGATACACTTTGGATATGTATTAATCAATTGCATTCATCAGACTTACGGATGTCCAATGAAGTAAGAACTGATAGACTGGATGGTTTCATAAAAATTTCTCTCCTGATCTCTGTCGAACACGCTGCTCGGTAAGATAAATTAAAAAACAAAAAGAACTATTTGGTCATGACTAATTGGATCTAGTACTACTATCAACACTAAATGTTCTTCTACCACCAATAGCATATTCAATAATCACGGTAAAAAATTGATTGCATACCCCAGCCTCTCCTTGAATTGGTTCAAAAAGAAATCCAGCTATTTGATCTCCACTTTCTGCAACACATACAGAGAAAGTAATAAGTTCCAATGGGGATAAACTAATTGTTCATACAGATTGGGCCTCTGAAACCAAGAATAACAAACCTAAAAAAAAAAAAAAAAGATGAAATGAAGAAGATAGAGAGAAAAGGAAGGATCTGGCATTTACACACCTTTAAAGATTTTCTCTAGAGCAATTTCATCACCAAAATCAACCTTAAGATGGCCAGGTAACAATGGTCCAAAACCACGAATGGCCTCATTGTCACAGCTCATAGAAATGGCAGCCAATGTACGACCATGGAAGCAGCCACAACAAGAAACTATGATAGCCTGCATATGGTTTAGTCTAAGTAAAGGACTGACGCAATATGCTAAACTGGCTGCATAACATGACAGGTATCAGAGCAGATAGGTCTAGTTTAAAGACTTACCAGAACAGAGAAGTACAGTTTGAAGACTAATATTTAAATAGCCAGCGGAGTTCTATATCAAATCAATACAAGTAAAGCAAGAAAAAGTTGTGCTACAATTGTATGCGCTGATATCAAATAGCTAAAGCTAACGACCAAAAGGTGAAAATTTACATTAAAAGTAAATAAAACGACACTCATCGAGAAAAGCATACAGCTACACAAACACAATTGACGGGAAGTGCAATGGACAAGACAAACAACTATGCCAACTGCCAACAGTCAAGCAAATGGGATTCAATATGATCATTAAGAAATAATTGAAAAAAAAAAAAAAGCTAAAATTATAACTTCTCAAAACAAGCACAATTATGGAAGGATTGAACCTCATCTTTGAGAATTTTTTTCTTCATGTAACCCCATTTCCTAGCCAATTTCAGTGCTGTCTCCACACCTTCGGCACCAGTGTTCATAGGCAGTACCATATCATACCCAAACATGCTTGTTAGACGCTCTGCAAATACTGGGAATTTATCATTATAGAAGGCTCTAGAGCTGAGAGTAAGCTTTTCTGCCTGCTCTTGTAATGCTTTCATGATTTTTGGATGACAATGTCCCTACAGTAAGAAGTTATAAAGATGGATAAGAAGGTCCATTTCAGATTCATTACTGAAAAAGAGTACAAAACGGGAGGCTGTTGGGTTTTTGGAACAATAAGTGTAGCAGAGAAACAAAAGAAGGGGAAGAAATTTGTCTGCCTCTCATTCTGGTAGAGACAAGAAATTTGCTACCATTAATTTTTTTTTTTTTTTAAAAAGTGGCAGAAACTGCAAGTTTCTGTCTGTCTCTCTCTCTCTCTCTCTCTCTTTTGTGTGGGTTTTCTTCCTTAAAAAATCATCAAATCTGGCTAAGCTTTTGGCAAGAAAAATTCAAGATATCCTAACAAAATTTGGAAGACACTGTTGATTCATGGAAAAGTACAGGGTTCTAGCATAAGTAACCCAATACCAATACCTGATTAACTGCAGAGTAAGCTGAGAGAAAATCCAGATATTTATTGCCTTCTGGATCCCATATGGAGGACCCTTTTGCTTGAGAGAATACAATGGGAACTGGGTGGTAACTGCATTTGAAACACAAGTGACTTTAGTTAAGATACAAACAAAATATAGATCAACAAAATACAGAATTGCAAGTTTTGGCAATAAGTGAGGGAAAAAAAAAAAAAAAGAAACACTGCACAATGCATAAATGAGGGCAAAGGATGACCCATCATTTCGGCAACAATCTTGGATATACAACTGATAAATGAACTTCTCAGAGTAATTGGCCTCTTAGTCACCATCAGAGCCAACTAAAATGCGAACTAAAATGCGATTTCAGAAGAAGCTAAGTAACTCAAAATACACCTAGATACCAGCACCTAGCACAATCCCAGACTACGCGTTGAATAGAGGTGTCTAGCAAGGAATATTCATTGTGTGATTTTTATTTGGAAGAGAATTAAGATTGAGTTTCCAGACCCAGTAACAAATATTTGAGAATTGACATGTTATATCTTAAGCTGCACGTGCTACAGTTGCCAAATGATCAGTTGCTAAACGCCTATTTTTCCGCGGAATTAGACAAAAGGAACACTACTACAAAATCTGTAAAGGGAAGCAAAAACCCAGAAGCTAGCTCAAACATCTGTAGGACTAAAATTGTCAAAAGATTTTTTTTGTAATTTTTTTTTTCCTTGAATCATGAATATTCAGATTAAAATACTTGAACCAGTAAATGTAACCAACATAAATGATCGAAACTAAGAAAACCCAGAAACAAAAAAAATGAGGAAATATGGAATAATGATAATACAGAGAGAAAGCGAGAAAGGAACTGACTTGTGGGCACTGTATTCATACTCCAAATTGATGAGTTGTTGGGACGAAGAAGAAGAAGGAGAAGTGCCTCCTTGAGGTTGGGCACCATAATAACTCCTCCTCCTGCAGACTCTGCCCAATAAGCACTGCAAATTTCTTCTTGTTGCACCCATTGAATTCATAATAATAATAATAATAATATCAGTAAAAGTTTTGATAATCTAATCTAACTACGTTCCGTTGGATCGTTGGATAACCGAACGTTAAAGTACGTTAATGGTGGATAAGAAGAAGAGCGGAACGTCAAATTTCCATATTTGTTGTTGTTCCGTTTAGTTTACGACTTTTACGTCATGGTTATGGTGAAGGAACGCGTCACAAAGCAAAATCCATGTCATTCATTCGATGCAATCAATCAATGATCCAATCCCCATTCCCCAATCTCTCTTTCTCAGTGACCTACGAAACCAACAAAGACTACACCACCGCCCCCACGCCCCCCATCCAATTCATCATTTTTGGCCCAACATTTTTGCTTCATCTGCCCTTTCTTTTTCTTTTAAATTTTGACAATTAATTAAAATCTTTTGGAATATTGAAAAAACGATCATTATTATTATTTTAATT
Organism: Murraya koenigii; assembly: GCA_025617385.1. NCBI lineage: Eukaryota > Viridiplantae > Streptophyta > Magnoliopsida > Sapindales > Rutaceae > Murraya > Murraya koenigii. The sequence goes on from CM046815.1 coordinate 31,342,571, forward strand.
TATTACACTCTAGCCTCTAGGAGTCGTTACAATCTTAAAAAGTTTTAACTTTGGTCAGGTCCACAACCAAATGTTATACTCTTTCCATCCACATTATGAGAAAAGAACAAGAAAAAACCATTAATATTATTGGAAAAAAAAAATTTCAAAGTTTTACTTGCATTAGCTTTACCAGTGAAGATTAAAATTCTCCCCTTATTGAATATTTTATCTAAATAAATAAAAAAACATTAAATATTATAATATTCAAGTTTTATTTAAGTCTCAATTAATATACTGTTATGATTAAATAACTTTTTTAATTACAAAATTTCTCATCTACTAAATAAATGACATATATTATCAAAACTCAAGTTAGAACAACTCAATTATTGAGACCTCTAATATTATGAATTTGAATAAGTATACTTACATTATTAGTATAATAGAATAATTAAATTAAGATTTACCAAATAAAAATAAGAACACATATATGTCAATCCTTAAAAGTTTAAATGTGATCCGATCACGAGGGAATCCTTATTACCCTATTCATAGTGAGTAAAGAGCCGAAAGAAATGGTGGTTAAATATATATTATGAAGAAAAATTTGAAGTTGATAAATAATTGTCTGGATTAAAAAGGATTCACTACCTAAGACTGCAGTTTTTCAGTTTTGTGTTAATTATTTGTAACTTTAGTTTAGCGCGAGCGCGACAGAACAATTATCTTTCTGCGAATTTAGAAAAATCAATTTAATACTTATTGTACATTGGTGCTTGCGAAAATAGAACAGATTATTATTGAGTGAAGATTGAAGAGATGAAAGTTGAGGACACGTAAGAGGTCCATAATAAATAGATAAAGACGACGAGTTCGCAGAGTAATTGGATATCATCGTCAATCAATCCACAATCCAGAGTCATTAAAATAATAATAATAATAATAATAATAATAATAATAATAGCAATAAATTAGATTAAATTAAATAAAGACACAGTCACTGAATCGCGTGAACCAAAGAATTAAGACATCAGATAAAAAAAAAAAAAAAACAGCAGTAAAGAGAATGAACAGTCCCCAGCCTTCCAGTCTACATAAGACTGTAATAAGAGCTTCATCCTCACAATAAACCAACCATTCAAGGGTTAATTAAAGCATGAAACATGTACGTACTATCAATTTTCCTGTGAAAGATTTCACGGCCTAAACCTAACTAATGCCAACAAAATCAAATAACTACTCTTATGGTCTTATTACAACAACACATGATATGATCCAAATAAACATTGCAGATGACATTACATTCATCCACCCCTACTAATTGAGTAAGGCAAATGTACACCACCTATTCCTAAAACTCTCCTTTGAACCCACTTCAACTATTAAAATAATCTGTTCTATTCTTGATATGATGGCATCATTTGAAATAAGTGGACAGAGAGGAAACAGTATCAAAAGCTATATACACTGACAATGCTAAACACAAATTAAGCAAGAAGACTTATATAAGCTAGGCCAAATCCTGGATTTCACTACTGAACACGTGGAAGTCATGTTCAGCCAAAAAGCTCTTCAAAGGCATGTCGAGCTTATCTCACTAGGTGATGTATATACTCCCTACTTCCTAATTCTAAATATTGGTGGCCAAGGCTAAACAGGATTTACCCTACCTAAAAAACATCTTAAGGTAGATCAGCTGATCTTGAAGCAGTTTGATCAGCAGTGGACCATTCAAAGAGAGAAACAACCACTAGGAATCCCAAAAAAAAAAAAGACTAATTGCAGATGTGGGCCACATCATAATGGCAATGGCAGTTATGACATGGAACGCGATATAAGTAGATGCCATTGCTTAATATTGTAAGTACTGCTGGATAACACTTCAAAGAAAAATTCAAGAGTGGCTGTTACATAAGAAAGCAACACCTCTGAAGGCTGTTAACATGAGGACTGACTACGCTCAGTAGACTATCAAGCTTATGAGCTGGCCAAACCCTAAGAACTAGAACTGTGCAAATTGATATCATTGTGAAAAGCAACATGAAGTATGATTGCAATCACTGATTGTCCAATATGAGACTCAAGAGGCAAACATTACACGAAGATGGGAGAGATCATGATTCAATGAAGCAGCACTACAATACTTCACCGATGCTTCTGTTGTCTGCAATATTAACCAGGTGTATATTTGTCGGTTATGACCAATATAATCATGGCCAACCTGACAACATCAGAATAGGAAAAATCTCACTAGAGAGAAGAAAGCACAGAAGGTATTAAAACTTATCAGTGGAAAACCCCCTATGCTTGTGGGCAGCCAATGTTCCCCCCAGTGTGAAATTAAAAAATTAATTATGCTGTAAATTCTAATTAGCAGAGCACATAAAAAGTTTTGAAAGTCAAATTATACTTAACTGAATTCTGATTCCAAAAACTGAGCTGTAAGAAGGTAAAAGGCATTGGCCAGTAAAGCATGGACCAGATATTACACAATTGGTGCATCAAACTCCTAACTCTGAGAGCAGACACAATGCCTAAGCAAGGAAAAGTTCCACTTGGGTTATCTTCAATAAAGAAAAAATGGTTAAGGAGAACTCTTCATCCAGAAACAAAAACAAAAATTTACTTGCTTTTGCTTCCAAATGTAAAACAAGAAGTGGCAACAAATCAACTAAGAGTATCTAGGGACAAGATTTATTTTGTCAATCCAAAAAGGTAATCCCAATAGGTTTCGGTAACCAAGAACTGAATTTTACATGATACTTGCAAGATTGACCGCAATAAAAGCTAAAAATTGCATTAGCTGCAATGTAAAAACAGAAATGGATCAGTGTTTTGTGACAGAACATTGCACTTTCATGGTTAATTGCAGCATCAATCTACTCAAAAACCAGGAATGAGAAATGAGACCAAGAAATATGAGAACAGTAGGGGAAACTCAATTTCCCATAGAGTTGGTAGATTATTTAATTCCAGGGGATCATTTCCCTCGACTTTAATGCTGCCCAAGCGAGCAAGGAGATTCATTGAGCGAATGGAATATTACCAACAGCATCACAGCATGCATAGTTGATGGAAAATCCTCTGGACAAGAAGCTAGGGGCAAGAGATTGAATCGGCAGAAAAGTAGCACATAAATATTGTGATTTTGACAATAATGGCACCGAAAAATTTCCTGTGCACACATCAAATTTATAGAGTATAATAATATTGGAAATGTGATGGACTCCCAACTAACCAATGATATGACCTGATAAACAATTCGCGGGGAAAGAAAGATCCTAAAATGTTCTAGGATACTGAAGATGAAGAATAGATTAAGCAACAAAGAAGGAACCCTAACTCTCCTAATGGTAAATCAGCAGCAGATCTTCCAGCATGATCTTGATAGGTATGGAAGGAACAAAAAGAGCAAGTTGAAGTAGCCTAGACTATTCAGTCCTCCCAGAATCAAGCCTAACAGAACTATGGAGAGGAGAGATTTTTTGATGAAGAAAATCCCAAGATTCTAACCATTCACCTTCTACTATCACGAGGTTTCCTCACTACTCATGTGGCCATTATAAATGCCCGAATCAAATTCTCAGCTGCACGCTTCTGCTCAGGTGTACCAGATATTAGAGCAACCCGATCACCTCGAGAAGATTTGGAATCAGACATTTCTATCATTGCTCCGGAAATCTGAAAAATAAGACACGCATCATAAAGCCATTATTCCACAAGGTAATGATCAATGTTCCATGAAAAACCTATAATAGGATAAGAGAAACAACAGGTTAATCAATTGGCCCTTCTTACTGTGATGAGACTAGGACAAATCAAAACAGAGACAACATATATGGTTCAGAGACATGTACACTGTAAATGCTATTTCTGTTTTGATTAATTTGTCGCTTGGGTCTATATTTGGCATCCTCTAAAATCTCAATAAATGCAAAGGTGCATTATTCACTTTGATAGTGAGGGAGAGATAAGTACAAACCTTCCGAATGTTAGCTAAATTTGCCCCGGCTTTGCCTATTACTTTACCGACTGCATTAGCAGGGACCAACACCTCAAGTGTCAAGGAAGAAGGCATCCTGAATAAAGACATAAAATCAAAAAGCAGATCTTGATAGCAATTGTACAAACCAGAGAAAACATACTAACCCTCCATAAAGCTTGGATGAATAGGAGGGCATGGATCCATAGGGGCTGTCACCCATCTGTCAAACAGAATCAAAACAAAATGAATGCTAACAGAGGAAAGAGGGAGGAAGTGGGGAGGGGGGAGAAGAACTATCAAGTAATACAAATGGACAGCAATTTCCAAGAACTTAACATCGTCGAAAAAGTAAAGGAGGGAAACAGAATCATCATGATGATAAAAATCATATGCCAAGCCGACATACCGACAAAGATCCATATCCGTAAAGGCTGTTCGAGGAAAGCATGCCTAAGCCACTTCCAGAATCAGCCCTCTGATCATATCCCAATGGACCAACTGGGGGAACAGATGGCAAGAGGGGTGGCATCGAAATACCAGTGCCACCTGAGTATAAAGGATCAGCACCTACATGAGGGTTACGGGAACCATCCCTATCTCTCAAGGCATCATCACGGAGTCTCAAAATAATCTGTACAAGTGCATCTCTCACACTACCAACTTCTCCAACCACCTAAATCCAGATAAAGAGTCAACCACAATGCTGTTGCAGCAATAATAAGTAAAGTAACAATACAGAATTTTAAAGTTCAAAAATTTTAAAATTAAAAATAAAACAGACCTCTACAAGCTCATCATTAACATCAGCACATTTAGGCTTATCCCCTTTAGATATACGGACATCGGCTTTGGTCCTTTTCCGAATTTCATTTATAATTGAACCACTCTTTCCAATAATACAGCCAATAACTATAGAAGAAACAAGGAGTCGAATGGTAACTGTATCATTATCTTCATCATTTATCTTTGTTTGAAGCAAGAGGACAGCTTCAACAGCCATGGATTTTATATCATCGGGTGACTGCAAGGTAGAAGACATTTCACATGATCTTTATATGTTATTAAAATTATACCATGCACATCATAGAGGAAAAATGACAGCAAAATACTTAACCTTCAGATAACTAATAGCAAATAAAATAAATAATAAACATTTGGACACCACGTTAAAGTGTTTCCATACCACTTTCATTAAACCGATGGTGATTATTGGAGTAGGCTCAGCTTGAGTCTTAGGTTCATATGTGAAGACAGAAGAAAAGTTGAATCATTTTGATGCAAACGCGGATAGGCTTAATTCATTTTAAGCAATGTGTTTCAGATCAAAACAATGTTTTCACAAATAGAAAAGGCCCAATGTAACATCATGCAAAGTTCTGATAAAACATTTCCCCACCAAGGAGCATAAGTCCACAACAGAATTAGCAGTAGAACTGGTTAATCTTCTGTTCCACCTACTTTGAATACTAGATCAAAAGATTTGAAACAAATTAGAAAAGGGACAAAAACAGATGCCCATACCTCAGTTGCTGTGACAGTTATGATACATTCATCTCGATTGTCCTTAGTATCATCAACATCTATTTGAGCCCCACTAGCCTGCCTTATACTTTTAATAGTACCCCCTCCCTTTCCAATGACACGACCAATCTTGTTAAATGGGCACAAGACTCTTATGACTAACTCCTCCGATTGAGAGGCACCAACGAGACTGGAAACTAAGGAAAGGCCAGTTGAATATACCGGCCATGTATTCCCTGTATCAGCATAACCCTGAAGATCAGGTACATGTGCAGCACCTAAGATGGAAGGAACGGATCTAGAAGGAAGGATGGGATCTGCATTTGTATACAATCCACCAGGTGGATAAATGGGGACATCAGACGGGATAATAATGCTCGGCGGAGCTTCTGGTACAGTTGTCTCAAGAGGAATGTCTTCTCTAGGAGAGAACTTGTACATGATTGCAGAGATAGCAAATAATGCTTTCTTCACTGCTTCGGATTCACCGCTTATCTGTTCATATGGAAATAAAAAATTAAAAACCACTAAACAACAACCTAGAAAGATGACAGTACCTCAAATTCTTATGGAAAAACACCATAATAAGTGGATGAAAATAAAGAGAAAATATAGATACGTTTTTTTAATTTAATGCAACTGCAGGTAAATATTGACAAATGCTGTCACTAAAATTTTGTCGTATCATGCACCAGAACAACAATAAATGTCTATTAACTAACTCTTTTATTCAAAAGTGCTTAGCTGTAAACCAAAGATTAAGAACTAATGATCTTCTTACTAACCAGAACAAAGTTGTCGAACTCCATCGCACATGAATGAGTTGGCTCAGTGGTATCCTTGGGGGTAACCTTAATACTTGTCCTTGTCTTGCTTCTAAGTCTTTTTATAGTCGTTCCAGCCTTACCTATGATATTTGCCGACTGGCTAGAGGGAACAAGTATTTGACATTCCTCCTTTTCTTTCCGCTTCTTATCATTATCTGTGGCGTTAGCCACTGCATTAGCAATTGCAGCATGAACTTTGAGAAGAGCATCCTGGGCAGCACACAAAGGCTCTTTGTCATTGAACTCATCATCAACCTCAACGTCTTCCTTATCCTTCACATAGGAGTAAATTGTTATAACCCTATCCTTTGCACCAGGAAACGGGTCAACCACCTTGACTCTCGCTCTGGTCTCTTGCCTTATTGAATTTATAACTTTCCCGCTTTTACCAATAACACTTCCGATAACACCATCCGGGCAAAGTATTCTATAAATAACTGACTCATCATTACCCTTTTCATCTTTCTCATTTATCCGTCTCTTCTGATTCTTGCCATCCCTTTCATTATCTCTCTGGGAACGAGATCGCTTACCACTCTCACCCATTTTCATTGAACAAAAATTACGCCTCCTGAAAGCACAAAAAGAAGGTCACTATCCAAGAAATACATGGAAAAATAATGAATTAAACACTTTTCATTACGGGTAACTAATTGAAAAGAATCAACGGAGCCCTAAGACTGAAAGTTTATACGATGCCTCTTAATTACAAAAAATAAAAAATAAAATTACCAAACACCAGCAAGCAAACAGTAGAAATGAAAACCTATCTCACAATTAGAACTATTTTTTTTTCTTTTACTTTTGAAAAATACAAAATAGCTGAATGAAACCCAATAATTCCAACAGTGATAACTCTTTAAAAAAAAAAATTTGCATTGAATAGTTTGAAGAGTCAAGAATTAAGAACATGCAACAACAATACAACTGAAAAAGGAAAAAAAAAAAGCAAAACCCGAAAACTAAGGATACCTAACTGCGAATGAGAAACAAACCCTAAAGTAAGCTCCTTCGATACGGTGAACTAATTTGTTTTGGTACTAGGATTTGCTGACTTCACCGCCCGATTTTTCTCCTGGATTCGGCTTATTGAGTTTCTTGACTTTCGTCCAAGGGTTTTTTTTTTTTTCCAATTTATTTTTCACTTTACACTTCTGGTCCGAGAAGGATTTTTATCTTCTTTTACTGAATGTAATGGATATGTGTTAATTTATTAAAAAAAAAAAGAAAAGAAAATTAAGCGTCTTAATAGATAATCATTAATATAGGATCGAAACCGGCTGTAACCAAAATATTATTTTCCTAATAAAATCTGAAGTAAAATTTTTATACCTCTGAAAAAAAGATTTTCCTAACAAAATTTTTATATTAAAAACAAGAAAGTGAATTTTTTAAAATTATAATAAAATGTACATATTAAATATATGATCTGAGAGGTTTTTAATAAAAATTCTGATTTTTTAAAAAAGTTAAAAGAAGAAGACAATAACAATATATTTTAATAAAAAAAATTAATATAATTAAAATCCACTTTAAAAGTCCAACACAAAAATTTGAGAAAATATTAAAAGAAAATTAAGCATGTTTTTTTTTTAAAAAATTACAAGAGGCTAATACTCATAATAAGTTAGATAATTACTAATATTTATAATTAGACAATTCCAACGTCTAACTCACGTTTCATCACTCCTATTCTACTCATATTTCATACTCTATCTAATATTTTATCACATTTACTCTATTTATATTTTATACTTTATCTAATATTCGAGTATTTCATATTTTATTTAATATTTGAGGGTCGAGAAATGTTTATTTTACTCATATTTCATAAAAAAAAGACTACTTCCACTCAATTATGAATTTATAATTAAAGAGAGACATTAAACTTTTTTACTTATTTTTGTATAGGCTTAAACTCTAAATTTTATAATGTATGAGAATTTTCCTATTATGCCAAAGGTCTATTGATAAAAATTAAGCCGGTTAATAAATGATAATTAATATAGAATCGAATTGTATCTAAAACATTATTTTCCTTAAAAAAAATATGGGATATATTACTACTATGGCTGAGGCTACATTTTGTAAATTAAAAATAAAAATATTTTTTTTTCTTTTACGGGTACCCACGAAATTCCCCGAACCGGAACCCGCAGTAATTGTTGCTATTTTTTAAACTTTTAAGAAAATAAAACAATAGATAAAATGAGCGAAAGATGAAAATTTAACGGATCAAACAAGAGGCTTTTATCATTATCGCCGGCTTGCCTCTCTCACACGGCCGACGCTCACAATTTCCATCTTTACTGGACGCAAGCTGCAAGCTAGAAGCTGCGCTCGCACGGTCGCTGATTTAACTAGCCAGTCGCTGTAACGGTTTGTTTCCTTTTTAAAAAAAAAAATTTGAAAAACAACAGATTTTGTGTTTAATTTTGATAATTATGTTTCTATTAAGGAAAAATTAGAGTAAATTTGGGTCTTTTATGAATATTTAAGATTACTGTTCCATCTTCATTGCATAAGAGGTTACTTTTGAGTCTACAAGAACAAACATTTTCTTCTAGTCTGGACCTGTTCTCCACTTTATAATACTGTAACGCCTTTCAATAGTTTACTTGTGCTTAATTCTTTGCTTGATTATCCATCTTAATGGGATAAAGTTGCATTAGTAGAGGACCTGATAAAGGTGTCGGTTGGATTTAGACAAATGGAAGATTACAACTTACTAAGGTAGAAGAGGCATCAAAGCCTTGAGCTTGATACCGCATGTGAGGTATTGCTAGTTTGATTAGGATGGCAATAATAGTTGAGACAGGAGAGTTCTCAAACAGTTCTGGCGTTGATAGGCTTGTTTTGTAGCGTCCATATATTATGGGTGAAAAAAAACATGCCTATATGTAGACCTCCATCAGCAGAATTATCTGGATTACATGAATTTAGATCTGCACATTATGTGCCTAACATGGAGCAAGCATTTTGCGGGTGTTCTATAATTAATTATGAGAATGTGAGAAGAGAGTTAGGAACAGCAAAGTTATGAGCTACTGTTTGATGCTAATTCTTTGTTTCAATATCATTCTTTCTGTCAAGGGGTGTTTCCTCTAGTTGAATTCCCAAATTCCCCAGGCAGTTGTTCTTCTAATTAGTGGAGTCCTCTTGTGGTTTCTGTATTTTTTTCGCTTGATTTTTACACTCAACTGAACCTTTAGTGCTTCATTGATGCACCAATTGGCTCTTAAAATTGGATGGATTAGGGAACTTTTACCTGGGCTGTCATCGGTGTATTCTGTTTTTGCTTTTTTTTTTTAGCGTGTCTGTGCCTGAATGATTTCTTCAAACCTACTAGATTGTTCCTACACAGGGTTGGAATTATTTACTTTCATCGAGTGCTTGGCACCTTGCATGTCCTTGACCTTGAGCACTCCTTTCTGTGAGTAGCTAATCCTTTTTGCGGAAATTTCACATGTGGGCTTGACTTATGACAAATATACATTGCCATGTCATGGTTGTATCTTTCTTTTGTTTCTTTAGATTTAGTTCTTGGTGATAAGGGTGCAGTGAGTTCTGGTCCATTCTCTTTGAGTGGGCAATATATCTGTTAATTGATTTCACCGGTTCGTTTCTAATCAACCTGATTTTCCCAAGGTTTAAACTAGTGATGACATTTTTGCTTCAATTTTTACTGTTTACCATTACCAAGAGTTTCTATTCTTATAGTCTTTGAAAGAAACTACAATTTTCTGTTACCTAGTTGGACAAATTTTATAGATTTGGTGCAAAACGAGCTGAACCTAGGTAATTTTTCTCTACATACAGTGTTAACACATAAAGTCCTAGTATATGGCTTTCTTGAAGATTTCTCTTTACTAGTGTATTGTTGGTATTTATAATTAATTGATTTGTTTATATTGCCAAAAAGCAATATAAGTTCAGTTAATTGACTGCTAAGTGTGATTGATTCAACTTGCATATAGAATGGATCAAAAATTGGAGACAGCCGAAATTCAAGTGGAGAGCTCAGGCGGGTCTGATACGAATGGATCAAATCACATAAGTCATGTGAGGGAGCTACTCTGTCGCCGAATGCTAGTGGGGATTAAAGATGGACGATTTTTCGTGGGCTCCTTCCACTGCATTGACAAGCAAGGGAACATCATTCTTCAAGATGCAGTGGAGTATCGTAGCACCAGACGCACCTCCCCTTCTCCAATGGAACAGCGGTGCCTTGGAATCATTCTTATCCCTTCCTCCTGTAGAACTTCTTGTCATGTAGATTGCTCCATTGATGAACAGCTGTCACTACTAAAAGTTGACCAATAGATATCAGTGGGTTCCATAGGATATTTTAATAGAACTTTTCTATATCTCATTTGTGATTTAAATGTTGAATTTTTAGCACAACTTATTTAGTTTATGAAAATATCTCATTTATGATACAAATGTTTTCTTGGTGACCGGTTAAATTAACATTATGTCATTATCATTGTATGGTTCTCTTCGCTTGTGCAGTTCTTGCATGTACATGACATTTGAGGGATTTCCTTCATCTTGAATCAAAACAAATCTTGGATATTTCATTTTGCTTTAGCAGATTTCTCGAGTTTATTGAACACAACTCAACAAGAATAAAAAGCATGGTGAAAGGAGGACACAATGCAAAATAGTTTTCTACCTTAATTCCATTTTCTTCTTGGCTGCCAAAATCAGGTCATAAATATTTTCCTGTTTGGCAAGAGATTTAGCCACACTTTCAAGAATCATGCATCTTTTTGCCCACTCAACCAGCTTGGGCACTCTGCTTCAATGCTGAAATTTGTACGTTTCTCATAGGTATAGAACCAGCTATAACGGGGCGCAAGGGTCACATCTACTAGTCCCATTTTTTCATCCCCAAAATAAGGCTTCTCCCCAAGCTCTCCTTCCAGCAGCTTCAAGCACTCTATTGAACACAGCCTTTGCCGTTGCTTGCTCCTCTTCTCTGTTTATCCATATTGTTTTCCCACATTCATATAACCGCCCATTTAATCAAACAAAAATAATTTGGATGCTTTCCTAGCTGAGAGTATGGCTTGCAACTAATATTAAATTGTATAAAACCAATATATATATATATATGCTTTTTTTCAACACAGTCGGACCAAAATATGGCTTGAGCTTGCTCGTAAGTCGGCAACAAAGGAAACTTATCATTCCAAACCGCATCAATATAATCAAGTATACCGAGAGATTTACATTTTGTTTATCAAAACCGGTATCTTCTTATAAACAGGATTTGACATAAGAAGACGAGGGCTCTTTTCTAGCATGTTCTTTTCCTTGTACTCATATTTGATCCCTTTTGCTTGTAGGGCAATTCTCACCATCATCCCAAATCCAAAAGAGTCATTTCATTTGCCATTCAAACAAATGTTCAAATTCAAAGGAAACAATGCTGCAAATCTGTGAATGAGACTGGATATTGAAAGATGACAGTGTTTTATGTACAGGACAAAAAAAATAAATAAAACATCATATGGCCTTCCTTTGGTTACAATCATGTGATTGTCGATTAATAATTGTAAACCAAATAAAGAAATAAATTTTCCCAAGTATTACTTTGTATCCTAACATTTAAGTTTTAATATAAACCCCAACTTATGTGATATCTATCATCTAATAGATAAGTGATACATAACAATAAAATTTTAATTAAGACTTAAATGTTGAGATTCCTAATATTATTGACTTTTAATATGAAAATGCACACGTCCAAATATCCTTCAAAGTTCATATATGGGATGGATGTCCATTATTTAATGCATTAAGTGCATTAATGCACCCTTTATTGCAGGAGCAAATCTTGGAAGACTGCTGACAAGGATGCAAATTCTCAATGCTAGCAGTAAATACTGTCACTGGGTAGTCAATTCGGTCAGTAAACAAAGTTCGGTATATATCTTGGAAGCTACAAGGGAAAATATACAGTGAGATGGCACAATTTACATAATTTGAGATTTAGGGCTAAATCGTACGTAACAAAATTACAGAAAAGATACCATAATCAAAACCTGTCACTATAAGGTGTTCCATACACAATGAGGTAAGGCACAGTTCGTACAACAGTGTCAATTGGTATTGCAAAATTCACACCAGAGGATAAGCCTGTCCCTGTAGAATGATGTGTATACAGGAAGCAAAATGAAGACTTGAACTGAAGTATAATAAATAATATGATTAAAAATGAAAGAATGTCAAGGATTAGAAAGCTGGAAATGTTGAATATCCCTACACCAAAACAAGTTCTTTACCTTTGCGGGTAAAAGTTGCTGTGTTAACTCCTATAACATGGCCAAATGAATCAATTAGTGGCCCACCCGAATTACCTGTTCAGATTCATAAGAGCCAAATAGATTCAAGATGATATGACGAAAAGAGAAGAAAAAGAAATGCACAGACACAACAATATCAACAGGTTCACACAAAAGCAATTGCTTGTTGAATTGAATATTTATATTTTCACCTGAATTAATAGCAGCATCTGTTTGGATAGCTCCTCGAATGGCTCTTCCATTTGGTGATGGTATCTCCCTGCCAAGTCCACTGACAACCTGTATTGTTCAGATTAATTAGTGTATACAGCCAACAATTTTACCTGGTATGTCATTTTGTTACCATTAGCAGAACCAGAAGCCTGGAAGTAAGAAATATTCTCTTCTGATTTTCTATATCAGCATCAACAAATGATAAGATAATTGCTAAATTACTTGGACAGGATCTGCATGTTGTCGAATGAGTACTCAAATACTCCAGAACATTATTGCAGTGCTATTACAGAAATCAATTATGTCTGCAGAGATTCACACACAGTGAATGGGATTTCTTCTAATAATAATCTACATAACTGTAAAATTATTGAATGGTTACCCCTGTCGTAAGTGTGTCTTCAAATCCATAAGGATTCCCAATTGCAAAGCAAGTCTGACCTACACGTAAATCATGTGATGTACCCAGAATAACAGGCTTCAATTCATATCCTTCGACATCTACCTACACAGGATATTAGACCGAGCATTTCCAAACAATTAAGCAATGAAAAATCATGAAGCACTGAAATTTACGTGAAATTAACCTAATATACTACAATTTCCAATGCTAAATATTCTTTCATCTACTAAAAGGGGAAAAAAAAAATGTATCTTGGATCTAGTGTCTAGTTGAAATCTATTTATCCAAATAATCAGATCACATATCTTCCTAATGGTAATGGCCTTATGCTGGTGAAATTAGAATTGTGTCCAGAACAAAGTATTAAAAAAAAAAAAAATCTGTGGGATACCTTCAGAACAGCTAAATCGTAAGCTGGATCATAACCAACAATCCTGCCCTCCCTATAAAAGCCATTGCCTTTGGTATCAAACAGAGAAACCTATCCCAAATAAAAAGGCAAGAAGTATTGTCAAATGGCTAACCAGACAGAAGAAATGCAGTAACAATCAAAGAGAAAATAACTAAAAAGTTACGAAACCTTACAACGATGCAACCCACTTGTATCTGTGGCCAATTTAGCTACAACATGATAATTTGTGACCTGTAATACACAAGATCAGAACCTCATACATCAGTTCTAGTCTGATAATGCACTCGGTTAGGCATTAACCACCATCTTTTACAAATATATATTATAATGCATACAGAGGCAGCTACCTTTACATGAGTAACAAATAATGATTTTCAGAACATTGTTATAAGAATTACTTAATTAGTATGTTTTTCCACATAGATCAAAGCCTTTAACATAACCGTAAGTGTTGTTTTGCATTAGATTTCTTTATAAAGGATAGGAGCACCATGGTATCAAAGATGTCAAGCAACTCGCTAAAGAAAAGCATAACGTAAAATGCACATCCCCTTCCGCTCAGTTAAGTAGCTTTTCTCCCATATATTATTTATCGGACTGAGTAAGTAAAGTCATAAGATTACCGACAGAATGAATTATTAGTACACCAAATGAACTATCATGCATATATACGCTGCAAAATGCAAGTAAAATAATGTTAACAAATAAAAAAGGAAAGCGACACCTACAATGTGACCAAATTTATCCCAAATAAAGCCAGAACCTGTGCCTTCAACTTTTGCATATTCACCATCAACAAGCAGCACTTCACTAGAAGTGATCTTTGGGTTTTTAGACAATTCAAGGTCTTGAATAAAAACAACTGATGGTGAAGTTTCCTACAACATTTAGTACAAGAAAAATGTCAGTACTACAGCTAGCACACTAAAAACTAAGAATTTGACAACGAATTTCAACTTACTTCAAAGAGAAAAAAAAATTGAAAAGTTGCAAGACCTGGAAGAGTTGAACAACTCTATCTTCTTCTAACAGAAGTTCATCTTTCTGTTGCAGGGCAATAGCAGAGCCAAATGAAGGCAGTGTTGAACTTAGACTACAGAAATTGACTAGTAAAGAAGAGAGTACAACGCTTGAACCAAAACCCATTGATCTTCTTCTTGTAATAACAAGGCTCTTAGTCTTGTTTACCTCACTTGAAGCAGTTGAAACTGGAAGTGTTTGAAGTGAACCCAGAAGCACCTTCATTTTAGGGAGGCTTAACTTTAGCATATCAAGAACCTAAAATGGTACTTACTCGTTTTGACGGACGGATAATGTGGCTGTCTACGTGGCTTAATTGTAAATTCATTAGGCTATTTTATTTATTTCAAAAAGTTATTATCTTTGGTTGACCTTTTACGATTTGTCAGTTTTGTAACAAATAGGTCCCCGAGCGTCGAGCGAACGTGAACCCATTTCAATAGTCGTGACTCGTGTCGTGACCCATGCTCAAATACTCAAATTACAAAAACATAAATGTTTTGGTAAAATATCGACAGCGCCTCAAAGTTCTTCCAGCGATGATGGATAAATATCGACAAGCCCTCAGCTCTTCCGGCCAAGCAAGACGCCCGAGGGCAACCTAGCCCGAGCAGCTCTTCCGGTCAAAGCCGGTCAAGGTCGAGAGCTCTCGCTCGCCGAGGTCATTCCTCGGTCAAAGCTCGGTCAGGTCGAGCTCCTCGCCACCGAGGTCATCCTTCGGTCAAAGCCGGTCAAGGTCGAGAGCTCCTCGCCGCCGAGGTCATCCTCAGTCAAAGCCGGTCAAGGTCGAGAGCTCCTCGCTCGCCGAGGTCATCCTCGGTCAAAGCCGGTCAAGGTCGGAGCTCCTCGCCCGCCGAGGTCATCCTTCGGTCAAAGCCGGTCAGGTCGAGAGCCGAGCACATCTCTCCCGCCGCGGAGATCCACGAGCACTACCGGACAAGACCCGACCTGTGGCAACCCGACCCGCTATCTCGTAATCCCGGCACACCTTTGATGTCCGACAAGGGTCCCACATGCGGAGAGGTGACATCGTTGTTTGCGGCCTAAGACGTGCCACCAGCGTGTCATCATTCCTCGCGCGACTTGCCCGACATGGCGATCCGCCACGTGAATCGAGTTAAGAGGACGACCGCCATCCCTGTGGAATATTCTCGCCAAACCCGACCGCCGAGGACCCGGATACCATTAGCGTGGGAGTGGACATACTGAGAGGAAAAGAGCTGGAAAACAGAGTATAAAAGGAAACGAAGGAGAACTGAGACAAGGGTTGGCATTTCTAATTCACAGCGGGTTAAAGAATCGAACCCAAAAGAGAAGTTGGAACTTCCGACTCGTAAAGGATCCAGAATTCGACATGTGTTCTTCCTTTTCAAATTTCTCTCATCCGACTTTCTCTAAAAACACCATACATATCCAAAAAGGGGCGAAATAATACCCTTTCATCTTTCCTGGCCTCCTCACTAAGTGGAGATACCAAAAAGAGAAACCCGACATCGACTGAAGCGTCGGAGGGTTTCACGGAACGCCTGCGACTCGACCCGGCTCGTGAAGGCAGTCCGGAAATCATCGTTCAAGAAGACAATGAACCGGACAAGGAGGCAATCCCGCCGAGCTTATCGCGAGCGTAAGGATCGAGCATCGCTTGGAACCGCGAGCGTAAGGTTCGGACGCCTCGCCGAGCTCTCGCGGTCTCGCTGAAGGTTCGAGACCGCTGAGGCACGCGGAAAAGCTCGCTGGAAGGTTCGAGCACCGCTGAGGCACGCGTGAAAAATCACATCAACATTTTGGCGCCGTCTGGGATCGCAGACAAAAGCCTCGATTTCCTAGTACATTCAAGACACACAACACAACGATGAGGGAAACAATCAAGAAGAGTAAGTCCCAAGAATCAGTGACTCGGAGAAGTGGCCAACGAGGCCTGTAATGCGGAGATCCAGGAAAGGATGGATCTGATGGAAAACAGATCGAAACTATGACCTCCCTGCTACAAGAATCTGTGGAAGGACAGAGAAAAGCATGCAACGATGTCCCGAGTCCAACTGAGGAATGCTCATGTTCGGAAAACGCGGAGACGAAGCCCAAAGACCTCGGCACCAAATGTTGCAATGGAGAGAAGAAACAAACACTGGAGGAAAGGGGTCTCGCCAACATTCGTAGGAGACATGCCCCAACCTCTCGTAAGTGAGGAGTCGGAGGAGAGGTACGCAGTTGGCACAAGTCGTGGAAGATCTTCTGGGAACCGAAAGAGTCCAAGTCGGCGAATAACGCTGACAACGAATCTCCTCTCTCCTGAGATCACGGGTGTCACGATCCCACGTGACTTTCGCTTCCTGATCCGCAATATTCGGAAAGAGTGACCCATTAGTACACATAGAGCTGTTCAACGACATGACAGGGTGCAAGTGTCCGCCAGACAGACAGAGGTGCAGTGGCCTTCCCGCCCACTCGAGGGAAGAGCGAGAGAACGGTACCGCAGACTCCCACCGGGAAGCATTTCGAGTTTCAACAGATGTGCAGTGGAGTTCATGGAACAATTTCGGGCGCAGTGACCCCGAGGATGACATGACGGAGTCGCCGAGGTGAGGCAGAAGAAGGAGAGATCCTCCGGAGTTTATCAAAAGATACCATAGAGCTGGCCCTAGATCTCGTGCGCTCAACCATCCCCAAGCTCTAAGGGATTAAAAGAGGGTGTTCTGACTGGGAGACCACGGTATAACCTCGCGGAGTCCTTCGATCCGCTCAGATTCTGGACGCTGCATGTAACAAGTAAACCGGACATGGTAATCAAGAAGAAAGGTCGCTAAACCGAGGAGTGAACAAGCCACCTGAGCAAGCAGTGAAGGAGAAAGTGAGTCCCGCCTCGGGGACACAGTGCTCCAAAGGCGCAAGTGGACCGGCAGCCTCAGACAACCCAGTATCGTAGAGTTCCCCACCGCGGATGGTTCCCCAACCACCTCGCAGGTCTCCGTGCCGGATCACAGAGAATACCAAGGCCACGATGGCCACATACCCCGCAACCAACCACCGAGCAGACTCAGGCGAGTCACAACAGGGTGATCGCGCATCGCCACCCCACCAAGAAGCTTCCCGAGGATAGGGCAATACAAGTAAGTGAACAGAGCCCCGCTATACGACAAGATACATGGTCGAAGGTATCTCTCAAGAGATACTTCGTGGTCGAGGAGCGTGGATCGCTAAGCCCTCCAACGCCGACGACCACGCCACCAAGCAAGTGAGAGCAGGGCGCTCGCTGCTTCCATCGGAGACCATGGTCACACCACATCACGGTCGCGTGATTTGAAAACCGTAGTAAGATTTAGTTGAAATCGACACCGGACGAGTTCAGAACGAGGGCACCCTTGAGTCGAACAACAGTCGAGGAAGCGTGACCGTGCCTACGAAATAGATACTGAACCACCATCCACGAGAGTAATTTCAGTGGGCCAACGATGGCCTGAAGTTCTAACAGTGCCCGTAAAACTATCGCAGATATGCCACGACCGCCGAGTAAGTCCTGCTTCATCGCCTCCCGCGCCAAGAAGGCAAGCGTTCTAGCAGTGCCAATCACGTGGATGTATGAAGATGAAGAGGGGTGCCAGACTCTCACCGAAGATGCCCCGTGGTTAAAGCCAACGTAATGAATAGCGAAGTCGACCGAACATCGGTCGATTCTGGGAGCTCTTGAGATATTCTTTTAAATCCACACTCGAGGATTTAGAATAAGCAGCGCGAGCCTCGAGCATACGAGCACTTCCTCGACGGGTTCGGGAGGAAAGCTAATACCTCTGTGAATCATCAAGTCAGGCAAGAACTACGGGCTCAAGCCTTCGAGTAAGAACATGATGCCGGATTTCGTGGTGGTAGATGAAACCAAACCCATACCAAAGCGATTCTTGGAGGCCATTTACGAGGATCACCCAACGCGTGGTGTCCACCCATTACCCAGCCCTAAAGTATCGAGTAAACGGGGCCATAGTGGTCGCGAAAGGCAGCCAAAGCGGTGGCGAGGAGTCGCTACGTCAGAGCCGCCAAAGAAACTATGCAGATCACCTCGCTGGACACGAGGGCGTAATCGAGGAACCAAGGCAAGAGCCGCAGAGAGTTCGGAGGAGCTCGAGGTGAGAACATGATGACCCCGAGAAGAAGTCCGAATCGGCCGAGCCTTAGCGAGCCGTCAAGGAAAAGTCAGTGGAATGTCCGCGAGCACACGCAGATGTGTTCGCATGGACGCACGACGATACGCCCGGATCGACCTGTAGTGGCGTGTCACATGCCGGGCAAGACGGAGAGATGCTGTTCTGGAAAGCGTAAGAGGAGGTGCGTGAACCGTGAGAGATACGAAGCCATCAATTGCGAGGTTGAAAGTCACTGAAAGTGGATTCATACGGAGGTGTCCCACCCCGAACGGATCTCGAATGCAGTGCCGTGAAGAAAGCAAACGGGAAATGGAGAATGCGTGTTGATTTCACAGATTTGAACAAGGCCTCGCCCGAAAGATAGCTTTCCACTACCAAAGATGAACTAACCGGTGGACTCTACTAGCAGGCACTGGTCGCTTAGCTTCATGGATGCATTCTCGTGGATATAACCAAATTCCCATGCACCAATCGGACGAGGAGTGTACAGCTTTCATCACCAATCGTGGTCAGATCACATAAGGTCATGCCTTTCTACCTAAAGAATGCAGGGCAACGATCGTAGGCTAGTGAATAAGGCTTTCAAGCCATCGATCGGCCTGACTACGGAGGTATATGTAGATGACATGATCACCAAGTCTGTAGACGCGAGGAGCATGTAAAGCATCTAGAGGAGACCTTCGTGACTCCCAATGAAGTACCGAATGAAGTTAAACCCCGAAAATGTGCTTGGAGTGAGTTCGGAAAATTCCTAGGCTTCACGGCGAGTCACAGGGATCGAGGCCAATCCGAGAAGATCGTAGCAATGATAGAAACGAGGTCCCTCAGTAACCTCAAGCGAGATACAGTAGTCCGACCAGCAAGCTAGGCTGCCCTCAACAAGTTCGTGATCTCGAGCCACCTGATAAATGCCGAGTCTTCTTCCAAGAAACGAGGCAAGGCGGAAGACTGAAATGGACGCCTCAATGCGAGTGAGGCGCTCCAAGAACTGGAAAGAGTATTTGCTAAAAGTCTGCTATCACCAACACCTCGAGCAGAGAGGTATCGCTTCTATACTCGGTCAGTATCCCAACGGGCAACAAGCCTCGGCCTCGTAAGGGAGGAATCGTGAGTACAAGACTGCTTATTACACGAGCAGTAGCGCTGCTGTAAGGTAAACCCTGGATCCAACCATGGAGTAGTGGGCACTAGCCTCGGTCACTACGTACCGAAAGTCGAGGCCTTATTTTCAAGCACATTCAGCAGCGGTATCGACTAACCAAACCCTCGTGCAAACTCTACACAAGCCTCGAGACCTCCGGAAGGTCAAGTTAAATGGTCGCTGGAGTTAAGCTGAGTTCGACCTTAATTACCAACCCCGAGCAGCCATAAAAGCACAGTCTTTAGCTGACTTCGTGGTCGAGTGCACGGCAGGCGGTAAAGAGACTGAGAGCGAACCTCATCAAGCTCCCGTGCTCAACCAAAGCACGGGTAGTCACAAGAGATGGATCCCGTGGAAGTCGTGAGCAGGAGCAGGGCGGTGCTCGAAAGTCCGGAGGGTGCTGAGATGCAATACCGCGAGATTAGAGTTCAAGTCACCAACAATCGTGCCGAGTACGAGTCGTAATAACGGGCTCAAGCTCGCCTCAGTAGTAAAAGCAGAGGAAATAAAGCTCGAATCCGACTCACAACTGGTAACTAATCACCCCGACGAGAGCTTTCAGCAGAGTGAGAAGCATGGATGCCTACCTTCGTAGCGTAGCGCAACTGAACGAAGAATTTCCGAGTCGTCGAGGCGGAACAGATCCCGAGGGGAAGAATTTTCGAGCAGACATGATAGCTGCATGGCAGCCACCCTGACCCCAAGCTTCCAAAGTCTATCCTCTCGAAGTCAAAACCCGCTCGAGTATCGAAAGCAGAGGACGAGGTGATGAACCTAACAACGAGCAACACCTGGATGCAACCGATCATTTCCTACCTCAAGGAAGGGACAAGGCCAACCGACAAGAAACAGCAAGGAAATCGAGTGCAAAGCAGCCTGTGCACACCTCATCGATGGGGTCTTATATGACGGGGTACACTCTCCCTCGCATGCGTGTTTAGACCAAGAGGAGGCCGACTACGCCCTCCGGAGATACACGAGGGAGTCTCGTGGAAATCATTCCGGCTCGAGGTCCTCGGCTTTCAAGCGCCTCGAGGCAAGTGGTATTTTGGCCCCGCATGCACCAAGATGCTCGTGAGAAGACGAGAAGTTCGCAAGAGCCGCCGTAGCTTTGCTAACCACCGACTCACCTCCGGAGAACCTTACTGGCGATGAATTCGCCATGGCCATTCGCTCAGCTGGGAATAGATTCGATCGGGCCATCGCCGAAAGCGAGAGCATCCGCCACCCATGCCATAGTCGCGATTGATTATTTCCACCAAACGGGTCGAGCTGGAGCCTCGAAAGAAGATCACGTATGTAAAACCACCGATTTCATTTCGAAGAATGCGATTTGCGTGTACGGGATTCCTCATGCATTAGTCACCGATAACGGGAGGCGCTTGATAATGGCAAGTTCGTAGACTTCGCCGTAACCCGGGATAGAGTCAAGTTTTGCTCTCCTCACACCCACAAGCCAACGGGCAAGCAGAGGCCGCGAATAAAACTATAAAACGCCTCAAGACAAGGTCGGGCGAGCAAAAGTGGCTCAGTGGATGAGTCGCTCGTGTCTCATGGGCCTACGTAACCACACACAAAACGGCCACCGGAGAGACCCCATTCTCCTCGGCATTTGGACACGAGCAGCTGGTTCCTACCGAGATAGGAATTGGGACACACCTGACGTAGCACTTCAACGAGGAGCAAAACAACGAGCAGACGTGCGCAGTCCTCGACTCACTGGAAGAAAAAGAGAAAGGATAACCGCTAAGATCTCGTAATATCAACAAAGAGTGGCTCGTTATTACAACCAAAAGCGTACACATTCGCCGATTCCAAGCGGGTGATCGGTGTCGAGGAAAGTCAACCAGTAGCACGAAAGACCCAAGACAAGGTGTACTTGGACCAAACCGGAAGCGTCCCTATCGAGTCACTCAACTAAGCAGGACCCGGAGATACTCTACCGGCTCATCCAGATGGACGAGAGGTCAAGAGGCCATGGAACGCACAACTCCCGAGGAAGTATTTTCAATAGGTTTTCTTGTATCGAAATGCTAATGTAAATATTTCATCCCAAGACGGGATATGTAAAAGTACAAATGTATGTAAAAATAAGAATAGATTCATAATGTAAGTTCAAAATAAAGCTCGGTCAATTAAAAGGCTCGAAGGTAGAAGAACTCTCTACTAAAGTCCCAAAGCCTAACTCATTAGCGTGACTGCGCCAAGCTCCAAGTTATTTGAAAACCGCAGCGAGAGTCTCATCAAGACCTCGGTCAATTAAAAGGCTCGAGAGGTAAGAACTCCTCGCCGAAGTCCCAAAGCCTAACTCATTAGTGCGGATCTGCCAAGCTCCTAGTTATTCAAAACCGAGCAGGAGTGTTATCAAGCTCGAGTCAATTAAAAGGCTCGAGCGAAGAAGAACTCTCGCCGAAGTCCCAAAGCCTAACTCATTAGCGGATCGCCAAGCTCAAGTTATTTGAAACCGTAGCATGAGTGTTATCAAGCTCCGGTCAATTAAAGGCTCGAGCAGTAAGAACTCCGCCGAAGTCCCAAAGCCTAACTCATTAGAGTGATCGTGCCAAGCTCCAAGTTATTCGAAAACCAGAGCAGGAGTGTTATCGAAGCTCCGGTCAATTAAAAGGCTCGAGCGAAGAAGAACTCCTCGCCGAAGTCCCAAAGCCTAACTCATTAAAGTGATGGCGCCAAGCTCAAGTTATTCAAAACCAGACAGGTGAGTGTTATCGAAGCTCTGTCAATTAAAAGGCTCGAGAGGTAAGAGCTCCATGCACGAAGTCCCAAAGCCTAACTCATTAGCGTGATCGTGCCAAGCTCGAGTCATTCAAGACCGCAGCAGGAGTAATATGGTAAGGTTCGGTCAATTACAGTCCGAGCCGGAGTTCAAAGGAACCCTTGTCCAAAAGTCCCTAGGCCTAAGTTCGAGGCGTGACGTTGTTCAGCAAGAGCCAAATGCAGTGCTCGAGCAAGTCAAATGAGCTCGCAAAATGGACATAAGGCCTTTTAGCCTAAGTCGAAGCAAAACTCTACCATGCATTCATAAATGAAATCGGATGTCCAATACTTAGAAAATTTTTACTTAGCAAGCACATTCAAAGTTAACTCAACGTAGAAGACAAGAATGTGTGTACACTAGCAATCAATAGAATTGTTCAAAACATGTATCTCTTTATTTCATGTGAGAAGATTACATATGTAAAAAAAAAATAATAAAAAAAAAAGAAGAAAAAGAGTCCAAGTCATTCAAATAGTGGGAAGAGCAAAGATCAGCAGCAGGAACATCATCAGCAGCAGTAGGACCACCAGCAGGAGGGGCAAGAGGAAGGACACCACAGGAGCTCAGAGAGGAAGGTCACCAGCAGGAGCTTCAAGCAGGAGGGCACTCGAAGCAAGAGGGAGCCGGCCATCGACAACACCTCGGGCTCTGATGAAGTAGCTACTGGTTGCTCATGTACTCTGGCCACATACCCTTCAACCTCGACATGTCTGGCTCGGGTATGCCTTGCCAAAAGCATACATAAGGCATCAGAACTGGAGTCCGCCTCAATGTTGTACTCAAGGCAAGTCGGACCTTCAGTAGTGTCAATTTACTCTCAAGACGAGCAGCTTCTCCTCCACGAGCTGCTCAGAATAAGACTTCGAGTATCCGTGTCTTTCCGAAGCGTGCTTCACTGCTCTTGATCTCGCCAACTCCTTTCAAGCCCGGAGACCTTCGAGTCTGCCACCACTGCCTTCTCTCGCAAAATTTATATTTTCATCCAAGCAGCTTCGATTCTCCTCCTTCGCTTATTCAAAGCCTCGCCTCAAGCTCAACCTTGCTCTGAGTTCTTCCCTGAACTCGGAGTAATCTCATCGAGCCCGGTCGCAGATACCAATGCTCGAGAGGAGAGTCACTGAAGATACCGCGACAATACTGAGGAGAATGCAGACTCTATCTCATCCGAAACCCGCCGGTCGCCTCTTCATTAAAAGCCCTCCGTAAGGCTCTGAACGACCGGGCCGACTGCTCCTCGCACACACCGGTCTGGGACGAGCTGGTCAATAGCCCTCCGTCTCCTACGAGGAGGACCTCGCTCCGCACGCCGACCGCCGAGCCGGGCAAGGAGCGTAGCTCGAGCTGACTGGAGGCGGAGCACCTGATTCTGCCGTGGTCTTTTGAGGTACTCGCAGCCTTCAGCTGTCCCCACGCTGCCTACGCAACATCTCGCGATCCCGCCACCATTTCTTCACTGAACTAAATCGGACTCTAAAAGCTCGAGGTGTCAACAGCCTCCACACGAGCTCACGTCAGTAAGAGCAACCGCACACGTGCTCAAGTCGACTACTAATCAATGTAAGCACCCTGCGAGACCGCAAAACAACCAGTAGCAAGACAATGAAAACAGACGCGAGTAGAGAAACTAAAAGTAAAATTCACAAGGCGTATAAATGACCTGAATGCGTAAATGCCGCGGACCTGAGGGACTCCTCGCCACGAGTGCAGCAGGCCCCCACTCTCCCCAACGAGAAGAATTTGCTCTTCCAGCTGCCACCGTGAGGTGGAGATCAGCTGATGGGCTTCTTACCCTTCGAGTCGAGGTAAGGTAATACCAACCAAAGATCCTTCGGCTACACTTAGCTCGGTAGAGGTGTCTCGATTTCCCTACCAAGGGCTCATCCAGTCGCAGCTGCTTCCACAAAACGAAGAGTCCTGAAAGGACCCTCCACCCATTCGGTTCAGCTGCCTGGGCCGATCGAAACCCGCACAAAACCCTGCCAAAATAAGGCCGGAGAGGCACCTAACCCCCATCCAAGCACTCCAAGAAGGTCAGTAAACCCACGGGGACTACCGGGATTTCACCGCCTCCGGCAACCTCGTAATTACACCATCTGAATGCGGTAAGTTTCCTAAGTCCTGCTCAACTCCGATCGAGTGGTTTCACATTCTAAGTAATCAACGGGTATTCCCCACGCCGACCTCCGGCCGGCCCTCACTCTCCGACGCTACTGGGTCTCACCATGGTAATTCCTCCTGGACTAGAATCCCTCACGGGATTATACCTGCAGGTCGTGCCTCACTGTAAGAGGAAGAATCCTCCCGTGACATCCTACTGGGTCACTGGGATCCGACATTTTTAAAAGCGGTATGGACTAACAAGACGCAGAGGAAGAAGCAGAGTGGTGAAATGGAAAATCGAGTGGTACCGAACACAAAGTGGAAGCTGGTAGCTAAGCCGCTCGACTGTAAAGAAGAAGACCAGTAAGCGAGGAGAGCGTATGAATTTTGAATTCGAATGAAAAGTAAGCAACAGAGGGAACAAGTCAAGAAGTCGGATTTTTAAAGAGGAAGACGCTGTCCTTTCGAGTGGCGACAGGCAGGCTTGAGGACACAACCTTTTGTGTCGCTGGCCCTTCGAATTTCAAATACGCTACTGGATCAACCCACGTGTCCCGGCCTTAAACGAGAAACGATTCAAGTCAGGCATACCGGAAGCACTGGGAAGAGTAAAAGGCCGCGAATCTGCCTATCATTATCGAAGTTTCAGCCTTATCTCGCTCACTCAAAAGACTAGAAACCTGGGACCGGTGTTTGGTAAAATATCGACAGTGCCCTCAAAGCCCTTCCAGTGTATGGGTAACATCGACAAGCCCTCGAAGCCCTTCCGACCAAGCAAGACGCCTCGAGGGCAACCTAGCCCGAGTAGTCCTTCCGGTCAAAGCCGGTCAAGGTCGGAGCTCTCGCTCGCCGAGGTCATCCTCGGTCAGCCGGTCAGGTCGAGCTCTCGCCACCGAGGTCATCCTTCGGTCAGCCGGTCAAGGTCGAGCTCTCGCTCGCCGAGGTCATCCTCGGTCAAAGCCGGTCAAGGTCGAGCTCCTCGCCCGCCGAGGTCATCCTCGTGTCAAAGCCGGTCAAGGTCGAGCCTCGCCACCGAGGTCATCCTTCAGTCAGCCGTCAGGTCGAGCCTCGCCGCCGAGGTCATCCTCGTCAAGCCGGTCGAGGTCGAGCCTCGCTCGCCGAGGTCATCCTCGGTCAAAGCCGGTCAAGGTCGAGCTCCTCGCCCGCCGAGGTCATCCTTCGTGTCAAAGCCGGCCGGCGTCGAGAGCCGAGCACATCTCTCCCGCCGCGGAGATCCACGAGCACACCGGACAAGACCCGACCTGTGGCAACCCGACCCGCTATCTCGTAATCCCGCACACCTTTTGATGTCTCGACAAGGGTCCCACATGGCGGAGAGGTGACATCGCTGTCTGCTGGTCCGAGACGCGCCACCAAGCGTGTCATCATTCCTCGCGCACTTGCCCGACATGGCGATCCGCCACGTGAATCGAGTTAGGGGACAACCGCCATCCCTGTGGAATATTCCGCCAAACCCGACCGCCGAGGGACCCGTATACCATTAGCGTGGAGTGGACAACTGGAGAGGAAAAGAGCTGGAAAAACAGAGTATAAAAGGAAACGAAGGAGAACGGCACAAGGGTTGGCATTTCTAATTCACAAAGTGGGTTAAAGAATCGAACCCAAAGAGAAGTTGGAACTTCGACTCGAAAAGGATCTCAGAATTCGACATGTGTTCTTCCTTTTCAAATTTCTCTCATCCGACTTTCTAAAAACACCATACATATCCAAAAAGGGGCGAAATAATACCCTTTCATCTTTCCGGCCTCCTCACTAGGGAGATACCAAAAAGAAAACCCGACATCGACTTGAGCGTCGGAGGGTTTTCACGGAAACGCCCGGCGACCCTCGACCCGGTTTCAGTGAGTGCAGTCCGGAAATCATTGTTCAAGAAGACAATGAACCGGACAAAGGAGGCAATCCTGCTCGAGCTTATCGGGAGCAGAAGGATCGGCATCTGCTTGGAACCGCGAGCGGAAGGTTCGGACGCTCTCGCCGAGCTCTTGCAGTCTCTGTTGGAAGGTTCGAAGCACTGTTGAGGCACGCGGGAAAAGCTCTGTTGGAAGGTTCGAAGCACTGTTGAGGCACGCGTGAAAAACTGCATCAACAATAAATATTTATGGGAATATCTTTATTGTTAAACATAGCTCTAAAATGTCTCGACAAGTTATTGACATGTCGTACCGTTCAAAGATCTATGTATGACATGATGTTTATGAATTAAAAAATTGTGACGAATCGTAAGTCTTTTAATTCCTAGATAAAAATTGCATGAAATTTGTTTATTGATTATTTTAGACAATAAATAATATCAAATAAATTTTACAAACTTAGAAGCTTTCATCCCATAAACAACATGTCATCAAAATTTTATTTCAAAGAAAACATTTTATGATATTTCATTATAACTTCAATACTTCACCTAATAAATGATATGTCGTTTAACAACATAAGTTATGTTGTAAGTTTTTGTTAGAGGGTTTTTAATTCTATTTTTTTTTATTTCCTTTTTAAATGTCTCAACAAACCTATGTTGCCAAGAAAAAAAAAATTCAATATTAACAAAAGAAATTTCCTACACCAATTTTTCAAGCTGATTTAAAGAATAAGTTTCTAATAATAAGTTTCTCATACACAAATCAGAATAGCGAAATGCAAATATGATAGAGCTAAATAATCCCTAAAATATGATGAAACTGAAAATCTTAGTTTGATTGTAATAATTTGAACCTCTAATTTGTTTTTGTTAATGATGCTATTAGTAGTAGTAATATCATTATCATCATTTGTAATGAATATTTTACATGCAGTTGACTTGAAATTTATTCCTGCATGATAAGATCCTCAGCGTTTTTGCCATACTAGCTAGTTTCATTCCGTTAGGTACAGCACAACGACAATATGACATTAAAAATTATAATTATTGTAATCATATTATTAATCATACCACTGTCAATAATAATTTTTCACTTGAATCATGATAGTAACATATAGAGCTACGGATAATGTAACTTGATCTGGCATCTCCAACAACTATGGCAATGAATTAATTTAAGAATAAGGTAACTAACAAAATAAAACCATAATTGTAATAAACCCTTAAATTCTTGAGAATGATTATACAATTACCAGCCTAAACATGTGTTACTACTAAATTAATCATATGCTTTGAGCAGTTGTATTTACTTCCATCATACACTCGATATCGTGATGTCACTGCCATAAATATAATTTATACAGAATCTGAGCTTCAAGTCAACTTCACAATAAAAATATAATAATAATAGTATAATACTGAGATCAATAATGCTGTAACCCTTACTTCCAAAAATAGGTTATGCATGCACAAAATGAAGTTTTTATTTTTATGGTTAAGGTCCTTTACATTTTTTTTTTCATAATTATGCATAATTCGAACTAGTACTAACATAAAAAATTTTGATTTAAGTTAATGGGTTCATGCTTTTACATATTGAAGATGATATAATTCTTTATTTGCTACCAATTTTCGAAGAAGAAATCATATAATAATTATATGAGACATACAGCGAATCTATCAAAGCTCTGCCAGTGATGTATCAACCAACTGACCAACTCCAACCAGTTGCTTTAATAGTCCGAATGAAATTAACCTAAGGGACCATCTGTACACTTTTAATTATGGATTTCGATTCATGCTTATCCATTTTGCACTAAGCAGATTTATTAGATTAAAAAGATTATAAATATATTATTAGATAGAAATATATATATATAAAAATTAAGCTCCATTTAGGATAATTTTTCAAACAGGTTTATTCAAGAACTTCTATTAAAAATTATAAAATTACTTTAATAGATTAAATTTTCAAAGTTAATTATGTTATAAAAAGAATGAGATAAGATTGTGAAATAAATAAAGGATATGTTAGAATATTTAATTTTTTTTTAAAAAATACTATTTAAAAATGACATTTGGACACTTACACATAACAAACAGTATGAGGACACTTGACAAAATTAATAAAAAAAATTGAATTTATTTTGTAATGATATATTTTTTTTCTTTAATAGTCATGTGCAATTTTATGCGTAGCATAAATAGTATTTTTTTAAAAAATAAAAATAAAAATCTAAAACCTTTGCTCTCAAAATTTTAAAATTTAAATGTATTTAATCTCTAATTTTTTTTCAAAATACAACAAAACAACACAAAATTTTGTTAAATTAAATAAATATTTTTAATCATATTATTATATAAGTCATGCTATACACATGGTTAAGGGATCACACCATCTTTAAAATGAAAAGCTACAAACCATGCATTATGATTTATGAGATCCAAATTCTTGATTTAACAAAAGTGATTGCCAAGTAATAAAAAGGGGTGGAGGGATGGGGGCACGAAAATGGGGACATAATTGACAAAGACAAGTAAATCCCTACGCAAAAGGCCGAATTAAGTGAATGATCTCAGAGAAAATTACAAAGTGGAAGACCAGACAGAAACAAAAAAAAAAGGGTTTTAATGTCTAAATCTCATGGAACTTTCGAGCTCTTTGAAGCCTAATTTGTCTGTTGAACTTCTGAATAAACTCCTCAACTCTTCGGTTTAGTTCTTCATTCGACATGGAAGAGAACTCATTCTCTTCTTGGCAGCTGTCGGCCGCTGCCGGCTCTTCTCTAACTTCAGTCTCCGACCTACGTAAAATGTAATTAGTATTGTTCTTGCTCTCATCAATCAGCACGGATCCTTTTGTTTTGTTATCAGACTTGGTACGGCGATAAGTCCTTGCTTCCGCCGGCTTCTCTTGGAAGCTGTCATTAGGGTTTCCGAATGTTTTATCGGTTACAACTTTGGGTGGTTTATAATAGTTTTCTTGGAGTTCTTCTTTTTGATCAGTAACAACAATGACTTCTTTTTTAACCTCGGGCAAGTCCTCAGCCGGTGCCTCCTCTTTTTTGGGATTAATAATATTTTTATTGGAAGAGATTTCTTGATATTGAGAAACAAATGAGGAAGCACTACTTCTTGCTTGGCTATGCATCACATACTCCTCATAAACATCATTTTTATTTCCTCCGGATGAAGAAAATGCCCCGTAATCGGCAGCAATGATGAGAATGAGTGTGTTGGAGATGAAAAACCAAAATTTGTTGGTGTACAAAAATGTGGAGGGAGAAAGGTTGAAGATATAAAAGACGGAGATATAGACAAGGATGGAACAGAGAAACACTAAGAAAGAATAAAACCGTTGAGGGTATTCTTTAGATTTGATATTGGCTTTGAGAGGAATTTGCTCTAGATCATAATATGGTGGTGGCTTGGCCATGTCTAGACTGTTGATCAAGAGGAAGAATAGGATAAGCTAGCTATGAGTTGAGTTGGGAGCTTGTGGCTGTGGGGTAAGAGAAATTTATGAGCGTTGTTTGGTCTTTTATAGTGTAGTGGTGCCCGTGGTGAAGATTCCCATGACTTATGAATAGAGCTTTCTATGGTAATCAAGGTGGCAAATAATTGAACCTCGGCAATCACCACTAGCTCCCAGCCTTTTCACGTATTTACTTGCTTGTCCTGCCACCTTTGAGGCATTGATTAAATGATAAGCACAACAATGATTAGCACACTTGTTTATGTTAGTAATTGAAAATTTGAGTAAATAATTTGATAATGAATTGCATACATACAAGTTATAATAAAATAACTAGTAGAAAGTTACACTATATGTGTCAAATTTACTAATATTTTATATCTATTTATTTTTATTAAGAATATTGGTCTTATAAAAAAAACCTCAACAAATTAAACCTCAATGAAAAAATATATATTATATTCAAATTTCGTGTGAATAAGAGTTAAACTTCTTATTTTTAAATCATTGAAACTGCAACTATATTTTTTTGCCCTTTTTTGAATGTGCAATATAGTTAAAACTTTATACTATTATCAAAAAAAAAAAAAGAGGCAATTTTGCCTTTCGTCTAGAAATCTCTTAAATGCGTTATTAATGCCTATTTTAACGTATTTCGTTAGTCAATTCCCAAGTCATTATAAAGCGACATCAGGAGTACAAGTGGCAATTCCAGGCTTGATCAAACATGTCTTGTTGCCATAACATCGAGGTGTCTATCGGTGAACACTTATGACGTATCCACAGTGCCACCTACCACCCATACCAAAATACGGAGGTTATACATGCCTTTTCTACGATTGATTGATTCCACGTGTCACTATCACAGCCCCCCAGCCTTCAAAAACCCAACTTATCAAATAATTCAACGGCCGGTGATCATTCTGTACGCACGCATCTACATAATTCCTCAAGTTTGATTGATTAATGAGTACAGATTAGTAGCAGCTGTCTATTTGTAATGCCAATGTGTACCAAAATAAAAATAAAAAAGATAAAAAATTTTGTTTGATAGATTTCATAGCCTTCCTGATTTTAAGCACATAGTTGAATTTCTGGGGTGTGGACCCTTCCCCTTTTAATGTAAGATTATCATGATCTTACACCTGTTCCATAAAAATTTTAGCCGCCGATGTTGGGTCCAAGTCATTTGGATGTCTGCCACGTGTACCATCATTAATTGATTAAAGAAGTTGACACACGAGGTTGTGAAATCACCATCTCATAGTCTCCACAATGATTACAAAAATGAATATTTTTTGTATTCATAACAACACATCACCGTGCCCGTATTAAATGTCACGATTCCTAATATTTGGTTGCTTGGTTTTTTGGTGGCTTGCTGTAATAAAATATAATTAGGGTTTAGGGGAGCAAAGGCTAGTCGGATGAAAGATTGAGGGATAATATGTCGATCGGTGATTGGTTAATGGGCGCTCTTTCTTGCGTGATGAAATCGACTAAAAGATTTGAATCAAGTCATTAATCCTGTTTAAGCAATAGTGTTTTGTATTAGCGAGAAGAACACTCCAAAGACAGCAAGACAAAATCATGAGTTTCGTGTGTTGGTTTATGTTTTTATTACAGGAAAAGCACACTGCACCCCCGCGATTTCAGAAAATAATTATGGAGATCTCCAAATTTTAAGGAAGGAATTTTAAAATATATTTTGTATATAGTAATTAAAGAATTTTGATTTTAAAATTTTTTAGTAAATACAAATATAATTTAAATAATTTAATTTGTCAAGTAGAATAAAAATTTTAGGTTTTTTTAAATATATAAAATAAATTTTAGAATGTAAATTATTATATTTATTTTAATATTATACTTGTATTACTTGGGTTAAATAGATTATATATATATATCATGTATTAATAATATTAAAATTATTTTATATAGTGTTGAAAATAGTTTTTTTATATATTTATTTTAATATTATGTTTCTATTTATTATAAAATTTAGTTTAATATAATACAAGATTTTAAAGTATTGAAATATTTTTAAATATTAAAATTATTTTAACATGTATATATTATTATGTTTATTTTAAGATTTTATTTCTATTTATTATAAACAATTGAAGCCAATTTTTTTTTTGAGTTAAAAAAGGCAAAGAGTATTATGATTAAAAAATACTTTTGATGTATTTTATTAAAAACTTAAAAGTCTACCTAATTATATTTTAAAAATTTAGGTGTGTAAATACCTTTTTTTCCCATTGTATTATTAATCCTTACGGATGGAATGGATTGATTTATGGTGCAGCTTTTCCACTTACCACTTTGATTAATTTATTAATCTTTGTATCATTTTCGGTGTATATAATATAACAGAATTCTATTGACTAATGAGTTATTCGAACAAGCATAATAATAATAATGCGTTTGAATGAAGCGGGGTTTAATTCTTTGTCTGCGCTAGAGACCAAGTCAATTACGTTGTTTATCAAATGTGGTCGTCATATCATACTTTGTCAACACCTTGATTAGTAGAAAATGATTATATAATAATATGGAGGTATGAAGATAATTTTCTTATGATAATTAAGCATGTTAAAGTTAAAAGTTCAAGAATTTCTCAATAATTTTGTCAATCACTTACAAGGTTCTAGAACAAAAAATTAAAGTGAGTCATACTGTTACAATATATATCCGTTAAAATGGAAAAAAAAAATATATGACGTACACGGAAAATCTAATCCAATAAAATCATATGCATTATTGAATCATTGTTACAGGGATATTAAAAAAAAAAAAAAGAGCAACAAAATTGAAATAAGCACGAGTTGAAAACTTATATGAATTCATTATATTGTTTCAAAAATATATATAAGATCGTATTTAGACTGTATTACAAACGTAAGAAGTCTTCCGTTGTCGTCCAGCGGTTAGGATATCTGACTTTCACCCAGGGGACCCGGGTTCGATTCCCGGCAACGGAAGTGTTATTTTCGTTTTACACGTACACAATTCTTTATCAGTCAATTTGACATTTTACATACAAACAGTGAACTTTGGAAACTAAATCACCGCAGTATCAAGATTCATTAAACCATCACCATTTTACATTTTAAATATCTTTTCTAAAGGGTCTCAATCTCATCATCAGGCTCATGTGACTACTAAGTGATGGATTCGAAATCGAGCCCAAATCATAATGGCACGTGTAAATTGTTCACATTTACATTGTCTACCGTCTAGGATCTAGCTACCAGCTAACATTAACCACACTTTTTGAGTTTTGAAGCAAGCGGCAGTCCAGTAGGGTGGCGTGAGATAGATAGAGATAACACATTGGCTCCTGCAACTCGGTAAAAGCAAAATTAGAAGCTAGTGTCAAACTGTCAATTGTCATGTCGATGTGCTGCATTCATAGAAGACGGTCACTGATGTATTCAAAGTTTTGTCCCATCAACTTCACTCTTCTTCATTCAGTTACCCAATGTGACCGCTGACAATTGTTTCCACTTATAGTGACAATCTATTTCCATGCAAAAAAGCACCAACTTCTCACTCTCACAGTCTCACTTCTGCTGCCACTGACATAATTAAGCAAGCTGATAGACTGATAGATATATTCCAATTCCTCTATTTTCTTTATTTTTGCTACCGAGACTGAGCAAAAGACTGTTTCACTTTATTAACTTTACCCTTACTTATATCGATTATTGGGGTTTTGGTGTTTTACAGTTTCATGTTCTTGAATTCTTCTTATCTTTCTTGTTTCATGGCTTCTGTGGCCTTTTTCTTTGTTGGGTTTCTTGTTTTAGCTGGTGAGGCTATTGCATTACAGAGAAAAGATGATTTGAGTGAAATGGAGATGGATGAAGATGAGCTTTTTGGTCTTTTTGAAGTTATGAGTTCACTTATAGAGGATCCCGGCTGGCCCAAAGCGCACCCTGAGCCATGTACTGAAACTCCATGGCCTGGTGTTGAATGTCAGATTGATGAAGATGATCCTTCTATCTTTCATGTCACAAAAGTTCACATTGGCCCTGATATTATTACCCCAACTTGCAAAATTTCTGCTAATATTTCGGAATCTTTGCTTAAGCTTCCTTACCTAAAAGCCCTCTCCATTTTCAACTGTTTTGTGTCATCTCCAGTCACTCTTTCTCCAACTCTTTTTGCTGCTTTATCTTCATTAGAACATCTAGCTCTTGAGTCTAATCCAACACTCTCCGGGGAGATTCCTTCAAGTTTAGCAGAGATTGCTAGCCTCAGGGTTTTGAGTCTCTCACAGAATAATCTTCAAGGGAACATTCCCAAAGAGCTTGGTGGGTTGGTCAATTTGGAGCAACTTGACTTGAGTTACAACAACTTAAATGGTGAAATTCCTGATGAAATTGGAGGCTTAATAAGTCTTACAGTTTTGGATTTAAGCTGGAATGGCCTTCAAGGGCAGGTGCCTGCTTCTCTGGGTACTCTCCAGCTTCTTCAAAAGATCGACTTGGGTTCTAACAAGCTTGTTGGAAGCATACCTCCAGCTATAGGGAAGCTAAGCAGGTTAGTTTTGCTTGACTTGAGCCAAAATTGCATCAATGGTCCAATCCCTGAAACTCTCTCAGGTTTACAACAGTTACAGTACCTAATAGTTGATCA
This sequence comes from Murraya koenigii, assembly GCA_025617385.1. Lineage (NCBI taxonomy): Eukaryota > Viridiplantae > Streptophyta > Magnoliopsida > Sapindales > Rutaceae > Murraya > Murraya koenigii. The sequence goes on from CM046815.1 coordinate 31,377,390, forward strand.
CAACCCGATAAATTCTAGGATACCGTTGTTTCTTGGGACGCTTCAAAATCTCACATCAATCAGCGTCTCTGAATGTGGGCTAACCGGCCCAATTCCCAATTTCTTCTATTCATTGAATAGTCTCACTGCTCTATCTCTTGACAACAATAACCTTAGCGGGACAGTTCCTCCAAGTTTAGGGTCACTTCCGAATTCAATGCTAGACCAACTGAATTTGAGCCACAATCAGCTAAGTGGAGAACTACAATTTCCGGAAGAGTTCATTGACAGGCTTGGAAAGAGGCTGGATGTTAGAGGAAATGGTAAGCTGTGCACAAGTAACAAGCTATACTTGAATAAAAACATTTCTATTTATCTAGAAATTCCTCCTTGTTTGGGCACAAAAGAAAATGGTGGCAACGGGACTGTTCAAGAATACTCAGATAATTCATCTTGGTACCATGGCAAGATAAGTTCAAATGCTGCTCAATGGCTAAATCCGTTAGGAGTTCTTTCTTTCATCTACTATAATTTTGCTTTCTGTTGGATTTTCATTTTGTAATAAGCCAAATGAAGAACAATGTGTTGTTTTGTTCTAATAATGTACTGGTATATAATGAAAAGACCAGGATCTCTGAGTGAGTAAGATCGGTCAGGGACTTTATGTTGTCTGTATCAGCCTTCTGGCAAACACTATATGAGTGTTTAAGTTCCGGGATACGGACATACACTGCCAGTGTTTACAAATTTCCATTTTAAAGGGTAATCAAATTATAAGTTGCTATTATTAAATTTTTAACTGCCTCAATATCAACAAAAAAAAAAAAAAATCCCTAATATTATAAAATTAATTAAATCCATCCTCGTAGATAATTAATTTCAACTCTCAATAAATGCAATAGTGGCTGTTTTCAGCCTCATTTAATTTTGGACGTTTCGGCCTGTTTCTAGATGAATGGTGGTGGTTTTTCTTTTGGGCTTGTCTTTTAGGAGAAATGTAATTGCGATATTGAGCTTCCTTGCTCAGTTTTTTCTCTTCCGGAGGTGATCTGAAGAAAGAGAGGATTATTCGGTGTGGATCATGATACATTGACATTGACTCTTAAAGAACATGTCTTTTGCCTTGACTCTAAACAAAGTGGGAAAAAACAAAAAGAAATGTGATTGCTTCGGGTCAAATTCTGAAACTAATTAAAACGCACCGTTTTACGATTTTTTTTTTTTAATTCTTTGTCAACAATAAAACACTGCGTTTCCGAAATACCCATCTTCAACAAATTTCTCTTCACGACACCACTGCAAACCCCAGTGAGAGAGAAACCCAACGGCTGAACAAAGTCTGAATTTCTTGAATTTATCTACAATCTCACTAGAGGTACCATACAATTCTTGGTTTGCTTTTCATGTGTAAGATCAATATATTTGGTTCATTCGTATTCTATTTTTTGGAAGTGTTTGTTTCTCAGCTATCTTTTGCTAGTATTTTTCTTTGATTACTAGTAATTCCTATGATGCGATTGGTTCTTGTCATCATTGTAATAATAATTCTTAGTTTAAATGCCTTAAGGAGAAGTCTGAAGATGAATTCTGCATTCTTTTGCTGAACGCTACTCTAAACATATTTTAATGCAAAATTTTGCTACCCAAATATGTGTCTGTTACCGGTAGTTTGAAACTGGGAAGTACACAGATTTGTTATACAAGTTTTGTGTAGACAATTTCCATATTCTTAATTGAGAATATATAATGCCTTTGTATAATTTCTAATACCTGCAAATACTTTAATGCTAAATTCACATTAAATACCATAATTAAACTCATTCGTTAGCTGATGACTCTAATTATTTCACCAAGAGTAAATTTAGCTTGAATTAACAAGGTAGAAGTTGTACTTCTGTGTGTTTGCATTTGTAACATAAATCTAGTTAGAAGATTCTTTTGTGGTGAGTCCAATTTATAACAAAGTGGTAGTTCTTTCTATGGCACCAATTTACTTTTAAAGTTTGAATTTTGCTTGAACCCAACGGCCAAGGGACTGTATAGTATACAACTACTAGCAATTAGCAATAGTAAATCTTGAGCTATATTAATTTCAACGTTCAGGTGTTTCATTTTGTTTCAATATTATTGTTTGTAAATTTAATGAATTTACGATAAATAATTAATAATATATCGAATTATTTTAATTTGCAGCAGTTAATGGATAATTTGGAACAAGAGAAGGAGGTTGATGAATTGGAGGAATAGCCTAATTTACAAGGGGCTGATTTTAAAGAAAATAATGAGGAATTGGTGGAAAAAGTCGTTGCGCCTATGCTCGGGATGTCTTTTAATAGTCCTGATGAAATGTTTTAATATTGCAAAGCTTATGGCGTACAAGAGGGGTTTCCAGTGATGTAGAGATATTGTAGAAAAGGCAATGATAGGAGTCTGCAATATGTGACATTTACTTGTGGGCGAAATGGCAAGTCAAAAGCCAAATCTGATCATGTTTTGCGACTTCATCCTAACCAGCAAATTAGATGCAATGCTAAAATTACAGGATGTTTGGATTTAGCTAGTGGAAAATGGGTGATTGGAAATTTATACCTTGAGCACAACCATGCTGTGAGTCCGAGCAAGAGTAGGTATTATCGATGTAACCGTATCATTAGTCATTTTGTCAAAAAGTAATTTAAAATAAATGAAGAAGCAGGAATTAAAATGGCTCAGTTTCATGTCGATTGTTGATGAGGCTAGTGGCTTTCAAAATATCTCATTCTTAGAAAGAGATGCTAGAAATCATGTAAACAAGATGAGGCGATTAAGGCTCGGAAGAAGGAGATGCTACTGTAATTTAAATATATTTTAAGAAAATACATATAGAAAATGATGGGTTTTTCTTCAGTCTTGATTTGGATGAGAAGGGTTGGTTAAAATATATATTTTGGGCAGATCCAAGGAGTAGGGCAGCCTATAAAGACTTTGGAGATATTATTATATTTAACACTACATACCTTACAAATAAGTATGGCATGTCATTTGCCCATTTTGTGGGAGTTAATCATCACGGGCATTCAATTTTGGACAGATCTAAGATTCAAAAATTATATTTTAAGCAGATCCAATGAGCAGGATAGCCTGTAAAGACTTTGGAGATATTGTTACATTTGACACTACATACCTTACAAATAAGTATGATATACCATTTACTCCTTTTGTGAGAGTTAATCATCTCACATAAGAACACAGAAACTATTACATGGTTAATTGACACATGGCTATCTTGTATGTCTAACACTCATCCCCTTGGAATCATCACAAACCAAGACAAAATGATGAAAAATGCAATTAAGATTGTTTTCCTAAATTCCATGCATCGATGATGTTTGTGGCATATACTGAAGAAGGTGCCTGAGAAGTTGGGAAGGCACAGGGAATATCATGACATTAGAGTTTCATTACTTTCTATTGTTTATGATTCACAGACTCCTATTGAATTTGAGGAAGCTTGGAATGACATATTAGAGAAGTATAATCTTAGTAATAATCAGTGGTTAAATGATATATATGAGGAAATAAATTGTTGGGTTTTATGTTTTGTTAAAACTACTTTTTATACTAGAATGTCAATAACTCAACGTAATTAGAGCATGAATGCTTTCTTTGATGGTTATGTTAACTCAAAAGCAACTTTGAAACAATTTGTGGAGAAATATGAGAAAGTAATATAAAGTAAAATTGAGAAAGAATGGTAAGCAGATACTTGGTGTTTTAGCTAACGGAAGTCATGTCGTACCAGTTTTGCAATGGAGAAACGTACACTATTTCCAAGTTTTAAGAATTTCAACAGGAACTCATGAATAAGATGTATTGCGAGGTTTTCAATTGTGGAGGATCAGAATATGAAGTCATTGAAAATGATAGAAAGAGTTTTAAAGTTATTTTTTTAAAAAAATAAGGGTGAGATTCGTTGTGTATGTTCAATGTTTGAATATAAAGACATTCTTGGCAGACACACTATTGCAGTGTTGGCACGTAACCGTATAAAATTGCTTCTTGAAAAGTATATCATACGAAGATAAAGAAAAGATGTGCAGAGATACTATAGTAAAGTGAAAGTCAGTTATGACGTGAGGAGTTTAAGCATTGAACATCAACGATATAAAGAAAAATGCACAGCTTTCTATGATGTTGTTGAGATTGCTTCAAAAATGAAGAAAACCATAAGAATATGATAGGTTAGATCGAGAAAGTAATGAAGGATGTATCTCTGAATGTTCGATATGATAGTGACGACACAACTGTTGCTGGTGGGTCAGAAAGTTGTATTGATATCCTACAGGATCCAGTAGTAACTCGTCGAAAAGGTCGTCTACCTTGTAAAAAAAAGCAAAAGCAATTTAAAAAGCCAAAACAGAAGTAGAACAATGTTTCAGCGAACACAAGTGTAAAGGTAATTCTATTACATCAAAGCATTCATTTTAAATATGTGTCGATTGCTTTCGTAGGACTCAGAGATACATGATTTTTCTTCTCAAGTGGCTACTACAATGCCAACACAAAAGAGTAATATGGCTATGGTAATATTTTTTTTTTAATTTGTCATTTCCATTTATTGCCATATATTTGATAATTTATGTTTAATTTTTTTTGTACAATAGCTATTACAGTAGACACTCTCAGAACATGCTTTTTTTTTTCCTTTACTATCAGCCTTGGATAAACTTCTAACAATTACCACAATAAAATTTTAAAGATGCCAATCAATGAGAGTTTTCAACTAATGAACCAAGCACATGATCAAAACAATGTTAACTTGTGTTTTTATCTTGAGAAATATTTTAATTTTGTCAGTTGTTGAATGAAATTAATTTACACATATAAATGTAGATTTCTAGCTCATTTAAGTCAAATGACTCAAAAACTTATATTTCGTAGGAAAATGTCATTACATATGTCTGTCTACATGTCTTTTCCAGTCTTTCTAAGTTACATAGTACAGATTGAAAAAACTTAAAAGTAATACTTGAATAGAAAATATAATACAACAATCACGAGTACTTTAATAAAATCATATCGTAATGTCTATTTCCTTCGAAGTTCGTCCTCCAACAATAATTGAAATTTAACAGGCAAACGCTCAATCTCCAATGCCAACTTCCTAACATCTTCCAATAACAAGTTAATTTTATCTTCACTAGGATTATGGTCTTTTGCCCATTCAAAGTTCTTACATCTTTTACAAATCTAAAATTTACGATTTGGATTCTTTGTTGTACGTGACGTTAACAATTCCATCTGATCACCGCATCTATTACATATTTGCAATGAATTTTGATTCTCATTTGTGCTGGATGACATTGTGATTAATAGATTGTTGAAACTGCCAAAAAAAAAAAAAAGGCTAATTCATCAAGGCTTGGATGTCAACATAAAAGGACAATTTACTGTAATTGACACAAATTCCATAGAAACTTAAACAATTTTCTTCAAATTTAGGACTAATGAGAAGTTCTTCAAGTGAGATAGGTTTATATATACTAGGATGCCAAATAATAATGAATTGCACAACTAAATGTAGCTGGAACAAATTAAAGCTGGCAATAATAGAGTTCCCCACAGGTATATAGATTGTTTAGGAATGACTATAAATTCAAATACCAGTGCTTTAAATTCCAGCAAAATACATAGTGCTTCAAATTCCAACAAAATACACAATGCTTCAAATTCAATTCAACAATAATGACAGTATAACTTCAGTTAAAAGAAAAAAGAAAGAAAAATTTAAATAGTGCTAAAATCAATAACATGCATTATAAAATACACAGTGCCTCAAATTCCAGTAAAATCCTAGGTCTTAGGGGTTTATAAATATCATTGCAAGCACTTTTAGATAAAAATATGCATGATTTGTAATTTAAAGCAAAGAAAAAGACTACATAATAATTTGTAATAGACTTCCAGTAGGACAAGACTATTTATCCCATCTGCTCAAGTTGAAGAATGCTCTGCTTTCCTCCAGCTCTTTGATCCTGCAAAGAAACCTCCTTCATAGCAAAAAGATTCCACCACTGCAAACAAACCACAAAGTATGAGAGAAGTTGCTAAAAAAAAAAAAATCATTATATTGGGCCAAGGTAACAAACACTTTTGCTTTACAAAGAGTTCATCAAGTTGACATCCGAAAATTAATAAAAGAATATTGTTACTTAAAAAGAAAACACAATAAGTTATAAAATTTTAACAAAAATACGAAAGGACTAAAATATAATCTTGCAATAAATTAATGAGAAAGTTATTTTATTAGAGTAATTATAAGACTCCCAATAGAAGTGTCGTGTACGTACAAGTGGTCAATTAATATTTTTTCTAATGAAAATCAATAAATTCTCAAGTGTATTAGTGTAGGTCTAATTTTAAATTTTATACTTAATCACTTTTGTTTCTCCATCTCGCATGCATCACAACGTTCATCACTTTCCAATCTAGAAGAGATGTGCACATGGTTACCTGCTGCTTGCAGCCAGTAGCTATATGATCATCTTTCTAAAACTCCATAAACTTAATTCTTGTACTTAATCCCTGAGTAACGTATTCAAAATTATACTTATTAAGTCTCCTCCGGTCAAGTGGGGAACCAATTCCTTTTGCTTTGTCCTTTCAATGTGAAATGTTGTTATTTAACTTAAATAAGACGAAATATTATACAGTTATATTTCAGTAAAATGACATATTATATATTTATATTATAGTAAAATGACATATCATACGATTATATTCAATAAAATGATATGTCGTCCAATAACAATACATTTTACTGAAAGAGAACGACATGTTGTTTTTTATCACAGTTTTTTATTTACTTGTTTCAAGGGTAAAATTGTTATTTTACCAAAATTCCGTTAACTTCTTAATGATAGCAAACGATAGGGTGGATGACAGATATCTTTTGTCAACTTAAGGTATATGAGTAATAAATATTAAAAATATTGTAGCACAAATGATATTGATGACATTTAAGAGTATATGACTAATAATTTCCTTAAAAATAAGGTCCTTAGAATTATTCTATAATAAAATACTCATAATCATATAGTTAAAGTTATAACATATTTTTTATTATTTATTATTTTACGTGTGATTGTAATTCACTGTATATGATAGAATAAATTAACCAAAACCCTTGCAAATTTTATTAAATCAGTAAATTTTTATTAAATTAATATTAAAAATATTAATAGGTCCTACAAAAAAAAAAACCCACTATTATGCAATATGTAAGAGCATTATTGGATTACTTCGTAACTCAACATGCTGAGTTAGTGGGATAGCTCCACATAATTTTTCACCATATAAAGGAGAAGAAAAGAAAACACTTTTGCTTTACAAAGAGTCTGATCAAGTTGACATTCGACAATTAATAAAAAAATATTATTGCTTTAAAAAAAAACACAATAAGTTATAAAATTTTAACAAAAATATGAAAAGACTAAAATATAATCTTGCAATAAATTAATGAGAAAGTTATTTTATTAGAGTAATTATGAGACTCCCAATAGAAGTATCGTGTACATACAAGTGGTCAGTTAATATTTTTCTAATGAAAATCCAATAAATTCTCAAGTGCATTGGTGTTGGTCTAATTTTAAATTTTATACTTAATCACTGTTGTTTCTCCATCTCCCATGCATCACAATGTTCATCACTTTCCAATGTAAAAGAGATGTGCGCACGAATACCTGCTGCTTGCAGCCGGTAGCTATATGATCATCTTTCTAAAACTCCATAAATTTAACTCTTGTACTTAATCTCTGAGCAACGTATTTAAAATTATACTTATTAAGTTCTTCCCAAAAAAAAAAAAAAAATTTTACTTATTAAGACTCCTCCCGACAAGTGGGGAACCAATCCCTTTTGCTTTGTCCTTTCCATGTGAAAAGGTAGCATGGACTCCGCACACGTATTTCATTAAACTCCATGCTACAGAGTGACCATATATATTATATAATGCTTAATTAATATTGCTTTCTAATTAACTCCTCCAATTAACCACTTCACCTGTGATGTTGATGTGTGCTAGCAAACCACGTGAAACTTCATTGCGGCCAATTATTAAATATTTATGAAATAAAAATAAAAATACTAGCTAATCCCCAAGATTTAAAAATTTGCAAGAATGTACAACCTAAGATGTACCGTCAGCTTGACACTTATAACTTATTGGAAGCATTCTGTTTATATATATATATAAAGCTAAATATTGCTGAACAGTATAAAAACAATCCTCTTCATCTACACACAGGCACAGCCATGGAGTCTCGAGTAGAAGCAGCCCAATACCAACCAATTATAGAATCGGAAGCTGCAGATGCAAGCTCTAGACTTGAAAATGTGTTATCCGACAGCAACCTGTCGTGTTTCAATCGGCTGCAGATGGCCTCTTGGCTTGAATTGAAGCTCCTCGTCCGTCTTGCTGCGCCAGCAGTCTTTGTTTACCTCATCAACAACCTCATGTCACTATCCACTCGCGTCTTCTGCGGCCACCTCGGCAACCTCGAGCTCGCTGCCGCATCTCTTGGCAACAGCGGCATCCAACTCTTCGCCTACGGGCTCATGCTGGGCATGGGGAGTGCAGTTGAGACACTATGTGGCCAGGCCTACGGCGCCGGAAGATACGAGATGCTAGGTATATACATGCAAAGAGCAACAGTTGTTCTACTGGCTACGGGGGTCCCAGTGATGATGGTTTACATTTTTTGTAAGCCATTGTTGATCTTACTTGGTGAATCAACGGCTGTGGCGTCCGCAGCGGCACTGTTTGTTTACGGCCTGATCCCACAAATATTTGCTTACGCTGTGAACTTCCCTATACAAAAATTCCTCCAAGCACAGAGCATCGTGGTTCCAAGTGCTTACATATCAGCTGTTACTCTTGTGTTGCACCTCTTGTTAAGCTGGCTGGTGGTTTACAAATTTGGCGTGGGGTTGATTGGTGCATCGTTGGTGCTGAGCTTATCGTGGTGGATTATAGTTGGGGCCCAGTTTGCTTACATCTTGATAAGCGATAAGTGTGAGCACACGTGGACTGGGTTTAGAGGGCAGGCATTTTCCGGGATCTGTGAATTCTTGAAACTGTCGGGAGCATCGGCGGTAATGCTGTGCTTGGAGACATGGTATTTTCAGATACTAGTGTTGATAGCCGGGTTGCTCGATAATCCTGAGCTTGCCTTGGACTCTCTTTCTGTTTGGTAAGTATATTTTCGGATACCTGTTTGTTTTAATTGTAGGAACAAGATTCTCTTGTTAAGTCTTTATCTTTTATTACATTAAAGTAATAATGTAATGCCATCTTTCTCTCTCTTCTCTCTTCTTTTCTCTGTTATTTTTTTTTTTTTTTTGAAGTTAGTATGCAAAGCAAAGAAAACCTTACATACACGCGTACATTGTGGTCCATTGTGTCCCTATATATGACCTATCAAGTTCAACAGTGATTGTGTTAACGATTGATACTAACATCTATGGATGTACATCTTTTGATAAAGAATTGGGTTAAATTTATTACGTACAGCATTTTGTTTCCAATTCTTGCTTTCAAGAAGCCGTTTTCAAAGCGCAAATAATTTATCAAATGATATGACTTTTTTTTTTACATTGATACCTTGTGATTAAACTGTAATTGACCTGGATCATACTATTAAATGATATTCATAAATTAAATTAATATTAAAATAAGAATTTACATGAATTATATAAAGTACTATCTAAATTTTTAATTCTTATAAATATTTAAAAAACACCTATCACTCACATATTTTTAATAAAAAAAATAAATTTATCTCTACTAAGAGATAATTATTGAAAACCCCCATAATGCCATTCCTCATTTCATCATGGATAGTGTATTATTTATTGAACACTTTTCTTCATGCCGTAACTCAGCCGCTTGCCCACTTCCATTAATCCTGACAAAATATATTTTTCCAGCCTGCCACTTGTAGTAATACATGCATATCTATAAAATGTATTTTTCCAGTCGTCTTTTATGAGGAGATTTATGTGTTCACACTTTTGTTTGCCACATAATAATTTTATTTATCACATAAGTAAATATATAATTATTTGAAGAGAAAAATAGAAAAAAATCTTTTGGTAATTATCAAAGTAATAAAATCTCATTTATCAGATTTAGGGTATGTTTGTGATTGAGGTTGAGCAGTTGTAGTTTTTAAGTTACAGTATTAAAATATTTAGTAAACACTAGCTGTTGTACCTTAGAAGTTATGTTAATATGATTTTTCACTTGTATGATAAAAAAACTATTATGTTTTTAATAATTTTATCAAAATTATTATTTAAAAATTATATTTATTACATATTATTAGCTTTTGTTTTATAATTATAGTTTTTTTTCACACAACTGTAGCTTAAAAGCTACATCACCTCAATTCCAAATATACTCTTAGTAGCTTTCTACAAAAAGAAAAAGAAATATGTTAGTAAGATTTTTGGCGTCAATAATCTTAATAAAATTGAATATATATATATGATTAAACATTTAAATTGGACTTTACTTAATGCATGATACAAGAAACTTGTAAGTTTCATTATATCGGGATACAATGATTTCTTTTCTAATTCTTTTTAGCTTTTTTAGTCATCTGTTTTAACTAATATGGTGAGGAATGCAGTATGGCTGTGTCTGGGTTGTTGTTCATGGTTTCAGTTGGGTTCAATGCAGCTGCAAGGTTAGTCATTTTAGTGTTTTCTTTTTTGTTTTTCCAATATTTGCTATAAACCCAAATAGTAGAAAGATTCACTTTAATTAAATGGCGTGCGGAATTTAATTGAAACAGTGTGAGGGTGAGCAATGAGCTTGGAGCTGGGAACCCCAAGGCAGCATCATTTTCAGTTGTGGTGGTGACTTCAATCTCTTTCATAATATCTGTAGTCTTTGCTGTGATGGTGCTGGCTCTTCGCCACGTCATCAGCTATGCCTTCACCAGTGGTGAGGTCGTGGCTGATGCAGTTTCAGAGCTATGTCCACTCTTGGCTCTTACTCTTCTCCTCAATGGTGTTCAGCCTGTGTTATCAGGTGACATCCATATATTTATTATTTTCTTTCTTACATCATGGAGTGACATCTAACAACATAGTGTAGGTAACAAGTTTTATGTCTTTTCTACCCGGCAGTGATATTTATTAGTTATTACCGTACATACAAGCTGTCGTTTATAATAAATACCAACACACCGTATCAAAGAAGTGTCGGTGAGGGTACGTAATAAAACAGTGTACGGAGTTGCCTAGTACTTTGGGCTGCTCTTTAACTAAAATTAATGCGTTGGCTAATACCTAATATTACGTGCTCATTTGCACTCTGTGCTTTGGATACTCAAATGCAATGCTGTTTAGTTCTGATCATTTGGTACGTTACTCTATTAGAATTAGAAAGCATGCAAATGCAAAAGGACAAATTAAAGACCTCAAAATTGAATCTTTCTTTTTTTTTAAAAAAAAAAAAACCTCATTAATTCCATTATAACTTTGTGTTAATTTAAATGGTGAAGGGGTGGCTGTTGGATGTGGATGGCAAGCTTTTGTGGCATACGTAAATATTGCATGTTATTACATTGTTGGAATTCCTATGGGCTGTCTTCTTGGTTTCAAGTTCAACCTCGGCGCTAAGGTGAAAAATCAAAATTAGTAGCGATCACTATTGATTCGTTTGCTTATTATTAGTTTCTTCCCTGGAAACCAAACCTTTTTTTTTTATTTTGTTCTGATTCACTAATTAGTTTGTTTGAGCAGGGCATATGGTCTGGGATGATCGGAGGAACCGCTGTGCAAACCATCATTTTACTGTGGGTAACAATTCGTACCAACTGGAACAAAGAGGCAAGTTCATTGAATTAATCAAAAGTTTTTTTTTTTTTTTTACCCATATTTAATCAAGCCCAGCGATGCCTTAAAATGCTCGGGAGACTTAGAAATTAGAAAATGAAGTGTTTTTTGTCCAGCATTTACATTTCCATGGCAAGTAGTTATCTCTCTACTCTCTGGGGCTAATGATCTTTTCAACATGTCACATGTGCATCAGCATCACAAGAGAGTTAGGTGTAGTTAGGTGTAGTTTTGAGTTATAGACAGGCAGGTATCATACAGAACTTGAGATATTTTGGATTTGGAATTTCAGGTGGAGAAAGCAAAGATGCGTTTGGATAAATGGGAAGACAAGCAGCAACTCTTCTGACGAACTGATTGATTTATTGCTCAAGAAACCAGAATTCTGGCAAGTGTAAGCAGCAGCTCAGGATGGGCTCATCAATTCTGGGCTATAGCTATCAACCGCCACCAACCAAATAGCAATTACTGATTGAAGCAGATAGCAGAAATACGAATGCTACCGACTATAAATATCAAATAATGATTGCTGCTTACCATTTTTTGGATTGAAGACTGTTTGCTTTCAAGATTTGCATTCAATTACAGGGTAATTGAATTCTTAAAACCTTCCAATCCTTAGCTTCACACACGCGCACACACAGAGAGATCAGTATAATAGATTGACGATCATTCACTAAAACCAATCAGTAAACAATATGGATGCTGCAGAAACATTCTCTATACAGACTATTTAAATCCCAACAAAATGAACCAAAGCCTAAGGGATCCCATTGAATGAATAAACATCATTGTTAGGACACAATGTTGAAAACCTATGAAAATATAAAAATGTCAGCGATCCCCTTGAGCAAAAATGACCATGCTACTGTACTTGTGAACAGCAGCATAAAAAGTTCCAAACAGGTCGGTGTAAATCTAGTTCATTTAAACTTCATTAGCGTTGTTTCCTTTTGCTGTCGGTGTCTAATGTCTCAAATCTAATCCAACTCCATGTAATCCGATTTTCTTTTCCGGTCTGGGTCATTTGCATCATCTCTTATCAGGACAGGTGGGTTGCATCTCATTATGTACTTGCATGTCCTGAAAAATACAATTTATAGATTGTGTCAGATATTAAAGAAAAAAAGTGTGATACAGAAACAAGATACATACATATACACAAATGCACCGAAAGGAAAATTTGGCAAACATATGGATTAAACAAATGACCGATCCATGATAGAAAGTTAAGATTGTATATTTATCATCAATAATATTAAATACAAACTAGCAAAACACGTGAAGCACAAACAAAGATCCAATGGCAAGGTTACAAAAAGTTTCTCTTGTGACGACCTCATAAGAAGTTGGAGCCTCCCTGCGCCATGGTAGAAACTAGATACCACATTGAATTAAAACATTTGAAAAAAAAAAATAGATATTCCTAATCACAAAAATTAAATGGACCCAAACACACAATTATATGAATACTAAAAAGAAAGTTATAAAATTATATGAAACACGATGCATTTTAACAAATCACAAAAATTATCTGATATATTTAATTTTCTTTGGAGCTAGGTTGACGCTTGGTATACTTGGCTGTTTCTTTTAACTAGAGCAATATATTTTTGTGCTCTACGCTGTCATCTGTAGGATTTTGTGAATGTGAGACTAAATTTACCACACGTACAGTTATAATTAATCTTATATATAGTTTCCTTATCTCCTGCAGACATAAATGAGTGACTTTTCATCGTCTTTGGGTACCCTCCCTTCAAAGCTGTTTAAATCACTTTCCTTTTGGACCGTATCTTTCCCAACCACTGGTGTAACTTATTATACCTATACTTGCTGCTCGCTTTCTCACTGTTACATGAGGCCTCGCCTATTGAGAGGAACCACACCCCATGACTAGCTTGTTTCCAGACATCCATATTTTGTCAAAATCTTGAACAAAAACCCCCAATGCCAAGAATTACTAAAAGACAAATTCTCTCAGCTCTTGATGTAAAGAGTTGCAGAGCATTATGAATGCATTGGAATTCACAATTTTTTCCTTTGAGCAACTCTTGATGTTAAGAGTTGCTAGTCTGGACTTTTTCACGAAATACGGACATCTACAAATGATAATTTTCATACATATAGGTGGATTCACTATGAAAGAATCTCTACCCTTTGAGCTTAATATGGATTATATACTGTGAAATTATCTGAATCATTATATTATCCTAGTAAGGAATGGACTGTATGTTGTGTTTTTTTGTATCATAAATTATCCTAGTACAGGTTAGTGGTAGAAAACATACAAGTCAAGAGCCTCTGATTTTCTCTTGATTTCACTCGACCGTAATATCGGATCAGCATCTTTGGGTAATGAGTCCTGCTGTGTGACTTTTTCTTGCAGCCATTCCTCTGCTTTACTGCACTCATCAATGACCTGCAAAGAAGAACGTTTGAATAGATGAATGATCTATTAATAGTCATCCTATTCACCCAGAACCAATTACAGGACAAAGATCGTACCGCATCTCTCACTTTGGATGGAAGTGAATGTGCTTCTACAACCTTGCGATAATCCATTGTACATTTTAGCAGAACACCAGTAGCTTGAGCTCTGGCTTCTTCATCTCTATATCGACCCTCAATTGGATCAACAAGCTATAAAATTTTGGAATTAGATAGTTATTTCAGTTAGGAAAGTGATTTACATGACTCTAAAAAAAAGAAAAAATTGTACAAGCTAGTAACCTTTTTAAGATCCTCCAGTCTCTCCGCATAGACATTTTCAGATTCATCATCTCCATCTTCATAAAGCCACTCCTCAGTCTCTCGAAGATTTCTAGAGATTACTTCTCTCTCCGACTCAGTGGCAAAACTCTGGTATATGTTTGAAATCTGATCATATAATTTTGTTATTAATTTCGATGCTGATAGCTGTTATTTAGAAAAGGGAGGATGTTATGGCAATTATATCTGAAATGTACCTTATCACGCATCTCATAGACATAGGACTCCAAGGCATTTTTCTTATCTTTGGTTCGCTCCATCTTTAAGTCCTGCTGCACCAACTGATGTTCTTTCTCGACAGCTTCAGAGAGCTGAGTCTTTGTCATTCCACCATAGACATTCTCATTAACTGGAATTTCGAGCCTTTTAAGGACCTTGCCCTTTCTATCTATCTGCAAAAGAAAATTGTGCTCATAACCAACCTTCCAACTTAACACTTTTGATCCTTAGTTAGAATAAAATCAGTTCATAACAATATGCAATATAAGTAAACCAAAACATCTTCAGGGAGGCACTGTTAGGTGGGGACAACTGCTAATAATTAAGCCAGAGATCATCAGTCGGGCAATGCAATTTGAATTATAAAACAAACAGTTAAAACAAGCGTTTCCAAATACATTTATTTTAATATCTTTTCATGGGGATGTTAATGGCAGTCATAAAATAATGCAAATGCAAACAAGAGTTAGGATAAGGACAATTATATGGTGAACTTATGAATGAAGGAACGTAAGATAACTGACTTCAGGATCACTTGCTGTAGCAGGTGTATGATCAGATTTGGCATCTTCTTCTAAAGTCAAATGAGCATCCCTTGATTCTGTTCTCACAGAATCGTCTGTGAATTCTTCAATTAACTGATCCAGTAGAAGTGATTAAGAACAAATCAGAGCAATTACTAGAAAAACAACAGAAGGTAAATAGTGTTGCAGGGCCATTGATATAAATATATACTCACTGAAGCTGACTGTACTTTCACAACCCCATCAAGGTCTAGATGTACTCGGACTTTAACTCTTGCTGTTTCTGCATGGGAAGTTTGGAAAGGCCCAATCTACAGAAATGTAAACCGTAAATTCAAGAATAAACATAGAATCTTAACAGTTAAAAACCCCAAAGAGAAAATGATATACCAAAACACATAAATACAAATGCGTCCTCTGAATAAAGACTAATTACAGATTTCATGCAAAGAATAATTACAGACTAAATACAAATTTGTGGTAAAGTTTCAGGAAATTCAATTTATAAAAATACTTGGATGCAGGACATTAATTAAGCAAGCATTAATGTAAACTGAGATGGGTTTAACAATTTAACAGTTTTGCATATACACCCCAAAAAAAAAAAAGGGAAATGAAAGATGCACTACAATATCATCATTAGGAGTGAATGCTGTGAAAATTCCTAAGCACCCAAGAAGTCAAAAGAAATTGTAAGTCTAAATTATTAGCATTACATTATATCAATCAATATATTATTACCAAAAGATCTAGACAATCTAAATATATATGGGGAAAGAAAAGTATGTATGGATGGAGTAATACCATAAAACTACTAATTTGAGGAGATACAACAGATGGTAATTCATTCTGATCAGCATAGAAAGCTTGCAGATGAAAAGTATTACTTCTATGCAATGTAAGAATCTTAACACTTGGAAATGGTTGGCCTTTAGGAAAAAGCACACCATTTGAAAGCGTGCAAATTGGACCTTTCTCAGAGGAGAATCCAATGGAGAAAGGAAAGGAATCTTGAACCTGATAACAGAAAATTAGAAACATTAAGTCTCAATATATGCCTCCTGCTCAGGTACACTATCACACTGAAGAAAAGCATAATAATCAGATAGTTTGGGAGAAAAAAAGAACAATAAAAAGATCAAATAAAAATACTGAAGAGTTTTCAAAAACAGTGTCCATTGCAATAGAGGAAAACACAAACCTCAAACTCTCTAACACGGTATTGTGGGCTGAGCATTGCACACTGAAGAGCACAACCACGAGCAACACACTCACTTGCATTTATTGTCCGGCTAGGCTCTCTATTGAAGAGAGAAGTTAACATCCTTGAAATAGCAGGTATCCGAGAACCTGAACCAACCAGCTCAACTGAATGAATTTTCTCCACATTGAGACCAGAATCAGCCAAAGCCTTCTGACAAGGAATTCTAATCCTCTCCAGAAGACCTGATGACAGCTTCTCAAATTCTTCCCTCTTTATAAAACCCTTGACATCTTTCTCATTCATCAAGCACTCTATATTAAGTTGAGCCTCGGCGTTTGCACTCAAGACCTTCTTCAGTTTCTCACATGATGCCCTCAGCCTAATGGATGCCTTAATATTTGTATAAACATCTATGTCATACTGCTGCTTGAACTGTGCTGCAAAATAACTAGACAAAACCTCATCGAAGTCTCTCCCTCCCAAGCTCTCATCACAGGCATGAGAAAGTATCTTCATGTATCCATTTTCATACGATGCAACACAGACCTGCGTGTCGCAATGGCCTATGTCCACAAAAACAACATAAGTTGGACCCACATTGGAAAAATCAGTCTTGTATATACCATATCCTAGAGCAGTGGCAGTACAATCATGCATCAATCTCAATGGCTTCAACCCAGCAATTGTTGCTGCATCCAAATAAGCACGTCTCTGAACATCGGTGAGGTAACAAGGAATCCCAATCACACAGTTTGAAATGGGCATTTTTATATTCTTCTCAGTTATCTGCTTCAAATTGGAAAACAACATTCCCAATATCTGAACTGGTGTAAACGTATGAGTTCCCCACAAGTACTCTAACAGAATCAAAATTCCACCATCATGAGTTTCACAAGTTTCAAATGGAAACAGCTTAAGGTCCTTCTGCACATCATCTTCCCAAAATTTCCGACCAACCAATCTCTTAACCTGAGAAATTGTCGATTTCGGGTTCATCATCCCAGAAGCAGCCCCAGCCGATCCCAGGAACCTCTGCTTCTCACTAAATGACACCACAGTTGGGGTCTCACGTTTGGATTCATCATTCAACAAAACATCCAACATTCCACCTTGCTTCACAGCCGCAATCACACAATTCTCATTTCCAATATCAAACCCCACCACACTCATTCTTGCAACACTCAAAACCAAATCCTACGGAAGCTCAAATACTTCACTTTCAAAACACCATAGGAATTGCCACAATTTGAAATTAACAAAAGCAATTTAGAGTGACTGAAATGTCTCAAAATTGGCTGAAAATGTTTGACTAAGATTATATTAAAACGGCAAAAAAAACAAAAAAAAGATAAAGAAGTGAATATACTGATTTTAGCTGAATTAAAGTGGAAATTGATCTATTAAGTCTAGTTTTGATCAGAATTTAAATTTTCTTACTCTTTCTCGACAACCAAACAGAGAAAAGACCAGGTTTTTACCAGCCCTCAAAAAATGCAGGGACTTGTTTGGTTTAGCGAACTGGAGATTAGCAATTTTAAAGATCGCTGTATCCTCCCAATTAGCAAAAAGAATAAACAAACAAACAGTGCCTCACAAAGCTTAATAATGTATTGATCCTTGGGATGTTATTTGGAATAAGTTTATTATTCTTGAAAATTTGTGGAGATTTGTAGTAAGTGTTACCCTATAAATTGAGTATTGGGATAAAAGCAAAAGAGTTTAAAACTAGAAACAAATTAGACAGAAAGAGTTAAAAGTAAAAATTGAAAATTTACTCTTTAGAAGGTAAGGGTAACCACTATTCATTCAAAAAATACTAACAGCCTTTATTTTTTAAAGTGTTAAAGTGTTTTGATTTAAGGTACCTTTGTTATTGAGGTACTGTATCTTTTAAGCTATAACTGTTGTGGAAAAAAAATTATAATTATAAAATAAAAATTAATAATATGTAATAAATATAATTTTTAAATAATAATTTTAATAAAATTATTAAAAACATAATAAACTTTACATTATACAAATAAAAAAATCACATTAATATAGTTAATATACCTTAAAAATTACAGCAGCTAGTATTTATTAAAACACTTTAGTGTTGTAGTATAAAAATTACAGCTGCCCAACCTCGATCCCAAACATACTTTTAATTAATTAAGTCAATCTTTAAGTATTTGTTTTAATACATTGTGGATAATTTTGGTTGAATAAAATAAGCGAATTCCTTTTTTAACTTTTTATTTGATGAAAAAATTTGAATTAGACAACTAAATTTTGATGTCACAAATATCTGATGCTATTATTTATTTTCTATACCTACTTCAAAATTTCACGCAAGTGTACCCAAATAATATAAACTCCTCTTTGGCTTTTGTTTTTTCTGCTGACATCCCCCCTCATTTTGCTATCCTGCTTCGTTTTTCAAGTTATTGAGTTTCTCGTTATTAGTAATCAAAGATATTACTCTTAAACTTTTTATGTAATTAGAATAATATTATATGTTTTAAATTTTTTATCTTAAATAATTATTTCAAATAATGTAACATTCATTAATTGGTATGTAAGATAATATAATTAATTCACTTAAATTTTATAAAAAATTATCAACTAATCAATGAATATCAAATCATTTGAAATATTTATTTTAGATAAAAAAATTTGGATATTTGTCATTACTCATGTAAATATATAATATGTATTTATAAATTTTTTTTTACTAATTTGGATTTAATTCAAGCTTTAAGTTTTGATTTTAGCTTTACACATTAATGATATGTTTAGTTTGAAGAAATATAAAGAGAAGAGAGGAGAGAAAAAAGGAATGTAAAAATAAATAAGAAGAGAAACATAAATTCAATGTCTAACTAAATAATAAAAATGAGATTGACACTTTTTTCACTCATTTTCTCTTCTCCCTAGTTCTTTCCATTCATTTCTTCTCTTACTATTTCTTCCAATTACACATGGGTTAAAGATTACAAAGTGATCATCATTTTCTAATTTATATTTTTCCTGGCTTTAGAATTTTACATTTAAATTTAGAAAGGATACAAATGTAAAAATATAGGTTATAGGTCTTTTAAAATTTAAAAAAAAACTCAGTATTTATTTTTATAAATTCAAACAATGAAATAAATGTCAATTAGATTTAAATTCAGACTAATTCGATTTATTCATATTATAAATATTAAAAAAAATGCCACTTAAAAGTATAACTACACTATGATCTAATCAAGTCACTCCAATCATTAAATTAACTTTCGACAATTTACTCTCGCTTATCTCAATTAAGAATTTGACTCCCATGTTAATTCCAGTTATATTTTGCTTTAAATATCTTATACTGTCTGCTAATTTGTTTAGCATATGATGAAATCAATGTAAATCAATGTGGTATCCAAATTACTAATTTCGATCCCATGTTGATTGATTGGGGTTGTTGATACGGTCTACATCAGCATTTTCTCTAATAACAGCATCTTTGGATGGTCACATATGCGGTGAAATATCATTGAGATAAAAGTTTTTAATGTTTGGTATGATGGTAGATGTTCTTTACTCATCCTTCTTCCCATTACCCAAATTATATTTCCATACATCTAGGAGTGCTTTGAGACAGAAAATTTTTTGTGTATGAAATAATTGAGATCTACATTATAATCTCTAATTTCATTTTATTGGGTGGATATGTGTTGATAAAGTAGTGATGATAAGTCTGTCTTGTTGTTGGAAGTATAAATTACACAATAAAAACATGAGTTTTCTAAGTTACAGCTTAAGTAATTTATACGTTTTAATAATATGATAGTAAATCTCATTATTATATTACTAATTTTTACATAATTTTTTAAGAGCCGTAAGTTATTTAAATTATAACTTAACAAACCTTAAAAACATTTTTTTAAGTCCATCGTAATAGAGTGACTTGTACGGATTTTGTGTGATAAAATGTGATTAAAATTGCAGTTTAAAGTGACTCGATGCAGATGAGTATGGGTATCATCGGGTACAGGTCTGAATGAAGCATGTGAATATATGAAAGCTAGCAAGCACGTGGTGGCATGGGAATTTACACGACATATTCATCATCATCGTGTGAAAATTGACTTGAAAATGAGCTGAACCGGTAAGTAGATCGAGTGAATGAATACTCACTCAATTCAAAGCAATAGCAAGGCAACACGTTTTTATATTAATGCTCAGCTAGAGTTGTCATTCATGCATGAAACGAAAGAGTGGTTGAAGTGCAGTGAGTGCCATTCCTGTCACTTGCGGCTGCCCTTTGCCCCCTTCATTTCAGCCATTGCTATTCATTCTATATATCCAGTTGGACGGCTCTTAAAACGTGCTTGAGACTTGAGACCGTAGCGTTCATGCAACACATGATCAGTAATAATATTTGCACTATTTTCACACATTTTAATATTTTATGCGCATATTCTATTATGTGTAAACGTCAAATTTTCAACATTACAATTAATAGGCCTCTCATTGGACCATACGGGTTGCTGTAGCTGACCACTGCTCAACCAATCAATTAATAGAATAGGTGTGGAAAGGGCATGTAGGACAGTACGGCATGAACTGGGAAGTAAGACTAAGAAAATTTTTATGGACTTCTTCGTTAATTTCCCTGCCCGCACCTAATTGATGTTATGGACTTTCCGTAGTCCATTTCAATTACAACCAGATTTTTATCTAATAATAGCTTCAAACGGTCAATCAAAATAGTTGTAATATATGTCACATAAGCTTACCCTTGAAATTGAACTGATTAATTATTACTTTCTTATAAAGTACTCCAACATGATTTTTGTTTTTTTTTTCCGTTTCCAAGAAAAAAGAAAAAAAGTTACAAAGTGACTGAGCAGCTTCAACTTTCAATTTACTGTATATTAATTTGCATATATACACCGCACAACATGTTAGAGTCACTAGAGTACATTTAGTTATTTGCCGGTGGTCCGAACATATGTATCTAATTAATGATTTCAAATTTCTTCTATGATCCAGTTTGACTGATTAGTTAATTAATAATGTAATGAATCAAATATGGCCTCCACTGTTTTGTATCTGCGTGCATGCACATTCATCTTCTAGCTACCAACCCATAACTCTTCTGGACAGTAAGTACTATTAAATAACATGGCGCTGTCTAAACAGTACATCCCCTATGCTGTTCATTTTCTTTTCAAATTAATTTCAACTAGCTTGGCCTGGTCGGTTTATTTATTTCTTGAACCTCCCTAAATTTATCAGGATTTGTCACGATCTCAAATTGTCAATTGATAGCACTGAGAATTGAAATAAGCTTTGGCCACTGGGCTTGAAGTAAACATGCAAATTCATATTTTTCTGGTTCTTAGAAAATTGGATAGAAAAGGTCTATATTAATTCTGTAGAGATTAGAGAACAAATTAAAGCAAAACAACCACGCGTGTATTGGATCATGTGCTGTAAGCAATAGAGTAATACAGATTAATGGCAAAATATATATAAGACAGGAGATGATGGATTAGTTTCAATTGAACAAAGGAGGAAGACTAGCAATGGTCTCTCCGTGGCCAAAAAAGCGCTTCCAGGTAGTCAACCTAGCAATAAGTTGCTTGTAAAAAGCGATTCTGGCAGCAGGTAAGCTTACTAACATGCTTTTTCTCAACTTCTTCAATCTCTTTCCTATCTTGATCTTGAGCTTGCATAATCTGATCCGAATAAACGATGGCTTTCTTCTAGAATCAGCTTGCACCAGCACTTTGTAGATCAAAAACTGTGCCAGCCGACGACTCACCTCTTCAGGATCTTCCTTGTCAATCTTTGAGTATTCATAATTTCTCCTCAAAATAGTCATTTTTCTAGAGGATTTAATTATCAAATTTGATCCCCGCTGAGCTGATGAGAAAGAGAAGTGAAGTACTTGCAGATGCAAATGTGTATATATATATATAGCTAACAATTATAATAATTAATATGCAAGAGAAGAAACAGAGATGAAGTTGATGCTTGAATCAATGTGTGTATTTATAGAGGGTTGAAGAGTTGCTAAATGAGCAAGGTCATACTCATATGTATGACGTACGGTGATGAAGCAATGCATGTGCATCCAATGCTCTTTTTTTAATAATAATAATAATAATAATAATAATAATGATGGTGATTGAACACTACACCCCTCTGAGTTGGCCCTTACATCATAATGTGAAATAATTTACCTACTCTGGCTGTGTGCCTGTGTGCGGCCATGCACGCCATCGTACGATTATATTGGTTTTTTTTTTAGGGCATTGTTTTTTATCCATTTATTTGCTTGATAAATTTACATAGTAACAATCTGAACAATCTCTCAAATAAAATAATTAATTGTATTTTTGTAAAAATATGAGATGTAAATTTAGAATGGGTTCACCTAAAGATCACCGAGGAAGATAGCTAGATTGTTGCCTGTTGGGCATTAAGAAGGAGGGAGCTGGAGGATGCATGACGAAAAATAAGTGCAGGAAATGAGGCTATGATCTCGCTAATTTTTTAAGCCTGTAATTTTGCAGTTATGTCAAATTGATTAGGTGCGGTAATTTTGCGCAGATTTAAATTGTTAAATTGATTTGCACGGATCAACGATTTGGCGTTAAGCAAAGCAATTTTCATGCCTACTTAAGAGTAAGTTATGGAATCATAGGCATTTCAGCCGTTGATTTAGGATCAGAAGTAGATAGGATTTCCCTCTTTCTTTTAAACGTAGTTGGTGGTTAAATAATAAAAGATTAAAGGGAATTTCTCATAGCAATAGCATGTGGGTGAGTACGCGGGATAATTATGAACTTGTCTGGTGAATCTTTAGTCATTCAGATCAACGGCTATTCGATTACATATTGACCGTATCTTTACTAAACGAATGATTAGAGAACAATAATTTGATTTCAACAAATAATATGTCTACAAATTAAGTAATTCACACGCCGTCACAGAAAAATTATGTAAAATCAAATGACATAATATTAAATAACTTAGTATTTATTATTATTAATTGATTAATGAGATAATATAATTAATTTAATTAAATTTTATAAAAAATTTTCAATTAATTAATAAATATTAAATTATTTAAAATAAAAAAATTTAAGATCTTCACCGTTATTTTTATTCTTATTTTTTATATATATTAGGATTCTTCTGAGCTGGGTTTAAAAAAAAAAAAAGAAAAAAAAAAAAGGGAGAGAGCATGCCGCCTGCCTCTATTAAAAAACGGACATAGAAGCATCTTTGATGAAAATAATTAATAACAAATCAAAATGAAAAGAATTAATATTATTTGACCATTAAATTATTTGAAAAACTAATTGTCAACTGAAAATGAGGGGACAAAGGGAAACCTCACACGTGTTGGGCTTTTTGGTGGTTGTGCTCTTAGAGTCAACGCACTGACGAAAATTGCAGACTCTTTCTTATTAATAAAAATAATATTACATAATTTAAATTTTTAATTTTAAATAATATATTATTTATCAATTAATTAGTCAGATAATATAATTAATTTATTTAAATTTTATAAAAAAAATTATTAATTAATTAATAAATATCAAATCATTTAGAATAATTATTTAAAATAAAATTTATAAAAGTAATAGCATTACTTTTATAATTAAACATAAATTATGTAAATGAAATATAAAACTATAAATTTAACATAAAATTTATAAATTAAAACTAACTGTAAAATAAAATATAAATTTTAGAAATAGAATATAAGACTTATAATAGAAGGTAAAAAATGAATTAATATAAAACTGTAAATTGATGTATTATTGATATTAAAAAATTACAAATATAAAATAAAATTAATAAATTAATATTAACTGTAAAATAAAACATAAAATTTAAAAATATAACATAAAACTTATGAATTGAAGGAAAAATCAATAAATTAATATAAAGTGGTAAATTGATATATTGTTGGTAAACAAAATAAAAATTTGTAGATTACCCTTAAAATTTATGAATATAAAATAAAATAAATTAATTAATATAAGAGTTAAAAAATCAAACGTAAAATAAAAACTCATTATAATATTGATTACCTATTATATTTACTGTTATTTTTTTTTATTTAAATTGAATAATGATGGTTTTTAGTTTATGTAATACATGTGATTTTTTTTATTAAGGATAAACTTATTCTCAAAATTAAATTTTTAAAAATTATTTTTTTAATATTTTTCAAAATTATTGTAAGATGAAATGATTTAGCACTCTTTTACATCTCCTCAACACAATTTCAAATGATTTTTAAGTATAAGTAATGAGTAAATTTAAAAAATATATGAAGTATGTATAAGATAAATTTAAAAAATATATGAAGTATGTATAAGATTTAAAATTAAATATAATTTTATTGATTATAATGTTTGTGTCTGTTAATGTACGAATATATTTTTATTTTATTTTAACTTGATCCATATCAAAACAAATAATTTCGCTTAATTCATTTTTTCTAGTAAACAAATACTATTATAGAAAAAGAAAAAATAGCTTATAAATATCCTATAATAATATGGAATACTTAGTTAAACTAATTTAATAAAATTTATCTCACTTGTTTACATTACAATATTTAGGCTTCTTTAGTGAAATAATGGAGGGGTGGACAAGAATTTTATGGGCAGTGCTAATTTGTTCTGCTTTTATATCGGCTTTAGTTTGCTTTAATATCTATTGTACACGAAAATAAAACTATAAAAAGAATATAAATATATATGCTTGTGCTTGGGTGTTCACATGAAAAACAATATCATTTCATCAACACACATTATTCAATGGATATGAATACCTGATTATAAAAGATTAGTGTTAGTCAGTATTAACAGAGGTCATTGAATTCTCTCAGAATTTTATTTTAATTTTTTACTACTGTTATCTCACGTAAACCTAAATATCTCCCATAAACACATTGTTACTTTAGGCCCCCACCACCAAAAAAAAAAAAAAGTTGAAAAACGGCCAATCCATTTTTATTCATAGTGATACACAGCTTATATTGTCTACGAACTAAAGAATCAATCCTACTGCTCAATTAACACACACTTTATTATTAAGCCAAAAGGCCAATCCACTGCCTCCAAAACTTCCCAAATAAATTCTATTACAATTATAGGTTGTTCTTGAAATAAACGAGTATGTACAAACTGTCAAACATGTAGTAATACTACTATTATAACATGTTTATTTAAGTTTACAAGACATTTTGAGAACTAAATAGTATACAATCCCAACATTATGCATTGACAACCTTTCATAATCTGGATCGCAGATATATATAACTGAGCTTTTGTAGATAAACTTGAGACCAAAATTCATTCCCTCTAACCTACTGATCCCTCGAGTTTCAAGCTCATGAGTTGGTTCACCTCAGCACCAAACTCATCAGGAAGCTCATTGAACACATCTCGGCAAAATCCAGAAATCATGGCAGCCATAGCCTTCTCATAGTCAATTCCCCTTTGCTGAAAGTAGAAAAGCTGGTCTTCACCAATTTTTGAGGTGCTGGCCTCATGTTCGACACGAGCGCTAGGATTCTTCACCTGTTATAAATATATGTATTAATCCATCATTCAAGAGAAGTTTATCCCACAGGCATGAGGTAGTCATGGAAAGAAGTAGATTGGAGACTACTTCAATCATAATATAACTACCAGTTAGCAATAACCCACGCTTCTTTAAACATAGATTTTCAGCTGATAATACCAACTCAAGCATACAAAACCACAGGGACAAGCAAAATAAATGCCCATGTAGATTATTGATCATAAAAGCTAGGCTCCTTAGGATTACAAATTCTCTTATCTCTACAACCATATCACAGCAAACTCTCTAACAACAACAATACTGTCCATTATGCCTCAAGGCCATTGGCACTGAAGTCAATTTTGCATCAACCACATTTGCACATTATAGCAAACCAATGAACAAGTCATGCAACTACAAAGATCATATGGGCAAGCAATCAATCTAATATGGTTTTTAAAAGAAAAAACAACGATAAATCAAATAAAAATACCTGGATGTAAGGATAGGTGTTGGCGGCGGCATTGTCACCAAGAAGCATTGAGTCACACTGCGAGGAGTTTCGAGCATTCTCAGCCTTCGACTGTACCTGAACAAGCCCTCTATAACAATTTCTTGAGTTCCCAGCTGAAATACCCTTAGAAATGATCCGACTCCTTGTATTCTTCCCCTTGTGTATCATCTTAGTCCCAGTGTCAGCTTGCTGATAGTGATTTGTCAATGCAACAGAATAGAATTCTCCCACAGTATCATCACCCTCCAAAACAACACTAGGGTACTTCCAAGTAATAGCAGAGCCTGTCTCCACCTGAGTCCACGATATTTTAGAGCGATCACCAGCACAAAGTCCTCTCTTTGTAACAAAATTATAAATTCCACCATTTCCTTCCTCATCCCCAGCATACCAATTCTGCACTGTAGAGTACTTAATCTCCGCATCCTCAGCACAATACAGCTCAACCACAGCCGCATGAAGCTGGTTCTGATCATAAGAAGGTGCAGTACACCCTTCCAAATACTCCACAAAACTACCCTCATCAGCAACTATCAAAGTCCTCTCGAATTGCCCCGTTTCCATTGCGTTAATCCTAAAATACGTTGAAATTGGCATTGGACACTTGGTATTCTTCGGAATGTAACAAAACGATCCATCACTAAACACTGCAGCATTCAGCGCTGCATAGTAATTATCCTCATTGGGCACAACTCTCCCTAAATACTTCCTAACTAAATCCGGATGCTCCCTAATAGCTTCGGATATGGAACAAAAAATCACACCAGCCTCCTCAAGAGTCTTCCTATGAGTTGTGGCAATAGAAACACTATCAAGAACAGCGTCAACTGCCACATTAGCCAATCGATTCTGTTCATTTAAAGGCACACCCAGTTTATCAAAGTACCTAATCAGCTCTGGATCGGCCTCGTCAAGGCTATTTAAAGTTGGCTTCTTTTTGGGTGCAGAGTAATAACAAATATCTTGAAAATTAATTGGCGGGTATCGGTTATCAGACCAATTGGGTTCTTTCATTTTAAAAAATTTCTCAAAAGCACTCAATCTATACTCAAGCATCCAAGCGGGTTCTTCTTTTAAAGAAGAAATCAAATGAATCGTTTCTTTCGTGAGGCCTTTGGGGATCGTAAACGAGTCAATATCCCAATTAAAGCCGAATTTCTTATCGTAATCACGATTGCGTAAAATTTCCTGAATTTTATCATCGGAGGTTTGAGTAGAAGTTGACAAATTACCTGGTGAAGAGCTAGGGTCGGAACTGATGGTGCTTGACCCGTATCCGACATCCGCTCGGACCTTGAAGAGCCTTGAGCTTTTGGGGACTATGAATTTGGGATTTTCGAGCTTCGGGTGAAACCCTTTCGAGAGTTTTGGTGAATCGACGTTGGGCTGCGGAGAGAAGCTTGAAATTCCGTTAGCTAGCAGAGAAGTCATGGCTGTGGATCAGATATGCGATAGACACAGACGGAGAAACACTTTCGTTTGTGTTTTAATTTTTTTTCTTCCCTTGGCTGTAAATCGTTGAAAGTCCCGTGCGCAGCACACGTACCCGTCTGTTGACCGTGATGACTGTAATGGGACCCACCTAGTTTAAAGATAGAGCTTACCAAAGCCGTCGAGAGAAAAGCCCAAGTGGCTATTGGGCGGCCCAGAGGATGCTTCCATCGAATAGCCTAAACGACACCGTTTTCGGTAGTCAGTCAGTCTCTTTGCATTTCGGTTACATAATTCACTATCCCGCGAGCCGAACAGCAAAAACAAAACAAAGAAAAAAATTGAAACGGAAACACTTTCTTACAGCTAAAATCTCCACCAATTTCGATTTTTTGATTTATTATCTCCCCAGACACCCTTTTGCGCTGCCACCAATTATCGCGCAAATGTAAGTCTCTTCAAACTAAATATTCAATACATTTTTCTTGCGTTTGTTGTACGATTGATCTCTTATGAAATTGTTTGAAAACACACACACACACACAAAATGGTAAAAGAAAGTGAAACTGAGCAGTTAGTTTTGGTGTTGTCAAATGAGATTTTTTATGGTTTCTGGGTTTCTTTAAATTCAAAGATCTTGCTAGTCTAATTTGATAAAAAACGCTGTTTTTTTTTTTTTTTTTGCTCTTTTCATTATCTGTGGACAGCCCCGCATGCGTATTGTTGTCAGTTATGACATTCTATATTTGTTTCTCTGTTTGTATCTGTGCTTTGATGCGAAATTTTTGTTGTGTAAAAGGTTTCTCAAGCAGTGCATGCCAAAAGGTGTTATCTTTGAAAATTATTTTAGCTGGATGGGAATTTAAATGAAAATTACGAAGGAAACATACGAGAATATTGAGATGAACAATTTAGAATCGTAATGTTTCAAACTTATTTACTTTTGAAAACTTTATGATGGATTCAGAGGATCTGAGAACTGATGAGCATGAAGACTACACTGAGAAGAAAGGAAGAAGATGTGAGATTAATTTATGTAATAGTAGGGTATGAAAATGCTGATAGGAGATTTCTTTGCCAGCATTTCATAGAAAATTTTCTTATTTAATTATTGTGTTTGGATGCTTATGTTTTCATTTTTTTTTTCTTTCCATCAGTTCTATGTTATTATTTGCCTGCATCAAACATTGACCTCAACCAAAAGCAGACAGATAACCCTGGGTTTATGTTTATATTTTCAGACGTCTATTCTCTATTTGGCTAATGTGTTGGTTATTCTCATGGGTCATGTGCAAAAAGATACAATAAGTTTGAAGACACAAAGATGAAGCAACAAAAATTCTAAATTGAACCAAAGGTCATTAAACATGCCGCACCCATACTTTGTTCGATGTCTGTGCGGGTGAGATATTACTGGGTAGAGTTTGTGTTGATTGAATTGGGATATGGTTCAGAGTTTTGGACCACAAATTGTCTCAAGAAGCGGTCTTGTGGGTCTAAAGTATCTATTATACGTGTAAAACCCATTTGAGCTGATCTTGTTTCATCTTTTTTCATATTAGTGCTAGCATTTATCTTCTCATGAAATAAATAGATGCATTTCTACAGATATTGACGATTCTAGCTATATCTATATTTAACTCTAATTTCATTAAACACGCATGTATGATAGCTTTCTAAACTAGATTTCTTAAATTAATGATTATCTCTCCTCAGTAAACTGTTACACTGTACGTATTTTGCTATTTTGGTTTGGCATATGATCATTGTGCTCCTTGCTTGTAGTTGATTGAATTTAGTTTTTTCAAGATGGCTACAGTATGGTATTTTTAGCCATCAAACTGCTTAATTATTTGAACCATGATTTTATTTGTATCACATTCTGCATGTTTGTAGTTTATCTTATCTTTTCAATTTTGTAGCATATCTTTCTGCTTGTGTTACTGCAAACTTAACTGATAAGTTCAAAACATTATAGATTATCATTTCTATCCTCAATCCTCGGTTGTTTGATATAGATGAAAAAGATAAAGAACTTACTGTCTTGTTTGCAGTGAAGAATTCTTGAAGACCATCATAAACTAAGCTGTTTTTAATCAATTCCAACAACATGAGTCAACAGAGTCAAGGCACCAGCTTTTTTTCTCCAGCAGATCCCCCCATAAAAAGAAAACGTGGTCGTCCACGTAAGGATGATAGTCAAGTTCAAGGGGAGAGCTCGCCAGTAATGCCTGGATCTGACTGTATGAAGAAAAACAAACAGATTGTGGGTGCAAGTAATGCTGCAATTGATGACATGGTGGGGCAGGTGGTTTCTGGCATCATTGAAGGTTCATTTGATGCTGGATATCTTCTTAATGTTAAAGTAGGTGACACTGACACTCAACTTAGGGGTGTTGTATTTTTACCGGGCCGATTCACTCCGATTACTGCAGCAAATGATGTGGCTCCAAATGCTAGGATGTATAAAAGAAAAGAGATTCCTATCCCTGTTCAAAACCTGCAAACTCAACACCATGATTTTGTACCCCCATCAGAACAAATTAATAAGCAAGCTACTGAGACTAAAATGGAGGCACCTAAATGTCCAGATCAAGTTCCACCCCATGAAGTTCAGTCTGCAATCCCAACTGCAGGTGAGAATCAATCTGATTCTGCTATGACGCCTTTAGCTGATAAATTGCTGATGAATGAGACAGGACTTGAGAACCAAACAGCCTCGATTATGGCACAACTAAAACATGGTGAAGTTGTCGACCAAGGCCAAATACAGCGGGACGCTGTTATGGACGTAGAGGCCTGTAAAGAATTGGAGCCTGCTCCAGCACCATCAGAACCTGTTTCTGCACCATTTGTTGATCTTATGCCATGTTCTGAAAATGTTAATCAGGAGCCTCAAGTTGAACATCAGCCATTGAGTTCTGACCCCAAGCCAAGTGATCTAGTTCACGAGGAAGTGCAAAGTGTTAACATTCAAGACAGCCAGACTGCTGCCTTGACTAAACCTGAGTCCCTGACATCTGAACCAATTGGAATTGGTTTGTTGATGGCAAATCCAAACCTTGGATACAACCAAACTCCTTTACCTGCTGAACCAAAATCTAGCTCTACTCAACCGATGGGAACTGACATTATTATAGAAAAACAGGGTTCTCCAAGGAAATATATGCCAGAAGATGCGTTGTTGGAGCTTGCTAACAAGTCAATAGAAGGGGATGTAACATCTCTTCGTGTTGGTAAAGCTGCTAATATTACTTCTGGAGATTATAACTCATCCCTACCTGTTGGTGAAGCTGCTAATATTACTGCCGGAAGTTATGACACATCCTTACCTGTTGGTGAAGCTGCTAATATTACCCCTGGAGTTACATACTCTGCACCAATGACTAATGCATCCGTGACAATGTTTGGTGGAGAAGCTATTTCAACCGAACCCAAGTTTGAAACTGACAAATTGGTTCTTCCAAGAATGATCGATGCCCAAATATGTAGCCCTTCGTCGGCTGCTACCTGTGATGTAGATCCTGATCTCAAAGCACACACCCATTTAGATTTGTAAAGTGGTTTGAACCTATATGGTTCAGGCTAAAAGTTTATTGGAAAACTCTAGATGGGGATAAGACTGTGGTACATTTGAGGCATGCATGTATTATTAAGGCTTTAGGAATAAAAAGGCGATGTTGAACTTGATTGCCGCCAGTAGTTAAAAAGAGTATCAAGTAGATGCCTGCAGGTAAATTCAGAGTTCGGTGTAGAATAGCCTGCTCTGGATAATTTTGTAATCTGAATTCTTGCAATCTGCTTTTTCAACCTTTGATTAGATAATGCATGGAAAATTTAGCTTTCCAGAATGGTGATGATTGTTTTCCTACAATATGTGAGGACTGAGGAGTGCGTGGTCGTTGAAATTTTTTGGTGCCTTAGCTTTTTCTTGAATAATAATAATAATATCAAGTTAATAGTTAGGAATATATAGTGTTGTATTCCAAATATTAGTGAAACATTTTCACTTTTCACAAGGTTCGAGCCCTTTTGCGCTTACAGTAACTTTATTCTCGCACAAGCTCCCTCAGTAGCCCAACCACCCATTGTTAACAATTACTTCTACTTAATGTGCATTTTCTTTCTTTCTGGCGCTTATTTTTTACTCTTGGAAAAGGGAATGCGTGTAATTTGCCCATGCATTGGGGTGATAAAGTTCATCATCATCATCAAACTTTGATTTCGGTTGAATTCAGATCAGACCCAAAATCTAACAGAAGCCTCCTATTGACCATCTCATCTCTAGTTTACTTGATTCAGCTTTGATTTCACAAATGAAACAATTGAGGCCAGTAATTTAAAGAAGCCAAACGCCTACGAAAAGATCGCCTGGATTTATGAAAGGGCCGCTTGGTTTCCATTTCCTCTGCAATTTCCTTTGTTCGATTGGCCAAAGTTTAACTGGAAATCAAATTCCTTTCCAATCCCAATTTCTATTATTTGAGGAATTTTTAGTTTCGTTTAGATGAGTAAGAAATTTCAATTCCACACAAGTAAAAGGTCCTGTTTCCCTATTTTACCCTAATTTAATTTCGATTTCCCAATTTTATCCCTAAACAAAATAGCCCTAATTCTCTCGTACAGCTTCTCACTCAAAATCGGCGGATCCTCCCTCTCTCTGAACTTCCGGCAGATTTCACTGGCGATATAGAGCGCCGGTGACAGCTTTTGAGCATTCAAAACCATTCCAAGTTTCAGCAGCCTCTCATCATCTTCCTTGCAGCTTCAATCTCTCAGTCGCAGCTTCGATCTCTCGGCTTAGAACGGTAGAACGACTAGTGATTCTGTCAGCTTCGATCCCGTGGCCTTCGGTCTCAGGTTTTCAATTTTATTTATTTTTTTTTAATTTAAGAATTTCTTTTAATTTCTTCAGTTTTTGTGCAAGTAAAATTAGTTACATTTGTTATGGATACTGGGAACCTGCGTAGTGGATGTAACTTATCTTTGAATTTAATGATTTTTCGTTCGATTGTTATTGGTAAAAACTACAGTTTGCAATTTCATGAAAATTTGTTGATTTCCAATTATTTATTTATATATTTATTTTTATTGAATGGCATCTGTTTATTAAGAGTTATAAATATCATATACAAAGATCGCTACATTTGTTTGCTAGTTTATGAATTATGTGATAGTTCATGGGGTAAGCGTATAGATGTAAGACTTTGAAATTGAAAACTTTCAGGAATAGGTTCGAAGGATGGACATAATCTCACAGTTACAAGAACAAGTCAATCAAATTGCAGGTATTGCTTTTAATACCTTCGGGACACTCCAAAGGGATGCTCCCCCTGTCAGACTCTCTCCAAATTACCCAGAACCACCAGCTAATCCTACGGAGGATGCGGCAAAATTTGCGGAGCAACCCAAGCTCATGAGTGCTGCTCTTGTAAAAGCTGCTAAGCAGGTCTGTGTTTTACTTTAATTATAACAGATTCTTTAATGATTCATACTTCTATAGAAATAAAACTATCCACAATGGTTTGGAAAATTTATAGCTAGAAGATTTAGGGTAGAATCTTTGTTAGATTCTTAAGTAAAGAAGTAGTGGATACATTTGATTTTCACCTTTTTGGTCATCAATTGACTCAATTTGCGGCATACCATTTATGTAATGTTCATTGATTACCAAGTGTCGGGCTCCCTAAATTGCTTAATTAGTAGTCCAACATAATATGTCGATGCTTGTCACTCTCGCAGTTTGATGCATTGGTTGCAGCACTTCCATTGGCTGAGGGTGGTGAAGAAGCTCAATTGAAAAGGATTGCAGAACTCCAGGTATATACCATGGACCCGTTAGGTTTGGGTTTTTCTAAATGGAGCTTGGATACCTCATTTTATTGCTCCAGCCAAGACGACCATAAAATTGATTTTTGCTAATGTTAATCTGGATGCTTTCTCACAAAATAGATCTACTTGCACTTGATTGCATTTCACGTTACAAATTTTTGATAATTCAATCAATTTTTTTGGGGGGAACAGCTTTTCTCCAATTTATTATTCTAATGTTTCTTTGTTTATGTATTAACTTGTTTTTCCTTGTGGTAATTTTCCTTACCCAGGCTGAAAATGATGCTGTGGGCCAAGAACTGCAAAGGCAGCTGGAAGCGGCAGGTTAACTTACAGATCCTTATCAAATTGACTGGATATTTAAGTTATGAGAATAGTTAGTTATTGCTTTTGTGGAAAATTGTCTTAATTTTGTGTATCCTGGGTTATAGATAATTTCCGGTCACCGGAACTAACAATCTCAGTGGTTTTTTTGGTGGCAGAGAAGGAATTGAAACAGGTCCAGGAGTTGTTCAGCCAAGCGGCAGATAATTGCTTGAACTTGAAGAAACCGGATTGAGTGTATAGGAACAGGGGAAAACCACCATTCTGTAGTTTAGTCATTAAGGGGCAGTAATACTATAATATATCCAATTTCAATGTTTCTAATCCTTGTTCTGTTTTGTTGGAGACTTGATGTGCCATTTTGTTGTCCTTGTGAGTTTGATAATTCACTTTTAGAGTTGTGAATGGCAATCAAAATTTCTTCTCACGAACTGTAGCTTTCCTTGATTCGGGCACAGTGTCTTCAACAAATCGTTGTCTCTGTCTCAGTCTCATCTTAGGTCCTGTGGGTTAGTCTCCTTAGTCCAGTGTATCAAAAAGACGCCTGATGCACCACTTTCACACTAGACTAGAGCCCAGAGAATTAAAATCTCAAAAATTTTTCTCAGACCTCACTGGGATTGCACCACTTTCCCACCAGACTGGAGCCTGGAGAATTGAAATCTCAAGTGTGTTTTTCTCACCTCACTGGGATGACAAAATACAGAACTTAGATTTACCAGGATATTACCTATGTCAAAGCAGAATCCACGAATTCAGTTTTTTTCTTTTTAATAAAATAAATGCACGCAACTTATGATTGCGTTAAGAAAGGGGCTGTTTAACCAGGACTTACGATGATGTCTAGTTTACTCCAATTCGCTTCTGGAAGGGTATTCTTGCTGGGGTTTTTGGGAGGCATGTTCAAAGATCATGGTGGTGTAAATTGTAAAATAACTAAACAGAGCCATCCATTACGTGAGGCCCTTGCTCCATGACCGAGTTGAAAATTCAGGTAACAGTTATTTGCGTTGCAAGAGAAACACATTCAGCGCAAACATACAAATAATAATTCTAACCCCTTCAAATTTTTTATCTTAAATAATTATCATAAATGATGAAACATTATTAATTAATAAATAATTTTTTAAAAAATTAAAATAAATTAATTAATTATTAAATAAATAAATATCATATAATTTAAAATAAAAATTAAAAACATATCACTACTACTCCTAAAGTCCCGTAAAATAATAAAGATATATAGCATAATTTAGTAAAAAAAACATTTAAATAGTGCTCACAAAATTTTATGTGAATGAACGTTCATACAGCACATAGCGATATTAAGAAAATATAAGGGTACAACCTGAACTGGTTTCCTCCAGAAGGTAAGATGAAGAAAGAGATCATAGTAGTGGTATCACACTCACCATCAAGTTACTACTACAATAAAAGCAGTCACATAAACAAAAAACTCCTCATCTATATCCACTTACTACTGCTGTGGTTGCTGGGGCTGCTGATAATTTCCATAACCTGGATATCCTCCATAGTACATATTAGGGTCTTGAGGAGCAGCAGCCCCATAACCATAATTCTCATAACCTTGGGCATATCCATAGTATCCAGCATTCCACTGGTTTGGATCTGGCTGAGCCTGAATACAAACAAAAACCTCAAAAGCATTAGTTGGATTCAAGGTCCCCCAACAACATGAATTAAAAGCTGCATCAGATTATGTATAGGACCTGTTTGTTTGAAGGACTACGTCCCCATGAAAGCCGGATATTTTGTCCTCCCACCTGAGTTCCATTTAACACTCTCAATGCTTCCTCTGCACAACTTCTGAAGAAACACAAATAAAACAGTTTTAAAAGAAAATGCCATTACATGGCCTGCTGCTGTCAATTTAAAGAGTTGAGAGGTGATAATAGTGCAAATATACTTGCCTGTCAGCAAATTGAACAAATCCACATCGCTTGCCAGCTGGTATTTTTACATGTACTAGTTGCCCGTATTGGCTGAACAGTTCTCTCAAATGTTCATCCGTAACCATAGAATCCAGATTACCAACAAACACCTGAATTGAATTCCTCAATCAAGTCACAAACATGTCTGAAAAATGGAATTTTTTATATTGAAAATGACAACAGTACTCACAGTTGTATTATTCGGATCGTCGTCACTCTGTGCCCCTTGAGAATTCTGATAAGAAGCTGCACATGTGAAACAGAAAAATAACATAAGGCAAATGAGAAGTGAGGGAACAATTCATCCCATCCAAAACCTTGAGGCCAGGGATCAATACAAATGCGAGGCCCAGCCAACCCTGGAACCCTGAACACTTGGAACAATTAACAATAATGCATTTAAACTGAGAATGTCAAAATGATAATGTTCAATGCAAATGGCCGTAACAGCAACGGTTGATATGTCTACCTGTATGAATCGAATAAACAAAAAAATCACACATCCTTTGACAATTGTATACCGACAAGGGTCAACACCAAAACTATAACACAATTAAACAGTCAAAATAGATCCATCAAACTTACTGAACTACAAAAATATATTCCCCAAGCCATTTGACAGAAAGAGCAACATAACATCTCGGAGAGGCACAGTATTAAAAGTAAACTAAAACTTCAGCAGAAATACTTACCGATATAATACTATAATACATGATCAAATTATTAGAAGAGACATCCCATTCTACAGAACATACTTTTAGCCAAAGGATTGGGCAAATCCTAATTAGCAAGCTCAGCCAAACACACAATTAATTATTTTTAATTAACAGGGCTTCCAACCCAAAAACTAGTATGTAATGTTTATTCACCGAAAAGCATATTTTCAACAAAAAAAACAGCAAAAGAAGTTACTTAAGACGACTTAGCTTCCCCTTAAAACAATGTCTGATCTAACGAACAAGCTTACAGCTCAAGATGGAACTAAGATGAAATCAACTGGCTGTCAAGGCAAGATGCAAAAAGAAAAAAACGAAACTATATGCAGTTGCCAGTTAAATGATAATCCATTAAACATTGCCTCCAATGTAATAGCTAGACTGTCACCTTATTTATTAATCCCATTGCCACAGAATTTGTTCAAATCATTCTTAACATAAAATATTAGGTAGTAACAATGTTTTATAGCAAAGGATAATTCTTAATTCAGTTTCAACACCTACAGTAAACATGGGCCATCAGATTATTAGAGCCCAATGACCTTTACTGTGTAAAAGAGAGGAGGAGCCGAAAAAATCAAAATCTACGGGAGGACAAAGAAAAGTAAAAATGACAAGCATAATCTAAATATAAATTGTCAAAAGAGAGAGATATGGGGACATTCCTGAAAATAGCCAGCATACCAAATGGAATTCCATGCAGCATGAATGAGATGCCACTGGCACTCATAAGCAAGTTTTCTCTCATGGGAAAAAAAATATTAGGAAATACACAGCCAAGGAATCTGAATATGTTAACAGAACTACACACTATGAACACAAAGGCAAACAACTGAAAGAAACTAAATGTAAAAGGCAAGAAAAAACTAAAGCATAAAAAATTAAAAGTGTGGTTCTTCTACAATCAATAAAAAAGGGAAAGGATAAACCCTAGAAATAAACCTAAATGTTATTGGGATCATAAATCCTTTAAATAAGGAGCGAAGTAATGAAAAGTAACTTGACTGACAGCTCAACCAATAGAATGAACTGAATAGATACTTCGAAATGTAGCATAACAGATGCCACAAAAATCTCAAATAAAGGACATGACAAAAACACAAAAACTGACCTAAGTGAGGGCATGCACTAAAGGGATAACCATTTCAGCTGAAATCAGTTCCAGGCCCCATGATGATAGAGCCTCTTGACACCCTGCTTTGAGACAACAGGAGTTAAGATTTTAATAACATTTACCGTGCCCAAATGTTAAAAGGAAAATAAAGGAACGAAAAGGCTTTGGAGAGTACTGCTTATCTTCAATAACATAACTGAAAAAAGCAAACTTAACGATACAGTTAAGTATACTGCAAACAATAATTGGAGACTAATGTTACATCCTCACCATTTTCCAGGAGCAAACTTAGCTATTCTATAATCTTAAAAGACACGCGTAAACTAATGCAAATTGAAGATGCAAAACAATAACAGAAACAAACTAATTTGCACTATACATACAGATATTGAAAGAAAAATAAAGATCAGCCATCCAATGAAGTACTGAAATTACAGATAAAATCCTCGACCAACCACCAAGAAAATACCTTTAGAGTACTGCTGCTGACCTGAAACAGTCTTCTTATTAGTAGCTGGACCAATTCGCATTGGTCTTGTAGAACAAAAGACACCATTCATCTCAGTCATAGCACGTAGCTGTTCACTTTCATCACCAAATCTCACAAACCCATAACCCTTTGTGCGTCCAGTAAGCCTGTCAATAACAACCTTGGCACCCTTAGTAGAGGGATAGCGGGCCCTGAAGGTCTCTTGAAGCATGTAATCGGTAACGTCAGCAGCCAAATCTCCTACAAATATTGTGTGGTCAGGGGTGTCATCTCGCTTCTCACCAGCACCAAAAGATGCCCAGTTTAGCCTGAAGCTCTGCTCACCATTTGGCATAGGGGTACCATTATATGTCTGCAAAACTCTATCAGCAGCAGCACGTGAAATAAACTCAATAAATCCATAACCTTCTATTTGACCAGTTTGCTTATTACGAATTACTTTTACAGAAGCAACCTGCAAAAATAACAATTTTTCAGTGATAGGAAATATGCATAAACAGTTAGACACAACTCAAATAATTAATGATACAGTTTAAAACTTGACTTCCTTAAATTTAGTTTTCCAAGTCAAGCTCACGCAGGAGAAGGGAAAAAAAAGGATCAAAGCATCACAATATTAGATTTACACCACACCAACCAACCATATATATCAACCAAGATCACACCATGTTTATACAAATTGCAGACTGTCAGTTCTTATATAACGTAAAATTAACAATCAGGTAGAATACCCCGATGCAAAATAGTTACCAACTAATGCGTTTTCAACCATGAGCAAAAGTAAAAACACCTCACTGAAATCAATGATATTATTATTTTTACATATTTAACCTACTGCAACGATTTTCAGTAACACTGCCAAATCATCACATATATCTTATGAGATAATAGCTATTATGAACCCCTAAAAAAACAGTCGTTTTGAGGGAATTCTGGCCCCCAAAAAGAAAAATTAAAGGTATTGTGAAAAAAATTTCCAACTGAAGATCCTTTTGGTTATTAGAAATAAAATAAGAATAAACATCAAAACACAAGAAAAAAACGAAATAAACAAATCCGTGACGTTGATACCTCGCCGGTATGTGCAAAACAAGTGTTGATATAAGCCTCGTCCATCCAATACTGCAAGTCTCCGATCCACAGCGTCCGGATCTCACCGGGCTGACTCTGCTGCTGATGTGGTACCGCAACTCCCGCCGCCTGCGGTGCAGCAGCCTGCGTGGCCCACATGGCAGGAGGCTGGGCCTGGGGCTGCGGCTGCATCATCATCATGTACGGCGAAGGTTGAGGCGGTGGCTGCTGCTGAGGCGGCGCCTGTTGATATTGGTACTGATGAGCGGCCATCGGTGGTGGCGGGGGTGGGACCGCTCCGGGCGCTGGCTGCATCATGTTTGCTATTGAGATCGAACGAGAGAAATATCTGCACTCTGAAGCGAGAGAGAAACCCTAACCCTAGGAAAAGGGAATGATTAGGTTTGGTTACGTATTGTTTTGGCGCTTATAAGGAAAATTGTTGGCACGTGTGCGGCTACCGTGTCATACGTGGAGTCGGGGAGGTTTAATCGCCGTTTGATTTGTGGGTCGATTATAGATTTAGTTTGTTTTACGCCTACTTGCGTTTCCATCTAGAATTACGGCCATGATTTTGTGGGTTATTAACTTGCTATTGTCACCTGTGCGTAATGGTAATAATAGTTAGGTCAATGGATAATGATATAATTTTTAAAATAATTATTGTTAGTTATATAATAGTTAATTACTTAAATATTTAATAAATTTTATTTTTAAAAATTTTATAAGTATTAAAAATAATTATGGGTGTTTAATAAAATTTATTATTAAATTTTTATAAAAAATTAATTAAAATTAACATAATATATGATGAAATTTATTTTTATATATAAATACATATATATAATATTTCTAATTGTGTATTATAATAATTTAATTAAAAATAAAATTTATAAAATATTAATTTTATTTTTAATTTGAATAAGGTAATTTTGGGTTTAGTTAATAATTATAAAGATATTTATAAAATTATATTAAAAGATAAAATTAATTCTCAAAGTCATAATTTAAAACTACTTTTCCCTAGGCTTGGCAATTTGCGGGCCTGGGCTGGGCTTTTGTAAGCCCAAGCCCTTAAAAAGCCTGCCCATATTGAGCGGGCTCGGACCGGGCTTAGTTGAGCGGGCTTCGAACGGGCATGGGCTGGGCTTGGGCTTTTATTAATTTTTTAAAATAAATTTTTAATAATACTATAAACTAAAAAAAATTTAAATTATACGTGATTATCTAATACATAATTGTCCAATACATAAAATATTAATAATATAATATAATAAACTACAAAATACTAATATCGAAACAAACTAATCCAATGTTTGTCGACCATCTTCTTCCTCATCGTTCAATTCTTCTCCAGTAAAAACTTCTTTTCAGGAACTCCACCTAACAAAAAAAATTATTAAAATAAACAATAAAGCAAAAACAATTAAAAATTGATTTTCTAAAAAATATTTTTATACCTTGACCGCTAGTAGCCCATAACCAATGCTGAGAGCACATGATCGCTTCTAACGTGTCTGGATGTAGTTCCAGCTCTACAACTAAAAATTGTTGCGCAGTAATTGCATTTTGCCTTCTCTACCCACCGACTTCTATCTTCGTGAAATGATCCCAACAATTTGAGACAGCCCTCTGTTTTCTTTTTTTTTTCAGACCTTGTTTCTCTCTGAACATTTTCTATCTCAGCAGTTTGAGGCAAATCAAAAACATTTTTCATTATAATCCTAGACAAAATTAAAGCAGTAATATATTAAATTAATACAATCACAAGCAGTAATACATTAAATCCAATACATTAAATATTTTTTTTAAGAAATTAAAAAAATCAAAACTACACTTACCTCAAAGGCTGGAATGCTGTATCAAGCAGCAGATGAGTTGGTCCTCGACGAGTGCAGCAGAGTGAAGGCGATCTTTGGTCGGCCATTCTTCTTCTTGGTGGTGCTTGGTTGGAGCTCGACGCGCTGCAGTAGAGTGAAGCTGCTGCTGGCTCGTGAAGATTGGTGGAGATGAAGACGATCTGTGGGCGTGTGGCCGTGGTTGGCGTTGCTGCTGCTGGTGGTGCTTGGTTGGAGCTCAACGCGTTGCAGCAGAGAGAAGCTGGCTGGCTGCTAGTTCTTCTGGCTCGTGAAGACCGGTGGTGATGAAGGCGATCCGTGGGTGTGTGGGTCGTGGTTGGCGTTCTCTGGTGGTAGTGGTACTTTGTTGGAGCTCGACGAGTCGCAGCGGAGAAAGCTGCTGGTCGGCCGTTCTGCTTGTCTCGTGAAGGCCAGTGGAGATGAAGGCGATCCGTGGGCGTGTGGTCGTGGTTGGCGTTCTGCTGCTTTGGTGGTGCTTGGTTGGAGCTCGACCTGCTGCAGCTGAGTGAAGCTGCTGCTGCTACTGGCCGGCCGTTCTTCTTGGCTCGTGAAGACCGGTGGAGATGAAGACGATCCGTGGGCGTGTGGTTGTGGCTGGCGTTACTGCTGCTGGTGGTGCTTGGAGGAGATGACGATGTGTGGCTGGCGTTACTGCTGCTGGTGGTGCTTGGAGGAGATGACGATGTGTGGTTGGCCAGTAGTTGGACGACTTAGTGGAGACCGGAGAATGGAGATGACGATGTGTGGTTGCTTTTCAATTTCTTTGTTTATCTTGCTTTTCAATTTGTTTTGGTAACTAGGGTTAGATCACACGGAATGACGGAATAAATTGAATAATGTTATTTGTTTAATTGTTTTATTTTTTTTTAATGTATTAT
Organism: Murraya koenigii; assembly: GCA_025617385.1. Taxonomy (NCBI): domain Eukaryota; kingdom Viridiplantae; phylum Streptophyta; class Magnoliopsida; order Sapindales; family Rutaceae; genus Murraya; species Murraya koenigii. The sequence continues at coordinate 31,419,704 of CM046815.1, forward strand.
AAGTCTGGACTTTTACTGGTGAGCCCATATCCGAGCCTGTTGAGTACGGGCTTTTAATTTTGAGCCTGCACTTAAAATTAATATGCAGTGGGCTTGAAACTCAGTCATTAAGTAGGCCGGCCGGCTTTTTGCCAAGCCTACTTTTCCCTTATTTTTCAAAATCAGCTGTATAAGAGGTTAATTTTGACAAAAGTAATTTTAATTTTTTTTATCAAATACAAAAATTAGTTTTTAGATTTTCAAAATCACTTTTAAACCTCTAAAAAATAATTCTAAATGGCCCCTAAACCTAAACTTTTGTGAAATTATAAATTTTTTCATGCTATTTTTTAAATAAATATTAATTGATATCTTATTTATCTTTTTATTTTAAAGTATTTATTTATAAGAAATAACTTATTTGATTTTTTTTGTAAGGCTCAAAAGTAATTTTAAAAAATTAAAAATAATTTTGATATTTAGTAAATTTTTTACAAAATCACTTTTAACGTAATCAATCATTTTTACAACAAAATTTGAAATGTACGAAGTAGTAGCTTTTAAAAAACTATTTTTGAGAATAAAATTCCATTTGAGATTGATATTGAATCTTAACAAACTACTTATTTCATAACTTTAAACAAAATTAATATTTAGTAAATTTTGTAAAAATAGTTTATTTCACTTTAATAATAACTTTTAAAAGTAAGTGAAGAGTTATTTTTTTATAAGCAACTTATCAAATAAGTCACCACATTTTTGTTTAAATATCTATTATAACTTTAGTATTTTAACGAAAAGATAATCATATTTTACTTTTTCATAAATCATAACATATAAATCATTAGATATTATATTATCACCACAATTAAAGTACCGCTACAACTACTATATATTTTCTTAAATGTCAATTTAATATGCATGTAATAAATATTATCTTTTATTTTATTTAGATTATATATAAGTATAGTTTTTTTTACCATTTGTGTGTAACAATAAAGTCCATTAAATTTTATTTAATTGAGTTTTTTTTTTTACTTTATGTAATTTATGTATTTAAAAAAAAGATCTAATTAATTTATTAAACATACTCAAAAAATAAAAGACTATTTAAATTTATATCTATTTTAGTCATTATATAATAAAATTTTATTACTTTTTTAAATAAAATTTACTAAATGTATGTACTCTACTTTTTAAATTAACAAAAATCATAACAACACAATTTACTAAACACTACACTAAGTTGTATTTTTAATCAACAGCTTATTTCACCGCATAGTATAAATAGCTTATTTAATCAGCTACAGCAATCTCAAACTAGCTATAAGTTTTATACTTAATATAATTATATATATATATATATATATATATATATATATATATATATATAGTATAGAAATATAAAATTATCCTTATAAATTAAGAAATAAAATTATTAACTTCAAAGTATTATTATTATTACCAATTTTTATAAGGGCTCGAACTCTTACTCTCAACATTATGAGTCTGATGAACTACCTCCCACTAAGCTTATAAGCTAATTTAGTATTATTATTATTACCAATCATATAGAGATAACAAAATAAAAAAAAATATTAATTAATTAATTAATTATTATATATATACCCAATAAAAAATATTTAATCTATATAGTTATAAGTATATAAATAAATTATAATCAATATTATATTTAATTCAATTATTTATATTATTGCAACAGTTTAACAATAAATTTTAATAAATACATACAATCACTGTTAAAATTCACAGTCTTTTAAAAAATAAATTTTACTAGATATTTAACTAATTTTTTCTAAGTTAATTATTTTTTTATAGTATAAGTAGCAATAATTATTTTAAAATATACTGACATCACCAATATGACACTAAATGTGATTTTGTAATTTTCAATTCAATTTTATACTGTATAAGTAAATTAGCTCAAGCCAACATAGCAACACATGTGTTACGATATGAACTGACATTGGGCTCTCACATCTTAGAATCTTTGACACAAAAGTCCAATTAACTGATATGAAAATATAAAATATAAATAAATTTAATATTAAACTACGATGCATTCAAAGAATAGAAATAACAACCTATCTTATGATTGTGTCAAACTGTACTCTCGAAATTTACTCAATACATACAAAATTTAAAAATGGACATTCAAGCTCTTTGCTTAAATCGAAATCTACATATTTTAATAGAAATGAAGATAATTTTGATGCAGAATTTTTTTTTAGAAATTATAATATATTCGTATCCTTGTTTTCATTCAACGGTCGTCTTATTTATTCACCCAAAAAGAAAAAGGGGTCAAAACTAGTGTCACTGTCGTTTACTTCCAAGTTACTGTGAGAGATGACACCAAACTAAACCGTAGCTCCATGTCCGAATTGCTTTGGATCTGACAATCTCCTTCAACATCTGCTGCTCTCTTTCATTGTGGTGTGTGAAAGCTGATCTTTTGTAAAGTTTTAAAAGTTCATTTGATCTCCCTATTTACTCCCTTCATTCATATGATTTGTTGTTCCTTAGATTGCGCATTACACTTCCCATCTGGGTTTTGTAATTTGTAACGCTTATGTTACTCTTTTTCTTGTGTTAACGCATTCTAACTTTTCAAGGCTATTGCTTTCAGATAAGCAGTGGAGTAACGGTGTAATTATTACGATATCCTTAGACCCTTTATGATTGTTTGATTGTAAGAATGTAAAATTTCAGGATCTGTGCATGTCTCAAATCATAGAATTGGGCTCCTTTTTGTTGGGATTTTTTAAAACTGTTTTAAAGGATTTATTTGGATCTGATTTTGGAGTTGAGATGGACTTGCATTTGAAGAACTTGTTTGGTAGATTCCAGGATCAATTTGGGTCTGGTCCTGGCCTTGGTCCTGGCTCGGGAACTTGCCTTATGAAAGTCGAAGGCATTGCTCCTAACTGGATCAAGTCAATATATAGAGCTGCTGCAGCTCTGTACAGAACAGAACCATGGAAGAGATTGCGCCCAGGACATCTATTTGGTATCCGGGTTGGGAAGGATTCAGACTGGTCCAATAAGAAACAACCTTTTCCATGTGCCCAATTTGTTGGAGGTGATGGTGGAGATATTGGGATTTATATGTTTAGAAATGAAAATGATGGTAAGAGGATGACAGGTTCAAGGGAGACAATTCGGATTCCCAATGTTGAGATTTTGAGGGTCACTTTTGAGACTGAGTCGCTGATGTTTCCGTCGAACAAGAAAATGATTAGGTCTTTGTCACTAGAAGCGTCAGGGACAGACAGATTTCCTGTTATTGATGTTACACGTTGTACGACCTCGGGTGAGCTTTGGTTTAGAAATCCAACTCTCGAGGAGCTTAGGTTTGTTTATGCATTCATGAGGGCTATTTCTTTGGTGCACCCTTTGCTTCAGGTGGATACAGAAGGTGGTCCTAAATGGTCGAGGTTGTTGCATTTTGAACCATTTATTGAAACCGTTGATGTCCAATGGCCTCTGGAAATGGCCAAGGTTAATGACCTTGTTGCAGTGACTGTCTCACATCCTCCTGGTCAGGTGTATGATGAAAAGGCAAGCTCAACTGCTCACTCCACACCCACCAAGTATGCAGAACCTCCTAAGGAAGAGATGTTAGCTGATGTAAGAATGAACTCAAATGGCGACTTGAGAGAGTGTGCCACGTGTGAGAAAGAAGTCCAGGGAGATCAATCTATATGTTGTGGACGTTGTCGAGCAGTAATCTATTGCAGTGCTGCCTGCCAGAAGCAGCAATGGAAAGACACACATAAAAGCGAGTGTGGTCTTTACAAGGCTATGATGGAAAGGGAAGAAGAGCTGGCTATGAAAATCTTCACGTTCCCTTGTTCTGCAGACCAGCCTTGTAAATGGCTTGAAGCTTCGGGTGTCCATCAGAAGGGCATGTGGAGGAGGAAATGTAGTTGTTATTCTCTCTGTCCTTTTGGCCTCCTTCCTGTTAAGGGTGGGCTGTGGGATTCATGGGGGCTGGATGGTGAAGAGTATCCTCAGGATGCTCCTTTTCGCAATCATATAAGAGACGGGATATCTAGTCCAATCCTACTTTCTGGTTGGTCAGAATACTACAATCTTCGGTCACTGCCACTGTCAAGTCCTGTTGCCGACATTCTTTCCCACCCTTTGACAGTCTATTATATACTAACAGCTCTCAGCATTAGTTCAAAGAACCATTTACTCAAAGGAAAAGAGGTCATTCTTCATTACATAGGGCCTGAAGGGGAACTGGACTGGATGCCAGCATTTGCAGAGATTAGTCATTTGCTCAATGGATCTGGTAATATACAAATAGTGATGGTGGGTCCCGAAGTTCCGACAAACTTGTCAGGAACAACTTTGGGAATAAGTAGCCGTGTAAGGGTGAACCTTTTGAGGGGTGTTTATCAGGAGGAAGCCACTTATCTTCCTTCTCCTCATGTTATTGTTGCATTAAATTGTGGATTGGATAGGAATGGAAGTTGGAATGGAGCTCTTGATGTAGTCAAAACCATGGGTTTTCCTGCTTTCTTTACAGATCAGTCTGAAATTTCATGTGCAAATGCTAAACAGGCTCTTCGTAGTGCTGGCTTACATATCACCCATCCTGTAACTCCAAATCCCTTCCGTTCACCTGTGAGGAATCACAGCCCTTCCAGCAATCTTCCTTCTTATAGCAACGGTTTTGTGTTTGGGGTGAACACATAGTGAGGCTCGGGACTCTTGGAAGACTGAAGCTAAGCTAATGTCTGTTAGTTGTATTTACAGGATCATGTAAAACCTTATTGGTTATGTCTGAGATCTGCTTCTGAGGTATTGAGTGGGAGACAATTTACTGATGTTATATGTTTAATATACCAGTTTTCAATCATTGAATGTTGAGTGCTTAATACAAGCAGCTGTAAGCTTATGTTAATCCCTTTTCCCATCAAATGGGGGTGTTGGATGAAAGTTCATAGCATGGTTTCCGAATGATAAGCAGTTCATAATATGTATTTGATTCTTAGAAATATATTTCCTACATCCCAATACAAAAAGGTCTTGATTTAGATGCAGTATTAAAAGTCTCAGAAACCTGGCATTCATGTTAGAAGAAAAAGTAGTCAATGCATAATAAAATCCTCACAAACTTTCACTGAAATTCCTGAACTAACTCCATGGATTTACAATGAATTTTCTTCTTGAAGTAAAAGCATCGTGGTGCGTAATTTTCTATCTATTTCGTTTTGTCATATTGCTTCAAGGTTTTCTCCATAGGCCATGCGTTTCTTGCACTAAAGTATAAGCCTGGGCATGTCAACACCAATATGACCGCTTTTCCCTTTATGGTACTTCTATCAGTAGATCCCAAATAGGATATGTCGTTTTTGGCCCATTTATCATAATCAATTAATCAAAGCAAATTAGCAAAACGTAATCCCACAATTCGCACAACTTAACAAGTATCTTTTTTCTACCAGTTGCATCAAAATTCAATGTATATACCAACTCACTTTCCAATCCATCCAGTTCTTTCGGTCCGTACCTCATGTTTCACATAAATTATTTCCCTGGGGGCTAAGATAAAGGGTCATGTTCTGTAAAGGTTGATTAACCAATCACTATCAAGCAACTTGGCCTCACGCCCCCATGTGCCTATAAATAAGTCTCCAGATAGAAAAACTCTTATCTTTGATTCTGGCAATGGAGTTCCCAAATTATGAGCCATCTCCCTGGAACTATATCCTCACTGCACCAGCTATTTTTTCTTATCCAATCATTCCTGAAAACTATGTTCACTGGACTCAAACCCCAGAGTCCCACATTTTCTCTGCTGACCTTCCTGGTAAATTACCCTTTAAAATTCAAACTATACTTGCTTTTCTTCTTGTGTTTTCATAGACTAATGTTCATCTTCTGGCAGGTGTGAGGAAAGAAGAGATTAAGGTTGAAGTTGAGGACTCAAAGTACCTCATAATTCGAACTGAGGCTGTCGATGAATCAACAAAACCCGGCAGGAGTTTCATGAGGAAATTTCGGCTTCCCGGTATGATTAATATTGACGAAATATCTGCTGGGTATGAAGATGGTGTGTTGACAGTCACGGTTCCAAGAAGAGGCCTCTTCATTGACCCAGTTGCTATGCCTGAAAGGCTTGAGGTTCTTGCAAGAGCTGCTTAATTGAAGTCTTAATCACCATTCACCAAGCATAAAATTGTGATCATGATCTTTGCGATATTATGCTTCTATTGAATTTGTATTTGGCGAATTCATTCATGTGCTCCAAAGTTTCTTGAGCTTGTGAAGACTTGATTCAATTGTTTGGCTCTAGTTTTCTGAAAATTAGATATGTTTTTGGTTATTGAATATGTGATAAAATCAAATATTTATGGTGCTATTACAATTCCTATTAACAGTCATATGGAGAAACATTTTATTCTTTCTAATAGATATTTAAGCTTAAAAACACAGCTGTATTCAAATTGAAAGAGCTGTATGGTTTACAATTTTTGCTGGCACCATTTTTTCAGTGGATGTGTGTAATATGTTGGATAAGTTAAAAAGTTATTTTCGATCCAAACAGGCCTCTTTTAGGGGTTGGAATTGGAATATTGGATAGATATTTTAGACGGCAAAGAATCTGAATCTCCTGCGCCAAAAAATCAGAGAAGGTAATATGTGATGTCGTGATCATCTGCCTATTAGGACTCACCCACAACACAGAAGAAAATGATTTCGCGTCCACTAGTTCGATTGATTTAATTAAACAATTATTAAGACCTGCAACTTGACAAATAAAAGAACAGGATTAATTACTTTCCAAAGTTTGCAAGTTGCTGGAGCCAATTTGCCCTCTTGTGGGAAAATATCTTCTACTTCACAGAAAATATTGTTCCAACAGTGTCTGATAACTGATATTGATTGAGGTCATCGAGGCAGCCGCAGCCGCAGCCGCAGCCCCAGTTTCAAGTAAAACGGTGATTGTTAATCTTGTTGCAGAAAAAAATGAAAAATGTTATTTTCTTTTCTCTTAAAGCTACGGATTTAATGTTACAATATTTTTAACCCTGTACAATCATATGATTCTGGGTTCCGACTGTCACATTCAAATCCAGGATATGTCAAGTGATTGCATTGGATGTATGATTCAATGGCACTTTGAAATATATGCAACCAACAATCCTAAGCATTTAACATTCTTATTCACAGAAAGCATCGTTTTTCTCAGCTAAACTCAGGCATGTTTAATCAGTTTCAGAAGTTCAACTGCTACTCTCAATCTCCTTTCCACATTCTCTCTCACTATCGAATTTCGGGCATTCCTGCATGGAGGGATTTATATAATGTAAATATGTTCTTTTCAATTCTAACTCCCCTTAACATCAATCATAATTCCCACTTTGAATTAAGTTCAATTAAAATTACAGAAGAGAGCTGACCTTTTCTCCAAACTTTGCTTTCTTGTTAGTTCATCAACAAGACTGTTCAGTCTCTTCAAGTGGGCTGGTAACTTGCTGATGGCTTCAACACCTTTATGAGTTAAACAAATTTTCTTCAGAATCTCAGCGGCAATGAAATATCCCTCATCCTTATTCCTGGTGAAGGTTATTAAAAAAAAAAAAGGAATTAATGACATTATAGAAATGATACTTTTTCCTGATTCCTGAATTCAATCAAATTGATGAACAATCCGGAGTCCGTACCTTACCAACTCCCACATAATTGTTTGAACAGATCCTTGATTGTCAATTAGGACATCAATCAAATGTGGATAACGGGCAAGGTTTCTAAGAGTTGATAGAGCATGTTTTAAAACTTCTTGATCAGGTATGCTTCGACTGACTGAGCCAATGAGCTTCAGTAGGGTATCAACTGCACCAGCTGCCACAAGCTTTTCGCAACAGGTCTGAGAATTTTCTGTTGCCATATCTGCAAAAGTGGAAGTTTGACGAATAACAGTCAAGGGAAAATCAGAACAAAAAAATATCACATTTGAAAGTCCAACAAGCAGAATTCATAACTGATTACTATGTTAATTTGATTAATTTCTCCAACCATATTTCAGTTTTATGATTTTTGATCCATTGACCGGCCATTTAGTATGTAAGATAGTGAAGCGGAACATGCATGCAATTGAAGTGTTGATGATCAACTTGTTCCTCTTTTTTTTATCAAAGCATTTCTTGAATTCTGTTCTTACCTTCTTACCCAATCAAATTCTGGGAGTAGGAAATTGGCTCAATAACAACCAAAATGGTAAAGAGTACTCAGTTGAAAATAACATGCACTAAAGAGATTTCATGGTAAAATACAGTCATCATAACTGCACATATTCTTATAAGTGATATGATCACAGCAGTAATTTTAGGCCTACTCACCCAAAGTAGTGCAAACATGAAGAATGCCACAGACACTTTTCATGCTTAGCAGTTCCCGAAGTGCCGACACAAGTCTGTTAATAATGCGCATTCCTTCATCCACATTTGTGGCAGACATCTGGATTCTCAAGCGCAAATCCAGTAACTGGCAACTTGAAGCTTTCCGTGCAAGGCAACCTCTCCAGTAAGACTAAAAAATATGGAAGTCAAAAAGAATTCGAAAATACAAAGTGAAGCCATATTATATTGCAGGTAATAAAGAAAGGGAGAAAAGCATTTTAACTTGGACGAAGTCCATTTACACTAACTGAATTCAAACATCCACATATTTATCTTCCAGGAATCTAACATGTTCGTCCGACTATTTCACCTATAAGAAATAATTCAAAACATGATATTGATCCCTAAATGAAAGGTGGTGCACAAATAATGACTGCTTTGTTCCATTTTAATATAAATGCAAACTAGTAAAGAACAGCAGAACACAGAGATATCTTACTTGAATCAAAACAATACGGTGCTTCTCCCTGTAGGCCCTTCGCCTAGCTGTCCATCCTCGAAAATGTGACTGGATAATGATAGCTGAATTTGTTTTCAATTTAAGCAATAAAACATTCTTCCACCACCTTTGCAATTTCACAACAGCAAAGAGAAGTACGCTGAGTTCAAAACTCTGGAAGCAGCCTCTTAAGGTATTAAAATTGCTGCCACTAGGGGTGGCTGCACGATAGTGAGAAGAGCCTACAGCAGTTTAACACCAGATATTAAACATTATCACAATGCTTTAACACAAACTCCACGAAAAGATATAGGCACTGTGAACTTAGAAGGAAATTGCATGCCTACCTAAGAGCCTGCTCCGTACAATCTGCCCCCGAACAAACCGTTGCACTTCAGTGGCAGCATGTTTCTGAAAATGAAAAGCCCTCCAGCAATTAAAGAATCGAACAGCACTTTGGATCTTTATGGCAGCCTCCATTTGGAGCAGGAAGTCCCTCCTTCTCAATCGACCCCGAAAATGTCTCTGAACTCATAATAATAATAATAATAATAATAATTGTTGAGATGCTAAATGATCATATGAGAAAAGGCATATTTGTTGATAAAAAGATTACTAATAATGGCCCAGAAATAAAAGGATAAAGAACTCATCCCAAGAAAATATACTGCATATATTGTAGGTCTGACGAAGTAACACATAAACCAAAGCATTATGAATGCCAGCAAGAGTATATTGCAAAAAAGCCAGAAATTCATATTAAGAGCCTGGAAAATAGCCATACTATGAAGCCTCTTTAGTCCAATGATAGTATACATAAGGTAAGATGCTAACTTCTGTCATATCTAATGATGTTAGAAGAATTGAATTTAAGAAAAGAGTGCTTAGATGACAAGGAGTGCTTAAGTGGCTAACAATAACTAGGGTATTGTAGGTGGATGTATATCTTATATCACTATAGCTAGAACAATAGGTTTTTAAAAAGAAGATAATCAACATTTTACCTAATAAACAACATGATAATCAAATTTTAAAATCTGAAGCGTTCTTTATTTTAGGATTCTAAGTCATGATAATAACAAAGCATTAATTTGATAATCTAAATTCTGATGCTCTCTTTATTTTAGGATTCTAAGTCATTTCTCTAGAAATAAAGTGGACATAAGATTAAGAACCAAAGCTTTACAGATCAAAGAAATAATACTACCATATATGAGCTAATAGAGAGGAGGACAAGAATTACATAAGAAAATGTAAAGTTAAAGATACACACACTTCAAAATCACTGAAAACCGAACTAGAAAACTTACTTGGATGACTACAATGAGATACCTACGTCTCCAGGCTCCTCTCCTTGCAATCCGGCCACGCACATAAGATTGAATGATTATGGCTGACCTCGTTGCAGCTTTGTATTGCTGAAAGGCTCTCAAACATTTTAAACGTCGGAAATGATTTTGAATTTTTAGTGTTGCCTGCTTTTGATTTAAGAACCTTGTTCTTAGCAACCAACTGCGGAAATGACTCTGAATCTTATTTGCAGCAAAGCAATTCTTCTGGAGGGATGTACTTGCTATGAAGCTCCTCCAAGCAGACTGAATTTTAAGAGCTGCTTTTAGTTCCACATAACTATCACTGTTTTCATGACACATAATTGAAGCTTTATCAATTTCAGCATAGCTATGAAGATACTTCTGTTCGTCTGTGGCACCACTAAGCAGATCAGGAGTGGATGCAGAATGAAGTAGAATACTTTGAGCCTGACGTCTGTGACTGATCCATATTCTAGCTGCTCGCTGAATGAGCAATACTGAACGTTTTAACCGGACAAAATTATGCCTCTCAACAATGAATTTTTCATACCTCCCAAATTGCTCAGATTGGTTCAATTTCTCTGTATGATCAACTAAACAAATTAAGCAAGTGAGAAATTGAATAAATTCACACAACATAACAAAAATGCCTGAAAAATAAGTAGTGACCTTTTCTAGTACTAGAAGAGTTGAGCACTGAATTATGCTTAACTGCCAACCAAGCACGAATGACATTTTGCAAAAAGAAAACTGCATTCCTCATCTTCAGAAAATTTCGACGTTCAATCCATCCCCTGAAATGAAACTTTATAACTTTTGCAGCATTTCCTGGAAGCATCAACACATAAATGGCTAAGGAAGCACAGGAGAAGGTCAATCACAGAACAATGAAAATTTTTGCTTGCTACAACTTAGGAGAACTATCATGTCTTCTTATTAATTTACTTATTTTGGTTAAACCGTTATCACAATGGTTATCATCATAATAATGCTAAGGCAGCTTCAAAACGGCTAACCTCTTTCCATGTTAATGTTGCTTTTGTTAGTTGAGAAGTTCTGCAAAGTAGAACTAAGATGTTGAGAGGCACTTTTGTTGTTTTGTACAGCCATTTCTTGCCACCATGCCTGGAGGGCCTTGAACTTCCTAACTGCATCTGCAATGAATTATGCCAAGTGGAACAAGAATTCAATCAAGTTTCAACTCAGTGCTACCTAATGAACTGACAAGAGATTTTAAAGAAACCTCTCCTTGTCTACTTGAAGAAGTTTCAAGGATATAGTTGATACAGGGCTGCATCTAAAAGCAATTACTTAAGATGTGTAATTATTTTATCCTTTACAAGGTGAGATCACTTGCTAATGGCAGAGACTTTGACTTTGCTTGTACCTATTACCCTAATAGTGCTAGTATGTTTCTAATGAATCAAGAAGGCCAACTGAGGGAACACAACAGCAAACTTACTACGCATGCAGCCTGCATTTTAACAGACTGCAGATATTGATATATCCCGATGCTCAACTGGCTAACATCATTACATTTTTTTTTATTTTCAGAAAAAAAGTATTACACCTTCAGTGTCGTGCCCTTTTTCTTCTTGATCTGGCAATGCTTCAGAGTTCACAATCCTGCGATCAGCATTTGAATGTCTCCTCTCTGGATTTTGACAGTTACAACCCAACAGTTTATGCAAGTTCAGTTGATCCTAGAAAGTAAATTGATATTGTCAATAAGCTAATTTCTCAGGGCATGTTTTAGTGATTATCCAGCACATAATCCTATCATTTACCATATTCTTCTTGACAATCAGCTGGGAAGAGAGGAAAACCAACAAAATTACCACGCTCCGATCACTGCATGCACCATTATGTTCAAGTATGTCACTCATTTGTAGAACCTGTAAACAGAAGATTTACAACCATTATGGGACATATGATGTTATGTTATTGTGATATACACATATTGCACGTGCATGTGGGTTAAAAACATTAAATGTATCCAGCTTGCAGCTTATTAGCATGCTCAACTTGCTACAGAAAGCACAAGCTATTAGGTCACCTTAAAACATGAATGGAAACCAGAAGTGCTTTGTGATTTAGGAAGGAAAAAACAATAAAGGAAAGAGAAAGATGCTTTCTAAGCATTAAAAGTAGAGATCAATCCAAATTTTGAGTAGCCTGAAATCGGACAAATTTAACCTAAGGCATCTTTAAGTGTGCTTTGCGCACATAGCATCAAGTTAGAATTTTTTTCCCAATGACTCAAACACAAAAAAAAAAAAAAAAAAAAAAACGATGTTAAAACCTACCTCTGGAAAGTTCCCTAATAATGTTGTCAGTTTTTGAGACAATATAAAGTTGTGGTATGCATCTGTATAATCAGCGGTTGACACAACTGATTCTTCACCTTTTGCTTCAAGAAGGTTCTGTATCCGATGATCAAATTATGAGAAGCAGATGTGAGCAGAAAACTTGTGGAGGTACCAACTCAGTTGACTATAAAAGACAGCACCTTAGAAGTACAAGAACCACAAGGTTCCTTCCGGAAATAAAAATCAAGCAAGCACCATATGGCTTTTCCATCAGTCAGTGAAGAAAAATTGTCTATCCAAAAGTCATACTTTTCGCAAATCACCTGGAAATCAGTCAATTTTATAGAGTGAAGAATTGTGCCAAGAAGAAGCTACAAATGGTTCCTAAAAGCCCAAAAGTGATTGCATTTATATAATATAACCGAAAAATGGAAACAAAAACAAACAGATAAAAAGCATAATGGTCATAAGCAGAAACATAAACAAAGGAATGAAAACGGGAGGACCTAACATGAGTAGTTATTCTCATTTCTTGAAATTTGGCTGCAACCACAACCCTAATGGTATATATGCAAAAACTTAACACTGTAAAAACAGATATATCCTGTTTTAAAATGTTTGGACTCTGCCGAATGCGAAACAAAAATGTGAAAAATAGAAAAATGGGAGGGGGAAGAAGTTATATAAACAAAAATGTCATTTCAAACGGAGAGAGAGAAGAAATGAAAACAAACAAACATGGCACTCCACACAAGCAGACATCCCATTCTTATTTAGCCACTGTTTTTCTGTTAATCCAACCACTCAAAATATTAATGAAAGTGAAGAGGAAGAAATCCTTGTGCATTTTTTGCTATGAGCAGTAATACCTGGATCCAATTCAAAAGTAAATCTAGAAGAGCAGAATCAATAATGTTCAAGTTGTCCTGTGGAAGGCAAAAACATAAGAACTAACATTAGAATTCTGCCAGTCCACTTAAAATTAATCCAAACTTACCAAAAGGCTCATCACCACTTTCATTGTTTAATGATCATTAGGAAAGTATCAAGTTTGAGACATACCATATTGGTTCCACGAATTTTGCAAATTTCCTCTATTAAATGTTTTTTGTTTACCAGAAGCGGTAACTGCAGGTTTAAAACAATGTAAATTATAAAACTAATGAAATTGACTTCAACAAGCAGTAAATAATTTCCAATGCAGTGATTCTCAAATTTTTAGATAAAAACAAGAATAGGGTCACCTGCAGTTGCACAAACATGTTCCACAGCAAGGAAAGAATAAGTTCTTTATCTCCATTAGCAACATCATCTTCCATAATTTCTGTTCCATCCTCATCATATAACTTTACACCAGCCTGTCTTAGATACTGCAGTGCAATGCCGCAATTCACCAAATTCTTTCTGTGAGTATGTGATGGTACAACTATTTTCTGTCAAACAAGTAAAACTATATGTCATAAGAACATCAAGCCTCGTGCTAATAAGTAATTGGCCTTCTAAATATTGTTTTCTTATTATATATATAAAAAAAGAGCCAACCCCAAGGATTGAGGAATCCTGTAACAAGAGTTGAACAATTCTGCCAAGCCGCACCCCATCTTGAAGGTCAACAAATAAATTAGTCACTCTGAAATCATACTCAAGGAGTAGACACTGCACCAGGAAAAACATTTTACTGTTTCAGTAAATAAATTAATAAAATCATACTTATAAATTTATTATAAGGTTTCTGGTGGCCATGAATGCATAAAGGCAACAACATTCAGGTGCAAAATTAAAAAAATTCTATGGTGAGCGTCTGTGCAGTTGAAGCAGTCACACACCACCACAAACACACATGAAAATAAGAATAATTATTGAATTAAAAGACCTACCTGCTGGTAAGAAACTTTGTATCCCACAATCGTTAGGTGTGCAAAAAGATTTCCTTCTCCATGCATTACCTCTGATGATAGGAAATCTAATTATACATACAAGTGGAAAAAGTCAGCCTAAAGGAATAGGCATAAATCTGAAAACAACCAACATAATGTTGAACTAAAAGTACAAAAAAGTTACCAACAATCACTTGGCGGCTTGACTTGATACTAGATTGCACAGAAAACAAAAGAGGAGACCCCCCATCAACTCCATCAATACCATATTTAAGAGGAAGTAAACTCTGAGATTTAGCTCTATCGAGTATAAGAACCAGCAGCAACACTCTTTTCAAAATAACACTCCCCAAAGTCTCATAGTAACCTGGTCTGTATAAACCCTCAACCTTCTTGTTATAAGCAAAAGCTTTTGCCAGCCCAGCATGTGTAAAAAACTGCTTCTCAATTATCATTTTCAAAAATTCCATTTCTTGATAAGTATTATTATCTTCATTTGACAGCAAGGAATCACCACCAAATAGAATGTACAGTCCAATTCGAAGCCAAACCGGGTTATAAGACAAAAGAATGTTAGTTGCCTTCTCATTCATTCCAAAATCAGTTACAATGGGACAATGTGACTTCATTTGTAGTCTCCCACCATCGATATTCTGATAAATCGAAGACAAAACAAAACGAAACAAAAATTATTCTTAACGCTTGCAACAAAATACTTACAAGTCTTAACAATAAATTCTGCCTGATTTCAAAAGCAAACTAGGTAAATTCTTGAGTAAACACTCGCTTTTGCTTATGCTTAATAACTAGCAATTTCATTCCACAACAGTTGAAACTCGATCTCAAACTTACCCTCAATTGAGGAAATTTTATGCTAGTGATCAACATATGGTACGGAAAGATTAAATTATGAAATAAATTTAATTTGATAGATTTAAAATCCAAACCTTGGTGACATGACTCATAATATCGAAAATCTCCTTGCAACATCCCAAACTCATGTAAATTCTCATTCTTTGGTTCAAATCCTCTAAACTGCAAACGTTGTTCAATGACTTCCTCAAACTTGAGTACTTTGATTCAGAAACTGCAGCTTCACTTTCCACGCCATCAATGTCTCCTCTCCACCGCGCATCCCTCTGCCTCTTCGGGTCCCTCCACGTCATCACCTCCCCTCCCTCCCTCTTCCCCTTCCCCACCACCACAGCCCCTACATTACCAGAATCAAATTTATCACAGCCGCATGATTTAGGATTTTCAAGGAGGAAATTGAGCCATACGGTGAGGGATTTGGCGAGCGATTTGAGCGACTGTTCCTTTTTAAGTTGTGACTTGCAAGCCGACTTGGATTGTTCGGCCTCGAGAGATTTGAGCCGTCGGGCCGCGGCAGTCTTGCTCTTGGTTGACTTTGACCGGGCCGAGGGCAGACCGCGGCGATAAAGGGATGACGAGATTTTATGGGTATTTTTGGAAGCTGAAAAGTATTTTTCGGGACAGGGAGATTGGAAATTTGGAGGCTGTGAGGGGCGCTTCGGGGTTTTGAAATTTGAAATGTCTTTGAGAAGCACAGAGGAGGACGGCGGTCGTGGATAGAGTGACGGTGACGGTGACGGTGACGGAAACGGCTGATCATCACCGTCCATTGACTGCGAATCGACGAGATTTGTTAATTGTGAGAGATTTGAGAGTGAAAGTGCCGTTGCATTGCCTTCTTTCAAAATTGTCCGAGGAGTCGAAATTAGAGGGAAGACTGGTGTTTTTTGAATTTGAATTACTGGCAGTAGGGCACGTGCTAGGCCGCTGGCTCCTTCGCGAGACTTCACACGTGTGCAGTCAATAACGGGAAAATCCCCGAAGCGTAGCAATTTTATTAGTCATAATGGTTTATTTAATAGACAAGATTTAAAAAAAATGTCATGTCGTCCGATAATCTAAGCATGAGACGACTTATCGTCGAGAAAAGGAGTTTTTCTTCTTTTATTTATTTATTTTTTTGTAAAACTCACCGCCAATATCACAAGTACCCCGAAAGAGTTTGATTGTCATCATGTCTCAATACTTTAATGTTAACTTGAAGTTAAGCATAGCCAGTGGCAGTTTGTAGGCAGAGAAGAGTCCAAACCATTTTCGTAAATGATTCAATTGCGGTTAGATAATAGCAAAAGATTAATGTTATCAACAAGAGAGGCCTCAAGAATGCATCTGACATATATAGCGCATGCACAATGTATTAATTTCTTGGAGCTTAGTAAATGTGCATAAGCAATAATGACAACAAAAAACAGCGAAAATGTTTCCTTATTAATCTCTCTTAATTTCATGTCGTTTGCCATTTCTTTGAACTAGCCATGAATCCTGCAATCTATTTTACCTTGATTCTATTCATTTTCCATCTTTCCTACATTATCTTCACCAAGAAAGCTTCAAAAAGGCTTCCACCAGCTTCTTTGGGGTTACCCATTATAGGCCAAAGCCTTAGCTTTTACATGCCATGCACACAAATACTAAAGAACAATGGCTTAAAAAGAGAGCAGGAAAATATGATCCTGTTTCTAAACTCAGCCCTTTTGCGATGCGAACAGTTTTCCTCCGTGGACAGGCTGCGAACGTTTATTTTCTATTTTTGTTTATGATCGAACTTGTGAATTTTTTTTTTTTTTTCTAACAAACAAATAGGTAATGCCTTCGATGAAGAGGCCCACATTCGACATAATGAGCTCACTAATATTTGGAATGGAACAAGGAGCAACTAGATATGAGCTTGCAGAGCTATTCCAAAAAATGATAGATGAGTATTATCAATACCAATCAATTTCCCATTCACACGCTTTAGCCGTGGCATCCAAGCAAGCACAAGAGTTAGAACTATTATCATGGATATCATGCATGAAAAGAGGGCAGCATTAAAGCAACACAACTTAATATCATTATCTGATGAGGAAATTATAGATAATGTCATCAGTGTCATAATTGCAGGACATGACCCATCCTCCGTTCTCATTACTTTTTTAACCCGACTTTTAGCTAGCGATAAGTCTGTTTATGCCGCTGTGTTACGAGGTACATATATTTCCAATATGCAAATAAATCTAAGTTTCAAAGGCTGACCGGTAAACATAATAACTGGGTAATTACTTGGAATACTACAGAACAAGAGGGGATTGTGAAGAATAAAGCTGCTTCTCACCTGGGATGACTTGGCCAAAATGAAGTACACATGGAGAGTAGCTTTGAAAACTCTATCCTCCTCTGCTTGTTTCCTTCAGAAAAGTCCTTAAATATTTCGAACATGAAGGAGACACCATTCGCAAAGGCTGGAATGTATGAAATTTTTTTCAATTTTTTGGCTTATATATTCTTTTCCATTGTCTGTCTCAAGTACTTATATGTAAAGTGAGGACTAGAGTTCATGACTGATCTTATTTCTTTTCTTCTTTTAGGTCATTTGGGCTACATTTATGACACACATGGATGAAAGCTATTTTCCAAATCCATCAAATTTTGATCCAGAGACGCAGGCATCAACCCCACCTTGTCGCTTTGTGGCTTTTGGAGGAGGATCAAGGATTTGTCCTGGAAATGAGTTTGCAAGAATTGGAACTCTAGTTACTATTCACCATCTGGTGACCCATTTTACATGGAAAATGTGTTGCATGGACACTTCTTTTTCCAGAAATTCTTTTCCAGTTTTCAAGCGGGGTCTGCAAATACAAACTAAGCCAAAGAACCGTGCGTGTCAAATAATTTCAAGTAGGCTCTATAGACTGATCACTGATCTTACTACTATCCTGTCCTGAAATAAAAGAGAAATATCATATGACTTTGCTTATATTTATATCAAATTTGAGAAATTCGAATGGTTTAAAGATTCATTAAAAACCTTCTATGGGAAGATTCTTGACAAGTTTCAAGAGATGCTTATTGCAATATCAAGATTCAAGTGAGTACTCTGATGAATTGCAAAATCAGTGAAATCATCCAAATATCAGATTTTGACCAAAACATACGGGAGAATGATTCTGCAGCAAAATTAGAGAACTGGCATAGTTGTGCTGCAGTAAATAATAATAGAACTAGATTCTTTTTTCCACCTACCGAAGAATGGAGTTTTAATAGAATGTATTAAAAGGCATAAGAGGAAAACAAAAATCCGTAATAACAGAAGTGGCCTTTCCATGACATCATGGCTGATAAAAGCTGAAATAGATCTAGATTATAAAATAGCACTTTTTTATTCTTAGTTTGATTAATCCTTTAAGAATTCGTTTGATATATAGTACGTCCACCAATCATTGAATTAGCAAGCCTTTTGCCGTAATCAGAGTTGCTCACTAAAAACATTGCTTGTCAATGTCAGAAAATGACCTGCTTTTGTACTTCAGGATATGTCCAAATACAATGTGTTTGTGATTATACCCCAACGGAAAACACAAGAATGCCTCTAGCTTAAATGTTCTGCCTGTGTCTCTGAGAGTCTGCGTAATATGAAAAAATATAGTCACTGAAAGTCTGAAATAGATTGCAATCTTTCACCAAAAGCTTTCCTGTAACAAAATTCTTGTTGACTTGAGCCATGAATCCTACAATCTATTTCACCTTACTGCTTTTTCTTCTCCCTCTTTACTTGATCCTAAGAAGGAAAACTTCGAAACAGCTTCCACCTGGTTCTTTTGGGTTACCTGTTATAGGCCACAGCCTCAGCTTTCTGGGTGCCATGCACACTGACACAGTAGAACAATGGTTTCAAAGGAGAATAAAAAAATATGGGCCCATTTATAAACTCAGGCTTTTCGGGACACCCGGAGTATTTATCCATGGACAGGCTGCTAACAAGTTTATCTACACTTGCGACAATGATACTGTTGTTCCCCATCAACCACCGTCATTCAAAATGATTTGTGGTGAGAGGAATATACTGGAGTTAAATGGAGATGAACACAAGCGTATCAGGGGAGCGCTTATGTCATTTCTGAAACCTGAAGTTTTGAAGCAATATGTTGGAAAAATGGATGAAGAAATAAGAAAGCACCTTGAAATTCATTGGCATGGCAAGCAAAAGATCAAAGTACATCAAAAGTTTTTTAATTTTCACACATAAAATATATGTTGTTGTGCTTTTCCTCTAACGACATATATGCTTTTTCTTTCATAAAAACACAGGTGATGCCATCGATGAAGACCCTCACCTTCAACATAATGAGCTCTCTTCTATTTGGAATAGAACAAGGAGCAAGCAGAGATGCACTGATAGAGCTTATACAACAGATCAGTAATGGCTCAGTATCTTTACCAATAAATATTCCCTTCACATCTTTTCATCGAGGCCTGCAAGCAAGAGAAAAATTTAGAAAAATGATTTTGGATCTTATACAGAAAAGAAGGACGGCATTAAAGAATGGGACTGCTGTTCCTCAACAAGATCTAATAACTCGCTTGCTTAATATTCAAAACGATGACAATTCAGTTATATTATCTGATGAGGAAATAGTAAACAATGTCATAGTTTTGATGATTGCTGGACATGACACATCTTCAATTCTCATTACCTTCTTGGTCAGACTTTTAGCTACTGATCCCACTGTTTATGCCACCATCATTAAAGGTATGCCTATAATTCGATTTAAAATTATAATAATTTCCTAAAAAACTAATCGAGTTATTTCATCGGGCATAGAACAAGAAGAGATAGCCAAGAACAAAGCCTCAGGGGAGCTATTGACATGGACTGATCTAGCCAAAATGAAGTACACTTGGAGAGTAGCATTGGAGACCTTAAGGATTTACCCTCCTGTGTATGGTGCTTTCAAAAAAGTCCTCAAAGATTTCGAGTATGAAGGGTACACTATTCCAAAAGGATGGCAAGTACGGAAAAATGCTTTCTTTGAACAGTTTCTTCTTTCCCCCAGGCCTCTGTAACTAGATATTACAAATTGATTACTAATATTCCTTTTTCTTTTATCCTGAAAATTTAGATAGTTTTGGCCTCATGCATGACACACATGGACGAGCAAATTTTTCCTGATCCATCAAAGTTTGATCCAACACGGTTCGAGAAACAGGCATCAATCCCACCCTACAGCTTTGTGGCATTTGGTGGAGGACCAAGGATTTGTCCTGGATATGAGTTTGCAAGAATTGAAACATTAACTACGATGCATTACTTGGTTACAAGGTTTACGTGGAAACTTTCTTGTTTAGACTACTTCACAAGAAATCCGGTGCCAAATTTCAAGCAGGGACTGCCAATTGAAATTCAGCCAAAATAGCTCTTTCAATCATAAGTACCACAAACGAAATTTGTCAGTTTAAATCAACTTCTTGCAGGTTGTATTAATCTCAATGGAAAGTCAACCAGGTCCTGTAATGTTGGAATTGCTGCTTTATTGATAAATTGTTCGACTTTCTATTAAGCTAATTTATCATAACTTTTCCAACGGAAGCAAGCAAAACTGTTTTCATCATTTCGGGAAATGAGAACAGTTTTTGACAATTTCATGCATAGCTATGCTGCAAATCAATAGCGGTGTTAACACTTGATTTCTTATTTCCCCTGACAATATGAAGCTTCATTGGAATACTTAAAGCACAGCCTTAAGGGTGACTCTTTTGTAACCTTCGGTTTTTAGTAGGCTTTGGAGTAACCTAATCGGGAGGAGTAGTTAATACAGAATCTTCAGTGAATGAGAGATACTATTTAAAGGTTCATAGGATTTAAGTGACGATTGTGTCAATAAAATACATGCGTGCATAATCTAGAAGTATGTAATCTGAAAGTAGTAATTTTTTAATGAAGAATGAAGAAGAAGAAGATGTGGAAGCCATATTTTAAAGTTTGAATTCCAAATTCAAACTTTGAATTTGAAAAAAAATATATATTATTATTATTATTTTAATATAATGAGCAGAGGAAATGAAGACTATAAATAGAGGATTTATTTTCCTCTCCAAGCACTCAATCTTTAACATTTCTTTAAGAAATAAAGGGTATGTGTGAAAGTTTAAAGAGTTTAATATTCTTGTGGAATTAGTAAGTGAGAAAATTGGATGTATTGGTATTCTAAAAAGTGAGCCAAAATATTACAATCCTTGTAATCCTCATATCACTAGTAAAATATTTTTCTTTTGTTTTCGCTTGTAGACGTGGATTAAAAGTCAAACCACGTAATTTTTTTGTATCATAGTTTGTGTTTGTTCTTTATTTTCTTCTAATTTCATTTTAGTTGTGGCCCTATTTTACCTATAAAATTTCTAACAGTTGTATAAGAGCCTTAGTTGTATTTTTTGGAATCGGCGTTACTGTTCACATATACAGTTATTGTTCATATATACAGTACTGTTCACATGAAATAATGAGACCTGATCCTAACAAAGGTAGTTTATGGTGAAAGTAAATGGCGGTAAAATATGAGATTGAGAAGTTTAACAGGAGCAATTTTTCATTGTGGAAAATGAAGATTAAAGCTATTATAAGGAAAAACAATTGTTTGGTAGCAATTAGAGAAAGACCCATGAAGATAACTGATGACGCCAAGAGGAACGAGATTGATGACAATGCAATTGCTGATCTTCATTTAGCACTTGCAGATGAGGTTTTATCCAGTGTAGATGAGAAAAAGATAGCGAATGAAATATAGGATACTCTCTCAAAATTATACGAGACCAAGTCACTGCACAATAAGATCTTCTTAAAAAGAAGACCCTATACTCTTTGAATAGTAGAATCTACGACAGTGACCGACCATATCAACAGCTTGAAGACTCTATTTTCATAACTCACAACATTGGGTTACAAAATAGAGGAAAATGAATGTGTGAAGCTTTTACTTTAAAATCTACTAGATTCGTATGATCAACTCATTATCAATTTGATGAACAACAACCCCGCAGATAGTCTAGTCTTTGATGATATTGCAGCCTCTGTATTAAATGAAAAAAACAGACGCAAGAATAAGGAAGATAGACATGCAAGTTCATGGTCCCAGTGGGAGTTATAATCATAGTAGATCAAAATCGAAAAGTAAGAAAAATGTCAAATGCTATAATTATGGTAAGAAAGGGCATGTCAAGAAAGATTGTTGGAGCAATCAGAAGAGTAGAGATAGTAAAGTACTTGAGTCATCAAATGCTCAGGGTTGTGTGGTAAGTACCTCTGATAATGGCCAGATTCTCTACAGTGAGGCAACAGCTGTTGCAAAAAATAGAAATCAGTTAGCTAATATCTGACTTATAAATTCAGGAGCAACGTAGCACATGACTTGTCGGAGATAGTGGTTTCACATATATGAATCTATTATAGGAGAATTTGTGTACATGGGTGATGATCATGCCTTAGAGATTGTTGGTATTAGTACTGTTAAAATAAAAATATCTAATGAAACAATACGCACAATCAAGAGGTACAACATGTAAAAGGCCTGAAGAAAAATCTATTGTCTTTAGGACAAATAGATTATCTTGGGTGCAAAACCCAAGTTGAGAATGGGATCATGAAAATAATTAAAGGCGCGCTTGTATTAATGAAGACAAAAAAGATCAATGCTAATCTATTCATACTTCAAGGAGAAACACTACAGGAAGCTGATGCATGTGTCGCGTCAAATGGAGAAGAGACGACGATGATGTGGCATCTCAAATTAGCCCACGTGTAGAACAAAGTATGAAGATTATTTCTGAGAAAAAAACTGCTTCTAGGACTCAAATTAGTAAACTTACCATTTTATAAGTATTATGTTACAAGTAAGCAGTATAGATTAAAATTTAACAGATCTAATGCCAGAAGTAAAAATATCATAGACCTAGTTCATTCTGATATTTGGGAATCACCAAATTTATTTCTAGAGGTGCAAAATACTTTGTGACTTTCATTGATGATTACTCCAGAAGATGTTGGGTATATCCAATTAAAAAGAAGTTAAATATGTTTTCAGTATTTAAGAAATTTAAAGCGCAGGTTGAACTTGAATCCGGGAAGAGGATCAAGTGTTTAAGGACAGATAATGGTGGAGAGTATATGGATAGTGAGTTTCTTGCATTTTGAAAATAAAAAGATATTCAGAGGCAATTTACGGTGACATACACTCTTCAACATAATAGAGTAGCGGAGCAGATAAACAGAACTCTTATAGAGAGGATAAGAGATATGTTGAGGATTGTTGGTCTACCTAACTCATTTTGGGTAGAAGCAGCCAAAACAGCCTGTTATATCGTTTATCGATCTCCATCAACAACTATTAAGTTGAAGATACTGATGTAGACTAAAAAGCTAGCTGATTACTCTCATCTACATGCATTTGGATATCATGTGTACGTGATGTACAATGCTTAAGAAAGAACAAAATTGGATCTAAAATTTAGAATGTGTGTCTTCTTGGGGTATGCTGATATAGTAAAGGGGTATCGTTTGTGGGATCCTACTGCCCATAAAATTTTCATCAGTAGAGATGTTATCTTTGTGGAAGATCAATTGCAAAAGAGATATATTGATGATAGAACTGTGAAAGAAAAGTCAAAGACTGTGCTGATGTATATAGAAAATAATTAAGAAGCTGAAGCAGCACCAGAGCACGAGAAACAAAAGCTAGTTGAGTTTAAGGCTCCAGAAGTTCGTCGGTCAACTCGAGAGAGACGACCACCAACTTGGCACTCAGAGTATGTTACAGAGATCAATATTGCATATTATCTTCAAATAGTGGATGGAGAGCCATCATTTCCATGAAGTTTTAAATAGCTCAGATATTACTTTATGGATGGCAGCAATGCAAGAAGAAATTGAAGCTCTATACAAGAACAAGACATGAGAACTTGTGCCACTACCACATGAAAGAAAAGACATTAGAAGCAAATGGGTCTACAAGATCAAACGTGATAGCAATAATCAAGTGAAGCAGTATCGTGCAAGATTGATGGTAAAAGGATATGCTCAAAAAGAAAGTATTCATTTGAATGAGATATTTTCTCTAGTAATTCGACTCACAGTAGTTAAATTAGTCTTGATAAGGTGTGCTACATTTGACCTACATCTAGAACAGTTAGATGTGAAAACTGTATTTCTTTATGGAGAACTTGAAGAATAAATTTATATGCTCCAACTAGAAAGTTTTGCAGAAATATGCAAGGAGAACTTAGCTTACAGGTTAAATAAATCTCTATACGGTCTTAAATAGGCGCCAATGTATTGGTATAAGATATTTGATTTCTTCATCATGAGCCTTGGACACATCAGACATAACTCAGACCATTGTGCATACTACAAGAGCTTTGAAGATAATGATTTCATCATTTTGCTATTATATATGAATGATATGTTGGTAGCAGGCCCAACAAAAATCGAGTCCAGGAATTGAAGACAAAATTAACTAGGGAGTTTGAAATGAAGGACTTAGGACCAGCAAATAAGATTCTAGAAATGCAAATTCATCAAGACAGAAATAATAGGAAGATATGGCTTTCTTAGAAGAATCACCTAAAGAAAATCTTACGGTGCTTCAATATGCAAGATTATAAGTCAATTTCTACCTTATTTCCTATTAATTTCAAGTTATTCTCAAGTATATGTCATGGCAATGAAGCAGAGATGATGAAGATGTCTTGAGTACTATATGCATCAGTAGTGGGAAGTTTAATAATCGCTATGATTTGTACAAGACCAGACATTGTAAAAGCAGTGAGAGCAGTTAGTTGTTATATGGCGAATCTTGGTGGAGAGCATTGGAAAACAGTAAAGAGGATTTTGAGATATATCAGAGGGACCTCAGATATTACATTATGTTATCGAAGATTAGAATTTACTGTCACTGGCTGTAGATTCAGATTATGCAAGAGATCTTGATAAAAGGAAATCCACTACAAGCTATGTGTTTATACTTGCAGGAGCAGTTGTAAGCTGGGTTTCGAAACTACAAACCATTGTGGCTTTATTTACAATAGAAGCAGAATACATGACAGCTATACAAGCTTGCAAGGAAGCTATTTGGATACAAAGGTTACTGGAGGAGCTCGAGCACAA
The DNA here is from genome assembly GCA_025617385.1 of Murraya koenigii. Classification (NCBI taxonomy): domain Eukaryota; kingdom Viridiplantae; phylum Streptophyta; class Magnoliopsida; order Sapindales; family Rutaceae; genus Murraya; species Murraya koenigii. Next base: position 31,445,064 of record CM046815.1, read on the forward strand.
ACAAGAGAAAATTCTTGTGTTTTGTGACAATTAGAGTGCTATGCACATTGCAAAGAATCTAGCATTTCATCCCAGGACAAAACATATATGAGTTCAATATCATTTCATTCGAGAAGTAGTGGAAGATGGAAGTGTAGTTTTGCAGAAAATCCATATCAAGGAGAACCTAATATATGTTATGACCAAACCAATCATTACTGACAAGTTTATATGAAGTAGATCATCTTGTGGCCTTGTAGAGACGTTAGCAACATACCAATGACAAAATAAAAAGAATGATGTGGAGATTGATTGGTTCTCAATCAAATCTCCAAGTGGGAGAATGTCAAAAAAATACATGCATGTATAATCTAAAAGTAACAATTTTTCAATAAAAAATGAATAAGAAGAAAATCTAGAAGCCATATTTTAAAGTTTGAATTCTAAATTCAAATTTTAAATTTAAAAAAAATAATAAAATAAAAAATATATTATTATTATTTTAATATAATGAGGAGAGAAAATGAAGCCTATAAACAGAGGCTTTATTTCCCCCTCCAAGCACTCAATCTTCAATATTTCTTTGAGAAAGAAATGGTATGTGTAAGAGTCTAAAGAGTTTAATACTTTTGTAGAATTAGTGAGTGAGAAGATTGGGTGTATTAAGATTCTGGGAAGTGAACCAAAATATTACAATACTTGTAAGTCTCATATCACTAGTAAAATATTTTCCTTCTACCTTCGCTCATGGATGTAGGCTAAAAAGCGAACTACATAATTTCTAGTGTCCTATTTTGTGTCTTTTTTTTTTCTAATTTTATTTTAGTTGTAACTCTACTTCATTCATAAATTTCTTAACAGACTGAGTATGCTCTTTTCTAAACACTTGAATTTAACCAGCTAAGAATTTGCTTGATAGTATCCAGATTCTAGACCAATCACAAAATTAATTAGCCTTCTGCCGTATTTAAGTAATTCGACTTCAGTCAAAGCAACACATTGGAAATGCCAGAATCAATAGAGGACAAACTAGGCTGATTTTCAGAAGATAATAATAATGATAATAACAAACTGGGCAGTTGTTCAGAGAGTTTTAAGCTCTTTCATTTTTTATTTTGATAAGATGTAGAACCTCATTAAATATCCAAACCTTTCCTACTTCTGATCCCAATGCATTATGAGGTGATTATGTTGCTATTATACATCCTTAATCCTCCAATATCTTAAATCTGCACAGTAGGCATGAATCCTGTAATATATTTCACCTTGATTCTCATATTTCTTCCTCTTTATTTTATCTTGACCAGAAAAACTTAAAAAAAGCTTCCACCAGGTTCTTTGGGTTGCTTGTTATAGGCCAAAGCCTCAGCTTTCTGCATGCCATGCACACCAATAATACAGAAAAATGGTTTCAAGATAGAATTAAAAAATATGGTCCCATTTCTAAACTTAGCCTACTTAGGACCTCAACTGTATTCATTCATGGGCAGGCCGCTAACAAGTTTGTCTATACTTGTGATGGCAACACACTTGCTAATCAAGCGCGTGAGGGGAGCACTTGCATCAGTTTTGAAGCCTGAATTTTTGAAATAGTATATTGGGAAAATGGATGAAGAAATTAAAGCATCTCCATATGCATTGGCATGGGAAGTAGATGGTTGCGGTATGTCAAAATTTTTATAAACAGAACATAATATATATATATATATATATATAAGATACATTAAATCGTTTATGGTTTGACTTTCTAAATGCTAATCTGCTCTCCCTTTTGAGCAATATAGGTAATGCTATTGATGAAGACCCTCACCTTCAACATACTGAGCTCTCGTATATTTGGAATTGGGCAAGGAGCAACAAGAAATACACCTATAGAGCTCTTTCAAGATATATTGGATGTGATAGTTTCAATACCAATAAATTGTCCCTTCACACGCTTCAACCGTGCCTTTAAGGCAAGAGCAAAAATTAGAACATTGATCACATAATCTTGTACCTGAAAAGAGAGCAGTATTAAAGCAAAATTCTGCTTTTTCCTCAACAAGATTTCATCACTTATTCGCTTAGTATCCAAAGCAAGGGCAACCCAACAGTAATAACTGATGAGAAAATTGTAGATAATACCGTAATTATAATGATTGCAGGGCATGACACATCCACTGTACTCCTTACCTTCTTGATCAGGATTTGGCTACTGATCCATCTGTTTTTGCCAACATTGTCCAAGGTCTGAAATGAATTCATTTTTTTTTCTCCTTAAGACTTGATCCACACAAGTGATATTTCAACTATCTCCACCTATTTTGCCATTGTGATCTTACATGTAACGTATAAAATTCTCTGTAGAACAAGCGGAAATAACTAAGAGCAAGGGTTTAGGGGAGTTCATCTCGCATCGGACAATTTTACCAAAATGAAGTACACTTGGAGAGCAGTATTGGAGACTTTAAGGATGACCCCTCCTTTGTTAGGAACCTTCAGGAAAGCTGTCAGAGATTTTGAATATGAGGGATATATTATCCCCAAACGATGGCAAGTATGAGAGAATGCTTCCTATTTTTTGCCTCTTCTTCTTTACCGTATATGTTTTAAGTGCTTAGTGTTACGGATCATGCATCCCGTGACATTAGCCTGCAGTTTGTTCACCAAAATATGCCACTGATATTATTTTTCTGAAAATTTGGGTAATTTTGGCCTGCATCAGTAACACACATGGATGACCACCTCTTCCCAGATCCATCAAAGTTTGATCCTACACATTTTGAGAAACAAGCACCACGTTTAAGCTTTGTGGCATCCGGAGGAGGGCCACGGATCTGTCCAAGATATGAGTTTGCAAGAATTGAAACTCTAGCTACAATTCGTCACTTGGTGACCCGATTCACACGGAAACTGTGTCACAAGGATAATTCTTTCTCCAGAAATCCTTTTTCAGTTTTCAAGCAAGGAGAAATTGAACCAAAGGACTCCGTAAATCAATTTGCATAACCGCTATTCATATCAATGAAAATTGAATCTCTATTAGGAAATGTTTCTCAATAAAGTAAATTCTTAAACTTGTGCAGTCTCACTGGTTGGATAGCACTCATCCAGCTATGGGAAAGATGTCCATGAACTTATGTACTCAATCACATTATTATATTTAGCCCATGTGGAATTTAGAATGCTAACAAGCAAACATGATTAGGAATAAATTAATGAGTACCCTTCTAACAAGAGATCTCTTACTTTAAAATAATAAAGACAAGCTAAAAAATGAAAAAGCACAAATTCTAATTACACAACAAAATACATTAAATTGAAATATGTTAATTTTTTGTCTTTTACCTTAAACCTCACTTTACCAAAGCAAAGGATCCTTATTATATAAAATTACTTATTCATTAATTATATCAAAGTATAACGAGACGACAAAACAACGTTGCTAAAGATGCTAGGTTATCACTAATGAGGACAAAATTAAAAGATACCGCCGGCAAGTTTCTTTTCAATCAACTTCTTCTTTCCAGGTTTCCAGTAGATAGATTCATTCCTTGCAAATATTCTCAATCAGACATGAGTCCAGCAAACTTTTTCATATTGTTTTTTCTTGTCCTCCCTTTTTATTTTAAAATACTGACTAGGAAAAATAGTAAAAAGTTACCACCAGGTTCTTTCGGGTTACCTTTTATAGGCCAAAGCCTCAGCTTTCTACATGCCTTGCGCATCAACACAGTAGGACATTGGCTTCAGGAGAGAATAAGAAAGTATGGTGCAATTTCAAAAATGAATCTTCTAGGCACTCCAAGCAGGCAGCTAACATGTTTGTCTATACTTGTGATCAAAACATACTTGCCAGCCAACAACCCACTTCTATTAGAAAAATTTGTGGTGAGAGAAATATACTTGAGTTGAGGGGAGATGATCACAGGTGTGTGAGGGGAGCGCTTTTATCTTTTTGGAAGCATGAAGCGTTGAAGCAATATGTTGGAACGATAGATGAAGAGGTTAGGAAACATATGAAGATGCATTGGCACGGTAAAGATCAAGTTCATGTATGTCAAGTTAATTAATTTAATCACTTGCAAATCTCTTCTTTGTTATTTTATTCAGGCAATGCCCCTTATGAAGACACTCACCTTTAGCATTATGAGCTCAATTTTATTTGGGATAGAAGAAGGTGATCAGAGAAGAGATGCACTTGTAAAGCTCTTTCAACATATGACTGATGGGATCTTTACAATACCTGTAAATTTGTCTTTTACCCGCTTCAACCGTAGCCTCAAAGCAAGCAAAAAAGTTAGAGCTATGTTAATGAATCTCATACGCGAAAAAGAGGCAGCATTGGAGAAACATACTGCTTTTCCTAATCAAGATCTCATCAGTTGCTTGCTCAGTATCCGAAACGAATCAGTAGTATTAACTTATGAGGAAATTATAGACAATGCCACCATTGTTATGATTGCAGGACACAATACATCTGCCATCCTTCTTACCTTCTTTATCAGGCTTCTAGCAAATGATCCATCTGTTTATGCCACCATTGCTCTAGGTATGATAAAAAAAAAGAATCAAAAGATTATTTGTTAGCATACACATTAATTCTAATTAATTAGGGTTTTGTAGAATAACAGGAGATAGCAAACAGCAAGGCTTCAGGGACAGGGGAGCTTCTCACATGGGAAGACCTAGTCAAAATGAAGCAAACTTGGAGAGTGGCTATGGAGATTGTAAGGATGACACCTCCTGTATTTTGTTCTATCAGGAAAGTCCTTGAAGATTTTGAATACCAAGGGTACATTATTCCCAAAGGGTGGCAAGTATGTCCATGAGAGACTCACTATTGCATTAATTATGTGTGATTTGATGATACTTAGTATTGACATTGATTTTATATATGGCATCTACTTAGGTGATGTGGGCAGCATGCATGACACACATGGATGATCTTAAAGTTTGATCCAATTCGTTTTGAGAAACAAACAGCGGCACGGCCTTTTAGTTTTGTGGCATTTGGAGGAGGGCCTAGAACGTGTCTTAGGAATGAGTTTGCCAGAATTAAAACTCTTGTTATCGTTCATTACTTGGTCACCCAATTCACATGGAAGCTACGTTGCTTGGACAATTCTTTCTCTAGAGATCCACTGCCAATTTTCAAGGATGGACTAGAAATTTAAGTTAAACCAAAGAGCTGTGCTAGTACCATTCGCATCTCTTTCTATGAAAATTTTATTAGAATCCAAAGTTCTTAATTTCTGTAATAAAATGTGTTCGGGAAATAAATAGCACACCTGCTTGAGGTCGAGCCAGTCATGATAGAGGCGCTAACCGCCAATATAAAGGCACTCCTGCTCGAGATTAAGTCAGCCACAAATAAGAACTCATATTCTGCTCGGGCCTAGGCTAAGGAAGAGTAAGAACATCATTGTCGGCCAAGCGAGCTTTGATCATATTATAGCCGACACCAAGAGTAGGAATAAATCAGTCATCGACCAAACTTAAGTGTGGCAGCCCGAGCCCACGGTGGGAAAATGTTAAGCGACTCTCTCCGAGAATGGGGAATAACTCCTACACATAATCAATTCTTATCATGATAACTAATTAACTGTCTCAGGAATAACGGCGAAGAACAAAAGACCTAAATAAATACCTCAGGACAAAAGAGAAAAGAGGGTTGGATTTTTGAATAAAAGAAAGGTAAAAAAAGAGAGAGACCAAACGAAGAAAAAAAAAGGGAAGGAGTTAGCTTTTTTTTGTGTTTTTTCTTCTTTCGTTAAGAGATAATTTTATAAGAGTTAGCCTGATTACTGACTTGAGTGTTAGAGCGTCATCGTCGGAAAAACATCCGGCGATCTCTGACATTTTTTTTGTGAACACGGGTTAGAAGACATCACCACTTCAGTGATTAGAGAGATTCAAAAGTTAGCTGGATAACTTACTCGAGGTAGAAGTGACCAGAAATCTGCATCAACAAAATGCAACATTTGGACAAACTCTTTTTCCAATCAAATTATATGTCTCTTTTTTTTTTATAAGGAAAAATTATAAATTCAACATGCTTGTTTGACATGAAGTTAAATAGAAATTAATCATTATAATATGCAAATAAATAAATAAATAAATAGGAAATAATGCTCCATGAACACCAAAAATCCTCTCCTACAGTATTCATAATAACAGTTTATTAACAAGATTGAAGATTTAAATACAATTCTCTTCAATTATCTAATGAGTAATACTACACATCTCAAATAACTACCTCAAATGACGTGACATTCATTAATTGATTGGTAAAATAATTTAATTAATTTACTTTAATAAAATAATATAATTAATTCACTTTAATTTTATTAATTAATAAATAAATACTACATAATTTAAATTATTATTTAAAATATAAAATATATAACATTATCCTAATGTATTATTGGAATCTACCCACCAAGTAGTTGCTTGGCACTACTTCCTCTCCAAGGGGCCCTAAATGCGTTATGAGTAAGCCGATCGTTAAATGTAGACTTACTAAGAGCTTTGAGTTGGATTACGAACCTTTTTGTATTGTATGTAATGAATATACCTTTGACTTGGATAGAATAAGTGTACTGCTATGTTAAAAAAAAATTGCCTAAGTTATAATTAATTATAATTTTTTTTATATAATTTATGTGAGTCTTATTATTATGATACAGTTTATAAATGCCAAATAAATTATTTTAAGATATAATTCAACAATTCCCTAAAATAAAATATTAAAGATTTTATAATACAAGCATACATTTGCATGTTTGAGAATTGTAAGAAAAAAATTTTTAACCATTTTTTTAGTAAAGTAAATCCTTATTTTGAATATTATTGTCATTGAAGTAAAGAGATCCTGAATATATATATATATATATATATATATATATATATATATATATATATCACCGTCAGGAGGAGAAAAACCAAAACAGAATGGAACACATGAAATCGTAGCCAAAACGCACACAATTGGAACGTGATCACCACTTGCCCTCTTATTGGTCATGTCCTGTCATACGAGATAGAACAGAACAGAGAGAGACGAATACATAAAACATGTTTTGTGCTTCACCTTTAGCCCAAGACTAAAAGATTTGGAAGCTCTCTATCGATCTCCACAATCAAAAGCCCTTCTTCTTCACGGCTTAAGAGACAGATTAGATAAATCATATCGTCAAAAAAATAAAAAAGAAAATGGCTCAGGCTGTTGAAGATTGGTACAAACAGATGCCTATCATCACCCGCACGTATCTCACAGCCGCTATCGTCACCACCGTCGGCTGCTCTCTCGATGTATGTCATCCTCTTTCACTCATGCTTGTATTTGGTTTAGCAATTGAGGGTTTTATGTATAGATTATCATTTTCTTTTTGTGTAGGGTTTTCTAATTAGATGGTGTAATTTATTGTGATATTGCTTCTGGGCGATTGGGTCTTATTTTTCTTTCGATGATTTCATCCGGGTTTGTCTCAATTTTACAAATTTCTGGTGCTTTCAATTGATTTTCATTTTGCAATGTGGGTTCATTAAAATTTCTTCCTTTCCTTAGTTTTAAATCCCTTGAACAATGGATTTGATTGAAGGTTTAGGTAATTTGATTGAACTGGCTTGCTTGGATTGGGATTCCATTGCTCATGTTGTTTTGTTCTCTATTTGCCTAACTTAATTCTGATAAGTAGTGAGTGACATCTGAATTCTAGCGATTCAACTGCTATCATTTGTTATTCACATTAATTTCCCTTTTTTATGTTAAAATTTTTGCAGATAATATCTCCTCTTAATCTGTGCTTGCATCCACCGTTAGTGGTTAAGCATTATCAGTTTTGGCGCCTTATCACCAATTTTCTCTTCTTCCGGAAAATGGGTAAGTATCAAAATTAGAATCCGATAGTATCTAATTATGTTGTGATGGTAAAAGTGGGCATTGATAGTTTCAAATTTATAAGTACAAAGCATTTATTTTTTGGCCTTTCACGTTGCTGCATTTATGTCACTTTTGTCATTGCAAATTTACAAGCAATATATAAATGCATTGCATACTGTTGAACATGCTACAAGGAACATGCATATTAGATTGTTTTTACATTGATGGAGCAACCAATTATGTAACTACTAATATGGCTATGTCTTTTGTGATGACAGATTTAGATTTTTTGTTCCATATGTTTTTTCTCGCACGATACTGCAAGCTTCTTGAAGAGAATTCCTTCAGGGGAAGGACTGCAGATTTCTTGTACATGCTTTTATTTGGAGCCACTTTTCTAACTGGCACTGTTCTTGTTGGGGGGATGATACCTTACTTGTCAGAATCATTTGCGAAAATGATTTTCCTTAGCAATTCACTGACACTCATGATGGTTAGTTTTCATTGATTCAAATTGCTAAAATTGTTTTATTGGTGATATAGTTGGAGATTGCTTTCCTGGAAGCCTCAATGCTTTCCTGCTCACTGCAGGTTTATGTATGGAGCAAACAAAATCCTTTCATTCACATGAGCTTTTTGGGCCTTTTTACATTTACAGCAGCTTACCTACCGTGGGTGAGTAAGCTTCATTTGTTCTTCATGGTGTTCTATTAGTATCTGGTTTTCATTCTATTCTTTAATTAATCTTCATTTAGTTAATAATAACTCAATATGGAATCTTTCCCACTGAGAAGCAGCAATGTTTTGGTACCTTTCATCGTAGCTTATATCATCCTTCAATCCCTTTTCCTTTCAACCGCAGAGTGTTATAATTACTGTCTTGTCACCTTGCAGGTGCTTTTGGGATTCTCAGTCTTTGTTGGCGCTAGCGCTTGGGTGGATTTGCTGGTATGTTTTTAATTTCACATTGGTGACAAAAACATTGACATGATATTTTATTTGATCTGAAACACTTTTTCGCTGTCTAACAGTATTTCTCACTCATCAGCCACATCTATCTCTGTACTTTATGCTTTATTTTACCCTTTATTTCAGGGAATGATAGCCGGTCATGCCTATTATTTTCTCGAAGACGTTTATCCTCGGATGACAGGTCGCCGGCCCTTAAAAACGCCATTCTTTATCAAAGCACTGTTTGCGGATGAGGCTGTAGTGGTAGCACGGCCTGCAAATGTGAGATTTGCTCCACCACCTGCGGAGGAAGTTCACCAAGACTAATGTGAACCTTGGTGGGATGGGAATGTCTTGAGGGCTCATTTTGGTTTGTATTGATCTGTATGGCAAATCTGCCACCTACAGAAAGTGTTGTTGACCCCTGTCTTGAAAGTATTTACATGAACTAGCTAATTATGGTCTATATGTCATCAGTACGTTGCAGCTTAACTTTGTATATGCTATATTCTGTTGCCGCTAGATCTTTCTGGATTTGAAGGTGCTTTTTGTAATAGTTTTGTAATCTATATAGAGGAATGAATGATTGTAGTTAGTATAGGGTGCTTCATGTGCATTTGTTGACTGAATCCATAGCAACTAAAGATCTACACAACCAATGTCATCTTTTTTCCTGAAATGTGGTTAAATTACCTTTAATATTTATCTTGCCTTGTCGGATACTGATTTTAGTTTTTGGTACTTGGGGTCGTCGTCTTGTTCTGGCTCTAGAAAGAAAAATTGCGCACTATTTCGTAATTTCTCTGTAATGGTAATGGTCAATGTGTTTGTTGTTGAAATGGTGGAGACCCATTTTTTTTATTTTTTGAATTGGGAAAACCACGACAATTTCTTAAATTGTTTCAAAAGTTTTACCATGTCAAGTTGTAACTCATTATTTGACAGCAAAGAATAATGTCAGCCGGGGATGAAAAATTAAAATTGTTGGCAAGCAGAATCAACAAGGATTTGAAGCTAACGTTGCAAGAAGTATTGGATTCAAGAAAATAAAAAGCAGAAGAAAACCGAGCAACGGTTCAACGTACATCTCCATTGTAATTTTGCCGGTTGTTCAATGAGACCAAAACCCGATACAAAAGTAATCCGACTTCACCAGAGTAAAATCGGAAGGTACCGTATATCACCCAGGGCAAAAAGGAAAGGACATGTATATCATTTCAAATTTCAATCGACCTTTCAATTTCAGCACACATCATAATATCTAAAACTCTTAAACAGAGACAAAAGTAACAACTACCACATTGAGACGGACATTAAAAAATCCCCCCAATTCCACACTTCTGAACAAACAAATTACATGAAATAACCAATTCTTCACATAAGCCATGAAGATATCAATAATAATAATAATAATCTTCCCTCCTGCAAGCTGCAAACATCTTCGTTAATCCGTGCAAAAAAATAGCCAACACCAGAATAATACATCTGGATTGTCTTTCTGGCTTTTGTGCTCAAGCCTCAATCTCAACTCCAACTGCCCTCTTAACTCTCAAACTACTACAACCTCTAGGAGTGGCGAGTTTGGTGAGGTCAGGGAGCAGATGACACTTAAAACAAGGGGGAGCATGGCTACCGGATCGGATGATATTGGGCAGAAATTCTCTTGGGAGGCAACTTGCGCAGGATATACAGGACCAGAGCAGAGGGTAGGATCTCCACCAGCTGTTTGCACACAATCCCATTTTTAGATAAATAAATAAATAAAAAGCATAAATAAAATAAAACAACAAGTAGCATAATACCATGTAGTAGATCAAATTCAAAACCGGATGATCCAGCACATCCAGCGAAGCATCTTTATCAAAAGCAGATAAAACCACCTGCATTTTGGGGATTGAGTTACTGTGCATCTGTGAGATCCAATTTGTGTTCAACAAATGCAAAATATATTAAAGCATATATACCATCCCAATCTACATTCATTTTGGTCCTTATAGGGCACTCAATGATCATTAACCTTTCAGGCTTCTTTGTACTTGAATGAATCACTTGGTGGCTCTCTCAACAAAAATCACGATCTCCTACATAAACATATTATGAATGAAGCTAGTTTCATTCTACCTTTATTTTGCAACTTCACCACCACTAAGGCACTAACTGAAAGCCAAGATTGAATCCTATCCTTCTCTGGAAACTTAGAAACATTTAAATATCCATCATCACGTTGAAATAACTGGACTATTTTTTTCCCCTTCACCCCCCAACCCCCTCCCCCAATTAAACTACAACATAACTAAAGAGATCTCCTTTCTCTTCTCTCAAGTAAATTTTAAAGATAACCCCTACCATGAATTACAAAAACAAAGTATCAAATTATCACTATCTATCTTATATTCCATTTTCCACTTTTACAATAAGCAAGATGACCACAATGGGGCACACGCATTTATGCAGATACTCTGTTTCATGAAATTGGTCAAATTGACAAACATAAACAGAAAATTCAAATTATTACACTATATGGCATGTATGGGATGGGGCAAGATGTGGATTAGCTTCATAAGCACTAAAACTCTGAAACCTCTTGTAAACTTAATCACAAGGAGACAATATAGTTTGGAACATACCACAAAGCATCGTACAAGGAAGCAAGTGAAGCAAATGGCTGTCACAGATCCAACCTGCAAAAACAGTGCATATTGCATTAATCACACTACTTTAGAGCCGTCAATATCCTAGCATGTTTTCTCCCAAAACAGCAAAAATGTTGCCGGACACACAGCAGAAAAGTTAATAATCTCACTACCCAAATTTCTACTGTAAGGAAAGACCATTATCGATCCCTCTGAGATTCCATAGTTGCATCTTCAAGATGCAATAAGCATGTAAAAATATCCATTCCATATATCTCATTCGCCTCCACTACCATGTTTGTGGTAGTTAAAAAGCTATACGTACACACAAGCATGCGCAGGCACAGACACAACAGCATTCATAGGTATTGGAAAGCCTGTGGTTAAATAAATCTACGTGTACTTTCGTCTGCATAGAGACACACAAGTCACCAAATGATAACATGATTAAATTCTCAATGGATATTGCAGATTCCAGACCAAACCAAGCTTAAAATGTCTTTGCCAAATCGTATTCCATGGAAGAAATTAATAAGCAGATCTAATGACAAATTTGTTTTTTCCAGAAAAAATGCCAAATAGAAAACCCAACAAAACCATGCATCCGCATGTACACAAGCTTCATTCAAAGAAGCAAAAGTAGACAAGAATTTTGAGTCACACATGTGATCCTGTAGATTTACAATGAAGGGAAGAACCAAACCTCGTGCAGCTTCTTTCTTCTCCCTTTTGATTCAATAGGGAAGCGTCTCAGCATGAAAAATAATCTACCAGCATCACCAATGATAATCCAAAAGAAGGAGATGCACAAGCAAAAAGAAAGAAGGCAAATACAAGTGAGGAAATGGAATTGAAGCCACTTCTAACCACTACATATAATTTGACATGAGACCTCACCTTCCTCCATAGAGCAAGAAGCCTAATGCTGCAATAAATGACACCACTGAAGAAAGAGTAGCATAAGTATGTGCACTTAGATGAAAGCAGCAACAGCTATAATGCATAGATAATCTAGAAAAAGGAATGACAACGTGAAGAGCTAACCTCCAATATTACTGTATGAAAAACCTAGTTAGAATAGGAAACAAGAACTTACCAGCAATAAATATCTTTCCCATGAATTCCACCGCACTGCTGTCATCTATCCAGAGGTAAACCCAGATGCAGACCTGTACAAACACTTCATTTTGGTAAAATTTTGCTCGTAAACAACATTATGAGTGTGGATTGTAAGGGGCTACTCAGCATATGTTAGGAATCTGGAGTACAAACTGCACTCCTAAATTTATTCTCCATCTATATCATACTGTGCACCTTGAATCCTTTTACCATGACTTCTAAGGACAACCATTAAACATTAATCTCTTGGACAGCAAAAAACAATCATATTTTGTAATAAAGGTTCTGAGGGGATAAATATTTTTTTATATATAAATTTTTTAATCCTAACTCCAAAATCTCTTTCAGGACAATTGCCAAAACTGTCAATATTTATGGAAAACTAAGAGACTCATTGGACATTCTACCCTAGATAGGTAGCTGCTAGGGCATTTGAACCTTCGATATCTTGATCGGAAATATAAATACTATTACTTTGAGTTTGATTATGGGCCTGCAGTTGACTATGCTGCATGCAGAAGCGGTTAAAGATTATTCAACCTGATATTGTGTGTAAGGACTACAAAGGGAATTCAGAAATTTCAAAGTAATGCTAGCAAATGTGCTCTTATGCTACTTCCTCATAGAAGTTAGTGAGAATACGTATGGATTTGAATTTTCAGATATCATTTTTCTTCCAAGATTTCAGCCATTTACAAGATGAGATAACCAATAGGCATGCCTACCTTGTGAAGTTGTACTTCTAAGCTATAAATATGCTTATAAGTTATAACTATGTGCAATAAACCCTAAAGTGAATAAATAAACAGAAATTATAGTAACTGCTCTAGAATACAAAGAATAAACCAGCTATAAGATTTACATAAATGTCAAAACCACAGCAGTATAAGACAACAGGAGAAAGTGAGATGGAGCATACCTGTATGAAGTATATTATTCCATTGATTGAGATATAAAAAATCCTGAGTTTATCAGTTGGTAAGCTTCTTGCCTGTCAATCAGTTAATATGTTAATATTTCCTTCAACGTTATCAAAAAAAAAAAAAAAAGGAATCATACAAGCTTGAAGATAATCTAATGGCATCATCAATGCATTAGTTACTTGCCTGGTGATATATTTCTGCCCAAAAGAGGACAAGTAGTGTGTATGTAGAGAAAAACAACAGTCCCGGAAGATCCAATACTACAAGCGTAAGCACCTGGTTCGATATACAGCAGCACTATGTCAGTAAGAAGGCCTTAGACATCCTAGATGCCATATTATGCAGGAAAAAGTAAAGTGTCATCTAATTCACATCAACGAAGAACTATGACCCCAGAAACTTTATTCACCAGTAGTTTAGAACATTAGCACAAGTACAGAAAACAGGGAAAAATGCAAAATGTTTCAAAATTAAAGTATATCACACTGACGATGCTATGGACTGAATAAAATTTTCATTATTTGTTCATATACTGAAAAAAAAAAAACATTTTAAGGATTTGAAAGCCAAAGCATATATAGTTGATCAAGAAGAGAATTGAAATTTATTTGAGCTACAGAAAACTCACCTTGGGACGCAAAAGAAACACTTGCATGTGAAATCCAAAAACAACTGCACGTACTGTTACAGTAAAAAGAAGACAAAATTTAAAGTCAAACTAGTTCCCAATAAAATAAAATGACTGGCGATGATCACAATGTCACAAAGACTCTAGTTATCACCTCCATTTACAATGAAGTTCATAAGATGAAAGACCTTCTGTGTTGTCCAACCATATTCAGGCACTCTCAACTCAATCCTTATTAATTGTATCTGCTCATCATAAACATCAATCAAAAAACCTCATCATTCAGGTCAGCTAATCTAACCACAAAATCATAGCACACAGGAGCAAACATGTCTTACAAACCGTAATTAGACTAGAATTTGCAAAACAGTAGTATTTCCTAATTTCCAATATACTCGTGGACAACACACACAAAAAATAATAATAATAATAAAAGAAAAAATCGCCATGAGTTCTCCGAAATTTAAGATGAATTCAATAATTATCTACAGTACATACACAAAAATGTTATTATCTACAGTACACACAAATAATAATAATAAAAGAAAAAATCGCCATGAATTCTCCGAAATTTAAGATGAATTCAATAATTATCTAAAACACATACACAAAAATGTTATTATCTGATAAAACGAAATCTATCCAATTCGATTTACATAAAATCAAATCTCAGAACAAGGAAACATGAACATACAAGAAGAGCGAAAGAGAGAAAATAACCAGAGCAACAGAGGATACAAGAGCGTAAGCAGCACAGAGAGAATAGAAGATCCCGTCCTGCCACTGAGACGACTCGTTGATCTCGGCCCACCAGCTCGTCGGCATAGTTCCTAACTCGAAAGAGGATAAGTTCAGTGGCATTCCCGTAATTCTCCTCATTATCTAAAAACCTTTCCCGAGCTTTCCCGAGAAAGTCAAATCTCCTTTCTCCTTCGCGAGCAAGTACAAACACCAGCCTTTGAGAAGCCAAGAAACGTGGACACCAGCCCAAACACGAAAGTACGAATTTACCAATTACAGAGAAAAATTTTAAAAGAAAAGCAAAAATAATTGTGTGACGTAGTATAACTCTACCAGACGGTCACGGCTTCTCTCACCTAAGTTTCTACGAGATCAACGGATGAGGTTTGTTGTTCTTCGTTCTTTACTTTCGTAAGATTTCACCCTGTTAGTGCCATGTTTTGATTCGTTGCTGATTTTCTCTGTGTTCGACGCGTGGTAAAAAATGCTCTACTATTGTTAGTTCAGATTTTTTTTTTACTTTTTTCCCAATTGGTTTATTGCTAATTTACTACAGTGAAGCCAACATCGTAGAAAGTGTTTACTATTTTCTTTTTGGTGTCCTTTTTCTTTTTACTAATTGCAGAAAAAAATGCCTCGTAGTTGATACCAGTGTAGTTGCTAATCAGGCGGCAAATTAAAAAATGAATTTAAAACTATACAATAAATTTATTTATTTTATTAAGCTGTTAGTTATAACAAGAATAAAATAATAATAATAAATAATAGAGTAATTATTTTGTATCTTATAAAACTATTTTTTATATAAATAAAAATTATTAAATTAAAAAAGAAGAATGATACAAATTTCATGAATAAGAAATTCAGTTATAAAACTATACTTAAAATAGTCCCAAACATTCTCAAATACCTTATAAAATTTTTATTACTTCATCTTATCGTCGAAACTTTTCATCTGAGGAAAATAATTTCATATCACTTGAAAAATACAGTATTGAAAAAATACAAGAAAAATGAAAAATCAAAGGTGAATAATTTTGTGGCTCACCAGAAAATGATGATTATACGGGAAGAAAAATTAGATTTCAGTAGTAGAGAATCACGTGTTGAAGGTGAGAAGATGCTACTGGAGATTCCCCTTCAGGATGGGCCCACTAGTCAAAGAGGCTGGGGAAGGAATGCTAGTTTAACGGCTCGTGATTTGAAGTTTCCTCACCGTCCGGGCGGCACGCGTCGACCAACTGCAATTCGGCACGGACGGTTAGTCGGTGCGATTGGAATTTGGTTTTGTGGTAATGTATTTCATCATGTATACAGAGTGCATGTCTATATCTATCTAATGTCTAATATCTAATTAGATATTTTTAAAAAATATTCATATCTATATCTAAAACACTTTGAATGAATATTTTTTAATTGAATTAAACTAAATCCAATATATAGATATCCGATTTGATGAATTAATTTATCATTTTTATGCATTTAAAGTTAGATAGGTATAGTTTAAAAGTTGTAGTACTAAAGTATTCAGTAAATATTAATTATTATAGATTAGAAGTAATATTGATATAATTTTTTACTTTTATGATGAAAATTTTATTATATCTTTAATAATTTTATCAAAATTATTATTTAAAAATTATATTTATTATATACTATTGACTTTTATTTTACAGTAATAATTTTTTTTTTACAATAATTATAGCTTAAAGGTTACAATATCCCAATCTCAAACTTAGCCTATACACAATATGTAACTCCTACCACTTGAGATAACAAAAACTGTGGTTCCTGAAAAACGCTCTTGTTTTGAAAGCTCAACTTCTTACAACAATTCTCAGTGAAGCTTATGTTAGTAATGGAAACACAAAAATAATGAGATTTACATAAGTTTATATCAAAGATCAAATCGATTTATCTTTTAAATTTTTAAATAAACCTCATTCTTGAGTGAATTATATGCTCATTGTTTGTCTTGATAATTGACCATATGACATATCAATGTTATTTTTATAAAATGTGTTTTTTTTTTTCCACTTATATTTACTATTGCAGTGATGTACGAATTCCTTCCATTCAAGAAGATGGTTATGCAACCCAAGGGTGGTTTATGTAGTTTTTTGTCAATTAATCACTTATATCAAATTCTGTGAGTTAAAAAATTAACTTGAATTTTTTTTACATAAAAAGAAATTAAAACCTGCGAAAACAAATTATAAAGACGATGTCTATGTTTTTTTTTTTTTTTCACTTCTAAGTGCGACTTATGAGCATTTGTTCTTTTTTAACTTGACTACAAGAAGACTGGATGCTTTAATTAATTAAGTAATTGGTCATTTTCTCAACTTTTTAATCAATTTTACATAAAAATAAAATAAAGTTTTTATATAAAACGAAAGGATATCATTAATCTGCCGATTGTGATAAACATTATTTTTTTCTTTTCAAGGGGATAAACATCTTAAAAATAGGAGTAGATTGACATGGTTGCATCAAAATTTAATAAGGCAAACTATAGGCACACATAGAAGAAATTTTTATTTTCTCGTAAACTATATATTAAGTTTTTTTTTTTACCTTAAAAATTAAGAAGTAAATAGGCAACAACCAATCTTTTTATTTATTTCCCATTCAAAGGTAAACACTACCATTATGATGATTATACTCGGAATATTAAGAATGCAAAAAAAAAAAAAAGCAAAAGATACTTTTGAACATTTTAAAGTATAAAATTTATTCTTAATCGATGTTGACTTTACACTGATAAATTACAAAAGCAAAACTATTAAATGAAATTTTAATGAAAATTAAAAGAATGAATGGTAATCCCTGAAGCAAGAATGTGACAAAGAAGAATTCTATCCATATAGAGGAAATACCCAAAAAGAAAATAATTTAAATTAGATAGTGAAAGAGAAAAAACATATATATTAATCTAATAATGAAACACCTCAACAACACGGATCCGTGGCGCAATGGTAGCGCGTCTGACTCCAGATCAGAAGGTTGCGTGTTCGATTCACGTCGGGTTCAATTCCCTTAAACCGTATCAACGTTTTTGTGTGGGCCCGAAATTTAGGGGCCAGGGGCTCAGCCCAAGTGTTGTAACCTCACGACTCTCGCGGATTACTTTTCTTGTCCTCTTCAAAAACCCAGAACCCTAGCGAGACCATCGGACGAAGCTTCCTCAGCAAAGTGAGAAAATGGCCTTGTTTTCTCGACTCCGTACAGACGTAATCCTGAATTCGTTAAACGTACGAAGCTTGGCCACTTCATCTATCCTTTCTGCCGGAGAAAATGCGGCCCCGCCGTCAACCTCGAAAAGCAAAGATAATACACGCGCCGTTATCACTCTTCTACAATCAGAATCCAACCCAGAAAGGATCCTCGACATCTGCCGTTCCTCTTCTTTCAACCCGCGCTCACATCTCGACCGAATCGCTTTAGCAGTCGCCGTCTCAAAGCTTTCCGAAACTAATCACACCAACGGCATCTCGCAGTTTCTGGAAGAGCTCAAGACTCGATCCGATTTGTACAAAAACGAGAGCGTAATTATTCACTCGATCGTCCTGTACGGCCGCGCCAACATAACCGAGCACGCCGTTCGGACTTTTTCGGAAATGGACAAGCAGGGGCTCCCTAATTCGATCAACGCGTTCACCGCTTGTTATTCGCTTTCTATTGGCAGAGGATTACAAAGAAGTGAAACGGATTTTTAACGAGTTCCAGAAGACTTACGGAATCGAACCGAATTTGGATACTTACAATAGAGTGATCAAGTCGTTGTGCAAGCCCGGTGATTCGAGTGCGGTGAATTCGATTTTGTCGGAGATGGACAGGAAGTCGATCAAACCAAATGCAACGAGTTTTGGGCTTTGGTTCGCTGGGTGTTATAGGGAGGAGAAATTTGGAGACGTGGGAAAAGTTTTGCAAATGATGGAGACGCACGGGATTAAAGCTGGGGTTACTATCTATAATGTGAGGATCATGGGGCTTTGTAAGTTGAAACAATCAAAGGAGGCGAAGGCATTGCTTGATCAGATGTTATCTAGTGGGATTAAGCCTAATTCGGTTAGTTATTGTCATTTGATTCGTGGGTTTTGCAAGGAAGGGAATTTTGAGGAAGCTAAGAGGATGTTTTTGAGTATGATTAGCAGAGGGCTAAAACCGGATAGTCAATGTTATTTGGATTTTCTGTGCCACGGTGGGGATTATGAGACGGCATTGAAGGTCTGAAGGTGAAGGGTGAGTATCGACAACGGTTGGGTGCCCTTTTTGTCGACTATGAAGCCATTGGTGAGTGGGCTGGCTGGTGTCTCTAAGGTTGCCGAAGCCAAGGAGCTTCTTGGGCTGGTGAAGTTGAAGTTCCCTGAGAATACTGATATGTGGAATCAGATTGAGGAGGGCCTGCCTCACTAGCTACCAGTTAAGACCGAATCACGACCAATGAGTCTTCTATAGTAAACATAGTGTAATTTGGTCGATTGCTTGAAGTAATAAGATTTAAGAACACAAGAAAAATTAAGAAGCCGAAGATCTGGACTTTGTTGTTCAGAAGACAAAGCAAAATAAATAAAATGAAGCGAAACAAGTGTTAAAAATATTGAGGCTTCTGCAGCTAAGGATATTAAAATTTAAAAATATGATTTTGTTGTTCAAGATTTATTGTCTAAATCATGAAATTCACAGATCCTTTTTTTTTTTATTAAAAAAATCTTTTATTTTTTATTTTAAAATTTACTTTAAAGAGTACGAAAAATAAGTAATTAAATAAAAAAATAATTATGGTAAAGCGGCATATTGGAGGGATTTTTTATTTTAAAATTTACTTCAAAGAGTAAGAAAAAGAAGTAATTAAATAAAAAATAATAATTACCGTAAAGCGGCATATTGGAGGGAGGTAAATGGCTGCTTTAAAATTGAGGGGTATTTAGTAGCTAATTTTGCAATTTTGCAGAATTTTTTTAAATATTATTGCAAACCTCAATGCTACTCTTTCTGAATTCTGATAAATCCTTTTTTGTTTCCCTTTTGAAGAAAAATGGCCTTTTTTTCTCGCCTCCGTCCACATTTTAATCTGAAAGCTTTAAATCACCGTAATCTGGCCATGTCATCACTGCTCTCCGCCGGCCACGAGGCTGCGGCGTTGACAGTCAAGGAAAAGAAACGCGCCACTATAGCTCGTCTGAAATCTGAGTCCAATCCATTTAGTATCCTGGACATCTGCTGGGGCGCCACGCTCACACCGGAGTCTCCCCTGGACCGCATGGCCTTCTCAATCGCCGTATCGAAGCTATCCCAAGCCAATCACTTCAACGCCATCTCTCAGTTCCTCGAAGAGCTCAAGACCCGACCCGATTTGCGACAAAACGAGCGTTTCCACGTTCACTCCATCGTGCTGTACGGCCAAGCCAACATGATCGACCACGCGATGCGGACTTTTAAGGAAATGGATAAGTACGGACTTCGTCAGTCCGTTGACGCCTTGAACGCGCTGCTATTAGCTTGCACTTTATCCAACAATTACGAAGAAGTTAAACGGATATTTACAGAGTTTCCGAAAATTTACGGAATCGAGCCGAATTCTGAGACTTACAACAAGGTTATTAAGTCGTTCTGTGAGTCTGGTGATTCGAGTTCTGTGTATTCAATTCTGGCTGAGATGGGAAGAAAATCCATTAGACCAAACGCGATGGATTTTGGGCTTTTGCTAGCTGGGTTTTATAAAGAACACAAGTATGAAGATGTGGGCAAAGTTTTGCAAATGATGGAGAAATACAGGATTGCATCTGGGGTTAATGTTTATAATATAAGGATTCAGAGTCTTTGCAAGTTAAAGAGGTCTGAAGAGGCCAAGGCATTGTTTGATGGGATGTTGTCTAGAGGAATTAAGCCCAATTTGGATACCTATAAGCATTTGATTCATGGGTTTGGCAAGGAAGGGAATTTAGAGGGAGCTAAGAAGTTGTTTGGGAGTATGCTTAATGGAGGGTGCGAACCAGATAGTTATTGCTTTTTCATGTTCACCTATTTTCTGTGCCAAGGTGGGGAGTATGAGACAGCGCTGAAGGTCTGCAAGGCCAGTATGGCAAAGGGTTGGGTGCCGCATTTCTCAACTATGAAGTCATTGGTGACTGGGCTGGCCAGTATTTCCAAGGTTCCTGAGGCAAACGAGCTTATTGGACTAATGAAGAAGAGGTTCCCCAAGAGTGTTGATATGTGGAATGATATTGAAACAGGCTTGCCTCAGAAGTGAAGACAAGTTATGGTATGCAATTTACTTTGGTAATTATAGATAGATTGATGAATTCATCATTTAAAACTTTTTATAAAACTCAAGTTTAAGCTAATAATAATAATAATCTAATGGAATATTTTAAGATAATGTTAAGTCATTGACCATATGACACAAGTTGATGTGTAGCCATGGACTTGGCCCTTATTCATGATTTATAAAAGAATAATCGAAGTCTGTTTTAGTATACACATCATACATACATAGAGATAGCAGAGCAAGAATGTGAATTCAATTTGGTTACTTAGAAAGAAGCGTGAATCTTTAATTTGTCTTAACTTGGTTATAGTATTTATATTACTGGGAGCTCGTGGCTTCTACCATTAATTTTTGCATATTCTTTTTGGTGATATTGAGTTTGTGGAGGCATTGGCTATTTTGAAGTGTCGGAGGAAGCAAGATTGTTGCCACTTATTGTTGAACCATACTTTTTTAATGTTATCGAACTAATCTTAGTAAAGATTTCCAGCAGATCTGTCATTGGTTGGCTGATCTCAGAAATCCATGATGTCATGGTGGCGAGAAACCTTTTCATGCCTCATAACCCTTCCTAGATCATGAGGTGAGGTTTATCTCAATCTGGCCAAATTGGTTTTGGCGAAGGAGTCCTTAATCTGGCTGGAGGAGTTTCCTCCATTTTTCCCTTGTAATTCTTCTTGTCTTCTAAAAACTTGGTAAAGCATGCACTGGTGTAAAGAAAAGACTTGAGTGATAGCCCACAGAGCTGGTTCTGTTATGAAATCTTTAGAGCGAAACTTATCTTATCACCAAAACTTACAAAACTTCCTTATCTGTTTCTTCTATACTAAAGTTGGTTCCGGCCAAAAGAAAGCTGGTTCAAGCTCATTACTTGTGGTTGTGATCAGGCAGGTTTCCAGACCCTGCAATGCTGTTGCACACACATGGGGCGAATTTAGCTTTTCCGGAAGAGGAGCATTTTGTTTCGTCTATCCAATTGCTGTAGCCTTTTCTGTGTGTTTAAACCAGAGTTTCTTTTATAAAGGATTTCTTTTTAAAAAAAAAAAAAAAAAAAAAAGAAAGAAAGATTAGTGATTGCAAAAGTTGGTCATTGTCTCAACTTTCGCTTGAATGTGATTTAAAAAGCCAAGTTCTATGGAAAGGAAATGTGGCAAAATAAAGCAAGGTTTGGGTGGATTTAAGAATACTGACTATTGATAATTTATATATTTATTATTGAGATCTAATGATCAAGAGGATCCGTGGCGCAATGGTAGCGCGTCTGACTCCAGATCAGAAGGTTGCGTGTTCGATTCACGTCGGGTTCAATCCCCTCAATGAATACGGATCATTTTCTTTGCGTCTGTTTTAATCAGTTTGCACGCCGCATCAAATGACTGTAGAGCGCTACTGCGTCATCTGTTTTACTCTTCTCTAATAAAAGAGAAAAACCCTGAACCCTATCTCTCCTTTCCTTTTCCAGTCGTCAATATTTAAAAGAGAAAAACAATGGCCTTATCTTCCCGACTTCGGACGAACCTAAATCTGAACTCACAAAAACATCACCGCCTCTTGGCCACGGCATCTATCCTCTACTCCGGCGACAAAACGCCCTTGACCAGCAAGCAAAAGACACGCGCCGCTCTTACTCTTCTAAAATCGGAATCCAACCCAGAAAAGATCCTCGAAATATGCCGCGCCGCCGCTCTCACACCGGAGTCTCGCCTCGACCGCTTGGCCTTCTCAATCGCCATCAACAAGCTATCAGAAGCCAATTTCTTCAATGGCATCACGCAGTACCTCGAAGAGCTCAAGACCCGACCCGATTTGCAAAACGAGCGCTTCCACGCTCACTCGATCATCCTGTACGGCCAAGCCAACATGACCGAGCACGCGGTCCGGACTTTTAAGGAAATGGATAAGTATGAACTCCATCATTCAGTCAGGGCTTTCAACGCTTTATTGTTGGCTCTCACGATAGCAAAAGATTACAAAGAAGTTAAACGGGTATTTATCGAATTTCCCAAGACTTACGGAATCAATCCGGATTTGGATACTTACAATAGGGTAATTAAGGCGTTCTGTGAGTCCGGTGATTCAAATTCTGTGTACTCCATTTTGGCTGAAATGGAGAGGAAGTCGATTAAACCAAATGCCGAGAGTTTTGGGGCTTTGGTAGCTGGGTTCTATAAGGAGGAGAAGTATGAAGATGTGGATAAAGTCTTGCAAATGATGGAAAAATATGGGATGAAGTCTGGGGTTAGTATGTATAATGTGAGGATTCATAGCCTTTGTAAGTTAAGAAAGTGTGCAGAAGCGAAGGTGTTGCTTGATGAGATGTTCTCTAAAAGAATGAAGCCGAACTCAGTCACTTATAGCCATTTGATTTATGGGTTCTGTAAAGATGGGAATTTTGAAGAAGCTAAGAAGTTTCATAAGATTATGAGTAACAGTGGGTTGTCACCAGATAGCACTGTTTATTTTACTATGGTGTATTTCATGTGTAAAGGTGGGGATTATGAGACAGCATTGAGCTTCTGCAAGGAGAGTATGGCGAAGGGTTGGGTGCCTAATTTCACAACTATGAAATCATTGGTGACTGGGCTGGCTAGTGCTTCCAAAGTCAGTGAAGCAAAGGAGCTTATTGGGCTAGTGAAGGAGAAGTTCACCAAGAATGTGGACACCTGGAATGAGATTGAAGCAGGCTGGCCTCAGTAGTGCGTATGCATTGTTTTATTGTTTTCCATTACATGAACATTGACTAATATTAGGATCTGGGAATATTATATATGATCTTCTAGTCTAGAGATTGAAATTGATGAAAGTGGTTCTTGAAATTATATACAGACCTGTTGGAGGATATGGTTCCCAATCCACGAAACTTTTGCCATAACTTATTTTTTATGCTCGTCGACCTGATTTATGTCTCTGGCATTATGGTCATGATGATTTTGGTAATCTTAGCATATGACATGGAGTACAAATTTTGGTTAAAATGCCAATTTGATTTTCAATGTTTGCTTTCATGTGAGAATTTTGCTTTTCAAGATTGTTGTTTGTAATTACTCTCTGGCATATTTTGAAAGCTTAACTGCTTGTCATTTCATTTCCTTGTTACCATGCCAACATCTCAATCTCAAACATACAATGAATTAACTAAGAACTTCTGTCTTTACAATGTTTTAGGACCTAATATTTTAGGGTGAAGCAGTAAGTTATAATCATAATAGAATATAGTAGACCTCTCTTAACGTCTTCTCTTCCTGGAGATGCTCTCTAATTCTCTTCAATGTTAAGGGACTAGAGAGAAAACGGAGCGAATTAGACAATTATCGTTTACTCCATATTAAAAGTTGGACATTTCTCTCTCTTAAGACCAGACATACATAATGCTGTTTCGACTAACACAATAATCGTACTGGACGAGGAATATTCATTATTCAACTTCCTCCCCTTTTTTTTTTTTTTTATGTCATGCAGTGAAAGTGAAAAAAGGTATTAGTGTATCACTGAATAGAAAATTGACCTTATCAAATAACTACCAGTTTATAATCTTATCCAAAAAATGAAAAATTATCAATTTCATTGGCAAACTTTGCTTTCTCTGTTCCTAGTGAATTGTCGAGCAAACTTAGACCATTGGTGACCAAACCTATTCAATACAGAACTCAAATGATCAAATTCAGTTTTTAATAAAAACGTAAAACAAGATTTTTGTTATCTGCACCACCTTCATGGCATTTGGCAAGTTATTTGGGAAGTAATCGGCTCTATGAAATTGTCTTAAAAGGGAAGGCAACCCGAACGGCATCTGCCTAACATTTTTGTTTCCATGATGCCATTACTTTGACAATGCTGTCATCAGTAGCCTGTATTCCAATTACATTCTGGGAGAAATCAATTCCATGATTAACTGAAAAGGAAGAAAGCTTATATCAGCCACTTATATCCTTTAGCTTTACTATGGCGGTTATATACCTTTGCTACCAAAGATTCAGTGTAACGGCCCATTTGTATACAACATTTTGAGCTTTGTCCGTGTTAAATGCATCCTCTTGACAGTAGATTCAGACAATAATTGCTGTATTCATCAAGACCCAGATTATGTGATGATACACAATATTCTTATTGAAGCAAGAAGTAGAGCAAGTCCAAAGAAGATAAATTGATAATAAAACATGCCAATAAATTACAAGCGAATTGAAGAAATCTTGTGATTCAGCACACATCCTGTCTTGACAGTGACAAGGACTTCATGACAAAGCCCTACCCTTGTCATGGCCTTTAATTTTCTTTTCAAATCCCATTTTATTCCCATTTTGAGGTGTGCAATCCAAACTCAAATATCTGCAAACTTGACCTCCTTTCCTCAGCTTTAAGCCTTAACAGCTTCACATTTCCCTACAGCTTAGACATTGAATCCGATATAACTTATTCTCTCTCTTTTTTCTTTTCTTTTTTTTTTTGGGTAGGGGGTTGTGATGTTGGGGCTAGGTAGCAGCAACGCTATCATAGGGCACAGTCTGTAACACAAGGGCCACAATCTGACATGGCATTAAAAAATTCAAGGAATAAAAGTTCCCCGGCCTCACCAATGGATGCCACAAAATCAGAACTCTTTTTTCATCCGTAATAGAACTGGCACCCATTATCATTAGATCCTCATAGCCCCGGGCAACCAACCATTTTTACCATACAGTGTGTCATAAAAATTCAGAACTACAAGTTCCTTGACATCAAGGTGTATTTCTTCCTCATGTATTGTGCACCATATGCTGCAGTAGAAGCCAGTGTAGTTGAAGCTACCAACAAACTGCACCAAAGACACTTGATGTTAAATTTATCAACCTTATTAAAACAGAAACATTCTTGGTTGTCGTACTACCTCAGGTATGTGATTAAAGGTTGAGTTTCTGGAGTTCCAAACTCTGGCTGAAGAAGAGCTGCAGCCACTAAAACCAGCTGGAAAACTGTATTAACCTGCCATCATTTAAGGTCCTTGTTAGAAACTATAAGATTTTGGGTAAATAAACACTCACATGCGCCAGCCTTCATGTTTGGTGCAAATTTTTTCCCCTTACATATGAGTTTTACCAAATGCCTACAGGGAGTCAGCTCAGCGATGTCCCAACTATGGGAACACAGGATTAATTTGGGTTATGTCTCTACTGTATAAAATATTTAAAATTTCAGTCTAGAACACACTTACAGGAATTACCTTATGTCCTATTCACAGTTACAAAGAGAAATAAATCGCCCTTTCTACATTTTTAGTCACATAACCAATTTAGGAATTACCTTATGTCCTTTTCACAGTTACAAAGAGAAATAAATCACCCTCCCTAAATTTTTAGTCATATTACCAAATTAACCTCTACAATGAATTCTAATGTCAATGCCTCCTCTATATGGCCAATTAAATAATAAAATAACAATCAGGACCACATTAACTTCAGTGGAGAATGGGACCAATGTTGGCTGAATCCATTACTGTTGAAGAGAAAAAATCATGAAAATTACCTTGCTCAGAAAGAGAGGTTCAACCTTCTGGGGACAGGTTCCGTCAAGGTTGACAAAATCAGACCAGCTTTTCCACTGAGAGACGAAATCAAGTTTCCAACCAGAAGTGTAGTCAAATTACTACTCAAATGGTCATACGGAAATAAAAAACATTGCCCATAACCAAGGTTCAAAATTAGGTAATCTCACCTTCCATTCCAAGATACTAGCTCTTTGATAAAGGGCACCGCCAACTAGAGCTACATCTCGCAACACGACAAGTCCAACAAGTCCAGCTTCACAACAGAAAAACCAAACTGAATCACTAACCCAAGACAGACAGAGAACAGTTTTGTAGCACATTCAGGGAAATGGGTAACACACTAATGCTATCATTCCCTTTTTGTTTCAATTTATTCTCCTTCTCATAAACATCAGCTCTTCTTCAACCGCAGAAACACAATAAAATGAGGGAAAAAGCCAAGACAACTTACGGTGAAGAAGATCCATATGTACCATTGCCAAAGCAACACATCCAATAAGAATCTGAATAGACCAAAATCATATTATCAAACAAGGATTAACTCCTTATTTTATCCTAATAAAATTTGCCAGTCAATAGAAATACTAAATAACATTAAGCTTAGCTACAAATGAACTTTTACCTTGTCAGCAAGAGGATCAAGGTATGAGCCAACTACAGAATCAATTTTCATCCTCCTAGCAATATATCCATCTAGCTACACGATGAAATACAAGTGAAAATCAATATCCCATATTTTGGAAAACTGTAAATAGTTTCCATACATTAAAAATTGTCTTACCCAGTCAGTTGCTCCAGAGACAGCCAACACCACAAATGCTGATGAATACATTTCATTAGTGATCATCCTGGAATGAAAATTGTTAATCACCCTTCCTTTCTAATCCATGGAGTGACAGATTCATTCAAAGAAGAAATTAAAGAAACGAAGGTCTCATAAATAACAAATGCTGAAACAATTAACATAAGAAACTAGAGGTTGATGCTTTAAATATCAACATTGCCTCAAAGAAAAGCATCCTCCATGAATTGCACTAAAATTATACATAGAAACGGCCTTCTAATTTCCTCTCATTTTACTCCATTATTTAAAATTCTACTCACTACTTTTTTCACTTTTTATCTTTTTTGCAGCAACCAAACGAAACATAAAGAACAATACTTCATCCTCAAAAAACGACAGCAAAATCAAAACTAATTTTTAGAAAAAAGACGATAATAATGCAATCAAGACAAAACGAAACAAAATACCAAGCAATGAAAGGCCCAGAAACCAAACGACTCATGGAGACCAAATTCGGCAAATTCACGAAACTCTTCACTAGGCCATGTCTCTCCACCTCTTCCTTTGACCCGACCCGGTCCACCACATTCGGCCGGGGAAAACCCAACGTGGAAGGAAGATTGGTGTGACCCCGAATCAAGTCGAAGTTCAAGGCCTGAACTTTCCTGAGAACGACACCGTTCAAGGGAGTGGCGGATTGGGAAAGCTTCCAGGGAGGGGAGGACAGGAAGAGAGGGCCCTGAAACGGAGCGATCCATTTGGAGAATGGAGGTCGGTGAGAGAGATGGGTGCAAAACGGCGGCGTTAGAAACAGAGCGGCGTTATTCGCAGTTGCAGTGGCAGTGAAGTACGGGCGGGTTTTGCTCTTTGAGTTTTTGGCTATTATGATTTTGATGAATCTGAAGATCGCCATTCTTGATCATGAGGCATTATTCATCATTACACTAATTTTAATTTGTGGGTCTAGCTACCTTACATTATCTGTTACTTACAGATTAAGAAATGACAAGTCAATAAATACGGGGGTGACGCATGAAGTTAATCGGAGGGTCAAATGACCGGAGCAACAAGTCGCATTCCAGTTGAAAAACAGAGGTTAATTTTTTCGAGCCTCCATATGTTTCAAGATATAGAACCATGGCCCCGTTAATTTTGACAATAGCCATTGTGCCACTAATTCTATTTATTTTTTCTGTTTAATGTAGCCGTTCCGGTTTGAATTTCAAAAAACTATATATACCCCTTGTATTAATCTATACATTACAAAAAATATTATGTTGAAATTTTTTTACTCATTTTTAAATATCAAAAATTATTTTTTGAGTAATCAAATTATTTATTTAAAATATATATATATTTTTAATTTTATTTTAGAGTTTGGAACATTTTGGACAATTTTATGATAATTGGTATCAAGTACCAAAACATGAGATTACAATTTTAACTTGTAAAAAAATTTCTAAATATTATAAACACATTTTTTATATTGTTTTAAATTTTTCACTAAAATTTTTTTTAGCACTAATATATTAATTAATATCGTAAATATACCTATATTTATTTTTAAAAAAATGAAAGTATTCTTTCCTAAGTGTCATATATGAAACACAAAATCATCAAGAGTGCCTTTATTTTTATGCATTAAAAAATTATGTAAATTAATATAATTAATTTACTTATTTAAATATTCAAAAAATTGATATTAGTATCTATTATTATTATTTAGTAATGAAATGGATGCTAAGTGATAATTTACAGAGCCTGAAGGGATAAATAGTGATTGTAGAATCAAGTGAGTATGTTTGAAATTAATCATTTTATCAAATTTCCACCACGAATTCCATTAATTTCTATCCGTTGGATTTCAGTCAAAAAATCCAACGAATAATAGCTGCGGGCTGTTAGTTACATTATTTTGTAACTTAGCCGCAGCCTTAATTTTGTTTCGTAATTCGTTTTGCCCTTTTCGGCTTTGAAATTTCTTCTCTTCACTATTTGTTAAGGTTTTAGGGATACGTGTTCGAGTTTACACGTGTTCTGTGTTCACGTTTACACGTGGACACTGCCCGCGGGGTTTTTCACCTTATCTTCTTCGACACATGGTGATATTTTGACCGTGCCATAACATAATTACATATCAACCGCTACAACTAAAGTTATCAAAGTCGATAATATCCAGAATGAACTGTAATAAAACTATCTAAACAAATTTTTGACATATTTTTATAGTACATATTGTAATATTATAAGATAAAATAAAATTTTTTAAAAAAAAAACTCAACTACATTGCCCACAGAAACTATTGATTTTGTTAACTTGTCACCAATCATTTAGCTATATATTATTTTTAAACCTTTTTTTCTATAGGTAATAGATTTCTTAACCCCCGGCGACAAAAAAAAAAAAGAAAAAAGAAGAGGGGTGGGGGAAATGTTTGTATGCATTTGTCTTCCAATTTTATGTTTATGGATAATAGAATCTTTCACAAAGTATTAATATAGGATTTAGACTATTCATGGAAATGAATTATTAATTTTAGTTAGTTAATTAAGAAGAACAACTTAATAACTCGGCGTTGTCTTGCTCCCCATTTCATTCTCTTCTCTAATTTAGGAAAACATTACCGAATTACATGTGTATGAAGATCAATTCTGCCAAAACCAATACTGCTTCCATTGTCCGAACAATCGAAAAAATTTGTTCTTTGCATGGTATTTATGTTTTTGACATTTTTCATAATACTCCTGAGACTTTTTCTTCAAAATTTACAGCTTTTATAATCTGAGAATACGGGCTGGTTTTTAGCAAGGGCCTCTACAGGTTTTGAAATAAGATATCTGATCAAGAGCATTGACTCAGTTTTCTTTGAAGGGTGTTTGGTAGAATTTTGTTAAGGAACAAGAGGAAGGAGATGAACTGCTTTCATTGTTGCAATGCAGACCATGGTCTTTCTTTTAAAGAGAAACGCAGTGCACGTAACAAAGATAACACATTTTCAGCTTTTGTCCACAGCATGTCACACAAAACAGGTATGTTTTATAGAAAATGTAACGTGACTTTTCCATTATCTAAAATCTGTTGGTAGAAAATCCGTTTAAATGTTATGGACATCAAATGCTAGATACCTTTTTGGTCAATAAAATGGCTAGAAGTATAATCTGTCAATTATCATGGCGCTCTGTCAATTGAGATGTTTGCGTGCATGAATTTTGGTGGCTATTAGATTTTGTCCCCACTAATATATGCAAAGTTCTTTGAATGTTTATTTAAATAGAAAGCAGTTTGAATAGATGAAATTCTGATATTTCATGTTTTAGGAAAAAACTTCTTCTTTGCACTTGTAATTCATGCTTGTTATGAATCTGCAGGCAGCAGCAAGCAGAGACATATAGCTGCTGAGATTCGGAAAATTGGAAAGGCAAAAAAAACTCCTAACGTTTTCAAATATCAACAACTTGCTGACGCTACCGAAAACTTCAATCCTGATTGTCTAGTGGGTGAAGGAGGATATGGGAGGGTGTACAAAGGATACATTGAAGCCGCTGATCAAGTCTCTCTTTCAATCTGGTCTTGATGAATTATTGCTTATGTGCATACATGTTTTAAAATAACCTTTCAGTCTCATTTTTTATTTCATTTCTTTAGGTTGTGGCTGTAAAGCAATTAGATAGGAGTGGAAACCAAGGAAGCAGAGAATTTTTTGCTGAAGTTTTGAT
Organism: Murraya koenigii; assembly: GCA_025617385.1. NCBI lineage: Eukaryota > Viridiplantae > Streptophyta > Magnoliopsida > Sapindales > Rutaceae > Murraya > Murraya koenigii. The sequence continues at coordinate 31,476,198 of CM046815.1, forward strand.
GTTAAGTCTGGTTCAACACCAGAACCTTGTCAATTTGATTGGATACTGTGTAGATGGTGATCAAAGGATTTTAGTTTATGAATTCATGTCCAATGGATCTTTGGAAAATCACTTTCTTGGTACAACCATTATATTCTTCAACTACATTTGAATAATTTGAGGTTTTTCTTTATTTGTGAGATATTCTAATTGCATTTCTTTCTTTCAGATTTACCTCCAGATCAGGAGCCTCTAGATTGGTTTACGAGAATGAAGATAGCAGGGGGAGCAGCTAAAGGGCTTGAGTACTTGCACGATGTTGCTGATCCACCAGTCATATATCGTGATTTTAAAGCGTCAAACATATTATTAGATGCAGAATTCAATCCGAAACTGTCTGATTTTGGACTTGCTAAGTTAGGTCCAACAGGAGGGAAGGATCATGTGTCTACAAGAGTGATGGGGACATATGGTTACTGTGCTCCAGAGTATGCAAAGACAGGTCAACTGACAAAAAAGTCTGATGTATACAGCTTTGGTGTTGTGCTCCTGGAGCTTATCACGGGTAGAAGTGCTATTGATAATTCAAGACCAAGTGAAGAGCAGAATCTAGTTACTTGGGTATGTTAATATCCTGAAAAGAATTCCTCCTCCTAATTTAATATCATAATCATATCTACAACAGTTCCCAATTTATATTTTTCAGGCAAAGCCATTGTTAAGGGACAAGAAGAAGTTTACAATGATAGTTGATCCATTGCTGGAAGGACAATACCCTCACAAGGGTCTGTATCAAGCTCTTGCAGTTGCAGGAATGTGTCTCCAGGAGGATGCTGACTCTCGACCTTTTATGGCAGATGTCGTAACAGCTCTAGAATATCTATCTAGTCCAGTAACTGATGAAAAAGGTAGTCCAATAACTGATGAGAAAGGTAGTAATTTAAGTGGTCCGTTTGTTGACTCTATTAGAGGACAAAGGATCAATGTAAAGCAAGAGGTCTAGTGTTCCCGGGGCATTGGATGTATAGTAGGTTTTGTGACAGATAATATTCAGAATAAGACGTAGGGAGCTACAAATTTTTGTATAAAAAGATGAAATCTCTTCTCTCATTCCCACTGCTGAATTGATGTTAGATTTAAAGCATGTATACTGCAAGCTGTTGATAATAGAAAATTGTTGGACTGAAAAATGCAATATTTGCTTTCTTACCTGACAAAATTTTATGCATCTTTGTGCTCAAAATGAGTCTTATTCATGTGAAATTTACTTCCACCATTTCTAATTAGCCTCCGTTTTTATGTTGAAATGTCAAATCATTTATGGAAATGCAGGTTTTTATACCCTCCTGGATCACCATGTTTCCTGAATTGCACTGAGTAATACGGTTTAAAACTCTTTTTTTTTTTTTTTTTTTATGTAATGTGATTGGCAAATATCAAGTTCGGTGGTGTTGGAATTGCAAGATTATGCATATCGTATTTAGAAATGGAGTGTTTAATATCAACGACAGCAATTTGAAACTTTTGCAATCTTTGTTGATCTGTCAGTTTTCAAAGAACTTACAGAAGTGACAACTTCCACTTACTCCTTTTACTTCTAATAATGAGAACTTTTTACAAATCAAATATGTGCACATCTTACTTCAAGAACTGATCGTACAGGAAGGCTCAAATCCGCCCCTGATCATGTGGAAAAATCTAAATCTGTTCAGAGTTGAATGAAACAGCATAGAAGCAACAATTCTGCTAATCACCAGAAGATTGAATTTCTGAAAAATTCTTGATTGCTCACCAGACACCGGATTCTGAAGAAACTCTGAAATTACAAGTATTGTCTGGCTTTAGAAAGGAATGAAAGTTGACTTTTGATATTATGACAAGAAAGATGAAAAGATCATCACTTTTTGAAGGCAGTAATAGAAGAAGCTTAAGCAGCAATAACTTGAGACGATTACTTGAACAACAACAAAAAAACATGAGCACTCTCGTGCTCATCCCTGACAACAATCCTTTCAAAGATCTAGTACGAAAATAAAACCCGATAGGACAATCTGATACTTTTGAAGGTTTGGAACCCAGAATATGATTTTCTGAGATCATCCATTGAGTAAATGAATGACAGACTGGCCCAGTAAGCACGAAATCATTGTTAGCTTGGCTCTCCAAGAAGACCAACTAAATGTTCAAGTTATTCACATCATTCTTCAGGATCCTGTAGTTGAACCCAGCAATCCCATTCAACGGATTTCTATCTGCAACTTCTACGGCAGAGCAGATGCTTGGAAGGATACAGCTGGCGCTGCCTCTTCGCTTCTTCCTCTTCCATCTCGTTATCATAAACCAGAAACTATTCCTGGAATGACCACTGCTGGAAGCTATGTCAACAATCCGTCCCTGAGGTTTCCTAAAACTTGCACATTGCTGTAACTCAAATTTACTGAAATATTCAATCTCCGTCCTGACAAGGGATCCCACAGTTCCCCTGGTGCCTATAGCAACTGGAGCAGTTGCAGCCATTCTCTCAGAGAATTTGGTGTTTTTGTTGCCGGCTTTATGCTGCATTATATGTTCTTTGAGGTATAAGTCAAGTGATGTAGTTGGCTTCTGGATGAAGAAATTGGTGGCCCCAGGCCCAGGTAGGGGAAATTCTCTTTGGTCTTTATAGAAGTTTTATTGATACTACTTTATTAAAGTGGACAGCATGAGTTTTTGCATGATTGAAGCTCTTTGATAGACAAATTGACATCATTATTTGTTCTTATGCTTTTCTCATGTCATCATATAACTCTTGCAGTGGTAATGAAAGCATGCATGTTCTCCGGATAAATTGTTTTGGCCTTTCACCTTTTTTAATCAATTAGGTTTGGTCACGTAATTAGTTGTTGCTTTTCCACACTATTGATTCAACACTTCGATGTTGATTGTCAATAATACGGCCAAAACTGGCTGATCAGGTATTCTGAATTATTGTGCTAAAACAACAAACATGCTGCTATGATTTCTCATAATTTATGTTAGGTCGAATTCTTTTTCTTCCGAATAAGCTTGAATAAAGAGAGAGTCGAGAGAGAGATCATTTTCATCGTTCTCTTCACAAACTATTGCTTTTATAAAGAATTTATCTTAAGTTACAATTTGTTATAACTTAACAGCGCCCTTTTATAAATCATTTGATTTTGGTGCCACAGATGTTGACTTCACTCGTTCCTTTTACTTTTATGCCACATTCTGCCGATTCACATGTTTGACAGTAACTCAGGGCAGTAGTGACAGATGTCGTTTATTTCATTTGCTGAGAAAATAGGTTAATCTCTGAAGCTTTAAAATAATCCAACAGTTGCTAGGTCCAAAAAAAAAAGTGGCTCCGGTGGAACATCCTCTAGGGATTGTCGTCATATAAAATTAAGTGGCGACCCCATCGTCATCTAACAAGCAATTGGGAGGTAAAACGCAACCACTGAATAACGAAAGAGTGCTTAAAAAAACATTTAAAATCACCTAAATGGTAGGCTTCCAGCCTCCCACAATGGAATGCATTTGCTCTATAGCTTTCAAGTGTCAATTCTCCTAGCACTTTCAAGTATTTAATTGTCAGCTGAAGGACATCATCCATAACAGAAAAAATTATCAACAGGAAGCACTATTGGAAAAAGTTGAAAGATAGGACGCACTATTGGAAAAAGTTGAAAGATGACAGGAAGAAATTCACCATTTTCACTATCATTTGCGCCTAAAACTGCAGTTACCGTGCTGTTGTTAAAAGAGAACACAGTCACGTATTTGTATGCATTCATCAGAAAACCATTACAGGCAAAGAGAGCACTGTACCACCATGTGAGTGAATTACTCGGGGACCTCATACAAGAACTAAAGTTTTCACCATCCACTTGATTAAAATTGCTAATCTGGACTAATCCATTAGCTTTACAACATGCTGTACTGATCAGGTAGGTAATCACAAGCATCAGATCAGTCATCATATTATTAACCTAAAAACAGCACATTCAAGTGCCTCTGTAAAATGTCCATTGAAGTTTGGGGTTCAGAGATGGTAGACATGCATAAATGAATGACTAGAAGGTAAAGCTTTCAGGCAAAAGTAAGTGAAATATCTTGTAATTCAGAAAATGGGAAAAAAAAAAAGTTAACTAATATACTGACTAATATACTCCTGCTTATGCAATCAATAAAAGACAACAAATTTTCTGTAAGCCTCAAAATTGGATGTCCCCTCTTATTTTTGTATACACACTCATCTATATTCTTATTTCTTTTGATTTCTTTCTTTCTGTCTTTCTATTATGTTTTCAACATTTTCCATTTTTCTTTTTCCTTTTTTTATTTCCTTTCATGTTCTTGTATGAGAATTATCCAAAAATCTACTGTATACCGGGAAGATGGCAGATATACCTCAGCTTCCTATGCAAGGTAAGAGCTTTTTGTAAAGCAGCATCTATTATTGCACCTTCCCGAAACAAAAAGTCATATAAGTGACATATGAACTGTGACAAGTCCCCTTCATCGTCATCCCAAACACCCATCAAACGTTCCCCACTCTTCTCAGGTTCACTATCCTCCCAGTCACTCACTGGACTGGAAGGCTCAACATCTTCATCTTCCGCCTCTTCCTCTCCGATTTCAAACCTCCCATTTTCCACAACATTGAACTCTCCAGATCCATGGAATGATGCGAGCGACATTTCCTGTGGTTCAGCTGACGGGCATACAACAGCTTTGGCACCAGAGTCTAGAAATGCCTTAACTAGAGTTGAGGTAGGCCCATATGTTCCTGTGCAAATTATGATCCTGTCCCTCCAAGCTCCAATCTGGGATAACACAAAACATTGGTATCAGCCACATCTTCAAGGAAGAATAAAAAGAGGCTTCCACCTTATTAAAATTCATCATAAAAATAAAAAAATAAAAATTCAAAGCTTTTCAAACAATTAAGAAACTGAGCTTTACAGCTGCATCAGCCACATAAATGCAAACAGAAAACTGACAGCAATTCATTAATATCTTCTTGTCAAAAATGCTGAAGGTTTAACAAATACTGCCATGCAAGGGGAAACTAAATACATCCAAGGAAATATAACAATGATGAAGATAGACCAGCAACACATGGTACAAGTCAAGAAGTTAAGTATGATTAAACATTATCCATCAATTTTTCTCTATCTCTAACTGTGAAATTCTATAGAAGTTGGAGAGAAAGGGATAACTAAGTAAAAGTACATACCATCCAACGAACATCATCAGGTGTTAAGTGCATGGCAGGGACGGTTCTACGAAACATATATGCTGCAATTTCACGGTCATCTTCCATAACCTTCACAAACATCACAAGACAAATTTTCAGTTTCGTAAACCTTGACAAGCAACAGAAGACCATCTAAATGAAAGGAAAATGTAGAGGATGTACTTGGGTTTGGCGCCCTATATAACGGTGGACAACATTTCCAACTTGGAAGTACGGTCTGAAGTGAATCAGATCAGCAATTGTTGATATATTGGAAAGAACTGATGCACCCTTTCTACGGTTGCTTCGCATCACTGATAACAAATTTGACTTGACACTCTGTAGAAACTTGTCTGCATGTTCGCCAGGTTCAGCAACCACAAACACATCATTCTGCCAGCTAAATAAATAAGCACATCACAATTAGGACTATGAGTGAAACTGAACAGAAATGAGAAAGAATAAGAATTTAACACAAATGTAGGGCCATGCTTACCTTAATATAGAGCCGACTGTATCATTTTGAAGGCACAAATGAACAATGCCCACTTGAGGTAAACTTTGTAGCTTCTCATGCAATGATCGGACATGTAAAGAGAGCTGCCTGTGAGCCTTAGGAGAAACTGGGGGAGATGAAAATGTCTTTCCAGCTTGTAATCCATCCAAGCTTAAAGGTGGAACCATATCTATTCGCCCAATCCTCTGTGGACCAACATCAGGACTGTACAAAAGTGGGCTTGAGGGGAAACTTCCAGTGATCAAGGGAGACGAAAATGGTGTGGGGAATGTTGATCCAGGCATTGACTTCCCAATTCCAGATATCCCATGCAAAAGAGATAACCTTATTCCATTACTTGCACAAAATGATTCAAGTGCCCTAGCATGGTGCCCAACTCTTCCTGAATCAGGACTATGCATAGCTTCAACAAGCAGTATGTTTCGCCTCCAACCTAAGGATGGGCTAATCTCATCTAAAATTCCAGGAGAGCCAAAAAAATTTTAAATAAGGTTCAGTGGAAGGAGTATCATAAATATAAAAACTATACAAAACCAGAGAAAATATAAGAGACGCTACCTATGTTAGACACCTTTCCTCGGGGAAATTGCTGAGATTTCAAATTCTCAGACCACTTCTCGTCTTGTTGGAAAGGTAGAAGCAGTCTCTCACAGACATTTTTGAACGACTCAGAATTATTATTGATGTATTCATCAACTGCAGCCTCCAACTTAAGCCACTCTGCTGGATCAGTCTCATCCAGCTCCATCTCACATCGTTCATCAACTGTGGGCAAATCATGTGGAATACTAAGTGAGAACCATGATTCTTTCATAAAATGAAAGTCTTTAAGAATATCTGGAAAGATAAATAAAAGAAGTCCAGGAATAAAACTATATCAAATACAACTGGTCAGTATTATGTAAAGGTCAAATAGAGAAGATAGTCTTTCCATACGATGCTCACAGAAAAAGTAAAACACTACAGATACCCAAAGGATGGCCAGTTGGTTGGCTTCTTCCAATGGAAGCAAGAAGTCAAGATTCAAGTCCAAGGGGATACTGTTAATTTGAGGGTGAGAAGAGGTTCCACGGTAACAACAAAAAGAAAAGAAAAGAAAACATTACAGATATAGAACCTGGATTAAACCGGTAGTACTGAATTTCAGGAAGCATAGGAAGCAATGTGCTTAATGCTTCCTCTGCCCTATCTACAGAACATGCACTCTCAATCAACACTTGCCCAGTATCCAAATAACGCCAACCACCTCTCCGAGTCTGCAAATGCAATGTGTACTTGCAAGGGTAAGTAAGGGATTATAATCACTAGAATCCAAAAGTGCTATTGTCTAATATTGGAAGAAGCATTTGCACTCAGGCATTCTACTCAAGTCATACCCAGATATTTTACCTACAGTCATCTCAATATTTCTAAGGGTCTAACATGGAATAGAAATGCCTAAAAGAAGCTTGTGAAATGGAAGATATCATTTGATCGTCCTTTTCTCAACCAAAACAAATAAAAAAGAGGTCCCAAAGGAAGCCACAAATACTATGATGAAATGAGAGCTCCCAGTCATCAAAAGATATTTTGAACCAGTTCCAGTATAAAAGCAACACTAAAATATGCTTGTCAAAGAAATATATGTTAATAGGGGGTGCATGTTCATAAAATTGAGGGTCGGTCTATCAAAAGAGAATATCCAGCAGCATGCCACTGAACATGTCCATCAAAAGATTTTTATATATAAAACTATTGAAAATCAAGACTCAATTAACAAGGAAAAAAAATATTCAAAAACCAACTTGTATAATCATCTGCATTAAATTCTTCACTACAGAGGGCAGTGCCCAGATGGCAGTGGAGGACTTCCCACGTGGAGTGTGACAAAAGGTTAGGAATTTCAAGCTTTATGAATCAGTGAAAATTTAAGAATTGAATATACATAACAAAGAAGATCCTTTATTTATGAAACTTCACTAGTTCATGCAAAAACTGTGACCACAAGAAAAAGGTTAAGAACGAATATTACAGCCAGAATCTAATAACCAACTCTCAAAAAACAAAAGTAAGAAATTAAGAAACTATTTACCTTTGTTGGAACAGAGCCACACCCAATGGAAACTAAGCAGTCTATCCTTGTGTCAGGCCATAGAAGTTGTGCTTCTCTGATGGCAAATATGGTAGGATTGTTTGCTACTATTGCACCATCTTGCCAGCGGAATACATCTGTGAAATTGTTTCGGAACATTTAAAAATTAGAATAAAAGAACAAAAAAGGATCAAAATCACCAAGCACCAAACAACCATAAAAAAGGAATTTACCATCTGAGAAATCGTCAAGATAATATGGAGCCGCAGATGACGCTCTTATAGCCTGCCATACTTGATGCTTACAACTTCCAATAAAAGCACTGCGTTTATAGCCAACTTGAGCACCAGTAGTAGGTGATCCCAGCACAGTGATTCCGGAACTTTCTGAAATTGAAAAAGGAACTTCTGGTGTTCCAACAGGGTACTGAAATGTTGAAATCATAAAGAGAAGTCAGAATAATTACCATAATTAAAACAACCACGCTACATCTATGCAACGGAACAAAACATAAAAACAACAATCCTGACAATAAATTGATGTGTCCAAATTAATCTGGGAGAAAGAAGTATTTCAGCCAAACCTGATAATTGCGGAAAATGAACGGCTGAGCTGGCATCACACTCACCAAAGTTGACACAGTAAAAACTTTGGGAATGTTTTTCACTGCTGATTCTATCAATAGATCCCCATCCTCATCAGCACACATTTCCTTCAACAACCTCTCAAATTGATCTGCACTGTGCTGCAAGACAAAATTTCAAGGTATTAAATATCTGAAACTGTAAATGGCATTTCTCTATTTAAACTGTAACTCTATATAATCAACTAAAGTACCTCTTGCTCAAGAAAATTTTACAACAAAGAGGCAAACAATGACAAAGATTCATAGACCACACTAAAACCAAGAACAAGATTTGCATAATCATACTTGTGTTGTTGGAAATCAATTATTGATTTCTGTGAACTATTAGTTCTATGCATACATCTATTCACACATGCCCATGCTACAAATTTATCAAGTAGATAAGGAAAATGAAATAGAAGGAACAATCCATACTTTAGATCCATGTACAACAACTCTAAAGCTCTGTGATGAACTTTTATAAATTTGATCCAACTTTTCTCTCCAAGTTGCAGCTTCATTGTCTTTTGGAAAAGGCTCGGCAAAGACAAGTTTCCCTAAAAAACCATAATTCTAGAATGAGAAAAGTAAATTAAACAAATAAATAAGCCATTCAGAAAGGCTAATTTTTTTGTTCCCCAAACTCACCAAGATTTTTGTATATTTCTTCACACTGATCCAAGGTCATTAGCTTAACAGCAAGAGCAACAGCAAGCATGCCACCAGTTGATGTGCCACATATAAGGTCGAACAACTCATGGATCCGCTTACCAGTTCCTTTCTCAATTTCTTTAAGAATTTGCACCGTCGCCAGACCTTTCATGCCACCTCCATCCATTGAGAGAATGCGCAGTCCTTGTTTTGGAACTTGTCTCCCTCTTATGGCACGCCGCAAACTTTCATTTTCTCCTACAAAGGCACAAGATGAATTGAACGGGCCTATTTGGTTAAATGATCTCAAAATACAGCCAAAGACAAATTCAGAAACTTACCGAGAATTGCCAAAGCACGAGCTGCAGCTTTATTTACACGGGGTTCAGGTCCAACAGTCAAACGCATCAAAAGGTCCCGCAAACTTTCAGAAGTAACTAGAATACGGCGATTCTCCAAACAGAAGGCCAAATTTCCAACTGCAAGCAAAGCATACCTTTGTACCTAATGAAAGATAAACTTTTCAACATTAGATGACCACAGCACAAGCAATCGGTACACACCAGGAAATTTGAACTTGCCTCTGGGTTTTTATGCGCACATAACAATTTTAACGACTTCAACACATCCTTGGTCAACATCTTCTGAGCTACAGTATCGGATGCAAAAGCCAACTGTCCCACAACTTGCAGAACAGAATTTACTTCTTCAGGAGCAAAAGATTTTAGAACTGCTATAATAGGTTGCATGATGTCACATTTCATCAACAGCATTGCCACGGATACATCTCCAGAAAGGGATGATAGAGCAGAGCATGCTTGTTCGACCTGCCAGAGAAGTTTGAATATTAAGAAAGTGCCAGACAAAAGAACAAATAAACAGGTTGGACTTCTTTCATGGTTACAAGTGTGAGAAACGTACCACATGACGGTTGTCACTACTTATCATACTAATAAGCTGCCGCACTGCATTTTCATCTTTGCCAACAACTACCCGGTTTTCTTGGTCTTGCATAATCTTTGCCAATGCAGATGCTAGCAAAGGGTGGTGACAGGAAGAGAAACGGAATATGAGAGAAAAGAAGGCACTAAGCTTGTGTCTAGATGCACCAAAATAAGAACTGTTCTCCATCTGCAACCAAAGAAGAAAGTACAATGTAACTTGACAATTATATCTAGTTTAAAAATTCCAAAAAATGTTCAAATAGCTTTATCAACCACTACCTCGATTTGCACATTGACTGATCTAAGGTTTTCATCAGCCACAATCCTAATATTTGCAAGAGACAAGTGTCGAAGTTTAAGCAGTGGCAAAATTTCTGGAAGGAATTCAAGAGGGTTTCCAAAGAGCCTTAGAATTTTCAACTCCGCCATAGCCCTGCCATTCAACTGGAGAGACACATTAGAGACAAAGAAAAATATAGAAGCTACAAGCTTAATTAATGAAGTTAACAAGTTATAGACTCAAAAATGATAAGTCACTGTCAAATTGACCTGAAGTCAAGAAGAGGGCGAACAAGCCTGTTGTGTTCTAATGATAACTCCACCAGTCCCACACACTCTCTCAGTTCAACTGCATATAATTTCAAAAGAAATCAATTAAGCAAACAAGTTGCACAAGACATAAGCAGACTAGATATCCATATCACAATGAGTTTTCTGCTCTCGAGGGAACTTATTATGTTAAGCAAGTCAATATAGACATATGTACACATATAACAGTTCCATGCTTACCAGGAACAGAAACAAGCATGTTGTTGTCAACAATGAGAACTTTTAAATTTTTCATGGCACCTAGCTCAGGTGGCAAAGTTGATAACCTGTTGTTATCAAGGTAAAGTTTCTCCAGAACCGGAAAACGGGTCAAATCAACCGGCAATGCCTGTCAAAAAACATACATTAAAACTGTTTGCGTGCTACCAAAAATTGATTTAGCCATCAGACCTAAGATTCGCCATTAATCCGTTTGAATTCACATAAAAAATAAAGTATAACAAACTCACCGACAAACCAAGACCACACAGGCTAACCGCAGTGACAGTGTTCCAATGGTCGCAGAAACCAGACCCCATGGTGTTCCCGGGAACACTAGTAGACAAGTCGGATCTCATAATCCGGGTCAAAACCCCAATCCCATCGCTCAGCTGACCCGACCCGACCCCCTTGGTCAAGACGACAGCTCGTAACGGCTCTCTCCTCTTCACCACCCTCATTTCAACCCCCACATTCACCACGTCATCAGCAGCATCGCCCTCCTCTTGCGGCGCCAATTCAACCACGACCGTGTCTTCCGGCACAGGCAACGCCACCATCAACTGTGATTGCAGCTTTAGCGCCACCTGATCCTCCTCCTCGCCACTTGTCCACTCCAGATCGATCCGGAACCCTAATTCTGGATCTCTCGTCATCAACGTCGGTGACGACAAAGATGATGTTGACGATGATGATGACGTAGATAATCGGTTGAAGGGATCATCTCCAGCTTCTTCAGTACCATAACTGAGAGTCAATTTGAAGATCTCCAACGGCCGCTTCCATCCCAAACTCCAAGAAGACATTTTGCTCGAATCCGATCAAATGACGTTATTAAAAGGCTTGATCGGACGGCAGGGGATACCTTCGGTTTTTTCACATTGTAAACAATCATATCATATTATTTCATTGTTAATTTTAATGTGTTTGTGTGTGTGTGTGTGTGTCAGCAATAATTTACTTTAATATACGATTAAGTAAATTCCAAAATGCCAATTTCTGGTTAGGGTTTAAAGATGATGAGAGTTCAATGGCGGGAGATAAACTAACCGAAGGTATTTATGCTGATTTTTGCTGTTCTCCCCTGGGCGGTTCTCATCTAACGATGCCGTTTCAATTGACATACAGTCATACACATACATATTTATGACACATTGCAGACGAGGCAAGTGTATTTCCTTAACAAAACTTTATCTATATATATGTATAAATAAATAAATAAATATATATATATAATGTTTAGATTTGTTATTAAATATTTGAGCTAACTTAAATATTATTGCATATCATCTGTTTATTTAATAATAAAAAATAATTATATTATTATGTATCGTTTGTTTACTAAATAAAAATACTATAATTAATTATAACTCAAATTAAAATTTAATTTGTGAAATTCCTAACTTTTGGTTTGGATTTTTATTTTTATGCTTTATGAAAATATTTCTTAATTTAATAAAGGAAATCACTTTACTTAAAAACTAAATACGATTAAAAAAAAAAAGACAACCTTAAATAATAAATATAGACCAAGTAATTATTATTATTATTAATTCCTCCGATGGATGGAGGTCCCAACAACTCTACAGTTTCACCTGCTGATAGCCACATAGGCTGGGCCATGGCTCATTTGTCATACAATACATGATCTTGCAAGATTGTACAGAAGATTCTAGTGGAAATGTAATCAGCAACACGTGAATCAGTCAATCAGACCTTTCCTTCCAAGTTTTCTACCGTACAGTGAGCCTTGTATTTCTGGGATTTCAATGAACGGCGACATTGTACCATGATGCCGCCTTCAATACAGGCTATAACTTTCAAGCGTAAAATGGGATGCATTTTCCACTTCCCAAGAAAAGGATTTCTTGAACCGACCAAAGCTCAATTTACAGCTTCAAAATATTTGAAATATCCAAATCATTATTTATAATGATAAACACCAACAAACACAACAGAATGCATCCATAACCAACTCTCGCAGGAAATATTTTATACTTGGTAGCATTTTTTCATACCGGCCCTCTAGAGTAAGGTCTTCCACTGTCCTATTTGTTATTGCAGTAGTTCGCAGCAGATAGTAGTTCCTATGATGTCCAAATTGCATGCCATTCAAATTGACACAGCAAATTTTTGTTTCAAGAAACATGAACAATTAGATGCATGGTTGCTTGTCATGATATTGCAGTCAATGGAACTGTCGTATACATTCCAGAGAGACATTTTTCAAGCAAACAGTTCAGACCGACCATTTCAACATGTGGCCATGGTCAAGCCATTGCTTCCTAAAACGATGGTGACATAAACCTACCTTAAAATCTAAAATTCATCTAGCAATGCACTTTTGAAGACCAAATTACCACTTAATAATTTCCTACCAGGCCATACGCATACTACCAGGGTTTGGTACATGTATGCTCATAACATTCCATTAATCATAGATCCAACTTCTCTTCAGCCAAATCAAAAATTTCTTTCAAATCCTCCTTCACTCTGCCATTTGCAAATATAAACTTGACAGCACTTTTTGCTAGCTGAAACATTTCCCTCCTTCCAAGGCCTGCACAGTGATCAAACAATCCATCATTCAGATGAGGCTTAATTAATTCCAATCAAATAAACTAGTTACACAAAACTTACTGAATGCTGAAGCAGCAAGATGGTACTCCCTAGAAACGCTGGTGGAGAAAACCCCTGAATCATCAGTACAAAGGACTAAAGGGTGTTGCGCCTTGTACAGATCAACTGCATATTGAACAATGTGTTATAGGGAAGACATCCAAAAATTATTCTCTGGCAGATAAAAAAAAGGGGGTAAAGTTTACCAACTTCCCCAAAGGCTTGGCCTAATTACAAACAAATCCATTTAAAAAAAAAAAAGGAAGAAACCTGTCCTACCTATGGGAGGTTTCTGACAAATTTCAAAACCAGGGGAATATGATTGTATTTCAGTCGAACCTCAGCAGAGGTCAATAGAATTTACTCATTTTGGAAAAAGTTTAATCATTAGTAAGTAGTGGCTTGTTTAGCAGGTTAGTCAGTAAATAAATAATTTTATTAAAGGTAAAAAAAAGTACAAGCTATCTACATGTTGAAACAAAAGAGAAGAAGATCTAACCAAAATGGTGAACATCTAGTGAAGAAATAGTTTCAGTTCTGATGTTGGATGTCAAACAGATCTCAACCTGCAAAATGTATATTGACAGAAACAAAAAAGAGATAAGAGGGCAAAACATAACTGTCACCAGTATGGTCAGCTTAAAGGTTGATAAGAAACTTTTCTTTGTCAGAACACAACAAAAAGTTTTTTACCAACAAATATAAATGCATCGATATGCTAACAGTCAGAGGTTTGATAAATGATCAAAGGCACAAGGAAGCTGGTAAATTAATGGGCCAATAAGATTTCCACCTTCTCTCGTCCTAAGGAAATTGCAAGAATATATTCTTTATCATTCAAATTTCTATTAAAAGAAAACAATTGTAATTGAAAATAATTTTCATGAAATTGTAACCGGGATTTTAGACGATTTCAACTTTCCCCATTCTTCCTCTTCAAAGCAACAAGCGTGGCCAATTCTCTGGGGAAGAAAGTCTAGCATACTTTGGATCTCCTTCTTATTAGGTATCTACAAACACTAAGTTATGAAATAAACTGGTCAGGATCAATCCAATAATTGCAGAAACACATAAATTTGGTAACAGCAGTAAGCATTCAAAAGACAAATGCACCTCCCCACAGTGAAGAGTTATTTGAAGACCTTGTTCCCTAGCAAATTTCAATGCTGGCAGGAAAGTAGTCCTGTCTCAGATACAAAGAAAATTTGTAATATTTTTAAAATAATCACAATGGACTAATAACACTTGTGCACTACAGAGAATGATCGGTAACAAAGGAGTACCATTCACCCTTGGTAGGGTTTCCAGAGAGATCAATGCCAACTACCCCTAGATCCCTCATTTCCAGAGCCAGCTTAACCTGTAAAAAGATGTGGTAAGATAAATTAGTCAGCTATACACATGAGATGGTTCACAAGCTTAAAACATCACTTGCAGACCACAATTTCCTAACGTACAGTTTCCATGGCAGCTTCAGTTGTCTCCCGACGGTCAATGCTGAGAAGAAGTCTAACATATATCCTTTTCCTTTTAGTACCATTACATGCATCATTCGTATTCTTAGAATTCACAGGACGTCTAACACCCATGCTATGAGGAGCAAAATCAACGTCAACTGCACTGACAGCCCTTAAACCTTCCACGACTGCACCCATGTAAGATCTTTTGCTCATTCCAATAGACTCATTTCTCTGTATAAATTGGAAGCCAACAAATTCCTTAAAACTCCGTTATATTCTAACAAGGTTCCAGAAATAAAAAGGTTACCGGGAACTCAACACACAAGCAAATACCTTTGGAGTAGTTCTTAGTTCTAGATATACAATATTCTCGGAAGCAAAATCTTCAACTACCTGTTTTGTAAATGTTTTAAAGAAAAAAATAGGGGCTTGTCAAATGGAAGTAGATGTAGCCAACTGGAAAAAATAATCATAAATCAAAGGGAAATTTGCCATACTTCTTGAGTAATTCTTGTCACGGTTGCGTGGTCAGTAGTGAGAACGTGGATCAGGTCAAACAACTTGAACACTTCGTGTAAAGAACGGTCATCTGAGTTTAAAAAGGATAAAAAAAAAAAAATATCCAATGCCACAATTAAGAAAATGGGAAGTTGAAGAAATTCACTTTTTTTTTTTTTTGGTGGGTTGGGGGGAAATCAAGCTACAGCAAAAGGTACATACTTTTCATAATAACATGCTCCACATCTGAGAAGACAATGACACCCTTTTCACCCAAAATTCTTGCAAGCTCCCTGCACAACATACATACAATTACAAGTAATACTCACCCTCAAAACTCAAATTTCAAAATTAGCGTTGAAATGAAAGAGCCCGACGGAAAGAAAAGAGTAAGATCTTACAGAAGAGTCGAGTCTCTAATGGAGCCATTCAGGTGGGCATGTAATTCAACCTTTGGCATCGACACAAACCACTCCATTTTTCGTCCGTGGATTTTTTTTTTTTTTTTTTACCAATACGTTTGTTTATGGATCTTATTTCAGTTCTTGATTTTGTTGTTTGCTTTTCTTACTCAAAGCTCGAGGCTCTTAATTAAAATTTGTTTTTTGTTCCGTCTCTGAAGTGTTGTTGGCACTTAGTGGTTGTCACTGCTCCTTTCTCTGACCAAATGGTCAAAGGATAAAGCTATGGATCATGGGCCAGAAACAGAAGCTGTTAGGTTGTTTTAGAACTAAAGCCCACGTCATTATCTTTTAGCATTTTTCTATAACTTAGATCTTATTTAATATTGAAGTGTTATTTTTTAAAATTATAAATATAGTTAAAAAAATTATAATTATAAAATAAAAATTAATAATATATAATAAATAAAAATAAATAAATTTTATATCATATAAGTATAAAATTAAATCAATTATTTTTTAAGATATCATCAAACTCTAATTTTCTAAATGTACATACACAAAAATGGATATTAAAATATAAATTAGTACTAAAAATTGAAAATATTATAGTTAGGTATACAAGGCAAAATAGTTTTTTTTTTTTTTTCAAACGTCGTAGAAGATAATATGGTTGAAATGAAAGTAACAAGAAAGACAAATAAAAGTCATTTGATTTGAGAGTAGAGTGGGCAATTTGTAGGTTTGGGCTGAATTTTTATAAATCTAAACCTAAGCCCATGTATTCATAAATAAGTCCAAGTTTTGAAAAAAGTCCGCTCATATTGAGTGGGCTCGAGCTGAGCTTGGCCCGAGTGGACCTAAGCCGAGCCTAGGCTATACTTGGATTTTTATTAATTTTTTAAAATAAATTTTTAATAATACTATAAACTAAAAAAAACTTAAATTATATATGATTACCTAATATTAATAATACAACACAATAACTCACAAATACTAATATCAAAAACAAACTAATCCAATAATAAGTTTTTATTCAATAATTTATATAAACCATTAAATAATATTAAACATAAAAATTTATCAATTGATTCATCATAATATTGTTTCATATTATTTATTAAATTCAATAATTAGTAATATAATTTAAAAATAATTGAACTATTTAAAGAATTATTTTTAATTTATTAATTTAAATTTAATATAATCCTATTCAATATTACACCAAATAAAAAATAATATTATATATAATTCAATCTAATTTAATATAATTTAATTTGACTTAATTTTTAAAATTATATATATATATATTAATTTATAAATTAAAATCCGGATTTGGGCCTAGACTTTTTATAAAATCCCTTATCTAAATTCGTTCATAGTAAATTTTAAATTTTTAAGCTTATGTCTAAAGGTTTTATACACAGCCCGAACTTAAAGTCCGTAGACCCGCACTCAACTAGTCCGGACTTGGACCAATCCAAATTTTTTTGCTATCCTTATTTGAGAGTAAAAAACAAGGTAGTTATTGCTTATGAGATAGATAAAAGAAGGCTTCGATGACTTCAAATCATCTTGAAAATCACAGGACTTGACTTCTGAACAGATTCTTATTGGATTTCCGTTCTACTACGAATTAACGTGGGGTCTTGATTGGGGGCTGGGAATTTGCTGATAAGGTCAATCGACAAGGAAGGACTAGTGGTGGGTGGTTTTAGACATTGACAACGGTAGTGAAGGTGGCTGGAGTTTATGGAATTATTTTTATTTTTAATAAATTCAATTTTAAAACACACACAAAAAAAAAGGCTAATGATAAAAAATGAGGCATAAAAAAATCACCACTCTTAACACAACACTGAAGTTGTTCAATATAAACTTTTTTTCGGGCCTAATTTTCCATGACTAAAAAGCCATGGAGACTTTTGAATAAAATAATGGCAAATTTAGAATCAAATTTTGTTATAGAAGATCCAAATTATGTATAATTTTGAACTAATCACGAATCAATGATTTATAAAACTATCACATGCACATATCTCCATGTATATTTAACCAATTACACATTAACCAAAAGCCTAAATTGGTGGGTGTAGTAGTCACGTGGAATTAGCTCATAGGTCACAAGATCATTCATAAAACCTCCGTGATCGTTTCAAGGATCAAATGCACGCATACGGTACATTACTATATTATGTGCCTCATGGACCATGGTCCATCATATTGCATGTGACTTGTATATCAACAATAACCAGTGGTATTATTCATTTTGGCCCTCCCATGTTAATTCTCTTGCATTTACTGGTTCATCTACTCTCCAATTTAGCATTGAATGCACCTAGGCCGTAACAATAACACAGTGATTCTTAATTAGGTATACTTTTTTTGTTTCAAATAATTATTTACTTGTACTATAAATATCAATATGAAAAAAATAAGTCATCTTTTAAAATCTTCTTTAAATAAAAATAAGTTAAAAATTTTCCTCTACTAAAATAATAGTAACAGTAACATTTCTTCCTTTTAAAATGATGAGACAAAAAATATTATAATATTAAATTAAAAATTTCAAATGAGATTCTTTTTAATTGAGATATAAACAATCTCATTTGAAGAATTTTTTGAAATATTTTTTATTTATATGATTCTTCAAATGAGAACTAAAATCTCATTTAATAAGTTTTTATGTAATACCAAAATTATGTAATAAATTTTCTTTAAACGAAAAGTCTTACTCTCCCTCTCTCTCTCTCTCTCTCTCTCTCTCTCTCTCTCTCTCTATATATATATATATATATATATATATATAGTTATTTTTTAGTGCAGATATATTTATTTTTCTCTCATACGGATACGCTGTAAAATTATGTAATTTAATAGAATAAGCGTAGAACGCTATTAAACAGCACGGGTCATGACTTAACAACGCGTCTGCATTAAAAAATAACTAAATTGAGTGAAATTTCACATCAATGGAAAATAAAGATAAAATTCAAAGAAAGAAAGCTATCAATGGAATTCTTCTAATATTCTCCTAATTATAAATATGATATTTTATGAAAAGTACATTTATAGTTTTATACATGTGCGGTGGCATAAATTATATAAACAATAAATCTGTGCATGTTTCTGAATCTCTCTCTTCCAAGCTCACTGTACAATGTGTCACCTATGTTTTCGGTTTGGGCACAAAAAGATGATAGGTCGAGTTAATTTTAAGCAACAAGGTCCCAGCGCCAATTTGGGCACAAAAAGATGACAGGTCTAGTTAATTTTAAGCAACAAGGTCCCAGCGCCAGTTTAGATTATGGACAACGCGTGCATGCATGGCTGCAAGCTTGTGTTGTATGTTGTTACGGTATAACTTTCATCGAGACCAATTCTTGCTAGTTCTAGAAATGTCAAAGATATGCACCTATAATATATATTTAATTTGAAGACTTTTATCATCTTAATTTATAGTTGACATTTATTTTTGCTCCAATAAAATTTCATATCAATAAAGATCTTATATATCCAGAAGGTTGTAACATCTACCCGATCAAAAGTAGATTCTGGTTATTGATCCAATTAATAGCGACTTCAATAATTTAAAAAGAGGAGGAGGATTCGAAGAAATTCAAATTTGAAGGAGATAATAAAAGTGTAAAAGAATAGTACGAAATTTCTAATTAAGGGATTAACACTTTGGTCCGTCTAAAATTTATGTTTATCACTTAGGTACATATCCTGTTTCGTCCCAGTAATAAAACAATGACGAATTGTCAATAGGCAATGCAAATTTTAATCGGTAGAGCTCTTAGATTATAAATTTGTATATGAAACGCTCATATTTACCCTCTACCAATTTTCTTTTTGCATAGTTTTAAAACAAGGGATGAAATTAATTATTAATAATTTATTAGGGACCCAATTATAAAAATAAATTCTTAAGAGGAATGAAAGTGTCGTTATTCCTTCTTACTTCACCTTTAAAAAAATAATTTTGTATCAATTAGTACCATAAAATTTGGCCACTTACATCATGCTACGTGTCAATAAAGACATTGTGGATTTTGAGACTTCGAACGTGTGAAATAAACTTAGAAGAGTAATGATAGAGGTATAATTATTTTGTGCAAATATATAAATTAATGTAGTATGAAGAGATTTATTTATATAAAACTATCATGAGTCCATATAATTTTAAAAACTTATTATTATCACTTTTTAACCAATCTATTCATACCACATCAATTTATATATACTAATTTATATAAAATAATTTATAATTCTACTATTATTTAAATTAAAATAAGAAATCTCATAAAGCAAAAGCATGTGAGTTATGTGACAGATAAATAAATGAAAAATATCAAAATAAATAAAAAATAAAAGAGAACGACTAATATTGTCCTCAAGGGCTTGGTCGGGTTAGTAACCAACAAGTATAACTCGTTAGCCACCTAAACTCTACTCCTGGGGCGGTATGAGAAAATAAAAATAAAAATTAAAAGATTGAAGTAGCAGTATTTATTTCACCCAAGATTGGGTCTCTATACTAAGTGTCTGCTGCTTGAAATATGGAAGGTGATCAAATTCGAATTTGTCGTAGTTGATACTTTTTAATCTAATAGTTAATATTTTGTTTATTAGTTGAATTTCAATTAACGTTTTTGCCCATCTCCGACTATGCAAAAATTACCTATTAATGAAAGCATTGAGTTAATCAAACATATCCATTATAAACTCTCAAGAAAAAATTGAAGAATACATTTTCTCTTTAATTTTCTTGTATTTTTTTAAGAAACTAAATGCTAACTTGAGTGTTAGAGTACCTTTTGCAAGTTTTTGTATCTTTTTAAGGAATTAAATGCTAATTTGAGCATCATAGTACCTTTTGCAGGTACCAAATCGTCGCTTGAAGCTTGCTTTAGAAGCTTGGAACTTGAAAGCTTGAAGATGAAGGACATGATGATCATCTATGGGTATTGAAGGAAATTTGCTCCTTCAATAACTTGAGAGCAGCCAGGGGTGGGAAGATTCGTGTCCAAACTCTAAAGCTAGCTAGATAATAATAATAATAATGCAGTTCTTTATTTTTCATAAATCTTGTTACTAATTAAGTTTTCAGAAATTGTTTGGAATCATATATTAAAAGAATTAATTAAAAACGACTTATATTTTATAATAATTTCGATCAACTAGAACATGTGTATTAGGATTGTAATTTTTAAATCAATAATGTAGTTCGTATTATTTTATAAATCATGGTGAAGCATGTGTTGTAATAATTTTAGATTTACTATAATTAAATTGATAATAATTTAATGTTCGTGTGACTTTAATTATGATTAATAATTTATAGTTATTAATTGTCTAATTTAATTAAAATTGAGAATATGTAGCATCAGTTTAGCCATAACTATAGATGATTACAACTCAAATAAATGATTTTAAAATACCTAATATGTACTTTTCCTCATTCAAATTTATTTATAGATACTAATTTTGATCTTTAGGACCCATTCAAATGCACACAGAGGTTTTGGATTGTGTGTTTAGACACTTAACCTTTTAGAGGTAGTTTTGCGCATACGGATGACTAGATACATTTATCACTCTGCCTATGCGTCAAATATGCCAGTATATGACCAGCTGTATTTTGTCCTACTTTGCTCCTGTGGATTCAATGTCACGAGTGTATGACTAGCTTATCTCAAATATTGTAAAACAAATAATGAAAATCTATGTCTATCACTATCAAACTTTCATATTTTATTTCAAATCTTTTTTTGAGCTACTTGATTCAATTCCTGCTTAAGAAAAAGTAGAACTCTCGCTTAACTTTCTAATATTTGAACTTCACGTAAATATCTTTCACCAACTTCTATAATATCTAGAGTGTTCTCCACTGAGTAAGTAAGGAATTTAAGTATCTAAGCAAAATTGAAAAACTTAATAAACTACTTTTTCTGCAAAATTTGTTGCTAAAATTCACTTTCTCATTTCATAGAAACGTAATACATTTTCTTATTTATGTTAATGAATCTTTCACACATATTTATTCTTTATGTACATAATCACGCTAATCATATAACAACATATCATATAAATTCATGGGCAACATATAATTATATTTTTGTACATATCAAAATATGATTTTCAAACATGACAACATATAGTATAGTTTAATGTAATTCGTTTTAGAAATCTAGTTTACTTACTTATTGGTATCCACATATAACAAATGCATACTGATATCATCAGCTTAAAATAAATAATAAAACTCTCATAAGATAAAATCAAGTCATAATCATAATCATACTGAAGACACATTAGTTTCAATACCCTTATCAAATAATTCATGTAATTGAACTTTCAGCTCCTTCAATTATGCTAGAGGCATTCTATAAGATGTTATAGAAAAATAAGCTATTTCTATAACTAAATCAATGCTAAATTCAACCTCCCTATTTGACGGCAACATGAGAAGATCATTGGGAAATATGTATGAAAAATTCTGCACCATTTATCAATTTATGCGTGACATCCTTGTGCATTATATAGGTTTATGTATGTATTTTGTCATATAAAAAATTAGCTTGCTTATTGAGTTTCGTACTCATTATAGTTTATTATAATTTAGTTTTCAGAAAGCATAATTGATTCTTAATGAGTAACGAGAAAAATTTGGATTGAAGACAGTAGATAGTTTGACAATATTTTGTATTATTCTACTGTAGCTTAATAATTGTATTTAAGAATTTTATATTTTTAATTGTTTGTAAATGGATTGTTTAAGTGCAAATACAATATTTAGTTAGATTTGTCATGTAGAAACAAACAACTATAGGTTAATTTGTTAATTAATTTTTACCATGGATTAATTAATTAATATATCCAAAATTGTAGTAAGGGTATTATTATAAAAGATAATAAAAAAATAAGAACAAGAGTATTATATATTCAATTTAAAAAATACTTTAAAACAGATTTTTTTAAAATATAGAGATTAAACGAGTACTTAACTTAAAATATAAAGATTATTTGTACATTTATTTTATAAAATCATCGTACAACTCATGTAATTATTGTAATTAACTATTATTACTTTTAAACTAATCTCTTTATGATAAATCATTTTATATAAGTTTCTTAATTTGAACAAAACTTAATATATATTACAATAAAAAACTTACTGACATATTTTATATAAACTGTAATTTGACACTGCCACATTTACAGTCTCACACGTATTAAAGAGATATCGACTTTGCTGGCATTAATGGGAGAGTTGTCTTTCTAACAATGGCGAGGCACGCGGTCACCACTCAGCTACCAAGTGGCTATAACTAATGTGATTTGTTTTTATAATTTTGGGATTCCATTCAACTAATACTGTATTAGTAGAATAAAATGATTCGTGCTAACACTGAATTCATTAAGAGATATGTTGGAGGAACCATTCGCAGGTGTTAGCAAAATGGCAATGTAATGGGCGTTTTAGATTTTTGCCATGGCAATATTTTATTAGTTTTTTTCTTCAAATGTATTACGTATTAGTTGGTATGATTATTGAACAGAAAAAATATTATCAATTTTGACGTTCATATAATAAAAAATGCATCCTCGACGGCCAAGAAAGACGGAAAATTCTATTAATTAATTGCGACAAATTTATGATATTTTTTTTTGGGTGTGGGAGGGGGGACTGTTAGAAAGCTTATTGAAGAATATGGGTCATGCAATATTTAATTTCTAAACTACCTAGCGCCTAGCGTTTAAAACCAATTGGCACGGCAGCAACGCCCGATCACAATCAGCTGGCGAGCGCGAGAACCAAATCTAGGACTGCAGACTGCACAGCTGTAATGGACGAATCAGAAGAGGGTTACTGGCACTCTTCATTTCCAAAGTACAAATAATTCCCCGGACGGGTAGGGACAATCACACAACAGTGATCCGATCGGCTATGGCCAATAATATTTTTTGGGTTATTATCGTTTTATTATTTTTAAAATTATAATATATTAACTGCCTAAAAAAACACCGTAGTTTATTATTTTATTATTATATCTTTATAAAAATTTATCATTTTATTTTATTTTTGTCATTATAATTAATTGACTAGTTAATTAATAGAATGTTTATTTTTCCTTTCAATTAAATTTTTGTAAAAAAAGGGTAAAGAAATACATATTATAAATAAAAAGCTATAAAATAGCTAAGAATAATTCATATAAGCCTATAAATTTAATACTTTTATTTGTGTAGTTTTCTGTCAAGAGTAAAATTAGTATATTATTTATTAACTTACTAGACAACTAATAATAACAAGGAAAATTTAGGAAAATGATAGGTTTTGTAAAGATATACTATTAAAATGATAGATTACAATACTTTCTATGGTAATTTAATATATTATAATTCTTAAAGTAGAGATAATAACCTCTTTTTTTTTTTTTTCTTCCCTATGCTTTTCACATTTTGTTGATGGCTAACTATATATAGTCGGTTCATTTGCCACCATTTGGGTATCGATGATTTTAGTTTATTGAGTTAATCGATCCAATTGATACTAAATTAATAGATAAATATATTCTTATATTTATAATCTAGTCACCTGGACACATAGCATAATCTCGTGGCTTCTTATAAATAATATTGGAGCTATAAATTAGTCATATACCACCGGTGATGTGCTTACCATAAAGTGAACACCACCCACTACTCCCACTGAACTTATTAAGTTTAAAATGAGAGATATGCTAAAACTTATTTACTAATAAGTGAAATAATGAAGTTCTTTCAATCTACACACTAATTTAGTCAATTACAGTGGCACACCTTTCAAATTAGAATGGGTACAATATAGAATAAAGCCTCACAAAACAGAAGAAACTTGAAAATCCAAGTAGTACATAGTATATCAAATGAATTATCCATGCATGCATATCTTGCTTCACTAAAACAAGGTGCGACAAATGCCAAGCAAAATATGAACTATACATAATTAGTATTTTTTTTCCCCTTTTCTAAATTGATGGGATTTTTTCAGTACAAAAAGGCTTTACTATTCTATCTAGGCAAGATGACAGCCTTAAGGGAATTCTTCATCACCACAGTGAAAGCATAAGTCTCAGTCGGGTCGGGTGGAGCACCCGGAACCGGAAACCACTTGTAAGCGTGCACCATTCTAGCAATTAGCAAATTGATATGCAACATACCAAGACTCCAAGCCGGGCAGATCCTCCTCCCTGCCCCAAATGGCATCATCTTTACTCCCCGTGTTCCGGTCACATCAACACCAACCCCATCACCCTCCAAGAATCTTTCGGGTCGGAACTCACCCGGATCTAACCACATATCCGGATCCTCAGTCAACCATGCAGTGTAGAATTCCACGTAGACACCTGCCGGGATGGAGTACCCGCCAAGCTTAGTATCCTTTATAGCAGTGTGAGACAGCAGAAAATGGCCAGGAGGGTGCCGTCGGAGAGTTTCCTTCACGACAGCATCGAGATAAGGCATTTTCTCGACATCTTCTTCTTTAACAAGCCCATCTTTCCCGACAGTGGCTACAATTTCTTTGTACAACTTTTCTTGAATCTCCTGGTCTAGCACCAAGTGAAGCATAGCCCATTCGGCTGTTGTTGCGCTAGTGTCAGTGCCTGCACTGATCACTTCAGAGCACAGTGTCACAATCTCTTGTTCCCCCAGCTGCTCTCTCCCCGTTGGCTCTAGCCCAAACAATGAATCCACATAAGCTGCACCAATTGGACTCACCATCTCTGACTCTGAGTTAGGGTTTTGGCCTTTCTCTACAAAAGCTTTTCTGTTCCTTATCAGTGGAACCAAGCACTCCATTTGTCTCTTCCTCAACTCCTTTGCTTCTCTCATTTGCTTGCGAAATAATGGAGTGAGAATCGGCAAGAAATCCGGAAGCTGCGGTGATGTTATCAGCATCACATCTTTTAGTATGCTTTCGATCTGCTTGATCCGCTCCTCTGAGATCTTCGCACCAAAGCATAAGCAGATCAGAATGCTGCATATTGTGAGCCTGCAGTTACTCATCACCTCAACGAACAACCCATTATCAAAAGCCTCACTATTGAGCCTTTTCATGTGGCTTTCCATCGCCCATGTTCTTATCCAGCTGCATTGCTTCACTCTTGTCGGGTTTATCAACTCAGTTACGAAGTTCCTCCTCAGGCTTCTCCAAAGAGGCCCGTATTCAGCTGAGTTAATGGCGCACTTCCCGACGCTGAACACGAGCCGGATAGGAGAATCTGGTGGCCGGGAGGCGAATTCAGGGCCTCTTTGGACTAGGGCTTCATGGATGAGCTGAGAGCTAGTGACAATAACCATAGTACGTTGACCCATCTGCATGGTGAAGATTGGGCCATACTTTTTACGTAAATCACGGATTATGAAGATGAAATGGCGGCGTTGGAGGATGACTTGCACCAGGTTTCCGACAAGCGGCCATCCCCGTGGCCCTGGCGGCAGGTTCTTAGGCCCGCCGCCAGTTGTGGACCATTGTCGCCACCATAAACGGAGAAAGATAAGGCCAGAAATGAGGATAACAAGGTCAATCAAATCCATTAATAATTTTTCTTGAGAAGAGATTATGAATCAAGCTGACTGAAGGCGAAAATTTGTACACTAGACCTGGTAAGCTTATAGACTGGTTTTATAATAGAACACAAGATGGGGTGGAGTGAATGAGTTTGGTTCAAGTTCAACAACTTACTTGTGAATTAAATTTTTCTATCAGAGACATTTATTTCAACGTACAGCGGATATATGCATAATGCATTTATATATTAAACAGTCATGATGTATTCAGTATGTATTTATGTATATTTGTATATTTTGTTGCTAACTTTTATGTGCACTATTTTTTTTATATGAATTAATATTCTCTCCCAATGAAAAATTCATGTATTGATTAGTGATTAATAAATTTATGAATATTACAATCAGATATTGTAGATATTTACAATTAGACATACTATTCCTGCATCAAATTTATTAAAGGCAGTTTAAATGTTTGCTTTCACTAATAATTAAAGCACATTTGCTTCATCCGCATAATAATGGGAGGAGATGTCTATCTCCAGCCAATTATGAGTCCAACGGCCCACCACTCGGCCTTTAGCTGTCCTAAATTAAAGTTTTCCTACGTGTAACACGTTTTCAATTTTCTTTCGGCTGAATAAAGTTTCCTTTTCATGCCTTTGATTACTTAGTTTGAAACCGGAACCTAAAAATTTGCTTGATTATTGTTTGTGTAATGTCTGTGTAATGTCAACGACCAAATTTACACATTATTAATTATTATTTTCATACATCCCATACAGAGCTTGTCTATTATTGGTCTGGCATTTTGGCAGCTGCGCCAAAATGTAATTCTCTTATTTTCATCCAAAAGAAGGGAAGAGATGAGTACATGACTTTGACCAGAAGCACCTATTGTACGTACACCAGTTATTTATTCCCACGTTAATAATCGACAACTCGTCTTTCCCATATCGGCCAAAAAAATTGACAGAAACACGGAACCCAGTTGAGTTTTCCACTGATCTTCATGCCAGGAGCCCCGGATTTACATCCTTTTGTAGTTTTGCTGGCAATGCTGTGTTTTTCTGGTCCATGTGGGGCTGTGGGCATTAATTAACGCTGAGAAGATGTCTTAATGAGCGATTTTTTTTTTAATTTAGAATTGTGATTTAGAAAAAAAAAAAGAGTCTTAAATTTGTTTGGTGTGATGAGTCAACTACTTTCGTGCTTCGTACCGTATTGATTATCTTGTGAATTTGAATCACCACAAGGGCTGGCCGTATACATACATTGAACCATACTCTTGAGATAGTGAAATACGATTTCTGCTTATTATGATGCCCTCATGTTCAATTTGAAGCTCAGAACATGACAGCTATTTTGGGGTAGCGTTAATTATTAGTGGAGAGAAACAAGTTGCAAATAAATAAACAAACATATAAAACATCTACAATATTAACATAGAGCTAGCTTCACCGATCTCACCTGCCAAATTTAAGGAGGTGCATGGTCTTGCTTGCTTAATTAGTTAGCAGAAAAGTTAGGAGAATGAAAAAAGTAAGCCACACTTTGGAACAGAAAATGTGAAGATCATGTTAAAACAACTAACTCACAAGATAATTAATCATTAGTTAATCTTTGGCGTAGCAAAGTGATATTGATTTAATTACACATATGATTCGGATGGCGAAATTTTGTTAATTTATTTTGGTTATATAAGCATGCAAGAGTTAGCAAGCCACAGAAGTAACGGCCAGCAACATTGGTGTGACCACTCTCTCCAAATAGTTTAATTTCACACGTCGACTTCACTAATTAAATTCAGTTTGGTAAATATGTAGCTGTTAACTTGGAGGATGAGATAATTATAATCTTTCCTAATTTCATGTTCTTTTGTGCTGACGGGCTGTTTGGCAGTCACTCAGATAAAGTCATCCATCGGTCAATTATCACCATATATGCATAATGGCCTATACCTTACACAAGTTGTATGCCGTCACAAATAAATTAAGATCAAATGTAGAATTTATAATTATTATAAAATTAATTAAATATAATTTTTAATTTTTTAATAACTAATTAAATATATATAATTATTATAAAATTAATTTAATTATTAAATACTTAATAAATGATTAAAAAATAAAAAAAATTAAGAAAAAAATCTTTTATCTTTTTTTAATACTATACATTTGAAAAGTATTGAGAGATCTGTTCTGTTTTTCTGTTTGTTGGGAAGAGCCGCCGACAATGTTTCAATGAACGTGTGGCGGTTGGTGATTCCTCGATATATAAATTAATGGTTGGTCTTCAACTTCAAGCATTCTTCTAGAGATATGGGCACGTTTCAATTGAATTGAAAGTTGTTGTCCTCTTGCTTCATCATCATCAGCTAGCCCAATGCTGCACTGTTATCCCTACTCTCAAGTCTCAATCACATACAAAATCAAATCAGGCAGATAAGCTTTATAATTTTAATTTACAGGTAATTTATAACAGTTTGCTTTCCTTTCAACCAAAGAAAATCACATGAAGTTTAGTACACAGTGAACCATTATTATATTATTAGGGGTAATTTACTTGTATGAAAGTTAATAATCAACAAGCTAGCTAGCTAGCTAATGCTAATTACTAAGACTTATTTAATTTGCTTCCCATTATATAATATATTTTGATTGATTAATTCATTGTATCCTTGCTTGTGTTTGTTTTCCATGGGATCTCAATTAGAGAAGTATTTTGATTACTCTCAGAGGGCACAATGGTTGAGGGCAGTTGTCCTAGTACTTTGACGACGTCATGGCTTATGGGAGTCGAAAAAGCTACACAATATACATCTACAGCAAATGAAATGAAGGTGATGCTAATCTCGTGCACAATGGATTTGATATTCGGAGCCATGAGAATTGCAACTTCAGAATTTGTGCCCGTTTGCACCCAAGTCGATACAATCAAATTTCAAGCAGAAAAAGACTTGAAATTGGGACGACATGTTCATGTTGATCAGAGGGCAGCAGTTTCTAGCGCGAGGCAGACAGCTGTGGCATCATCGTTGGCATACGTGATATGGGGCGCCGGTGCCAATACTTGCAGCTTGGTTTACAAAAGATCATCGTTTGAGGTATTCAATTGCCCTGGTTGCAGCTTCTTTGTCAATGGTGGTGTTGGGAGTAATTGGCGATGCACTTGGAAAAGCTCCCATTGTGAGGTCTTGTGTTTATCGTAGAAGGATTTGTAGCAATGACAGTTATGGGGGAGAAGGTCAAGATTATTGAATTTCTCTTAGCCTCCGCCCTCCAGCCCCAAATCAATTCAAGGATAGGGGCAGGCCACGGCCACCTTTAATTACTAGTTTAGCTTGCAATTTAGGGGTGGGCAAATGGTTCGGTTTTTACCGAACCGAAATATTCAATTTGGTTCGGTTCGGTTTTAGAAGTAAAAACCGAACGGTTTGAAAAATTAAGAACCGAACAGTTTGTGTTCGGTTTGGTTTTAAATCGAACCGAATTAAAAAACCGATCGGTTCGATTAAATATAATAAAACCGAATCGAACCGAACCGAACCGAATTTTTAAAACCTAAATTCTAAAATCTAAAATTAAAATTCTAAATTATTAACTTAATTTTCCGAACCGAACCGAATCGAACCAAACTAAATTTTTAAATCGAACCGAACCGAATTATTTCGATTCGGTTTGGTTTAGTTTTAAAACTCGGTTCGATTCGGTTTGAATTCTTAAGAATCAATCGGTTTCGGTTCGGTTTGGTTCGGATACCGAACCGAACCGAACCGAAAAATGCCCACCCCTAACTTGCATATCTAATGCGCTTTTGTGCATTGCTGTGCTGTGCATGGATGTAAATGAAAACGCCTACTCTGTCTTGATTTTTAGAATCCATATACAATATTTGTGAATCTGAAAAACTAGTTATGGTATTATTCTTCTTTCACACATTAGAGGACTAGTAATGATGATGAAATGAATGAGAATGAACTAAGACTTAAATGTTAACGACCAACTCCAAAGTGGAAGATAAAGTGTTTTTTTTTCTTTTTTTTTAATAATATATTTTCAATCTTCTTATAATAAAGACAAATATTATTTTATGAATTAAGACCATACCTACCATTTTGTTTCCATTAATGATCAGATCCAACTAAATTTTACTCCTTTCAAGAGCAGATTTTCAAATTAGGGGTTGAGAGATAGAAAGAGGTTGTTGAACCCTAGCTATTCTCTTTGTGTGTTTTGGACGCCGAATTGTTTGCTTTGAAGGTAGTTAACTTTTATTTCTTTTTCAATTTACATTTTAATTCACCTCACTGGTAAATAAATAATGAATGGTTTCTTTGATAATTATTTTAAAAAAATACTCTTAAAAAGAAATAGCTTTAATATGAGCATAGTTTTAAGTTTTATATGGTGGGTTTAAAAAAGAAAAGGATAAAAATTATAATAAAGTGGAGACTGGATGGGAAATATTTTATATTCAAAATTTTAGTAGATTAATTCAAAAGTAGTGGGTTAGTAGGTTCGGGTCTTTTAATGAAGCGAAGACTCCCCCCGCCCCCCTCCTTCCTTTATATTTCTCTCAAGCCTCGTTGATCAAATATGACCAATCATGGACTAATTACATGTTTCCTTTCGACTCATGTTTCTAGGCCCATATTTAATTGAGACTCCAACGGACAAGTTTTAAGCGGGATAACCTGGAAAGACCATGTTGACCTTGCCCATACCCGGCCCAATCAGAACCCGGATCGTCGACAAATTTATTTACTAATTATTATCCTGAAAAAAAAAAAACCTTGAAACAGAGCAACGGCGGGACGGGAAGATGAGCTCAGTGAGCTTCTTTCCTATCTTCACAAACAGTGGCCGGAGTTTGGGCGCACCGGTGTCCCTACTGCGCACGTTAGCATCAACATACGCTTCTTGTCATAGAAATAACTATAAGAGCAATGTTGTTTTGTCTTTCTCTTCAAGTAACAGGACTTTTGTTTGTGAATCCTCGAAACGACATGTATTTATTCACACAGACACAGCTGCTACTGCTGCTGCCACCACTCCTTCGTTCTATGGGTATTCTCAAAATCCATTCTTCTTCCTTTTTGTTTTTTTAATCATTTTTACCAATTGGCTTTGTCTATAAGTTAAGCTCGTGTTTGTTGAAAATAAGGTGGCTATTTGGGACAAATAAAAAATTTACAAACTGTTTAGCTTATTGTTTGTTTGGTTGCTGAGAAAGTTGGGGAAAAGGAAGGAAAAAAAAAGGTTGGAATTTAATGCCTACTCTTGTTTTCAAATGGGTGTCTATGGTTTCAGCTTTTGTTTTTTTCTTCTTCTGAATTTTTTTTTTCTGATTCGGTCTCCCACAGTTGTTAATGGGTGCTGAATAAATTATAAATATACAGCAATACTTTTTAGGGTGTCTGAATGTAATTTTTATGGTTTTTTTTTTCTAAAACTCTGGATTTTCAATTTGAGCTTGGAGCTAAACTATGGCAAATTGAGCTTGCAATATTGTTGGATGCTGCGATAATTGAGGAAGCCAAAGTGAAAGAGATTAAGGTTTGTTTGGAATTGTGGTTGGGCCGGTGCATCTTAAAAGCTACAGTATCAAAGAATTTGATAAATATTAACTGTAATATTTTCGAAGTATGATGATATAATTTTTTTATTATATGATAAAAATTTATTATATATAAAATTTATTATATATGTAATAATTTTATTAAAATTATTATTTAAAATTATATTTACTATATATTATTAATTTTTATTTCATAATTATAATTTTTTTACAACATTGTAGTTTAAAAATAACAGTACTTTAATCTCAAATGGATCCTAAATCCTTGAATCTCAGTCTTTTATTAAAAGAAAATTTCAGTTTCTAGGTGCTGTAAAATTGAAAATTGGTGCACCTATTTTTCTGGTTGCTTTTATAAATTTCAGATACATGAAATATATAATGTTGTAAATTTTAATTTCTGCAGCTTTTTGAATTGTTGGATGCATGGAATATTAACTTTTTAAACATTGTTTTTCTATTTCTGATCTGTTACTATTATTCCTGCTATGTTTGCAGCTCTTTTTTCTTATGTTTCTTTTATTTAATGACACCTAATCTTCAAGCTGGGTGACTTTTGGCATTTTTATATTTCAGCTATCCTGAATATCATCGCTTGCTTCCATGTCCCTCACAGAATTGTCCACCAAGAGTTGAACATTTAGTTGTTTCAAAAGGAGGGCCTGTTCTAGAATATATCTGTAGAGAACTGAATCTTCCCCCTCTGTAAGTGATTCTCTGTTTGAAATTTATAGGTTTTTGATTGATGGTCCAAGTAATGTAGCTCATATTTTCAAAGTTATCTGATTTTAATCAGGATGGAGTGATATATACAACATTTCATTCTTTGAAGGTTTGTTGCAGATCTCATCCATTTTGGAGCTGTTTATTATGCCCTTGTATGTCCAAAACCTCCTCCAACTGCGACTGCTGAGCAGATGAGGGTATTTAAAGAAGTTACAGATCCATCAGTTCTCATTAAGAGGGCTTCTATCAAAGGAAAGACAGTACGAGAAGCACAAAAGACGTTTCGTATAACTCATGTTGACCAGTTTGTTGAAGCTGGAACATACTTGCGTGTGCATGTACACCCAAAACGATTCCCAAGGTGGAACACAAGTTTTGACTGATGTTTACCATGATTTTTGACAAGCATTATAAAATACCTTTGAATTTTGCTCAGGTGCTATGACATTGACTGGGAATCGAGAATCATAGCATTGACTGAATCCTATGTGGTTTTGGACAAACCGGCTGGGACATCTGTATGTAATTCATCAATTAAAATCTCATTTTTGTTATTTGCTGATTTCAACATGTAAGATGTGATAAGCTGTTTGCAGAGTGCTTTAGTAGTTAAATATTAATCTATCTTAGGAGAAAACTGTTGTGTTTTGAGCTAGAGTCAGCAGCACTCTGCCGGCTTATGCTGTTGACCATTCAATCATAGTGACTGTCAGCTGTGACTAGGGTTATAAACTACTGATATAATACTTGCTGTACCTTTTCCTCTTGAAATATTTTATTTGGTACATTTTCAATTGCTTTTCTTACTAGTCAGCTGTTGTTTGTGGTGTCTAATTATCCTTGGTGAACATTGGTTAGGTAGGAGGAACTACAGACAACATAGAAGAAAGTTGTGTAACATTTGCCTCTCGTGCCTTGGGATTAACTACTCCTCTGATGACCACCCATCAGATTGATAATTGCACAGAGGGCTGGTATTGCTATTTTACAACTTTAGCATTGTAGCTCTTAATGTAACTAGAATGTAGTTTTTTTTCATGTGGACTTTTATAATCCATACATTTTTTTTTTTGTTTGTTTATTATTGAATACAAAAAGATTATCGGTGTCAGTGTAGAGAGTAATAATGACTAATAATTCTTCTGCAGTGTTGTGTTAGCCAGGACTAAGGAGTACTGCTCAATTTTCCACAGAAACATTAGAGTAAGTTTGTAATTCCAATTCTTGATTTGATTATTTATACAGCTTATTTGGCAAAAGCTTAAGCTCCATTTGGGACAGCTGGGCTGCTGAACCTACATTATAGGAGGGATTCTCTCCTAAAATGCTGGTTTGGGGCAGCTGTCCCAAACGGGCCTTTAGTTTAGGGCTTCTCCTTCAGTGTCAATATAATATGAGACAGATGAAACATATATTTTTATTATAGCATATTTATTAAGTGTTATTAATTTTTCTGCTCATACCCTGAAGTCATTTGCTTTGAAATTATATTTTGTTTTGTATTTAGGAGAAGAAGGTGAAGAAGCTTTATCTTGCTCTTGCTGCTGCTCCTGTGCCAGTTGGAATAATGACTCACTATATGCGTCCTATTAATGTTGCCCCAAGACTTGTTTCAGAAGGTAAGAACATCTTCAGCCTTGCCCTGATGATAGAGAATTGGTTTGGAACTTTGAAGCATGCATTCTCTAGTCTTGAAATTGACTGACCTGTACCCTATGGCAGTGAACTTTACAGTTAGGCTTGAGACCTGTAGCATTTAAGTGTTCAAACAAAGGTTCATGAAGAAGTATCAACATTTATGGAAATTGAGAGTGTTGGCCTTCAGGTTCATTTGGAAAAAAAAAATAAAAAAGGAAAAGAGAGAAAAGAAAGGATTGAAACTGTAGGCCTCTACTTTTTATTTTGTTCTCAAATGATGCCCCTCCATTTCTTTTTTGTACATGTTCTCAGTTTTTCAAAACATGATCACAAAAATGGTGTTAGATTGTATGTAGATGTACTTTAGCAATTTGGGAACACATTGCATTCTTAATATAGAGGTTGCTTTTTGTCACACAGCACCCTGCCGTCAAACTCCTCCCCCCCTTTTTTTCTCTTTATTTATTTATCGTTGAAGTGAATTTGAACTTATTTTAAAAATTTGTATTTCTCTCCTTTAGATTCTTTCAGTAAAAACTTTCTAATACTTGTTGTCATGTGGTAGGTTCAATTTTGATAATGCACTCTTTCTGTAACTTGGCCGATAGCACTTTTTGTCGTCTCCGTATATGGGAAATTAATTATACAGAAGAGTTCTATTGCATGCAGATTTTATTAAAGGATGGTACTTATGCCAACTTGAGGTTATGGAATGCGAGAAGGTACCATGGCCAGATGCTTCTGTTGGAAAAGACTATTCCATAGAAGACTGTGGATGGCCCTCAAAAGATTATGCATATGAGTGTAAAATCAACCTCTTGACTGGTCGGACTCATCAGGTTATTGATATGTCCTTTTGTTACCTAATTTTGCTGGTTTTATGTTATTATAAAGTTTGATTTATTCTGCAGATGTCAGTCATACATTTTAGAATTTCCATATATGTTTTTTCAAATGCCAATTTATGCTTTGGAGGTGGGTCTAAAAGGTGATCCCTGTTAATTTGTTTTCCTATGCTTCCTAAAGTATTGTGTTGAATTTTAGTTTGACCTTGAGAACAGGAAGTTCCTCATTGTGTGGGGTTCAATGAATTGATCCAGAATATTTGTCTAGGTTTGTGGAGGAGACTGAAATAAAGTAGCTAGCTTGTTCTGTAAGCTTGATTTTCAGGATTTTTGGTCCAAGACATAAATCAATGGCAATGCTGTGTTTAAAACAGTGGTCAGAGTTGAAAGCAATTTGTCTCATTTTATTGTAAATGACAGCTGCGATCATAGTTTTTTTATGTTATAAGATGCGAGAATAGGATAGGATTGAATAAACTAAAAGTTCACCTACTCTTTTCTAAGCCGTATGTAACCTGAGGCTATGATCAGGTGCGAGCACAACTGGCTGCCTGTGGTGCCCCGATTGTGGGTGACTCGATGTATATGCCAGCTGCCATTGCACAGTTGTCCAGTCCTGGACTTAATCCCTTTGGCACATGCCAGAAACAATTTGCAAGTGAGGATGATCAAGAAATGGCTGTAATCGAGTGGATTTCACAGCATGGAAAGGAACCTAGTCTTGCTATTGGTCTGCAAGCATGTCATATCTCATGGGATGACGGTGAGCACTGTTATGAGGCTAGATCTCCTTGGTGGAGATATAAGTATAATGTAGGTTCTGGGGGATGAAGATCAATGATACTCCATTATTTTCTCAGAGCTGAAGGTGAGGTCTGTCTCTCACTCACCATATTACACTCCTGACTTCAGTTTGCATTTTTCAAAATATTGTTCATTGATGAATAAGATGCATCTTATGTATGTAGGTGTAACTTGCAAAAATCAGAATCAACATAGAACAAACTAAAATTGGTGCAAATTTGTTAATGTTGTACAGAGAGAACAAATCGCGACCTGTGGTTTGTTGAGAACTCAGGTTATGGCGTAGAAGAAGGCAATGAAAGCATGAGTTTTGCCAGAGACCATCTCTATCACAGTTTCCGTGTTTCTCTCTCTATCTGATTGAGTAGAATGGTTTATGTCTATGCTAACCCTTTTTATATATTTATGATCATTGAGATCTTTGTGCTGACAATATTTTAAGGAACTACCCGTTCCTTTTTAAGATAATGTCGATGACTTCATATTTAATTGCTCCTTTGTGGCACTGCCCTTGGAGTAATGAATGGTAAAAATTCAGTTGATTCACCCTGCAATTCTTCACTTCGAATAACCGTTGACTTTTTATAAGCTTCCACAAGCAATCCATGCTGCATTGAATAATGGAAATCTGTATTAGTTAAGCTGCTTCCCAAATACCAACATTCAGCTTGATTAAGAGTAGAACATGAATACATCTCTATACTCTAGATTGCTTCACAAATTGTAAATTATGAATTACTTCATTTTCCTGGATGTGCTGTGTGTGGCCATATTTGTAATTTGTTGTTTTTGTCTGAGATAAACGTGGAGGAAGATGATGAATACCCTTAGAACCAGGGGTGTTCTGAAGTATGCTTTGGTGTCTGGGATTTGATTAGCTTATGCTTAGCAATCAAGTGTTTGTACCAAGTTGCTGACAGCTTAGGAGTCCTCTTCAGCGTTGCATAATCAACATGGTGAAGGCCGAACCTCGATGTGTAGCCAAAGGTCCATTCAAAGCTGTCCAGCAAGGACCAGACAAAGTAGCCCCTAACATCTGCTCCGTCTCTGTGTAAATACGAAAGGAAATTGGCCATTGTAGTACTTGCGTGAGATTACATATTAAGCAGATTGCGTTGCATTGGGAGCCGTGTAATACTGTATGACCCTTTTGTTCTGATTGTTTAATATTTTTTCATTTCGTGTTACCACATTCTTACCTCACTGCTGCTATTAGCGCATCCAAGTAGCCAGCCATGTACTCAACTCTTTTCACATCATTGAGTAAGTCTTCAGTGCAGGAATTTGGCATGCTAATCTCACCATATCCTAAAAGATATCATACATTTTAGAAGAAGATAAGTGGCAATATTGTGATGGGCTGGCCTGGAAATTTTTTATTACCATTTTCCGTAATGAACATGGGTGTGTTCTTGTATCTCTCTTTAATGTAGTTTACTATCTTCCACATTCCTTGCGGATAAACATATTGCCAATTTAATGTTGTCTGCACGGCAAAAAAGCTTCAGCAACTTGTAAATACATTAGGAAGGTCAGTAATGATGGTGATGAATTTAGGTACTCACAGGTTCGCCAATGGGGACACTGTGTTTCTGTGACCTTTGTAGGCAAAATCCTTCTGTCTTGGAAGCACCTGGTCCAGGTTCACACAGGGAGAAGATGCAGTCTTGGATGTAGGTACTGGTGTAGTGATTGATGCCAATGAAGTCCAGGGCCTGCTTCAGTTTCTCCTTATCCTTGCTTGAGAATTTTGGTAATTTAGAACCTAAAATGTTCATCATCTCTACAGGATATTTTCCATATATTATTGGGTCTAGAAACCTGCATTAAAGCCAAGATACATGAAGCCCTTATCGACGAAAATAAATTTGCACTACTGCATGTTCAATGATGGAAAATGATTGACTGGAAGTTAAAGAACTAACCAATTCATGTAGAAGGATTGAGCTCTTTCAGCAGCTAACTTGTCTGCTGTGGAGTTGCTGATGGGTTCAAACCACACTGTGTTTAAGATAATGCCAATGCTTCCTCCTTGAACTTTCTGAACTTTCACTGACACAGTAAGTTTACACCTAAAACTAAAGTACTTTTTCATTTTTAACACTGCAATGTGTTTATTGTAGTTGCTAATCCACGGTTTTGGTGACTAAAGAAATCGGTGTTTCAATCTGATATTGGTTTTAGTGTTACTACCTGGTATTTGGTTCGGTATATATCAACTGCAGTTGCATGTGATAAGATGATGTTGTGAGCTGCCATAAAAGGCTCCTCCTCTGAATTGCCCTGACTGCAGTTTCCAAATGGCTGCGAGCAATGAGCTGGGGGATGGATGCCTAAACGATAACTAAGGGCAACTTGCATATTTGGCTCATTGATTGTGAACCAATATTTCACTCGGTCTCCAAAAGATTTAAAACAAATGTCTGCAAAATACCCAAAATCCTCCCTGGAAAAAAAAAGGGATGTATGAACCATTAACATGATCAGATCATTTCCAGCAGTATAATCAAAATCGTGCTCTCACAGAAAATTTCTTACTGTGATTCAGGACTTAGCCAAGCTCCATATTTGTCTTCAATTTCTTGAGGACTATCAAATTGGGTCAGTGTCACAAATGGCTGGATCCCTGTACGTGCAAACTTGATGAAATAAGAAAGAGAACACAAGACTTCACATGGTGAATATCAAAGGCAAAGGAGCTTGTAGTGAACCTTTAAGTAAGAGGGCGTCAATGAGCTTGTTGTAGTGCTTAACACCCTCTGAATTGACGTCCCCAAACCTTCCTTCTGTTAAATTGTATAAAAATTTTACTTTCTTTCTTAGCAACAGTATTTTAAAATAGGATGAAAACGTACTTGGTAAAATTCTGGCCCATGAAATTGAGAAGCGATGGCTGTTCACTCCGAGGGATTCCATAAGATTAATGTCTTCCTATTTTCATCAAAGCAGTCAGCATAGAAATTTTCAACAATTAATCTTATTCTATATATGGCACATATTCATTTCTCAGAAATTCGGAAAGTTGATGCTTGATCGAAAGTGCGTCTTGCTTGGGTCAAATTTCATTTCTCATATAATTCCCCACTCTTCCTACTAAAATCCTGTTGTTACAATTTGTCCTTCCTTTTAACATTAATATTACAATAACAAAAATCTGTTCATATTTATAATCAGAAGACTATTAAGATAATATCAAATTTAGTATGACACAACCTAAATTTTTATCTTTACAAATATTATAAAGAGATTTTACTCTACTAACTTTAGTAATACAAATAACTAATCTTATCTAATATAAAAATTGAGAGGAAATAAACTTAGGAATTGGACAGTGCTTAAGTCTAGAAGGGTTAGACACTTGTAAATTTTTTTAAAGAACTTAAAATTTATAAATGAAATATTAAAAATTAGACATAAAAATACTGATTTGGCCCCACCACAATTAATTTGGAAACTTTATACATTAGATAAAGTCAAAATGACCCAATTTTTTTTCCTTTATTTTGTTAATTACTTTTTCGTTCTAACAAAATAGCAAATAGCCTTCTGAAAGTTTAATAAAGTTTAGATCCACTCTTTGATTTTTGTTTTGTTAATTATTTTATTTTTTTAATTTTTTGTTTGTATCAATAGCCTTAATTATCAATCAAAATTGCTACAGTTACAATCAAAATTCTCAAATTTTTGGCAACTACACCACAATTATAGATTAAAAAAAAAACAATCTAAAATCAATTTTCTATTAATACTTGAATTTTAAATGTAGCCTCCAAAGATTTACTCCCAGTTCCGCCCTGAATAAAATTCTAGCATATGATGAGGCTCTTTATCTATCAGGTGGTAAGCAAATATCAAGAACCAAGAGAAGTGATCAGGAAATTATTTCCCCTTCGCTCCAGTCAAAATATCACTAAACTAGGTGACCGAGTATTTAAAAAAAAAAAAAAAGGAAATAGGTTCCATCGCATACAGGCTTTCTCTTGTCAGTTCGTTTATGCCTAGTTAAAATGGAGATGCCCCGTTAGAGAAACAAAGATAAGTTTCGGATTTTTAATCCAAAGCATCAGATTCCACTTTCAATGGCTAACCAAGTAACATCAAATGAAAGTGCCCAAGTGATTTACTTTTGAAGGAAAAAACCAAGTAAACCACTTAGTGCTGACCACGTTAACGATAATAATAGAACCGTGAATATATAAACTAATGTAATATGAGAAAATTATTTATATAAAAATATAATAAATCCACATAATTTTAAAATAATTATTATTATAACTTCTCAATCGATTGATTCACATTATATTAATTTATATAAAATAATTTGTGACACAATCATTATTGTAACTAAATATAAATGTTAAAAGAACAAGCAGCTAAGATAAAATAATTTTCTTAAAATAATTATTTATTTCTATTAAATTTATTATTATAGATGATTGAGTCTAGGAATTTAGAAACTACTCGTAGATAAGGACACTAGAAAGAAGGGAAGGGCCTAAAAGTAAACTGCTTATAGTTTACCATCTTCTTTAATTCGTCGTAACTCATTAGTGCAATATGGCCCCATCTAAATTTTGTTCAAAATTAAAAAAAAGAAGAGTGGAGCCAAAACCAGATAGCGATGATAATGATCCACAGCTACATCCCCATTGCTTCCATCATCTATGTTTCCTGCAACAAATCAAAGCTTTCTTTATGTAAAATGAATTTGTGAGTATATGATGAAGCAAATGAACTTATGTATAAAACCTGCTGAAAGTTTGCTGGAGACAAAATGAATCAGGAAAAGCCGTTTTGTTGTTTGAAAAAGATTGCAATGTTGCAACATTTCAGTTAAGTTGCAAATACAATTGCACAAAATTCTGTTGGAGCATGGAAAAGAAGAATTCTTCTTACCAGGTGTGTGAGTAAAAACATCCCAGTTGCTCAAGCCTTTACCTTCACTCAAATATGCACCTTCAACCTGCAAAAAGTAAAATTTAAATTTATTAAAATAAAAGAATGTGAGGCTGACTAAGTTTTCTTTTATCATATTTGTTTCCGTTATGAAAGAGTATGATGAATGAAACTGTGTGAACATATAAAAATAAATGGTAGTAGAAATACCAGGAGGCATACCTGGTATGAGGAGGAGCCAGTTCCAAAGAGAAAGTTGGAAGGAAATGGAGATGGATCCAAGCTTTGTTTCAGAGTTGTTTGATCACAGGCTATGAGGAGAGGTAAGAGTAGCATCATTGAGAGAAACAGAGCTATATCAACTGTTGGAAAATTCATGGCAACAGGGTACTTGCTCTGTTTGCTTGCCGTGGCCTTATGGAAATGCTTCGTTACATATGCATTACATTGTTTTCTTGCATTTCGGAGTAAAGAGTAGTTGCATTCTTGTACTTTTGCTCAACTTTTCGTTGTGATATTATCCATTTGACTCGTGTGTTGGGCATGTCATTATCGAGTCACCTCAGTTAGGTACCCATTCTTGATTTCTTTGTACTTCCAATTTATTTTTCAAATTTCATTGTTACACGGTATTAATCCATGTATTAGAGTAATATCGCTCTATGTTTTTTTTCTCCTCAAATTCCGGTCGCCCTTCATATTACTTATTTCTGTTTTTCTGCCTGTTAGAGGGAAAAAAATATGTATGAGCAACCGATTTTGCGGATATAATATAATATCTGTATTAATTCTCTAGTGCCATCTTTGAAATTGAGGAAGAAAGAGAATTGTACTTTTTTGGAATTTCACAGATTACTCGAACAGCAGCCAAAAGCTGCATGATATAATTTAAACACTAGCACTTCAATGTTTTGCGTTGCAACTTTACATACTAGAGAATTGTTGACCACACCCACCAGTTGAACTTAATTCACATAGCACTAGAGAACCAAGGACTATATGGAGTCTTAGCCCAAAGCTACAGCTATTGCCTCTTCGGGTAATTTATACCTACTGCCATTTCCGCTAAAATTAAACTTTCACTTGGCATTCAACCTTGATCACTTCATTTTTCCTTTTCTATTAACTTCTCACATTATGATCATGCGGA
The DNA here is from genome assembly GCA_025617385.1 of Murraya koenigii. NCBI lineage: Eukaryota > Viridiplantae > Streptophyta > Magnoliopsida > Sapindales > Rutaceae > Murraya > Murraya koenigii. The sequence goes on from CM046815.1 coordinate 31,518,208, forward strand.
GGCACTGGAAATTTTGCCGGCCATATGTTTAGCAATGTACTGCTTGTACCAATTTGCTGATGGTCTTTTAGTTCTGTTGAGTGTGGCATAATCGACATGGTAAAGTCCAAACCTTATTGTATATCCATATCTCCACTCGAAATTGTCAAGCAAGGACCAGGCAAAATATCCTCGGACATCTGCTCCATTTCTGAAAAAAATTATATGATATCAATTTTGTTAGTCACATTTTATTTGAACAATGTCAGAATATGTTTCAATTCAGATTGCAAAGAAAAGAAACATGTCCAAAAGGATTCCAGGTTTCGTTTGTCTTGATCTCAGTTAAATATCATTCGGGTTCAAGATTTGAGATAATTCAACAGATAAAGAGTTTAAAATTTAATGCCACACCTCACTGCTATTGCCAGGGAATCCAAGTAGTTGCTCATGTACTCCACTCTCCTGATATCATTGGGTAAATCTTCAATGGAGGTATGGGGATTGTCCCTCTCACCAAATCCTTTAGGACCAACAACAATAACATCTGAAAATTCAAGAAAATGTGTAACCAAAAAATATAGTGACAATTTGATCTTTGTTCTTACTCACCATTTTCTGTGATGTACATTGGAATGTTATTATACCTCTCCTTTATGTATGTTACTATTTTACTCATTCCTTGAGGATGAACGAATATCCAGTCGACATCAGTCTGCATCAATAAAAGGCTCAAGTATTGTGCCACATACACTCTAAACAATTGAAATGGTAATTACTGAGATGACATACCGGTTCTCCAATGAAGACGCCATTTCTTTTTGCAGTCCGCAATATAAAGCCTTCAGTCCTAGAATTTCCTGGCCCCGGTTCACATACAGAAACAATGCAATCTTTTATATAGAAACTGGTGTAATGATTGATGCCGATGAAGTCTAATCCATTCTTCAGCTTTTCAAGATCATATTTCGAGAATAATGGCAAGCTAGATCCAAGAATTTCATACATTTCTTTGGGATATTTCCCAAATATGATTGGATCTAAGAACCTGCATTACTTTTATTTGAAGTTAGGATCCAAGTTATAGAACGGTCACACTAAAGCATATTACATGTGATAAAAACGCTTACCAGTTCAGAAAGAAAGCTTGAGCTCTCTCAACTGCTAATTTGTCTTCTAAGGAGCTGCTCATAGGCTCAAACCATAAAGCATGCATAACAATTCCAATATTGCCTCCTTGTTCTTTCTGAATATTTGAGGACATCATGTTTAACCAATTTATCACAATAATCGAAATGGTTCTAAGACATGATTTACATGAAATTACCTGGTATTTAGTTCTGTAAATTTTGACTGCAGCAGCATGGGATAGGATAATGTTGTGGGCTGCAATAAAAGGCTCTTTCTCTGAATCCCCATTAGTGCAGTTCCCAAATAAGCCAGAACAGCGAGATGGAGGGTAAAGCCCTGAATGATAGCCTCGAATGACTACAACATACGGCTCATTAAAGGTGGCCCAGTACTTCACCCTGTCTCCAAAGTATTTGAAGCAAATATCTGCATAATATTCAAAATCTTCCCTGAAAAATTTACAATCTGCATGAGTCAGCAACCTTTATGTATACGACCTAAAAGCATGAGAGAATGTTGCCACTCACTGCACTTCGCGACTTAGCCAAGCTCCATATCTGTCTTCAAGCTCTTGAGGAATGTCATAATGAGTCAAAGTCACAAAGGGCTGGATCCCTGAAATCAGAAGCAATCAACATTTCAATGGAAGTTTTTATGTCAGAAATTTAAACTTAACTATATTTCAGTGATGCTTATGATGATTGTTATTTATGTCACGTGACTAGAGTTGATACCTTTTAGAAGAAGAGCAGTGATTAACTTGTTATAATGATCAATGCCAGCCCAATTCACATCTCCAAATCTTCCCTCTTGTTAGAAGTTAATAAGATGACACTTTAGTTAGAAACAAGCCGAAACTAATGGTATAATTGAAAATTGAACATTCATTCCTTTCAGTGAATTAAAAGGACTCACTGGGTAAAATTCTTGCCCATGATATAGAGAAACGGTAGCTGTTGACTCCAAGGAAGTCCATGAGATCCAAATCTTGCTGTTTTATCATATCATGAAAAAATTAAAATTACCATTTTTCATATCTGTAAAAAAACTTTCACTAAAAGAATCCCAATCCATCTTTTAAATTAGGAAACCCTGTATGACTTCATTATTTGTCATAAGGCTCATTTTGCAATTGTTGGTCTATGTAAAGAATTTTTCTTGTCCAGAATATGAATGGAGACACTGTCAGCACATTATTACAAATTATTTGACTGGTGACCACATGAGCACAAAATGAATCGAAACCAAAAATGGCGAACAGAGAGATAAAATTGCCAATTCAGAGAAGAATTATATCCCGAGATACACTCAAATTTAGAGCATGAAAATTAGGGTATTGCAATCTAATCATTCACTCAAATTAGCATAAAAATCTAAGGTCTGGGACACACCATAGTCAGCTGTCTGCGTCCAAAACTTTCAAATTGATTTGACATATTGCCAAATAAAATCTAATAGATATATTATAACGTTAATATACAGTCTCTAAGACTAAGAAAACTTACATTCACAAACACATATATTTTGCTAAAATATGAACTATGCCTTTGGTTTAGAATTCGATTACAAATACTGGAATTGGAATAATGATTGGATTCAGATTGACTAACCTGTTAGGTATCAGAGCAAGAAATTTGGGGAGAGTCTTTCGGAGAAATCTAGGTTGTATCTAATATACGTGTGTGTATTTTTTTTTTTTTTTAACTTTAAACTACTATGGAGGCGGTGAGTTAGACAAGATTTCTATCTACCTGTAGTTTAAATTAGATAATAAAGGAAACATAAAGAGGGAAACATGAATTAAAATCTTCTTAAAAATAAAAATAATACGTATGTATATATATGTATGAGAAATTTACTTGTGAATACAAACACGAAGGAGCAGCTAACAGCTCAGGCACATAAAAATAAAATCGGCACATAAAAACAAAGTTGAATTTCAATGCATGAATTTGAGTTACCAGATATCGATGGTACTGATCCACGGCAACATCTCCATTACTTCCATCCATGATGTTTCCTGCAACAAGTTATCTCACATATTTCTTAAAAATAAAAGAGAATGATGGAAAGAAACAAGGAACCTGAAGCATAATTGACCCCAATTCTGACCAGGCTTGTGGGTAAAATTGTCCCAGTTGTTTAGGCCTTTTCCATCAGTCAGGAAAGCTCCTTCAAACTGCAAAGACCAAAAACATACAAAAGTAATCCATAGAACCTGAAACACTCCCAACTGTTCTAGAGGTTGCGTAAGAAAGAACCTGATAAGAAGAAGATGCAGTTCCAAAAAGGAAACTGCTGGGGAATGGAGATGAATTGAATTCTCCATTCACTTTGATAATGTGATTCCATGATACCAATAGGACTAAAAAGCACATTCCAAGCAGAAAGAACGCATGATATAACAATGGAAACTCCATAACAGCGAATCTGAAACCGTCCTCAACTTCACCAATTATAAAGAAACGAAATATAGTGGTGACTCTGCAAACCCAAACCGAGAGATCTTAGTCAGAAACTGAAAACAGAACGGCCCACTTAATGTCCAACACTTGTGATTGCTAAGTATTACTTGGCTGAATGTCATGCAGACATGAATACTGAACTTTCAGAAAATGCCAACACCAAATTTCGTAAAATTGAATCCATTAACTTAAAAGCTTAAATCACCATTTATAAGTGGAGAATACCATGGGTTCAACTAAAAAGAAAATTATGAATGGGTATCATGTTAACATTCATCAAAATTTAGTATTAAAAAGATTATGGATTTCAATATAAAATCTATTACTCTACCAAAAAACAGAAAAAAAATTATCCTACCACCTACAAGTCTTTCTCTAATATTTTGGACCCACAAAAAACGGCTACCTTTCAAATCAATCTCATTGACTCATTCTATAATTTCCCACAAGTCTATTCTCTTACCGGCCAATCTTCAGTTACAATAGCAAGTTAGCAACAGTGCACAGAAAATGAAAAATGATGGATAAATTGACAAAGAGGCATCAAAGAAAATTATATTGGATTTATTTCTCACGTGGATTGACATAAATTATTCTGATTGTTTTATGTTTTATCGGATTAATACATAACTAATGTCAAATTTTAAAGATTAATTTTAACATAATTATTTATTAAGTAGTCAAATATTATATTAATAAGTTTGGTTTTGTCGTATCCTATATAGTAGTATATTATGGATAAATATAACATTTAATTCTGTTACTGTAGTTCAAAATGTGATGGATAATTTTATACTAATATATGAGAGGTCCCTACACTCAACCATAGTATTTAAATAATTTCAATCTATTGAAAATTTACTATTAACAAATATGGAGTATGAGTACAGTGCACTCCTCTCTCATTTTTGCCTTGCCAATTGTGTGTGCAAGCAATGGTGGTGTAAAGCTCAAACCTTGAGCAAGGTGAAGACAAGAAGTTGCAGAAGCTAGATTAAGGCAATAGCAATTCATTAGAAGCTCTACAAAAAGTCTGGAAGTTTGGATTCATAGTTAATGAAAATAAATCTTAAATTTTTACTTAATGCATATATTTAATTGGAAATGCAATATCAAATTTATTTCAGATTGTGTCTGATATTAAAATGAAGTTTGGCTTCTTTTGGCTAGTATGTGTCTTAAAATCACATCATTTAGGTTTCCATACCATCTTGATTAATCACCAGAATATGACTACAAATCAATCCGAAGTCAGAATTGGTTAAATAGTTAAATGATGGTCCATTGCACTGTGAATTGTAGGAAATATAAATCATGTTTTATTCACAAAAGTCAAAAGTAGAAAAAGAAACTTTCCCGTGAAAATTATTTGACATGAAAAGGATCTCCTCAATTAATTCCAATGACCCATAAGGCCAAAAGTAACAGCACTCGCAAAATGCAATTTCATCATTGATTTTTGAAAAATCAGCAGTCTTTATTTTGAGGCATAATTTTAAGTGGCATCTATTTGGTTTAAGTGAAAGGATAAGGATGATTTAAATATTTTTTTGTGAGTATTTTAAAATAATATATTTATATGTTCAAAATAATAGTAAGTGAAAAAGAAATTATTATTCAAAGTAAACCCATAAAATTAGAAAAATAAAAAAAAAATACACTTATTAGAAAGTGAGTTAAGGCATAAAAGTTTTGCATATATATTGATACGAATATAAATATAAAGGCTCTACTGGACTTATGGGCATCCACAACCTTACATTGTTTTTGTTTTACAATTATTGTTCTGCATGCGAAGATGCATATTTCTAATTTTGATCAGGAGCTTTCCGGTTAACATCGGAGAGAATGAATAAAATTTTTAATGATCCAAAGGGTAAAGCAAGTTGCTAAGGATTAGCTTCGAAGTCTCAAAATCATACCGGGCGCTCCTTAGAATGCTAATCTGAAAGCAGTTAAGTTGAAGAATAGCTTCGACCCAAGCTAGGCCCATGTCACATGGGCAAGCCCTTTCAGTGTAAAGCCAATTTGGCCCACTGTGGTCATAGAACAGTAGAGTGAAACATTGCATTTTAATGTTGGTTTTTCCAAATGTACAACCTTGATGTTGGCGGCACCAAGAGGCCCAAAATTTTAGATCATCGTTTTATGTGATCAGCAAGCTTTTAACTGGAAGTGTGACGACACCACATGTTTTTATCGGGGAAACCGAGCAGACAGCCGATATGCTTCAAAGTACAGAAATGGAGAGCTGTAATATTCAATTTTTTGCATTAATCTTATTGAAGGGAAATAAGTGAATGAATAAATAACTCTATTAACATCATTATAGCTCATAAACTCATTTATTCTTATTTGCTACAAAGGCGTTACCCCACAATCTGCTCTCAGGCGGGAAAAAGCTTCATACTTTATCTGGTTGCAAGCATCATAAGATTATCATAGATACTACTCTTGATTACAAGGAATAAAAACATCATTCCGTCCACTGTAGCAGTGTCTATTTTTGAATCAATCTTCACTCAGACTTCGTTACAAATAGTTCCAGCAGAACTCATAGCCTGTGCGGCAAAACCACCTCAAAATCCTTCATATCTTCAGTGCTTTGCCTGCTCAAAAGTTTATCAAAATTCCATCAGTCAAAAGGCTCATTGCAAAGTGGGTTTAGATTTTTTTCACATAAATTTCAAAATCTTGGCTCATTGCAAAGTGGGTTTAGATTTTTTCACATAAATTTCAAAATCTTGGCTCATTGCAAAGTGTGTTTAGATTTTTTCACATAAATTTCAAAATCTTGAACCAAAAATGACATTCACAGGAAGGGGCAAATTATCATAAAATTGGATTCCCCCACCCCCCAAACTTGTGAATGGCCCTAAAGAAGATTGAAAGGCTGTTCTGCAGGTTTTTTGTCCCCATACAAACAAGTGGGCAATACAAAACAGAAAAGAGGAAAATTTTTCTGCATATTGCTAAGCATTTGGTCTGGAAAATCTCAACGACTATTCAGAATTTGTCATACTTGTCTAGAAAGGTATGAGAATATACCTGTGAATAGATGAAGGTACCAAGTATTGCGATGGCGGCTCCAAGAGCATTGATGGGTTGAACTGGCGTGTGGAAGATGATGATGGAGGAGACTATGACAGAAATTCGCTTCATTGTGTTGCCAATGCTGAATGTCAGTGGAGAAATTTGATCGAGAGACATGTATGAAACTTGGTTGTACAAGTGATAGAAGATACTCTGTGCCGCTACCCACCTGTGAAGATCCAGAGCCACACAAAGTTTCCTTAGAAAAACATAGAGGAAGTTAACCAGTACTGGTTTTGCAAACACATGACTAAATAGATTATTAAAATCTATAATGTTTCAAGTCAAAATGGAACTTTTTCTGATATCAAGCAGACAGGAAGTATCCATTTTCTTCAAATTCTTGAAAAATCTCATGCAAATGCATCTAAAAGCAGAGAAAATCTACCTCACATCACAAAACAAAACAATAGAATAAGACACCAAAATTTTGGAGCTGAAATTTTAATCAACAAATGATGATAAATAATTTAGCCTATAAATCATTCGGCAAAAGCAATTTTAATTAATAAAGTAGGTAATTTTAGTTAAGAAAACACTAAGAACCTAACTGCCTGTCATATGTGCTGATGCAAATGACACTGAAGCATAATTACCGAGATTGGAAAATCTATTGTTGTGTAATAAAATATCAATGACAGCAAAAATTGGTAATGAAGAAGTAAAAATACAAGGTAGACAAAATTCAAATAAAATATGAGGTCATAGTATTTACCACACGAAGTTGGGACCAACTTGAGCAAGAGCCGTTTGCCAGCCAGCAGCCCACATCTGAGGGCCCTCCACAGCAATTGCAAATGGTGTGAGAATCAAAAGAGACATCATAGACAAACAAGCATAATAGTTCATCCCGCTAACAGATTTTCCCTTCATCCCTTTCTTCGAGAAAATGTTCCGAAACACGAATGCCAAATTTGATATCATAGCTCCCATAAATCCTGAAAACACCGTAAGCAAATTCAGCAATCAAAACCAGCAACACCCTCACTAAGCATTAAATATTTTCAAATATTCATCTGAAAACAAGTGATTTACACACACACACACACACACACATACATATACAATTAGAATCATTTCAACCAACATATAGAACAATTTATCTCACCAATGATGTTGAAATTGAGCTCTGTAACAGCAGCAAGGGCACAGCCTCCAATAATAGGCAGGAGTGACATATAAACCGGCATGGGAAATGTCTCACCCAACAAGAACCTTGAAACCAATACACTGAATGCAGGCTCACCGCTCTTGATGATGTGAGTGAATGAAACTGCAACTTTTGACATACTTACAGTTGCTGCTACATGCCCAATTGTATGTGCCACTGCAACCTGCACAGCAAATTCACCAAGAATAACTACTGTGTAAATTTGAATTTCTCAATCCCCACCCAATGCTCCATTACAGTGAATTTTAAGTGCATTACTAATTGATGGTCTCAAATGTCAAGCAAACAAAAACAATAGAACCTATAAAGCATCGAAGCAAAGCAAATGAATTGAAAAAGCTGATTTAACTCACAGGAAACAAAGTCTTCCAGAACTGAAGATCGGTTTTAGGGGCTTCAGCGACTCTGGTGACCCAAGAAACCAACATCATGAGAGAGCCACAAGCCAGTGAAAGAGTAGAAGTAAGCCAAGGATAAGGAAAAGCATTCAACGCTTTTTTGTTATAGATATTAAACACCACATTCAAAGCCCACCAAGTGGCAAAATATATGCCAATTTTGAGCCTCTGGGTAGCCTCAAACCGAGCCCGCCCATCAAGACCCTCAATGTTTATGTCCAGAGGACGTGAGCTGTCAGCCTCATAGGCATTGCAGTGTGTTCTAAGCTCTTTTTGTTGCTCTTTTGGTGAAAATGTGAGATTTTGAGCTGATGAAATATGAAGAGGCTTTTCCGAAGAGAATTTGTTGTTAAAGATTGAATTTTGGATGATGGGTAGCGGAGAAAACTTTAGCGTTGGGGTCAAAAAACGTTTCTTTGGCAAGAAATCTGTAGATGCTGAAAATGGGGTGTGCTTAACCGAAGAGATCATTGTGTTTTGTGAAGAATGTGAACGGTAGGTGGTAATTCGACGAATTCGAAAATTTATGTAATTGAAGTCGGAGAGAAGAGAAATGTGTATGCGTATGTGTTTGTGTTGTGCTTGTGCTGCTGCAAGTTCAGAGAGGGAGGAATTTATAGGGAAGGAAGGGAGGTGAAGTAAAGTATGGGCTAGCTGTGATACGTTACACGTAGTGACAGCGACCGCCAGAATGCCTGATCGAACTCTAGAAGTGATTTTCCTGAGGGGTTAAAAAAAATGGGTTACTGCTGCTTCCTTTTTAATGCTTGATTTTGCCATTGACAGGGGTTTCTGGTAAATAAACAAATAAAAACTTATTTCAGATCGATATCTTATTCTCATGAATCATGATATAATTGGAGGGAGGAATGCAAGCGGACAATTAGAAGTTCTAATTGATTTTTCAAGACGTTAAGTATGCTTATAGAAATTTAAAATATGGTATTTTGTGATAATTAAAGTGCTGTGAGTCTATGGCATTATTGATCGTATTATAAATAAAAAAATAGAAAAATTATTAGCAGGGATTTTTTTAAATGAAAATGATCATGGGTTAGGGATTTGGTTTGTAGGCAGAACATTTTCTTGTTCCTGTTCCACGAAGCTGTTTTGAGTCTTAAGAGTTTGATTCTTTGAAACGGTAGGCAATTCAAACATTTCCAATTTTGAAGCACCCAACAAAAACTTTTATCAATTATAATCAAATTTTTTAAAATATACTTGGATATTCCTAGCCGTTCTAATTTGAAAGTTGACAAATCCACCCTTATTGTCAACTGAATTATATGACACTTAACTGACTTAAGACTTGAGAGGGATGTTTTCTCCTTCTAAGAAACCAAACAGGCACCACAATAAAATTTAAAGGAATTTGTTAAATTATAATAATTATGATTTATATATATATATAACCCGCAAAACTTATAATATAAAAATGAATTTTGTATCCTGTTTATGTAAATTATAAGTTATAACTATTGTAATCGGACCTAAATTTAAATTTTTATTTTATTTTATAAACGCAACCTTTATTTTGACCAATAGCATGGCCTAGACATATATATTTTAGATGATCCAGATTGATTGAAACAGCACACAACATCACGGCATGCATTCAGCTGCTGCAAATTCTGGACCGTGAATTGCTTGTAGGTTGCGGCAACTTCAACGGTGATGAACATAACAGAGGCAACATATTGGGGTTTAATAATTGATTGCTTTGATGCAGGAAAAAAAAAAATCTCAGTGAAAAAGACAGAAACCTGGCTTTCATTGCGAGAGAGTCACGTTGATACAAGTTGTTGAACACTCGTCAAAATTGAATTATTGTACCGCGTCTTTTGTTGATTTTTAAATGTTTTCATCGTTTTCCATGCTTTTTATTTTATTATAAAATTTCTGACGGATGAGAATTTTCTTTTCATAAAATAACAACTAGAGTGTTCATTCACGGCTGATATTTGGCTGTTAGATATTTTTACTCTCTTCATTCACTAATGGCTTTTTCTCATGTTTGGTAGGAAAAATAAATAATAAAAGAAAGAGAAAAAAATGAATAAAAAAGAGAATTAATTTTATTTTTATTATTTAATTAAATATAAAATTATATTTTTCTCATTATTTCTTTTCTTTCTTTTCCTTTCTTCTCTGCTATGCTCCTTATATATTTTTTTAACTAAACATACTATTATTATTTATATTTTCACAGAAAAAAAATACCGCAATGTACCCAGGACCAATTTTAATTGTCCAATTCTGCCATGTTCTGGTATTAAATTAAACTTTTTAACTTAAAAATAAAGTTAATTATTTATGAGTGACACATATTTTAAAATCTTTTAAAAAGATTAAATATTTTTTAAAAAATAGGTGAGGAGGTGAAAATTTATTAACTTTGCCGTTAACTTTAACGAAGTATAAAATTAATTATAAAATAATATTTTTAGCCCTAGAGTTAATTACAAAATATCATTTTTAGCCATATAATAATTATAAAATAATATTTTTATCCCTACAATTAGTTACAAAATATATTTATGCCCCTACTCAATTATTTTAAATTTTTAAATAGAAAAAATAATAAAAAATTCTATCTAAGTCTAATTAATAATTTTTTTTGTTAAATCAAACAATTTTTTTAAGTTCTTATTAAAGTTAATAACAAAATTTGATTCAATAATTTTTTAAAAAATATTTCATTTAACAAAAAAACCCTTTAATTAGACTTATATGTAATTTTTTATAATTTTTTCTATTTAAAAAATTAAAATAATTGAGTAGGAGCAGGAATATATTATTTTAATTAATTGTATGGATAAAAATGTCATTTTACAACTATTATAAGGATAAAAACGTTATTTTATAATTAACTATAGGGCAAAAGTATCATTCTATAATTAATTTTTTTGTTTCCATTAAAATTACCAATAAAGTTAATGGATTGTCATCAATTTGCTTATTTTAAAAAAAAAGTATTATTTTTTTAAATTTTGTCAAAATATGTGTCACCCATAAGTAATTAACCCTAAAATATATATATATATATATATATAATGTAAAGTATTCTAATATATAAATATTAATTTGAGTCCCAACTAATGTGACATCCATTTAGTATATGGTGATTAAGTAATTTTATTAGTAATAAAATCTATAATTTAATAGATGAGCAACATATAATATTGAGACGCATATATTAAAATCTCTAACATTATTAGATATAAAATAAATTTTTTCTTTTAAATACAGAATGTTGTTATCAAACACTACAGTTTCATATGTAAACTCTACATATTTCAAATTACTTTTTTATTAAAAAAAATATAATGTAGATCAATTAATTAATATTTGTAATCGAAAAATATATAATATTGGGACCCTAAAATAAACTGAATCTGTATTTTAATATTAAACAAAAAAGGAAAATACATGGGAGACTTGAGCCCCTCGTTGCACGTGTGAAAATTAATGGTTTTTTTTTTATGTTAAAATTTTCATAAATGAAATTGTGAAATTTGGTACCCAAATCAAACGGGTTTTTGATTATGACTCCGGAAGGTAAGTTGAAATGGAACTGGCAACGATGAGAGTTAAGTTTGATGGGGACCACGGACGTTTGATTTGAATAAGAATCGTTTGTTTATGTTTTTTTTTTAACATGGATATTGTTCAGATATAACTCATATATTACGAGATTATCGATATTTACAATCGACTATGCCCGGACTAGATATATTCACTTAGAGTATGGAGCACTGCCCAAATTTAAGCCCTCATAAATATTCGAGGATGTCTCGTCTCACTGCAGGAGATGGTGAATCGAGTCGACCTTCACTCGTAGTATGAAGAAATATTTTACCCCATAATGTACTCGAATTGAGAAGCAGAAGTCCTCACCACTGCGCTAAGGCCTGATGGCTTGTTTGTTTATGTTAAGTGGGAATAGATGCATGGACATGTTGGGGGCACGTGACTAATCATGTGCAAGTAGTAATTGGTCTTTTGGATGTTGTAAGAGCAAGGGGATCGAGAGTCAGGCGCACATTTTGCGACTTGCCTAGCCGAACTTCAAAAGGTGGAATTTACTTGTGCGTTCAGATTTGGCTTAACATCCTTTAAAACGGCTAACCCCCTGCTGCCAATGGCATTGGCTACACGCGGCCAAATCCCCTCAGCCGTCATACAAATGTCATTCTTCAATACCTAGGACCAAAAGGCGTGTTTCTTCTCCACTTCATTTAAACCTATTGTTAAAGGCGCAGGGTCAGTAGTATTTTCAATCTTAATTTTTACTAATTACTAAATAAGCATTAACACTATTCTGTTAATTTCACAGCAGACTTAATTAAGGCCTAAGAGAGGCTTCGGCCTCTTATGAACTATTTTTTTTCTTTTAAATATATTTCATGTCATTTTTGAAATAGTTAAATAAAAAGACTTTAAGTACATTACTTTAGTAGTTTTGAAGATTTGGTTCAAATCTCAATAATCATATAATTTTATTTTTTCAGATATTCAGTAGAGATTACTTAGAAAAAATATATTTTCCCAAATGTGTACTTTTACATATTTGATAGAAATTACTTAAAAAAATAATACATTCATAAATGTAATCACAATAAAGTATAATATTTAAGATAAATAATTTATTACTATTATTTTTAAATTTAAGAAAAAATAATAGTATTTAAGTTTTTAAGACTTTAACTATATTGAAATGAATAATTAAAAAAATAGTAAGTACTCTAAATTAAATTAATTTTTTTTAAACGAAGCCCCCTAATGTTAGAGTCTGGGTCCGCCACTGAATGGGGCCAGCCTTCCTCTCATCTGTAAAAGCAAAATGGGCTAATCCCCGTGTTTACTAAATGCACTTTACTATATCTGTGTACACTCCTTCCTAAAGGGTGATTGAAATGAGTTGAACTATTGGCACCTCCACAGTTCTCTTAAATCCCCTTTTTTTTCCTCAATTATGCTCTATTTTATGCCAAAAATATTAAATATTCCCCCCCCCTTTTTTTTTTTAAATAAACCCCCTTTTCAAACATTCTTTATAAAAAAAGGCGAAAACATCAATTTCTAAAAAACAAAAATAATTAATATAAAAAAGAAAAAGAAAATAAATATTTATGTTTTAATTTTGTGCAAATCATTTGTACAGATGAGACTAAAAAAAAATTAGAAGAGAGAGAAACACAAATGTTATTCAATTAGTTTTTGGTCATTAAAGAAGTAGAACTGAGCTTGTTGGTTTATTCTCCAGCCACAACAAATGATTTAACATAGGCATAGATTTCAAGTTCATTAATTATAAGAGGGTTTAATCATTTAGTGAAAGTCGTTCTAAATATTATATGATATTATCTTTAAGTTTTTGGTAATATATGCATATTTTCCTATTAAAAAGAGTGAAGAAAAATAAGTGAGGTTAATTTTATTTTTATTTGTCCTTAAATATAATTGCAATAAAATAGGAGCTCTATTTTTTAGGGGTGTGAATAATCCCACTTGGTGTTATTATCTTTTTATTACTTAAGTTATTTAGAAATAACATATAGGTGCAATAAGTATTATATCCTAACATTTTAGGACTAAAGAATTACAAAATCTTACATGTTACTACTTTCTTATAAAATTATTAGTTGATCGTTAAAATATCAATTTGCCCTTAATTTAAACAAAATTCAGAGAATAATAATGAATTTACAAAATAGTAATACAAATTGTATAAACAATCTTTTGGGGGGTCAATATCAATTGTATTATGTTTCGAATGATAATTTATCCTTTATATTTAATGAAATTATAATTTTATTTTCATTTTATGTATAAAGACACTTTTAATTATACTACATCAATTTGATGTTAACAGTTAACTAACAGTCATAATAAAAAAAATAATAAAATGTAAGATTTTAAAATTTTTAAATAGTAAAATGTTAAAGTATACTTTTCGTAGGAGAGCTGGAGCTTGATTTCTTGTTATATTAATAATGTTGTGTAGGGCTCGAGATAATAATTTGGTAGTGTAAAATTTAAGTTGAACGGACTATAACTGATTGTGGTTGGTAGGAATGGTCAGAGGTGTAAGGCTGCCAATGATAGCTGGACATCAAACATTTGCTGGTGGTGCCCAATGTTGTTGCTTGTTTTCTTTACAAAAGCCACAATTTTGTAACGTTTGAACCTTGATAGGAGAAATGAAGACAAAAAATGCTATGAAATCACAGTAGTTTGTTGTGCTTACAGAAAAAATGTATAAAATGTTGGAGATTTGAGTTGGTATTCTAAAATACCAATAATACATATTGCTTTAAAAAAAAAAAAGAACACAATTTAATTTACATACATAAATTAAATATAGTATGATAACAAGAAGACTCATGTGCACAATGTTAGAATAATTAAATTATTTATGATGAAATCTATCCCCTAATATTCAGGAATATTTATATTGTATTACTAATAATTAATAATTAAATATGCAAAAACGTATTTAAATCCATAATGCTGAATAATCATTTAGAGTTGTGTAGTTGATATTTCAGATCAATATGTATATCTTAAAGAGCCATTTAGTTTCTTTGAGTATTCTTTTTGATGTTGAGATATCAGAGAATAGAATAGAATATGATATGTGTGATCTAAGAATCATAACTACTTATATAAATAACATTTCCTGTTGTCATTATGTATTCATAATTCTGCCTATCATATAATTAGAATACTACTAAGTCTCTACACATTAAAGGTCCATACCCTACTAGATACATTAAAATTCAAATTGCCGAAAACCTAATTACATCACTTTTAATTAGGCTTATTCATATGACAATCTGCAATACATAATTATTCACATATAAGCCCAACATTGGATTAAGGATGCAACAATACTGGATTAAATATCCAACAATCTTCCACTTAAGATATATGTGAAACTTTATAATTATGCTTTGCAAAAAATATCATATGAGCTCAACCTTATTGTCATTACCCAAATGTATCTATAAACAATCTGGTCCGTTAATCATATCAATATAGGATCAAAGCGGCTTTCGTTACAACTATCGTAACCCAACTCATCAATTGTCATTAAGCTAATACAATTGAATGGCATGGATTATGATATGGATGTGTAACATGAAATTTCATGCAATATGATCTTAACATGTCTATTTCCAACTAGTTTACCTAAAACCTTAGTGAGATCAAATCTTACCAAAATCAGAGTGTGAATAAACCAAAGCTTTATTTCTGCAAAAAATAACCTTAAATAACCACAAATCAAAATAACTAAAAAAATGTCTATATCATAAGAGCATATAAAATTATAAACTCCCACTAAAACTGAATATCCTTAAATGTTATGAAACTCATACAAATAGTGTGCTCATTAAACATTTTTTGTGGCAATTCCTTAGTAAGCGGATCTATAATCATGTAGTTTGTGCTAACATACTTTATAGACAATTGTCCACTCTGAACTCTTTCTTTAACAACTAGAAACTTGATGTCTATGTGCTTCGACTTCGTCAAGCTGCTATTATTATTGGAATACATTACTGCTGACTTATTGTCACAAAATAATCTGAGTGACCTATCAATACCATTTACTATACATAGCCCTATGACAAAATTCGGCAACCATATTTCGTAATTGGATGCCTCATAACTTACGGGATAAAATCAAGTTTTTCTTAATTTTTCAATTAAAACATTTTATTACCGATCTCATACAACATATAAGAATTAAGTAATTTAGAAATTCGTATATTTGATAATATGAGAAGACAAACAATTGAGAGTTGTAGATTTGTCTCCAAACTATCTTCCAGGCTATGACTCAAGATCGATCAACACTGGACGTATGGACGTCTGTTTCACCACTCTCAATTGCAACTGGCGTCTCTTGGATGTCTTATGTATTTTTCTCTAAAGCCTTAAAATTCTCTTCTCATCAATTTTAAGAGAAAAGTACTTATTTTATAACATCTTATAAA
Source organism: Murraya koenigii (assembly GCA_025617385.1). Taxonomy (NCBI): domain Eukaryota; kingdom Viridiplantae; phylum Streptophyta; class Magnoliopsida; order Sapindales; family Rutaceae; genus Murraya; species Murraya koenigii. The sequence goes on from CM046815.1 coordinate 31,534,448, forward strand.
AAAACCCACTCTATTAGGATTAAGATTCCTCTTTTTATTTAAATATTTAAATTAAATATTATATCTCCACTTACATAAAAGTGGAGGGAATGTGTAACTAACTAGGGGACCACCTTGTAAAATATCACAAGCCCCTTTTTACACTTGTTATTTTAATAAATTTATTACAGTGTATACCTAAATAAAGTACCTAACTTTATTTATCAACTGCGAACTTAATTTATTTAATCATAAGATAACTTATATTTATGTCTTCTGCGAATCCGCATAGTAATCGCATAAATACATATAATATGATTAAATGGACTTTACTCAAAATATTAATGCAATTTAAGATATTTAAATAAATACCTCAAATATTTTATTAATAAGAAAATCAATATGCTTTAAAGAGCACGTAATCCCAACAATCTCCCACTAGCTCTCAAAACATATCTGGCATATTGCACATACTGTAGAACTCTAAGTGTAGGTGATAACCTTTCTATACTATTCCCTTATAAGATGATATTTCCTCTCAATGTGTTTTTGTTTCTTATGGTTCCTTGGTTCTTTTGATTGAGCCAATGCACCATTATTATCACAAAATAATTTAACTGGTGTATTTGCAGCATATACCACTTCAAGATCTTGAAGGAACTTATAGAGCCATACTGCTTCTTTTGCAGCTTCAGATGTAGCCACATATTCAGCTTCTGTTGTGGAATTTGCGATACAGGATTGTTTCACACTCCTCCAACTAATAGTTCCACTTCCTAATGTAAAACACATAGCCATAAATAAATTTTATAGAATCCTTATCTGACATAAAGTCAGAATCAGTATAACCCACTGGAGTAAGTTCATCACCAGAATATACAAGCATATAATCCTTAGTTTTTTTCATATACTTCATTATGTGCTTGACAGTAGTCCAATGTTCAGGTAAATGATTAGATTGATATCTGCTAACCATCCTAACTGCAAAACATATATCTGGTCTAGTGCAAAGCATGACATACATGAGACTTCCACAGCTTCTGCATAGGAAACTCGTCTCATTTTCTCTATCTTCTCAAAAGTTTTAGGTGATTGATCCTTAGAGAATAAAATTCCATGTCTGAATGGTAACAAACCAGTCTTGAAATTTACCATACTAAATCTAGCCAATATCTTATCGATATAGACCATTTGAAATAAAGTTATCGTTTTATTCTTTCGGTCTCGTAGTAACTTGATACTAAGAATATAACTAGCTTCTCCCAAATCTTTCATATCAAACTGTTTAGCTAGCCAACTCTTTATAGTAGTCAATACTCCTACATCGTTTCCGATAAAGAGAATATCATCTACATAAAGAATTAGGAAGACTACAGATTTTTCCTGAATTTTCTAGTACACACATGGCTCATCAATATCCTGAATGAATCCAAATGATTTCATTACTTGATCAAATATGATGTTCCATGATCGGAATGCTTGCTTTAATCTATAGATGGATCTCTGCAACTTGCATACCAAGTGTTCTTGGCCTTTTTGTATGAATCCATATGGTTGCTGCATAAAGATGTATTTTTCAAGATGCCCATTAAGAAAGGCAGTCTTAACATCCATTTGCTAAATTTCATAATCTAGCATTGCAGTAATAGATAGTAGAATTCTGATGGATTTAAGCATAGTAATCAGAGAAAATGTTTCCTCATAATTGATTCCCTTTTTTAGAGTGAACCATTTGACTACTAATCTTGCTTTAAATGTTTTCATCCTTTTATTTATTATTCTTTTCCTCTTATAGATCCACTTGCATGGATTTTACCTCATTTTGTGTCTCTACAAGTTCCCAGACTTTATTAGAATACATAGATTCCATTTCTTGATTTATAGCTCTTTTTCAATGTTCAACAGCACTATCTATTAGAGTTTCATTGTAACTAGTGAGATTTTATACATGTTTATCTAAGAAAGCCGTATAGGTTTCTCTCAATAACATGTATCTTATTTGGTAATTTAGTTACTCTCCCACTATGATGAGGTTCTAAAAGTAATGATTTGTTTAGGGATAATCTTTTGTTAATCATTCTTGCTCTTTTCTATGTTTAATTATACATAAATAGAAAACTGAGCATCAATTTGATCTCTTTATGATTTCTCTAGTTTTACCTTACTCTTAGGTTATGAGTCATTTATATAGTCTTCTTCAAGGAAAGTATAGTGTATGTTTACAAATACATTCCTATCTTGAGGTCTATAAATTAGACTTTCCTTTATTCCTTTAAAATACATAAAATATGCAAACTTTTGAACATGAATCAATCTTATCTGCCTATAATTTTAGTATAAATACTAGTAAATCTTCAACTATAAATGTGTCACAAACTAAGTTTGTGATATTTCTATAATTCTATGGAGTATTAGGCACCGATATAGATGAAACTAGGTTCAATAGTCTATGCAGTTTCAAATATTGGTATCTAGAATAAAAAAGATAAATAATAAATTACTAGGCATATATCTTATTTTATCCAAAAGAATCTTGTTTTTCCATATAATGACACTATTATGTCACAATATTCATTATACATGTGAGTTTATCCCATTTTACAACCAAATAGACTTTGAATTCTCTAGAGATATTCTTTACTTCGATTAGATCGAAACTTTTTATGTTATTGTCTAATTGTTTCTTTGTCTTATCCATGTACTCTTTTAAATTTCAAAAGCCACGGAATCATGACGCATTTAGACAAACATAAATGCGATGAATATTTATCAATAAAATTAATAAAATACTCATAACTTCTTCTAACATATAAACTAATTAGTCTACATACATTTGTATGTACTAATCCATACAATACAATATTATGCTTTCTTTTAGCTCAAAATGAACTACTTTGTCATATTACTCTTCTAAATAACATTTGTAGAGTATCAATGATCAACCTCAATAGGTCAGGAAAGACCTATTATTAATCATTCTCATAAAATTTTATTATAATTTATATGATTTAAGCATAAATATTAGAGGTGCTATTGATTTTAGAAGAAACATTTCTTTTCTTAAATAAATGCATATACTATTTATCATTATATCTCGCTTTGAATAAATCAATAGACTTATATGATATTAATTGTCTTTGTAAAGTACCAAAATAAGTTATTAACAGAGGATCCAAAAATAACAATGCGCTTCTGTTTATTAAAAACAAACCACCAAAATTAAATTCCTCTAATGTTTGAAATACAAAGACAAATATCAAAACTTAAAGTCTCATAAAATTGATCTAATCTTCTCAGCTGATATAAACTAGTATCCTTCTCTGCTACAGTTTAAAGCTTTCTTCACTTAATCTCTTGGTTTTCTGAAAACCAAATAAATGAATTTACAAATAAAATTAGTTATCTTAGAATCATTATTACATTAATCAATAGAAACTGAATTAATTAGGAAGCTTTAAAGATTTCCTATACCTGATTTTAATAATCTTAGGACAATCTTTCTTCCGATGATCCTTCTGTCCATACTTAAAGCATTTGCCCTTCGACTTGCCATCTTTTCTGGTAGACAGGTTTCTTGTCCCAATTCTCGTTTGCCTACCCTTGTTTTTCGACTTCGGCCTTAAAGAGAATTCTTGTTCAGGAAGTTCTTTGCTATGATAATCTTTTTATATAGCATGTAATTTGTACATCAATTGAACTAAGGTCATATCTTTATTGCTTAAGATATAGTTGACCTTAAACTCTCTGAATGTATCAGGTAAAGATTCAATCACCATGTTAATCTTTGTTTTATCATCGATCTCAATACCATGAATCTCAATTTCATTCAAATAGTCCATCATTTTGAGGACATGATCACGAACTCTTGTACCTTCTTCCATCTTGGTGTCAGTGACACGTTTTAACGCTGCTTCTCTGACATAATCAGTATTCTGCCCAAACATCTGATGGAGACTAGCCAATATTTCAGTGGTTGTTTCTATGCTCCGAAGTTTGTTCTACAGTTCCATAGAAATCGAAGCCAATAAATAGCGCTTAGCCATTTTGTTAGCTTCACATCATTTCTCATAAGACTCTTTCTGATTTCTATAATCGTATAACGTTGGTACTAGTGGGCATTTGCTGGGTTATAACATATTTGCAGTCTTTAACAGTGAGAATATTAAATAGATTGCATTTCCAATCTAAGTAATTTTCACCAGTGAGTTCATTTTTAATCAGGATAATTAATAGTGGGTTGATGGAAGACATTTTCTAGAAAAATAAAACAGACATGCATAAATACATTGATATAACATTCACAATAAAAAACTAAAATGCAAAAAACCATAAATGCATTTTATTTTATTGTAGCGATAATCTAGTACTGCTTTAGTAAGCTATCCGTTGGGAAAATCATGCTACCACTTACTAGAGCCAATTAATCATTAAATTATTTACTTTCATATCGTAACATGATAAATAACTATCGTTATCTTTTAGGGCCAAAATTTTGTTAATAGAGCTTCGTTGTGAAGGTTAATAACAAATTTTGTTGAGTGTATAACTATTGTTTTAATCTATGTATTTCATGCAGCCACCGTTAGGGTGATCAACAGATTGAAAAATATTTCGATCTTATCATTAAAGAAATTCATCAAATAAAATGTCTAATATATATACCCTCTATAGGCAGTATCACCGTATCATGAAGTCGATGTAAGTATATAATTTTATTATTGAACTAATAATAGAGTCCGTGGGAAAATTATCTTGAATCTTCCTTCTCCCACTCAATATTTTAAAGTTGGTTTTTCCTTTTAAAACATACATATATTATTAATTGCATGCTTCCTATAATATTATCTAAGTGATATATTATATTATCAAGCATTTGCAAATTTCAAACAATATACATAAATTCATGTTATATGAATTACATATATCAGTATGCATAGAGTGACACTACCTATTCTATATGACATGTTAACATCCAAAACACAACATATAAAAAATTAAATAATCTTAATTCATAGTTTTCCTAAAAAATTGACTTAATCTACAAGCCTTATATCTATTGGGCTTCAAGTCAATGTCCATTAACTTTCTTTTCCTTCCTTGCACTTGCTCATGTTTATAACTATTGGCTTGAAGATTTTTGGGCTTTTAAATTTATCATTGGTTCAATTTTAAAATTTAAATTTGAGCATATATTAAATAAAATTTTATTTGGTCTTATTTTTGAAATATAATTTTTATAAAATGCAGACACAATTAATTTAATAAAATAAGCCCAAATTTATTTTCAAAAATTCTTGAGCTAAATAAATTTAATTATTCATCTACCAAAATTTTTATTTATATGACCCAATTTTAAAATCTCAAAATAGGCTTCGTACCAATATAAACAAATTTGGAAAAATAATTATTATTGTGCTTATCAAATTTTTATTTATATTATTCAATCGACAACTAAAATTGGGCTTAGATCCAATATAAATAAATTTGAATTTTTCTGTCCAAAACCCAAATATTTTAACTGAATTATAAATTAGTAAAAATTTAGGGTGCCATGAGATAAAAACCCAAAACTCTAATTCTCACATTTTTCTTTCCGGCGTTACATCATAGAGCATTACATTCTGTTAGACCTAAATGCAAAAGTCTCCAACATTATACTAAATGATATAAATTATTAAAGTATATGATGTTTAATGAAAAAATAAAAAAGGACACCCATCTTTTTTCTGCTAATTCCAGGAGTATAAGCATAAGTTCTTGCCGCAAATTATTTTCTTCTTTTCTTAATTTTTATACTATTTTATAACAAAATAATATTTATAAAAATTCCTATACCATTAATGGCTTAAAAAAAAACCTAAGAATAATGAATTAAAACCAAAAGGGAAATATGGTGATAATAAACCACCATTTTATTACAAATAAAAAAAATACAAATAAATTTTTAATCATGAATTGAGACAATCCAAGCATACTTTATTCATATATTAACAAATAATATATATCTAAATAAATTGTGCCACTCTAATACATAATAAACAAGATATATTTATTACAAAATCCTTATATATTATTATGAGATGGCTCTAATACTAATTGACGGGATAAAATCAGATTTTTCTTAATTTTTCAATTAAAATTTTTTAGGACCGATTTCATACAACATATAAGAATTGAGTAATCTAGAAATTCGTACATTTGATGATCTGAGAAGACAAACAATTGAGAGTTGTAGATTCGTCTCCAAACGATCTTCCAGGTTATGACTTAAGATCGATCAACACTGGACGTGTGGGCGTTTGTTTCACCACTTCTAATTGCAACCGACATATCTTAGATGTCTTTTGTATTTTTCTCTAAAGCTCTGGAATTCTCTTCTCATCAGTTTTAAGAGAAAAGTACCTATTTTATAATATCTTATGAAAACCTTAGTATGTTAGGATTATAATTCCTCTTTTAATTTAAATATTTAAATTAAATACTATCTCCACTTACGTAAAAGTGGAGAGAATGTGTAACTAACTAGTGACCACCTTGTAAAATATCACAAGCCCCCTTTTATACCTCTCATGCTCAATTGTAGGAATTCATTAAATGAAGCAACCATATCAATTAAATAAAGAACCAGAGCCAACCAATTTTGAATCATGAAACAAACTCAATTTTTTATTTTCAAATGAACAAGAATAACCAGATTTGTCCAAAGTAGAAATGGAAATCAAATTTCGTCTAAAAGATTGAACAGTAAATGTTTCATCAATGTTCAAATAAAATCCGGTTATCAATAATAATCTAAATTTTTCAACTGCTTCAACTTTTATTATTTTGTCATTACCTACATAAATGCATCTTTTACCATCATTGATCTTCCAGTAATTTAGACAACCCTGCATAGATACACTAATGTGAGTTGTTGCACCAAAATCTATCAATTATGTGTGTCTAGGTACTGAAGTTAAATTAACCTCTGAACAAACTAGACTATGCTCTTCAACTCCATAAAAGGAACAACTAATGCATTCTAGATCACCCAATTTCTTTTATTGTTTCCGTTGAGGTGCTTTATCTGCAATATTATTATTATTCTTCTTATTTTTGCCCTCATCCTTGCCCTTGTACCTTATTAAAATTAGATTTTTTAATAGCTTACCAATTTATTCCGTTACGTTTTTTGCAAACCTCTTTTCTATTTAGATAAGGAATTCTTTAGCCTTGTTATTTTTTCATACATAGAGTCTCTGAATACTACTAGAATGGCCTTCCTCATGATCATCATACACATGCTATTTCATTTCTCTCATCTTTTTATATCCTTTTTTTCATGAAGGTATTCTCATCCATAAGAGATGAGGAATAATCAACCCTTAATGCAAGGTAGAGATCAAAAACTATGAGAACGATTAAGATGTTCTCTTTCCAAGACTTGAAATTTGAGCCATTTAATGTATGAATTAAATTGATGTTGGCAGTAATATTAGCAGGAGTCATAACTGAATATAGAGAACCATAAACAATAAAATAAGCTTTTATTATTCTTAAAACAAAAATAAATTCAAATAAAGGTAAACCCCATTTCAAGATACTGAGTACTCCATTAATATTTCATCTTTGGACAAAATATTAACTTATAAGTGATATCTTGATATAGTAATCAAATATTGATAATAAGAACATGTCAAACAACAAATCTTTCTTTAAGTTGATTTATTTTTTATATGTAAAACTAAATAATCATCACATATTTATTACTGCAAATGCACATGCAACTTTATCAAATGTGGACCTTCCTTTGGGCTGATCGGTATTTATAGAAATTATATATATACAAACCGTTTATATTCCAAAATAAATTAATTTTCATAAGAGATGTCACTTTAGTGACATGTTGTTTCAATTAATTTATCTTAAAATATATATTACCATAATAATATTTGAATTTAAAATTGTACCAAAAAATTTTCAAAAATAAAAAAAATTAAGTCAAAGTCAATGGTCAATAGTTGACTATTCACCAGTCAACTATTGATCGGTTGGGGGCTGAATTGGTTCGGGTTGACCCGAACAAAATCTTAAACGAGTCCCAAATCCAAAAGAAACTTAACCATATATTTTTTTTAATATTCCCTTTATTGTTATTATTTTTTTAATATATTAAATATTAACTATAAATTTTAATTCATTAAGCCCAATTTCTAATGGGCCCAAAACTAAATTTTATTAAACTTAAATAAATTTAAGACTTAAATGAAAAATCTTTTAACTTATTATATCTAAAAATCTTTTAATAAAACTTTGGGATGTACATGATATAAACCATGAAACCCTTCCTCCTTTCTTCTTCGCAGCAGCATGGCTGTTGTTTAGGGATGAACATCGGTTCAGTTCGGTTCAGTTTTATAATAAATTGAAAATTTTAGTTCGGTTCGGATTGAGAATTTTAAAAATTGAAAAATATTTATGAAAAATAAAAACCGAGCCGAAACCGAAAGTTCGGTTCGGTTCGATTTCGATTTGGTTTCAGTTTTTCGGTTCGGTTTCGGTTTTTCGATTCGGATTTGGTTTTTTCGGTTCGGTTTTTTAGTTTTATATTTGGAACACTATACCTCTCATATAAATCTACAAATTTTTAATTTTATTAATCACTAATATTCATTAAAATATTTAAACCGAAAATCGAACTATACCTCTCATCTGTTCGGTTCGGATTTTTTAATTTTTGAACCGAAAACTGAACCGAACTATTTAATTCGGTTTGATTTTTATTTATTCGGTTTTTATATTTTAAAAAAACCAAACCGAGACCGAACCGAACAAAAAAAAAAACCAATTTCGATTCGGTTCGCTCAACTTCTACTACTCTTTCCTTTTTTTTTTTTTTAAAATCCAACCATAAAGTGTGTGTGTATATATATATATATATATTCAAAACTTTAAATATTTAAAAAGAAAATTATAAAATCAGAATATTTATTTTTAGTTCTAAATTTCTTTAATTTCAATTATTCTAAACATCATCATAATTTATTCTTAAATTTAATAATATCATATTTAAGAATATCAAATCTTAATTATTAATAAAAAATAAATTTGATTCTCAATAAATCAAGATGAAATGGTTCTGATACCACTTGTTAGAATAATCAAATTCTTCATAATAAAATCCATCACCTAAAATTTAGAAACATTCATATTGTATCACTAATAATTAATAATTAAATATAGAGAAACGTATCTAAATTCATAATGCTAAATAATCCTTTAGAGTTGTGTCGTTGGCATTCTAGATCAACACTTATATCCTAAAAAACTATTTAGCTTCTTTGTGCATTCTTTCTGATGATATGATATCAGAGAAAATAGAATAGAATACGATACATGTGACCTGAAGACTATAACTATTTATATAGACAACCTTACCTGTTGTCATTAGGTATTCTTAATTTTGCCAATCATAGAATTAAAAATACCACTAAGTTTCTATACATTAAAAATCCACATCTTATTAGATACATTAAAATTAAATTATCGAAAACTTAATTAAATTACTTTTAATTGAATTTAATTTTATATAATTGTCTGCCATACATAATTATTCACATAAAAATTTAACATTAAATTTTAAATCTAATAATCAAAACTAATCCTCATTCTATAAATCTATTAACTGAGCGCCAGATAACTTACTCCCAAGTGAGACTCCTCCGATGGGGTGATGTGTCTGCGTGCAAGCCAGGCATCCTTCTTACACGGAAAATAAAAGATTTCACGAATTCTATTAAAAACAGTAGTCATGACGTATATATGCACGAGCTTAGCCTCCTTCTTCCATGGAAAATAGAAAATCGACTAAATACAAATAGCCTTTTGACTATACTTGTAGATTTCACTAATTTTATTAAGGGATCAGTGGCCAACACGACCCAAATTTACAGAAAGGTAATGAAAATTCAGTCACTGTGAAAAGAACTGTACATCTGCGGATGGTGAAACAAAGCAAAGAAGAGGAGTCGGATTGTGGAACACTGGCAGTGCCTTGACTGTCTTCTGTTGGGGTCCACTTGAACATTCTTTAAAAGTTTAAACAGTTAAAATCCGTGCGATTCGTGGACCTAAAATCAAAATCGCTGTGATGAAGTTCCCATTCGTATACTCATATTAAAACAAAGGTGTGAGTGCGTTAATCAGCGTCCACGTACTTCGCATTTGGACAGGAATTCAGTTATTTGTCCAGAAAAGATCCCGTGGACCCTACTTCTGTCACTATGATAACCGTAGATCAAATCCAAATATTAGTCCCCAAACCCTTGAAAAAAAGAAAAAAAGAAAAAAGAAAAAATAAAGATAGAATTCACCACCGTCTCGTCTCATGGTAATTGCACGAATTTGTATCACGCTAAACGAACACACAAAAACCGGACAGAGACGAGCTTCTTGTATTGAACTTGTTCGATACCATGCTAGTAACAGAACAGACTGCTCATGTTTCAAAACCCTAACCCTGATTCATTATTAATACTATTGATTTCTGTAAAGTTGAATGGAATCTGGGAAAATCTTACAAAACCCTAGACCTTCGCCTTCACCTTCACTTGCATTCACTAATAACAACAAGGCGATGCCAAATGAGCTGGCGCAGAAGCCGTCGACGCCGATAATTGACAAGTTTCGTGCGCTTTTGAAGCTACGAGAGGAGGAGACTAGGGTCGATGATGGTGATGGGACGACGCTTGGTACGGATGAGATTGTGCAGCTTTACGAGACGGTGTTGGCTGAGCTCACTGTCAATTCGAAGCCGATTATTACTGATCTGACGATAATTGCTGGAGAACAGAGAGCCCATGGCGATGGCATTGCCGAAGCAATTTGCGCCAGGATTCTTGAGGTTCGTTGATTGTTTATTTGTACTTTGCTGCTGCTTCAATTTTGTTAAGTTTTAAATTTGGACTTGTAATTTTGTTGCATAATCTAGGATTTGAAGTTTCTTGAGGTTTTCAAAATCCCCTATTTTGTAATTTTGCAGTCTCACCATTCTGAGTTTCATCCTGCATTGTTGTATTTTTCACTACTGTTGAACTGCTGAATTCATACTTTCCAGTTAATTATGATAAAATAGTACAATTCTTTGGTTTTCAACCTGCATTTTGGATAAGGTTGATTGGAAAAAGTGGGAAATGGAATGTAACCAAAATTTTGATCTTGTTTTTCCATTTTCAGAGATGGTGGTGGTTATATACTCTCTTAAGTTTTATATTTGCTTTCTGCTGTTTGTGCTTAGGCCCCAGTTAATCACAAACTGCCGTCGTTGTATCTTTTGGACAGTATAGTTAAGAACATCAATAAAGAATATGTTAGGTACTTTTCTTCCCGTTTACCTGAGGTGAGTGCATCATAGCTCATGCTTCTATTTCATTTCTGATTATTTTCAGATAATTTATGGAATTTGCGTTTTGAGGCACATAATTTTAATAAAAAATTTTGATTTCACAATCTTTCTAGGTTTTTTGTGAGGCATACAGGCAAGTTCATCCTGACATGTATAGTGCTATGCGACACCTCTTTGGCACATGGTCAACAGTTTTTCCACATGCAGTCCTCCACAAGATTGAGACAGAACTGCAGTTTTCTTCTCACGTTAATAAACAATCATCAAATGTTAATTCTTTGCGAGCGTCTGAGTCTCCTCGACCAACTCATGGCATACATGTTAATCCTAAATATATTCGTCAGTTTGAACATTCAAACACAGATAGTGTAAGTTTTTAAATAACTCTCTTCCTCTATCTCCCTTCGGTTCCCAAAGCACAAGGGTTAGACTGTTGCTTAATTTTATTAGTGTGGATGAAATCTATGATTTATATGTTTGGAGTATTTCAATTGCCATATTTATTTATAGCCCATTGTTAAAAGTATAATGTTAGTGATGTTTTTGGACATCGGTCTTTTTCTTGTTTCTGGCACTTGTTGTGTTAGGTATAACCAAAAAATATTTGTTATTCTTAAGAGAATTTATTCTAACTCTGATAATTACTATAGCAAATGCTGCTGGGTCGCTGCCAAGTGCAGCTGGACAGGTGTGTCTCCTAGGCAAACATTTCATGTTTTGTTGATGATTAGCAACGTGTCTAGATCACCCTCTCCCTGATGTTGCTTTGGCTAGACCAGTGCAGCTTAGGCACAAATAATTAAGAAAAGGCAAAATGCAGATTGTGTTGATTCAGTTTCAAAAGGGATCATTATTTGACAATATGCATAAAGTGCAAACAGCTTCACAATTGGAGATGCCCCTTTTCGACTCTTGGAAAGCTTTGCATCAAATGCAAGTTGGGATGGAATCTTCTTTTAGAAGTCAATATGCATATTGCTGATAGTTATTTATGTTTTCCTGTCCATTAGTCTTCTCATACATTGGGGCTGTCATGTACTTTGAATGTCTTGAGATGTACTTTACGAGTCTGGGTGGGTTACCTAGTAAGAATTCGGTTACCAGTTAAGTGTATTTAATAAGCATGCCAGCTCCATCAAACACGGTACCAAACATTTAGTGGCTTTATGGGCTTAGCATTTATGTCTTTTTGCGATATATGCCAGAGAATGGATGGCAATCTTATCCTCGTTTCTGCTGATGATGATTGTCTTTGCACATGTAAAAAATGGTGTCCTGGGGTACTGGGCTACAATTACCATGGGTATAGGATGACTAGGTGAGAGATGAGTAAGTTAACATTTATTTTGAACCTGTATTTGGTTTTGGTGTAATCACATACTTGTGTCTTGGTGTTTGGTCTACAAATGTGTGCAGAATTCTGGTTTTTTGTCTGGGAAATCTAAAATTCGCAACTGTTTTGGCTTTGAAAAAATGCTGTTTGATGCATTGATGTATTATCTTTTTTTATATGCTTGTTATACTTTTCGCCATGCTCCCTTTTGCCTACGTGGTTTGCATTCTTCAATTATATCAGAAAATTCATGTCTCAGTTAGGAAATGAAAATGGTGCTTTGAAGATACAGCTGACCTTTGAAGTATTGCAATGAATGTATCTTGTCATAATTCTTAATTTAATTTGTTTAGTTGATTATTTTTCTTCAATTCTTGCTACAATAACATTGGGGAAGATTAAGTTTAATTTGCGTTTGTGCATGGACCAAGTTAGGTTGTTAATTGGGGAGAAAAGAAAAAAGTGTTGTTTTCTTGATTGCTTAGATGCAATTTGGCCATATGAGTTCTATTGTTATGGATGGATGTAACAAGAGTTCCAAATCTAGACAAAAGTTGTTTACTGATATATTGGAGCTTTCTTTAGATTTTGTTGTGTGCATTTTCTTAACAGTCGTACTATGCATGTATTGTTTTAGTTTTATGCCTTTTCCCTGTTTGTGGTAGAAGGGGTACTTTTGAGCTTTATCCTTTCCCTGTCATTGATTTTATTACTTTTTCTTTATTGTTATAATCATATACCTGACTGGGAAAGCTGTTCAGTTTGTGAACTATTTTCAGTTATTGACTCTAGTGTGAGTCTATTGGTGCACATGTGCTTGAGGCAGCTAATTTTTGACATCTAAACTGTGAAAATTGTTTATAATCCTTGCAGAACATTCAGCAAGTAAAAGGAACATCTTCAAATCTGAAAGTATATAGTCAGAATCCTGCCATTGGTTATGATGAATTTTATTCTAATCATTTAGAGTTTACATGACAGGTTGGAGGTCAAAGATCGAATCCAGCAGGTATTGTCAGTCGTGCGTCTTTTGCTCTTGGTGCTAATAAGCTGAACCCCTCTTCAACTTCCAGACTTGGAAGATCTTCGTCGCCTTTAAGAATTGGATCAGGAGTTGATGAGTTTGCAGTGGAAAATTCACCTAGAAGGCTTGAGGGGACCTCTCCATCTCATCCAGTATTTGATTATGGAATAGGCAGAGCAATTGGCAGAAATGAGGAGATGAGTGAATGGCGTAACCTGAATAGATTTGAATCTACTTCTACTTCTTATAATCTTAGCAATGGACATGAGCATCAAGGACCCAGAGCTTTGATAGACGCATATGGAAGTGACAAAAGAGCTTCTAACAACAAACCTCCGCAAGTTGGACGCATGGGTATAAATGGAATGGGCAATAAGGTAGCATCAAGATCATGGCAGAATACTGAAGAGGAGGAGTTTGATTGGGAAGATATGAGCCCTACTTTAATAGACCGTGGCAGGAAAAATGACTTTTTGCCATCATCTGTCCCACTATACGGATCAACTGGGGCAAGGACTGACTTCAGCAAGTTGAATTCTTCCTCCTTGGAGTCTGATATCAGGACCAATCATTCTAGTCAAGCACAGCTACCTCTGTTGGATGATTCTTCTATAACTGCTGAAGATTCAGTTTCTTTGCTGAGCGTATGTTTCTCAACCCTGTCTGCTGTGCCCTTCTTGTTTAATCATTTCACTCTGCTGATCTGGACCCCAAATGATATTTTTACATACAAAAACTTTCCTTGTTCTCTTATAAGTTGGTTTATTCAAGTTTACTTCCTGTCATAATTTTTATTATGGATCCCTTATGCATAATGTGGTGATTATACCAAGTATTACATGTGGAAAACTGAATATGATTTTTGTTAAAGCATGTGATATCAGATCATGTATCTTGATTTCCGACAATATCTTACATTTTAAAATTTTTATATGTTTTTGCAGTCTGGTCGCGGAACAGGTAAAGTATCTGGGTTTCAATCTGAGCCAAATCAAAATCTGGGTTCTCGTTATCCTCAGGAAAGTTGGAATTTGCCACATCACTTCTCTCGATCATCGCATCCTCTTAATGGCAGGGGACGAGGGAGGGATTCCCAGATTCCCTTTCCGGGCAGTGGTGTACCTTCATTGGGTGTTGATAAAGCCGCTCCTTATATTGACAAGTTTGTGGATGCTGATGCACAATTTGTTAGGCCTTCAGCAGTTGTGTCTAGAATGGGTTCTTCTGGTCCTGACTTGCTTAGTACTGGGGGTTGGTCTACCTCTATACCGCCGTCAACTGGGGCTTGGGCCCCAGTGAATTTGCATAAACCTCACCTGCCTGCTGGACAACCTGTTTATCCACAGCAAAAGCAGATAAGGACTCCATTTGATTCAATAAACGCTGCTGGTAACATTTTGAATCAGGGACCAAGTAAATCATTGTGTAATTCCGAAAGCAAGGAACTAAGTTTGATGAAGCCGCAACTACATGATCAACTTGCTGCTCCAAATCAAAAAAACCAGGGCCGGGCACGATTTCTTTCTCAGGAGGCTCGAAATAATTTTCTCCCCTCCATTGCAGCATCGATGCAACCTCACCTACTGGCACCACCCTTGAATCATGGGTACACCCAACAAGGGCACAATGCTGCCATGGGTATGGTTCCAGCAAATCCAGTGCCTGCTGGACAACAACCTTTACATGTCCAGAGTATTCAGAATAGCTCCTTGCATTTACAGGGAAGGCCCTTGCCACCTCTTCCTCCAGGCCCCCCTCCAGCTTCTTCCCAAATGATACCTGGGTCTCAAAGTGCAGGGTTAGTTGTCCCTAATCAACAACCAGGCCATGCATTTTCTGGTTTGATTAGTTCCCTTATGGCACAAGGTTTGATCTCATTAACAACACAAACCCCCGTACAGGTATTTATTTGAATTGTTACCATCCTGTATGTTTCTATTGTTCTTTTTTTTCTTTTGGGTCATTGGATCAGTGGTGTTAGTTATGCAATACAAGATTGTATTTCAACCAAGTAATTAATTTGTAGGATTCTGTGGGACTTGAGTTTAATGCTGATCTTCATAAGGTGCGCCATGAGTCGGCCATAAGTTTCCTATATGCTAATCTTCCAAGACAGTGCACCACATGTGGCCTTCGTTTTAAGTGCCAAGAAGAGCACAGCAGTCATATGGATTGGCATGTGACTAAGAACCGGATGTCCAAGAATCGTAAGCAGAAACCTTCTCGTAAATGGTTTGTAAGTGCTAGTATGTGGCTTAGTGGTACAGAGGCATTGCGAACTGATGCAATTCCTGGATTTTTACCTGCCGAGCCCATTGTGGAAAAGAAAGATGATGAAGAAATGGCTGTCCCTGCTGATGAAGACCAGAATGTATGCGCATTATGTGGAGAGCCCTTTGACGATTTTTACAGTGATGAGACCGAGGAATGGATGTATAAAGGAGCTGTCTACATGAATGCACCAAATGAGTCAACAGAAGGCGTGGATAGATCTCAGTTAGGTCCTATAGTGCATGCTAAATGCAGGTCAGAGTCTACTGTGATTCCCTCTGAAGATTTTAAACGTGATGAAGGGGTATGCATCTACATTTTTGCTTTACCATTTTTATCATTTGTTTTCTTTTAGCAACTGCTGTTATCTTCAGAATTACCATGCAGTATGCTGTTTCCATCTAAAGCTGTCTGGACCAAAAGATGTTGTTCTTGACACATCTTCACTCCAATAGTCTGTTCTCTGCTAGCTAATGACATTTGGTTGGTGAATACTTTCTGTTTTCTCCATCTTTAGAAGGAAAAATTTGGAGCTGAGTTTCAATGCCCAAAGATCAGAAGCACACTTGAATATTAATGAGAATGTTTAAGCCATTTAATTCAGGATGAGACTTCTTGCATTGTGTAAATTGATTGTCCATGAAATTGAATTTTAGAACAAGAAGTTTATGGATGCATTTCTGGTTGAGGATAAATAAGGGCGTAGCCCTGGGGTCTGCTAAGCTTTGTTCGAAAATCTACCCCTACAGATTTCTAGATCTACCCATACCTATAAATATTTACAACAGAGTAAATGGGAATGACTTCCCCTTGTATGGATTAGACTCTGGTAGACCACTGATGGTAGTATTAGTAGATTTTAATATAATTTCGAGAAAAGGGGAAAAAAAAAAAAACTAGGCATTGGCTGTAAAATTTTGCCAGTAAACTTATTTAAATTGTTGATTGACAAATCCATGCACACTGAGTGCACTTTGATGAAACAATGGTTTCTGATCTAACTGGTGTTGGGCCTGTCCTCCTATTTTCAAGGGAAAAAAATTTGGTGTGATATCCAATGCATTGATGTTTTGTGTATATATAGATGATTGTAGTCGGAAAACTTGCATCTTATTATGACTTTTTTTTTTTTTTTCATTTGCGACTTGCAGGGAAGTAGTGAAGAAGGCAATCAAAGAAAAAAATTGCGGAGTTAACTTTAGTAGACGGCTTCTCAGTGTTTTGTAACATGAGTTACTACTACTTTTAGCGGTACGCTCTTACTTACTTTTACAGTAGTGATGGAGCTTGCAGTTCCTTGGCATTTTGCCAAAATCATGTACATTTATAGTTGGACTTGTATCATGCACATTATCTTGCAGCATAAGATTATAATATCTCTGGCAGACATTTTTTTCCAAGCATGTTTGTCCCTTGTGTCAACTCATAAAGAAGGTATTAGCTATTTTCAACAACAGTACAATTATGACAAGTGGAAACACTTGTGGTTGGTTCATTCTTGCTCCTTTTCTCCTCCTACTGACCTTCATTAGTGTAAGCAGCGCAGGTGGAGCTCTCCAGGGTCACCTACTGTTGTTTTAATGGAATAGAATTATATCTTATCAAAATAAATGTAGTTGCTCTCTGGGTTAATGAAATTCTACTTTTATGGTAAATTTTGTCGGTTTTTTATTCTCCTGCAGTTGGATCCCCCAATTGCAATGTGTACTCTCTGTTGACCATCAGTTGCTTATTATAAAATCTTTCCTCTTCCCCCTACTTTCTCGTTTTCTTCTTTTTTACTAAATTGAGATGGTGAAAATTTTGGCGACTCCCACCAGTGAAGCCAATGATCCAGGCATTTTCATGATTTGGATAGTTGTTGCTTGACACAGGCTGAGTCTCTGGTCTTCATAATCACATGTGAATGTATGATTAGAAATTTACGTCATTTTGTCCACGGGGAACTGCAGACGCAGTCGATTTCAATTCCTCTCTCATTGTATTTATTTTGTGCAATAATCGCATAATTTTATCATAAAAATGGACTTCTTGTTTAACGTGGAAAGGACGGGAGTAATTTCCCACTATATAGTTATAGAATTTGCTGAATTAAAGAATAATTTTCTAGTGCCAACACGTTCCCACTCACTTTGTTAAAAGTGTATCGATGATGATGTATTATCAGATTAGAAAAGAAAAATCACTTTGTTATAAGTGTATTATAACAAAGTGTATTGAAGTTGATACATTAATAGATAAAAAAAAAAAAAATTCTTTAATTTATTGAAGTATGTTTGTTGTTTGTTTGTTTTGCGTTTAAGCTACCACTTCATGTACTATTGTGATAAATATTTTATGGATTTAAAAAGAGAACAGATAATTTGGGGTAGTATTTTAATTGACAATTATTTATTGTTTTCCAGAGAGCCTCGGGCCTATTTATCTTAATGGCAACCAAATTCTATTTCCACTATTGTGAGTTATATGGATAATTAAAATAGACTGGCATTTTCATTACTTTCATTCCTTATAGAAGTTATTTTCACCACTTAATTAAAGAAGTTAATGTTTATTAAATATTTTAATGTTATAATTTTTAAGTTATAATTGTCTAAATTCAAATAAGTTCTACGTATATATACTAATTTCCAATTAATTAAGGAAGGGCAATCAAGTCATTTAAAAATGCGAGAACAATTGTTTATATGTCATATTCCATATTGTTCACGTGGGTTTTTTTTATTTTGAATAATTGAGTGGAACCAAACAGCCTTTGTTCTCCATCAATCTTGACCAGTAGTTGATGCCTTGCTTACATGATTTTTGCTAATACAAGGAAGTTGAGCGTTGAAAGGGAATTCATAAAATCCATTGAATCAAGACCATATAATAAAAATATACACTCGTTTGGTTTATATGTTTTTTAAGCTTTTAAAGGTAGATATAACAATAATCTTGAGACTATTTGAACCCATAAAAATATTTTTTGTATCTACTTTTTAATAAGGGTAAGATTATTTAAATCCATTTAAGTATTCATTACACTCATTTTTTAATTAAATTTTATATTAAAAAAAGCCTCAAATAAAATTACTTTTTAATCCTTATGACTTTCTAGCATTTCTTCAATTACAATTGCAATGTTGCATCTTCACTGAAAGCTACTGCACAATATTAGCCTTTTTGACAAGTTTCAATTATATAAGCGAAATTAATATTTATTGAAGTCGATTTCACTTCAATTTAGTTTTTTCTTTCTGAATCCATCCGAACTTCTTAGTAATGGTTGCATTTACACAGCATGGCCAAGCCATCTTTACTTGACTTCAAATTGAACTTTGAAGTCATAACATTTGCAAAGAGTTTATAATGAATTTGAAAACTAAATATATTTTTTCTTATAATATCTCATTTGATTTCATTTACATTTGCAAAGAATAGATTTACAGTTTTGATTAGACAATGGATTAATGAATACACAAGGATGTTTTTGGAATTAAGAGGGGTTTGTACAAAAAAATTATGATTTTAAAATTTTTAAAATGGGTGTAATGAGAAATTAGGTGAGAGAGTATTTTAATGGGTTCGAATAGCCCCATCTTTTTAACAAACATTTATAATACTAAAATATCTCAATAGTATTTTAACATTATATATGTATTTATTAATTTATTAATAAGATAAATTAAAATTTTTTCTTATCTCTCTACACAAATACCGAAAATCTTATTCTTCGTCTTCTCAATAATGTCTCTATCATCTCGTCCGATTTTCTTTTCCCGTTTACTTTGCTTATGAAGTCAATGTATAATCAATTTATGAAGGCCCTAAGCCAATTAAACCTTTCATTAGATGAAATACTGTGGTTACTTAAAAAAATATCTACAAAATATAATGCTTGTTTGAATGCACGTGATCTTTTGACATATTATGTTAGACCCTCGACCATGTCAATGGCCTATAACAAGTTGAGAAGAGTACCGTGATTATGGAATTAACCAAACTCCAAACAAATAAGAAGAATGGAGAATGGACAGAAGAAGAATAAGAACAAAAGGAAAAAAACAACGATCAGGGGTCACATTCTTTCACTTTCAAATTCAAAATAACAAATCGACAATTTAAAAGATAAGAATGATTGATAATTTTCACAATTTTTCTACATTTAAGCATTTGGACTATCTTCTATTATTTAATTAATCTCTTTTTAATTTTAATTAGGATTAAGATCATCTCTTAATTTTTTTTCTCTTGATTCTCAATATTTTTTAATGATTGGTCAAATATATATATTCATTGAAAAAATTAATTTTTAATTATCACACATTTGACCAATTATTAAAAAATAAAGAGGATTGAGAAGAAAAGATTTTAAAAAAATCTTTATTTTTTAATTTTTTTTAATTAAGATGAATCTAGACGGTTCATATTTTGAATATGTGAAGGAGACATATTTTAATATTAATATTATAAATTAAGAAAAAAGGTATTGCATTTATAATTAAATTGATGAATTTTTTATAATAATAAAATTATTATCCTATTCCAATCCAATCATGAATTACACCAAATAATCCCGTCCTATCTTATTTGCGTAACAAACAGACTTGATGATGTACTAAATAACCGGTGCTATGTCGTATTTCGCTCCCTTCATTTGAGAGTTAGTTGAAATAAAATGTTATATGCATCTTCATTCAAGCACACCCACCCAATGCACTGCACACAAAAGCCTGCACCAAAAGCTGAGCTTTCAAATTTGCCTTCCACCGTCTTTGTCTATTCTCTCAATCGGCCCCTCAAACTCTCAATTATTTTAGATCCATCACAATTTCTACTTAATTATTATTGCATCTGTATGTAATTGAAGACCGTGTCGGCATCGTTGTCCCCATTTCCACTACAGTTGACAACAACTTTTGCACCATCAGGTAGAGTAGGGCAAAGTTTCTCCAGAAATGCCAATGCATGAGATGCCTCAAGGGCCGGAAATATGCCTTCTAATCTGCACAGCCGTTGATATGCTGCCAATAGACACCAAATTAAAATGATTAAACAATTAATTGTCAATTTTTGATTATTCATTAATGTCTAATAATAATAATAACAACAACAAAATACTAACATGTGAATCGCTTTGTCTGTTTTATAGTTGTTTTAATGACGTACGTACCTTGGACAGCTTCTTGGTCAGTCGCAGTGTAGAACTCCGCACGCCCGGTGTCCTTGAGAAAGCTTATCTCCGGGCCAACTCCTGGATACTCTAGCCTGTGCGCATTTAATTTCTAATTAGGCTTACATCATTTATGAATAACAATATAATATTAGCTAATCAATAAATATAATGACAGAAAGTTCTTCATTAATTTTATGCATGTTTTGTATTGTGGTTGCACAATTGTAATTTAAATGATATATCATTAAAATATTTAATAAATATTATATCTGAATTTATTGTGATTTAAAGATGAAGTTAATTGTATCTTATGAAAAAATTATAATATGTTTATTATTTCTGGTAAAGATATTATTTAAAAATTATTTTTATTATTATGTACTATTAATATTTATTACATAACTATACTACTACAACTTCTCATAAATCACTCAGCACCTTATCACCAAGAAAAACCTTAATTATAATTACTATAGCTCCCGTCCACATCTCGTACTAGAAAAGAAACTCAAACCATAGAAAATGTAAGAACGTTATCCATAATTTCACATGTACATTTATGACGCTTACCCTACACCAACAGAATGGGTTCCCAAAATTTGGCCTTCTTCATCTTGCAACAGGTAGCTCATGGCTCCATGATAAACACCCACTTCCCCTTTAGCCAGCGTTGCAGCGTGTTTTCCACTGTCCAAGCCAAATCCAGCGGCCTCCACTCCAATCAATCTCACATCTTCATCGTTTATGAATTCATGAAACAAACCCAGCGCATTTGATCCACTGCCCACACAAGCCAGCAATACATCAGGCTTGCCTCCCCATTTTTCCATTGCTTGTTTTCTTGTTTCTTTGCCTATGATTGATTGAAATTCTCGTACCATTATCGGACACGGGTGAGGCCCCACCACCGTACCTGTTAGATAATAGCTTGTTTCTAAGTTCCCTACCCAATGCCTGATAGCCTCTGAGCTTGCTTCTTTGAAACATCCATCCACTGCTTTAACCTAATTCAGTCAAATTAACATTTAACAAATTTATTGACCAATAACTACATAACTAACTATAAAGATTAATTAATGCGTGCAAGGTGTACGTGTAAGCTGTTACAAGCTATAGTTTAATGTATATTTGAAAAAAAAAAAAAATCAAAAGGCACGTACCTGAGCTCCTAGTAGCTTCATCAGGAGCACTTTAGAGGATTGTTTCTCCATATCAGCGCTTCCCATGAACACAGTACAGTCCAAAGAGAGTTTGGCGCATGCAGCGGCTGTAGCGACGCCATGTTGTCCGGCACCGGTGGCCGCCACAACACTTTTCCGGCCCATGCGCTTAGCTATCATCGCCTGTGCAATGGCGTTGTTGATCTTGTGGGCACCCACATGGTTGAGATCTTCTCTTTTCAGATAAATCTCTGGCCCTTCTCCCTTTTCGTTCTTGTAATGATCTGTCAGCCTCTCAGCAAAATAAAGAGGAGTCTCCCGTCCCACATAGTCGCTTAATGCAGTTGAAAGCTCCTCCTATACATGTATCACAAAACAAATTGAAATAATAGTTAAAATTAAACAATTAATTTAATTAATGATCTTGCAAGCAAGCAAGCAAGCTAGCTAGCTAGCTAAAACATGCATATATATCTCATGTCAAATTAATCAATTATTAATTATATAATAAGTAAAACATGCATTACACTACCTGAAACTTAGTATCCTGCAAAACAAAGTTGAATTCAGCTTCAAGTAGGCTCAAACAAGTGATTAGTGTCTCAGGCACAAACTTTCCTCCAAATTTCCCAAATTTTCCTGGATTGAGTTTCCCGTATTCACGATGATCATGATCAGTTTTAGGTAGTAGGCTCCCTGTCAACGGCTTTCCCATAGTAAGACTCGAGGTCGAGTACTTTTGTAAAGAGGAGTACGGCCCACAGACGACTGCAGCCGCACTACTCTTTGTTGCTGTGAATTTGAATCGCGTAATAGATAATTTGTGAGGAGCCTGAAAAGTTTTGTTATTGCAAGCAATATCCATGTGAGTGAGCACAAAACACTTATCTGTATGCAGTATGTGTGGTGGTTGACAGAGGATTTTGGCTTGTGATTTGTGAAATAACGAACAGCAAGTTGCACGTTTATATATAGATTCACACACATAAACCGTTATGCTGTATTGCTGTAGCTGTTTCAATTTTTTTTTTTTTTTGTGATAAAGAGTTTTTGACATTTGTATATCCTTGATTGATGAGATATCGAAAGAGACGGGGGAGGAAAAAAAAGGGAAACGTGTTTCATGAGCATTTTAAGGGGGGCACCAGTTCGGATTGGTTCGGTTTTGGAATAAATCGAAATTTTTGGTACGGTTGGTTTGGGAATTTGGTTCGGTTTCGGTATTAATTCATTCTATTTTTTTTTTTAGTTATAAATACCGAATCAAAATGGAAAAACTAAAATAAACAAGATTTTTTTTAGGTCTGGTTTGGTTCTACCCACCTCTGAACGCCACATGGCATTTTTTTAATTTAAAATGATCTTTTTAGTTTTTTGGTTTGGTTTTTGGATTTGAAATTTAAATCAAAAATCAAAACTCAAAACCGGAGACAGACCGAAATATTCATTTTTTTAACCAAAAATACCGAATTGAATTGGTGATTTTTCAGGTTCGTTTCGGTTCAGTCCTACTCACTCCTAATTTTTTTTATTGGAGTTTCTAGTCAATTACGGACATCTTTTTAAGAGAAGGTTTTGATTTATTCACCCGATGTAAATAATCTCATTTTCTATTAAGCAATAAAAAGAATATGTACTTCATGATCTCCCTTTTATCATAAACGTGGTCATGTGGCGAAATATTTTTTTATCTATTAATCAAGATCTCTACCGTGGACACAAACATGATTTATGTATAGACTAATCTTCTTTTTTTCTTTTTTCCCCATTTTTTCCCTTCATTTTTTTTGTGAAAGAAATTTGAACTTCAAAGTTGGAACTTTTTGTACAACTTTAAAATCTTATTACTGGTAAAATCAACTAATTAGAACGAATATTCGCTTAATCTTTTTAAGTCGATGATGATTTCAAATTTTTGCGTGCTTGGTCAATTTTTTTAATTTTCAATTATTTGTTACTTAGATTCTCTAGATTATATTAACGGTGTATTTACTAATCGGTAATCAAAATGGGCTGAAATGAGAATAAGATGTTTATTTGAATTATATAAATCAAAATCTAAATAAACTATGCTGTCAGTAATGTGTTTATTTATTTTAGAATCGAAATAAATTATTACAAGTTGCTAAAAAGAACAATAACAACAACGACAATAATAATAACCATCGTCAATGATCGACAACGGCAGCAATGTAATCTCAATGAGCTGCCGTTTTGTCAATTTTGTTTGTGACGGTATCAATTGCTGCTGCTATTGGTTCGACGTTTCTGGCGCGATAGACAAGCGACTGACGATCTATTACTCTTGCTGGTACTAGACAAAGGCGGCGACGAGATCAAAGGCTACTGGTGGTGGATAGGTTTGGGAATTAGGGTTTTATGATTTTTAATTGATGAAAAAATTAACAATTTTCAAAATTGCATAGAATAAAATAGTCAATAGAAAGAATGAGAACTTGATTTCCATCTTAAAATCAAATTTTTACTTTTTAATTTTAAAAATATGTGAACCCTATATATTTTATTCTCAATTTCTTTTCTATTTAGTAATAAATATTATCAATTATTTTCATTCTAAACTCGGTAAGAAAAAACAATTAGGAGTTACTAATAAAAATCCCGTAGACAATATAATTGAGAAGAGGTTGACGGACGTCTAGCCAGTTTGGAGAGTCAAGAATGTACGTAATCCCCCGAATAAAAAGATCTACCATCACTATTACAGATATATTAAATACCCATCATATCTTCAACAACAAAAAGCAGTTTGATTGGAGTTCATGTACACGTACATATAGGCAGCCATAAGAGTGTTATCCTGTGTTCTTTTATCGGTAAATTACTTTCACGTCATTCATGTGATTGAAAAATTAGATGCATTGATCAACTTTTTTCTTGTTAACAGCAACTTCACCCTTTACAATTCATAATTTCACATGGAAATTTCGTTTGTCGTAATGTAAACAACAGCACGAGAATATGGCTGGCGCTTGACACTGAAAGACAATATAGCAAGAAAAACATTCGAGACGTGTTTGCAGAAAGAAAAGTCATTTCAAAGTTCAACACGTTTTTTTTGTGAAATCTCGTACATATGATTGTTTTTCTTGGAATTTTTTTTTTTTGGGTCCACGATTTTTGTGGTCTTTATTCACGTGAGCTAGAATCCCATTTGTGCGTATTTGAACACGTGTCTTTTATTTACTTTAAAATCTTCGGATACAAACAACCATGGCGCGTGGGGTCGTGGGTGTGACCACACGCTCTTTTGGCTGAGTGGCGTGTTGACTGTTGAGTGTCGCTCTCACAATGTTTTCCCACCTTTTTTTTTTTTAGCTCTGGTTTGAGATTAAGATTATATAATTATAATTAAAAATTATAATATTAAAATATTTGATAAAAATTAATTATTATATTTTAAAAGTTAAATTGATTTAATTTTATATTTAAATAATAAAAAATTTATTATATTTTTACTAATTTTATTAAAATTATTATTTATAAATTATATTTACTACATATTATTAACTTTTATTTTATACTTATAACTTATTTTTTTATAACAGTTGTAATATAAAAGATACATCACCTTAATACTAAATAGGATCTTAATAAAGTCAAGTCAAATATCTTAACCATATTCCTATCTATGTTAATAAATAAGAATCTTAATATATCCTGCTCCAATTATATAATTAGGTTTTGCGTGTAGTGGAGCAATTTAAATATTCTTTACAAGGGTAAACATTTAAGATTTCTTCTACTATTCTATTTTTTTTCCAAAGCGTGCTAATCCTTATGTTATGTGGAGCTGAGCATATTTTATTTGTTGGGATAAAACTTTCAGTGTTGACTTGGACTTTTTGTTAATCTTTTAGGTTAAAAGATATAGTTAGTAGTTCCTAAATAAGAATATAAAATTAATAAAACATTAGCCATATATTATTATATATATACACGTGTCATAAAATTATAATGAGTTGAGCACAACTCAGCTCAATATTGGATTTAAATCCAAACATTTAAAATGTATTTTGTGATTTTATCTAAGATAGCCCTAATAGATGTCAGATTATAAATATAGTAGATTTCTAATTGTAACAATATATATATGAATATTAAACAAAAAAAAAAGAAGAAGAGAACCAATATCTTTCATGCATAGAAAACAAGTATTAATTATTCAAATAACAAAGTTTACAATTTTTTCAGCTGATTGAATATGAATATTGCATTTTTTAAGTAGTATTATTCATCCATCAAAATTTTAAGTTATGAAATTACTTATCGATAGGTTAATGACACCTTAACATTTAAAATTAAAATGATAGCTAATTAATCGAATTTAGCTATCCTGGAGTCAATTCGATGGCATCTATCTTTATTACAATAAATTTGGTATTTCCATGATATTTTTTTTTTGGAAACAACCTTTACAACAACGTGTAATAAGATTGTTTTGCACAAGTTGATTTGGCTTTGAGCTTTGACAATCTTGTTTCGATATCAAGAATCTTCAAGAAATTATAACATGTACATTCACTCCTATACTGTAATCAATAGTATGGTACAGTATTGTATACTATCGCTGCCAGACAAAATTACAACATGTACATTGTTTTTATTCTTTACATTTCTTCCCAACATAGTTACGAAATTCTGGTGGCTATTTGTTTCAATTATTAAGGAGTCATAGTTACTAACAATTATTAAAGTATAATTTTGAGTAAAGAAATCTCATTTCCCATAATCTAAATTCATCCAATACTTTCACATGTACTTAAAAAAAAATACTTCTTAATTGCTCACACCCTCCAATTACTCACTCTCAACAATTGTTCACTTGAATTGCTCTAAATTTAAGATTTTCAATAATAAAAATCTGAGCTCAATTTATAGGAGTGCAATCGTCAAAGTCGTTTAGTGGATTCGGTGACTAAACCCATTTTGCCAATTTAAAAAACTTGCAAGCTAGCTATGTTAAGCTTGCATGTAGTTATGGCAAGCTTGCAAGCCTTGCATGGTAGCCACAAATTTGTTAAAAAGTTGGCTTTTGGTGCTGATTTTTCAGCATTATTTTAATGGACTCTGTAAATTGTAGCCCCCTTACATTATGCGAATTTACTTAGTTGTTGGTACAGTGAAGTATAATTATATAAACAAATGTCTCTTTATCTTTTTACTGGTTGCATGTCAATTTTGCATTAACCACAATGACGATGGGGCTACGGCCTCCGTCAAAATTTTCACAAGAGTTTTTGTGATTAAAATGATTTGGCATCGCCTGGTGTAGCTATGACCGTTTTATTGGTTTCAGTTTCACTACTTGTCTAAGACAAGGACGATGCTGCTTTCTAGAAGAACGACACCTCCATTTTTATTTTCAAAGTTTGAATTTTTTTTTTTAAAAGGCCACTTAATAAACAATAAAACAATGATGTACAATAGTTAAAATTTGGCTATAAATAAGGGGGCTCTTCCCTCATTTAAGCATCCTATTTTGTAAATTTTAGTTTCAGAATTTAGAGAATAAAGAATTGTAAGAACTTAAATTACAGAAGATCTGGAGAGTTTAGTGAGTGAGAGATTGAATGTATTGAAATTTTTGGATAATGAGTCAAAATACTACAATACTTGTAATCCTCATATTACCAATTAATTTTTTTTTTGTCTTCATTTGTAGACATACTCTAAAAACTGAACTATGTAAGAATAATATTAAGTATCTCAAAATACAAGTCTTAATTTAAGTTCTAACTGATGTGGTATTCATTTTTTGAATGATGATTAAGTAATTTTATTAGTTATAAAATTCATAATTCAATAAATGAGTGAAACATAGCATTAAGACTCAAGTTGGGGCTTAAATATTAGAATCTCTGACATTATTATAGTTATAAATACGTTGATATTGATCTAGCAATTGCTTGATTTTAAGTAGTTTGATATTAAAATCTATTGCTACAAACTTCCCATTTTTGGATGCAGTGCCTTGCCGTTTAAACTTTTTTGTCTCAATGCATTGAAACCCCTTGAGCAATAGTGAACAAAAACAACGGCATTGATTAAAGCCTTTAGCATGGATGGTAAGTTTTGTACCCAATCCTAAAAGATAGCAAACTTATACAAGCATTAAGTAGAGCTCTGTCATCATGAACTTTTAATCCCTATATTGAAAGTAGTTTTTCCAATTATTATAGGTTTTCAACATGTTACATACTTCAAATTATAGGTAAAGTTCAATCAGATTGGTTACCCTAGAAGTAATTGATTTTAGCATAAAAGCACTGCATAACATTGATCACAAGATTTGCAATTATAAGCATAACAATCAATTGCTTGTCATAGAGGAAGATTATGTCATTCCCTAGTGTGCTTTTAAGCTTCATAACCATGGGGAGTTAATGAGACACGTGTTGCAAGTAGAAGTTTAAGGGTATGTCTAGGATTGAGGTGTTGTAATTTTTAAACTGTAGTTACTGTAGAAAAAAATTATAATTATAAAATAAAAGTTAATAATATGTTGTAAATATAATTTTTAAATAATAATTTTGACAAAATTATTAAAGATATAATTGATTTTTTTATCGTATAAGTGAAAAATCATATTAATATAGCTTCCAAACTATAATAGTTAGTGTTTACCAAACACTTTAGTGCTATACCTTTTAAACTACAACTGCTCGAATCTCAATCCCAAAGATTCTCTAAGTATACTCATTTGAAAACCAAATGAAGTCAGAAAGTAGCGCGCACAACCAGAACTAATCACTGCATATCTACCAAAAAAAAAAAAAAAATATTCCAACCATTTTCATTGGTGTGAGCTTAACATTTAAAGCTCTATCCAACTACAGCTCACTATGGACTCGTACGTTTGAACCAAAAGAAAAGATTAGACAATTAGACGGTAGTCCCTACTTGAACCCTGAGACTACTCTAATTAGCACTAAACAAAAGAAGGAAAGGTGAAATGGGGTGTTATTCTAACAGATATATATAAAAGGTCTTAGTTCACTTTCATATTTCTTTGGCAAAGTCAATGCCCGAACCTTTTACCCTTGCAAGGTGAGGTGCCTTTTGATTGCTGCTCCAGCCGAAAGAAACATCACAAGGCAAGGATTATGTAAGGTGCGTTCTTGACTTCTTCTCTTCCTAACAATTTTGAAGCAAACACCATATTACTGCCAGTTTATTCTCTTCCTGCTGGAATACAGAGAATAGGAAACAAAAAGCTGATCAATTGTCAATTCTAGAAATTAGAGCCTGCCTAATTTATTAGAAGTACATATCAATGATAGTTCATACCATTATTTATTAATACTTCCTTAACATATTTAAAATTAATCATTCTACTAATTAGAAAGAAACGCAATGGCACATTGATGGATATGTTGGTAGAATACACTCACCACATGTCAGGCTATCTGCATGATGCATTATCAGTCATAACTGCAGCCTTGATCCTTTCAACAGTACACTTGATTAGACTGCTCACAGTTGCCACAGATCCAAGAGAGAGTTTTGCCGTTGGAACTGAGTCAACTAAGATCTGGAATGCAACTGTAAGCAGAGAACCACCGGAACCAACCTCAAGAATTCCCCCTCCATTAAGTCCAGGGCCATCAGGAAGTATGGCAAAACCCGATGGCAGAAGCGCAACATAATCTGGGTCACCGCCACTCAAGACCGTATTCATTGCAACTATATCGACAGGGGCATAAATTACATATGAGCCCGTGGAATCAGTGCAGCTCTCTTGTAGAACCAGCATGTTGCTCTGGCTTGAATTTGCACTCTGATTTCATTTTGGCAATTCAAAATGTATGCTAGAATTAGTGAGATAGAGTTTATTTTTTATGTTCATGAGCTATTTCTAAGGCAAAACAATCCACTGCTACTTACATTAACACGCAACAAAGAAACAGAGTTTCCTGGATCACGTCCATTTGCAATGTGAGCCATTTCTTGAACTAGGCCACCATTAGAGAGGATATCCCACTGGGAATTAGGAACCAAAATGGTAAAGGTATTAGTAGGATACTCGGACATGATTGAATAAGATCATTCAACCCATCTATTTATTGAAAATTGAATGCTCATGATTAAACAGTCGAAACTGAGAATAAGTAACTGAGTATTAATGAACTAATATATGTATATACCTCACTTCGAGAGTTCTCATCCCGAAGGAAATCGAAAACCCTCTTGGCTGGAACTGGAATCCAGAAGGAAGTTGCAGCACTCAGCACAATGCCAGGTGGCCTTCCTGGATCATCCATACTCTTTCTGGTCATGACCCTCACATCATCAGAACCAGTGGCTGATAATGTTGTCCAAGCGTGAGCAGTTGAAGCACCAACACCTGTACAAAAACTAGTCACCATCCTTTCTGCCAACTTCAGCATACTCTTTCTTCCTTCTGGACTTGTTATGACTGTTTGACAGAAGTTAAAATCGAAATGATCTGTATTCAGTTTTGTTAAATAAGTTTAATAATATATAGAGAAGAATTTATATATATCTTATTACCACAAAGATCTCCTGCTGGAATGTTATTGGCCATTGAACTTGCCAGTCGTTCACATTGTCTATCTAATGTAGCCACCCAACGTTTTGCTCCGAATGCTAGCCCAGAATTAACTAGAGGCTTGTAGATATTGTGGACAGATCTATCATCCACCTCTACATGTTCCACCCATATAACCTGAAGAGTCATGAAATTATGGCACAATTAAGACAATTGATCTATTGTATAATGAGATTTATATTATGCAGAAAATAACTCGGTATTTAAGTGAAAACAGACACCTTGGAGTAGCCATTTGGCAGTTCTTGGATTAAACAACCCGATGGCCTCCTTCTACATTTTGATATCGGGCTAGGTCGTAAGTTGTCCAAGGACACATCAACAACTGCCCAAGTACCATCAGGGTGTTGTTTACAGTACCTCACAAAATAATTTTCGCGAGTAGGGACGAGAGGAGATGGGACCTGGAACTCGGCTGTCATCTACAAAGGAGATACGAAATGTTAGGTATGACAAGATAATTGAGCTAATCACTGCATACAATTGCAAACTTATCAGGTAATTATTTGTTACCACTTGCAATGCTCCATTGTAGTTTCCTGCTACTCCAGTTGATAGGACCTCTATGGTCATAGCTCTTGAAACAATACCGCAAAACACACTTGACCATTGATTCTGGAAGAACATTCAATAAATCATATATATAACAGAGGCAATTATATATTTGTTTGATGATTTAATATTTGGACAAAGTAAAACCAAACTTAAGGAGAAGAGAATTAATAAACTTGCCACATCCATGAGAATCTCTACAAGGTTAACATGATTCATAATGACAACAGTGGATTCCCTTGAAGCCTCAGATCTTAACCCCAAAGGTTTAGGACCAATTCCCCTAGGGAAAGTTCTCAAGTATTCATCTTCATTTAGCACATGATCAGTCCACAAAGGGTCTCCAGATTGAGCCATCCTCAAAAGTTCCTCCATTGCTGCGACTGCAAGCTCAACAATCATAGGCTTATCGGCTTCGCTAGGTCCAGAAATTGACCTAATAAGGTCACCACCTCCATACATCTCTCCCACAAAGCCCGATTGTGTCCCGACATTGGTAAACCCGAAATCAAGAGAACGGGAAGGTAAATGAGGAAAAGAAGACAAGGGCTTGCCAACATATTTGGCAGCAATTCCTGATATCCTATCAATCTCTTCTCTTAAACGAGCATTCTCGATCCTCAAATGTTGCTCATCAAAGGACATTTCACCAAGAGCTGCTGGGCCTCCGCAGTTGGGGCAAGTAGCATTGCCAAGGGATTCTTTGTACCTGTTGTTCTCGGCTCGAAGTTTTTCATTCTCAGCCTTCAATATTTGATTCTCGTGGCGCTCATGTTGAGCCTGGATTGGGAGGAAAAAAGAAATAACTAACTGAAATAATCACATATGTATAAGCCAAAACACTATTACGATAAATAGCAATAGTTGAAAGTCAATGGAGAGACGTTTTTCAGTTTTTGAACATGGAAATCTTTTAGGTAATGATTTCTTGTTTGAAAGAGTAATGATAGATGTACAAAATGTTCATAAAGCATAGAATATTTTTACATGAATGGTGTTTATACGTGTATAGCCATGTAGGAGATACGTTACCTTCATCTGGGTGCGCTTGTTTTGGAACCAAAATTTGACCTGTAAAGGCTCTAACCCTAAATCACGGCTCAGCTCCTTTCTTTGCTTATCGTCCGGGTGAGGACACTCCTTGAAGAAACTGAGAAAAGAAATAAAGCAGCGCATAATAATAATATAAAAAAGAAAAGAGAACTAAAACAAACAATCAGATTAACAAGCAAGAGAAACGAATGAAAAGTCAGTCGAGACTGCAGCTTACGCTTCCATTTCCTGGATTTGACGCTGAGTGTGGCGGTGGTAACGCTTCTTTTTGGGGCGTTGGTTAGGATCTTGCTCATCACCAGAAGGAGCTTCCATTTCCATGGTTTCAGTGCCGGATTTTGTTTCGTAGTCATCCTCTTTGAGCTTTCCCAAATCACTCTCAGGGCTTCTCCTTGCCATTTCGAACATATGATGACTCTCAAACGTGTTTGGTTGAAACATTTTGACTAATCCTTATACTGCATATTTATAGCTACAAAGTTATTGATCTGCCAAGAAAAGGCAAGACGACTAAGCATATATATATATATATATATATATAAGAGAGTACAGTAAAGGAAAAAGAAAATCTGTGCATTTAAACAAACTATATATGTAGGGCAAGAGAAAGAAGGCTCGTGACAGCTCTCTTTCTCTCTCATCTATAGAAATAAATAAATATTAAAGGAATCATATTTTATCGACAAGGATTTTGCTTGTAGTAAAACATTAGTACATGTGCTTAACCCAACTATACCATTCTAAATTCCTAATTGATCCTAATTACATAATAATAAAGACATTTATGTGGATCCAAAACCAAAACAAAAAAGAAACAGAAATGTATATACGTATGCATCCTGTTGTTTATCATAAATTCGCCCAAAATTTTCAGCTAAAGATGTGTAACAATCTAAGCGACATGATTGCTAAAAGAGTTATAATTTGTTATATGGAGGGGTGCAGCAAAAGAAAATGAAGAAAACATACCTATTGATTAGTAGATAGACCTAATTCTTCACTCTTCAAGGGGCGGTTGTCGAATTTCCGGAAGCACTTTTCATCACTAAACTTGAAACCCTAAACAGCAGCACTAGTTGCATGCATCTCTATCACTTTATCTTCTTGTTAGGTTTTTGAGATTGGTTTCTTAAGATTGCGCAGCTCTCTGGTCTTCACTGAGCAAACTACTGAGATTTTACCAAGTTTCAATGTGCAGGAAGAGACTATTGTTTTGGTCTTTATTTAAAAAGAAAAAAAGTCATCAGTCTTTTCTCATCTACGTGCCAAGAGAAGAGACTAGATATAACCGGAAAAATACAAGAAAGAGTCGACACACTATTAGAAGAATCTCTTTGACACTCCAATCTCAACTTCCCATGCAACCCCAAAAAAGATTATAACGCCCCACTTCGATTTATTATCTCGCTGTATCCCACTTCTCCCTTTCTCTCTCTGCAAAATTATAACTGATAATACATAGATATGAAGGATATAAATATATCAGCGAATCTTATGCTATAATACATGCTAACAACAAGATATTACAAAACATAAAAGGGTAAATAAATATTTTTGTTGGTGTAATGACCTACCGGAAAACCACTTATGAGTTAGCTGTAGTGATAATGAACTTCTCAAAGAGAAGAGGGAAAAGGGCACGCAGGAAGAAAGAAACAGACAAGGAAAAAGAGGAGATTAAAAAAAAAAAAAAAGAAATTCAAAAGAAAGAGTGCGAATAAAGGAAATGGAAAGGAACAGGTGTAGAGTAGCGGATGTAATGGCAGCAAAGGAGTTATTGCAGAGCGTATAGAGATGGTGTAATAGCATTTATGGCTGGTGAGAGTAGTTATTGCGTTGGAGAGAAGAGAAACCATCTCCTTTCTTCTGTATAAATTTTGTTTCTAGTTGTTGGCAAGGCTAAGGTGAGATGGGTTTCAAATTACAGTTTCAATATTATATACTACTAATAACTAATTTATGAATTTGAATCTAATATTCAGCAGAATTATGTAATAAAATTTTCACTTAAAATTTCTATAAGTCATTAAAATAAAAGAAAATTATTACGCCATATAATGTAATAATGTAGTATTATTATTCTATTATTTGATATGGTGTAATTTATCCCACCGCTATAGCTTCACTGGCAGCCATATTCATAAATAATTAATACCTTATAATTGACATAGAATTTGCATCGTCTTTGGTGATGCCGATAGAGTAGCAGAAGTACATGGCAAAGCAGTTATTGCAATTCGTGTGAAGGTGTTGCAACATTGATGGCTGGTGAGAGAGGTGTTATTGCAAGAGACTGAGAGAGTTGAGAATCAATCGTTTTCAAATCTCTTCTAAATTACTTAAAACATAATTTAACCATTTCAATGTTGCATTGTCAGAATTTTGGTAGTTATTATGAATATATTTATACATATATACATGTATATACATTTTCGTATGTAATAATTAAAGTCGAATCTATTGTTTCGCCATCATGTATAGGTTATCGTCAAAGGTCGGTGAAGTAATGACGACTAAAATTTGCAGTCTGGCTACGCAGTTAGGATTGAAAATGATTTTTCAGCATTTATATTTGTCTGTGAGTGAGGAAGCTAGAAAGATATTATCACGTTTTTATATAAAGAGCTAGCGAAAAAAATAAATGAAAAGATGTTGAGTATTTTAGGCATGGAACGCCAATATTTTTGAGAATTTAATATCAATCATATCTCAATCATTTCATTAATTAATAAGACATGATGTTCTTATTGATTACCAAAATTTAAATAACTCCTTAAGAACTATAAGAATAATACTAGGTGTCTCAATTGACGTAGTATTTATCCATTGAATTCTAGTTAAGTAATTTTACTATCTGCAAAATCCATTATTTAATAGATGAATGACACTCAAGTTGTGATTTAAATATTAGGATCCCTAGCATTATTGAAAAAATAAATGACATATATTTTGCTCAACTGATTTCCTTTTTTTTCTTTTTGGACATAAAACTGAAATTTTATTAACTAAAAACTATCACTAATAAAAAATTATCAATTCTATGATCAAATATACCATGAAGTAAATTTGATGAACGTGACTGTAAAAATATTCAAAACTTTGAGAATTTTTTTTTATATAATTTTTTTTTCACAATTCACTGATAGAATGTGTATTCTTTAAATTTGATTAAAAAAAAGAGTAACATAATTATGCTTATAAGATATGAGTTTTGATTTTAAGATGATTAAATAAACAATAACTAATGGTATAATTCGTAAAAATTTATCCAAAAAAATTATGCCAAATGAGATGTTATCTTAAGTGCATTTATTTAATGGGCCATGAATTTTCATAATTTTCACAATAAATATTACATTATTTTACAATTCACTATCATAGTCCGCATTATTTGGGACTAGATTTGTTAAAGTTGGAACTTATTATTTGACAATAAATCGATGCTAACCAGCTTCTAAAGCAAAAATCTTTAAATCATAACAATTATTTTCTCTTGGACACAAGATCAAGAGGAAACACCTCTTAATTAAGAGATAAATCTGTATAGAATAGAGGAAATACAACAAGAATACTATACTCTATGGCACGTTTATTTTTATTTAATGTAACTACAACCTAATACACACATGATGCTCCACAGAACTCACTTGATTTCCACTTTCTCATAGTTTCAAATAAATTTCAACCAAAAAGCAGGCCATGAGATTGTTACAATTTTCACGAGTCTCGTTTCAAAAGCCAAACGCTACATTTAATTTGTAGAAAGGTATCCATAATTCTCCATACAAACCAGGGAATGGGTAGTGATTAATGGCCCGAAAGGCTTTTGACTTTTGACATTTTGTTAGACCGACCAACGATTATAGTTTCGTTTTATTTAATTTTGATCTTTTCTCTGAAGGTGCATCTAGTGCTCCGATCCCCGGTAAGCACATGGGGTTATGGCTTTAATTAATGTCTTTTTCAAATTAGTTGTTAATCGGAATCAATGTCATTTATGTTGTTGGGCTTTTGGTTTGGTTTTAATCAAATTAGTTGAAGGAAACGATAAACGCAACAGTTCATTTCGGTACAGAGTAAATAGATCAACATAAACTTTTGTTTATGAGTACGTACTTTCGGGATATTAATCTTTGGTCCTTAGTGTGGTCAGCAGTTATCACAGTGACGCATCCTTATCATTATGTACATTTCTATTGCATAACACATGTCAATAAAAATGATAGTATCTTGCAATGCAGCAGCGTATGTAGCTAGGTCATTTAATTGCTACAGTCATTTTCATAATCTTGCATACCAAATTCCTCGGATTCCCACCTTATTCGATTCAAATCATTTATATTTATCACTCGTATCTACATAAAGTCGATCGTATAATGTTTATGAGTTTGCTTCGTGCATCAATGCCCTAAATTTGTATCTGCAGGCTGTCTTGCAAGTTGCAACATGCACTAGAGGGAATTACCTGTTCGTATACATGCTGCATGCCGGATTGCATATATCATTAAAACAGTAGAGGTACAACTGTTGAAGGTTTTATTTTTCATTTTAAATGAACCCCACAATCCAAAGACCGACAAACCCTACAATTTAAAAATAACTTCAGGTGAATTAAAAACTTTATATATATGACCCTTAAAGTAATAAATTTGACAATGTAGTAAGGATATAATTTAAGTTTTTGTTCAAAAAAATGTGGTAAGCTTACCTTAATTTCTATTTTATTGATATGAGTCCCATAATATTTAATTTATAGGTCTCACTGACAGGATCCATCATAGCTATTAAATGCAAGGTACTAATTAAATATTCAAATACACCACCTCATTATGTTGAGATAATGTACCCGCCCCACACAAGTCCTTCTCTATCCAGATGAGGAAGATCATAAGCCACTATATACATCAAATGGGACCAAGACGACAAAATGAAGGGTCACAATTTTCAATTTTTGGATCGATTATCGTCATCATAATCAAAGATTATGTTGCATGTATGTAGAGTCAATATATCTGTCCTACGTGATCATGTAGGCCATTAATTCAACGCTACACATGATCGAGTCTTCTTAGTTAGACATTTCAAAACAAAGAAAAATTTTATAATACATTAAAAATACCATATCACCCATTCAATAAGTGAATGATGCTGGACATGTATGTATTTATTTTAAAAAATTATAATGCA
Source organism: Murraya koenigii (assembly GCA_025617385.1). Lineage (NCBI taxonomy): Eukaryota > Viridiplantae > Streptophyta > Magnoliopsida > Sapindales > Rutaceae > Murraya > Murraya koenigii. The sequence goes on from CM046815.1 coordinate 31,572,138, forward strand.
AGTGATAGTCATATTAAATTTAATTATACATATCATAAGGGTTTCCATTTTAGGCTAACTGTATTTGTAAGTCTGTAATACGAATGCTAAGAATTTCAATTTCATTCCATTTGTTGTTAATCTAATTTACTAATTACATTTTAAAACAATTTTAATACTGTCCGTGGTTAGGATCGATTTGTTTTCAATACTGGCTTCGCAATTGCTTGGTTGCGCTTAGTCCATTTTTTTCTTCCCTTTTAATGACAATAAGGAATGCAGGTAGAGTACTTAATTTATACATTAATTAATCATATGTGATGCCATGTAATCAGTTATAAGAAAAGCGTACGTAAGTGGACCATGGAGGTGTTTTTTAGAGGATATATTCAGAATATGCCATAAATACTCATTGAGTGGATTGAATTTGCAATTCAAAATAAATAGCTCTATATGTATCATATAGTCTAAATCACATATGTAATAGAAGTAATCCGTTGTGAGTTGTGAAGGAAAAAGAATGCTAATTCTAAATTTATTTTAAAAATGAAATTTATTATAGTGTTGAATAGAGTTGGTGAGAAGATCCCCATGGTATTAAAAAGAACGTAAGAATGTATTCATGTCTCCCACCCAACTAAATGGAACGCCTTTATTATCATTTGTTTATTTTTTATCGTCACATTGAAACACAGCTTTTCATTCTATATTTGTACATGTGCGATCTTTTTCTTATTAATTTTGAAAAGATTTTGATGTACAATGAGCTTTTTTTTTATATATATATATATATATATATATATATTAACTTCATTCTATCTTTTATTCAGTCAATTAGTATGATATCAGTTTAATATCAAATTTAATTAGAATAAAAAGATTGAGATGTCTACCATCACTCAATCAAATTATAAATAATTAATATTAAAAAATCAATTATATAACTCTTAATTTTCAATAAACTTGCAATTCGAAGAGATCCAAAGTGAATCTAATGTTGTGCTTAAATTCTAAACAAAAGAAAAAATAATTGGGGAATGCGAACATGTGATCATGGATTTAGGAGTAAAATGACTCACATTCTTCCAAATATATGAAAAATTATTTAGATGGTAATATATGTACAATAATATTTTTGTCAAAATAATTTTGGAATTTGGGACGACAAAAAAATATTATACAAACGTGATAGCTGTTTGGTAGCACAGCAGGCCATTTATTCAAAGAAAATAATGGATTTGTCTCTCAGTTTTCAATATTTATCGTTACACCCCATACCTGCTAAACGTTTCGATTTATTATCATACTCAAAGTTCGGTAGCATGAACAAAATAGAAGCCTTGATTAAAAAGCCTTATTGAACATGAAGAAATTTCGTAATAATATTGTCAGATGTTAACGCGTCAAACCAATTTTTTAATGTTCAAATTTTTAGGATATTATTTCATTGAAGCTGCCGGTATTTATAAGTATATTTGGAATTAATGTCCTGTAACTTAAAAAGTATAAGTATGGTATCTTAAAAGTTATAGGTACTGTAGAAAAAAATTGTAATTATAAAATAAAAATTAAAAAAATATAGTAAATATAATTTTTAAATAATAATTTTAATAAAATTATTAAATATATAATAAATTTTTTATTATACAAATAAAAAATTATATTAATATAATTTATAAACGATAATAAATAATATTTATCAAATATTTTAATATTATAATTTAAAAATTATAAATGTATAACTTTAATTTTAAAAAACCTAAATTTGGTACAAGAAAATCTGAATGGGCCACTTGACACGTCCTCCGAAGTTGAATGGTTGTCAAATAAATGTTCACCATACTTTCTCTGACTCACAGGCTTATATTAAGTAGAAAACGAAATTGAAAGCGAGACACCAACTTCTTTTATTACAATGAGAAAATATTTGAATGAATCAACAACTTCAAGCTTCTAATATTAATTCATACAGAATAAATGTACGCAGTACATATGTACCAACTATATGGGAAAATTTAATATTATAATTATAACTCAACTTTTGATTTGCAAACTGAATCAATACTCTGGCTTTGGAGGAAGATACGGATGTCACAGGAGCTATAGCTGGTTGCTTTCTTTTTGAAATATTTTAGCATGATTATTTTTCCATGCAAGGTTGTTGTTGAACTAAAATTCATAACTCCACTTAAAATATCATCCGAAAATTTGGAATTTGACTTCAACTTATCAGCGAAAATAGTAATTGAAGAGCTTATGCTTTGCTTCCCTCGTGCTGGTATCCTTCCATCTTCAACTGGTGCTTCGGCTATCACTACGCCGCGGTAGCTAACATAAGCTGTACCGTTTTGATACTTGAAGCCTCCATAGTTACGATTATCAACTGTGACAACTACCCCGAGTGTCACATTTAGCTGTATCGTAGGTAAAAATAACAGATTGATTTTTTCTAGGGTCACGGCTTTAGTTGTAATCTTGGGTTCTTTGGGCTTAAAGAGTGTGAAAAACAAGATGATTAACACAATTAAGACTATGATCAAGAGGATTGTAGTGATTCTACAGCAAGATTTTAGGCATTTACCAGACCTTTTTCCGCATATCATGATCTTTTTTTTTTTTTTTAACCTCAATTAGGAGTCCGAGATTTTGGAGATTGAAAGCATGTGGATGTTAGCTTTTTTGTAGGCGAAACAATAATAGAGACATCAGAAGTGTTTTGGTTTGGCTGGAATTACATTAGAATCTCAGATGTCAGAACCTGTCCTTGTCAAATTGTGGCAACAATTAGAAAGCAGTTGTTGCTGGCCTTAGACTAAAATACCAGAAATATTTTATCAAATTGGAGAACAAGTCGAACATGGGGATTATTTCAAGATGGAGATGAAAGCAATGGAAGGGAGTTCTGAAATATAATTGTGGAAATTCAATTTAATTGAGTTGTCACTTGTCTGGCTGCACCAAACTAAAAATTTACTGTCTAGCTAGGTAGCTATTTTATGCTGCCGAATTTTATTAATAAAAAAAAAGAAGTAAAAGATTAAAGGGAAAAGAATTGACACACCCCAACGTTTAAAAAAAGATATAAAATTTTCTGATGTTTTGAAAAAGATATGTACATCTTATATATTAATGAAAATCGTTATTTTTAACAGAAATTATAATTTTAATATGTAATTACCGTTTAACATGTAATCACCCTAAACCCTAAACCCTAAACCCATATTGACCTTGAATAAAATAATTATTGATTACCCAATGTACTCTTAGATTGTTAATAAAATTACAAACATACATTTATTGCCTAATTTTTCTATTTAAATTTTTATCAAATTTTCTCCTAAAAATAAATAAATAAATTTAATCCATTATTTAAGAATAATCCATAATTTATTATCTTATACATTATTTGTATCTAAAGATTTAACCAAACTTTATTTCACTTCATGCCACAAAGATTGTTGATACCATAAAAATAAATTGATTACAACAACAATCATTAAATCTTAATAATCCAAATGACATAAACATAACAAAAAATTTTTATATCATAATATTGTATCAAATTGGTACAGTAAACACTACAACAATAACCATAATATTTTTTTTAAAAAAATAATAATATATTCATAAATTTGTATGACAACTCTGGGTACTAACTTGTGTAGAGCTTCCTCTCATAACTTGTGAGGTTGTTGCTGCATTATCAATCATGCATGATTAGTGTCTAAATATAACAATCATAAATAAGATAAAAATAATTTTAGGCTTACCTAAAGGGTGTTGAGTGGAATCAACGGGAACATTTTTGCATGCTCTTTTGTTATAGCAAAAATGGTACAGTTGCTGTTGGGATTATATGTTCTTCAAAGCATATTAATTTTTTATTAATAAAATATTTGACGTATTTATTCAGATATCTTAAATTGCATCAATATTTTTAGTAAAGTCCATTTAATCATATTATATGTATTTATACAATCACTATGTGGATTCGCAAAAGACATAAATACAAGTTATCTTATGATTAAATAAATTAAGTTTGCAGTTGATAAATAAAGTTGGACACTTTATTTAGGTATAGACTGTAATAAATTCATTGAGTGGTTTGTCTTAATCGTATATGAATTTATTGATGTAGTATGACTACATTGAACTGGATCACATATGAGATTTAATTAACCTAGTAATAACTGTTAGACTTATTAAATCTCATAGGCATTGATTTACTGTAATTTTAATCTTGAGTTAGTTATAATTTCATGATTATAGTTGTTATTTCATTTAAGTTAGATTACCCGGTATCTTGGTGGGAGCAATTACAAGTATTAAAATTTTAGATTAACAATATAGAATTTGTATGACACATCTTTTGATGGATTTTCAGTACTTGATCATAGAATTCTTTGGCCAAAGTATCTCAACATAAATAAGTATGTTGAAAATGATCATTAGAGAAAACCAGTAAGTATCAAGGAACAAGATGTAATTAAATTGATTGGACAGTTGAGATATCAATTTAAATTAACGATGTGGTACAAAAGATTGTGCAGTAAAGAAATCAATGTGGCTTGAGCGAATTATATTCGAGCATACAATTATGGATGTCAGTTCCAATCTTATAATGAAGTAGAATTAGAATTAAATAATTATATTTGTTTAATTACAAATTTAATTATTGTAGTCGCTATTGTATGTTCCCAAATGATCCGCGGGTTAACTTATTTAATTGACAATACCATCACTAGACCCAAAAGTAAGAAAAACTGGCATATCAGATGAAAATCATAATTATAATATTTGTTAAGGCCTAGTATGTTATATTTAAGTGTAAAATGGGGCTTGTAATATTTTACAAGGTGGTCCCTTAGTTAGTTACACATTCTCTCCACTTTTACGTAAGTGAAGAGATAGAATTTAATTTAAATATTTAAATTAAAAGAGAAATTCTATTTTAAATAAGAATGCTAATCTTAATATACTAGGGTTTTTCATAAGATATTATAAAAGGGGTAATATTCTCTTAAGAAAAAAAGAGAAGAGAAAGAGAGAATCTCAGGGTTTTTGAGAAAAATATAAAATACATCTAAGAAAAGCCAGCTGCAATTGGGAAGTAGTGAAACAGACGTCCACACGTCCAGTGTTAATCAATCTTGAGTCATAGCCTGAAAGATCGTTTGGAGACGGATCTATAACTCTCAATTGTTCATCTTCTCAAAACATCAAGGTATGAATTTCTAGATTACTTAATTCTTATATGTTGTATGAGATCGGTCCTAAAAATATTTTAATTGAAAAATTAAAAAACCTGATTTTTTTTCCCTTCAATTGCTACATCTTTTCTTGGTATTTCTTTTCCCTTGCTCCCTTGGCTCTCTCTTCCTCACTATTTTAGGCCTACCAACTCTTGCTTTGACATATAGAGATAAGGCATTTAGACCTTATACAACAGGCCATGTAGTTTGATTTGGAAGTGGATGTATGACATTTGCATATATGGCCAAATATGCTTCCACTATCAATTTTTTGTTCATATAATCAGCAGCATCCTCTTGTCTTTGAGCAAAACATGGCATGACATGTTTACATTGTATCACACAAATTTGATAGCCACCACAATCACAAGTTTTATTCTGTATATTAATTATAAATGTTTTATTATTTTCATCCCTTACCTCAAATTCATACTCAATAGCCATAAGCACCCTTACAAATTTTTCTTCTTTCCTGGAAACATTTAGCTTTCTCCTCACAATTGGGGACAGCTTTCCAATCCATTTGCTTGCGTCAAATGCCTTTTATACAAGCTTTTCATAACCTTTTTCGTAATGAAGTCCATAAGTATGAACACAGGCTTGTCTCTACATTTATTTAACTAGTTGTTCCATGACTCAATTAAGTTGTTGGTTACATGATCAACTTTTACATCATCTGGAAATGAATGTCTAGCCCATTCTTTCTTGTCAATCTTGATCAAATAATCATGGGCAGCATGTATATCTTTTTTAGCTGTTTTTATTTTCTTCATGTTGTCTTCCTATTCATCTTCACTAGTGGCTCTTGCTGCTGTCCAAAATAAGTTTTTGTAGATGATTACTTCTTAAGTTAGCAAATATATGCCTATTACAATGCCTCATTATTTCACCATGCTAATATGCTTCCAAACCTAGCAACATATTCCTTTTTTCCTATTCGTCATAAACGTCAATCAACTCTAATTCTCTATATTCAGCCACTCACTTAATATTGCCAAAAACCATTTCCAACTATCAGCACATTCTGATTCACAAATACAAACGAAAATTGGAAGAATTCTACTGCTTGCATCTAATACCACTACTGACAATAGCACACCTCCAAAAAGCCCTTTTAAATGACAATCGTCCAATCCAATAAACCATATACATCCATTAATGAATCCATTCTTCAAAGCAGCAAAGCTAAACATAAACCTCTGAAATTCTAAAGCTAGCTTTCTATCTTGATCAAACCAGACACAAGTTTCATCTTTACTACACAAATTTGATCTTTACTAACACATCGAGATTTCTTTATTTGAGTATTTGGGCATCTCTTAGCCTCTGATAAGAATCTGCATGGTTCTCTTTTACTTTTTCCATTGCCATTTTTTTTTTTGCCATATACATTTTCTTCATGCTTGCCTTAATCTCTATATTGGAAACCAATTCATCTTTCATTGCCTTCACAGGCATTTTGGGGTTATTCTTCAAAGTTTTCTCAAATTGAGAGGCAATCCATTTACATGATGCCTCTTTCCTCTTTAACACTCCATTACACTCATGTTCATTGTTCAACTTCTGAATTCTGAATTTTGTCTTAAATTCTACTTGTGCTGCATAAATAAACTATGGACAACCCTCATTCGAACACTTTACTCTTAATCATATTTTCTCATTCTTGATCCTATTAAGATCAAACCTATTCTTAAGAACATAATTTTGAAGTTCTCTTCTGAAATCTTGGATATTGTTGAACTCTTGCCCAATTGTAATTCCAGTCATTTTAAGAGGGTTGGATTCTTAATAATAAATTGTTTGTTCATCTTCATAATTAGAAAAAATTCTATATCTTTCTCCATTATCTTCACAATCCATTTCTTCACAGTCTTCAATATGTCCAACATTCTCTTTATCGTCATCCAATTTAATCCACTTTCAACAGGTGTTATGTCTTTATTGTCATCATTTGACCAATATACATCGTTATCTTCTTGTTCAAAAAAATAAAGTGGATTAGTATTAAGGTTTTGGGATGATTGATCAACCTGAAACTCTAGATTTATGTTATGAAAGTTAGTTTCAACTATTGTTTTAGTATTATCTGAATGAAAACCATTATTTGTTGTCATCTGTACACTAACCCTGTTTGATGTAGGATGTTAATTTAGTTATTTTAGGATTCTAAAATTTCATTTTCTATTTTAATTAGAGTTAAATAAGGAACAATATCTTAGTCCTTTATTTCTATTTTAATTATGATTTAGTTTTCATTTTTAAGTTAACTTAGGGAAGTAGGATTACTCTATTATAAATAGAGAGGTCTTATAATTATTTTCATAACTTCAATTCAATAATTCAATAAAATTTCTCTTTTATAATTTCTGTAGAATTATTTATCAAAAGTCTCTCTTGTAGAGTCGTTTGGATTAGAGCGTCATCTAATCTCGCTCTATATATTTTTAAAAATCTCATTGAGTCGTTTGGATTATAACGGATCTAATCATGCTTCGATTAGAGTGTAAGCTAATCGCGTTGGCTTGGTCCTATAATAAAACGATATCTAGTTTTTCTTATCCTATCAATTTCGCTTCCGCTACACCGCTCCATCAATTGATATCAGAGCAAGTTCGCTTGTCATCATGGTACGACTACACAAACAAAGGAGTAACCGTTCCGATGACACTGATCAAAGAATGCTAGCAATGTCTGCGGAGACTATCAGACAGATAATCAAAGAAGCAGTCTTGTAAGAGTTTGAGAAAATTTGGAACCCAAGATTAGCAGCGATTGAGCAAGCAATCGCTGATCTTACACTTTCTTTGAACAATATTATCAAGAGAGTTAATTGTAAGGAAATAGTTGAAAAGACTCGCTTGAGATAACAGAAGAAAAGGTACAATTTGTTATTGATTTAAAGTTTCAATCTGATAATTTATGCGAGAATGTGCATGATGTTTCATTGGAAAACAAGATAAGCGTTGAAGATGATGAGCAAAATAATGTTGAAGAAGTTGAAATGATTGAAATGGTTCTACCTATTTATATTGAAGACATTAAAGTTGTGCTTGAAGAAGATTTGCTTGAAAATGTGAAATCTATTGGAGAGCGCATTGAGCGACAATTAGGAAAAGACAAAAGTTATTTGATCGTTGTTCGTTCTTGGAATTCTTCATCTCCTAGAAAAATATACAAGCGAAAGAAATTGTTGAAGTATGGATTCTTCAAAGTTTCGAGAAAGATTGATGAGAAAAAGTTTAAGTTCAAATTACAAGATGATTTACTCCTACACTACAAGTTTCATCATCCAGATTGTATTCAAACTCGAGGACGAGTTTCTTTTAAGCGGGAGAGTATGATGTAGGACGTTAATTTAATTATTTTAGGATTCTAGAATTTTATTTTCTATTTTAATTAGAATTAATTAAGGAACAATATCTTAGTCCTTTATTTCTATTCTAATTGTAATTTAATTTCCCTTTTTAAGTTAACTTAGGAAAGTAGGATTACTCTATTATAAATAGAGAGGTCTTGTAATTATTTTCATAACTTCAATTCAATAAAATTTCTCTTTTATAATTTCTCTAGAATTATTTATCAAAAATCTCTCTTGTAGAGTTGTTTGGATTAGAACGTCATCTAATCTCGCTTTATGTGTTTTTAAAAAATCTCATTAAGTCGTTTAGATTAAAATAGATCTAATCACGCTTTAATTAGAGTGTAAGCTAATCGCGTTGGCTTGATGTTGTACTAGAACGATATCTAATTTTCATTATCCTATCAATTTTGCTTCCGCTACACCGTTCCATCACTGTTTTTCATTGATAATATTAAGCACAAAATTTGCATGCTTCATGACAAAAAATAAATAAAGAAAATGCATAATATAGCATAAAATTCGCATGCTTCACTTCCACTTTCAGCACTACATGCCCAGAATTATTTCAACATCAGACATATTTCAACACTTTTGTTCAATTTCAGTATTAATAATCAACTTATCACCTTATGAGGCATTACAACATTCAACCTAATTCTTAAATCTTTCTAATCAATTTTTTTTAATTAACCTTACAAATTAAAAAAAATAAAATCCATCACCATCATATCATCACTGAAGATTACCAAATTCATATCATCACTGAAGATTACCAAATTGACAAGCAGCAGCACTGAAGAACTGACGAGTAGCAGCTAATAGGAGCACCGCAAACTGACAAGCTACAACGTACCGCTGCAGCTTACCGCGGCACCAACGAACTGACGAGCAGCAGCTTACCGCGGCACCGACGAACTGACGAGTAGTAGAAGCAGCACCAGCAATGGCTTCGATCGTGAGCAATACCAGTAGCTTCCGGTGATGCGAGCAGCGGTAGCAACTTGCTGCGGTGATCAGTGGCATCGCGAACTGACGAGCAGCAAAAGTGATGATCTGACGAGCACCAGTGATGGCTTCGAATGTGAGCAATACCAGCAGCTTTCGGCAGCGCGATCAGCAGCAGCAACTTGCGGCTGCAATCAGTGGTATGTGCTTTTGTTATGGGTTTGTGAAGCTCTCGGCAATAGTGTCTTAAGGGCTATGTGTGTTAAGAGACTCTGTGTGTGTGCGGTTTGTTCGCGTGTGTTTGTGTGTGAAGGTTCTTTGAATTAGTACTTGTTGATGGAGGGCTTTTTATTTGTTATTAACATGTAATTACAATGTTAGCTTGTGAATGATTTAAGAAAACAGTTTTTGTTAATATATAGAGGTGTACATATCTTTTTCAAAATATTGGGAGGTTTTATGTTCTTTTTTGTAAACGTCGGAGGTGTATCAGTCCTTTTCCCAAGATTAAATAGCAAATATTATCATATCATATAGTTTTTAATCAAACTGGATTACAAACAAGAAGCACCGATAATTTATTTAGTATTTATAGCTCACTGGTACCTATCCTCTTAACATGTTCTTCTTCGACTTACAAATAAAATGAAATGACTTGCGCTTTTGAATTTACTTATTCATCAACTTTATATAGTTATTCGTTTGTCTGATATATCTTTACACTAAAACATATACTATGTAATAACATCTGTATACTTGATTTTTTTGAAGGAAAAACAAATTAGTATATTGTTTTCATATGGTTTTTAAATAGGTTATTTACAGTCATAAAAATGGTAATTTTGTTGCCCGAATTAATACTCTTCAGTTGTCCAATCTATCTTTCCCACTCATCTACATCATAGTACCTTCTCTAGCCTCTTCACGCCAAAATGTAACAATAGGAGCATCGATTACGCCTCCCTTGAATCAAGGACATAAAAGCATCACAAATATTTGGCCTAAAGTTAATAATATCCATCGCTAGAGATGAATTGATTAGGTATTATTAACAATATTACTTTCTTATATTTCTTGAAATATTTCAACGAGTCTTTGCACAAGAATAATGAAACATGCCATGAATTATGACATACGGATATAAATTGATCAATTATGGACTTTTGATGGATTAGAAAGAATTCTTTAGACATTTAGTGGACGATGACAAAATGGAAAAAGAGAAATTTTCCCTTCGACCTTTGTTATTGTTTTATGACCAATAGGAGCTATATGAAATAATTCTGCAAACAATGAAATGGTGAAAAGATTGGCCCTTTATAAAATTGGGGAAGTGGGCTTATGCTATTGGCTCTTTTAATATTTTTTACTGGACTGAAGCTAAAGGTCAATACTAAAGACATCCCCATAAATTCTGCTGTCACTGAGTACGGTGGATTAGATGATTTTAATCATAGGCCGGCTGGATCTTCCTGCGCCAAATTGAGTCCATTCCTAACCAATCGGCAAATGGTCCAAAATTTTCAGTTCCTTTTCCAGCATGGGAGAGCAAAAATCACTATTCTGTATGTTGAAAAAGAAGCCTAAGTTATTATTTTCAAACAGAAAAATTAGACAGCTTGGCAAACTCGGGAACTTGAATCATTTCCATTACTAATGCGCATATACAAAGCCCTGACTTAAAAGAGAACAGGAAGAACCAACCTCATTTGATAAGCAGCAAGATGACTAGTGTGAGGACAAAAACTTGTACCATATTTACATGCAAACGATTTCCATTTGCAATTGGAAGCCTTTTAGGAAGTGCACATTCTTCCCCATTAAAAAGAACTTTCGAAGGGAACCCATCTCCTCCTGGTACATTGATGTTTGGTGTTTTCGACTTGGTGAAAGATAAAACAGACTGTTGCTTTCCAGGGACCTTCATAGCTGTTGCTGTTTCATTTGTTTCTCCCATCAAATAATTTGCCTCCGCTAAGCCCTGAAAGAATATTGTGTTGTTAAATTGACGAAGAAATGTGCCATTGAATGAGTAAAATTTTTCATAGCCAATTGCAGCTTTCTTCATCTGAATTGCACTGAACCAATTCTCAAAGTTCATTCTTTCCCAGTTGAATAACGTCACTCTAGCTGACCATCCTCCTTTGTAGTCTGTTGAAACGTGCCAATTTATGCTCACCCCACAGTTGTCACCACAGGGCAGTGGTCTCGAAACATGAAATTTTTTCAGGCTTGCCCATGCTTTGGCTTTTATCGTTCTGTTTTCGAAAGGAACAAGAATCGCCTCTGCTGGCAGAAGCAACGCTGGTGCTTCAGGATTGCATTTTTTCGTGTCAGGACAGCCACAAGCACAGGTGTTGCAAGGGATTACAGATTCGTTGTAATAAGCAGAGAAGGAAACACAGCATCTTGATTTCCCTTTTGTTGGCTTTGTGATATTGCAAACGATTTGCCAGCTTGCTAGTGCTGATTTTGTAGCTTGAAGTCCACTGGGGTCAGGAGTTTTTGTTGGATCAACCCTTATGGGCTGGCCACATTTATAATCTGGATTAAGATCACCAACTATTTTCCATTTTTCAGGTGGGTAAAAAGCTGTTCTGTTCAGATCAGGTGGAAGTTTGAACACTTGCACAAGAAACGCCGACTTTGATTGACTCGGATCCATGATTGTTGGCAGCAGGCTGCCGTTTCTGCAACAATATGGTATCTTTCCAACTTCTGTGTCATTTGCTTTCTCTCGAGGCAAGTCAGAAATTGTTGGCCTCTTTTCACAGTTCATGACTTTAGAAAAATCCATTTCTGCATAATATGTTCCAGCAGGACCATAGAGACAACCTGAGTAGTCTATGTTTCTAGTGTAAGCTCCCTTCATTGTGTATATGAATTCGCCTCTCATCCATTCCCAAGTTAAGTTCCAATGATCGAGACGTCCTAAAGGACTTTTGTTCTCTAATGTTACTTGAGCAAGATAATTATTTGGGTAGGACTGCGTTACATCATAGGAGATTGAAAGATCACCATTCTGCCGCGGCAAGAACTTTGTTTTTACCTCTTTGGCCTTAAGCTTGGGGTTCTTTTTGCAGCATATGTGCATTGAGCTCTCTGTGGACGAAATTAAATTGAAAAAAAAAACAAATAGAAATTAAAGTACGGTTGGTGATCATATTTCATGTGCAAGAGAAGAAAGAAATATGGATAATTGTGTGTACTCACTCTTACGAGTTGGTGCTGGGCACTGGTATCCATCATTAACAAGCTTTAAAGTTTTAGGCATTGGAACCGCAGGTGGCTTGACGCCAAATTGAGTGCCACTTATTTCAATTTTCGCTTGCATTTGAGTAAAATCTCCTGCTGTATCAATAGAAGTCTTCAAATCTGCTTGAGGATTTCCAGAGAGGTAAGTCCCATTCTCAACAGCCACAGGGAAGGAATCACCGTCCAATGAAACTGCTCCACTTGCAGAAACAAGAATCTCTTTGTGCTGAAATCCTATGAATATCTTCCATGCTTTGAGTTCGTTTGCACCAGTGTTCACTACAGTTGCTGTAGCATTGAAGGTCCAAGATTGAGCTGTTGTATTCTTCACACGAGGATATCCTTTCGTTCGCGAAAGAAATTCATAGGACACATAGATTCCATTGCATTCCTCTACAGCTGGGGGTGGGGAAGCTGGTTCCTCCTCTTTAGGTTCATCGTAATCTTGAGCTACACTTGCATGAATTTTCAGATAAACCAAAAGTAAAATGAATCTCAGCACTTTCCATGACAATTTCATGTCTTACCATTGAGATGTATGTGAAGATGTTAGAACAAGAATGAATGAAACAACATGGGTGATTTTCTATTGATTAAAGTTATTGAATTTTGAAGAAACTCGGTTTCGTTAAAAAATTTGGATTGTACGGAGACACTGGAGAAAGAGATAGTGTAAGAGAATATTGTAATAGAGAAACAAGTGATGGAGAAAGAGTCAGCTGAAACCTCAACCACTAAGTTGGCGAAGTATTTGGACGGGGCTTGCAGCAATTAACGGTATTTTAAATATTTGAAAAACAGTTGTGATAAAGAGAATGACAACAATGTCCTCACCTTACTGTTTCAGGTACTTCTTCAATCCTCGTGAGCCTGAAATATATCACTCTGGTCTGCGCAACAGCTTCCTGGTGTTTAATTTTAGGTCCCATTCATTTTGGATCAGTTTGTGAGGCTGACGATAAACTTGTCACATTTGTCTTGTCAACCTAAAAATAATAATGGGTCATTCTATAAGGCCGTGATTAAAACGACGGCATTAATACTGTAATTCAATATAAATTATATAAATGAAACATAAAATTTGTAAATTAACATTAATTGTAAAATAAAAGATAAATTTTAGAAATTAAACATAAGACTTATAAATAGAAGATAAAATGAATAAATTAATATAAAACTAATAAATTGAGGTATTATTAATAAATAAAACAAAAACTTGTAAATATAACATAAAACTTGTAAATCAACATTAAGTGCAAAATAAAGCATAAATTTTAGAAATTAAATATAAGACTTGTAAATGGAAGATAAAATGAGAAAATTAATATAAAACTGGTAAATTAAGGTATTATTAATAAATAAAACAAAAACTTGTAAATCAACATTAAGTGCAAAATAAAACATAAATTTTAAAAATTAAACATAAAATTTGTAAACGGAAGATAAAACAAGTAAATTAATATAAAACTAGTAAATTGATGTATTAATAGTAAATAAAGCAAAAACTTGTAAATATAACTTCAAACTAATAAATCAACATTAACTATAAAATAAAACATAAATTTTGGAAATAAAATAAAAGACTTATAAATAAAAGGTAAAACAAGTAAATTACTATAAATCTAGTAAATTAATTTATTACTAGTAAATAAAATAAAAACTTACAAATATAACATAAAACTAGTAAATCAACATTAAATTCAAATAAAACATAAATTTTAGAAATGGAACATAAGACTTGTAAATGGAAGATAAAACAAGTAAATTAATATATAACTAGTAAATTAATGTATTATTGGTAAATAAAACAAAAATTTATAAATATAACATAAAAATAGTATATCAACATTAACCGTAAAATAAAACATAATTTTTAGAAATAGAGTATAAGACTTGTAAAAAAAATATAAAACAAGTAAATTATTAAAATTGATGTATTATTGGTAAATAAAATAAAAACTTACAAATATAAAATAAAACAAGTAAATCAATATTAATTGCAAAATCAAATGTAATTTTTGTAGATTATGCATAAAACTTATGAATAAAAAATAAAATCAGAGTCACTGCAAAAAAAAAGTTCAAAATTGTAAAATAAAAACTTATTATAATATTTATTACCTAATATATTTATTATTTTTTAATTTAAATTGAATAATTCTAGTTTTGCATTTATTAATATATGCAATGTTTTATTAAGGATAAAATTTATTCTCAAAATCAGATTTTGAAAAAAATAATAATTTTAATATCTTTTATAATTGTTGTAAGATAAAATTATTTTACGTCTTTCTACACTTTCTCAACAATAATCTTAAACGATCTCTAAATACAAGTAAAAAGTTTGAAATTATATAAAGTATACACAAGACTCAAAATAAGATCTAATAAAATTCAAAATGAGATCTAATTTTATTGATATATTATATATATAATATAAGAATATTTTTTATTTTATTTTTTCTTGATCCACATCAAGATAAATAATTGTGCTTAATTAACTTGTGTAATAAATATATATTATTATAGAAAATGGGAAAACAAAGTAAACAAATGTCATAGAATGAATATATAATTTGTGAATAAACCAATTCAATAAAATTTATTCACTTTTTTTAGGATAATTTTTTGTTTAATTAAAGAGTAATTTTTTCCTTTGTTTAATTAAAGAAAATATTTTTTGTAAATTAATAAAATATTTTTCACTAAAATTATGTAGAAAATTGATTAATTTTTTAAATAATTAATAATATTGTATGAATTTACTGATTTTACTTTATATTTATTAATTTTATATGTAATTTATAATATTTATGTTTATTACGGTATTGATACCGTAATTTTCATTATGATATTATAGAATTTTCCTAATAATAATAATTTAAAAAAAATTTACAACATCAAATTTAAAGGACAAACGATCGACCTAAGTTACTTTATGCTGATATCTGTATATCCATTGAGATTAAGATTGAGTATCGATCAACATAGATAACCACCAATATATAGTTTAATCATCCAAGCTCATCTAAAAAGTGAAAAAGAACGAGTAATAAATAATGATACTCCAATCACAAGTTATTTGAAATGATATGTCATTTCAAAAAATTAATGAACAATACTATTTTAAACCACAAGTCCCCGACAATAATAAGTTGATATGTGATTTTTCATTTGTTTAATTGTCAACATAGGAAGCGCTAGCTATGTTATCAATTCAAATTTCAATTGAGTAGATCAAGGAAAGAAGAAAAAAGGAAGTGAGCGCCTAATATGGATGTGAAAATAATAATTTTTTTTTATTATTTAATTTTTGTATAGTAACTCATTTCTTTTATAAATAGTTCATGATTCATTCAAATAAAAAATTATTCAGAGAATAAGTAATTGGAAAGTATTTTCTCACAAGTGTGTGTGAGAATACTAGGTATATTTGGATTGAGAAATGAGGTTTCTTTATTCAAATATTGTACTATTATAATTGTTAATAATACAATTATTTTTCTATTACTCCCGTAGACGTAGGTATAGTTGTCGAATCATGTTAAATCTTGTGTCATTTATTTTTTTGTGATTATTTGATGCTCTTGATTCTGCACACAACAAGTGGTACTATACACAAATATGACATTGTTCACATATATGGTACTATTTATATATACGACAAAGATGATCATTTGTACTTAGGAGACAGTATATTGTAATTAGTGTTTATTTATGCATGTTTAAAAAAGTTCTATCAATAAGACAATAAGAGCCTAAGAAGTTTCGGTTTTAAATAGGACCAATGTGAATCCTCTATTCTCCTGAGAACTTTTCTGACATATTTATTCACGCATAATTAACATCATACAGACTGTTCTTTCAAGTGTAAATAATTTTTTGAAAAAATGGTAAACAGTGAAACTTTCAGAATTGGAGAGAAATTTACCCATACTATTTCAGGAAACACTTTAAGTAGAAGGCAACACATGTCACATTATAATTTAACACATACTATCAGAGGCCAAAAGGTCAATATTAAAAACTTTGATGGAAAAACTAACTCGGGTTTGTGGAGGCGTAGAGTTATGGATGCCCTTATTCAAATCGATCTCAATATTGTTCTAAAAAATAAATGACACTTGTATGATAAAGAAACTTAGGATCGTATGAATGAGAAAGTCTGCAGTCAAATTAGATCTTGTCTTAATAAATAGGTGAAATATTTTATGAAAGATGAGGAGTGTGCGATGACTTGATGTACATTAAAGGAAAACTATTTGTTGAAAAGTCCATAAAATCTCCTTCATGTAAGGAGCTATTTATATGGCTTCCGAATGAAGTGTGGGATGTTAATGCACAACTATATCTCAAGATTTAAAAAGCTAATTGCTGATTTAAAGAACCTTGATGAATATATTAAGAATTAAGTCAAAACTATGACTCATCTGCACTTACTTCTGGAAGAATATATTCATTTTGTGATTATCTTGATATATAGGATAAGTGTGATCATTTTTGAAGATGTATGCATAGCATTGACCAATTTGGAGAATCTAAATAGTAATAAAAATTTTGAACCAGTATCATCTAAAGCTTTAGTGACCAGAGATTGGATGGTAAAGAAAAATAAGAAATATGGTGGAAAAAAATTCTTGATCTAAATCAAAAAGTAGAAATATAACCCAAGATGAATGTGCACTTTATTGTAAAAAGATCATTGGAGGAACGATTGTCCAAAGGCTCAAAAAAGAGATGATAAAAAACTAATAACAGTAATCATAGCACATAGTGATGGAGACTCGGACTACTTACTATATATTATGCTTACAGTATATGTTGTAAGTTCAAGTGAATAGATTCTTGATACCAGAGCAACTTATTATTTATGCCCTGTGAGGGAATAATTTACAGATTTTTGAGATTTAGAATCTGGTGCAGTTATAATGAGAAATGATCAACTTTGTCGCACAATAAGAATATGTACAGTTCGGCTCAAGTAGTTCGATGGATTTTCAGAGAACTCAAAGATGTTAGATTTATTGCAACTTTAAAGAAAAATTCAATCTCTGTGAGTGTTTTAGAAACTGAAGACTATAATGTTACTATTGATGATGACAAAATAAAGTTTATAAATGGGGTTATGCTAATTCTACAAGGAGTCCGACTTCATAACTTGTATTACTTGAAGAGAAGTACAAGTGATGAATTGAACATTTCAGAAGCACACGGTGACACTATTGGGCTATGGTATATACGATTGGGACATGTAGGAGAAAAGTTTCTGCTAATTCTGATGAAGAGAGGGCTTTTGAAAGAACCTGCAAAATGGAGTTATGTGAGCATTGTATAGTAGGCAAGAAAATAAAAGTCAAGTTTGGCATAACTATTCATGATACCCATGAGATCCTTGAATATGCTCATAACGATGTATGGGGATAAACAAAATCGCATCAATTGATGGAGTCCATTATTTTGTTTCATTTATTAATGATTTCTCTAAACATGTGTGGGTGTACACCAGGCAAGTAAATGATAAGTTCTAGAGATTTTTATAAAATAAAAGAAACGGGTAGAGACTCAAACTGACAGAAAGATCAAAGTATTGTGTTCTGACAATGGGGAAGAATATATTTTTGATTCATTTTTGCAATTAAGTCAGAATGGGGGTTTAAAAAGACATTTCACGATGATATAAACTCAACAACAAAACGATGTGGCTGAGCGTGTGAATCATATTTTGTTAGAGAATGTATGATATGTATTATTTAATGTTGGGTTGATTAGATAAAATGTTTTGGACTGAAACCGTAAGATAAGTAAATCACTTAACAAACCAGTTGTCTTCTGTTATAGTTAAAGGTAAAACTCTTATGAAAATGTAGTATAAAAAATATACATAAAATTAAAACTCTATTTATGTACTTGGATGTCCAGCTTATTATCATATAAAGAATAATAAGCTTGATCCTCATGCAAGGAAAACTATCTTTGTGGGATTCAAAGGTGGAATAAAATATTTTAAGCTTTTAGATCTCGAAAATAAAAGGTTTGTGTGTAGCAAAAATTTCACTTTTGATGAAACTTCTATGATTAAAGTTTCAAATTCTCAGCAGGTAGAGAACAAGACCATTGAAGTATTACAATAGATAGAGTTTGATGTAACTTTATGTGTATCAGTTAGTTTTACATCATAAATGAGTTCAACTTTAGAAGTGTCACTAAAAGTTGAAGAAGATGTTATTTCTGTTGATGTTCCATATAATGAAAAAAAAAAATAATGATATAAATAGAGATGAGTATAAAGCAACAATGAGACCAAAAAGAAAAATAAAGAAACTCAGATAACATACAAAAGATATAATAGTAGCTTATGTACTTCCAATTGTTGATGATGATATCCCAACATCCCTAACATTTTTAGTGAAGCTTTACATAACAGTGAGAGTGATCAGTGGAAATTAGCTATGGTAGAAGAGATGACGTCTCTTTATCAAAATCAAACTTAAAAACTCGTGGAGTTACCTAAGTAGAAAAGGGTTATTAACAAAAAATAGGTATACACTAAAAAATAAGGGTATCTAGATCAAGAAATTCTTCGTTATAAGGCAAAAGTTTTTACAAAAAAAAGAAGGTATTGATTATAATGAAGTTTTCTCTCTAGTTATAAAACATACTTTCATTCGTATCTTATTGCCCTTAGTTGTAGAATATGAGTTAAAGTTAGCTTAATTAGATGTTAAGTCATCGTTCTTACATGGGAATTTAGAAGAAAAGATCTATATGACTCAGCCTTGTTGTTTTAAAGTCGTTGAAAAGGAGAATTATGTGTGAAAATTGATTAAATCTTTGTACAGACTGAAACAGTCACTAAGGCAATGGTATAAGAGATTTGATCAATTCATACAAAAGCATAAATTCACTAGAAGTGAACACGATCACTGTATTTATTTTAGAAGACTACAAAATGGTGCTTTCATCTATTTGTTACTCTATGTCGACAATATGCTTATAACTTCGAAGAATAGAGCTAATATTGAGAAATTAAAAAAGCAACTAGTTTCTAAGCTTGAGATGAAAGACTTGAGTTATGCACATAGGATACTTGGAATGCATATTCGTAGAGACAAAAAAAATGGAAGCCTATGGTTGACTAAAAGATCTTATTTGAAAAATATATTAGAAAAGTTTGGTATGAATGATAAAACTAAACCGGTATGTACTGTTCTAGCTCCTTATTATAAATTAAGTTATTCTTTATTTCCTTTCTCCTAAGAGGAAAGTGATTACATGGCTCGCGTTCCATATGCTAGTAATGTGAGTAGTCTTATACATGCTATGGTGTACACAAAGCTCAATATATCTCAAGCCATTAGTATGATTAGTCGATGCATACATAATCCGAGTAAAGACTATTAACTTGTAGTGAAGTGGATTCTCCAATATTTGTATGGGATAGTTGATGTTGGGTTGTTGTTCAAAAATAATTGTGGTCAACAATATGTTGGATATTGTGATTGTGATTTTGTCGAAGACTTAGATAAGCGAAAATCAATAATGGGCTATGTGTCCACATTGGGTGGAAGTCCGATTAGCTGAAAGTCAATTTTACAATCTACAATTATTCTTTCTACTATGGAAGCAGAGTATATGACAACAACTGAGCTGTAAAGGAGGCTATTTGGTTGAAAGGCTTGTTGGATGATTCAGAAGTAATCCAAGATGTGAAAATAATATAAGTGTGAAAATAATAATTAAATTTATTATAAGTGTGAAAATAATAATTAAATTTATTATTTTTTATTATTTAAATTTGCATAGTAACTCATTTCTTCTATAAATAGTTGAAGATTCATTCATTTGAAATTATCCCAAAAATCAGAGAAAAAATAATTCAAGTTAAGAATTATTGAGAGAATGAGTAATTAGAAAATGTGAGTAATTGAGAGATATTTTCTTTCAAATGTGTGTAAGAGTACTAAATGTATTTATATTTTGAAAAGTGAAGTTTCTTTACTCAAATATTATACTCTAAATGATTGTTAATAATACAATGATTTTTCTCTTATTCTCATAGATATAGATATAATTATCAAACTACGTTAAATTTTATATCATTTATTTTTCTATAATTTTTCAGTGCAGTTAATTGCCTGCACAACACCATTTACCACATGGATGATGAATGCTTGTAATTTTCAAGATTTTTATTACAGAATCCAACCATCCACATGATAAACGTCAAATGAGATGAAAATTATGCAATTGGGATAAGCATATTTCTCAAATGACTTTTAAGATTCACGACGGGGAGATCTTTTAAAATCCATGTGACTTTTAAGCACCATATGTAGTTCTTCTTTATCATGTGCATAACTGTTCAGAATTCCCCTCACTAATCAAAGATCATAATTCTTGATTCAATCTGAAAATGAAGCTGACAATGGAACAGTTTATAACGTGGTCCGGTCAAGCCTACAATAACAGGATAAAGTGATCTCAGGCTTCACTATTTCACACAAGAAAGAGTAAAAATTAGACACCAAGTTTCAGGGGATAAGTGGCAGCAAAATCACTGAGCTGTCACCGATAAATCACAAGTTACAGGCTGCTAAAAACCCTCTCCAAGTTGCAGCTTAACAGCTCAGCTCTTGAACACGTGGCAGCATGTCAACACCCATTTTAACTGAACTTTGGACAGCGACCGGCCGACAGCATATTCAGAAACTTGTAATGATTCTAGAGACAGATTAAGATAATCTACTAAAACTATTTATAGGGTCTGCGCCAATTATGTATCTGTTCTAGCAACTAAAGAATCACCTGGCAATAATAGGATAAAAGCAGAGCTGTTGATGCCTTCTTTAAAGGAAAAAAAACAAGGAAAGAAAATTTCGAGAATTTCATCCTCCAACTTAGAGCCCAAAAATCGAGAGATGCTAGTATATGTTCACGAATTTGAAACTGCAAACTAAATATAAACTGCACATTCTAGCATTACAAATGAATTTTGAAGGCTGTCAACAATCATTCTAAATCAGCAATAATTCATAACCGCTGAATACATATTTCCTGGTATTCTTGTTCAATTCAATAAATTGAATTAGCAAAACTTTCCACCAGCACAACAATCCACATTTCTGGAAAAAACGAAAAGTTGCATCTACCTAAATTAGCGTCACTTTGAAACATTGATCATTCTTTTCTTCCTGGACATCTGCTTGCTTTCCCCAGCTAATTTTCACTTCCTCGTCTAAATTTACGCGAATTTAATTTGTTCATAATTCTGACGTTCTTGCCTTTAACATCTTATGTACTGAAGGGGGGCTCTTGTAGTTCCTGCTATGCACGTCGGTAATTCACTAGATTTCTGCGACAAAAACCTTAAAATCTTACACAACTCTACATTTGTATGTTTGATGTTTCCATTTCACTGAATGTAGCCTTCGTCTTTGCTGCTCGTGAGGATCTTGAGGATGAAGACTTGGGCGAGTTAGTGGATGACTTCTTTTTCCGTTTTTGTTTCTTTGGAATTTTTGGATGATCTGTTGGTGGAATGTCTTTAAACACCTCTGATGCAGGCTGTTGTCCCAATTGTTGTTCGAAATCTGCTAGAACAATGCAACAGACAGTCAATATACCATAAAAGAATGAAGAGGACACTACCATATAATCCTTTTTTCATTAGACTTGTTAGCAGAAATCACTAAAACATCCCACCAAGGGTTTCAAAAATTTTGGATTCTTTGTCTAGTTCAGAATAAGGACATTTTTTAACCACTAAAATGGATGTCATATTAAGTTAAAAAGGGTTTAATTCATGCAAACCTCGTATCTCTTGCCTGTCTCAATGTAATTTGATTTAATATGGGTGAAATTTCAATTGATACGCTCAACAACACTCTCAATCACATTCTCCCACACATATTTCTTGAATGGATCACCAAAGATGTCCCTAACTAAAGTCCATAAGCCTCATAGATTCTCTCTTGTGACATTAAAAAGCTGTCTCGTGACAGAACAGCCAAACTCTGCCTGTTCTTGGAGAAAAGAATCTCTAGTTCTTTATTCTACATTGCCAAAATAGCTTCGTCAAATTACACGAAGACAATAGTACAATGCCCTCGCTCTCTAACCCGTGAAGAAAATCCCCATTCACGTGGTATCAGACAATTTTTTATGCAATCATAATTAAGATTTGTTTTTAGACACGCCCTTGGCGTTATCTAACCTTATGCATCATCTCTTATAAACAACTTCATATGCATAACATATATGTTCCATGAGCTGTGATACTTCATAAAGAAAGAGAGGGGGGGAGAGCAAAACCAAGAACGTGCCTCGGGAGGACCATGAAGAGGAATCCACCGGGTTGCCAATCGAAGATGTGAAATCAGGGGCTGCCTTAAACTCATTCATCTGTAATTAGCAGTATTACCAACCCAAACGAACAATTAACTAAACAACACACAAACCAGTTTATGCATAAATGAAAATCTTGAGACACATCTATTATATTCATACATATCCAGACAAAAATCTGGACGACAAATACGTACCCAACTGGGTGCAGATCCAGATTGGCCGTCCCAGCCAATGTGTGCCACGTGTTTAACATCTGTTGGATACCCAATTTCCATCTCTCTCTCCTTCACAACTGCAACAAATATTGGCAATTTCGCATGCTGATTAGCCCAAAACGACAAGTCACAGTTTGTAGATTAACAAAGTACAGACACAGAGGCAGGCACTAGGCTTAATTAATTGCTTTGCTTACCAAAGATTTGAGAGATGTATTTGAAACTTTTGTAAATCCCTTTCATTTTAGTCGCCATGCGGGGAATTCGAATCACAACGCCAGGGAGAAAGAAAGAAACAAAGGCCAAGAAAACAGCAATGAAAATGCACAGAGACGGATCTTCTTTTGCCTGATACAACATACAAGAAAGAAATAAGAAAAACTTTGCACTTAGATGGTATTTTTCATCAACAATGATAACTGAATCAAAAAAGACAAAAGATTCCTGCGTATCATATAAGGCTAGTTACACGTGATTCAGGAAATTATTTTACCCGTGAATCAAGATTGGTATCTTTACCTATTTTGGATTACAAATAAAAACAAAATATATATCGCGTTAATGAGAAAAAGATATTTATCCAAATCCGTTGTTCATAAATCATAATCATGCATGAGAAACCATGTGCTGTATCATTAAAATTATATGCACCTGGACCTGGTGATGGTACAAAGATTCAAGCGAGAAGAAACTTCTCTTCCAGCTTATCCAAGCACTACTTTTGCATGGCTCTTCTGTCCATCTCTCATCAACCAAACTTGATGAACAAATTGACATGCAAATCTTTTTTCCTTTCTTTTTTTTTTTCTTTTAGCAGAAGAAATGATAACCCATTGAAGCTAAAAGAGATAAAGCCCAAAAAAAAAAAAAAAGATTATGGATAAAAGAAAGTGTTGAGAAATATGGAGTGATGAATAATGTAATATCTGTCAAGATTAATAGATCAGAAGGAAGAATAATTGGAGCCAAGAACAAAAAGAAAGTGGGGAGCCATGAGATGAAAATATGAGAAGCTCCCAAAGAAAGGGCTACGAGAGACACGACAAGGCAATAGACATAATATTGTAGTTGTAGCTGTTGACCTGCTGTTGTTATTGATGATGTCGTTGGTTCGGCAAATTGTGACAAAATATGTGCACATTTGAGAGCGAGTAAAGCGCGGGGTTCAGATCTTTTTATGTGTAATTATCGTTAAGGCTTAGGGGCTCCTCTCTAAATAAGAATTCAATCTTCTACTTAAAAATCGGTAAATATTATAACAATCAGATGAGAGAGAAAAGGAAATCGAAGAGAGTTATGATGCTAATTATGTTTTTGCAGCAGCGACCTGTGATTAATAAATTATTCCTCGAAACTTGTTTCTATCACTTAATTGTGTCTGCTCTGGTAATAAAATTTTAAAAAAAAAAATTTGAACTTAATAATATCAGTACTAAGAATTTATATTATTTTTTTATTTTGTTAGAGTTGGATTTGGGATTTTTAAGTATTCAATTTAAAAGATTATTTTATTAAATAGAGAGACAAATAAACTTAAATTATTTCCCTTGTTAGTTGATACAAGATACAAATTAATACTATTTACCATAATATCTTTGAATCACCTTAGAAAAAATAAAATTTATAAAGTTTTACGTAATTTAAAGTGAAAATTATAAAATTTAGATTATACAGTATTACTCAAAGTTTTTAGTCAATTTATTATTCATAATATATTACATTCTATAAATTTAAAATAAAATTCTGTATTGTACGTTAGATCTTTTATTAATAATGAGAAATATTTTCTAGATGAAATCCGCAAATGGTGAGAGTTAAAAAGTGTATCATTTACTATCAATGTCTTATACTCTTATCGAGCCTCTCTTACATCATTTTATTAATACATAAAGTTAGAATTTATTAAGTTACTCATTGAATTATGATTGACGATGCCTTATTAAATTAATCACTGATTATGGTTGTTGATGCCCTTTTATTTATTATTACACGAGATACTTAACTTTTTAGCTCTATATTTGTGTTTTCGGAGTATAATTAATTAATTTTTTTTTTAAGTTTATCTCCTCCTTTTTTCATGTAAATATTTAATGTCTGTGCTTTAAATAGGCTACATCAAACAAGTTCCGTCAGACATGATACTACTGTCTATTTTATTTTAATCCAGGTGACCTGACTGAGTTTGGCTTTGCAGAGATTATGGTTAAACAAATTTAATTTAATTTTTTTTTTGGGAAACCATGGTAAATAAAGTTAATTCTTATCACTTGTGTGAAAAATACAATATTAATTGTATAGATAATAAATTTTATGATGGAAGATAATATTTACTGCAACTTGTTAAGCCATCAGTTTTTCAGTAAGTTGCCCAGCGTTAAATAATTGTTTTGCAGGTTGTCCTTTTAATTCTAATATTCTGTTGCAATTTTAGAAAGTCCTTTAATACCCTTTTTTTTTAAGTGGTTTTTTTTTTCTCCTGAGATTAACAAACAATGACAAAGAAAATAAAACTTTTTAAAGTCAAAACCCAGAAGAGAACTCAGCAAGATTGTTCATTTTATTTTATGAAATAACACAAAGTATCTTCATATCTAACTGTCACACATTGTATATCTGCCTTCAATCATTTCGTGCCAACCACATACATAATCATATCTTTGATTATTTCTGATCATATGATATGAATTAGCAATTTTTGTATTTCAATTAAATTAGTTTCTTTGGTTTAAAAATCCTTTCAGAACTGATTCATGTGCTTCTCAGGCAAATCTCAAAATATGCTTTGTGATTTTGGTTGTTGGAGACACGTCCTTGGGCAGCTGTTTCTTGGAATGAAACACAAAATTATTTTTTTAATTTCTAGGCAACCAAATTCAGAATTGCGCTGATCTCATTGAGACATTACAGGATTTCGTAGTCCACTGAACCTTGGATTGCATAGAGTTATTATTCGGATGTTGCAGAATATTAAAATGCAAGGCAACATATTTATTTGATAGCGATGCCATTGCCGAAGAATGAAGAGAGATCTTTTTCAACTTAAAGAAAGTCAATGGTGTGCTGTTTCATATTAAAATATTAAATAAAGCAAATGTTGAACAGATGTAATTGTAAGACAAAATAGAGAGATTTAATAGAACATCCAATCCAAAATGTTAGATTTCAACTTACATTGTACATTTGAGCGTCATTTCTATGAAGGGGAAGAATGGTTCCAATGTGAATCAGCAGTTTCATGGCACAGTGCATGATTAACCATATGGACAAGCTAATTAACTATCTAATCCATAAATATAACTTCACTAGCAAGTTAAGCTTCTATTTTCACCCTTTAGCTGAATTGAAGAAAGTGATAAACAAGTGGCTAAAAAATTGGATAGAACGTACGTAACATAATCATTATTGCATTAACCCAAAACATTTATGAAGCTAGTCAACACGTTAATTACTTGGATTCACTATTCAACTGATATGAAGCAGTAGCAAATACAAGCTTAAAATACATATGTTGACATCACAGCCCCTCAGTATAATCAACTCCAGTTGAATTCAACCATGACCCTCCTTCGATAAGCTCAGCTACTGTAAATTTTTTTGCTTCTTCTGGATCTGTTATAACATGATAGCCAGGCCATTTCACTCTTTCGCTAGTGTTAGCACCCGGCCCGCTATTCAGGTACTCCCCATAATACAATGTCGTCAGTGCAAAATCTCCACTCCATTCTGACCATCCAGCCGGATCAATAAAATCCCCGATGAACGATTGCATCACAACTGTTCTCGAGTATTCTTTCCAAGGCCGGCCCAAATACGAACGGATCGAGCCCTTTACGAGCTCCAGATCTGAGCTTGCTATGACGTCACATTTTTGGATCGAAGTCCCTGTGTTTTGATTTGGGTCAGTTCGTCCTTGGGCCGTGACCATGTTGGATTGCTCGCTCATTGGCTTTCTCGCCACGATTTTGCAGTTCTGTAACACAACCGCTGCGTTGCCAAATACGAAATCAACCGTCCCAGTGATGTAGCAATCTCTGTAGAACTGGCGATTAGCGTGGGCGTAGAGCGTGTCTTGGTAGGCGTCAATCCGGCAGCGGTTGATGACCGACTGATCAGAGCTGACACGTAGTGCCACGGCTTGATGTTTCTCTGGCCCGGCTGTGTTTTGGATCCACAAATCTTGGGCTATAAATCCATCACCACCAACAGCTGCGTGTATATATATATATATATATATACATATACACTACTAAAGCTTTAGATTAAAAATGCTCTGGAGGTCCCAAACTAATTAGTGATCTCTCTTGAAATTCTACAGATGTTCATAGCACTTATAATAAGAAATATGTCTCTATTTCTTTTAAGTCACACGGATCCAATAATTAAGCCTAGCTAATTTACGAGATGAAAGAAATTAATTAAAACAAAAGATGTTTAAATACCACGCAAGAAAGTACCTATGGTTGCTGAATTGAAGGTTGTAGATCCGTCAACGACGTTAAGGCTGCCGGTGATGATGGTCAAGTCCATGCCATCACCAACAATCATAAGATTTTTCTTTTTGCTACCCACCACAACATTTTCTTCATACGTTCCGTTCTTCACATAAATAACGTACCTAGTCTTGCTATTGTTTGGTGCTGATGCCACGGCCTCTTTCACAGTCGTATAGTTTCCACTGTCATCCTTAGCCACCACAACGTCGGCCTTAACTGCTTTAGCCTGAGAAGGCAGTAAAAGCAACCGGTCCCTGCTAGTCACCCACGACGGAAATTGAATTTCTTTTCTCAAGTAATATTGCTGGATAACGTTGGTGTTGTATGGGGAAATTGCCACGAAAATGGCTAGAGAATTTGTAGCTCTCGCCATCAACTCAACGAGCCTTGGCTCCATCAACTTCTTAGCTGAGCCATCTAGGCCGTCCAAGCATGTGACGTGGTTAGTAAGAACGCCACTTAGCCATGCATGCGCGTCTTCGTTGGAATTAGTCGTCCTTTTTTTAAGAGCTGCCATGGAATCTGTAATTCTATCGATGGATAACTCCAACAACTCCACACAATCAATCAAAGCAGCTTGTCCTCTAGGGCTGTTGATCTGATGCTTGACTTCATTGGCCACATTGATAGTTTCTTGTATGGTTGATGTGGATGTGTTCAACAAGATAAGTAACGGATCAACCTCATTCATTTTTGTGGTTGCATTAATTGAGGTTGTTTCTGAAACCATGCCCATGCATGATGCCTGGTCCTGGGCTTTAGCACAAATTTGATGCAGTGACCAACGATTATTTGAGTTGATAGCTTTGATACAGTGTATGGCAACAAATGTAGCTGAGCACATCATCGAAACCACTGAAAGAATTAAAAGGAGACTTTTACGTTTAGAGGCTTTTGGTGTGCGTAGCTCTAGCAGCAGAGGCCGGTGGACTGTAGCCATGATTATTGTAAAGTGTCGCTCTCTGACAAGTGCTATACCTATATATTTTGCTGGGATTAGTTGTCCTGCGCTCTTTAAATAGACTGGCAATGTGGCTTTTGTCAAATATGAAATTGAAGATCGATAATGTGTCATCATGGTTGCTTTAGTTGTGCTGACTTATTATACAGCACGCAGCCTCTGGAGTTCGATTTATAAATGGAAATAATTATTACTACTGAAGGCCATTTCAAATAAATGGCAATATTTTCACTATGATAGTTGATAAATTTTTTATAATTTTTTAATGAATTAGGACCGCACATTTTTTAGGATGAAATTTTGAGATTAATTTTTAAATTGTGTAGTACTACTCTTTGTGTATTCAAATTAAATTAATAAAAAAATAGAACAAGTCTTCCAGGATGAGGGAACAAACTAGGGATGGCAATTTCTGGGCCCGGGTCCTGGTCCGGGTTTGGGCTTTCCGGTTTCGGACCCGGATAATGAATTTCTATACCGGATCCGGATTAAAACCCGAGTTTTTCAATCCGAGTTTCCGGATTCGGGTTTTAAACCCGGATTTGTTAAAATTTATTTAAATTAAAATAAAAAAATAATTTTTTGACTAAAATAAAAAATATATATATTTATATTTATATTAAATACTTTTAAAAAATTAATATATAAATAAATATATCCGGGTCCAGGTTCTGGATTTCCGGAACACTTAAACTCGGACCCGGATCCGGAAATATCCGAGTTCCCATTTTAATATCCGGATTCCGGAAAAAAATTAATACGGTGCGGGTTGAACCCGGTCCGAAAAATCCGGATTCGTCCGGGTCCGGGTCGGGTCCGAGTTGAGTTGCCATCCCTAGAACAAACTATGTCGGTTTGACAGTATCTTATGTGATTGGAAAATCATAACTATTCCTAAGGGTAACTTGTACTAGTCACCCATCGGTTAAAAAAAATTATTTTTTAAAATTTTTTTCAAACTTCTTCTTTCTACTGTATTGAATTGGGGTTTGTATTGGGTGAATTAAGGGTATTCAGAATCTAAATCGATCCACTCAATCCGTCGAATTTATAAAATTTCGATACGTGAATTGGTGGATTGAATTTGATTGAAAATTTAAAAGTTCGTAATTAGTAGATTGGATATGAATTTATTTATATAAATCTGCAAAGATATATATACATTCAGTGCGTGTGTGGGGGGTATTACTACTTATTAATAAACAAATATAATTACATTAACATCATATTATATCTTATCTAATGATAATATAAAATAAAAAATAATTGAATGATGGTGAATAGAGATGGCAAAAAGATCCGGATCCGGCCCGGATCCGCAAAGATCCGGAAGATCCGGATCCTAAGAATTAGGATCCGTGCGGATCCGGATGCACTTGCATCCGGAAATGCGGATATCCGGATCCGCATTTTGTATTTAATTATTAATTTAATTAAATTTCAATATAATATATATATATATAAGCTAAAAAGTCTAAAAGTATGAACTTATGATATTATTGTATGTTATACATGTTGAATTGTTAATTGTTGAATTATTAATTATTGAATTATAAATTTATAATTAGATTTTATTTGATGTTCTTAAGTAAATTGTGAATTTATATTATTTTTTTATGTTTAATTCATATTGTGGTATCTTTAATTATGGATTATGATGTAAGATGTTATTGTATGTTATTCATGTTGAATTGTTAATTATTGAGTTATGAATTTATGATTAGATTTTATTTGGTATAATTAGATAAATTGTTGAATTTATATTATTTCTATTTTTAATTTATGTTGTGATAATTTCAATTGTGAATTTATGATGTTATTATATGTTCTTCATGTTAAATTATTAATTGTTGAATTATTAATTATTGAATTATAAATTTATAATTAGATTTTATTTGATGTTATTAAGTAAATTGTGAATTTATATTATTTTTTATGTTTAATTCATATTGTGGTATCTTTAATTATGGATTATGATGTAAGATGTTATTGTATGTTATTCATGTTGAATTTTTAATTATTGAGTTATGAATTTATGATTAGATTTTATTTGGTATTATTAGATAAATTGTTGAATTTATATTATTTCTATTTTTAATTTATGTTGTGATAATTTCAATTGTGAATTTATGATGTTATTGTATGTTATGCATGTTGAATTGTTAATTGTTGAATTATTAATTATTGAATTATAAATTTATAATTAGATTTTATTTGATGTTATTAAGTAAATTGTGAATTTATATTATTTTTTATGTTTAATTCATATTGTGGTATCTTTAATTATGGATTATAATGTAAGATGTTATTGTATGTTATTCATGTTGAATTTTTAATTATTGAATTATGAATTTATGATTAGATTTTATTTGGTATTATTAGATAAATTGTTGAATTTATATTATTTCTATTTTTAATTTATGTTGTGATAATTTTAATTGTGAATTTATGATGTTATTGTATGTTATTCATGTTAAATTATTAACTATAAATTTATGATTGTATTTTATTTGATATCATTATATAAAATTTTAAAATTTTAAATTATATTTTAAATTATTAAAATTTAATATTTGCGGATCCAGATATCTGGAATATCCGCCCGCAATCCGTGCGGATATTATCCACATCCGGATCCGTATATATTTTTCCGGATCCGAATGCGGATCCGGATGCAAAATTATTGATGCGGATCCGTATCCAGATTTGGGTGCATTCGGATCCGGATCCGGATTTTGCCATCCCTAATGGTGAAGGCATTCTTGGTGGTCCTATTATTGATCTGATGCTCACTATATACAAAGATGGAGGAAGCATTAGTTTGCACACAAAATTAGTTTTGTTCAATCCCAATAATTTTTGATAAAGTAATAGATAAGATTGAATATATTGAAACAGGTGAATGTAACAACTTAAATTCGATTGTATTTATTGATTATTATTTGACTTTATATTATTATTCAATTTTTTAAATATGGACATTTTTTTTGTCTAAAACACAAAGATTTTGGGAGATAATAAGAATATTTAATGAAGCTTAATAGCATTTGATGATGGGATAGTAAGTTTAAATATTTATTAAATATTTTTATTTGTTATTTATTCAAGTATGTCTATTTTGTTCATGTTAAAATATGAAATATAAATTAGAAGTGTACATTTTACTAGATCATTCAAGCTGTCAAGTTTCAACTTTTGTATAGATTTAAACTCACAATTTTAATTAATTTTCATATATTGATCTAAACAAATTAAATTTTTTTTCTTTTCAGTGTATCATATTTTGAAAATTAAAATGCATTATTCTACTTTTATTTAAATAATTACTTTATTTAAATCTTATTTAATTTTGAATTTGATCCATAAAAAATTTATTTTTATATTAAATCTTTTTAGATAGTTAATTTGTGGATCGGACAAAATAAAAAATTTTAATCAGCAAAATGGTGGATTTAATATGAATAAAATCAAATCTGCATCTGATCCGTTGATGTATGGATTAGATTTGGATTGAGTTTCACCAATTCGTGGATTGAATTTGAATTGAAAATTTATAATTCACAAAATCATGGATCGTATATGGATTGATGTTTAATCCACAAAAATCGATCCGCGAACACCCCCTAGGCTGAGTATATCAACACTCTATGTGATTAGCTCTTCAATTGAAAAGTCATGTGCACAAAATTATTTAATTATCATGGGTTATCTAGTATTAGAATAATTTGTGTGCTTAGTTAATTTAAATATACAAAAAT
This sequence comes from Murraya koenigii, assembly GCA_025617385.1. Taxonomy (NCBI): domain Eukaryota; kingdom Viridiplantae; phylum Streptophyta; class Magnoliopsida; order Sapindales; family Rutaceae; genus Murraya; species Murraya koenigii. The sequence continues at coordinate 31,604,704 of CM046815.1, forward strand.
AGTTCGCCATCCTGTATCTCCTTTTTTATTTGGAACTAAAAAAGTGAGGCATATTTTGTAATTGAAAACAAAAATAAAAAAAAAATAAAAAATAAAAACAGGTGAATTATATGATGATACATACTTTCCCATGGGATCATGTGACAAAAAATTTCATATATAATGTCATATTTAATAGAGTTTGACTATGTTGAAGTTACTCTACTTGAGAATATTATTTTAAAATCACACCATTAAAGTTATAATATATTTTTTATTATTTATCACTTTGTACGCGTGGTCATGATCATGATTCGTGTTCTATTTTAAAATAACTCTATAAAATAATCATAGCCTATATAATGTTATAACATGGATACGGCGAAAAATTTCATATACAATATGATACGTCTCTTTTGGTCCCAGCGGGAAAGTGTCCATGTGCGGTGATTGGCATACGTATGTATCATCACATAACTCGTTTTTGTTACACACGGACCACCGCACATTGATACGTCTCTTTTGGTCCTCGCGTAACAAAAACAAGATAAAAGTATTTTTCACTTGTTTGATATGGATTTTGGTATGTTAATGAGGCCCACAAACATGTTATTAAGAATATAAATTACTTAAATTGTAACTTAATAGCAACTGTTTGACATTTCGTAAACTCATGATCTGTCAGTCACTTGATGCGATAATTGTACTAAATTCAAATCGGAGATCGAGATTGGTGTAATCTCAATGGCCGGTTGATCGAACTGATTTTATGGTGCTGAAAGCTGATCAAGATTGGCTTGACTGATATTGTAATAGCTGTAGAGCGTAGAAGTGTAATGTCATATTCAAAAATAAAATTGTTATAAAAATACTAAATATAAATTGCATCCATCACAAGTATTCAGTATTCACCAAGGCCGGTTGCTGGTCGCCTGGTCCCAATAGATATTGTAATATCAGTTGAATTTTAATGTAAAATTTCAAACATGAACAGCACTCGTCAATGTTGTATTGATCAACATTGAAACTGATCTAGGCAATCGTACTGTAATATTCAAAAATAGAATGCACATTATTATGTTGCTGACTAGGATCGATTATGACAGAAATTGTAATGGTAATTAATAGAATTGTAATAAAAATATTGAAAAATGGAACAACAGATGAAAAATATTAGCGAAAATAAAGAGACATGAAAGCTATCTACGGAGATAATGTTAAAATAGAAGCCAGTTTAACGTGATTTTTATAAGAGTAGAAAATGACCAATCTCTTATAAAATGATCAAAATCAATGCACGCAGTAAAAATTGACACAAAACAAGTGGCGAGCTAAGTAGGCCTTTGTTTTTGACCAGGGAGACATCGACGTTGCCGTTGTAATGGAAGTCCCAAATTCTCTATTTTCTGTCTCTTTCTTTTCTCTCTAAAATCTAAAAACTTGGCTTCTCATTAAATCCTTAATGTGAATTGAATTTTATAGTTAGTGAGAACGACTTAGCCTGGGTCCATTTAAAAGCTGGGCTCGGCCTTGATCTTTTGAGACAAATCCGGGGACTACGAAGCACAATGTAATTGTGACGTAGATCTATTATTTTAGCAAGGCCTAAATACATTTACTGTCTAATGCTTAATCACGAAGTAACAACCACGTATGAGCACTCTCTATTATATTATTTTGAGAGTGTACAAAAATAATTTTATATTTAATTTTTTATTTAAGGAGGGAACGATAATTATTTTTTATTAATTTTTTATTGGGTCCCCATTTCACTATTTAAATTTTTTTTAAATACTTAGGAAATAAATAACAAAATTTAAATTGTAAAATATTAAATATTAGTATGAATAATAAATATTAAAATATTTATATTATTAAACATTTGGGCCTTAGTTATAATCTTAAATTTCTATTTCGGATATTAACTATACCGAATAAATCCTGTTTGCCCAAAAGTTTGATTTATTAAATATTTTAAATATTTATTTAATAAAACAAAGATAAAGCTAAATCGTTAAAACCTAATTTAATGTGCTACCAAAGTTGGCTACAAGCTTACTATAGTAGTTATAATTACTAATACGCTACCAAAGTATGAGTTTATTTTCGTTGTAATTTAATTATACAATTATTAATATTTTCACTTATAAATTAAATTACTTATATTGTTTTTATTGTTTTAAAATTAAAACCTAAAAATATCTCTCAATTTGCCACATTCCTCGAGAAAGAACAAGGAGCATGAGGTGTAAGAGGTAAATACTTTTATTGAAAATATTAATTTAAGTATTGATATCAATTTTATTTATTTTATTATTAATATAAAAATAATTTATTTTTCTTTTTTTATTATAGGATTATGAAAATTAACAAAGACGAAGATAATTGTTCTGATGATTTGTAATTTTTATTGTGACTTTTATAATGGATTAATTTTAATATAAGATATATTGTCAAACTTCACTACTATTTTAATTAATATTTTTATATGATAAAATTAAATACAAAAATTAAAAATGTATCAGTTATTCAAAGATCCATTGTTATTATTCGGGAAGAAATTAGGGATTCCTTCAAGTTATTTTGACTAGGACAAGGGCGGGAAGAGGGCTGTACAAAATATTGAGGAAGGGGACGGGATGTCGATCCCCTCCCCTCCTCTCCCCTCCACATTGTCATCCCTTGATTAGTCTCTCAAAATTCCATGGCATTCGCCAAGGAATTTATGCATGGTTGAATTCTTTTACTTATTGAAATTAATTTAATTAAGGTAATTATGTTACCAATGGGCTTATAACTTAATGAGAGAGCTATTACACTCATAATGTTGAGAGCAAAGGTTCGAGCTCTTATAAAAATATTTATAGGGGTTATTTAAAAAAAAAAGGTAATTACGTTTGTTTGCTTGGTCAAGACTCAACTTAACGGAATGAGTAATAATACAACTATAAATTTTTGTATAAATTTGTGTTATACAAAACTAACAAGATATGGTTTAAATTAGTTGAATTAAATATCTCTTAGTCCACATAATTTGTTTTTACAATAAAATCTCTTTATAATTATAATGTTATGAACAAATTATTATTATTATGAGAATGTTATAACTTAATAGAAGGTGTAATTATAAAAACTATTAAAAATATGTAAAGTCACTTAAAAGTCTAAACGTTTACATTTTCTTTAATATTTTTCTCTTAATGTGATTACTATAAACATTATACAATGATTTGATAATAATTTTAAAGAATACATTATTGTCCTTAGCAGCTTTAGAAAAAAATAGTTTATGATTTCTTAAACTTTTAAGGTAACATAACATATTTTTTTATAATATACATATAATTTTTATTATGTGAAAGCAAGTTTCTAAAATATATATCTAGAAAAACTAAATCTTATTTCAATATGAAGTTTATTTTCATTTATAACTGTCTCAAACTAAGATCATAAATTTTTATGATAATGTGGAGATTCTTTTGATAGAATATCACTATAGAAAAATTTTACTATATTATTTTGTATTTTCATCCAATCAATAAATTTATATCACATCAATTTATCTATATACTTTATGTTAAATATTGTAATGATGAATTGAATAACAATATTAGCCGAATTAGTTTTTAACAAGCAGGGGCAAAGCTAAAGGTGACCTAACCCAGGTTGTTAAATATTTATTAGTTGATTACAAATTACCTCTGTGTAAAAAAAAAAAATTAAAAATAGCTAAACCTAATTCGTAAGTAAATAATATATTCATCCAAATTCTAAAGTTTCCCTTTCATTATATTCAAACATTAGGAAGTGAATAACCAAAAGCATATGGGGCATGAATTAAACAAATAAAGAGAGAAGAAATAGAAGAGGATGCAGAGAATTACGAAAGGAGAGAGAGAGCTATTTTTTTTCACTTTTTGAATTCCAAATCAATTTACACACACATATATATAGTGATTTGTGGCCGATGCCATTTAGGTGGATAAGTGTAGGCTCCAAATTAGAGCTTATCACTAACATACCTAATTAGTATTATTAGATGGTGGAAAGCCGATGATATAAAACGATTGATAGTTGCCTGTTGGCAAAATATTACTAATTAGTGGCATTATTATCACACAGTTCAATGTCAAACAGCCAGTCATCAATCAAGCCAAGAAAATGTTGAACAGTGTTTGTAAATAGTAATTAAGAAAAAATTCAGTCCACTCTGAAAAACTGTCGCTAGCTTCGCAGCTGTTAACAAGAAAATATTTTTTAAAAACTAAATAAGCATCATAATCTGCTAATTGCTAATTTGCTATGTCTCAAGCTGGGGTTGGCACATTTTTTTTTTCCCTCTCATTTCATTTCATTCACACGGACAAGTTTAAGAATTTATCAGATTAATTGGTTGTTTGTTTCCCAAAAAAGTTGACTTGTACTATATCTATTTTATCAGCGAGGTGACATATTTGAAAGAGTAACCTCATTAACAGAACAATGGTCTTTAGAATGTGATGACAATTGACCATAAACGACTCGGCTGACAGAAAATGCCGGTTGGGTTGGTTTAGGAAGTGTCAGGATGTCACTTGCTAACATAACAGCCACAGAAGACATCGTAGGTCTGTCTGTTGGATCTTCCTGAACGCACAACAATCCAATATGAATATATTTCAATAATCCAGCACGAACGCGTGACCGTTTTACTACTGAATCCATCAACTCTCCAACCAAATTATGGTGAATGCGCTAGTCTTGACTTTTCTGGGTTCACTAGAAATGCCATCTATCACACTGGATTTCCCCACTTCAAACACTATAAGTGAGCCAGTTCCCTGTTTCCCGGCTTTGATAGCTTGAAAGCAAAGGTGAAGGAAGGGCGGAAACAAAGTCAAAACCATTAATAGGGGTAAAGAAATATTGCATGTCCTTTACACCATAGTTTCTATATCTGAAATTAATGTAAACAAAGAAGATACGAGAGTGAGAGAGCATCAATCATTGGCAGTTATTTATTTCTCCAGAAAGAAAAAAAGAGAAGAGAAAATTACATACATAAGCAAGGAGGCTTTGACCATGTGCTGAATGATAAAATCCACTGCTCTTTTTCCCACCTATAATCTCTAGAAGAACAAAACTGAAAACATCTGATTTCACTGAAATATCCCTTACATAGCATACTCTGGAGCCATGTATCCGCTGTTTGAAAATAAAACAATAATGATATCAGAATACGTGCCATAGAGATATATGACATGACAAGAATTTTCTTTTAATTTTTTTCTTTTTAGCCATCTTTATTTTTCAATGATCGATCGAATAAATGATAATTAAGTCAATTTTTTCAATGAGTATATACATTTGACCAACCATTAAAAAATAAGGAGGATTGAGAGAAAAAAAAATTAGAAGATAATTCTAGTTGTGTATTACAACCCTAGTTTAAGGTAATAAATAGCTCAAACCATACGCAATAGAATATGGGATAGCTATATTTGTTAATTCTTGAAAACAGAGAAATCATACACAGATAGGAACGGAATGTACTTTCTATGTTCCAACAATTCTATTGGTATTAGCTTCACTTTGGTTTCCACAAAATATTCTTGCCATTCCAAAGTCAGATATCTTTGGGTTCATCTCATGGTCGAGTAAAACATTACTAGCTTTGAGATCCCGATGAATAATTTTTGAGTCGAGAATCCTCGTGTAAATACAAAAGACCTCGTGCAATTCCTTTAGTGATGCTTATGCGTATTTTCCAGTCCAGTTGTACACTTCTCGTTGAATCTAACAATTAATTAGACAAATTAAACGTTTAGCATGATTAGAAGCATGCCTTGTGGGTTACTGAGAAAAGAAAAACAAAATGAGGAAAAATCAAGACTTGGTACAATTGTTATTATGCTAGTAGTTAATTATGTTCCACAAGCAGAGCAAACAGGACCACTTCTACCGAATACAAACGTACAAAGCAGAATAACGCCGAAATATCCCACATTATGCTTCCATTTGTACAACTTAACAATCACCAATCACAAGCAATCAATGAAATGCAACTTCTTATTTGTACATTAGCTAATATTAGAAAGGGTTAGTCACAAACCAAAGAGGAAAACATCGAGGCTTTTATTAGGCATATACTCATGGATGAGCAGCGATTCGTTTTCCTTCAAGCAGCATCCCAGGAGCCTCACCAGATTTTTATGTTGCAGTTTGGCAATAACTGTCACTTCATTCTTGAACTCTTGTAAGCCTTGGCCGGATGTTCTTGAGAGCCTCTTCACTGCAATTTCCTTGCCATCCGCTAATACACCCTGTAATCAAATTTCCGTTTCATATGCATAGATTAACTTTATGAGTATAGCTGCACTGGCATCACTTTATAGTTACCTTGTAAACAAGGCCAAATCCACCTTGTCCAAGCTTATTTTCTTGAGAGAAATCCTGAATAGCCTTGACTATGTCTATGAGATCCAATGGAAACAGAGGAAACTCTTGAGATTCCACCTGCTTCTCTGTCTGTTGAAGAACATCATATGAGTGGTCGTTGCCAATTCTACCTTCTCCTAGTTCTAGATTCAGCAATTGAACCCCTTGATGACTCTTTACTTTCTCTTCTGCAAAGACAGATGGATTTGCTTTGCTTTCTAATAGAAAAAGAAGGGCGGGCGTGTGAAGTTGAGTCTATAGCAGCCGTTACCTCGGAGTCTTTTATTTCTTCTCCTGATTATACACTGAAGAAAAGAAGTAGACAGCAAGAATACTATGACTGCTGGTACAGCTTCCGCAATAGTGATCCATCTTTTACCAGTTTTGCTAGGTGCAGTGACAGTAACTGTTGGGGCATCGACGTGGAAACGGTACCGTTCGTACCTTATAGAACAACTTGGGCAAAAAAATTCTGGCCTCACGCTTTCCCTTGCTGCGGGTTGGAATTTGAGCAACAGCCGAGTTCAGGCAAACAGTGCAGTCTGATTTTGACAAATCTGGTATGCAATGCGCAGTAGTTTGAAGTGTATCAAAGCTAGAGATATTAATCGTATGGGCTGCGTACTTGGAATCACTCGAGGTTGCATTTCGATTTACATCAGTGAACGTCTGATTCAAAATCTGAGTAAACTTGTCAGGTTCTGTAGTGTCGTTTTCGTTATGCACGCACACAGATGGAGATGTCTCCGGGGTAGTGGCGAAAAACTTGTTAGAATATCTAACCATACAAATGTTGTACCAAATGGTTGCCTCCTTGGTGCCATTACAGGATTTCACAAGGATGTCGATTGCATCAAATATGCAATTTTGGCAGACCTGGCGAGAAACGTCGAGTCGACAAAGACAAAGACCGTAAACTTTGTCAGGATAATCTCCTACGTTTGCATTGCGGTAGAGTGAATTGCCATCATCTTCATGAAGCTTCCGGTTGAAGAGTTTACTGAGATTGTATATGTGGATGATGGAAGCAGAATTGTTAGCACCGCGTGGGCAGAATTTGTACTGATAGTCCACGGGGTTAATGACTTCAGCATCAGCGTCCCAAGAACTCCACAACCTAAGCATAGCTATGCAAAGAAATGAAACAAGGTGAAGCAACCGAATTATGATCGGCATATTTATTAGTTAATCAATAAAGCAGATTTATTGCAAAAACAAGCCTTAGCCACGACTAAATATATTATATCGATCGATGTCTAGGAAACCAGCGTAGACTATTAATTTAATTAATTAATTACCAGTTAATTTCCAGGCATGTTTTTCAAATTGAAAATCCACGCAAATCCACTTGACTAAACAAGTTTATTGACTGAGCAGTGTTCATGGTTGGAGAACTACTTTAACTTTTATTACGAGGAAAAGGAAGTGTTCATAACTTAGCTAACAAAATTCTAGATTAACATGAATGTTACAAGCGGACGCTAGGTATCGAATGAGATGGCATTAATACATTGGTTGATAAACAGTCATAACGTATTAAACAACTATGAAAATATAAATTTGTTAATCTTTATTCTCTAATGTTTCAAGCGAGCGTTGGGTATAGAGTGAGAATGAAATGGCATTAATTAATCCTCTGATGTCATAATCAGATCCTTGGATTATATCTAACAAGTACGTCTATCTATATATAAGTAGCTAGGTTTAATCGAATAAATTTCACTTTTAATTACTTTTATAAATATTTTACATAATAAATTAAAATGATATATGCTTTAATTTAATTTAATATTATTTTATATTTACTTTATTTTCATAAATTAAAATTTTAAAATTACTTATTGTCTATTTGATATGACTTATCTAATGGCTATAAATATTTATTTAATCCCATAAGTACTTTTTAAATTTTTTTCCCAGTGTTCGGTTATTTTGTTAGTTTAAATAAGCTAATTTAACTCTAATAGCTAAAAATCAAAATTTGAACTTTTGCAAATAGAAATTAGAGAGCTTCTTTAAAATATCTATAATATAAAAAATATTCTAAGAACAATTCATTAAAGACATAATACTCTTATTTATATACAAAACTTACGTAACAAAATTATTGCCGCCGTTTAATAAAAAAACATATTGTTGCCGCTTCACTCATTGCCACAATTAGAGAGAAAATTCATAGCCACCACTTTTGGTGAGGAGTGTACCAGGCATGATTGTTTCATACAATTGTTTCATCTTTCCTTTTATTATATTATTCAATAAATTGCCACCACTTGCTATTATTTAATCTTTTTTTATTATTATTACATTTGCATGTGTTCGATGGGAAGGCCTTGCGGAAACAGAATTTGCACTTTCCTCATCCCCCCGCAGGTTAGTTATAATTTATGTTACATTCTATATAAGTTTGTTTAATTTTTTTCCCATTGTATAATGTCTATTTTGCAGGTAAGTATTACTTAGTAGATATTGAATATCCTCACATGACTGATTATTTAAGTTCTTATAAAGGTGAACGAAATCATCTCCTAAATTTTTAATGTGAAAGTCAACCAAGAGGAAAAAAAAGAAATATTTAATAATGTCTACTTTTCCTTGAGTTGCACAATTGAGAAGACTTTTGGTGTTTGGAAAAATAGATAGAAAATTTTGTGCCGAATGCTTAGTTTCCCTTCTGAAAATTGTGATTGTTTTAACGGTTCTTTACAAATTTATAAGAAAATATGCAGATAATGATCAAGAATTTTAACTTTTTGATAATAATGGGGAATTGCCTCCAACAAGTGAAAGTGAGAATCAGATGGAAGAGAACAATGAAGAACAAAGCACAAATTAATTCAATGTACGTGAAATGAATCAAGAACATGATCAAAATTATAACACTTCTCATGTACTGTCAATGTTTTAGTTATATTTTTTTTTATTAACATTTTAATTTAGATAGTGTTATTTGTCTAGAAGAATATATTATTGATGTGTTTTTTATTTTGAACATTGAAGAAATGATTGAACTATCTTTTTCTTATCAATTGATAACTTAGATGCATTTTGTCACAAGTTGTATAATTATAAAACAAGTTTTTTTATATATCCATTTTAGTAATTTAATTACACAAAAACACTTTTAGTTTTAGAGAATCAAATAGTTTAATAATTCAAAAGAACTTTTTTAATTGACAACCAAACACCAAATTTTTTGTCAAAAACTCTATTAATATAAATTATACTCCTATAAGCTCTACTCTTATAAGTTATATTTAATAAACTGTACCAAATAAAGTCTATCTATAAAGAAAGAGGCTTAAGCTAATTTGATAAACAAATTGAAATATGGACTCATTATTCAAACCAAATAGAAACTAGCTAGTGAATTGCAAAGGAAGTGTAACAACATAATTTAAAAAAACATAATATATAATAATAATATCTCTTTCCGTCCTTGTCGTCCTTCTCTGGTGGCATTCCCTTAAAATTAAGCAGTCCTTCCAAGCCTCTGTTCATTCTCTTTCGGTTTCAACCAATATCGGTCCATCTTTAGCAATATTCTTGAATGTAGAGGGAATAGCAATCTTCGTAGTTTCACTAAATTTGCGCTTCTCATAATCTTCCAAGACCAGGGCGTTGAAATGGTTATTGACTATAGCAGCAAATGCTAATTGCCTAATTTACTTTCACAAAAAACAGCATGCACCTTGTTCAAATCTGAGAAACAACATCGGGGCAAAGTATTATGTGTGGCACGTTCATTCTTGATGTTAATAGAGTGATTAGTTCATAAATAAAAAATTAAAAGTAATTATTTAGATGGGGTTAGTTGCCTAATTAGTTTAGTAGTGTTTAATTAGAATTAAGAAAAACTAAAAGAATTAAACACTAGGCTTAGAAAGACTTGGATAGCATGTGTCATAATTTTCTACAAAAGTTAAGAAAAACTTTTATTAGGAGAGGATTCAAATCTAAAGCATGGGAATGTGAGATTGATTTAAAATTTAATTTCGTTAGTTTTTTTTTTTTTTTTAATAATTACAAACTACACATATTATAATCGGAGATCTATAGAGACTCCAAATACATACATTTATAGTAAAAGATTGTCATGCTGGGATTAAAAAACATAACACTTTAACTGAGTGCGTCAATTTAATTATAACGATAAATACATTTATATATAAATTATGATAACATGGCATATACACCAAAATTAAATTAAATGAAAGGATAGTTTACTTTGAAACAAATATGAAAGAATAGTCTCTCTCAGGTAAGTGCCGTTTGTTGCAATTTTACGTTAGATTTTATATACAAATCTAAAACCCAGATCGAGTCCTTTATTTTTAACAATGTAGCTAGAAGCCAGAAATTTTGTATATTTTTTAATCTAAATATGTAGCCATGATTGATTGCCGATAAGATGAGAAAGAGCAATAAGAAGAGATAAGCAAGAAAGAAAATCGCTTGAGATGGAGAAGACATTAGAGATCATTAAACATTAAACAAAGGACAGAGAAAAATTTATGATTAATTAATATTATCAAATGTTGATCCTTCATTGTTCTTTATAATCTAAGGATCTAAAAAAATTTTTGTCAAAATTTGCGGATATTGAACCTACGCCCTTGTAATATAGGATTACTTATTAATCGATGAGCAATAATAGGATTCTTATTTCACTTATTCATAATTTATTCCAACCGTCTTGGATTATCATATTCTATTTCATTTCCAATTATTTCCACAAACTAAAGACAGCAAATATATGAATAAAACGAGCAAATTAATTAGTTCATAATACACCCCGGCCCGGCCGGGGATTACAATAACAATACGTGTTGATGGAACACATTACACAGCACCAGGACTGTTGATAGTCTGAAGTATGGAGGAAAAAAATAAATATTCAACCATAATTGAGGCGAAATATGTCATTCTGTAGAATGAAGCTTCCCCGTGGCGTTGGAACCAGGTGGAACATCTGCAAATTAAACATTTTAATGTTTAGTTTTATATGTCACTGTAAATTGCAATAAATGTGACTGACTGTAGAGGTATATTACATATTGAGAACCACAATCGGTGATGTGAAGTAAAGTGAAATTGATAACCTGGCTGAATCTCAAGTGGTGGTTCTCTCCGGCCAACTGAAGGCTGCCGCTGACAAAGATGAGTAAGCCACCAGTGGACGAACAGGGCTGGGAATCAATGGTGCTGATCACGTGTCGGCATTGATCAAACTGTAGCTGGTTAAGTTTGGTAGAGATATCATCAACTCCAAATATTTGTTGGCCTTCAAATGTGAGCATGGAAGTTGGTTGATAGAGAGAAGAAAGGGAAGCCCTATCGTTGTCAAAGAGGTGGTAGTAATGACTCACAAATGTCTTTCCCACCAATTCAATCTGATCTTCCATTCTCCGTTTTCTTTCAATATTATTGATTATTCCAACTGCTCTTCTCCACCAGCCCCTTCTATATAAGGAAACGGTGAGTGTATGTGACCAATTAATTAATAAAATAAGTGCATTTCATATGGGTGGCCAGTGGGCTAAGTCACTAACAAAATTAAAGTAGTTGTAGACGATGGCAAGTGATGTGAGGGATAATGCTGGGGAGAATCAACGTAATGCTGCCTTTGCACGCAAAGTTGCAAATGGTGATGGAAATTGTATAACGTATTTTCGTTTGGAAAAATCTTATGGTCTTGACCGTCCAGATGCACTTTCTGAACTAGCTTCTGTAGTTATTAGAATAATTAATAAAAGATTACAACTCATCAGCGTGATAGCGACGCTGCTCTTTTCAGTATTTATTAGTGGTTCTTTTGCTCAAAGCCGAAAGTATGGAATAATTGCCTTTTCCGAGTCCGATCATTCATTCTTTCCGAGTCCGATCCTTAACTTCCTCTTGGGGAAGGTTGGCAGGAGTCCATTATGGACAGCCCATTTCCTCATTTAGCTGGCTAGAACTAGTCCTATAAGATCAGATTTTTGGAATCACGATGCGCACCCAAAGAGCTCAAGACTAATTTCTTTCTTTTGCGTGTTATAGTCAACACATTCTGCTGCTTGTCCGTGATAACCTAAAACTAAAAGATTGAAAGCTAGATTCATGAGCGGAATGAAAGAAAGAAACTCTGGTAGGATCGATCATTTGGAGGCACCGAACAAACTCGTAAACTGGAACAATGGGTCACAAGCGAAGAAGGTTGATCGAATTTGGCATTTCAATCCCTTTTGGCATCAGATGTTAGTTAGGTCACAGTATATGTGCAAAGCACATGCTTCAATTAGTTCAACGAACTATTTTGGTAACAACAGCATAGGACTTTTCCTGCCCCTTAAAAAGCTAAAGCTTGGGAGATCGCCCAGCCCAATATTGAGTTAAGATTGTGGGTTGGGTTCAGCAAGTTGCGTCACCAAGTATTATATCTGCTATGCTGCTTGAGGACTCACTTTCTAGTCTCTACTAATCTGGCATACATAATCTTGATTACCCAAGGACCAGGTCAGCAAGAGGGGCACTAACTAGCCTCACTTTCAGAATACAGAAAGGGAGGGAGGGAAAATTGAGCATATGCCTCATCTGCTGAATACATGATGCCTATGCTAATTAAGTTTTGAGGATTCTATATGGTATAAAAGCAGCCCTTCATTCTGCTTTTATACCCTCGAAAGAGCAAAAGTGTCCTACAGAAACAGAACAAATGGTGTATGAGAGCTTCAATTGCATTCATCAAGGAAATGCAGGTTCCAATAAAAAATGCATGGAGGCCAGTCATGACTATTGATCCTAATACAATATAAAACTTATTATTGCATTGTTTCAGATCCTAAATAACAATTTTGCATATTAAGGTATATATATATATAAAAAAAAAATGATATGCAATTCTCTAGAGGAATTGATATTATCATTTACCGAAACCATAACCTATCACCATAAAACTTCTTAGCCAACCAGTTAAACCAACCATAATTGCAATCAGCAGCTTAAAACAAAAAATTAGCAATTTAAAACTTCCCCTTGTTTCCTATGCCATTCATTCAACAAATTATGGGCTGCATCAAAACAAACATGCAAGTTATTCTGATATTTCACATATAAAAACATGGACGACAGAGATGAGGTTAGAATGGACAAAGAAAATAAGCAAAAAGTAAATAAAGTCACCATGATATTTCCTCATGATAGAAAATTGGAAATAGTACCAACTAAGAGTACTCCCCTCTTGGATGAAAGGCTTTCATTGTTACCATTTGATAGAACGAGTATATCCAATGGACAAATAGATGCTGCCCACAGTTAGCATCCAAATGGAAAGCCCAACTCTAACTGCTATATTGTAACATACCAAGCTATATTTGATTTAGAACTCACAATAATCTGATTAACTAAAGTTTCAAGCCATCAAAATCTGGGATGGAAAAGTCTATGTCTCCAAGTATACTTAGCAAACCCAGAAGGCAGAAGTCATGCCACACTCTCATATACAAGAAAACTGCAAAAAGTCCCAACAAGAAAGACTCAACTACAAATATTAGTATTAATCTTACAAATATGGACCTCATGTTAAGTACAAGCAGGTGACCTGATCAATTCAACTTCCCAGACAAACAGGGATTGAAGTAAAATTTTTCTCGCAACCAGAAATATTTATTCATCACCATCATCTCATGTTGAGTTAGAGTTCACAAATATCTGTATGTCAAAACCATTGCATCTAAGACACCCTGCTGGTGTTGAAGACAACATAATTTCAGCTGTAGATTGAGTAACCTACTAACCTAGGACAAGCAAAAATGTGTGTTCATAAGGAAAAAAATTAATCAAGGCTGAGGGAAACATTGTCAGTCCAGAAAAATATTAGGAACCCATGCCAATACTGACCAAAAAAAAAAAAAAGAAAGAATGATTTGAAAACAACAGAAACCTCTAGGACTTCCAGTCATAGATAAATTCAGCCAAGTTCCTTAACCTCCTTGATATTTAGCAATATCTTCTACTTCTAGCTCAATGGCCGAACTTTAGATACCAATAGTAGAAGATCACAAGTATAAGCTAAACAAAAAAGTGTAGAAACGGCATTACCAGAATTTTGAAAGATTCTCATGATCAGGTATTAAAAATCTATAGGTGTAGAAGTAAAACAAGACAGTCGAAGCAAAAGCTATAATGGAAAATCATAAGCTCAAAATGTGAAAAAAAATCCTGACCACATTCAATTCATTATCTCAGTTCCAGCTGGAAGGCCAGAAACCATGAACTCCATATCCAGTCTTCCAATTATCCAAGTAAATGACCTTATTCACCGCCCAAAAGGAAATCAACAGCGAGATAATCATAACCCATCTCTGTGTTGTCACCCTCTTCACTCTAACAAGAACATGCGTCATCAGAGCCAATAAAAGCCCCACAATAGTGTACAAAAACCCCACAGCAAAACCCTCCGCTCCCAACTGCATCCCAGAGCCCTGGTAAAAGAACACCAGCTTGTTCGGATCGTTTCTGTCTGCTAAAAACATGGGCATTTTACGAATTATATTGTGCATTGCACCGGACACACTGAAAAAGTAAACAAAGACGGAACCAAACAGCCAAATCTTGCGGTCGTGCAGTAAAGTCTCGCCGGCGAAGATCTTCTTAGCCATAAACGGTATCCAGATTAAAATTACGACTACGACGAGTCCGATTTGTTTCTTGGAGAGAAGCGGGGGGCGTTGGATGGGTCCCACGGCGATTTTAGTACGTGATTGGACGAAATCGGCCATTGACTCGGCCATCCGCGCGAAGTCGCCCTGCTCCATCTGAACCGAATCGTCTTTGAGGGATTTGGCATCGGGGCCCACAAGGCGTATGTGAGGGAGAGAGTTGACTGCGAAAAGAGCAAATGAGGATTGGGATTCTTTGAATTCGAGGTCGCAGAAGAAGATTTTTCCGCGAGAAGAAGGATTGTCGACGTTGTTGGCGATGAATGAGGAGGCGACGAGGGAGAACTCGTTGCGGAGTTCTTGGAGGTGGAGCTCGGGCTTGTTGTGGAGCTGATGAGCGTCGAAGAATATGAGGAGAGAATATGGCCGTGGGGTTTTTGTGGAGGTTAAGAAACGGGAGACTACTTGGTCGTTTAGGTGGATTACGCCGGATTCTGACTCAGATTGCAGGTTTAGCAGCTCCGATACCAAATCTGAGTTCGAATCCGATGTGGACAATGAGACCAATAGTGTTGTTATAATGGCTGCGAAGTAGAGGATCAAATGATTCATGTTTGGGGAGATCGCCATGTTCGACACTGGCGTTTGGTGTTCAGTTTTTGCCTTTTGAGGTTTTCGATTTGGGAGTCCGGGGAGACGAACGAACGAACGAACGACCTTGAAGACTATCTGATGACTTTCGGCCTAGGTCAATACGACGACGATTTTGCCTTGTTTCAGTACTAATTTCAAAACTAAACGGTCATAGCCCATTATTTAGTTTTACATGCAATGGTATATACGACATGTCGTTCTATTTAGCTGCTGCTAGTAAATTTTTGGGTCTTAATACTGAACGATCGCGTAAAACACTGCAACAAAGAGATGGTGGCAGATTATCTCTAATGGGAGAAAAGAGAAAAGTGAAATTGTGAATGTAAAATGGGATCATAAAGCTTCTGTGACTCACATCAGCTCAATAGACCGTTGAAGTTTCAAAACCTTCAACATAAAGTGTGTAATCATCAGAGGATGGATCCAGTTTGAATTTTATCATGATATGCACATTCACTTAAGTCTATCATATGAATCCAGAAATCACTTGTTTATATGTTGCTTCATCAGGTTTGTGTCCCATCTTCAACATTTCATCGTGAATTTTCATGGCTTTTCTCAGTTCCTTAACGTGACAAAGCCTGCTAACCACAATCACAAAGCTTGAGCTGCTCACCACTTCACGTTCCTTCATGTAATCAAATATCCGGACTGCTTCTTCCATTCTTCCATCTTTGAAGAGTCCGTCCAGAAGTACATCATAAGTTGCTACATCCAAACTACCTTTCAATTTCTCCATCTTAATATGCAAGGCAATAGCTTTATCAATCTGTCCATTAGAGCAATAATGCTCCATTAAGGAGCAACAACAAAAGGAATCAAACAATAAACCTTGATCTAAAATAGCGTTCAACAATTCCTCCACTTCTTTCCATTTACCTTTACCGCATTGTGATGCTACAAATCTAGATAACTCCATTGCACAAGGACTGTATCCTCTTTCTACAACATCCCTTAACAGTCCACATACCTCCTCAGACTGATGTTCTTTGCACAGGACATTCGCAAATGCATAATAATCACTATCCTTCACCGTGATACCACTTTCAGATATAAAGTGGTAAATTTGAATAGCTTCCTTTACTCTTCCTTCTTTAGACAATGCCTTAAACATACAACCATATGTATGATCCTGTAATTCAATCTTCTCATCACAAGCTCTCTTGAAAATCATCTCTGCTGCATATGTCATCCCCAAATCAGAAAGCTTTTGAATGACAGAATCATTTCCAGATAGAAAATTTTTTGGGAGCAATTTTTTCTCTACCATTAAACCCACTATCCTATCACTCACTTCAATTTTTTCATATCTACAAGCCCCATCTAGTATTGAACAGTAAGTACTAAAACCAGGAGTTAAATTTCTACCGTGACGCATCTCATTTAATCTATCAAATGCAGCTTCAAAATCCCCGCTTTTGCTATAAAAATCAATAACAAGATTATACATAACAGAGCTGTAAATTCCCAAATCCAACAGTCTCAATACAATCTCAAATTTTCCACTTCTACAAAGAATCTGAGCAACCAATGACCAAGTAAACTTGTTTGGCAACATTCCATCCCGAATCATGGCACCATATAAACACGAAGCTAGTCTAATCTCATTCTGTCTGTACAAAGCATCAAGCAACGCATTACAAGCACTAATTGAAGGTACAAAACCATAAACTCTCATCATTTTATACACCTCTAAACCGTCCATAAACAAACCCTTATGTGAATAGCAATCAAGAACTAAACTTAAAGCATCAGACTGAGAATCTCTACCTTCACGAGGTTGAATCATGGAACGAGTAAGCACAGTGGCAGTGTGTGTCTGGATTAAAGAATCCAAAATGGGTTTGATGGGCTCGGTTTGACCCGACCCGATAAGTAATCGGATGATGTGGCACTGGGATTTGAGGTCAGGCTCGAAGCGTAAACTGGTTTTAATCCAATAAAAGAAGTTGAGAGAGACCTGTGGACTGTGTTTGGTTTTGTGGAGGATTTGAAGGAAGAGAGACGGGGTTAGTTTGGAGGAAAGGTGGAGGTTTTGCAGAAGAGAGGGCCAGTTGTGTCTTTGTAAGAGAGTGGATGAAATCTGATGGACTAGCTGGGTTTGTTTGATTCGGGTTCTCCAATTGATACAGGTTTTTTTCGCTTTTGTTGTTGAAGTTGAAAATACTTTGATGAACCGGTAAATTCTGTTGCGAGGAAGCATTTCACCTTCCGTGAAGTGAAACCAAAGTTCAACTCCGTATTGTTTGCTTCTTTGCTTGTATGACAAAAGTAGACAACATAACACATGGGCATGACAAAGATATCCGACCGGCCCGGACTCGGGCGATTTCAGGCCGAGAAATATTTAGTTGAATATGAGGTTGAGGCGGACCATACATAAGTTACGTTTTAAATTAATGTGGGCCAGATATAATTTTTAAGTATAAATATTAAAATATTTAATAAATATTAATTATTGTAATTTAAAAATTATATTAATATAATTTTTTATTTATATAATAAAAAACTTATTATATCTTTAATAATTTTATTAAAATTATTATTTAAAATTTATATTTACTATTTATATTATTAACTTTTATTTTATAATTATAATTTTTTTCACAATATATATAGATTAAAAGGTAAAGCACTTCAATCTCAAACATATTATAAATTTCACTTATACACATCTTGACTAATAGTCAGTTTGATATTGTTGTAACTTTTAAAATAATTATTATTAGTTGTGCTGTATAAATAATCAACTATTAAGTGAATTATTTAGATGTTTGATAAAATTTATTTGTAGAATTGTTGTAAGTTTTAATAGTAATCGTATATATTTGGTAAATTTTTCTGTTAAACTGTTATAATAATACAAATAACTAAATTAGACATAATGTTAAATAAAATTGATTTAAACATTTATAAATATGCATATAAAATATTTTTTTATTGTGTAAATATAATAATTGATGATTAAAATAAATACTTTATATGATTAATTTTATTTTGTTATTTAATTATATCAATATAATTGGTAATAATAATCTCTTTAAAAATTAATGATTTTATTTTTAATTAATAAAGATAATTTAAATTTTTATAATATATACAATGATATATATATATAATTGTATTAAATATACAAATAATTTTCAAAATCACATTATGAAAAATTACTATTTCTCAACTTTTCAAAAATTACTGCAATATAAAGTAATTTTATCAAATGTACTTTCTAAAAAATATTATTAAATATTAATATTAATTTTTAACTCATCAAAATCATTTTTTAGCCTTACAAAAACAATCATAAAGAGCACGGGTAATAGGTTCGTAGGAAGAGGCAAGCGTTCACACACCCGTCTATATTACATGTGTTGGGTGAAGAGCTAAGACTACTTTTAATTGCAACACACAGGCGGAGTAAATTATATATATATATATATATATATATATATATATATTACTTTAAATAATTGTATTTATTTGTCTCGTATGTTATATATATTTAAACTTTTAAACATTTGTAATTCACATTTTTAACTCAATTTCATTCAAATAAAATAATAAAAATTATAAAATAAATTAAAATATACATATATAATATTATAAAATATAAAATTCAAATTTTTTTTAATTTAACTGACATTCAAAAATATGTCTGGACTGAATTCAGCCATTACCATAAACGGGTTCTACCCATTGCTACGATGATTCGTGATAACTCAATGGATTACAATACCACCGAACCTGCAATGCTTCATTCAAATTTCAACTCGTGCTTGTTGGGTAGACTTTTTCCAACATTTAATTGTTAGTCTAATCTAAAATTAAATTTATGAGAAGGTCCTTGTTAAGAAGTTACATATCATAAATAAAAATATTTAACCATAAATTCAAATATAATTTAATAAATACAAATGTTTAAATTATTGGAAAATATTATTTTGTTGATGTAAGTTGCCTCGTTGGTTAAGTAAACAATATCTTTATGAGAATCACTCAAAAATCTCGCCTAAAATTTATACATTTTTATTTCATTTCTGAATCAATTTTAGCGAGCCACACTAGTTTTTTCTTTTTCTTCTTTTTTAGTCTCTCTTTCTTTTCGAAACATTTTTTTTTCTTTATTTAAAGGAAAGGGAGCGGAAAAGTCTAAATATAATTTTAACCCCATTTCTCACTTTCAAGAATTGAATTCGAGCTGCCACAGCTCTACGGTAAGCATGGTGACTAAACCAACCACGCGCTTGAGGGCCTCTTTCCTTTAGAAACATTCATTCATTTTGGATTTGAAAATTGTAATTCAAATATTCGTTAAAATATTGGATGAAATGATAGCAATAATTTTCTTATAGGATATAAATGCCATTGGCTATAAGTTTTTGACTTATTCTTTAATACCCATAGAGATAGAGCTCTCTCGAAATACTTGCTAAAAGTCTGGGTTCGGGTCGAGTTTGTGCCTACCCGAGCCCGGCCCAGACAAATAAAATTATTGTCCGGATCCGGACTAAAGTCCGAATTTTACACATGCTGGTTGGGTCAAGTCCGGCACTTTCGAGCTGGGTTTTCAATCCAGGCTTCCAGCCCGCATGTATCTCTAAAATTCTAAAATTCTTATGACATTATTTCAACATCTCAATTAAATTATTTCAATCAACTTAGCAAATTTTAATTAACTAACACATAAAAAATATTTCAATATACTATTTACTACATAAATTCATTCAATATATATTAAATAATACAATAATTACTAAATAAATTTAAATAAATGTAACATCCAACATATCATAATTACAATACCAATTACCAACATAACATATGAAAATCCCAAAATATATAACAAAAATTAATATTTTTTCTTGTAATTTTATATTTTTCTTTTAAAAAAATAAATAATCCAGGCTCAATCAGAGTTCCAGATTTTTAACTCCTTGCTCGGACCCGAACCCTAAAATACCCGAATTTTAAATTTCAATACCCAACTCTACTTTTTTATATGCAGTCCAGATTTTATCCAAACCAGATTGACCGAGTACTGGCCGAATTCAGTCCAGACTGATTTTTTTGCCATAATTATCTCTCGAGCTTCTTCCATTGTTTGGTAACTTATAGTTTTATATTAAGTATTACAATACTCTAAAAGCTATCAATAATACTACATATTTTATTCTTTTATTTTAAACAATTATTATAAATAATATAACATTCATCAATTAATTAATAAAATTAAAATAAATTAATTATATCATATTATAAATTAATTAATAAACATTATATTATTTAAAATTATTTTTTGAAATAAAAAATTTAATATAATAACATAACTCGAAAGTTATATAATCATTTTCTTTTTTCTTTTAATCTTCTATTTCAAAATAAAAGCAAAACGCAACGTTTTTTCGGGTCATAAGCTAATGTCAAAGCAACATTGTTTTTTCTTTTCTTAACTGTTGAATTAATTAAATTGGAACTTAACAAAAGTCGAAGAAAAATTACACCAAATTTCTCAATCCCCACCATATAAAATGACCGATCTTAGTTACCAATTTTTTTTTTTTTTGGGGTTTATTATTGATTTTGAATTCTCATCAAAATGTACATAATTCTCACATTTTATATTTTTAAGCATCAACAATCTAAGCATCAACAATCTCGCTGTTCTCAGTGGCAGCAAGGACAAACTCTGGCTGTACTTCCCTAACGTCACTGAATGTCCCATCTATCGCATTAGGCTGCCCCAATGCCTTCAATGCCAAATGGGCTGCCTTCTGCCCTGAAATCATCATTGCGCCGAATGTAGGCCCCTGCAAAATCATCAGATTAAAATTAAATCAACAAAATCCCCCCATTTAATCTTATAATTAAAACGGAACCCCAAAAAAAAAAATAATAAAAATAATAATAGTAAATCAACTAATTCTCACCATTCTAGGGGCACCGTCAATCTCTGCGACTTCCATGCCTGTGACAATCATGCCAGGCGCGACCTCCCTGGTAAGCCTAACGATAGCATCCTCTGCAGTGTTCATATCGAGAGCTTTCATTCCGGGGACGGTGTCGATCATGCCAATACTCTTGAGCCTCTTAACCCCAGTAGCCCCAAAAGGGCCGTCATGGCCACAGGAGCTGACCACAATCTTGGCCTCCATCACATTGGGGTCCATGCAAGACTGTGTGTCGTGATTCATAGACACCAAGGCCCAGTTTGTGACGACGCCACCTACTCTCCCTCCCTTTACGATCAAATCCTCGGCTGCAACAGCGTTGAACAACTTCACGTTAGGCCTCGCCAACAGCTTGCTCATGATTGTTGAAGTGAACAACGCTGCGTGCTTGATCACTACGTAGTTGTCTTGCTCGTCGTACTCCACGCCGAGCTCGTCTAGAAATCTCTGAGCTGGCTTGCGTACGACCATAGCCGAAAATAGCTGGCCACCGAGCCATGCGCCACCACCAGGGCTTACTGATTGCTCGATTATGGCGACACGGATCGAGGGGTTCTTGCTGATCTCGTAAGCGCAGGAGAGGCCGGCGGAGCCAGCACCGACGACAATGACGTCAGTGTCGGCGTAGGTGACCATGTCAGTCATGTAACGGCGGGTCATTTCACGAGAAACGATTGATTCTTTGATGGGGTCGAATTTGAATGAGTTGAGGTCGTACTGGGGAGTCAAGCACATGAAGACGGTGTGGTTTTGTGATTGTGAGGAGGAACTAATGGGAGTGACACGAGAAGTGATGATTGGGCTGCCATGGAAAGATGACTTGTGGTCTAAGAAAGAAGATTTAGGGCTTGAAGAGAGTGAGGAAGTGAGGGTTGTAGCCATGGCTGCCATTATATTAATTGTTTATACACTTACGTTAGAATTCCAGTTCCTATTTGAGTTTTGAGAACGGTGAGTGTGGAAGTGGTATATAAAGCACTTGTTAGGCGGTGCAAGTGATGAAAAATATCGTATGAAAATATCTAGAAAGTGGAATTAGAAGGAGAGGAAGATAGAATTTGAACGGTACAAATCTTATCTGGAAATTTGGCTATCTACTTGGGATTTCTGATATTTTTTTTTTCTCAGGATTGTTTTGAGTTTCCTGTGGAAAAGGAAACAACCAGCATGGCTTTCTGTTCTGTCATTTTCATTTCAATTAACTGTGAGGATGCCAATTATTAAAATTGTAATGTTAGTAAACTGACAGCTGTGGGATTTGAACCCACGCCCTTTCGGACCAGAGCCTAAATCTGGCGCCTTAGACCACTCGGCCAAACTGTCACTTTAGTTTTGTAACATGAGCATCATCTAATATCTTTAAGATATCTAATATAAACCTTTCCCCCTCATTTTTCCCATGGCAAATTAGCATTGAGGACCTTACAAATTATATTTTTATTGACATAATCTTTTTACCTTTTATAGACGGCAGATAGTCCAACTACGCAATCTTTTTACCGACTGCGAGCTTTATTTTATTTTATTTTTTGGTTCGCACGTGACTTGTTCATATACAACACGTGAGTTCATATAGAGCACAAATAGACGTCACTATTCATATTTCATACTAAAGTCTAACTTCCTGGTCCATTACAAAAATAAATGTACTGCGAAGTAAGTCCACCAACAATTACGTGTAGTGCTAGCTTAATAGTAAGATATTATATCTCAACAAGTTATAGCTACGATAAAAAAAAATTAAGATTATTCAATAAAAGTAAATAAATATATAGTAAATTTAATATTTAAATAATATTTTTATAAAAATGAAAAGATGTTATAAATAGTGAATTAAATTAATATAATTTTTAAATTATAGTTATTAGTATTTATAAAATATTTTAATATTATAACATCAAAATCACAATTCTTTAATCTCAATACTAAATAAAATTTTTAGTTTGAACATTTTAATTTCCTTCTTCGCTCTAGCAAATTACTTAGCATCTCATGACTCTAAAATTTAATTGTAAGACCTTGGTCAATATCAACTCGGCGAATAAGTTGGCCTAATCAAATTATTACTTGTTACTTACAAAAAAAAAAGTCTTTTTGCTAAGTCGATAGATATAAAATTATTTATTGGAGTATTACAAGTTATATGACTAGATAATATCTGCCGAAGCTAATGGTTTAAAAATCTCGATAATAAAATTCAAACCTCAAAAAATCCAATCATATCAAACTCTATGCATTTATAAGTTCGAAAATAACAATTAAAATTATTATAAATTGTGTAGTGGAGACATTTCGATAGTGAGGTATGGAGGTGGCTCCATTCAAGTTGCACAAGAGAACAGAATACTCTGAAAGGGACGCTTGAAAAGTGAATCAACCCTCAAATCATCAGCTCCCAATACACACGGACATATATGTGTGTATATATACCTACATATATATAGTTCGGTTATATTGAAACTACTCTATAATAGCATATTGATGATAATTATACGATCACACATATAAATATTAAATTTATTCTTATTATTATGATTTGATGATCGTCATCAATGTTGTACAGTAAAGCAGTTTCACCATAAATACTACTATATATATATATATATAGGGTTAAATATCCTTAAATGATATATATTTTAACAAAATTTTTTAAAAATGATATATTTTTTAAAAAATAGGTGAGGGAGTCACAATTCATTAACTTTGCTATTAACTTTAATAAGAACAATAAATTAATTACAAAATAATTTTTTATCCTTAGAGTTAATTATAAAATAACATTTTTACCTTATAATAGTTACAAAGTGACATTTCTATTATTACAATTAGTTATAAATATATGTATATGCCCCTACTTAATTAATTTTAATTTTATAAATGAAAAAAATATAAAATATTACATTTAAATCTAATTAACATTTTTTTGGTTAAATCAAACAATTTTTTTAAATTCTTATTGATTCAATAAGAAATTAAAAAATTATTTGATTTAACAAAAAAAAATCGGTTAATCAAACTTATATGTAATTTTTATAATTTTTTATTTAAAAAATTAAAAATAATTGAGTAGTGACATAAACATATTTTGTAATCAATTATAGGGATAAAATGTCATATTGTAACCATTATAAAAGTAAAAATATTATTTTATAATTAGTTGATTTTTCTCAATAACGTTAAGAGTAAAGTTAAAAATTTGTCACACCCTAGTCTATTTTTAAAAAATATGTCACTTTTTAAAATTTTTTTTTTAAACATGTGTTATTTAGGGATAACTAAACCGTGTATATATATATAAAGAAACAAGGAAACCAAGGGTGACAAAGCATGCACATTTACGCATAACACAATTAGTAGTAAAAGTTTAGCGGTAAAAATTAAAATGATCTGCTCTTTGTAAATGCGAAATCAAACGTTGTTATGTTGTACGGTCATCCCCACCGAAATAGGACTCCTATGATACTTCACACTTGCAATTATATATGGTTACTTCGCCAGGCCTTAATTTGCTATCACATTCAGTTTCGTTAGGAAGCCTGGCTGGACCCGACTGATGATCTCCTTGAACACTCGTGAGTCATCTGACCTTCCTGGCATGTCACGTGAAGTGATGACACCCTTTCTCAACTCTTAGGCAATCATTCATCATTGACCTAATCAAATGGCTCTATATGATTCCATCTAACGCTGATAGCAATTAGTAAGTGTTGGATCGCAGCGACGTATGTATAATATACCCACCATTAACTATTGGTTACAGCATTAGCATGTTGGTCAGGTTTGCCCCGCAGCAAAAGCAAGCTAGCTATATTAAAACTTAAAGATTTTGTTAAATACAAATTTAAGATATCGATTTTGCTGCATGCATGAAAAGTGAAGCTAGCATAGTCAAACCGAGAAAGCCCGAGTAATTACAGAAAAGATTATGGACATTTAAACCATTTGATTAAGTTGTTTAATCCTTTTGATTAAAGTTAAAGCGATTCTTCTTTAATTTAAACCTGTTCAAATTTTATTTAACCGACCGCAATCCAGTTGTCAATTCCAAGATTTTTCTTATTATTGTAAAACGAATCAAAATCATTCACGATCATAGAAGCAACACATGGTCCCGACCCCCATTTTTGTTCTGCTTAAAACCCATTGGATGGCAGCCTGGCTCAATCTTTTTTAATTTTATCAAATATGTATTTATGCACTTCTCCATGCATCATGTTTCCCGCATTCCCAAAATGCCCATGTCGGTTTTGTCGCTGCATTATTGATCTGGATGAAACAATTTTATTTGGTTAAAAAAATATTATATATCTCAAAATTTTTTATTTTAAATAATATTATATTCACTAATTAATTGAATGAATGAATTATATTATTTAATTAATTAATTAATAAATATTATATTATTTAAGATAATTATTTAAAATAAAAAAATATAAAATATATTATATTATTATTGATTAAAAATAAAAGAATCTTTATATACACACACTAAATTACCATAAATCAACCTTTCATTAAAGTATAGATTCATAAAAAAAGAAGAAAAATCAACTTGACCCTCAGTTAATTGAATTGATGAATTATTGAATCGCTCATGTGGGAAAGATTATAAATATGTTTGAAATTGAGGTATTATAGTTTAAAAATTATAAATATTGTGAAAAAATTATAATTATAAAATAAAAATTAATAATATGTAATAAATATAATTTATAAATAATAATTTTAATAAAATTATTAAAGACATAATAAATTTTTCATCATACAAATAAAAAATTATATCAACATAACCTATAAACTAAACAGTTAATATTTACCAAACATTTTAATATTATAACTTAAAAATTTTAAATACTCAACCTCAATTCTAAATATTCCTTTAATTATGAAATAATAATCAGGAAGCAATATAGCAACTTGTTTTCCAGTTATAGCCTTCGTATGAAGAGTCATTTTTCAAATATTAATATTTAATGCACATCATCTTCTCAAAGATCCAGCAGAGAAAAAAAAGGGGAAAAAGGCTCATTCTTTGCTTCCAAAGTCCGTCACAGGGCAGTCAAGATTGGGGAAAATGATCTCTTCAATGGTCACTCTTCTCTTCATTGCAGCTCTAACGGCTGCCACTTATTCTGCTTCTGAAGCAGCAGCTACGGCAAAGGGATCTTTTGAAGATAACTTCAGCATAATGTGGTCGGAGAATCATTTTAAAACCTCTGAAGATGGACAGATCTGGTTCCTCTCTCTAGACAAAGAAACAGGTAATAATTAAACTTACTCATTCTTCGATATTTGATTGATGATTTCATTATTACCAACTCTACCATTGATGCTGACAAAGTTATTAATGCTTCAGATTCCATTGCATATATTATTTTAAAGTTTAATAATCTTGCTTCGTATTGAAGATATTATTTCCATTGATTTAGGTTGTGGGTTTCAAACGAAGCAGAGATACAGATTTGGTTGGTTTAGCATGAAACTGAAGCTGGTTGGAGGGGACTCTGCCGGTGTTGTTACGGCTTATTATGTAAAACCTCTGGCTTGTGGTTGTGCTACCTACATTTCTTGTATTACCTTAAGCAAAGCATTCGTATTCTAAAAAATGAAATTGTTGCAGATGTGTACAGAGAATGGGGCAGGGCCAACGAGAGATGAATTGGATTTTGAGTTCCTGGGGAATAGAACGGGGCAGCCATATCTTATACAAACAAATATTTATAAGAATGGGACTGGTAACAGGGAGATGAGGCACATGCTTTGGTTTGACCCAACTCAAGATTACCATACTTATTCCGTTTTATGGAACAACCACCAGATTGTGTAAGTACTTTTTTAAAATCAATATTTATAACTCTGCCCTGCTTATAGGAATGCGCTGACATACAATTGATTTGCAGGTTTTTCGTTGACAGGGTTCCAATAAGGGTGTTAAAAAACAATGGAAAAGCAAACGATTTCTTCCCGAATGAGAAGCCAATGTACTTATTTTCTAGCATATGGAATGCGGATGAATGGGCAACTCGAGGGGGCCTAGAAAAAACTGACTGGAAGAAGGCTCCGTTTGTTTCATCTTACAAGGATTTCAGTGTTGAAGGATGCCAGTGGGAAGATCCCTACCCTGAATGCGTATCAACCACTACTAAGAACTGGTGGGATCAATACGATGCTTGGCATCTCTCTGATTCTCAGAAAATGGACTATGCTTGGGTTCTGAGAAACCTTGTTATTTATGACTATTGCAAGGATACTGAAAGATTTCCAACCTTGCCCGTCGAGTGTTCATTGAGTCCATTGGACTGACTGATGACCACCCTGGCGAAAAGGCGATTCATCTTCGATTTCTTTCCTCTTCTTCATTTTAAATTTCCGGGATGAGTATAAATATGTGAATTATTTCTTTCGTCGTTGTTATTGAATTTGATTGATTATTGGATATCAATTTAATTTTATTCATGTTCTATGTTCCATCATAAAAAAATAAAAATAGTGTCTTACACGACACCCCTTCACTCTGACGATACGTAAAAATTAAAAATTAACATAATTAAACGATTTTTCAATTGAATACATGCAAACTCGACTTTTTATTTTTTTTTCTTATCACTAACGTACACTCTGTTTAGATGTAATATATTAAAATTTTGTATAAAACGTATTGTTACATTTTTCTAATTTATACCAACTCTTGGAATGAAATAGATATCGTTTGGGTAGTGTGGTACATATTATATATTTTTAAAATTTAAATAGTTTATATAGCGATCTAACATTTAAAATATAATGATAATAATGCTAGATCCCTACAATAGGGGTTCTTTTTGAATTCCGGATTCAAATTAACGTAAAAAGTATTTATATGTAATATAATTACAGTACCATCACCAGCGCCGTCTTAGCTCAGTGGTAGAGCGCGTGGCTTTTAACCACGTGGTCGTGGGTTCGATCCCCACAGACGGCGAATTTATTTCCTCTTTTTAAGGGTTCGAACATCTATTAACCAAATTCAGAATTTTTCTGTTTAATCAAATTCAGATTTTTTTTTATTCTTATAATCTCTGGTTGAGGATATCTGAGTCAATTCGGTAAATACTCAAAGCTTCGGAGCAGAGGATTCAATTCGTTCGAGGTCTATAATCAAATTCAGATTAGGGATTCGACGAATTTGCAGAGGAGAAAAGCTATAATGGTGTGCGAAAAGTGTAAGTTTTCAAATCTTCTTCCTCAATTCAGTCATATTAATTATCAAGATTGTAGAAATAATTAATTAATTAAATTTTAGCAGTGGGTGATTAGCTGTTGATTGAATTGTGCAGGTGAAAAGAAGCTAGCGAAAGTAATAGTGCCAGATAAGTGGAAGGAAGGTGCCAGCAACACCACAGAAGCCGGCGGCCGTAAAATCAATGAAAACAAACTCCTCTCCAAGAAGAAACGGTTATTATCTTTTCCCATATTTTTATTTTTTAATTGTTCAGATTAATTAATTGTTTTAATTGAAGCTTTTGGGCATAAATTTCTGTTCTGGAAAGGGCTTTGATTTTGTTATATTGCAGAATCAGAATCACATTCTTGGATTGAGTTTGAGGTTTCTTTTATAAAAAGCACTTAAATTTTGTAGTTCACATGGGACCTAGCAAGTTCTCCTCTTGACTCAAAAACACTCTTCATGAAGCACACATTGATTGCTTCTTTCAAATGCAGCCCAAGTACTTTGTTGATCCCAAAAGTACATTTTTTCCTACTCTAGCTCAGCACCTTAAAATAAGTAGACAAGGATAAAAAGGCTTTTGGTGGTTTTTAAGCACTCCCAAACAGATTGTGTATGATGACAGTGTGAATTATGAGAAGAACACAATAGGAGTGTGGTATTTTTTATTGTATTTAATGTAGTTTTGATGATAAGTTTAGAATTTCTGATGTGGGTTCATGTCATATATTACCAGTATATGTCAATTCAAAGAATATTAGACGCTGTGTGGTTGCTGTTCTAGTACTATTTTGTGCAGATATGGATTTCGGTTTCTTCTCTGCTAGTTTTTGACTTGCTTCATGGTTTAGTTGATTATTTTTATTTTTTGGTGTTTTCTATATCTATACCTGTTGTTCTGGTTCTGTGGTATTGCTAGATATTTACTCTGAATTTTTTTGTTGCAGATGGACGCCTTATGGAAATACCAAGTGCATCATTTGCAAGCAGCAAGTACACCAAGATGCCAAATATTGTCATACATGTGCATACAGCAAAGGTGCTATTACTGGCCATTTCTTAACATGCTATTTTAATATTTTGAATGATTTTTTTTAATTTTTAATTTTTATGTAATTAGTTCTGAAGTGGTATTATTGCTATTTATTGTTCAGGAGTCTGTGCAATGTGCGGTAAGCAAGTGCTAGACACCAAGGTCTACAAACAAAGCAATGTATAACACAGACCAGGTAGTAATTGGCGTTAATTGTTAGATGCAATTATTTTCTCTTTTGCTGAGTTCTGACACAAGTTTATTATTGAGGCCTCAATTATGTTATGTGAAAAATATCTCAAGTGATGATGTTATAAACTATGGGTTTTCTAATTCAGTACAGTATATTGGACTTGAAAGTTGTAATATTCAGTTATATCAGTATTTTTGTGTGGTATTGCCTTCTCTATTTTAAATTATGACATTTCGAAAATATGTTCTTATATTAAGTCGGCAAAGACTGTTATTTGGTTTCTTGCTCTTTTCTGTGTCTCTGTATGGAGGTTTAAAGTGGAAGCTTTTGGCCGAAGTTCGTAGTAAGTCTTCAAACAGGACTTGATCCCGAATAAACCAATTGATTGACATTCTAGTAGGATGTATTAGGCAGAAATGTAGCACACGTTGTGTCTAATAAGAAAAAAGAAAGGTTAGATGTTGGTTTGGACATCATTTTATATTTCATATTTTAGTTCCTCATTTCTGAATTGACTTATGGTTTACAGAGTCCCTGTTTAGAGGTATTTAAAAAAAAAGAGAAAAAAAAAAGGAAGTACTAAGTGGAAAACAAAATAGCCATTTAAATCAAATTATGGTTATAGCTTGTGAATATAGCTTTGGTAATTGAGCTTTCGACCAACTTCCATAGAACTGTATTCTTTCACATAGAACTTGCTAGTTGAAAGAAAGAGTTGTTGGGCATATTAAGCACTCAACAACAGGCTTTGTAATCGGCACCAGAATCAATTGCTTTGATAATATTTATTTGGGTAACCCATTCACTTTTTAGCGTGTCTGGTATTCCAGTGCTAGTCAATTTCCTCTGCTGTACGTCCATCAACAAAGCATGCAGATAATAAGTTTCCATTAATCCATATATACAACAATTATGCAATATCAACAAAATATTGATGAACAATAAGCAGCAGGGAGAAATGCACATAACGCTATCTCTGATTGATTCTAATTATAAGCACAGTGAATATATGTCATAATCTCCAAAAAAAAAAAAAAAAGAAAAAAAATCTAGCGTTCATGAAAGTTGATAGATGTATACATTCTATTAGGAATTAAAATGTCGACAGGAAAAAAGAAGAAATTGAAGGTATAGGTATTAGGATCCACCGGTAACACTGCCATTGAAAATCTCAATGGTATCACCTTGTCCAACCTGGTGCCAGCGAAAGGAGCGATCATCGTCCATGACATTCTGTTTGTAAATAAAGAAATAGCCGTCTTGTGGCAGATGAAAATGAAATCTTTGGTGCAACTTCTGCAGCTCCTTCCTCAGCTCACTCACATTGTCCGATGCATTCACCTCCACCGGAATCTTTTTATTCCCGCATTTAGGCAACACCAACAGCTTCAGCTTTTTGGACCCCACCCCCGATGAAGTGGTACTGGTGTTCGTAGGCGACGGTCTAACATGTACGTCGATCTCAGCATTGTCAATCAACTGACAGTCACGTAAAGATCGATGATCGTGCAATTCTGCACCGCTTGATTGAACTAATAACCGGTTCACCGGAATGGTTTCCATCTCGTGAATCTTTTCTTTCAAACGTAAAACAGTATCGCTGACGTCCATGTCCAGAGGGAGGTGGTGGTGATGAGTCTTGGAATTAGACGGTATGTTGATCTTGAGATGAATCTTTTTGGACGGCGAAGATTGTTCGGTCTTGACTTGAGGTTTGTTATCGGATGCGACGAGGAGCTGAATGTGGGAGTTCTGGAGGATTTCGCAATGCTCTACGTCCCGATCGTCTTGTAAAACTTGCCCATTAAACACTAGGGTTTGTTTAGGTACTGGAATCCCTTGGTATTTTTCAATCTTTTCTTTGATCTCCAACACCGTATCAAAGAAGCCCACTTCTATGGAGAATGCCTTGCCTCTTTGGGGTTCAAAGATGACGTCCATATTGAATCAACCAAACTTATTACTGTGCGATAATTCGTTCAAGAATCTGAGATGGCTTTTAATTTCTGATTATCGCTCAATAATATTGGTGAAACGACGACTCTACACTATCTAGCTTGTCACTCCATTAGGGCGGGTGGGTGGGTGAGTGAGTGAGTGGAGTGAATATACAAATATACTCACATATATATATATATGCGCGCACGCACACACAAGTACTGTACGTGTATTGCGTAAAGTAATATGTAATTATGAGAAAAGGAATATGTGTTGTTTAACAGTTTCCGGTATCTCCTAACTGTGAAGCGAGACGCATGGCGATGCGCGTTATTACTACACTTTGATTTGAATTTTTTGTGAAGATGAGATATTATTTAATTGGTTGCCCTTCAATTTTCGGATTTTGGCTTCAAATCCAATACTATCAAATCATTAGATTGTTTTACACGTAATCCCGCCGTCGGATTTCGGTTATGCCTAATGATTGATTGATTGTTTGTTATAGTCACCACCTGTTGACCACTTGACTTGCTTCTTTTTTTCCTGTTCGCTTTTGTAGTGTCGTTATTTTTTCACGATTCATTCAACAGTTCTCTCCCTGGATTCCATTAACGGGCCCAATTTTTTATAACTCCATTATTTATTTCCATTCAATTTAATTTTTTTCTTTAATTTTTTTCCCTGAATTCAAGGGTAATTAGTTACTTATTTTTTATGTGTATTTGTCATCTTCGATAGATACTAATCTGAAAATTAATGGATTACAGTCAATTCGAATCTACTTTTAAAATATCGGTGGACCAAATTTTCACATTACTGGATTGGGTTAAACTTCCCTACAAGACTCAATTGCATTTAATTCAAAAAATTATAACCATGAAATTTAGGTTACTTTAACATTAGATGTGTTAACAACCGAGAAGAAGAATCTAATCATTCAGAATCCTAAACCTAGATATTACAGTTCAACAAATCAGGAATCTTGGAAAGCATACAGTTGAACACGTCGTGGCCAAACTTGACCGTAAACATCCTTCTTGGTATATCGCTTATCCCAGGACCAAGGAACATCTGCAAAGGCAACATCAGGAGTCAGATCAATGTCAAACTATAAGAGATGCAGCAACAAACCAGATAATAGCAGATGACCTTCAGACGAGTATCGTTGAGGAGGTAATTCGTAAGGCACAGGCACATAAACTACTTCAGAAGAGGCACCCGCATCAGGGCTCCCATGCCAATTCAAAGTCACCAGCTTAGTTTTCTGTATCTCAGAATTTTCTGTTGATCCACTTTTAATCTGAAAACCATGCAACAATTATATTGGTTTTTAGTTTTCTTCTACCAGGAAATTATTCCACTAGTGAGTGTGGATATAATGATCAGGACATAGTCGTTACCTCAGACGGAACTCTAGTGTTGGTACAAGAAAATCCACAACCATGTCGTGTGTCAGATGGCAAAAAAAGTACTCCAAGCTAAAATGATTCATGGAGAACCAACACCCAAAATGTTAATGGAAGAAACTGTTAATAATGGGAGAAAACAACTGAATTCAATTAATAGATAGATCATGTATCTGAAAATAGAAGGAAAAAAAACATAGATTTTGTTGGATTTACATCCTCTAGGTTCTCACAGGATCGGAGATGCAATGACTCGACATATGAAGCTCATCATGTATATCAATTTAACAGAATTCAAACCAGTACAAGTTTTCAGTAAACATACCTCATAAGAACGGATCATCAATTGAGAATTATTCTTCTGGAGTGCTCCCCAAGCAGCTTTGCTAAGATTTGCTGAAGTTAGCAAGAACCAACTGCAGAGAAAATATTTCACAGTTAAATCTGGAAATGCAAGATTTGGCACAGAAATGTATGAAAGATAGTCAAACCTAAAAGATTCTGTGAAATCTGATAGGAAACTTACGCCAGTTTTTGACCATTATAGCGTGCAAATGTCTTTATATGTGGCATTGCACGACTGAAACATTGAGAAAGCATGGTAGTAAATAACCAATCCGAAGGTATCAACATAAACGCGCAAAATAAGGGGAACAAAAAGAATACCGACACAGAGTCAAAAAAAATAAAATGGGAAAGATGCTATGTTATAAGCATGTACTCAAAAGCTTAAGCAATGGACTCAAAATTGAATTTGACCACTGAAATTCCGCTTATACAGAGGTTTAAGTATTTAAATACAAGTCCAAGTATAACTTATTTACTCTATACGGTAACATTTAAAGCATTGGAATACACTGTTGAAGATAATTCTGTGAAGAAAGGATAGCCAAGTTGGTTTGACTCTTGCAGTGAAAGCAAGAGTACAAAGGTTCAAGCTCAAGGGGGTATGTTTAATTAGGGATGAGGATAGGTGGGGTGCGATGTAACTAACAAAAAAGGCTGTAAACTGCAGCTCTCTTTCTTGGTAGCTCTGTCACTCTTCACAGGTCTGATGAGGTCATCTAAAATTACTTAATTTCCAAAAGAAATTTCTGTTGTTGAAGATGTAAGAGGTAAGTTTCTGAAGAGAATGAACAGCTGAAAAGTCTTCCACCCATTGAATCAACAAACTGGATAACAATTTCAACATCTGCTTGTGATGATTAATGCTTCTGACTTTTGCAAGATGGAAACAGCAGTATGACAGAACCAGTGAGAATGTGAAATACTGTGGTATAAATCAAGAAACTTCTTAGCTGCTGATTATTTACTTGATTATAGGGGTAGTCAGTTGTCGGTACCAAACCACTAATTAGCAACTTCCAGTCCAAACTTTTCAGTATGAAGGAGGCAAGTATAAATCAATATATGTACCAGCGGCCTGTGTGGCTTGCCTTCCATTTAGCCCAATACTTCTTCAAGAAATCTTTATCCACATTCTTCTGTGGGCTAGGAATAGCATTCCCAGCCGCATAACCCTAGAGAAAATAGTAGACAAATAAATGCAATGCAAACTTCAATCAGTAGGTATAGAAATGGAAATGCAAATTTGAAGGATCTAGAATGTGATGCAAACCCATAAGAGAAATGCTATTAAACTCCATTCTACATTCATTTGTAACAGAAGAAAAACTATTACCATCCATATTTGCCAAAGGATTCAGGAAAAAAAAAACAAAATCTTTGTAGTAAATAGTATTTCAAAGTGCCATCCAGACTCTTAAGTACAGTGGATGCCAAATGATTCACTTAAATGAAAATTTTAAGTGATAAATTAGTGTAGACAAAGATTTCTTACAATTTGGCAAGATCGGATCATTGTTCAATGCCAAGAAGTAATGAACGATCACATGAATAACCTACTTGATAGTACCTCTAAAGAGCATCTGACATCTTCGACAGTAGGCCATACTATTAGTGGCTCTCCAATACCTAGCGGTGTCTTGTCTTCTGAGAAACCTGATGACATCGAGGATGAAAGTTCAGTCATCCACTTCTCATCCAAAGAACCAAGGGAAGAGAACTGCAACAATACAACCAAAAATTAATTAGAAAATGCTCCTTCAAGTGAAACAAAATTTATGCAATCAACATTCCATAAAAAAGCTCAAATAATTGCCTCGATACTGGTATTGACATTTAGCAGATGACTTGACATATACCATCATTAGCTGGAAAGGTCAAATGAAACAACCAGGCCCAAAACCCCACAAAACATAGAGGAATCAAAAGTGTGAGAGAATCTCTTTCACAAAGATATAAAAATAAATAAAGGTAGAGGAAAATCAATTAATTCATTGGACATCACATTGAAAGTAGTCAAAGCACACCTGATAAACAAGAGGAGATTTCTTAAACCCTTTTTCAAAGGTACACTCCTGGAGGATAGTACGTAGCTTCATATGCCCCCACTTTTTCAAATTGGAACCAGTATGATACCCAGGGACTGATGCAATTAATCGGACCTGAAAATTCTTACACAGCATTATATGTTCCCATACAGTAACATGCTACAGTCAATGAATACTCTATGTGTGCCCTCATATCCTTCACATAAAGATGAAATATTATTTGAGGAAAGGAACCAAAACTAAAGCAATTGGAAAGAATACCGCTGCACTGCTAAAATCGAACTTCTTAAAAAAGGATGGATTTATTTTGAAGTTTCCATGGGCTGGTAAATTAGCACTGAATTCAGGCCACTGCACATATTCAAGACAACGTCAACATTGTTATGCTGCTCAATGATTAACATTGATCTAAGCTATCTATAAAATCTCATGCACAAGATGTCCCTGTAACATGCAACAAATATTAGTACCTTTAGTGCACTGAGATAGTCAATCAAATCATTTTCAAATCCACACCCTTCACTAAGATTATTTTGATCCTTCAAGGGGAAATCTTGCGTCCACAAACCTTGACTTTTGTTGTTCCAGTCAACATGTATCAGGTTCGCAGTATGGACAATTATTCTCACACCCCGAGGATAGACAAGAAGCATGGCCTTGGAATGGTGTGTTCCAAATGATATGGGTAATGGGGGTTTGTGCAAAATCCAATTTGCAGGCTTATTCCTCTGTAATTTAAACAGATCAAAAAGAATTAAGCTCCATGTTTTCAAATAATTTTCAAATGCTTAAAAGAAATGGAAGAGTCAAAGCAAACCTTCATATGTTCCAGTGTACCGTCACCCTCCCCGTGAATAACCAATACATGGGGAACTTTAGCAAGGATCGGACAAGCTACAATTGGAAAGCAATGTACAATACCACAAAAAAGTGACATGATGACAAGAATGGTCTAAATGCAGAAATTTAAAACATTGGATATATGTGCCAGACACACATCCAAGCATCAATAAAATTAAACTGGATTGTAGTTTTTGGACACATGATATAAAAGAACAACTTCTCAGTATTTTATAATTTAACTAGACCAAGGAAACACTCACAATGGAAAGTAAAAAAACTGAGTAAAAACTAACAAGAAATCACCTGGTAACAACCAGTCAATGTCCACCATGTAGTTTGATAGAACAGCGACAATAATATCCCCCTAAGAAACAAATAAAAAATCAACTTAACTTGTGACTTCCTTCTGCACTGAGTTTACATGACTCGTCTTCTATGGATAAATTACTATGTCAATCCAGCTAGCTACACTTGTAACACAAAAAGGGGACTTAAAAAATGTTCACATAACAACCAAAGATAATATCAGTCACCTGAATTACATCTCTTATAGAAACACAAGAAGTATTTGCCCATGTTGGCAGCCCTTGCACTCGCAACAGCCGAAAAGTTGATGGCAACTTATCATGAGACACATGAAAATTACATATAGCCTCCTCAGTGTTTTTGCCATTTTCATTATGTGGTTCATCCTACACATTTGTATATAAAAACACAAATTTGGTAAAACAAACGGAGACAAGCAACAAATTTAACTTACAACAACCTGTACGTACTTGCCGTCGCATTTTCTTTGAACTAAGTTCTCCATTTGTTGATCCATCATTAGAAACTCTCTTTTGAGATTGAGACGAAGTTACATACTTGAAAAAGTGATGTCCAGGGATCAACTCTATGATATCACCATCAGAGATTGACACGTGTTCATTAGAGATCAGCTTCTTTCTTTGATCACCAGATTTAACAACCACTGGATTAGTTCCATCCTATAATTTTAACACAAAAAAAAAATAAAAAATAAAATATGACGAGAAAATAAATAAATAAATAAAAAGAGAAATGGTATAGTGAAAATTAAGAATTTTGTTAATAATTACCACGACTAAATTTGCAGAGCCATCAGCGAAGGCGGTTAACGTGATGTGTTTTCGGCTGAGTCGCTTGTCAGAAACAGGAATATTGGTGCGGCCAATCACATTGGGGCCCTGAGAGAGTGGCAATTTTGGGAGTGAATTGTCTTCTCTTAAGTTGTTATCAAGTGGAACCAAATATCCAATCTTCGTTGCAGACATTTATGAATATACTACTACTACTGTTGCTTCCAAATAGAGGCGTCTGTCGAGTTTCGATGGCGATGAGGAGACACGAAGATTTAACAAGGGCATGTAAGCTTCGGCACCGGAAAAAACGCACCGTTTTTTTTTTATTTTGGCTCTTTCTTTCATACGTCTTCAGTCGAGGACCTGGAGACCTTTTTTAATTCAGCATTTTCCTACTTAATTTTATTTCTTGCAAAACGCACAGCTTCACTTTGTCATATTAAAAAAATTAAAATTTAAAAAAGGGACAGCTGGCCCTTTGCCTGTATCGAAATTATAAGAAGAACCGATCATTGAGGATTACAAGTACAGTTTAATTGGATGTAAAAGAAAGAATCATCATCACTTGACCAAATGAAATTGTATACATAAAGGTCTTTAAATTTAAAATTTGAGTGTTGTCAACAAGCATGATGAACTGCCTTTCAATACAAACAAATTGCGTAACTCAGATATTATATGAGTGTTCTCTTTGCGTACCCGTTAACTTCTATTTCAAAAGGGCCAAAAAAAAAAAAAATAACCCATAGCAACAAACAAAATTTACTATCTTCTGCGCTTCGAATCTTTACGCATTTCTGCCAGGTAGCTCTGCAAATTTGATTTCTCCCATAAACGTCTCTTCACAAGATCTTCCTTGTTCGATTCATCTAACAAACACACACAAAGCATTGTCTAAGTAAAACCCTAAACTATTACTATTATGTGGAGATAATGCATAAAAGCAAAGTATGCATAAGCAAAAGATTTTTTGGTTCACGGCATATCATCAAAGGGGAAACAAAATGTGCACTTATTATTTTTTTGCTCTGTTCACTAGATGGTAAGATATCCAACAGTACACCTCCCATTGTCCTCAAAATTTTATGATGCTTCATGGGGCAAAAAAGAAAAAATACAGGAATTTTGATTAAGTTACCAATATTCATCCAAGCGTCAGGAGGCACTCTAAGGGATTTTCGTGTCAGGTAAGAAGCATCTTCCCAAGCATATGAAGCTTTTTTCACGTTGTATCTCCAGTACCAACGGCCCCACCATAGTAGTAACTGGGTAGAAAAATTGTCAGTAACCCCTTGTATTCAGTTAAGATCAGAATACAAGTAAAGGATACTTGAATACAACAATGAACACAAATCAAACAATCAACCAGAACAACTTTTCCTTCTTCTATTTCATTAACATTGTGGCTACGCTCAACCAAAAACGTTTGGTTTTCCTAACCTTGCCAATAGTGTAAGGTAGGAGAATTAAACGGACACCAACAAGCTCCCAGACAGAAGGTTTTTCAGCTCCCTTTATCTGCAGATCAAGTTCTTTGCTGAGGTCTTCCTCTGTTTTCCTGCAATAAAGAATGTTTCCTTAGTTCTTTCATAATTTGCAATTTCGCTATAAGGACTCACCAGTATTAGAAACAAATGATTTACTGAAATCAAATCCGTTTACCATTTTCCTAATAAAGAAACTCAGTACATACTTGTCCATTTGCTTGTTACTCTTCTTCTTGTTCATAATTCCCCCGCTACGCTCAAGTTCCAACGCCCGCAGTCTGTTTCTGTATGCTGGTGTTCTTTTCACCATCGCTACAGCCTGCATCAAGAATCACAGTGATGTTATGGAATGAAACAACTTTTCAAGCTTTTTTCATGATACAGAATTAATATAAATTTGAAAAGTTCATATAGTAAGATTCTAACAGTAGAATATTTCCTTATGGGAGCTTCTCTGCCGTGTTGTTAATATCTTAAATTCAAAATTACAGTGGTATGTTAAATGTCCTATTTCGCTGGTTAAAAGCTCGAGAAGATCTTTCCTCATGTGGATTCCAAAGAGTATTATTACTACTAACAGAAAGTTTCTCACTATGCAAGCCTAAGATTCAGCCATATCAATGAAACAAAAACACGTCAAGATTCCAATGCTGTCATGTGCTTGATTTATCTCAGTACCTGATTATACCTCGTCCATTGGTTTAGATACTGAAATCCAGAGAAAATCAAAAGAAGACCAACCAAGACAGCACGAGGATCCTGAAGAAATTACAAGTCTATGGTTAAAAGTAAATGAAGGAAATGCAAAGTCTATTCTCTCTCACCTTCTAGAGAATGGGAGCATAATCTAATTGTTGCAAAATTACAATTTTATTAAACTTGAAATAATATAAAGTTTCTCACCGTTTTGTGACCATAGTATGTATGATAGTAACGAGCAGCATTGTAAAAGACCTAATAAGAAAAAATGGAATCAGCAAATGTTAGGCTTTCTTCTTTCTCAAATCTTCAAGCAAGCTGATAAAGTCTAGGCATTTGATCGGATTAATCAGATCGAACAAGAAAAACTCATGAAAAATAACATTCATAAATGCTCCATCAATTAAGCATAACGTGTAATGCATAAAGATGGCAAATCAAAATTGTTTGGAACAATTTATGCTTTCCAATATAAAACGATATCATGATACAAAACAAGAAACTACATATTTTATTATGTAATTATCCATGAAGGCTTGGACAATAATGAATATATTGACATAACAAAACTCTAATATACCTCCTCTGGATGAGCAATTGCATAATCATACTGCTCCCTTGTAGCTTCATCTTTCAGAATCTGCAACCAGAATTCAATATAAAACAAGTTAAAGAAGATATTAATTTAACATAAACTAATTTTCGATTTAATAGTTATAGGACAGATCATGACATTACCTCATAAGCATTAGCAATTTTCACGAACCGCTTCCTTGATTCCGGATCCGGGTTTTTATCCGGATGACTAACCACAAAACCAAAATGGAAAATTAATCGACCAAAAAAAATAGACTATTTTCTTTCTTTTGAACACTTAAACCAATAAACAGATGAGTTTAAAAAAGAAAAGGAAGAGACTTACTATTTCAACGAGAGCTTATAGTAAGCTTTCTTGATTTCAGATGAATTTGCAATTTGAGATACCCTACAAATTCAGTTAAACAGGCAAATAATAATGAGATTATTGGAAGGGTAAATTGGGAAATATAATGTGAGCCCGGGAATAGAGCTGAGCTGACCCTAGTAGATCGTAGCAGTCGTCCTCGTCGCAGTAAATGGCAACTGACGGAGAGATGAGGAGAAGGAGCACGATAGCTGATGTGATTGCGTACCACCGAATCACTGCCGGTGGCGCCATAGCCTCCGGTCTGTTCCCTTCTTTTCCCTCTGCAGTCTGCACTGGTGTTTTAGAGGTAACAACCTTTTAATCGGAAAATGGCTTCTGACGAGAAAAAGTCAAACGATCAGGAATGATCCATTATGGATTCTAGAATTAGGGCCCAATGAAATAAGTGGGCTTAACATAGCGGTCTTCTTGATGTTGTTGTTTTTAGAAGTCCCAAAGAATAGCCCAACTTCAGTGGAGTGTACGTTTCAATTAATTGAGGGTGGCGATAGCAGTCTGGACTCTGGAACTCCAATTCTTTTATGTTTTGGGCGTTAATGGCATGGCGATTACTATCTACCAGAGATTTTTTTTTTTTTTTTTAGAAAACTAACAAATATATTAAGGTAGTGTTTATTTTTTTATCTAAAATCTGAATTAGTATAAATATTATTAAAATTTGAATAGCTTTGAATATATATGTTTGAAAAATATGTTTGTTTTTTATTTTTTGACGTTTAAATATAACTGGTAAGTTGTTTATTTTTATAAACTTAAAACATCTTAATTCTAATATTTTTACACTTATAACTTTAAAAATATTATATATATTTTAAGTTTAAATAAGTATATATTTACAATGTTTTATAGTACAATAATTTTTTATATATTATAAATATTTATAAGGTAAGCATTTGATATATAATTTATGAAAAATAATTTTAATAACATTATTTTTTTACAATTTAACATAATATTTATACATAAAAATTTGTTATTTAATAATAAAATAATTTGTTTAAAATTTAAATTCAATATGTGTTAAGTATTTAATACCAAATATAATTTAAGATTAAGTGAAATTTTAATATAATATATAATAGTTACATAGAAAATAAATAATTTAATAAGGTTATTTGTGGAAAAAAATAATAATTTTCTATTAAGGCATTTTATCATTCAGATAAAAGTCATAAAATTTTACTTTTTTCGTTCAGATAAAAATATCTTAGAATAAGACTTCAGATGCAAAAACAAATAAATCAAAATATTTTAAATTAAGCCAAATTAAGACTTCAGATTAAAAATAAAAACAATTCCTCAGTCTCACAAATTGCTCCTGTAGTAATGTTCCTTTTATAAATGTTGTTTTTGTTGTGTGTGTATATGGATTTTTTTTCGCAATTGATTGGTTGAAAACACACGTGACAAAGAAGATTAGATAGTGTTGACATCACATGTTTACATCTTATTAGTATTAATTAGTAAAAATAGACCAAATGTGTCCAGGAGAGCAAAATCAATCATTAAAAAGAAATTTTGTAGGTGGGTCTTGTTGCTAACCATTTCACAATATTAAGATAGTGCCATTATCAATTAGAATTAGTTATTTGGATAGGTAAGGTGGGTTTTTCCTTGGGTGTTTAAATTTATTTTTAAGAGACTCAAAAATGATTTAAAAAAATATAAGTTAATTTTAATATTTGATAATTTTTTTTAGATATCACTTTTAATAAAATCACCCAATATTTTGATGTTGTTGGTAGTAAAATATAAGGCAGAGGTATTAAGGGCATCCCACATGAGAAATATAATTTAGGACTGTGAAAAATGATGGAAGGAAATATAAAAAAAGATGATAAAATGAGAATATCTCAAAGAGCCAACCTCAACTATCCAAATTGTATGAGAATAATAGAGAAATGTCTACAAAATATTCAAGTTGCTGCATGTCAATATGGGACTACGTGATAGCAACAACCACACCAACACTGCAAGGCCTC
This sequence comes from Murraya koenigii, assembly GCA_025617385.1. Lineage (NCBI taxonomy): Eukaryota > Viridiplantae > Streptophyta > Magnoliopsida > Sapindales > Rutaceae > Murraya > Murraya koenigii. The sequence continues at coordinate 31,647,592 of CM046815.1, forward strand.
GCCATTATAGTATAGTCTCCATTTAGATTGTCTCCAAAATATTTATTTATTAAGTTGTCTAAGTCATAACCAAAAAAATGATAACACAAACAAAGTTATATGCACATTTTCTAATGAAAATACGAAGCCACGTGCTCCTTAGCCTACACTGTCAGTCCATATTATCTCAAAATTTACAGTTGTTTAACTCAAACAAGCTTAAAACCCTGCACTAAAGGAGTTAAATGGCCTAAAAACCTTACCTAAGGAGAAAATTCACCCATATCAGCTTGCCATTTGTCCCAAGAAAACACAAATATGCAACTGCACCTTAAAATATCAGGTTAATCTTACAATAAATGTAAGTTCACTATTTCACAAATGTACTTATCACTTCTCCTATTCTAGTAATAAAGGAGATAAGTTTCCAAGAAACTAGAATAGGCAAAGTGACGAGATAACAAAATAAAAATATAATTAATAATATAAAATATTTATTTTAGTTCTTATTATTTTATGTACACAATAAAAAATATTTTATGTGTATTTTTAAATAAATTTTATTAAATAATATGTCAAATTCAGTTATTTACGTTATTACATCAGTTTAACAGTAAGATTTACTAAATATATCTTAATGCTTTTAAAATTTATGATACTTTTAAAATAAAATTTACCCAATACTTAACTAATTCTCTTTACAGTTAATTATTTCTGCAATACATCTAATAATAATTTTTAAAAAAACTTACAGTGTTCTTAAACTAATTCTTAATGTGACAAAGTAGCCATTTTTAAAAAATGAATAAGACCCATCTAGAGATGACAAAAAAATATGGTCTGAATTTAATGGTTAAAATTCAGGCTCGGATTTTAATTTATAGGGTCGATTAAATTTGGGCTTAGGCATAGGTCTTATGTGGCCCAACCAAACCTGATTAGTTAACAAATTAAAAAAAAAAATCTTCTTGCAGAAATGCACATATTGGAACAATTTATTTTTTTCTTATGTTGGGTTATGGACTTAAATTGTGTTATTATTTGTATAAAACTTGAGTTTTTATTTTTATTTTTTTAATGTTGAGTTGTGTTATTGAATTATGTGTTTTTATTTGTATAAAATATGAGAGTTGTCTTTTTTTTTTAAGTTGAATTGTGAAATTATGTGTTTTTATTTATAGAAGACATGATTTTTTTTTTTAAATCTTGGGTTGTAGAATTTAATTGTGGAATTATGTATTTTTATTTATACAATAAATTTTTTTTTAATGACACAAGTATAAGTTAAATTTTAGATATGAGTTGTGAAATTATGTCATTGTGTGTTTTTATTCAAGTATTAAATTTGAATTTGAGAAATAAAACAGTTGGTGTGCTTACAAATAAATCAAATAATTAACATAAAATAATATTTTATATACGGTACTGATCTGACTCAACAATGACCCGAATCAGATTCAGCCCCGCCCGACCCAAAATAGAAGAAGTTGAATTTTGTATTAAACTGGGCTTTTATTTTGAGCGATCAAATAGATCAGATCAGCCTCGGATTTGCCAAGCTCAACCTAATAAATTATCATCCCTAGACCCACCTGAGCTACCCAAAAATCTAATTTAATTGATCCGTCGCACTATTAAAACCCTATTATTACGTGTTTGTCATCGTGCAATCAATAGATATTAATGATTCCCATTACCTTTTAAAAAATATATTAATGATTAGTGTAATTCATGATTAGAACTTAGAAGATCTCTGAATGTGAATTAGCCACACCCTTGAATTATAAGTCAATATAGAGAGAGAAAGAACTGCAAGTTGCAACTGCGTAACTGCCGTCTGCCGCTAATAAAAAGATAATGCTAATATGATATTTGAAATGAATAGACTGATCGCTCGTTATAGTCATTTCACCATCAATGCCTTCAGCCACAAAAAAAAAAAAACAAATTAAAAATGTCAGTGATCAGTTAGGTTATGATCACCATCAATTTGTACTTCTGTAGTACACCTTCAAGAAAGTGCTGATGCTAGTGCTAGCTAGCTATATCTTGCACACTTTACCTCGTCATCATGTAGGTTCTTAGGTTAAAAACTTAAAATTTTTTGATACTGACAATAGATGAAAAAACAAAATAGATACGTTAATAATCAAATAATACTTAAGTACAATTGTTAAGTTAATGTAAGTTACATATCGTATAATTTAATATAACCTAGTTGCTCATGGTCACAAATATACGCAAGACAAAACACTATTGCTGAAATATAAATTATCTCCACCTACTTATATTATTGAAGGAAATGCTATCCCTATATAGACTTTAAAATAATGTCAAACAAATGTTGCCAGAACAATCAAAAAAGGGTTTGTCTAGGATGTAGCAAATAGTATTAGCACACTCATAGTCATAGACAACCACATCTAGCTAATTAACAAAAAGCAAAGCAAGAAAATCTCAAGGGATAGTAATTAATTATTACTTGCAAATAATTAATTAGGCCATGATTCTTGCTATATTGTTTTACAAAGTCTTACTTACACTTACTGAATGTAGGTGATTCAGGAGCGAATTATGTTCTTTCCTTCCCTTCTTGTCTTGTACATGCTCTCCGTTTCATAATAATATCTGCAAGTATTAAAAAAAAAAAAAGCAACTAATTTTATACTAACAATTGATTAATATTTCAAAAGTTAAATTTTTTAAAAATATAGACATTTATCCCCATAAGTTAATTTCCAAAACATCAAGTGACAATGTTCAAGTTAGATTCTCTTTTCAGCAAAGGTCGCAAAGTTCTCTGACAAGCATCAGGTGGGAATGTGCCCTTCCCAACCACCCTGAGGACGTAAAATTAATTAGTTAAAGATCAGCCCATGAGTGGGACAAAATCAAAACTTGAAACTTTATATGTATGCAATAATATTAACGCTATGTATTATGTATGAAATATGAATGAGCAGAGACCACACTGATATATTCACATGATTCCAGCAGATGGGCATGGGGCTAACTCAGCCGACGACCAATTGCAACGTGTCAAGACATCGACGATTCATATTCAAATCCCTAAGTGCCACATTTTGGGCCTCATAAATCATAATGATTTAGATTTGAGAGAGCAACACAATGATAAGGTTCTCCTTCTCAACAACGACATGACGTGAAAAGCCCATGCTACCACTCTCTTTTGTAAAAATTGACCAGACAGAGGCAGTGGCAGGCTCATGACTCATTTTTACGTTCTCTGCTGCCTCCACCACCATCGATGATTGCATTAGCTAGGCGTCTGCATTCATCCACCTTTCACGTGGCATGATAAGAAACAGTTAACACATCACATGATGGTCGTTTTAAGGGTGTGAATTGAGTTATATGTGCAGGGCTTCATTGCCTATGGTTCATGCATCGATCTGTCGTCCTTGATCAGGGGGCTGATCTCATAATTGTAAAGCTAGCTATAGCTTTTGGTTGTGGGTTTGTAGTAACAGAGATGGTACATAAACAGAATGCAGTTGTAGGACTTAAGGAACGTACATTTACAACTCAACCTTAGGCCCATTACAGCGAAAAAGTGCTGCTTCTGTTCTGTAGAGATGCATCACATGCTTCTGCAATAAATCTTCCGTTCAGTTCTAGATAAGATAGCTGATTCTACGCTCGCGCTTCTGCCAAAACTTAGTCAGGAGAGCTGAGCCTCGTATCTTTAATTTGAACGGATGATTTTCTTTTTGAAGTTTCAACATTCATCTGTTTAGCTTTTTTATTTTTTCAAAGCAAACCTCGATGCACGAGGTCAAATTAAATTCATTTCATCATATCCGCGTTTTGTAAAAACTAAAAATCATTCTTTTAATTTAGTTAAAATGATCGATGTATTGATGTGCACGACTCGGCCCATGACGTGAGAGTATCATTAAAATACTCTTCTTCAAATGAGTTATATTATTAAAAAGAATTATACTTTTAAAATGAAATTTTTTAATATAAGATTTTTTTCTCTCTCGTAAATATTAAAATAACAGTAATAATATCTCGTTTAAAGAATTTTATATGAAGAGTTTTTGGAGTTTTTAATTTAGTATTAAATTATTTTTTGCTCGTTATTATTGAAAAGAAAATAGTATTATAATTTCTATTATCATGACAGAGAAAAAAATTTGTTTAAAATTATATAAATTGATTTTTATTTGAATAGTTTTCTTAGAGATAACTTATTTTTTTTATTTATCACATAAGTAAGTAAATAACTATTTAAAAAATAAAATTAAAAGAGTTTTTTCTTGATGCCTGTACAAGTCACTCATTTAAAAATAGGGATTCAAATATATTAATGTAGACTAATAATTTTAGTAATTATCTTATTGTAAATAATATTAATCTTATGATTATAATATCTTAACATGTTTTTTAGAGGAAGAATATTTTTCTAATAGACCATTTAAGGAAATGTTAAACACTATTAAGGAATATACTTTAAGTACTTCAAACAAATTATATTGAAACCTTAACCAGTCTCACTAAGCCAACTTGCTTTTTTTTTTTTTTTAAATAAACAAAAAGGAAACATGATAAAGTTGAACACTGTACATTTATTTATACAAGTTTATGGGTCTAATTTATATTATCTTGAGTTTGTATACTTTGAAAAATAATTATTCTCTAACAATGATAAAAACCAAAATGAAGATAAGAAGGACAAATTAACAAAAAGATTGATTGTCTAAAGACCCGATTGACTTAGTACTTTTTCTGTATGATTTATCTAATTGTTATATGTGTTTATTTAATCTTATAAGCTCTAATAAAAATTTTTGTTATTGTTTGGTTATTTTTTAAGTAGAGCTTTTGAAAATTAAATAAACTATTTTGCCTCTACGAACAAAAACTCAAATTTTGGATTTTTGATAATAGAGGTTGAAAATTTTTATTTTTAAATATTAAAATGTCTAAGTTATCATTTACTTATTTGACAATCTTATTTCTTCTTTTTATAAGATAACTTAAAAAATTTGTCTATTATAGTAGTTTTATAATTTTTAATAAAAGTTCTTATTGACAACCAAACAACTAAAATATTTTAGATAAAAATTCTATTTATAAAAGCTTTACTAATAAAAATTCTACTTAAATAGGCTCTATATGAAAAATTATACCAAACGGAGCCATAATTGTCTAGCAGCTGGATTGCCTAAGGCCAGCTGCTTGGCACCTAAACCAAACGGGACTGCTAGGCTTTGAAAGCTGGTCCAATTATTTTTTAAAATAAATTTTGATAATTATACTTTCAAATACGCTTAACATTTTATTCTATGACAAGTTATTTATCAAACACTCTACAATAACTGTAGTTTTTTTTTTCATTGCAACTATAACTTAAACATGATAATATCTCAATACTAAATAAATATCATGTGAAAAAAATTAATCTTCTAAATATATTATTATTATTATTATTATTATTATTATTTTGTAAACCTGGAGGCACGAGGGAATTTTGTTTATTGAAAGAAAAAATTACAACCAGTGTACATACACATGCAATGGGGCAGTCCGCAGCTGCAAATATCTCCCATGAAGGTTTTTTTTTTTTAAATGATATAGAAAGACCGTTAACGATGACAAAACAGCGACAAAAGAATAATTGTAAAACTTGCGAGGTATAATTTTACTTGTTTTATACTCATTGTATTAGATTGTTCGGTTCAAATATCAGTACTCGAATTTCTTAACGGAGAATGCTATGCCCTGTAGGCCTAACTGTTGCAAAATTTTCCCTTTCATTTTCACATGGTGTTAGATAAGTGAGCAGAGTCTACAGGCAGCAGGACACGTTACCTAATTGAAATGTTTGTAGTTTTCTTAAAAGCAGAGAATTAATATTGTCCAGGAAAAGTGAGAACCTTCGCTATATTAAAATACCCTATGATGCATAAGGAGATATTTCAAGTAGCCTCTTGTTCGAAGGACTTTGGACATGAGTCCTACAGTTTTGATCCTCATGTCCTATGCACCCAAGCAATGCACATGCTTGCCCTTGTTTGTCCTTCCATAGCCCTTTTTGAACGTGTAAAATATTTTGACGTGCATGTGTTTATAGATGCTGCCACGTCTGTGCCGACATGGACTCTTAAGTCGTGAGGTTTGATTTTACAGTTGGGTCCCATACTAATCATCATGTGCCTTGTTTCTTAGATTTCACTGAAAAGATAGAGAAAAGTTTAGCAGGTTAAATATTCAAACCAAACGCCTTCAATTAATGGTTATTAATTGAAATGAAACAGGTTATGTATCTTTCAATTTTTGAGCAGGCAAATTTCATTCACAATATTTTCATTTGGTTCTCATTCATCCAAGTCTCTGCCTCCCTTATCTCTTTCCTTGCTTTCACTTCTTGTCGACACTATAAAAGAGAAAAAGAAATTATTTTTGTCGATGCTTAAAAAGTAAATCGATGATATATTATTGTTCGCGATATATGCATATATATTTCTTTGATAGCCCTATGAGAAACGTGTACTTCTCTTAAGCATAAGTTGATAATCCTGATTAACTATTACGGTAATCATCACCACAATTATTGATGGTGTTGTTCTTGTTCCCTTCCCCCATTAAATATCTGCCCCTCCAGTCATATTGGAATACACCTATTTTACTCTTTATTTGCTCTCTATATATCTCATCTCTCAACCCAGCTTTTCCCTTGTGAGTATCCTTTTTCTCTTTTCTAATTGCATTGCAGGTTTGTGCATATTTCCTTCACAAGCTCTTTCTTTGCGATTCTTAAATTATAGGTATTTGAATTTCTATAAACACAAGTTATAAATTGCATATGCTGTCTCAATCTTCCATTTGTTCTCATGTTTTTGTTTTCTTTCAGCAGGTGTTTTCAATACGGATACGAATGTGCTGTTCATATCAGAAATATTAAAATTCATATTAAAAACGGATTCTTGTAGACGTAGACATTCCCGTGCATTGTCATGCGAGTAATTATATATCTTTCTCCTTATTTATCTTTTATCTTTTATCATTTCAAATTTGGAATTCATATACATGCACCCTACTCATAATTATCTATTATTAATTGTAGAATAAAGAAATAAAAAAAGATTATTGAGTTGATTTTTTTATTTTGTTTATATATCTAAAAAAATCATGAGTGACATTAGGTTGTAATTTTCATTTTCCTTACCAGCAGAAGTCTTGCAGGAAGTGATGAATCCCCCATTCAAGTTAGTACAAATGCTGGAGTCCGACGACTTCGTGACAGAATTAAACCAAGTAAGAGAATAAACCTCGCATAACTTTTATTTTTGAGTCACTCGGTGTGGACTAAAAATGATCGTTAGAAATATTGACTTTTAAGTGTTTTCTGGAACTTTACTTCTCTCTCTTTATGTATGGTATGTAGTTTTATTTATTTATTTATTTTTGTTAAAGAGAGAGAAAGAGAGAGAGAGAGAGAGAGAGAAATGCACAAAATTTGTAGTACTTGTTATGATGATACCATTTAATTATATCTTGGAGAATGATAGCTAGCTTGATTAAAATTGGCGGATCAATTGAACATCCATGAAACACAATTCAAAGTGACTAAACATGAAAGGGCACTTGAATCAACATGATTACATAGTTAATTAAGTGTATGATGTTTTCTATTGGGACTGATGTTAACTACTTGATGATAAGCTTATTGAATTAGTTTTTCGCCCTGCAACAGTAATAGTAATGACATGACTATACTCTTGTATTTTCCTTGAATCCTTCTATAAAGTCCAACAATAATTAAAAAGGGCCTAGTGTAATTCAAATCTCGATTCCATGCTAACCAAATCCCATCCCACGGGCCAACTCCAAGGGGCCACATGTTTTAAGACATAGCTGGACATCGTAAAAATCCAGCTTCAAATGACCATACATATACTGAAACTCAAAAGACAACTTTAAAGTTAGATGCCAAAACTGCCATGTTCTAGACAAGATCTTCCTAGAACTCGTTGAAAAAGGTTATCAGCTTTTATTGTTTTTATAAAGCACAGGAGGGTATTTATTTAGTGGGATGAAGAAAAACTAAAATATCCAGGTTGCTAGTTGTGATAATGGTTAGAATAAGTAAAATAACAATAATAATAATAAGTGGAACAGCACTGTTACTTTGGAAAAAAAAAAAAACTTAGGTTACAAAATTTTTAACGAAAAGAATGAAAAGACTAAAATATCTAGACAGCTATAAATAACTTATGATGAAGTAAACAGATTTTAATTTGTAAGCGATTCTCACCCATACAAATATAAATTTTAGGAAAAAAATAAGGCGATGGCCAAAAAAATAATTAATAGTGAGGTTATGCTTTAGATGAATAAGTTGTTATTAACACAGAGAGATCAATACATCGATGTGACGACCCTCAAAACCGGCCAATATATGTAATAAGGTCCAACTCAAAGAGCTAATCAATAATGTACTTTTTTCTTTTATTTTTAATTGGAGGAGCCCCTAAAATAATTATGTTCAATTCATTTTTCGGCTTAAGGTCCCATCACACATAGGTCTTATCACAAGACTTTGGATACACTGGTCCCTACTTTTCATTGTGTGTCAATTATCGTATCATAATGAAGCTAATTATTAGAGGCAATTTCGCAATAATAAATAACATACTTTATTAAATGGAATCACTGGGGAGAACATGTTTTGATCCTCTTCTTCTCTTGCTAACATCCCATAATAATTTTCATCGGATCTTATGTTTAGAAAAAATAAATATTGAGAGAAAAAGAAAGCGAAAAGCTAGAGAGCATCATGAAAAACAAAGGCTAAGTTAAAAAAAAAAAGGCAAAAGAAAAACGAAAGAAGAAGAAGAAGAAGAAGAAGAAGAAGAGGAAAAGACATGCAATCAACTTTTTCTCCAAGGTCCAAAACGTGGAAAAGGAACCGCCATATATGTAACGTTTTCATAGATAGACAAGGAAGGGAAACAGAAACAAACGTAGTGTCCCAGTCCTTACACTCTCTGTCTCTATCATTTCCCACAATTAATATGTTGCCCTTTTTGAATTTAACATTAAATTTCTCCTCTCTTTCCCATCCATCATCTTCTATCAGCCGCTAAACATGGCCACGGACCCACCATTTCACCAAGCTTACAAGTCCCTCATCGAAGACACCTCAAACAATAACTTTGGTAAGGAGCTTGTTATTGTTGAGGAAGGTGAGCTTCCGCTGATTGATCTTAGCCGACTACTTCATAATAATAACGTCGTCGATGAATCAGAAAGAGAAGAGTGCAAGCAGGAGATAGCTAGGGCTTCTCGGGAATGGGGTTTTTTCCAAGTCATTAACCATGGGATTTCGAAAGATTTATTGGAGAAGATGAGACAAGAGCAAGTGAAAGTTTTCAAGCAGCCTTTCGATAAGAAAAGGAAAGAAGACGAGTTCATGAATTTCCCAGCTGGCAGTTACCGCTGGGGAACACCGACGGCCACATGTCTCAACCAATTATCATGGTCCGAAGCTTTTCACATTCCCATGGCCGATATCTCTGCTTCTGCTGCTGCTTTCACTACTCTCAGGTACCGTGGTTTTTTTTTTTTTTTTTTTTCCAATTTGACGAAAACCTACCGTTAACGTACCCGAGTTTATGTTGTTTATTTTTCCTATTATTATTATTATCATCAATTTATGAGTACGTGTCTGCTGTCTCTTCTCCCATTTATTTCCTGAAGACCAGAGAGAGATGAAGGGAAACTAGAGAGCAGTACCACATGACGTAATTATTAAACTATTCATATAGACAACATATATAGGAGAATATTTAGAGTCAATCTGATTCTTAATTGACCAAAGTTTTTATTAATATAATAGCCTTTATTTTAATGTGGTGAGACATTCTAAGATTAACATTAATTTTCAATGAAACATGTTTGTGGATTCGCTGTGAGTATTAGCTGGTAGAAATAGTCAAACCCCTTTTATATACCACTATTAGAGCATGTGAGCATGCGATGTCGGTCAATGGGATCCTAGTTAATATTTTATATAATTTAACGGAGTAAATACGCTGAGCCTGAATATAAAATATTATATACGTTGCTTCTACGGCAAGTGTAGCTAGCATCTGCAGATAGAGCACAGCATGTAGCAAGTGATGATGTTAAAAAAATTGGGTAAGGATTTTTTTTAGTTTTTTCCCTCTAAATCCTCTTTTTTGTTAATGATTTGTTAAGTATGTAATAATTAAGTTAATTTTTTCAATGAATATATACACTTAACAAAAGATAAAGATTCTTTCATAATTTTTTTTTTCTCTTAACTCTTCTTATTTTTTAATATCGATTAAGTGTGTGATAATTATACCAATTTTTTCAATAAATATACATATTTGACCAATCATTAAAACATAAGGAGGGTTAGGAGGAAAGAAAACTAAGAAAAAATCCTAGGCCAAATAAATTTCATACTAAAAGAAAGTATTAATCAATGACTAGGAAAGGATGTAGTTAATTACATTATAATTGTACATTTGTAATGTAATTAACTAAGTAATTCTATTCCTAAATAACCATAATTTCCTTGATAATTACCTCAAATCAACCTAACCATATGTTTATATATATTAATTTTTGTTTTTTAATATATGATATATATGATACAGAAACAAAAGCAGAAGAATATGGGAATATATCCGACTTGCTTAACACGTCAATGAGATGGCTAGTTTTGTTTCACGTTTGAATGTCACTTGTTAGAAACTACCGGTACATGTGGTAAATTAATACACAGTACTTGTGTAGCTAGGCTGAAGCTCATAAAGTCCTAGTAGCATGTGGGATGTTTCATCTAATTTGTGGAAGTTCGTACTCAAACTGGCTTTCCAATTAAAGAGAGAAACGATACCCCGGCAAGTAATTTACCTTTTCTTTGTGGCAGTTCGTTTTACACTTAAACAAAACACTGCAATTCTTAATGGTTCTGCAAAATTACCATATAATCAAATCGTGTACGCAACTTGCCTGCATGCATGGTTAAGTGCTTAAGGCTCTCTCTCACGTGAATTTACAAAAATCGGTGCGCTGGAAGTCAGGCTACATACGGTCGGACAGCTTAAGAGACCCTAATGTGGGCCTCCAATGGGTCCCCATCCTGGTGATTATTGATAGAGTTGGCCTTTTGATACTCCACTCTTACATCCAACCCATGATTCTTATCTTTCGTGGCCCATGTATAATTGTATACATATACACGCAGCTTCTTTTGCAACTATAACTATAATGTGTTTGAGTGCATTGATATTATTTTCTTTTTAACTCCAGTGAGTTCCCTTTTGAATGCAAATATATACAGTTCAACTATGGAACAGTTTGCTACGACAGTGGCGGTCCTTGCCCAAAAGTTAACTGCAATCCTGGCGGAGAAATTAGGCCACGAGTCAACTTTTTTCCAAGAAAATTGTTTGCCAAGCTCATGCTACCTTAGGATGAACCGATACCCACCATGCCCTATCCCTTCAGCGATGCATGGGCTGATGCCACACACAGACAGTGACTTCCTCACAATATTGCATCAGGATGAGGTTGGAGGCTTGCAGTTAGTCAAAGATGGCAAATGGATTGCAGTTAAACCTAATCCAGAAGCTCTCATTGTCAACATTGGAGACCTATTCCAAGTTCGTTTTTGTACTTGCTCAACATACATACTGTACCTGTATCATTTCTAGTTTGTTGCAATAGATGTAATAATTAATTTCTAATTAATATTTGGTTGCTACAATTTCAGGCTTGGAGCAATGACGTTTATAAGAGTGTGCAACACCGCGTTGTCACGAATCCGTCAACGGAGAGGTTTTCGATTGCATATTTCTTCTGTCCTTCATATGACACTGTGATTCAGAATTCAGAGCCTTCTAATTACAGGAAGTTTAGCTTTAGAGAATTCAGACAGCAGGTTCAGGAGGACGTTCAAAAGTATGGTCACAAAGTAGGGCTCCCTAGATTTCTTGTAAGTCACTGAATGAGTGTTTCTACCATCAGTTTAATATTTGTACCTCACAGCACCACCAAAAAGAAGAAAAAACATAAAAACCTATTAATTTGCTAGCTCGAAAGTTGAATATAAATTATGATATATAGGCAGGCTTAATTCAATTAGAAATGCAAAAGGGTGATGTAGTGCTTCCAGCCTCTTTATAGTTGCCGACTAATTTTGTGTGATTCACTACAAGCCTACATTGTAAGATCTTTACATCAATTGTTAAGTGGGTATAATATATATATATGCGTGGTGCTATTCGCAACCCTCTATTATCCTTATCAAACCCTAAAATAATGCCCCTCAATTAGTAGGGCTCTTTCTCCTGTTTCACAGCTAAACCTATTAAATGTGTATTTGGTGTTCTTGCAATATAAGTACACTTGTATTCTTCGAAATAATTAAAGAAGTAGATAACTCAAGTGTGTGTATTTTTAATTTATTTCGAGATTCTATTTCGAAACAAAATAAAATAAAACAAGTACAAAGTTTGGTTGTTCCCTAACATGCTCATAAAGTTAATAATCTATGCAAACGTACTTCACAATATTATGTTTCCTGCAAACACAAATTGGAATAAAGTTTAGTTTATATCGAGTTCTTATTCTTCTACAATTGACTTCTTTTTCAAGTTTTTAAGTTTGAAGTATATGTAATGGAGAAAATATCCAGTGAAAAATTGTAAATATAAAATAAAAGGGCCTCTATAAGATAAATGAAGGGTGCGATTCGTGCCACTCGCAGTGTATGAGACAGCGGTCTGGGTTCATTGGAATGGACCAAGAGCGGAAGCCCAATTTAATTTGTTTCGATTCATTTACTCTTATTATTTCTGAAGGCTCAAACGCCTATTTATACAAGACTTCCAATAACATAAAACGAAAATAATCAAACATTATGAATGAAATATTCATCTTCCAAATTAGCATGCACATAATGTTCTTGATACACTTTCTATATGTATATGACGTAATGACCTTGACTATTGCCATATCTGAATGCCATAATGATCTTGATTCTTGCCATCCATGCATCACATAATAGTCTTGATTCTTAGCATTTTTATATGTCGTGATGGTTTTAACTATTGCCATATGTGCTTCACATTATGGTCTTGATCCTTGTCATATATTATGATGAAAAAGGAAAACATACAGATTGATAGAAGATAGAGAAACACAAATTTTCAAAAATCTGAAATATTGTTGATGAAATATTAACTAAGTAACTCAGAAGGGGGGGTTTGAATTGAGATTCTAAAATTTTGCTCGATTAAAACTTAATATCATTTGAGCTAAGTAAACAATTTCGAAATAAATAAATTAATGTGTAATGAAAAATAAAGAGATAATAGAAAGAGAACAAATATGTGATTTTTAAGTGGTTCGATCAACCGCGTCTATGTTTATGCATTTAAGCTCACTGGGTTGAAGATTTCATTAAGCGAGTTTCAAAAGTTTCGATAACGCTTACAATTGACTTATAAGGTGTTAATAAACCTTTACACAAAAAGATTATTTCAAATCTCTTAACCCAAGTATATCACACACTTACGCTCACTCAACCCAATATAAAGTAAAGTTTACAAATATTTTTCTCTCACACAATGTGTTTGATTACAAGTATAAGCTCAATGTGTGAATGAATTGAATGAAATGAGTAAACGAAATTAAGCTCAGATTACAGAGGTTTGCCAAATGATAGTAATAGTTATCCAACTTTTATTTGAATTTAATTGATCTATTTTATAGTTAGAGAAAAAAATTAGTTGTTATTGACTTTCTTGTGTTAACCGGTTTACCGTTTTATTTTAATTGGCTTGCCATTTGATATTACCGTTGTAGTCAAATATATGAATTTGTGCATAGTCAATTTATTGTTTATTTTAAAGAGCTACCTTCTCAATTCTGATTTACCACTTGTTGAATCTGATTTGTTATTTAATTCCAGAGAGTGCATTTAGATTAGCCGGTTTGCCATTTAAAGTATCCGGTATGCCGGTTGCTTTATAGAATATATCCTTGTTGTATTCGATGTCCCGTTTAGCTTATTAAGTGACCCAGTTGTTTTCAAAATATAACTTTATAGTTTTTAGTTTGTCGTTTATCTTATTTGATTGTTTCCAAAAATGCATATTTGTTAAAAACAACATTTATTATCTTGTTTTATAAAATCATAAAGCGCAATTCCTTATTAATCTAAAATATGTGATTTGTGATCATTAAAATCAACATATTATGTAGTCATATAGGCTAACAATTGATAAAAGTCTAAATTGCAAAACTAGTGTTTTAAAGTCTTTTGATACAATCTCTAAATAACTCGAATTTATTAAAATAAGTATGTATGAATTATTATTACAAATAAAATTGTACTAATTGAAATAAGAAAAACAAAACAATCGACACCTAAATTCAATACTTAAAAAAATATAAAAATCCTTAACGCGATAGCAAAAATAATAAATAATTAAAACTTGTAAAATAACCATGAAATATTTTTTTTTTTAACTAACTACAAGCCAATATTACACAGTTTATTTGATTAGATTTGTCTGATGATTTTGAAATGATATATTATTATACACCTCAAATAAATATTTGTAATTCAAGTTATAACCTTAAAAAAATACATTATTCATAGTCACCCTACATCACCATCTACGTCATATTATATATGCATCACATTCATGTGATTTCTATACGGGAGTGGACGTTGAAAATATAATTTAACAATATCTTTAATAAATATCTATTTTTTAACATTTTTGAAATGTGATTTGATTCTAACACGTCTTCAATAAAAAATCTTAAAATTATGTTTCATTAAAATTGATAGTCATATAAATAAACTATTGGATGTGAAAATACAACTATTTCGCATTACCTAATTTTGGAAAGAAAAGCGAAAAAATTTGGATTATTTCTCGTGAATTGAGTATATTAATGAATTTTTTTTAACAAAAATATTAATAAATTAAAATTTTAAAAAATAAAGAGATAATTTAAAAATAAACAATTTATAAGGAATAATATGAAAAAAAAAAAACACGTTCATTTTAAAAAAAATCCGAAGAAGTTTATAATCTTGCTTCCATCCAATCCATAGCAGGTTCTCTTCATTTTTCTTGTATATATATTTAAAAAAAAAAAATCTCCTTTCAAGAATATTAATAATAATAGAAAAAATGATAGCTTGTCTAAGTTCAAACCTCCCGAACCTCCACTGCACACAGACCTCCCCCAACCAAACCACATCCGTGCCTGACTCCAAATCCCAGGCTCATAAACTGAAGAGCAGCCCTCAGCTGAACCGCTGGTCGAGGGCCCGCGCTATACGATCGGGTCGTAAATTGGACCGGTTGGGCCACCAGTCCACCCAGTCGTCTGCTAATGGGAAATCTTCTTCTTCGCTTAATTTTCAAGTTAGAGATAGAGATGGTGTTTCTTTGGAGCCGGAAAGAATAAGTGACGGTGAGCATAACGTGGAGGCGATGGAAGGGAAGTCCATTTACATGGTCTCTGACGGCACTGGATGGACGGCGGAGCACTCCGTTAATGCTGCGCTGGGGCAGTTCGAGCATTGCTTAGTAGATCGAAACTGTGCTGTAAATACCCACCTCTTCTCAGGGGTATGTTTGTCTTTTTATTTACTCTTTTCCTTTATCCGACACCTTGATATTTTTATAATGTTGAAGTCTATATGGCCTTGTTTGATGGGGCAAGTTTCTTCTAATGCACTTTTGCCGAATCACCCATCAAGTGCTTTTTCAGGAAGCACTTTTATTCTGTACTTCTCAATCCAAGGTACTTAATTTATAAAAAGAAAGTCAATAATTAAAACATAACAAAACTAAAGGGTTGCCTGACCTCGCACTCCAAGTGGATGGAATAAAACAAGAGATCATTGAAGGACAAACTGTTTTGAATTAGGCCTTCTCTTTATCTTGAGATGCAAACTATGTTAGAAAATGATTCCATGCTTATTATTATTACAATCTGGATTGTTTTGCTTAATGTTGAAATCTCATTTAATTTAATCAGCTAAAATGTGAGCACTGACATATTGGAGTTGCAACAATTTTGTCAGATTGATGATGTAGAGCAGTTGATGGAGATTATAAAGCAAGCAGCCAAGGAAGGGGCAATGCTTGTTTACACTTTAGCCGATCCTTCCATGGCTGAGTCTGCAAAAAAGGCCTGCAACCTTTGGGGTATACCGTCCACTGATGTATTGGGACCAATTACGGAGGCAATTGCATCTCATCTAGGTGTCTCACCTTCTGGCCTTCCCCGTGGTGCTCCCGGCTGAAGTTTTCCTCTTGGTGAGGAGTACTTTCGTCGCATAGAGGCTATTGAGTTTACCATTAAGCAAGATGATGGTGCCCTTCCACAAAATTTGCACAAAGCCGACATTATTCTATCGGGTGTTTCTCGTACTGGAAAAACACCATTATCCATTTATTTATCACAGAAGGGATACAAAGTGGCAAATGTCCCAATTGTAATGGGTGTAGAATTGCCTAAGAGTCTTTTTCAGGTAGACCCTGAAAAGATTTTTGGTTTGACAATTAATCCTCTAGTCCTGCAAACTATTAGAAAAGCAAGAGCTAAGAGTTTGGGTTTCAGAGATGAAATAAGGAGCAATTATTCCGAGATGGATTATGTTAGAGAGGAATTAGAATTTGCTGGCAGGATATTTGCGCAAAATCCTGTTTGGCCTGTAATTGGTGAGAAAAATCTAGTTTCATTTGTTCATTTGTTTACCTATGAATTATGTGATTACTTTTACTTATGGTTCTTAAAACATTCAAAATTTCAGCCTTATTGAATCCTATGTTTACAGAAATAAAATTATTGGTTGTTTGTTACTGCAGAAGTGACTGGCAAAGCTATTGAAGAAACTGCAGCAGTTGTATTGAGGCTTTATCATGACCGGAAACACAGATGCTCAATGCCACGAATCTCAAAACGTTACTAGAAAAGGTAAAGTTCTTATTCTTTCGTATGCGAGGGTGACTGATTAGATATTGATGTTGAGTGGTGGTGAGCCAACATCAAATCCGTGATCAATTGTAAATTCTGCAAAAAATATTTGAATACAGGGTATAGCCATCACTTTTTAATTTTCTTTTCAACTTTCCAATCAGTGATGCAATAGATTGTTGAATGAAGCCATTGTGATGATGTATGGCTTTCTTATGTATTTATCCAGTGAAGATATAAACTCCAAAGCACATAGTCATCAATGTCAATACATGGTAACTTTTGGCAATTAAACCATATGAATTAACGAGGTGAAAATAGATTGCCCCCTCTATCATCTATCATGGTTGGTTTAAGAAGTATCATCATTTGGGTACCCTTTTTCAAGTCTTTTCTAACATTTATCATCCATCATGGTTAGTTTCTCTCAGAGAATGTAATCTATAAAACTAACAGGATCACTTACCACAGGCATAAATGGTTTAACTGGAGAAACAGAATACAAGAGAGATTAAACCAGCATAACATACTAGGAAAAAATTTGTGGTTGTTGAACAGTTGTGGACAGTCTGCATAGTGGGTTCTATCTGTTTTAAGATCTTATCCGGATCAGCTTTTATCATTTTACAAGAAGAAATCACAAAGTTGTATTCATTTAGATGTAAAACAGATAGTATATTCATTATGGTCTTATACAGAAAATTTAACCGCGCAGAAAGAAAATATACCAAACTTACCAATTAAGGATGTTTATGATTGGCGAATCTATGGGGAAAGTCAATGGAGTAGGTTTCAGATGTTATTAGGAGATGTTATCGGGTTCGGTAGTTGGTAATGGTGGTTAAAGAGGAAAATCTGACACTTTATTTGTTTAGAAGAAAAATAATGCTTATATATATATATATATGTTTTTTTTTGTGGATATACTAGAGGGATCAACTAGACAAAGGGACATTTAACCAATCCTTGTCCCCTTGGAAATTTGTGGTGGTGAATCCAAGGTTAGAAGTCCATGGAGTGTATTTCTACTTTCTAGTTGAAGTTGCGTCCAAGTTGCCCGAGTAACATCAATTTTGAGTGAATTCCCTGTTTATTCAGTGGTAGGCATAATGAGTTAGAAGCACTTATAGGTTTATATTCCTTTATTCTTCCAAGCAACTGGAAAAGGCTTAAAGCTGCGCATGCTTTTGCAAACACAGGCAAATACTTTATTACCTGAAAGCTCTAATCTGTGCTAATTCCTTGCTCACATGAGAACCACAAACCCCAAAAAGAAACCACTAAGTTGATATGCCAAAAAGAGCTTGCAAAATGCAAATTGGAAGGTATGCGAAAGGAAAATAGGTTGCCAAAAAATAGCAAAAAGTGACTTTCCGATCTTCCACTGAGCTGAGGAGAAAAGCACTAGAAACCAGAGAAGTTAAACACATCACTTCTTTTCTGATCTATGCAATAACATGTAATTAAAGAAGATTCCTCCTCTCTCTCATAATGCAGCATGTCCTTGTCTTCATCTCTAAAATCTTTACAGAGTCTTGAAAAAGTAGAGGATCGCCAAGCTTGTAGTCATGCTAGTGGAAGGTTGGTTAGCTTTTGCCGACCTCTAGTTTTCATATTCTTCGGCTTTCTATTTGTTGTGGTTAATTTTGCCACCTCACTTTGTTTTAAAGAAGACAAATACTTCACAAAAGAACCTTCACCATAAGACTAAGCATGTTCATGTTTCTTTCTGTCATGCATTCAGCTTCATGATGCGGCCATTGCTGTCCTTACATTTTAATTCCACAGTACTTATTATCAACTCTTATAATCCAAATCATTTTCTTCAGCCCTGTACTTCAACGATAGCGTGAAGTATATCAGCAGAATCGTTCCCATGCTTGACCTGTTGTGAGCACATATAAGAAGGTTTATAAGGATTTTCAAATTCCAGTGCTAAAGCATGTTGGTAGGAGTTAAGACTATAAACCTACAAGGTGGCAAAGAAGATAAGAACCCTTTTAGGATCAATAGCCCATGAATGAGAAGAACGCTTGAGACTGTTTCTCCTAAAACCGCTTTTGTTCTCTGGAGTTGTGATGATGTTGCCGGTCGTGATGGTAATCTGATGGTGAACCTGAGGGATATCCGTGGACCCTATGGCAGCGACCGCTTTCTTTTCAGGCGTGCTAGGCCCTGCATGAACAGTTGCACTTAATAAATTGAGACCAAATTTGCACTCACAGTGTACTACTTTGCTAGGTAGCTAACATTTCACCACCAAACTTTCAATCATGTAAAGCAGCACGCACATGCTTCCGAGAGAGAGAGCTAACAAAAACAATGATATTCTTTAACTAAACGTGCACCAAACTAGTTATCAAAACAAAAAAAGCCCGAGTCCCAAATTCAGTCTCATATTCAGTTAACCCATCTGTAGTTTGGTAACATTTCACTTTCACAACCGTAGGATCACCAACTTCTTTGACCCCATACAAGACTTAAATCCAGAAGCCTAAGATTCCATCAACCAAATTATAATAGTCCGACTAATTCATGCATGGTAATAATAATAATAATAATAATAATACTAACAACAACAAACATATGGAGAATTGGGGGACGTGGCATTAGACGAATGGGGTGACCCAGCTCAATGAGAGACCAGTAGAGGTTGTAGTCTTGGAGATAAAATATTTGTAATTTAGCATATATTTGACAAACATATATCATATTTGGCCAAATAAGTATTGTTTGCTAGCGATTTGCATCACTCTGGCAAATCGGGGACCAAAGGTGCATAAAAGATCAAACAAACTATTAGTATTTGGCATCGAATTATTTTATAAGCGTTGAATTTGGTATGTCTAATTAATGAAAAATGTTACCTCTAGGCGAGGATGTAGCAAGAGTGGCATCCCTGTCATTAGCATTAGAATTAGACTTCTTCTCGGCGCCGCAGCCGCCACGCTGAGATCCTTTTCTCGAAAGGCTTCTCTGCAACTTTTCCCATAATTAAAGTTTACATTAAAATCAAAGCGCAGCCTTCAACAATACAACAAGATAATCAAAAGTTTATGGGTTTCTTCTTTATTTAAAGATAAAGAAAGGTTTTTTTTTTTAAAAAACAAAAATTAAGAACTAAAGTAAAATGAAAAGATAGTAGATAACAACTATGCTTGAGAAAGAGAAAGTCATTGAATTGAATTGAGTTGCCCGCAAAGTCAATTAAAAAAAAAAAAGAGAGAGAGAAAGAGTCATTTCGTCTGTTTTTAAGAAGGCCAATATTTTTTTTCTGAATTAAACTTGTTAATGAAAATGAAAATCATAATTAATTAAGCATGTGGAAGGAACTTCTGCAACACAGAATGTGTGTGCTCTTTGAATTAATGACGAAGAAAAATCTTTCCCAAGTAGCATAGCTGCAAGCAAACAAAATTGAAAATTAAAAAAAAAAAAAAAACTTACAGTGGTTCTTGAATTTGCATTGTTAGTATTATCTTTATTGATTCCATGAGAGAAGGTATCCATGTCAATAACAAAATTATCAGATTTCTTGACTGCGTTATAATGAAAGCCGTTGGCATGATCCAAAAGAGAAATTTTTGGTGTGCTTGACGAGTTCCCCTCCACTCCACAGGCTTCGCCAGAAGATGGCATGCCCTTGAGATTATTATTTAAAAGAAGTCAGTCATTCATTGAATGAAACAAACAACAGAGTTACATACATGCCGAACCCAATACAACAGTTTTCAAAAATTAATTAAGGGATAAAATATTTGTAAAATTGAAAGGAATTAAAATAATATTATATCATACTGCGTAATTAGAGAAACCCATATAACCACTGCTCACCAACTTAGGATTGTCCGCCATTTCTCTGTCGTCGTCACTTTCCCGGAAAAGAAAAAAATATATATATGTCTGTATGTGTGTGTGTGTGTGTATATATATATATATATGTACAAAGGTGAAGAAAGATGGAAGAACGTGTGTTAAAAGGATTTGCTTTGCATACCCGACGGAGGCAAGGAAACGCTATTCAGAGTCTAATTAGTGATTGGAATCAAAAACAAAATACGCCGTTAAGTCAAAACTTACATGTGTCCCTATTCCTATATATCTCGTGAATTACGTAAGCTAAAGAAAGTTGTAGAAATGCCTTTGAAATTTTTCAAGATATCACTTGCACAGCTGGAGTTTCAGGATTTCCGGAAAATTTTCTTCATATATATATATTTTTTGGGCTGAGAAAACTGTAATAAAATTTATAATAAGTACCTTATTAGTAGTATTCTATCACTATCGGGCTGGTTCCGATGAAGAGGAATCGAAAAGAAAAAAAAAAAAAAGGTGATCTGATATTCAGATTGTTGTTATCTGGACATAAAAATGGAAATACAGAGGAAACTCAAGTACTCAGGAAACTAAATCCTGTAGGATTTTATTTTATACGATGAGTTGTTTAATGAGCTGTTGTTGTTGTGTACTTGTGATTTATATATACATGTTGTAACGTATTAAAATTTAAGTACATTATTTACTCTATATTTTATTTATTTATTTATTATTGATTCGTTTATAAGCCATGGAGTGGTGATTAGGTAAGGTTAAGACTATGGTAAGGCTGTACACCCCTGACCATAGACAAAGACGAAGTTGTATCTTTTGCAGATAACAAGCTATCTACTAGTTGTATATATAACATAGTTTCTTGAGTATTCGGTGGATTCATTTATTTGTGATCTGACTATTTCTTTAAAGACTGTGATTGTTCTCCGTAGGATATCTATTATTTACTCAATTAAATTTTAATAATATAGTACTTTTTAAGCATACAACATGGGTTCTAAATTCATTTTTTAAATAATACTTTTTTTTTTTGAACACTTAATATTAGTGCTGGCAACAATATTGAATATTAATAATATTAAGTATCCTAATACTTGAGTTTTAATATTATGTGTTATTAATTTATTAAATAATAAATTTCATAATTAATAAAATTATTTAGGACTTAAATAAAAATTTATATGTAGGGACATTTAATAAGTTAATAATATTAGTTAGTAAGCATATCATGAAAATAAGAATAATGATTTAAATAAATAGCGTTGTAGTTGTTATGATTTAGGTAAGTTTGAGTAGATAATATATCTTAGTATTAATAACAATGTCGTTTGGTGTAGTAGCTTTTTGGACCCCAGCTATGTGTGTTATTGCACCATCGAGGCGTTTGACATTAGAGCCAAAACAGACCGGGGAACCAATTAAATGGTCCAAAAATAAACCAAAGTCAAAAAAGTATTAAATAAATTTACTTTTCTATCCCAAAGTAGGAAAAACTATTTTCTTTGCTTTTTAAAAAAACAATAATGAATATCAACTAACAATTTTGCTTTTCAATACTTGAAGCCATATATAAATTATTTAGGAAGTTCACTATTTCTGTTTTCTAATACCAAGCCCAGCCAAGGAGATTATATAAGATCTATTCAAATGAAGGAATGTTTTCAATTCTAATCTCTAAAGCAAAAGCTTTATTGAATATAGGCCCCTACCCCAACCAATATATATATATATATATATATATATAAAAGAAAGGTGAACTTCAAAAGATTCCAAAAATGTGACGCAGGCCTTATCAAAAAAAAAAAAAAAGTGACACAGACAACCGTCAAGTCGTGAGTTGTGAATTAGGCATTGGCACCACACCAGCATGAGCTAATGGGTCTAGAATCAGAAAACAAAACGATAAGAATGGTGATGGCTGTTTGATATTAATTTGTGGCACCAATTTTCCTTATTGACAGCGATAAGATCGATGATTGGGTTCTCAACCTAAAATTATAGGATTATGCCCACCTGGTAAGTGTGACGATGCAGCAATGTTGTTGGTGACATTGACTGTGAGATTATCTGTATATCCATTTAAAATTAACATTATTGATTCATTATACTTACATATACAAACACCATTATTGTTTAATTATAAAAGAAAATGGTTCTTTATCGCAATGGGAGAAATTTGGGAGAATATTAATATGACTAAAAGTCTCTCAAATTGAGAAACAAAACATATCAAATGATTTCATGCAATTTATTTATTTCTTTTTAAAGTTCTTTTCGTTGGATTCGGAATATACATGTGAAAAAAGAATTCGTGCAGAAAGTCAGCCACAGTATGAAGGAAGAAAAATGAAATGCTTGAAAGCACACGGGTGTTTCGCAATCCAGTAATTATCATCTCTCCGCTTTTTTCTTTTTTCCTTAAAATGTTCCCAAATCAATACATAATTCTTTCTAATTATATATATATATATATATATATATATATATATTTGTTGATTGATCGATGTCATTGACAATGAGATTATCTATATATCCATTTAAAATGAACATTATTGATTCATTGTACTTATGTAAATACATTATCGTATATTTCCTTCACAACCGTGGTGATTGATTGCTAGCATTATTTTTTGTTTGTGGTGCAGTCTAGTGTGTCCGTTTGGTAATAAATAAATACATTAATATACCAAGGATAGATATTTACAGAATTAATTAAACTTCATGCGATGACTTGTGATCTTAAATATAAGTAAAATAAACATCAAGGGCACAATGCACATGATGGGCGAAAGCAAGGGCGGCGCATGCCATGGCTTGTTAATTTATTACCTCCAGTTCTTGGGCGGAGGTAGCAGGGCACCTCATATCATATGTTTTCCACTATGAAATAAAAATAATAGCTGGGAATCGAGACGCAGCATTAATTTGTTTAAAATTGCACATGCTTGACACCCTGCACAAAAACCAATGGCATTGATGGTTCTTAATGTTATGCCTTAATTACTACGACATTGTGTGATCACAGTACAGGAATGGCCTATGGGATAAAGAAGTGTTTCATCTTATCATATTGATGACAATTTAAAACATGCTCCTTCTCCTAGGTTAATTATAAGACAGATATGTGAACAATGACTACGAACGAACGAGGATTTGCCTCGAAATGGAAGGTTTAAATGGACTTGTATATGTTCTGAGGAGTGTAGGTTTGATTACAAGACCATACCCGGATTTAAGTTAATTAATCAAATTTTAAACTGAGAATTTATAACCAAAAACCGGGGGTCTCTGTCAGTTATGATGAAGCAGCACCCATTTGATGTTCGTCCCTTAAAAATTAATTTTCTTGGATTTTCTATGCAGCTGGCAACTTGAAGGGCTTCAAACATTCCAAAATTCGAAGAATATTTGCGGTAACATCAGATGATGCAAAGAATGATTGTAACATTTTCTTTCCCCGTTAGCTACATTTTCAATTTCGGTCCCCTCTTTGTTGTTATAGTTTTCATAATTAGTTTGAAAGAAGGAATAAAAAGAAACAGACACTTGGGAGTGGGACTGTAATATTTACGCAAGCGAAAATTAAATGGGAAGAGAATATGACCGCAATATCTGCAACTGAGTGGTTCCTGTTGAACAAGGAATATCACAGCACCTGATCATGTTTTGTGCGATCAAAATCAATTTTTTTTTTTTTATTTTCTTTTACTGATCATTATAAATTGATTTTGTATTTGAAAAAAAAAAAACTCTAATATTTCTAGGCCAATTTACAGAGGAGGTGGTGTGTATTGGGATTTGTGAACGGTCGTCAACTAATTCCCCAGTTTCTGGTCAATGTTTGTTTCTCTATTGTGGTTTGTGGTTTGTGAATGATCTAATCACTTTGAGCTTTTGGCCTCTCTCACCCTGCGGCGATGCGCAATCCTTACGGAATGACCACCTCCCACTTTGGAAAATTCATTTTTATAACAAAGTCAATCTTACGAAATTCATGATCAATTTCTGGAAACTTGCAGCCTAATTCAATGAAATTTGTAACTACTTATGATGATTATGATGTCCCACCTCAATCATGTTATCTGTATAATTTGTGTTGACACGTTATTGTTTCAACAATATGTAACTTTTAATAAGGCCGGCAATCCAATCATATGTAGGTCACAATTTGGCCGATGCGCTCCAAGGCTTGTGGTGAATGAATCGATCATACATATATAATACTTCTGTTTCCATTCACCAATGGACAGTTGTGTGAACCATTGTATTTCATGTGTAAGGAAATGATGCATGGTGGCGTATAATCTAGACTCTTAGTCATGTACAGGCTGCATTCAAATTCAATCGAAAATTCAATATCACTTGTTATACAAATTGGAAATTAGCTGTATGTTCGAACCTCCCACTTTGAATCTTAAATAATAAAATCATGGCCAGATAGACTACTGCGGCATGAACAGCAATTAGTTAGTTAGTCATCACCTACAATTTAATTTGATTTTATATTTTATGATGAAAAGTTATAATTTAAAAATTACATCACCTAAATATTAAATAGGATTTTGATCTCTTGACATATATTCGAAACGTTGAATGCACAATATTTCTCTCATTACGAGAGTTGAGTTCCAATTTAAACGGGTGAAAAAGGGAAACTAAAAGACTATATAACAGCATTATTGATGGCACTTGAGAACCAATCCATGGCTAGCTTCAAAACATAATCTTAAATACATCTCATTTGTATGAATTTGTGCCCACCATTCAAGTTGAATTCTCGATCGTTTAAGGGAAAACTTGTTTATGTATAGAAATAGAGAATCTCTGGTTTCCATTTTGGGTAAAGCTTGCTTAATCTCCCTAGGCCCTAATATACATACGGTGGCGGAATTACCATTGGCGCCGACAAAGATCCTGGTGAACTGTAGAGCTGCATGCACGACAATATATAGGACACAGGGGCTTGAGAAGCTGACAAAGTTTAATCAACTGTATTTGAATTTTGAAAGAGAGAGCCTTTAATGCTGTCAGCTCAGCTACACGATTTTTGAAGGAATTCTCTTCCAATAATTTGGTACTGATTGGAATGTTTTTGTGTAGCATGCATCACATAACATCATGCGGCCTCGTAATTTGTATCCCTTGATCAATACAATGCTAACAAATAATTGAACGTAAAGATATATAGAATAAACTATTGGTACGAAAGAATGCAAAAGCTCCTTGATATTATATAGTACATATTAATTAATGGAAGAATATGGGGCCTAAATTGTTAGTTTAATCAACTCATATCAAATGATAATCTCTTGGTAATCTTGTTATGCATGTGCATAATTAACAGGCACATGATCCGAAAGTCACGTTTCTATAAAAGAATAAAGAAAAAAATGCCATGACCATGACCGTAGTATTTATAAAGGAAAACGAAATAAGCCTCTTATTTGTTTATTTTTTGACCTTTCTGCCGCTTGGCCTATACCTAGCCAAATAGTAGCCACTAGCTTCCTGTAAGCCCGGTGATGCTATTACTAGATATGACTTCAGATTTTTCTCCATTTTATTGCGTTTTGTTCATTTTGATGGCATATCAATATTATTGAGGCCATTAGAATGTGGAGCACATTTGTGTAATTTGCTATTTATCTTAGGCCCGGCATTGTGGGCCTTATAAATACAGCGAGTTTTTTTATCTTGAATGAGGTGGCCAGCGCAGCGCGTGTGCATGTGTGGGTCTGCTGAGCTTTCAGTAACAGCACTTCTTTTCTATTTTTGGCTACTTCTGATCCGTGGCTTTGGATGTTCGCTAACCTAGCTCTTCTTGAATTGCCTTTTTTGCTGTTGGGGTTCCTCCTCCTCCTCCTCCTCGTGCTATTAACGATTACGATGGCTAATTTCTTGCAAGTGCCCTGCCCCATACTCACAACTGATCTGGGCGAAGGCGATGTTGGTATGCGGGCCTTACACGTGTGCTAATGGGCCTTTCTTGGGGACTCGATCCATTAATTAGGCCTATCCAAAACTAAATTATTATTTTGTTTTTCCCTAGCAAAAATGTTGAAACGGGAGATTTAACAATGTTGGATATAACATGAGGATTGCATTAAAATATCGGAGGCAGATTGAACACTGCACAGCTTGGCATATATTACTAAAAAAGACCGATTTTATTTAATGACCCCACCACCAACCCCCCTCCCTAACTGGTGTAATCACATCTTCACTTAATGAAAAAACAATTACCTCAACTTTAAAAAAAAAAAGAAAAGAAATAAATAAAGAAGTAGTTCTGGTGATTTGATTTGATAGAAGCAAGGTGTAACTTCTATTTCGTATGTAGCCCAAGAAAGACTCAATTTGATAATTCTAGTGTTGGAGGACCTTATTTTATTATAGTATGTTATAATGTATCATACATTAACCTAATAGTAGTGTCCAATAAACAAAATTATATTTGAATTTATAAAAACAACTTTTGGACTTGATGTATCACACATTATCATAATGTATTTTAGCAACACCCAGTGTAGGAGATTATTGGCAGGACAGTACTTACAATTTACAAAGCTAAAGAAAGAATGATACTAGTGAGCATGCGTGCGTGTAAAGTACAATTACAAATAGGCAATCACTGAGTTACATTTGTTACTAATAACCAACAAAAGCAATATAAAAATAGTAGCATGCAAGCGGATTATGTGAGGCGAATGTCTTATTTCTACCTTATTGTAATAGTAAGTTAAATGAAAGTCAATTTTGAATGTAGTATATTTTTTGGGTAAACTGTGGCGGAACAAATCAGTTCATATAATTTTGTAATCGAAGAAATAATACGGGCTCCACAACCCACACAGTAAAGTGGCCAATAAGGGCGAAACGAGTTTATTCTTTTCTTTCAACAAGCAAAAGTCCCAAATCCCCCTTATTTTCTCTCCAATTGTTGTTGCCACGTACGTACCTTTCTCACGCTACATAAAATAAACACTCGCTGTTTAAGTTCAGTTTAGCTCCACCATTTATTTATCCTAGTCCTCCTGCAATCGCCACGAGAATGCAAGAAACCCCACCAGCTAGGCTAATATGTGCCATTTTCTTGACTCCAATTATTGCTTTGGGCCTCATTTTTCTCATTTTGTGGCTTGGTTTACGCCCACATGCCCCCATATTCCACGTCCAGGAATTTTCAGTTCCGGATTTTAGTTTGGGTCAACCCGATGGGTTCCAGAATGCCAGTGTTTCTTTCAACGTTACAGCCCGGAACCCGAACCGGCGAGTTCGGATCCTTTACGAGTCCTTAGACGGCTCGGTCTACTACAAGGACTATCAAGTGGGGTCAGTACCCCTTCTAGATTCGTTCAAACAAGACCCGAAGAACACAACCGCATTGCAACGTGAATTGAGTGGGACCATGATGACGTCAACGGTCAGTAACCAAAGTTGGGCTGAGTTCATGAATGATCGTGCGCAAGGAAAGGTCATTTTCGGCCTACAGATCAAATCAGTTATCCAGTACAAAAAGTCCATGTGGGATTTAAGGCACCGTCGGATGCATGCCAATTGTGCTGTTGGGGTGGGTTTGGACGGATTGATCTTGCCAGATTTTAAAGGTAAAAGATGTGTTATCCATTTAAGCTGATTCAATTGTATATTAAACTCGGTTGTTTCAAAGGTGTATTGTAATTTATTTAATGTTTCCTATTTTCTGCAGATTTTTGTAGTTGTTTTATGAATGAATGTGTGGATTGATTCGATATGGATGTGATCTAAGTTTTGTAATTCAAAATTAAGAGTTAAGACAACTGTCTGTCCTGGTTTGATCTCCTAACAAACGCTGGGCTTAAAAGTGTGCCCAAACAATTACATGGGCCTGCCCATTTGCTTGAGGCCCATTATAAAGTAAGACTATTCTTTATACATGTTTGCGTCTTTTCTTAAACAATGATCGGGGTGTTTTAACTTAAATTATTTACACAAATATTAAGTCATTGATTTGATATAATTTATTTAATGATAGATATTAAAAGTTAAAATAAAATTTAGTGGTACTAATTTATCTGCCACTGGATTGTGTGAAATCAATAGATTCAAAATTGTGTAAAAAATTCAAGTTAAAATATTCTAACCCATTAAAGCAAATACAATCTTCAGATAGTTACTAACCAACCATAGAATATATTTATTTTATTTTTTAAATATAGTTGCTAATTAGGTTATAAAGCCAGGCCGTCTTCCAGGCTTGATCAAATGATTTTCAAATAATTTTCTTTAATTAAACATTTTATATCCAATTTTGTAAACTCTTTAGATTTTAAATTTCTCTTATATTTATGATTTTTTTTTGCCTAATTATGAAGTTATTATTATTAATTTGCTTTTTTAATTTTACATCACTAAAACATTTATTCTCGATGTTATCCCAAATTGTTATACAATATACACATCGTAAACTCTAAAGTGATATGTTCAAGGTATTATCACCAATCCATCCTCTTGACAAACTATCACGTGAGTTATATCATACATATTTTTGTCTTATTTAGAGTATGTCTTGGAATTGTATTTTGTTAAATAATCAATCTAGCACCACAAAAAGTATTTACCAAATATTTTTTAAAATAGATTATTTAAAAATTTAATTCTCAAAATAATCTATTTTTGTACTAAACATTAAAAATTGTTAGAAGTAGCTTTTAAAAATTGAATTTTTTAAGAATCTAATATTATAATATGTAATACTAATTTTATCCTCTTCTTAACAACATATTTCCAAAAATATGCATACACTGGAATAATATAATTTATTAATATTTAGCAATTTCATTTTCCAAAAATAACTAAAAATAATAAAGCTATCATCGTTGCTGGTAATGTTTCGGTGCCATTGTCGAGACCAGCAAAAGTGCTCCTAGTGCAACGCCACCAACACTATCAGACTCCAAATTATCTTCCCAACATAATGGTTATGTTATCATTGGCAGAGGAGAAACGATGGTGTTTCACGCGCTTCCAAATAAAACAGCCACCACAGCGCTGCCATCAAATGGAGGATAAAAGAGCGGCACCGTCACTTCCATTAGATATATCGACAAATGGCGATCTGAAATACTGAGATGACGCTTGTAAATAGTCACCATTTATCAGTGGAGTTATTGAGCGGCCGATATTTAGGTACAATTTTTTTCACCATAAGATTATTTTATCTCAATGATTGTATTACCATTATGTAGATCATAAAATTATGAACTCATGATACCAAATTAACCACCGATTGTGATATTCTTGCCTGCGCCGGCAATGGCGATGATACCATTATGGAGATTGAACAGTTTCAACTGCCTACTTTGCTTCATTAATATGAATTAATAGTAATAATAATTATTATTGATTTGTCATTAATATAATTATGTTAATAATTATCATAAATGTATTACTATATAAGAACTTGTGCATTTTGGAACCAGCACACACTGCAAAATTTCACGATTAATGTACTAAGTATGTTCAATAAATTATAAATTAAATAAGCCTATTTTATCGTTGTACATGAAAATTACACTTTGATTTTTATTTACCAAACGTGTATAGTAAATTATTTGAAAAGTGATAGTGAATAATCTCATTTATCACACACCTTAGTAAATTATTTATAAAGCTGATTTTTTAAGAATCTAATGAAAAAATTAATTCTTTGGAAGCAAAAGCAATCCCTATTCTCCTCTCTTTTTCTTCTTGCTTTTATTATTTTACGTTATTTTTTTTCCTTTTTTAAAACGACCCGTTAAGAAAATATTACTATAAAATGAGGCACTTTATTCGTCGTTAGCTAGCTTGTGCAAGCAACAATTGGGAAAATATTATTATAAAATCATTAGCTCGAGCAAGCTTCCGATTTTGAGTAAAATCAATAACTTTCAAGCTTTTTCATTAAGATAAATCAATTCCAAGGGCAGAGCTAGGATTGAAATCGTAATGGGGTGAAAATTTTGTAAAAATAAATTTATTGGAGTTAAGAAATTGTCTTAATTTTTGAATCAAAGAGTTAAAATGTTAACATTATAGAAGCTAAATCATTACAAAAAATTTTATTTAATGTCTCTTTCTACACATATAGTTTATCTTGTGAGAGTTCTTCTATACGAGGATATCATTAAAATATAAAAAGATATATATTTTAATATATTAAAAATTATATTTTTTATCAATTAATGTATTAAAAAATATATATACATATATATTTTAACGACATCCTCTCTAAATATATACAATTAATTTTCTTTTTAGAACTATAATTGTCACGGCAAAGGACAACTCTACCCCCTATGATATTAACATAAGTCTATATAAAGTGCACTGTAAAAGTAGCCAAATCCATGAATTAAATATATAAACAACGAGCTTTTTTTTTTTTTTTTTTTTTTTGTGTTTGTGTGTGTGTGTTTTGTGAGTGTGTGTCTTGTATCTTACACTTACAGTCCAGTCGGTCACTATAAAACACCACCACCATTACTAACATTCTTGCAACCAGAAAATTTATCTTGCCGAGAAATGGGAACTCAGCGACGCCCTTTTAGCTATAGACTATTATGTGCCATTTTCTCCACTCCAATCTTCGTCGCGGGCATAATTTTTTTCATTCTATGGCTTAGCCTACGCCCACATCACCCGAAATTCCACGTCAAAGATTTCACCCTTCAGGGTTTGGGTCAAGCAAATGGGTATCTAAATGTCAACGTAACAGTCCGAAACCCGAACTATCGGGTTCGGATATATTACGATTCTATGCGCGGGTCGGTTTATTATAAGGATCAACGGGTCGCGGTAGTATCCATTTTCGAGTCGCATTATCAGGAGCCAAAGAACACGACCATTTTGCATTGCGTTTATCGTGGGCCCCTAACCCTGTCCATGCGGGCGTTGAATAATCAACGTGCGGTTGAGATTATGACTGATCGCGTGCAAGGTATGGCGGTTTATAGCTTACAATTCAAATCAGTCATCAGACACAAAGGGTCCCTGTGGGATAAAAGGAGCCATCGGATGCGTGCCACTTGTCACGTTGGGGTTGGTCCGAACGGCGTTCTCTTGACAAATTATAAGGACAGAGGATGCCATGTCCACATGAGTTGATTTGAATTGGACACATAAAGGATGTCAGTGTCCACATACTTCATTTTCCTTTTTCGAATTTTCTCTCGAATCTTGATCCTTTATATAATAATATAAATTAAATTAATTATAAAGTTATACCAAATAAATTAAATATAGTGTTTCTGATATAATTATGTGTTTGTTTAATATAACTCTATAATTGATGTAATTTAAATAATTATCTAAGAAATCTTTTACTTTTCTTTTATTATATAAAATTTTATTCATAGATGTCACAACGTGTCTTTGATTCTGACTTTATTTTTATATAGTATTATTATAAATAGATGTCATGGATTTCTAAGTTTAATGTTTTAAATTCAATTAAGTGTGTTTAAGATCTTTTTTCCCCTTAAAATTGAAATGACCGGCAATTTATAAATTTCAAAGGCTTAAAACATATTATATTAGGTTAATAGATAAGGTGAGTTAGATTTAAAAATAAATAAATAAATACTCAATTAATTATTATTATCCAAAATAAGAGGGGATTACAAATGCTATATCTCTATGAATGAAAAAAAAAAAATTGACTCTAGGAGGATTACCCCTACAAAATAAATGTAGACCATAATAAACCCAAGTTGGCCGGTGTTTATAATATAAGAATAATGAAACTTGTTAAGCCCAGGTTGGCCAAACTATCAACGCGCGACTAATCCTTTACAAATATATCATATTAGATCGGAATGACAGCACATACTCATATGCTCATCGAGTCGCAAGCCATGAAATGATAGCACATACTCATATGCTCCATCCTTGCTCATCTTCTAGTTATGCAAATTCATTTTCTATTGGTCTCCAGGTCTGGTGTTTAGGAGAGTCAGTTTTTCAAGTAACTTTATTCAATTTATCATTCGAGTTCAAATTTTAAGAGAAATCTGAGAAAAAAAAAATTCAACTTGAGCTTTGCCACCCTCTAACTTTTAAAAAATTAAAACAAAAACTCAATTTTTATTGCATGTATTTTCATTTGAATTACTGTTTTATTGAGCAATACAAAAACACAATTCAGCTTACAAATTGCCTTTTCCTTCCTTATTTTCTAAGTGCTAAGATAAATCTCTCAGAGTTATATTTATATCATAATATCAAGAATTAAGACCCCTAAATTGTAAAAGCCACCGTATACAGCGAATGGATGACGTGTTCTGCGTTATGCTTAGTTGCGTACTCAAGTGCACGTACAAATATAATTCCAAGCTTTTACTCAAATACAACTAACATATGATCACCAGTATATATACCTTATAATAATAATAATAGTACCTTTCACCTCTTGTAAGGAACCGTTATTCTTTATTCTCGATCATTAACAAGGCTAAGCATATATGGCGTTCTACATGTATCTTCTTTAAATTTCATTATTTGCTTGTCCTAATGTATTATAATCTTGTTAACCCCAATTCACAAAATTAATAATTATGGCATTATACCCGTATGACAATGTCCTGATTCTTTTCTTTCTCCATTCAAATCAACATAGAAGAAGATAATATAGCAAAATAGCTGGTACATTCATGAAACAACGTCCTTATTCTTTTCTTTCTCCATGCAAATAAATCAATATCCAAAATTCATAAAACTTCTCATTCCCTCCACCTTTCTAATTACTACATAAACACATCTTGTGGTTCCACCTAAACCCTCGCCGGGAAAAAAAGAAAAAAAAAATGCACTCAGCTGACCGGCTACCAATTCGATCCACGCCGCAAAACCAGCTCATCAAGCGCCACAACACCGCCCACCACTATGCCCACAGGGTGCGTGAAAGCCTAACCACTAGGGTCTCCAAAACATTATGTATCATATTCTTGTCACTCCTGCTGGTTGTGGGCATCATAGTATTTATTTTATATCTTAGTTTACGCCCGCATAGGCCAAGAATTTTTATCCATGAATTTTCCATCCCGGCTTTGGCTCAACCCACCGGGTTTGAGAATGCTGAAATTACGTTTAATGTAACAGCCCGTAATTCCAACCAGCACGTTGGGATATATTTCGATTCAGTGGAGGGGTCGGTTTATTACAAGGACCAACGGGTCGGGTCAACTCCGTTAGCAGAGCACTTTTTTCAAGAGCCTAAGACTACAACTATTTTATATGCTACATTAGGTGGGGCGACGCTATCTGTAAATAGCCGACGTTGGATGGAGTTCATGCACGATCGTGGACAAGGAAAGGTTGGTTTTCGTCTGGATATAAAATCAACCATACGATTTAAGGTTTCCACGTGGGATAGTAAGCGCCACACGATGCACGCCAACTGTGATGTTTTTGTGGGTGCAGATGGATTAATCTTGCCAGGTTATAAAGATAAGAGATGTCCCCTCTATTTCACCTGACTTGATCATTATCATGTAATATTGTTTGATTTATTAACGTGAGGTGGGTTCAGAGAGTATTTTCTTATAGAATTTGGCAAATTGGTTTTTGGTCTGCTTTGTAAGCTGGAGGAGGTGAAATTAGTTGCTTAATTGAATAATAATTATCTGTACATGACTATTTGTCTGCATCCATTGCTAAACATTACAAGAACACATATTGTTCAACAGCGCAAAATTTGCTTTTCTTGATCAACTATTGATATTTCAAAAATGATTTTTCATGATATCAAGTTCCAATGCTGCCGATAACTATTGTTTCACTCTTCATGAAGAAATCCAGTTACAAAATTAAGATCGAGCCATTTTGTTGATGCTCTTAAGAAAAAGGGAATAAAGCAGGTTGGTTCTTTACTTCTTCTTTTAGCTTTAAGCTACTTTTCAACTCTGTGAGAGGAAAAGCATGATCCCTGTTAAAAGATCCAGGCGATTAAGTAATCCTATTTTAGGGACCAATTATGGTACTTATAAGAGATCTATTCTTTAGTGTACATCCACTAGCCCCTTAAAGAATTGGCCTACAAAAGATTTTTTCTTGCAAGATGTATATCATCACAGTGACATAAAGCAGCTAAAAAGACTTTCCACCAAAGAACCACAAAGTAAAAGTTTCTTATGAGAGTGAAATAATTGTTACAATTTTCAAGTGGGAAAACAAAGTAATTACGTTACACACACCCCCCTTATTAGTTCACGAGATGAAAGCAAAAGTTGATTACATAATCACAATGCTTTTAGCAATATTGCTTGCTTACACTAATAAAACTTGTTGATGCAGTTTTTTCCGCGTATTTTCAAATAGTACTCTGAACCTTCTACTCGTGACTTCAAACAGTGCATCGATCCTTCTGCTCGCAAATAGCTCGAGCTTGAGCGGGACTGTCTCCTTCGTCTCTACTCATTGTCTTTTCTGAGCAGGGATCTCCGGGACTGTACTTCATGAAAATAGGGTCGAGGGTGGCCGGGCGTGTTCGGTGAAAACCCTCGACCGCTCAAGTCGATGTCGGGTTGTTCTTTTGGTATCTCCACTAGTGAGAGAGACCGGAAAGATGAAAGAGATATTTTTTCGCCCTCCCTCTTTGAATGAATATGGTGTTTTCAGAGGATCCAGATAGAAGAAATCAGAATAGGAAGAATGCAGTATAAGCTTTTGTAATCCTTACGAATGAATTTTTCAATCCTTATAACGTCTCAGATTCGTTTCCTTTTATACTCCATTCTTCCGCTCTTACTCTCCGAGCGGTCCATTCCGCGCTTGGGGTGTGCGGGTCCCTCGGCGGTAGGGATTGGCGTAATATTCCACAGGGATGCTTGGTGTCTCCTTGCACGGTTCGCGTGGCGGATCGCCATGTCGGGCATGTGCTGCTAGGAATAATGACCAGGTAGGGGCATGTCTTGAGCCATCGGCAGCGATATCACCACCGTACCATGTGGGGCCATGGTAAGACATTAAAAGGTGTGGCGGGATTACGAGAAAAAGGTCGGGCCGCTACAGGCGGGTGCTTACATTCCATTCGTCCAGTGGCTAGCGCGACCCGGTTGTGCTCGGAGACTTACCTGCGGCGGGGAAAGGAGTGACGCTTGACCCGGCTTTGGTCGAACACGATGACCTCGGCGGTTAGAGAACTTCGGAGCTCGAGCGGCTACGATTCGAGACCTCGACCGAGCTTTGGCGTTTGATGAGATCGTCGTGGTGCCGATGGTCGGGACTTACGCTTCGAGCTAGATTATCCTCGGGGTATTTTATTCGGTGGAAGGGCCTCGAGGAGACTGCCGATATTACCCGAACACGGTCCCAGGTTTGTAGTCTTTTGAGTGAGCGAGATGAGGCCGGAAACTTCGTTAATGATGGGCGGTCGCGGCCTTTTATGCTTCCCAGTGCTTTCAGTTGTAACACGCTTCAATCAGCCGCGTTGAATTGGGTGAAAGCCTCTTATCTTATGAGCTCATTCTACTTGACTCGGCGTTTTGCTCGTGAGTGCAGTGACCACTTATTTTGCTAGCATGTTCTCGTCGAGCTCGATTATCGCTCGAGTTTAAATTATGTGTAATTTCTTCATGCTTTCTTTGCTCGAGCCAACAATTTGCTCTTGCTCGGCATTGTCACTTTAAAACTTAGGCTTTGGAACTTCGGCCATAGCGTTCTTCTTGAACTTGATCTCGGTGCTGCAATTAACTTCAGCGTCTTATTGTTTTACTCCTGCTCGGGCTGCGATTGACTGAGCTTGCGCAGTCACTTAAGACTTAGGCTTTGGGACTTCGGCGAGGAGTTCTTGAACTTCTTACGCTCGGGACTGCGATTGACCGGCGTCTTCTTGTTTAGTCATGCTTTCGGGCTGCAATTGACCCGAAGCTTGCGCAGTCCGCTGCAAGACTTAGGCTTTGGGACTTCGGCCAGGAGTTCTTCTTGCACCTTACTGCTCGGGCTGCAGATTGACCCGAGCTTATGCGTGTTACTCACTGCTCGGGCTGCAATTGACCCAGCTTAACGCGTGTTACTCTGCTTTCGGGCTGCAGTTGACCCGAGCTTGGCGCGTCCGCCTTCGACTTAGACTTGGGACTTACGGCGAGGGCTCTTCGAACTTACGCTCGGGCTGCGA
Source organism: Murraya koenigii (assembly GCA_025617385.1). Lineage (NCBI taxonomy): Eukaryota > Viridiplantae > Streptophyta > Magnoliopsida > Sapindales > Rutaceae > Murraya > Murraya koenigii. The sequence goes on from CM046815.1 coordinate 31,684,553, forward strand.
TTGACTCGAGCTTGCGCCGATCCACTTTAAGACTTAGGCTTTGGGACTTCGGCCAGGAGTTCTTTTGAACCTGCTCGGACTGCGATTGACCCGAGCTTAAGCGAGTCCACTTTAAGACTTAGGCTCGGGACTTCGGCGAAACTCTTGCTGAACTTATGCTCGGACTGCGATTGACCTGAGCTTAGCGCAGTCCGCTACAGAGTTAGGCTTTGAGACTTTGGCGAGGGTTCTTTTGAACTACGCTCGAGACTGCTGATTGACCCGAACTTGACACCATCCGCACTAAGACTTAGGCTTTGGGACTTTGGTGAGGAGCTCTTCTTGAACTTACGCAGGACTGCGATTGACCGGAGCTTAAATGCATTGTTACTCACTCTCGGGCTGCTGATTGACCGAGCTTGGCATTGTCACTTTAAGACTTAGGCTTTGGGACTTCTGGCAGAGAGCTCTTTTTGAACTTGCACGGGCTTGCAATTGACCAGAGCTTGCCTGTTATTACTCACTTTCGGACCTGCGATTGACCCAGGCTTGGCTATCCGTCTAAGACTTAGGCTTTGGGACTTACGGCGAGGAGCTCTTGCAGACTTACGCCGGGGCTGCTGATTGAACCGAGGCCTTAACACATTACTCACTGCTCGGGCTGCGATTGACCCGAGCTTGGCCAGTCTCGCTTAAGACTTGGGCTTTGGGACTTCGGTAGAGGCTCTTGAACTTATGCACGGGCTGCGATTGACCAGGGCTTCCTGCTATTACTCTGCTCTCGGGCTGCGATTGACCGAGCTTGGCAGTCCACTCTAAGACTTAGGCTTTGGGACTTCGGTCGAGGAGCTCTTGAACTTACGCGGACTGCGGTTGACCAGAGCTTTACATTGTTACTCCTGCTCGGGCTTGCGATTGACCCAGAGCTTGGCAAGTCCGCTCTAAGACTTAGGCTTGGGACTTCGGCGAAGGCTCTTGAACTTATGCTCGGGCTGCAATTGACTCGAGCTTGGCCGATCCGACCTAAGACTTAGGCTTTGGGATTTCAGCGAGGGTTCTTTTGAACTACGCTCGGGACTGCGATTGACCGAGCTTACATTGTTACTCGTACTCGGGCACTGGAATTGACCCGAGCTTGACGCAGATCCACTTTAAGACTTAGGATTTGGGACTTTTGGCGAGGAGCTCTTGAACTTATGCTCGGACTGCTGATTGACCTAAATTTCTTCTTGTGTTACTCACTGCTCGGGACTGCGATTGACTGACTTGGCATTGTCAGAGCTGAGGCTTAGGCTTTGGGACTTTTAGGCGAGGAGTTCTTATTGAACCTTACGCTCGGGCTGCCAGTTGACCTGAGCTTGGCACAGTCCGCTTAAGACTTGAGCTATGAGACTTACGGCAGGGGTTCTTCGAGCTTCGCTCGGGCACGTAATTGACCAGCGTCTTGCTGTGTTACTTCGCGGGACTGCGATTGACCGAGCTTGGCCAGTCACGGCTAAGACTTAGGCTTTGGGACTTAGGTAGGAGGCTCTTGAACCTGCTCGGGCTGCTGATTGACCGAGAGCTTCAGCGTGTTACTCACTGCTCGGGACTGCAGATTGACCCGAGCTTGGCACGATCCATGCCTCAAAACTTAGGCTTTGGGACTTTGGTAGAGAGCTCTGCTTGAACTTACTGCCGTGCACTGCGATTGACTTGAAGCCTTGCTGCATTACTCCTGCTCAGGACTGCTGATTGACTTAAGCTTAGCGAGTCCAGCTTAAGACTTTGGGCTTTGGGATTCTGGTCGAGAGCTCTTGAACCTGCACTGGGCTGCGATTGACCTGAAGCTTCTTACTGTTACTCTGCTCGGACTGCAGATTGACCCGAGTTTGTGACGTCTGCGCTAAGACTTAGGCTTTGTGACTTCGGTAGGAGGCTCTTGAACTCACTGCAGTGCACTGCAATTGACCGAGGCTTCTTATACTTACGGTGCTTCATCTTGAACTTACGTTATGAATATCTTTCTTATTCTTATATACATTTATACTTTTACACATCCCATTTTAGGTAGGAATCTTACATTAACACTTCACAATACAAGGAGACTTACTGGAAATATTTCATCAGGAGTTGTGCGTTCCACGGCCTCTTGACCTCTCGTCCGTCTGGATGAGCTAGCCTAGATGCGCTCCTACCTTCCATTCCTTGATTCCCCTCGAGTCGAGCGAGGTTATCTGCGATGGTTTCTTTGGCGACTCACGAGTAGCAGCTCCTCGCCACCCTCTAACTGCCTTTCACGACCCCTACAGCCCCATTTACTCGATACTTTAGGGCTAAGTAATGGGTGGATAGCACGCATTGGCTGATCCTCATAAACGTCCTCCCTAGAATTGCCTGGTACGGGCTGGTTTCATCTACCACCACGAAATCCAGCATCATGTTCTTCTCGAAAGGCTTTGAGCCCATGGTTACTGCCAGCTTGATGATTCCTGAGGTATTAGCTTTCCTCCCCGAATCGTTTCAGGAAGTGCTCGTCGCTCGAGGCTCGCACTGTTATTCCTAAATCCTCGAGTGTGGATTCAAGAGAATATCCACCGAGCTCCCTGAGTCAACCAGTATTCGATCAACTTCCTTGTTTGCTACATTGGCTTTTACCACCAAGGCATCCTCGTGAGGGTACAACACCCCCTCCTCGTCTCCATCCGTCCACATAATTGGCACCTACCGAATCTTGGCCTTCTTGGCAGCAGGAGCACTGAACAGGACTTCTCGGCCGGCTGCGGCATATCGGCAGTAGTTTTTCCGAGCTCTATTAGAACTTCCTACCATCGTGGGCCCTCCCGAGATTACCCTCGTGGACGGTGGTTCCGTGTCTATTTCGTAAGCCCGGCCATCTTCCTCAGACTGCTGCTCAACCACCGGGTGCCCCCTTCAACAAACTCATCCAAGTACCGATTCCTAACCAGATCCTCCACCTGGTTTTTCAAATCACGGCACTCTGATGTGGAGTGGCCGTGGCCACCATGGAAACGGCAGAACCGCCCCTTATTCCGCTTGCCAGCTGGCTTGGCCATCGGCGTTGGAGGCTCAGCGATCCTCGCTCTCGACCACTGAAGTATCTCTTCGAGAGATACTTTCAACCTCGTGTATTGCTCGTAGCGGGCTCTGCTCCACCACTAGATCGCCTCTATCCTCGAGAAACTTCTCGGTGGGGTGGCAATCAGCGATCCGCTCTGTCGTAGTTCATCTCAGGTCTGCTTGGCGGATGGTTGCGGGATGTGTGGCCATCATGACCCCTGTACTCTCTGTGATCCCGGTTCGGAGACCTGCGAGATGGCAGGGGGACCATCCGCGGTGGTGGAGCTCTTTGGTAAGGGTTGTATGGGGCAACCCGGTCCCTTGCTGCTTTTGAAGCTTGTGCCCCTCGGGCAGGACCCCCTTTCTCCTTCCTCCTTGATCCATTGACCTGCTAACTTCTCAGCTTTGTAGCCTTCTCCTCTTCAATTATCATATCCATTTTTACTTGCTCATATGCGTCCGAATATGAACGGATCGAAGGATTCCGCATGTTATACCATGGTTTCCCCATCCGGATCCTATCCTTCAGTCCTCTTAGCGCTTGGGGATGATTAAACGCGCCAAGATCTAGGACCGACCTATGGTATCTTTTGACAAACTCCCGGAGGGACTCTCCCTCCCTCTGCCTTACTTCTGACAGCTCCATCATGTCATCCTCAGGGGTCATCGCGCCCCGAAATTGCTCCGCAAACTCCTTACACATCTGTTCAAAGCTCAAGATGCTTCCCCGTGGGAGCCTGCGGTACCATTCTCTTGCCCTTCCCTCAAGAGTGAGCGAGAAGGCCCTGCACCTCTGTGCCGCTGACAGACCCTGCACCCCTGTCATGTCGTTGAACTGCTCTATATGTACCAGCGGATCACTTTTTCTCAAAAATTTCAGATCCAGGAAGCGGAAGTCACGTGGGATCGTGACACCCATGATCTCCGTCGAGAGTGGAAATTCGTTATCCAGCATTATTCGCCAGCTTGGGCTCTTTTCGTTCCCCCGGAGGTCCCCCATGTTTGTTTCTTCCCTCACTGCAACATTTGGTGCCCTAGGTCTTTGGGCTTCATCTCCCACATTTTCCCAAACATGAGCATTCCCTCGGCTGGACTCCGGGACATCATTACAAGGTTTTCTCTGTCCCTCCCTGAGTTCTTGTAATAGGGAGGTTAGAGTCTCCATCTGTTTTTCCATCCGATCCATTCTTTCCTGGATCTCCTTATTCTGGGTCTCATTGGCCACTTCTCTCAGAGTAACCGACTCTTCTGGACTCACTCCTCTTGACTGTTTCCTCTCATCGTTGCGTTGTGTGTCTTAAACGTATTAGGAGATCAGGCTTTTTGTGTCGATCCTCACAGACGGCGCCAAAAGATGTTGATGCGATTTTTCGCGTGTCTTCAAACAGTACTCTGAACCTTCTGCTCGCGACTTCAAACAGTGCCTCGATCCTTCTGCTCGCAAATAGCTCGAGCTCGAGCAGGACTGTCTCCTTCGTCCTACTCCGCTGTCTTTTCCTGAACGGGGATCTCCCGGACCTGTACTCACGTGAAACATGGTCGGGGTAGCCAGGCGTGTTCCGTGAAACCCTCCGACGCTCAAGTCGATGATCGGGTTGTTCTTTTGGTATCTCCCTTAATGGAGAGACCGGAAAGATGAAAGGGATATTTTTTCGCCCTCCCTCTTTGAATGAATATGGTGTTTTCAGAGGATCCAGATAGAAGAAATCAGAATAGGAAGAACCTGTATAAGCTTTTGTAATCCTTCTGAATGAATTTTTCCAACCCTTATAACGTACTGCTCGTTTCTTTTATACTCCATTCTTCCCGCTCTTACTCTCCCGACCAGTCCATTCCGCGCTGAGGTGTCCGGGTCCCTTTGATAGCTGGGATTGGCGTAATATTCCCTGGGGATGCGCGGCTGTCTCCTTAACCCGGTTCACGTGGCCAGATCACCATATCGGGCATGTGCGCTAGGAATGATGACACCGTGGGGGCATGTCTGACGCCATCGACAATGATATCACTATCATACCATGTGGGGCCTCAGTCGGACATTAAAAGGTGTGCCAGGATTCTAAGAAAGCAGGTCGGCTGCCTCGGACCGAGTCTTACATTCCATTCGTCCCATGACTGGCGCAACCCAGTTGTGCTCGGGGACTTACCTTCTGCGAGTAGAAAAGGAGTGCCCGGTTCGCGACCTTGACCAGCTTTGACTGAACCTAATGACCTCGAGCAGATTAGAGAACTCGGAGCTCGACCAGCTTTGACGTTTGATGAGATCGTCTTGGTGCCAGTGATCGGGACTTCTGCTCGAGCTAGATTATCCTCGGGGTATTTTATTCGAGCTGGAAGGGCCTCGAGGAGACCTGCCCGATATTACCCAAACAAAACCATACGATGGAGTTCATGCACGATCGTGGACAAAGAAAGGTTGGTTTTCGTCTGGATATAAAATCAACCATACGATTTAAGGTTTCCATGTGGGATAGTAAGTGCCACACGATGCACGCCAACTGTGATGTTTTTGTGGGTGCAGATGGATTAATCTTGCCAGGTTATAAAGATAAGAGTTGTCCCCTCTATTTCACCTGAATTGATCATTATCATGTAATGATTTATTAACATGAGGTGGGTTCAGAGAGTATTTTCTTATAGAATTTGGCAAATTGGTTTTTGGTCTGCTTTGTAAGCTGGAGGAGGTGAAATTAGTTGCTTAATTGAATAATAATTATCTGTACATGACTATTTGTCTGCATCCATTGCTAAACATTACAAGAACACATATTGTTCAACAGCGCAAAATTTGTTTTCTTGATCAACTATTGATATTTCAAAAATGATCTTTCATGATATCAAGTTCCAATGCTGCCGATAACTATTGTTTCACTCTTCATGAAGAAATCCAGTTACAAAATTAAGATCGAGCCATTTTGTTGATGCTCTTAAGAAAAAGGGAATAAAGCAGGTTGGTTCTTTACTTCTTCTTTTAGCTTTAAGCTACTTTTCAACTCTGTGAGAGGAAAAGCATGATCCCTGTTAAAAGATCCAGGCGATTAAGTAATCCTATTTTAAGGACCAATTATGGTACTTATAAGAGATCTATTCTTTAGTGTACATCCACTAGCCCCTTAAAGAATTGGCCTACAAAAGATTTTTTCTTGCAAGATGTATATCATCACAGTGACATAAAGCAGCTAAAAAGACTTTCCACCAAAGAACCACAAGGTAAAAGCTTCTTCTGAGAGTGAAATAATTGTTACAATTTTCAAGTGGGAAAACAAAGTAATTACGTTACACACACCCCCTTATTAGTTCACGAGATGAAAGCAAAAGTTGATTACATAATCACAATGCTTTTAGCAATATTGCTTGCTGACACCAATGAAACCATATTAAAAATTTTTGGCCAGATGACTTTGACCACAACGTATGCAGTGATCTTATATAAGTCACCTTTGGAATGGCTTAAAACTCAAAATTAATCCAGCTTAATTAATTTGAGGCTATCTTTTTTCTCGTCATATTCAGTGTTCTTTATCTTTTCCTATGTACATATATTCATCAATTCCTCTTTGGTGAACAAATGACTCTGAAAATGCGTCTCCGTGAGGAAACAAAGTCTAACATTTCTGTTTTGTTGTGGTTTTGCCAAGTCGTAACGGTCTGGGTTTTGATTTCTGTGCTGATATGGCTATGTTTGAAGCCAATAAGTCCTTTTTACATGATCACTAATGTCTACATTCCAGCCTTGAATCAACAGAATTCGACTGAAGCCATACGAAAAAATTCTGTTGCTAGCCTCAACGTCGAACTCTCAAACCCCAACGAAAGAATTGGCATCTATTACAACACCATCATCATAACCTTGTATTACAAGGATGCAGTCATTGGCACCAATTCTCTAACAGGATTCTACCAAGGCTACGAGAGAGCTACTTCAATCGGAGTATTATTGAATACAACTGATGATCACCAACTGTTAAGAAGAGGAGTGTTTACAGGCAACACTACCACTGTAGAAATAATCAGGGTTTGCTTGAAAACTGCTGTTAGGTATAAGATATTCTTATTGAATACGAAGCATCATCGGATGGATTTTGAGGCATACATAGGCATTGGTTCAGATGGAAGGATTTCAGGGCAGAGAAAGATAAAGCTACAACAAATAATGGTGAAGCAGAAAATAAAAGATGGAAATTAAGGGTTGTTTAATTAATTTAGACACAAAAAGCCTAGAAAATTTCTCAAGATAGTTGTAATTAATAGGCTTGGTTCAGGTTTAATTTATTTTCTTTTTCTGTCTATTAGAAAAGCATATACCACACACACACACACACACACACACACCCCTTGTTGTTTTTTGAAGTGCATAAAACTAGCTTCTCAGAGAAAACAAGTGATATTCCTTTGACTTGTTTTCAATGTTTAAACAAAATTCCCTGTCTTAGAAGAGATAAGCCTTTCCCCTGCCTGTTATGTATTACTTCGAAGGAAAAAAAGAAAAAGAAAAATGTGGCAGCTTCCATGAAGCTCCTTTAATTTCATGTGGCCTTGAGGCCCCGTTATGTAATCGCACAGAAAGCTAAATATCACTCCGAAGGAAAGCATCTATTTTCTGTCCCTGTTGAAACTTATTCGATAACTTGCAAATATAATATTCCCCTTGATGGGGGCACCACTAACTCTGAGCAGCAAGCTGCCGCCTTGTGCTTTTTCACATGTGTTTATACTAAAATATTTCCTCTCTAACAATTAATCCCTTCAATTGCTTCCTTCTTCCTCTCTCCAATCTCCGTGCCACAGCCATTTTAATAAAACAATAATAATAACATGTGCGAAACCAGAAATTTTTATCTTTGGCTTCTCCAAATTGTGGGACTCTTGGGGCTCATTGCACTTATCCTATGGTTAAGTTTGCGTCCTAAAACCGCAACTGTCACCGTCGTTGAGCTCACAATCCCGCCGATAGGTGATAGCTCCTCTGCAACTGATGGTGGCAATGGCACCCTCTTATACGCGCTAGAAGTTGAAAATCCAAACAAAGACTCTAGTATTGATTTTGATGATGTTGTACTGACATTCCTTTTTGGTCAGGATACAGCAGCAACGGACACAATTCTGTCTTTCGATCTTGACAAGGACAAAAAGCGAGAAATACGAGGACAGAACGTAAATGTTAATGCTCGTTCATGGAAAGCACTTCGCACTGCAGTATCAAAAAATGGAACGGCGCTGCTGAAAGTTGATTTTTCAACCAAGTTTCGTTATAAAACTATAGGCATAAAGAGTAAGCATCGTGGGGCTAAGTGGCAAGGTGATGTACAACTGGGTAAGGATGGCAAGATTTCAGGAAAGAAGAAGAAGATTAAGCTTAAGCATACATCCAAGAAATGGAGAGTAAAAGCTTCTCATTCTAAATTAAACAATATGATAAATTAATCTATTAATTCCTTAGGCTTTATTTTATATATATGTGTTTTCAATATTTACCAATTTTCAAGGTATAGGTACAGAAAATTAATTGATACAGAAAGAATTGAAGTATTTAATTCATAGCTTCATGAATGAATCAATTAGCTACGCATGCACTTGTATATACACAAAATTCCCATTGCCTAATTGACGTACTTGTTTAATGTTAGACTTTGTTTTTTTTATTATTCACTTTTTTAACAAAGCATACGATTTGAACTCGTTGTATTATTTTTGTTGTGAATCTAATTTAATCTGCTTAAATTAATCTATCTAATAGATTAGAGTTAATTTCGGTAAAACCCATTGAATATAATCAATAATAATTCAATATTAAAGCAGTCCAAAAGCCAAAAGAATAACAAAAAGTTCGGTCGAAGTAATGGTTTCTCAAGATTCAGGAACCGATGATTACAGTTGGGAGGACAATTCCCAAAGAAGAAAGATTGAAAGAACAACAAAAACGGAAAACACTGCTATCGTTGGCTCCAAAGTTCAGAAAGTTCTCATCTCGTCCATTGACAGAGATTATAATCTTTCTTCCGCCATCTCGTCTGCTAACTTCTACTCTGGCGCTGCATTGGCTGCATGAATAATAACTTGTTCTAATTGGGTTTGTGAAATTTAAACTTGGAAGAGGAGGTATTCGGCGTGTCTGTGTTTTCAAACTGGGACGAAGTACTTGGGTCAAGGTCAGTAAAAGAAGAGCTCGTCTCTTTGTTTTGTACGTTTGTATACACTTGAAATTAATTAAATCACTAGATAATATATTGTTTCTTATTTTATTCTTTATTTCGACTTTGAGAATTTTTCTTAAAAAATTATGCATGTACAATTTTAGCCTTCAATAAAACTACATTAAAAGACAAAAACATATCTAGTTGAAACACGTACATAAAAACATGGATAATTTTTATTTTGCTAAAAATTCTTTACACAGATTAGTTTATTACCGGCTATTCTAATATAGCTTCTGACTCTCCTTACCATTATACACGCATTTATTATTAGTTAATTTATTATTAAATAAAAAAATGAAATCATTTATGTTTTTTCTTCAGAGCATATGCATTCACCAAATGGACACCAGATAAAAATGACTAGATTGATTTGTTTTTTGTGAAAAATAAAAGTTATTGGTACAAATTTTGTCCCTAACTTACTAGGTGGTAATCCCAACCAAGAATGGTTCTCTTAAGACTATGCTTCTTCTTTGTTGGGTTAAAAGATGATGAATTTCTTCTTTCGGTTGTTCTTGATAGGCCTCTAAATTTTCTCCTAAACTCTTAGTACTCTACTTCCTTAGGTGATGAAGATAATTTTGTCAAACAATGATCTGCAAACACAAGAAAATTTGCTAACATAATTGTTTGGGTAATATCGGACAGGTCTTCTCGAGGCCCTTCCTGTTCGAATAAAATACCCCGAGGTCAACCCAACTCGAGCAGAAGTCCCGACCACTGCAGCGAAGGCGATCTCACTGGGCGTCAAAGTCTGGTCAAGGTCGAGGAATTCGAGCCATCCAAGCTCAGAGCTCTCTTGCCCGCTCGAGGTCATCGAGTCCGATCAAGGTCGGACAAGGCGAGGAGCTCGAGGATTGATCGAGACCGAGCTCTCCATTCCGCTCAGCTGCGATCAAGTTCTCGAGCACAACCAGGCTCACGCCGATCATAGGACAAATGGAATGTGAGATCCGATTCGATGCGGTCCGACCCGTTTTCTCGAATCCAGCACACCTTTCGATGTCGACCGAGGCCCCACATGGTATGGTGGTGGTATTGTTGCCGATGGCCGGCACATGCCCCCACGGTGTCATCATTCCTTGCGCGCACGCCCGACATGATGATCTGGCCATGTAAGCCATGTTAATAGGACAGCCGCGCATCCCCAGGGAATATTACGCTAATCTCGGCTGTCAGAAGGACCCAAACACCACTGAAGCGGGAATAGATGATCGAGAGAAGAAAGGGCGGGAAAAATGGAGGATAAAAGAAAACGGACAGGTAAATTGCAGGGGTTCCGAAAATTCACACAGGTTCTTCCTATCCTTACTTCCCTTTACACTGATTCTCCGAAAATTTCGTTTATTCAGAAAGGAAGGCTAAAATACCCATTTCATTCTTCCGGTCTCTCTAACTAAGGGAGATACCAAAAAGAACAACTCGATCACTGACTTGAGCGTCGGAGGATTTTCGCAGGAACAACACCCGGCGACCCCTGACTTTGTTTTCTGTGAGTACAGGTCCGGGAGACTTCCGTTCTTGGAAAAGATAGAGGGGTTAGAATTGGGAGGTAGTCCTGCTCGAGCTCGAGCTAGACGCGAGCAGAAGATTCTTGACACTGTTTGAAGGACGCGGGAAAACAACATCAACAATAATCCCTCCAAAAGTCATGTTAGTCACTAGATTTTTTGAAATGTATATTTAGAGTGAGGAATTTTATAGAGAAAAAGTCATCATTTCCCCTCTTAAATGATCTTTTTACTTACCTTTAAATGAGAATAGAAGATATTTATAAACAAAGTTGATTTAACTTGGGTTTTAGCGAGAGAAACTCTACATTTTCCCTCTTTAGCTATTTATTTACTTACCTTTGAATAAGAACAAAAGACATATTTATAGGTGAGGTTAAATTGATTTAAGTTTTAGTTGCTTTGATGAAAAATGTTATTTTTTTTACATTCGGTGACACTTATCTTCTTGTGCCCATATTGAGTGACATTTGGACTTGAGTAAGAGGAGAAAGCGTTTCCATTCTCTTCTTTTATTGGAGGATGTAGCACACTTGTGCTTAGTTCGAAGAAGATATTTTTAGCCTATTTGTCTTAAGATTTTGGGATCATAGAAATCTTGAAACCTAAGAGTTTTTTCTAAGCCGTTTGTCATAGGATCCTAGGATCTTAAGAGATTTGTCCTATGAGATTTTTAACCTTATGAGATTTATCCTAAGAGAATTTTTTTTTTTTTATCTAAGAAACATTGGAATCCTAGGAAATTCTATCTTAAAAAGTAGAAATTTTTTCTTAGGAGGTTTTTCCTAGGATCTCGGGATCCTAAGAACCTAGGAAACTTAGAAGGTTTAGCCTAAGATGTTTGCCCTAGGATCCTAAGATTCTAGAAACCTTAAAACCTTAGGAGGTTTATCCTAGAACCTTAGAACCTCAGGATCCTAAAAACCTTCGAACCTTAGGAAGTTTATCCTAAGATGTTTGTCCTAGGATCATGAGAACCTAAAAACCTTTGAACCTTAAGAATCTTAGGAGGTTTATCCTAGGAGGTTTTAATGGAGAAGACGAGGAGATGTAAAACCTATCAATATTGGGCTTTGAACAATACAAATAAAATTGAAAGAGAGGGTCATATGAGTAATAGTTTTAATTAAGGTTTATTTGAGTAATTATAGGAGGTGCAATGAAAATTTTATATTGATATGAATATTTTAATAGGATAAATAAACAAAAAGGTTTTAAAAGATTTTTGGAGGGGTGCTGATAGTCCAACTCTAGACAAGTTATTAATACAAAAAGAATTAATCCATTAGACAAAATGTTTTAGATAATTGCTAAGCGAGTCAAATATCACCAAAATGTTACAAATATGTTAAAAATGTTCCAAATTGACTTTTGCCTAATCTTGGCGATTCTAGTCTAAATGCTTAACACGAGAATAAGAAAAGGTATGTTAGAAGTGCTTTTACTAACATCTGTTGAACATAGACTTCATTTCTAACAAACCTATGAGATCCCTTTCTTTGAAGCACGAATCTGGCTAGCGACTTGTCTTCTCCATTCATGAATTGGAACCTGTAGAGCAATTTGCAAAAGGATTTATAGATGAATATCACAATGTTGCGCAAAACAATCGACTGACACTCCCAAATTTAGTTGATGCACTCAGACTATTATACAACAAATTCAAATAAACAAATGAGCTTGAAAGAAAATCCTCACAGCAGGGAAGCCACCATAATCCCCAGGCTCTGTGATGTCCTTGGAGACACAGCTATTAGCAGCAAGGCGGACCTGCATATGAACCATTCCATGCAAATGAGTAAACATACTCTAACCATGGAAACAATAGAATGAGGATGATGACACATTTAGGTCAACAGATGAAATTCTCTGACCAAAGGCACTATATTTCTGCTTCAAAACTGTGGAAGGAATTAGACAGGCCCAGCCTGCTAGGTAGAGTCGATGACTACTCTGATACATGGTCAGCAGCATGCTAATATGAGTTTTAGTCTATGAACTTCCCGTTGTATGTAGGACTATAGGAGTATATGCTTTACATTATTACATTATTAAATGATAGGGCCATCTCAACAACTTATTTTCTTTTCCCAAATTGGAAAAAAAAAAAAGGTGCTTCTTCAAGTATATACCTTTGATGCAATAGAGACATGATCACGAACAGCTACCCTTCCCCCCAAAGTTACATAATCTCCTATCCTGAAGGAAAAGAAATCATGCGGGACATAAGTTTCACATTGTCATTTAATGGAGTTATGTCAAATACAATGTAAACCCAAAGTACTCCAAAAACTCAAAACCAAAAACATTAAAAAAAAATGTAAACAAGGAAGAAGAAGTAACATACGTTACCGAACCTGCAATTCCAACTTGTCCACAGAGCATGCAACTCTTTCCAATAGCTACATTATGGCCAATCTGCAAAAGGAAAGCAGATTCTTTTTCTTGTTGAGATCACTGAATATGTTTGTTGAAAAGGCAAGTTAGCAAAAACCCACCTGGACTAAATTATCTATCTTTGAATGATCCCCTACAGCTGTATCTCTCCAACTGCAAAAATGAATAGGTTAAAGCTCAGAATTCAGCTTGAATTGGCTTCCAAGTAGAAGCAAGTTTCAGAAAATTATCAAAGCAAACAAACAAGTCACCTGCCCCTGTCAATGCAGGAGTTTGCACCAATCTCAACATGGTTACCAATCCTAGCATTCAGCATCTGAGAAGAGGAAACACATCACAAAACACTGAGGCATTGACTTAGCTTTTCTTAAAAGGCTAAAATATATTGAAAATACAAACATAAAGCTTTTACCATATTCCACCACAAATCCAAATATAATTTGACCAATTATTTATACTTTCAAATTTTAATTGTTTTAGTTATCAAGATAGCTCTAGAAGGATAAATTAGAGAAACACACACACACACACACAAACAAACAAACATTTAGATCACCAACTTGAGGCTTCTTCAACATGTTGCCATGCTCGTCCACAAAAAATCCAAATCCTGAAACATAAACAACATGCCCCCAAATTTTAGAACGCAACAAATGGGTTATAAAGTTAATGTTCAGTTTATCTTTAAACTGTTGGCTTACTGCCTTACCATCTTGACCAATGCACACGCCATTGTGAATGATACATGAATCACCTATAATGCAGTTACTGAGTGCAACATTAAACCTTCAGAAAGAAAACATTCATAGTTATAGCTACTACCAAACATTAAAAGTTGACTGTAGATGTCGTACGAGTTAACTAAATACCCTATATTTGTTGATTGACAGATAGTAACAGCAGGACCAACAACAGTTCCTGATCCGATACATACATTTGCACCCAGTACTGCTTTTGAATGAACTATAGCACCAACTTCAATCAGCACAGTTGAATCAATGCAAGCTGATTGGTGGAAGATCCCACCTCCATTATGCCATTTTTCAAATTCTTGGTGGCTTTCTATGTCTGAATTATATACAAGCATGTGTAAAGTACCAGTCAAGCATTTCCTCGATCATTTGGATGGCAAAAATTGAACACCTGATTGTATAAATACAACTGCTGTAACACTCACCGGATTTAGTCGAAAAGAGATTGCAAAACCTACCCAAGTCTTGCTTATATGTCTTGGTGAGACGACAATAATGAACAAATCGTTTAACTGCCATAAATAGTTAAAACAAATGAAAGCTTGGAGTTCTATTTTTCAGAAAAAAAAAATAAATAAATAAATAAAAAAGGAGTTCTGTTTTGGAAAAGAAACAAGTTCTACATATGTTCGCCACTCACGCAGTGACAGCTGGCGTCAGCGAATTGGAGGAATATGATTGGCAAGAGCTGTTTGTTCCTTCCACAACCAGATGGAGGACAATTTCGTCTTGTCAGTCCTCCTCAATTATTGTTTATTTGTTCTCTATAAAGTCAGATACACTCACAAGTCACATGATATAAAGTCAGATACACTCACAAGTCACATGATAGAAAAAAATAAATAAATAAATAAATATATATATATATATATTAAGGTGTGTGCTGTATATGTCATTGTATGGTTAAGGCGGTGTTTGGGAGTTAGGATAAATATATTGGATTAATAGAAATTAGATTTTAATTTATAGGATTAATAATTTTAATTTTATATGGATTAATGAGATTAGACAATTAGAAAAAAAAATTATTCATTTACAATATCTTCTACAAATTGTTATACTAATTTTTTTATTCATAACTTAGAAATTATTTATGTAATTATTGCTATTAATTAATTTATTTATTTTTTGTTATTAATCGTTTGCTTAAAATTTATTAATTAAATTTATTATTCAAATAATTTTATTTATCTATTTACTTGGGAATGATATATCTCTTTTGAAATAACATGTAATTTAAACTTTTAAATTTTTACTATAATTATGACTACCTAATATATATATATATATAATTTTCTTATTATTTTTTTAAAAAATTATTATAATTTTTGCTTATTAAATATCTATGAAATAGTTGATCTTTAAATCCAAATATTGACTTAAATACTATCTAAGTTCATTTAAATTCAAATATTGCTAATGTGGTGTGCCGCCGTTGCAAGATCTCGGTGTGAAGGCCACCCTTCACATCACATCTGCTAGTAATATATATACATGTATTTTTAATTAGCAAGACTCAGCACATTAAGGTATCTGATTCAACAATTGTTGGATCTAGGCCCGTCTTGAGGTTAGGGAAAATCGTGATTTTGCGTTTGTGTGGTTTTTTGACAACAATGTGAAGATGCCTGGAAACTGCTACTACTGGTCCACATTGCGCATTCTTAATGTTAACGGGTTTACAATAATTAATAAATAGATCGACACCGTCCTGCCGGACCCCCCCTGTCGGATTTTTGCTGTGAATCATGCTATAATCGCGTATTACATGCCCCGTGCTCATAACTAAATCATATTATCTTAAAATATTTTAATTTTACAAAACTAGCCTCAAACCTCCACTATGAATATGCTTATAATCTATGTACGTCATCTCTTATTATGCAAACATGCGTCTAAAATAAAAGCATATAAATAGAAGCGTGTTCAAAATACAAAACATGCATAGCGTGTGCCGTGACCCAACATCAACTTATTGTAAATTGAGCAACATAAAATCATATGAAATTTTGTGTGAAATGGGGTATATAGAAAAATAAAGAGCTTAAGACTTTGTGAGTAGATATAATACACACACACGCGTAATAAAATAATATTTATACATAATGATAGGATATAAGTATGAGACTACACGTATAATACATAAGCAAATATAAAGACATATATAACATACATGACTAGATTGTACTAAATAGTACTTAGAAGGAAATTATGATCATACGCACTAGGAATATCATTGTACAAGTAGAGAGCATAAATCATGATCATGCTTAGCAAAACTAAATCATCCCACCTGCATAGAGCACTTAACAGGACGTGTATATATATGGTGACTTGCAATTATATCTCATGACATTATAATTTATACCATATGCATATATGTAATCTATCATACTATTGAGCCATGCAATCATACATAAATGCTTCAAATAATATATAATAATAACCCAACCACAAATCCTAGCGTAATCATGGTTTTATTAGGACTTCTAAGGATCCTCGGTAACCTGGATTTTTTTTTAAAGAAAAAAACACACGATTTAAGAGTGGGTTATTTATACTCTAAATTTTATTTTAAACACTCATATTTTATTAAAAATTTATATTACTAAAATAATTTCGATATAATTTACTATTAATAACAACTATAACTTAATTAAATAATTATTACTCTTTACAGCTATCCAAATACACAGTCATCTTATCTTCGACCCTATTTACCATCAAATCTAATCTATCTTAAAAAGTAATTAGCTTCTTCTTTCAACAAACGTCATACCCATAAAAAATCAAATCAATGCTCATGAACATTATTTAGGACTGATTAGAGAAAGCATGGTGGCCTATATTCTTTTCAATTTTTTTCTGGCTTATGGAATCCGATTGCAAAGTCACCAAGACATTCACTCTTGATTTTGTTAATTGAAACAAAGACATATAAATCAGGAAGGAACAAAATTAATTTTGAAAATAACCAGTCTTATAAAGATATTGAATTGCCCAATAAAAAATGAGAAAATCAATGGAAAATGGCTTTAGTGCAAGTGAAACTTGCTTTTGATCTTGATCACTTTTAGACCCACATGCAGTCACAATTCATGCTCTGGAAAACAACAATAATACTATAATTGAAGTAAAGTAAAGACGAATTAAACTAGTAAAATGACGGAAAAGAAGTTATCGTAAAAAAAAAATATTTTTTTATTATTGTAAAGAGGAAACAAAATATTTTAAGTTAATGCAGAATATTTTAGTATTTGGAAGAGTATTCTAAGTAAAAATTGAATTTTAAAATTTATTAAATAAGTGTGTAGAGTAAAAGAGTTTTCAAAGTATATTATAGAGTGGAAATTCATGTTTAAAGGTAAAATGTCAGCATTGATATACAAGTATCATGGAAACTCAAATTTCATGAATTTATTACGGATTAATTATCCTAGGTGATACATATTTTGATAGGTTTTAAAAAGGTAACAATTTTTTTAAAAAAATAGGCGAGAGATTAACAATTTGTTAACTTTACCAATAACTTTAACGGGAATACTAAATTAATTATAAAATGATATTTTTACTCATAAAGTTAATTATAAAATAACGTTTCTATCCATATAATAGTTACAAAATGACATCTTTATCGCTACAGTTAGTTATAAAATATGTTTTTGCCCTTAGTAAATAATTTTTAATTTTTTATATAAAAATTATTATAAATTACATCTAAGTCTACTTTTTTTTGTTAAATCAAATAATTTTTTTAAAATTCTTATTGAATTAAACTGTGCCATTAACTTTAATAAGAAAATTTTATTTTACTCAATAAGAATTTTAAAAAAATTGTTTGGTTTAACAAAAAAAATGCATTAATTAGACTTAGATGTAATTTTTAATTTAAAAAATTAAAAATAATTGAGTATGGACATAAATATATTTTATAACTAATTATAGAGATAAAAATATTATTTTGTAACTATAATATGAGTAGAAACGTTATTTTATAATTAACTAGGAGTAAAAATATTATTTTATAAATAATTTGTTATTTTTTAAAATTAATTACAAAATTAACGGATTGCGACCCTTCACCCATTTTTAAAAAAATTCATCATTTTTTTTTAATTTATCAAAACAAGTGTCACTCAGAAATAATTAATGCATCTACTACCCACTAATTCCCTTTAAGCTTTTGTATGACATTTCAAACAGCGGATACATGGCCATAGAGTATGGTGTTTTCAGTTTTGGAAAAAGAATAGTGGATTTTATCTATCCGAACATTGTCAAAGCCTCCTTATGTATGTAACTCTTTCTCTTTCTTTCTGAAAAATAATTTCCAATGATTGTTACTCTAATCTTTGTTTGTGACTTCACTGATTAGTGACTTGTATGGTGTGAGGGAGAAGCACTGGAGCTGATGGACCCAGTGCTGCAGTAGTCGTGGGTTCACGCTGAACTTTTAAAATTTAACAATCTTGGATTGTTGTGTGTTCAAGAAGACTAAGCAGACGGACCTATCATGTCTACTGTGTGGTTGTTATGTTAGCAAGTGGTTCGGTACCACCTCGTCAACCAAGCGAACCTGCAGTTCTGGTGGCCGAATTGTTACAAGGCCGGGTCAATTCTCATCAGGCGCCGAAATTTGCTCTATTAATGATGTTACTCTTTCAAATGAGTCGCGCCATTGACAATGAATTCCTATTCATTCAGTTTGTTGAAGATAAACACAGGGAAAAAAAAGTGTTAATTAGAATTAGTTTGAAGCTCTGGCAATAATGCAACTACAAGAAATTATTAATCAGTAACGTACGGCAGGTCCAGCAACAGCTAGCTCTTGTTGATCCCATACAAACATTTGTTCCCATTACTCTTCTTCTGCATGAAATGTTGTCTATTGACAGTTAGACAGGAGTGTAGCTGTTAGTTGGTCTGATTTCTTTTACCTTGTGTTTTATTAATAATGTGTATAAGTATATTGCATTTCTTTGAGGGACCATTTAAACCTAGATATCCAATTCAACTATTTTGTCTTCCCTCTTTTTATTTTTCCTGGTTAAAGAAAAGCATCTGAGTTGAATGTATGCAGCAAAGAATATAGAAATATATCTTTGTAAAAAAAAAAAAAAAAAAAGCCTTTTCAAATGCAAAATTTATGGTTTTGTCCTGCTAGGAACAATGAGCTAGAGATTTCGTATTCAATTCAACAATTGTGTCTTCCCTTTTAATATTTTTCTCGTTAAAAGCGAGCATGAGTTTATTTTATGCAGCACCTGGTTATTGCTGTTTATATTAAAAATTATCTTGAATGACGGACGGATTACGGATTCAGTGAACGGAAGAATTTTTCCATCGGTGAATGATATGTTAATCCCCTAAAGCAAGCAAAGGGCAGTCAACCCCTTACGTCAAGACATGCAATGCCATGAGCGGCAGTCAACTATACATTTAGATTTTGGTCAAACTTGCGGGGTATAGCAGATGCTGTTTAATTCATGCATTTTGATTTATTTAACCTTATATCCGTGTGAACCAAACCAGACTTTCGACACAGTAGATTTTCGTCTTGCATGAAATAATTAATTAAGTTTTTTTAATATATATATATATCTAGGGATAATATAAATTCACACAGGGATAAGATCTTTTAGAGATTTTTTTCATTTGAAGGAAATATATAAATAATTTTATACTCGATTTATTATTCGAAAAAAGAATGAGAATGATTATTTATCTAATTTTTTCTTTGGGGACAGGATGAGAATGAGGTTGAATTCACATCCCTCTTTATTTCCCCATTTCTTCATTTTAAATTTTAAAATTTTTGTTTTATTTTTTCAAAATTATTAGTAAATAAATAATAAAATATTAAATATTAGTATGAATAATAAATATCAAAATATTTATATTATTAAATATTTGGGCATTAGTTATAATCTTAAATATCTATTCCAAGCATTAATAAGGTGAACAGGAAGAGCATGAGGCTCAATAGGTAAATACTTTTATTAAAAATATTAATTGAAGTATCTATATCAATTTTATTTATTTTATTATTGATATAAAAGTATTTTCTTTTCATTTTCTTTTATTATAGGATTATAAAGATTGATGAAGACAAATATAATTATTCTAATGATTCATATTTTATATTATGACTTTTGTAATTGATAAATTTTAATACAAGATATGTTGTCAAATTTTATTTTTATTTAAATTTTTTATTTTAATATAATTAAATTAAATGCAAAGATTAAAAACGTATCAGTTACTTGAGGATCAAAAATCCTCAATGATCTCTTATTATTATTCAGAAAAGGGACGAGAATCCTCTCAAATAATTTTAATAGGGATGGGAAGGAGATAAGGACTATGTAGAATATAGAAGATGAGTACGAAAATATCTGTTTCTTTCTCTCGCAAGCCCATTATCATTCTTAATAAAATCTAAATTTACCTGAGTTATGATATATCTCTTAATAATTTTTTAAAATATTTAGGTATTGTTCACGCATTTGTTATACAATTTAATCTTATTTAATATTTGTAACACCAGTCTCTTTTTAGTAAAGTAAAAGTTTAAATCAAGGCAAGATTTTGGTCTTGTCTGAAATTAAGAGCTTGCTACCTTATAATAGGTGCAATACCCTCACAAATCAGTCGTGGGTCTCACTTGAAGCCCATAGTGAAGTATTGTTCATGTGAGGGGTTGCACCCAGCTCCCTCCATAAAATTAATGATTGTTTGCGTCCTTACTGTCAACTTCATTCTTCACTTCATTGAATTTTGTAACATATATTTTATTTATTTATTTATTTATTTTTAATTACATGATACTAATACTTAGATTACAATTCATATTAAATGAGATAATTAATGATATTCACATTCAGATAATTAAAAAATGACATTACACGTCTACTCTGTTATAAACTCATAATTAAATAATGATATTAAACCTCCATACCTATGTAAAAGGCTTACTTGTTATGCTTTCTTTATTTAATATTATATATGAATTTTTTGATATTATATATATTACAAGAGTAATGCTACATATTAAAAAAAAATTCTTAAATAACTATTCTAAATGATGCGACATTCATCAATTGAGTAGGTAGGATAATATAATTAATTTACTTTAATTTTATAAAGAATTATCAACTAATTATTGAATACCATATCATTTGGAACTAAAATTTTGAAATATGTAGCATTATTCATATTATAAATAGGCATACGATGAGTTAAAATAAATGCACAATTAGAGTTCAGCACCCATTAATTTTAAAATATGCATAATTAAAGTCTAATGTAGAAAATAAAGAAAACAAACTTTCATATAATTACACAGGATGCGCCCAAAAAATAAAAATATAAAAAAGTAGGAAGATTCCACCTTTCTCCCTTGAAGATAAAATAAATAAATGCAACCAACTCAATTAAAATGTTGTTAGCAATCTTTTTAAATTTGAAACAACCTTTTTTTTATTAGCCGATTTGTAAATAATAAAGAAAAATATCACAAAACTTTTAAAAGTAATTAAACATTGTAGTGAATTTTTGTTTGGTATAATTTTTCAAATAGAACATTTTTATAAGTAGAACTTTTACTGAAAAAAAATAATTATTGTTATGAGAACTTTTATAAAAATTATCAAATTACTTTAATATGTAAGTTTTTAAAGTTATATTATGAAATGAATGAAATAAGAATGTTAAATAAGTAAAAGATATTTTATATTTTTAAAAAAAATTCAACATGTATCCTCAAAAGCCTAAAATTTAAATTTCTGTTAGTAAATAACTTATTTAATATTCAAAAGCTCTGAAAAACCCAAACAACAATAAGAGTTTTAAAAAAAATTATAAAATTAAATAAAGATTTATAATTATTAAATAAGTCATACTAAATAAATACCAAATATTCTTCTTAACCGTAGTCTATGGATATAAAGTACACAGTAAATTTTGATAATTTAATAATTAATAATTCAATAATAATAGAATCATAAATAATTTTATACAAATTAATATGTATAAATTAATGTAACATAAAAAAATTAATTAAATAATAATAATAATTAATTTTTTAACTATGTGAACTTATGATCATCTTACACCATCAATCTTATTATACCACATTATTTATACCCAATTATTTAGAGTCGTGTAACGTGTGTTAGGAAAAGTTTGTCAAAAGAAAGTCAAAAGGCGTTTAGAAATACTTTCTTCCCAATGTGTGAATGTGCAGCCCTTTTTTTTTATCCGAAATAAAAGTGGGAAGAGCACCTTTATTATCAACAAAGGTAGTTTCTATCACTTGCATCCTTGTTGTTTGTGGAAAGAAATTTATACAATAATATTTTGAAAATGTATTACTTTTGAAGTCCTTCTTAATTGTATTTTATATCATTCAAATATTTTTCAACAATTAACGTTAACAGTTTATAGTCACAAAAATTGAATTTTGTATGTTTTTCTATAACATTTATTCTTTCAAAATTCTTTATAATTAATATAAATTTTTTAATATATCCTCATCTTATTTTCAAATTGATATAATTTTTGCTAATCAAAATGTTAAACTTTAATAATATGTCTCACATTGGATACTGAAAGGTAAATCAGATTTGATTGAACGTTCGGATTGTTATGTTGTCAACGACGTTAAAGATCAAACTTGATGAAAATTAAATAAAATATAACTAATGTGGACTGAAGGGACGCATTTGTAAGGTTATGGTCTTTATGTTTCGTTTCACAAACAATAAGGACTCCCCTAATAATTACCAAAGCAACATTTCATAAAATATCTGCGACTTTATATGTGCAAGTGCGTTGGTTCACTTGGTTGTTCCAACTTTCTTTATTAACACATTCATTATCCTAGATAAACCTATTATTTTGGATAAGTGCTACTAAACATCCCTATTGAAAAAAAGCTAAATCTTTGTTTAAAGAAGACAATGCCGATCGTCATTTTCTCTGTCTCAAAAACTATTCGCTTGCTTCACCTTCTTTCTTTTCTATCTTTAGTTATGTCGCAGAGTCCTGAAAATATGCCGTTTCATTGCTCACGTCTTCCTAATAATACTGCTTCAGAAAAGTTTACGTTCAACCTCCAGCACTTATTCCAAACTATTTCTGAAGTAGCTGGCACAGACGCCTATAACAAAACGACTGAAGGGAAGTATCCAGACAAAGTTTACGGCCTTTACCTCTGTAGAGGCGACGTTAACAATGAATCATGTCGTGAATGCGTAGATTTAGCAACTGATACCATTGAGAAAGATTGTGGTGGCACCAAGGAAGCAGTTATATGGTCTGATAAGTGTATGGTACATTATTCTGACAGATCTTTCTCCCCTTACTCAGAGACAACGCCAAGCAATTGCTCGACCCACAGAGAGAACTCTACTGAACCTGAAACGTTGAGAAAGATTGTGGCCAAGTCACTAGATGAAGTAATTCCAATGGCAACTTTGACTAACGAATCTAAGTATGCAACCCATGTGGTTAACTTCTCCAGCAGGCATAAGCTATACAGTCTCGTGCAGTGCATACCAGATTTGTCAACCGAAGATTGTCATGCTTGCTTGACAAGTGCTGCCGCTTCAATTCTACGCTGCTACCAGGATAAGAAGGGTGCCCGATTTCTTTGCCCGAGCTGTAATATAAGATTCGAGCTGTACCCGTTCTTCACGTTCAGTCCTCCACCAGCAGCCAGCCCCAACGGTGAGTTCATGAGGTTCGCACAACGCATGCGTGTTGAGCTTTTTATTACGTTAGTAAAGATTTTCCCTTTACTGTGAGGATGCCAATTAATTAAGACTTGTGAAGTGTTCTTCTTTTTCAATCTAGAGTTCAGACTTTTAGTTATAAGACACACGACTGTAGAAGTAGTTGGGACGGAAACTTTACATGGTAGATCATCATTCAGACTTTAGACTTGGAAATAATTTAGTTTTTTTGTTATACAAAAACTCCATCTCCGAAATACTTGTGGAAATCTGTTTTATTGTAACCTTTTGTATTTTTACTTTTACAACCGAACAGCATATATTTATAACTTGTAATCTTATAAATGCCACACCTATTAATAAATTGTCTCTGGAGAAATAAATATTGTTAATTGACTTCATTCTTATGTGATTAAAAGTTATTTAATGAAATATGCATACTTTGTTGTGTCATCCTCATAAATTTTACGACCGTTAATTAGGTTGGATTTTTAACAATTTTAATATCATCATGAATAATTCCATACACTAAATTATTTTAGCCTGGATTGCACCAAGTGGAAGGAAGGCAAACAGAATATGGATTGAAATTGGCGCTTCGGTATCAGCGTCAATTGTAATAGTGGCGCTGTTCGTTTCTTTTCTTTGGCATACGAGGAAAAGAAATAAAAAAGAACGAGGTACGTAACGGTTTTACTGTCGGTGATCGTACGGAAGCGATAATACTCTTGTTCTGCACTTTGTAAAGTAAATTCATTGTGCTTGCAGAGGGGAGAGCAATTAGTCGAGAGGCTCAATTTCTTGAATTGGGAGAAAGTCAAATTGGAAGCCATTACTCGCATATTTTACGAGAAGAGAAGCAAGTGGAATCTAAAGAGTTTCCTCTGTTCCCATTTGACCTTACCCTGGAAGCTACACAACATTTCTCCGATGAAAACAAGCTTGGAGAAGGGGGCTTCGGCCCTGTTTATAAGGTAATCACAAGGTTACGATTTAATTTGTTTAAGCAACTCTGGCATTATGTACAACGAGTTCATTTAACTGTCAGTCAGGTGAGATTCTTGTTTTATGGTAACAATTGATTCTGGAAACTTGCATGCAGGGCGTATTAGCAGATGGCAACGAAATTGCGGTGAAGAGGCTCTCAAGAACATCTGAGCAAGGCCTAGAAGAATTCATGAATGAAGTTACTGTAATTGCCAAATTACAACATAAGAATCTTGTGCGACTCTTGGGATGCTGCTTAAGGGGAAATGAATTGCTGCTCATCTATGAGTACATGCCCAACAAAAGCCTTGATTTTCTTCTCTTTGGTATGCTCCTCAAGCTTTCTATTTTCCTTGATTGCTACTCATTTACGAGCACATAACATGGTAAGCAAACCAGTTTTATAATGCTCAATTTATTATTAGATTCAACAAGGAATGTACAATTGGACTGGGAAAGACGCATTGGCATCATTAATGGAATTGCACGAGGTCTTCTATATCTGCATGAGGATTCTCGCCTCAAAATAATTCATCGGGACCTCAAAGCTAGTAATATTTTGCTAGATCATGATATGAACCCAAAGATATCAGATTTTGGAATGGCAAGAATATTTGGTGGGAATCAAAACGAAGCTAATACAAATAGAGTTGTCGGAACATAGTATGCCACCTCTTGAATTACTATTTAATTTTGTTTTGTTTCTTATCAAAAAACTATTTTTTGTCTGTTAACAAAAACTTCTTTCTTTTGGCCACCATTAAAAATTTTCGTTTTAAATTAGATACCGAGATATAATATAGCATGTAAACTTCTCTATATATACCATTTAATCTTAGAAAGTTCCAAATTCAACAGTGGATATATGGCCCCTGAATACGCCATGGAAGGACTATTCTCAGTTAAATCGGATGTCTTTAGCTTTGGAGTTCTTCTTCTAGAGATACTCAGTGGCAAAAAGAATAGTAGATTTTATCTTTCTGAAGAAAGCCGAAGCCTCCTTGCTCATGTATGTAGCTGTCTCTACTACTCTTTAGTGATTAAAAAACCAAATTTCATAGACTCGTCTTATTTGTGAATTGTGTAGCGTTATTTCAGGCATGGAAACTATGGTGTGAAGGAAATGCATTAGAGCTCATGGATCCGGTGCTGAAGCAATCATTTATTCCAGATGAAGTGTTGAAATGCATTAATATTGGACTACTGTGCGTTCAAGAAGACCCGGCAGACAGACCTACTATGTCTTCTGTGGCTGTTATGTTGGCAAGTGATACCGTTACACTCCCTCAACCAACCCAACCTCCATTTTCTTTCAGCCGAGTCGCTCTCAAGTCAACTCAATCCTCATCTAATATGGGAGTTTGTTTTGATGCCGATGTAACTCTTTCAAATGTGTCACCTCGTTGACGCTCTATATGTTGTTAATACATATCATTTTCATTTCTACATTTACAAAATGTTGGCCATGATCGTTTGGCGCTGATATCATATTTTGTTCCTCATATGATTTCATTTTCCACCGAATAGGAATCATCGCTCTCCACTAGATTCATTTTGGCTGCCTCATATATACGTACCATTCATTCACTTCGTATTTTAAATACTTATGAAAGCAGAATGTTGCGACCAAATAAATCATATTTTGATCGATTAATTTCCAATGACGAACGAAATACGCACTCAAAACGCTTTATTGGATCATGAGGACGAGGGTAAAATCCTTGATCTCATTACAAGAGAACAAAAATCTCCGTACCAATAAGATCCTCGAAACGGAACTTAATACTGGAAGGGGAATGCAGAAAAGTGATGAATGACCAAGACGATGATGGTAAAAAGCTGGATGACACAGATAGTATATAGGATGTTTGAGATTGAGGTTGGTAGTTATACCTTTTAAGCTACAATACTAAAGTGTTTGGTAAACACTAACTGCTATAGCTTTTAAGTTATATTAACTATGTTAATATGATTTTTCACTTGTATGATGTAAAATCTATTATATTTTTAATAATTTTGTTAAAATTATTATTTAAAAATTATATTTATTACATATTATTAACTTTTATTTTATAATTACAGCTTTTTTTTCTACGGCAACTGTAACTTAAAAGTTACAACATCTCAATCTCAAACATACCCATAAATTTAGTACTCGTGTCTTCGTTTGCGGGTTTTAATGCTTGCGCGCATGTTGAATATGAGCTACAATTTACCTGAAAGAAAAACTCTAAAGTACATTAGAAGTACTACATTTATTTAAGCATGTAGTTCAATTAACTATAGCTATTAATTATACAGTGATTTCTTACACGTAAAATATATGCATCAATTAAGGATAGTACCTCTTATATACTTTAAAATCTCTCCCACCTACATCAACATCCATTCGTGCTCCAAAAAGCTAATGTTATCTGATTCAATTAATTGCGTTAATCCTTCCAATTGGCAACTTTTAAAGCACGAATAATTACTAGTCTTTAACAGAACTAACGATCCAATGGCATATAAAACTTTCGATCTAAATGTTGTACTGATAATTGCATATGTTTTTAATTTTATAAAGCCAATTAATTACTAAAGCTGATCTCAACTTTGCACAAGAAGAACAAGAGGGGATTATTGAGAAACGACCATCTGTGCATAAATCATTGAATCTTAAAGAAACTAGACAAATGAAATATCTATACTAAATGCAGCTAGCTTGACTATGTAAAATAGTATTGTATTAATTTCTATTTTACGAACCAAATAAGAGGTAATGTGCAACCAATAAAAAAAAAATGATCAAGTAAAAGTTAATATCTAATTGTGATATACTTAAATATCTTCTATCGCTGCTTTGTGTGCATATGTAACGAGTTATAGTGTATATATTGTTGATTGGGTTAATTTTGGATTATCTGCTTGTAAATTGATAACTTTAAATATTTTTAAATTATTGTAAATTTCAACTTATTCTCAATATTGTTCAAAAAATAAAGAAAAGTTTGGGTGAATGGATGAATTTTTTTTTATCTTCTTTACAAAAATATAAGATAAGTTGAGGTTATCTTATCAATCCACCCTCGTTTTTATTTTATCTTTCAAATAAAAATAAATATAACTTAAAACTTACAATAAATTAGGGATATTTTAAAGATTATGAAGGCTAATCTAAAATTTACCCTTGCTGATTTAAGCAATGGTGAAACATTACGATTCTTCAATTTGCCATTTTCGGATTTTTGACGTTTGAGAGACGTCAGCAGATGCTAGCTAACATCAAAGATTAGTTTAGTCACTTCAACAAAAGCCTATTATATATTTTAATGGGTGTATTTTGAAAAGGGGGTTTATAAGAAAAAATAGAAGGGTGCCAGAAGTACTCTTCGGCCTTTTTAAGTTTCATTAATAAATTGCGCGGGCCACCCAGACCCAAAATCCCAAATACAACACTTTCTTCATAAATTATATTTGGCTCTCTCAATTAATCTCACCAATCCTAATTTTCACTTTTATTTGATATTTATTTTGTCTTTGCATGAAATTATTGAAAATGATAAATAGCTTTTAAGTGTTTACATAATTTCTAGAAACTTAGTTGAGATTTTATAGATTAAATGATATGGATTTATATTACTTATCTATAAGATTTTTTTTTCTTTCTCTCATCATCTTCCTTCACTTTCTCGTAGGGATTGCACAAATAATTCAATAGTTCAGAGATTATATTTTTTTATCTGTTAATATATAAAAATATTTATTTTCTTGTATGATAATGACATCTTCTATTTATTAAAATGAGATATCTTCATGTTATATATATATAATTATTCAGAAAATAGTATGTATATATATTTATTTTACATTTAATTTTTCAGTCAATCATGTTTAAAAATATATAATTAATTAAATAATTAAAATTGCTCATATTTATAAATATAAAAAATACTAAGGGTAAAATGATAATAAGCAAAAAAAAAAAAAATTGACACTTGGGGGGATTTGGAAGATGTTTGTATTGGTTAAGCATTGATGCTGTTGACGATGTGATCAAAAGATGTGCGATTTTGAATTGTAGAGGATTCGTGCTGAATTTTCGAGCCGCCATAAATTTAGAACATGATGAGATGACAAAAAACTATTTGGATAACTGCTACGTAACTATCCTATTTTGATAATTAATTATCACAACCAATATTCAATCTGATGGCATAAAATTAAATAGTCAAACAGTCGCAGGATGCCAAAAATCTTGTCACTAGCAAAATTAAGGCATGTATCAAAATAATAATATTACGTATCTTAAATTTTTTTATCTTAAATAGTTATTTTAAATAATATGACATTCATCAATTGGTTAGTAAAATAATATAATTAATTCACTTTAATCTCACTAATCAATTTATGAATGTTACATCATTTAGGATGATTATTTAGAATAAAAAATTTAAAATATTAAACATTGCTCGTATTAAAAATAATTACTTACTTATGAAATAACATAATTAATTCACTAAAAATTGTCTATCATTTAATAAATGATATATTATTTGTCACATATTTTGGTATAAAATTCTAGAGTATTTTTTCAATTGATATGCATCTAACATGATTTATTGATAAATTAATGTTGAAAAATTAAGTATTCATGGTTACTCGGTTCAAATACTTAGTTTGAACAATATTCCTTGTGTCATCCATTACTTGAATTATAATATTTTAATAAAATCAATTAATATCATGCACATCACATCACAATAAGTAATTAGTGCCACATAATAGTATCGTGTGTGAAATATAAAATAAAGCGCACGAAATAAATAAAAAATATATAAAATTTAACGTAGTTTGATAATTATGTCTACACTCACGAAAAGAAGAAAAAATAATTATATTATTAACAATTATTATAGTATAATATTTGAATACTTTTCAATTACTTATATTCTCTAATTATACACTCTTTACACTCACCGAAAGAAGAGAAAATAATTGTATTATTAAAAATTATTAGAATATAATATTTTAATAAAAAAAATATTTTTCAGAACAAAAATATATCTACTACTCTCAAACATAAAAAAAAAAAACTTTTCAATTACTTATATTCTCCCATTAATCGCTATTTGCACAATTCTTTACTTAAATTGTATTATTTTTTTGAATTTTTTTAAAAGATAATTTAAATGAATGAATTCTCAACAATTTACAAGAGAAATGAACTCCCTATTACCAAATATATAGCAAAATGTTTTCATCAATTTGACAAATTTTCTTTATTCATACTAAATTCTTCATTTTTCTTCATACGATGCTCAAAGTCTTCAATAATTTGTGGCTTGTAATAACACTTTATTGACTTTTCAATAAATAGTTGGGATACAAATATAGTTCTATCTTAAATAATCATAATATTATTGTGTTAAAAATATTGAATGATAAAAAGTCAAATAGCGCGTTATATTTGTCAATTTATTAATAATAGGTGGCACATTATTCAACATTCAAACTATGCATCCTAACGATATAAGTTTAGTCATATTATGTTAAGGCCTACCTGAGAAAAACAAACTCAATAAAGACAAGGAATTTAATTGAAATTTACCTATTTTACGTTCAAGCCACTTAGAATTACAATTTTTATGTTATGATGGATTCTCAAATTTATTGTTTCATTATGACAGATAATTACAATAAACTTGAATAAAAAATTGTAATTCTAAGGGAACGAGACAAAAAAATTGAATTAAAAAATTTGTTGATTGACGGGGACTACAATCCTAAAATTCATTAACCCTTTTGTGCTGCTAACTCGAAAATCCTATAACCATTTTATTTTGTTTAAGAATCGAATATAATTATCTCGCCAAAATTCCAGCCAATATAATTTTGAAATGAAGAGATTTTGATTAATTCAATTTAAAAAAAATTGAATTGAAAACTTTGTTGATTGATAGAGACTACAATCCTAAACTTCATTAACCCTTTTGTACTGCTAACTCGAAAATCCTATACCCATTTGTTTTTTTAAAGAATAGAATATAATTATCTGGCCAAAATTCCAGTTAATAGAATTTTAAAATAAAGATATTTTGATTAATTAAATTTCAAAATTTAAAATTTTAAATAAAATTAAATTAATAAATTAAATATTAAGTTAATTATTATAGTGAATTTTAACGTGTCTCACAACCCGAAAAATTCGTGGAGGGAACACTAAGGATTTGAAAGAGAAGAACATTTAAAATCTCACGAGTTTATTCTAAAAAATTACAAAAATCCTTGATGTTTACTGATATGTCTAAGAAATCATCGAATACAAATTTGACCCAAAAGGATTGGAACGTGGCGATAATTCAAAGAAAATTATGACAAAAAAAAATAAAAATAAAGATTAACAATCAATTCTATGCTTAATTGAAAATCAAAATACAGATAATTGCAGTCTACCACTCACATGTCGTACATCAAATTAACGTTCTTCAAAGTAAAATATAATTATATGTTGGACTTAATCAAATTTTACGACCTGTTCCACTTCTGTGTGTGTGTATATATTATTGTGTAGACTGTAAGATATTTATACTTGACTCGATCAAATGTTACCTGTCTCATAACACAATAGTAAAATGTACTTTCCCTGTTTGATTATTCATCAATTGAAGTTTTTCATCTCTACCTCTCAATTAATATATTAAGCATATATATGATTACCACCTTGATTTACCTTTAATTACCTTTACAGGAAGAAATGTTCAACCAAATCGTGCATTTCCGATTTCAAAATCCAGAATGACGATGCCCTTTTCGGAATCAATAACTCTTCGCTTGTTTCTCTTGCTTGCTATTCTGACCCATTTCACATCTTATAATCTCACAGACTACATTTGTTGGCGAAAACACTGTCCTGGCTTGCCCCGCATCAATTAACAATATTAATTCTTCTTCCGGCGCGTTCCTCCGCAACATCCATAGCCTCTTCAACCGAAAGCTTCACTCCGGAGCTGGCAAGTCCCTCTATTACAATGCGACGGAAGGCCATTTTCCTGACACAGCTTGTGGTCTTTATCTTTGTAAATTCGACATTAGTTTCCAGTCCTGCTGAAAGTTCATACCCACAGCAATTCAAGCTGTGATGAAAAAATGTAATGGCAGCAGGGAGGAGCTCATATGGCACTGAGAGTGCACGGTTTGCTACTCTGACAAGTCTTTACCCACTATCGATACTTCCGCACTTCTTTGCATGTACATGGTACGAAACGTTTCTGTAGTTACTGAGATACTTCCAGGGTTCTTTCACTTCTTTGCACTCATAAGGGCATATGTATTATTTTTTATTTTCTTTGGGCTTTAATTGTGTATTGCTTTGGGATTGTAGGTTTTGGTCCTTAATTTGTTGTTGGAATAGGCCTTTTGACACCTCTCATAATTCCTCAGAAACCCCCTTTCTAATTGAAAATACCTAAATGACCCTAAAAATTTTATTCATTTTTCTTTTACTGAAAATTCAGTTAAACACTTAAATGAATTATCCTTTTAACTTTTTTTTTTTACACCCACCCTATTTTATAATTTATATTAATATTTTAATCTTAATAAAAAATATTCTTTTGAGAAAATTATAAGAGTTTAGAGTTATGAAAATAAAAATTATTTAACAAGAAGAAAAAATAATTTGAGATTATGAGATTTCAATATATTTCATCAAATAAAATTTAAATGTATATTTCTAAGGATATATTTTATGGGAATGTTGTTAATTTCAATATATGATTTTGTATTTTATAAATTTTATTTCAATTTTATTGGGGTATTTTAGGAAATAAAAGTTAAAAAGGGTGCCATGAGGACTTGATCGAGGTGTCAAAAACTCCACTCATATTGTTCGTATCTTTAGACTTAAATGTATGTCTATTTTCCTTTCAATAAAAAAAAAATTAATATAACTATTTAATTTGTATTGTATGTAATAAAAAAAATATACAAGTAATAATTAAGAATTAGGGTTTATAGAGAAACAAAATATGACAACTTTTTTGTTTATTTAAAATATAAAACAATGATGGAATTTTTTTGCTTTTCTTTTAAATATGTCAGCACGTAATTTAGTTTTTTTTTTCGGTGATGTGAAGGATAGGATGGTAATTTTATTCAACAATGATCTAACTTGAAAAAGCTATTTTAAATTGTCAAGTTTTAAAATTATGAGTTATTAAATAATAAAATAAATAAAAAATCGAAATTTAAAAGAATGTTTCAAAGGGTCCCAACGGTATTTGACATATCATGATTGACTTGAGAGATGAGTAGAGAAGTTAAATACGACTGTTGAATTTTTAGTATTAATTTGCGTAGATCTAATAAACAAAAATTTAATTATTTTTAAGTAAAAATTTAGAGGGTATATGGTACATGAGTTATCTATAAAAAGAAAAAAAAAATTCGAAAAACGCCGTCCACGTGGACCACGTCCTTTGACTTTTTAATAGATG
The DNA here is from genome assembly GCA_025617385.1 of Murraya koenigii. Taxonomy (NCBI): domain Eukaryota; kingdom Viridiplantae; phylum Streptophyta; class Magnoliopsida; order Sapindales; family Rutaceae; genus Murraya; species Murraya koenigii. The sequence continues at coordinate 31,717,644 of CM046815.1, forward strand.
GGAGCGAAGGTCAAACATAGCTGCACGAGAAAAATTTCGTTGACTAGACAAATCTTTTAAAAAAAAAAAAAAAAACTGGCGTGCTCTATATAAGCCTTTCGCGGGTAAACGCAACAGTAAATAAATAATGGTCTCCTCTAATTCAACCATCATTGCATTTTTCATCACCTATATATAAATAATGATCTCGACATAATCGTATTTTTCATTCCGTGAACTTTTCATTCCAGATTTAAGTTGATGAATTCTTATATGAAAGTAGTTAACAACCTGATCAGTTTTTGTCCCTTTCCTTTGCATTGATTTTTCTTAAATCTGAATTGGGCTTTAAATTTCACTGTTAATCATAGCTATTGCTGTTTAATTAACTTGTTTATTTTATCCTTTTGTCAAAGGCTCTAAATTTTATATATATTTCAATTTGGTCAACTATTACCTTGTCCGTATGTCCTGTCTCTTCAATATTATTTCATCTCACTTTCGTCTCAAGATTAAGTACCAATTTAATTTATCTTCAAAGACACCCTGAATCGCCATATACAATTGACGGTGGAGCATTATTGATCATTCGTTTCGGAGGTCAAAAGCTAGAGAAGGAAGATGGTGGCTGCCGGAAATTTAGCCTCACAGTCTATTCGCTGGCTCTACTTGCTTTCTATTGTATCCTCTGTTATGTCACAGATTTTTGCTGATGAAAACATGATCTTAACCTGCTCTGTATCTAACAACACCGCTTCCAACACGTTCACAAGCAACCTCAACAGCCTCTTCAGCCATAGGCTTCACTATGAAGCTGGCAAGTCCCTCTATTACAATGCATCACAAGGGGAGTTTCTGGACACAGTTTATGGTCTTTATCTTTGCAAATTCAACGTTAGCTTCCAATCTTGTCAGAATTGTATAGTTGCGGCAATTAACTCTGTTTTGAAAAATTGTAATGGCACCAAGGAGGCACGTATATGGTATCAAGTTGAAGAGTGTATGATGCGATTTTCAGATCACTCTTTATCCATCATGGATACTTCAGCTCCTATGTGCATGAGGAGGTTTCAAAACCTTTCTGTGCCTGATAATGTCACTAAAAGTCTGGCACAGTCCTTCAACGACGTAATTGCTATGCCAAGTTTAAGGTCTTTCCGAAATGCAACCAAAGGGACTAACATTTCCAGCATTAATAGGCTTGAAACTTTTGGGCAGTGTATACCCGTGTTGTCAGGAGATGACTGTCGAGATTGCTTGAATAATACTATTAGTTGGATTCAAAGGTGCTTCGTCCCGCCGGGAACGGGATTCGGTAGAATTATTTTCCCAAGTTGTATCATGGGGTTCGAGCTGTACCCCTATTCCAATGTACCAGCAGTTGAAGCTCTAGCACCCAACTCTGCACCAGGTAACTTCTCTGTCTTATTTTAATATTTATTGGGATATTTTAACGTAGTTTTCCAACAAAAATTATTAAGTCATTGTATTTCATACAATTCAATGGCAGAGATGGTGGATGAATTGAGATCATTGCAAAACAAGTGATAAAATTGAGACCTCTGTAGCTAGCTATACATATCATGATCCTTAGCTTTTTTTTTTTTGATAATATTATTTTGCTTCTGGAAAGGAGGGAATAGGAGAAGAGCAGCAATTATTGCAATTGGTACAACTTTACCAGCAATTATAGTAGGGCTATTAGGTTCGTTTCTTTGGTACAGGCGGAGAAGGTTTAAACGAGACCAAGGTAAGGAATGTACTTGGCATTATAAAAGTTTTCAAGCCTCTAACTTTGTCTTTTCCCAGTTTCAATTTATATTTAAATCCAGTTAATTGACTTGCAGAGGAGAAAAGAAACAGTCAAGAGGCTCAATTACTTCACTGGGAAGGAAGAATTGGAAGTGATTACTCCAATGATATTTTAGGAGGGAAGCAGCAGGCGGAATCTCAAGAATTCCCTTTGTTCCCATTTGGCCTTGCACTTGCAGCCACAAACCAGTTCTCTGATGAAAATAAGCTTGGACAGGGTGGATTTGGCCCTGTGTACAAGGTAATTGATTATACGGTGATGGCTTCAAATTTATAATTATAAGAAAGTAGATGTGTCCACTCAAAGAATGCAATATTATTATTGACCAAATGCAATCTTTGATTCTTTGAAATTTGAATGACATGCATATATTAGGCACTATGCTAGCTATTTTGTTTCATTATTAACGGCGGATAGTTGCTTCCAGGGTACATTAGCGGATGGTCAGGCAATTGCAGTGAAAAGGCTCTCAAGAACATCTGGGCAAGGGCTACAGGAGTTCAAGAACGAAGTTAATTTGATTGCCAAATTACAACACAAAAACCTTGTCAGACTCTTGGGATGCTGCTTAGAGGGACATGAACTGCTGCTCATCTATGAGTACATGCCAAACAAAAGCCTTGATGTCCATCTTTTTGGTTTGTCCCTCTCACCCTGTATTAAATGCTTGTTATTGTACATATTGTATGACTCACATGCATTTCCTAATTGACAGCTGGCTGTTAAGTTGTACAAACAAAATCAGAGCCTATGGGAAGGATTTCGTCTTAATTCTAAACTTTATCAAGCCTTTCTAAATTGGAATTGCGCATATTTATATTGTGTCCCCTGTTTATGCAACATAACTACGTACTGCACCATACATGTATAGCAATTGTAACAAAATTTTTTGTTGTTTTCTCCCTTCGTTTTCCCTTCCTTGCACCAGCAAGGGAGCCTGAAGACAAACTAATCAAGTTACATATCGTGTTCAATTCATTGTTAGATGCAACGAGGAGTGCACAGCTGGACTGGAAAAGACGTCTAAGCATCATTAATGGAATCGCAAGAGGTATATTGTATCTGCACGAGGATTCTCGCCTCAGAATTATTCATAGAGACCTCAAAGCTAGTAATGTCTTACTAGATCATGACATGAACCCAAAAATATCAGATTTTGGAATGGCGAGGATATTTGGCGGAAATCAAAATCAAGATAACACAAATAGAATTGCCGGTACATAGTAAGTGGCTTCTATCCTATTCGCTCATTTTCAATAGAAATCTCAATTGCTGCTTTCTTTGTTCTATTCTTACATTTGTGTTATCAAGCTTGGGAAAAATATAGTGTATAATAAATCTGTTATAAAGCTTGGGTTTTCCATTCGAAGATTCCAATGATGACAGTTATAAAATTAGAACATCAAGAATTAAAAATAAGAGGTTAGTAGTTCAACTTGGTGGGATGGTACTAAATATCTGGGTTTGAATTCTGCTCACGTTGGAGTTGGCAATGTGTTTATTTTACGTTTATGTAATTTAATGAAAAAAGAAAAGAGGTTGAGAAATGCTATCATGCTTCTGCGAAGGATTAATCATTAACCTAAGCTAGAGCTACAAACCTGTCTTCTATAACTTCTAATCAAATTTTCATGATGCTGAATCATTAACCTAAGCTTAAACTATAGACCTGTCTTCTATAACTTCTAATCGAATTTTCATGAGGCTAACAAACAAGTTTCCCAGATTTTATATTTTCCATAATTTTGATCTTATTTTGTTGTTCAAACAGCGGATACATGGCCCCAGAGTATGCAATGGGAGGCCTATTTTCTATTAAATCTGATGTTTTCAGTTTTGGAGTTCTTCTGCTGGAGGTAATAAGTGGGAGAAAGAACAATGGATTTCATTTTTCTGAACAAGGTCAAAGCCTTCTTACTTATGTAACTCTCTAACTCTCTCTCTCTCTCTTTTTTTTTTAAAATAAATAATTTGATAGCCTAATCTTTACTGTCGACCTTTTTAATATTTCAGACATGGAAACTATGGTGTGAAGGACATGCAGTAGAGTTGATGGAGCCAGTACTAAGGCAGTCATGTGTTCCAGATGAACTGCTGAAATTTATTCATGTTGGATTGTTGTGCGTTCAGGAAGATCCAGCAGACAGACCTACCATGTCATCAGTGGTTGTTATGTTGGCAAGTGATTCCATGACACTTCCTCAACCAACGCAGCCTGCATTTTCTGTAGGCCGAGTTGTTGTGAAATCCAGTCAATTTTTGTCACCTGCTAAAGATTGTTCTGTTAATAAAGTTTCTGTTTCAGATGTATCACCCCGGTGATAATGATGATGACACTTTCTTTTTTGCATCATCTCTTTTATTTGAAGATTTAGGACACGTTTGTAAGTCATGTTACTTACTGACCGACATGATTTTAATTTATCAGTTGTTCCTTATGTGCAGACTAGACTATTCCGTTCTCTTACATGAATTTAAACTCTTAATTTACTCTGTCAAACTGCTGGAAAAAAATTGTGATTATGTGACATTAAAGAATTTCTGTCAATGTCAGGAATTCAGAGAAAGTATGTAAAAGCAAGAAAATTTGACAGCCCACTCATTGGAATTAGGTTTGGCAGTGATGATTTGTTATACCAAACAGCTACGGCAATTTTCTTATCCAGCTGATTGTTTGTTTTGTATATAATATAAAAATGCAAAGATCAACGTTGCAATGATAACTGGTAGGAATCTTGTAGTAATCAGCCTGTTGTTAAATTAACAAAACTGGTTACACCCCAAGATACCGCAAATCAAATTCAATGCAAGTTGCACACCCTTTTGAATGAACAGATCAATTCACTAATAAAACCCTAACAAGAATCAATCAAGAACCAGCAAATAACATGAATCAAAGCAAGTAAGAACACCAAAGAATTAACGTGGTTCAGCTGTGCAGGGTTGCTCAGCTTACATCAACGGGAAAAGATATTAGATGAGCTTTATTGATTCAGCAATGGAGACAAATACAGAGCGTTATACAAGAATATACAGAGAACAAGATGATTCTCTGTCGCTCATCAATGTCTCTCTACAAAGCTCTAGAACCACACGTGATTTAGCCCCCAAAGCCAGCTTATATACTCTGTTTTGTTTAACAGATTCATTTCCAGAATGTACAGTTTGTTGACACGTGGTTAACAAACTTAACTAACTTGGTTTTCAGCCTCAGCACATGCCTCACGCGAGTTACTTAAGTTGCAGATCAAAAACGCAGACAGAGCCGTCGTTTCAAGCAATCTGTTTTCCGTTATTTGCATAAGTGATGCACGTGACTGCTTGATAGCTTACTCAAGTCTGAAACGTTGCCGTTCCTGGAAGCTGAGCCTCAGTTTGATTCACAAACTTCACAAATCTGTTATCTCACAATCTACCCTTTACATAGTATCGGTTTGCAGTTGAAATATTCATTCACAGAGACATTTCAACACTTGAGATTATAAAATTTATTTCGTGTCATTGTGCAGTGTGCAAAAGTTATTTATTTTGGGTGTCTGGGTTTGCAGTTCGTAATGGTTATTTTTTGAGGCTCCTTTCCATTTGCATATGGATGGACCATGGATTACATGTTGAAGTTAACCACTTTGCATTGCAAGTTTGCAACAGAGATTCTACATTGACTTCCTGTTTATTAAAAGGCGCTCTCAAGTTTATTACAATTAGTTCATTGTCATTGACGTTTCGAAATGGCCAGCTAGTTTGCTTTTGATCTTGTCTTCTTGCTAATCTTTTTCGGTCAATGCATGCTTCCTAAGTTTATGTATAACTCCAGACGTCAAATGAATTCACGTCAGACTAAGAGGCTATTCGCTGTTGTAACACTTTCCCAGAAGCTACGCTCTATTGGTCAAAGTCCTACCATTTTTTTTTTCAGCTACCTACAGTTTACTGTTTTGCTCATGCAAATTAAAAAATGAAAATATCCCCACTTCCAGAGTAATCTTGTGACTCGAAGTCTCTAACCTTCTATGCTTCACCACAAGTTACTAGAAAATGACTAATATATTTGTCCACTAAGAATTCTTCCAAGAAAATACCATGAACTAAGTGGATGAAATACCATAAATAGCTAGCCCAAGAACTGTTTTTGCTACGAAAGAGAGAAGAATTTTCATTATTGTAGAGAGGTTTCAAAAGGCAAGATATGGATCATCAGTGTTACAAAACTCATTCAATTAATTTTCATTTATTTTCTCACAGCCACTCTTCATGATCTTGCTTTTGGCGATAGCCCTCCATATAACACTTGTTCAAGCAGTGCCGCTGATTCTAGACATGCTAGTCCAATCTATAACAACCTCAAAAAAGTCCTCATTTCTTTAGCCTCGAATGCTTCTGCAGCCAAGTTTTCCGATGCGTCTTCAGGAAAAGAATCATATAGAGTTTACGGTCTCTACATGTGCCTCAACTATATTTCAAATGGCACTTGCAACAACTGCATAACTACAGCAACGCAAGACCTCACCAAACTTTGTCCAAACAAAACTGAAGCAATTGTGTGGGAAGAGGCCTGTCAGTTGCGATATGCTTCCAAAAATTTCTTTGGCCGATTGGATTTCTCAGGAAACATTCCTAAATACAACAGAAAAAATATACCAGAACCAGAGAGGTATAGATCTGTTGTGAACAATACTCTGATTAATCTCAACAAACTGGCTGCTTTTGATCCTTCAAATGAAATGTATGCAACTGGTAAAGTACCCTTCACCGATTCAGAAAATTTATATGCTCTAGTTCAATGCACCAAAGATTTATCTGCTGATGATTGTAATACATGCCTCAACAAAGCTATAGCAGATATTTTATCTTGCTGCTATTTTTCAAGAGGAGCACGACTTCTTAGTCGTAGCTGCTATCTGAGGTATGAATTATATGCCTTTTATAACGGTGCCACAGAACCTTCTGTCTCAGCTGGAAAGCAAGCATCAGGGAAAGGTAAGTAGTGCAATTTCACCATAAAAATTAATTTCTTAATCGATGTGGTGTTTGAAGAAAATGGAACTTCATGTAGTATTCTTTGTGTGGTCCCAAATATATGCAGGCAACCAAAGGAAGATGTGGATGATTATAATTATAGCCAGTGTAGTAGCTTTTCTACTTCTACTTGTTGCTTCCACCAGCTACCTTTTCGCAACAAAAAAAATTACCTGGAAAAGTAAATATTTTATCAGAAAGTTTTCAAGCTATTTTTGGTTCTGGCATCAGCTGTATTCGTCCTTTTGTTTTCAAATTTTGTGTTTGTGTGTTAGGGAAGGGTATGTTTAGAAAGCAGATCCAATTACATAAAATTGGCGACGCAAGCAACACAGACCTCCGTTATCAACATGTTCGGGGAGGGATAATGATCTCAAAGCCCAGGACTTTTATATTGATCTGGAAACATTACATGTAGCAACCAGTAACTTCTCTGATTCAAATATGCTAGGACAAGGTGGTTTTGGTCATGTTTACAAGGTATTAGTATTATTCAAAAAAATATATTAAAAGTCATCCATGAATATGTATTAAAAATTAAAAAATAAAAATTATCAGGGTGTATTAAGTGATGGAAAGGAAGTAGCAGTGAAGAGGCTCTCCAGCTGTTCTGAGCAGGGCAATGCAGAATTCACAAATGAAGTGCTACTTATATTGAAACTACAGCACAAAAATCTCGTCAAGCTTCTAGGCTTTTGTGTTGACGGAGATGAAAAGCTGCTTGTCTATGAATTTATGCCAAACAGCAGCCTTGATGCAATCCTTTTTGGTATGCACTTTTCTTTTTGATTTATTATTGTCCTGTTGAATTCTCAGAACCTTGATTTGTTCCTCTTTCTCGCACTCTTGCTTGATAGATCCAAGGAAACGTGGGCTGCTGTGTTGGAGCAAACGTATTAATATTGTAAATGGAATTGCCAAGGGAATTCTTTACCTTCACGAGGATTCTCGACTTAGAATCATTCACAGGGACCTAAAAGCTAGCAATGTGTTGTTAGACTATGATATGAATCCCAAGATCTCAGATTTCGGAATGGCAAGGATATTCGCCGGAAGCGAAGGTGAAGTTAATACTGCCAGAATAGTTGGAACATAGTAAGTAAAACCTCATAGTTCAAATATGTATTCTCAAAAAATAATATAGATAACAGTTTTCTTTTTGGTGAATAGTGGATATATGGCTCCTGAATATGCAATGGAGGGATTATATTCCATAAAGTCTGATGTTTTTAGCTTTGGAGTACTCTTGATTGAGATTATAACAGGAAGGAGAAACACAGGCTTCAATCAATCAAGACGCGCGACTGCACCTAACCTACTAGCCTATGTAAATCTATCTACAGTAAAGAGCGCGCACTTTATTTCAGGAATTTATATTTAGTACGGCAAAATTGTTAATGCACTTTAATGATGAATGCAGGCATGGCATATCTGGAATGAAGGGAGTGTATTGGAGCTGATTGATCCATTGTTGAGCGATACATGTTTTCCCGATGAATTTTTAAGATACATTCATATTGGATTGTTGTGTGTTCAAGAGGATGCATTTGACAGGCCTACCATGTCATCTGTTGTTGTAATGTTAAAGGGTGAAACCGTCACTCTTTGCCAGCCGCAAAAACCAGCCTTCTCTTTTGGAAGAGTTACGGATGATGATGATAACAATTATTGCTCTGTCAATGGCTTAACAATTTCTAATCTTTCGCCTCGGTGATTCAGACAATGAATGAGTTTGAATATGCACTGGGCTGGTGCCTTTCTTCTCATACATAGTGTTATTTCACTATTTGCTTGTACTTTAACAAAATGGTGTGTGGATTTTACAAATGTAATAATTAATCTGTGAGTCCCCATTTGTAAACAGCAAATTAAATGGAGTGACGAAGCAACTCGCCCTCTTGGATTGTAAAATAACGACCTCCCTCTCTCTCTCTCTCTCTCTCTATATATATATATATATATATATCTTATGCTATTAATTAGTCTATATAATTTCTGTTATACCGCTAGCCACACTACTTTATTCCATTCATACATTCAAAGGTTTTCTGAGAAGAATCAGAATATTTAAAAAAGGGAATAGTCACAGTCATTTAGTGACTGATTGTGTTCTATAAGACAGTAGACTTTTGACAATGATCCATTAATTTTGTTTTTCCTACTAGCTAATGAGATTATCTAATCAATATTATAGGAGGTCAAGCTAGTAAGCAGCTTCTTGTAAGTTAATTTGTCCCAACTCTTAAATCAAAGACAAAAGCAAGTCTATCATCATTCATCAGCATCGATGTATAATTATATTTTAAGGCTAGAAATTATTAGCAATGGTCCAGTACAGTAGTTGAACATTTTTAAAAATCCTCGATCTAACCCAAAAGTCAGAGCAGTTATCATATTTATCAACTTTTATTTTTTAAAAAATATATTGCATTAAATTAAAGTTTAACCCAACTAAAATGAGCCTTTTTTAATGGATGAATATAAATCTTCATAATAACAATTAAGATAGAGTAATTTATACAGTCTATTTATTTTATTTTGAATTTAGAGAAAAATTATTGAATTTAAAGTCCAAGTCAAAGAAATGATGTACTTGAATGCAACAAAGTGGTGTTCGTGAATTGATGTGTATTATGTTGAATTTAATGATTTGTTTATTCAAATTGGTTGAAAAAAAAAAGAAAGACCAGCATTATTGAGAGTTGGAACTGAATTTTTGATAAAGAATGTAAAGGTGTTGACAAGTGTGCGTAGCTTTGATGTATGAAAATAAGTGGATGGCAATTTGTTGAATTTCAAGGCTACTCTTCTATTGTAAATATGAGCTTTGTTTCAAGAGAATTGTATCTTAAATTTAAGAAAATTAGAAAGAATTTTAAATTTAGAGAGAAATAATTTATTAAAGAATTATTATAAGAGTGAGTAATTGGAGAGCGTGAGCAATTGAGAGTTTTTTTTCAAGTGTGTAAGAGAGTATTGGATATATTTTAGTTATAGAAAATGAGTTTCTTTACTCAAATATTGTATTTTAAATAATTGTTAATAATACAATTATTTTCTCTAGTTCCTATGAACGTAGGCATAATCGCCGAACCACGTTAAATTCTTGTGTAATTTATTTTCTATAATTATTTGATGTGCTTGATTTTGTATTCCACTTACAACAAATAGTATCAGAGCCGAAAGTTTGTACTTAGGGTATACGGTATTGTTTATGTATACAATACTATTCATAAGTACATATATTTACATATATAGTACTATTTAAAATATGATATTGTTCATAGATACGGTAGAGATAGTCTATTGTAAGTAGTGTGTATTTATGTATGTTTAGGAAAGTTTTATCAATAAGACGATAATAGTCTAAAGAGTTTGGGTTTTAAGTGGGACCGTTGTGAACCCTCCATTCTACTGGACACTTTTCTAGTGCATATATTCACGTGAAATTAACATCATAGAAACTGTTTTTCAAGTGTGAATAGTTTATTAAGAAAATGATAAAGGTGAAACTTCCAGAATTAAGGAGAGATCTACCCAAACTATTTTAGGAGACACTTTAGGTGGGAGGCGAAACGTGTCACATTATCATGCAGCACCTGTTATTGGAGGCTAGAAGATCGATGTTGAAAAGTTTGAAGGGAAAATCAACTTCGGCATGTGGAGGCGTGAAGTTATAGATGCTCTTATTCAAATCGATCTCAATGTTGTTTTGAAAAATAAAAGACACTTGTATGACGAAGAAACTTGGGATCTTATAAACGAGAAAGCTTGTGGTCAAATTAAATCTCTTTGACTAAAGAGGTGAAATATCTGCTAACAGATAAGGAGTGTGTGATGACTTTGTAGTGTACATTAGAGGAAAAGTACTTAATGAAAAGTCCTGAAAATTATCTTTATACAATGAGCCAGTGTATAGCTTTCGAATGAAGCATGAGGTGTTAATGCATGATCATGTCTCAAGATTTGAAAAGTTACTTGCTGATTTGAAGAATCTTGATGAAGACATTAAGGATGAAGTCAAGGTTATGATTTTGCTACACTCACTGCCAGAACAATATAGCTATTTTGTGACTATCTTGATATATGGGAAAAGCATGATCATTTTCAAAGATGTCTGCATAGCATTAACAATTTGGAAATCTAGAATAATAATAAACATTCTACAAGAGCATCATTTGAAGCTTTAGTAGCCAGAGAAAGGACGATGAAGAAAAAGAATAAGCACGATGAAAAGAATTCTCGGTCCAAATCAAGAAGCAGAAATATAGCTCGAGATGAGTGTGCCTTTTGTCATGAAAAAGGCCATTAGAGAATCCGAAGGCTCAGAAAAGAGATGGGAAGAAACCAATAGCAGCGAACATGACACAGAAAGATGATGACTCTAATTATTTACTAAATGTTATGCCTACAGCTTATGTGACTAATACAAGTGAGTGGATACTTGATACTAGAGCAACCATATCATTTGTGTCTTATTAGGGAATGATTTACAGATTTTCGTAGTTTGGAATCTGAAGCAGTTGTGATGGAGAATGATCAATCCTATCACACAATGGGGATAAAAACAATTCGGCTCAAAATGTTCGATGGAATGATCAGAGAACTGAAAGAGGTTAGATATATTCCAGCTTTAAAGAAAAATCTAATTTCTGTCATTATTCTGGAAGTTAAAAGCTACAAGATTATTATTGAAAATGGTACAATAAATTCACATATGGGGCTATATTGATTTTACAAGGAGTCCGGTGCCACAATTTGTACTATTTGAAGGAATGTACTACTAATAAAGTTAATGTTGTTGAGACGCATAATGACACCACTAAACTATGGCATATACGACTAAGACATGATGGAGAGAAGTCTTTGCAAACTTTGATGAAGCATGGGCTTTTAAAGGTACCAAAACCTGTAAATTAAATTTCTATGAGCATTGTGTAGTAGGCAAGAAAATAAGGGTCAAGTTCGGTATAGCTACTCATGAGAATATGATCACAATGATGTGTGGGGACTAACTAAGACTGCATTAATTTGTGAAAGTCATTATTTTGTTACATTTATTGATGATTTCTCTAGACAAGTGTGGTATACATCATGCGAGTAAAAAATGAGGTTCTAGAGATTTTTGTGAAATGAAAGATACTGGTGGAGACTTAAACTGGTAGAAAGATCAAAGTATTAATATATAATAATGAGGGTAAACATATTTCTAATCCGTTCTTGCAAATATGCCAGAGTGAGGAAATAAAAAATATTTCACGGTGAAACATACTCCGCAACAGAACGATGTGGCTGAGCATATGAATCGTGTTTGCTAGAGAAAGTACGGTGTATGATTATCTAATATTGGTTTAGATAAAAAGTTTTGGGCTGAGACTGTGAGTTACACAAGTCATTTAATAAATTGGTTGCTTTATACTATAATTGAAGGTAAAACTCTTATGGAAATGTGGTATGGAAAGCATGCACAAGACTATGACTCCATTTATGTATTTGGATGTTCAGCATATTATTATATAAAGAATAATCAGTTCGATCATCGCGTAAGAAAAACTATCTTTGTGGGATTTAAATGTGGAGTTAAAAATTTCAAGCTTTTGGATCTTGAAGATAAAAAGTTTGTGTATAGCAAAAATGTCACATTTGATGAAACTTCTATGTTGAAGGCTTTAAGTTCTTAGCAAGTGGAGAACAATACCAATGAGATATTGTAGCAAGTAGAGTTTGATGCAAATCCATATGTTCCAATTAGTTCTAAAGGAAGGAGTTCAACTTTAAAAGTGACACCAAAAGGTTAAAGAAAAGGTTATTTCTATTAATGTCCCAAAAGAAGAAAAAATAATTGAAGATGTAAGTGATGAAAATGAGACTATTGAAATAAGGAGACTAAAAATAGTGATAAAAAAATATTGATGGCTTATAAAAGACATGATGGTAGCTTATGCATTTCCAGTTATTAATGATGATATCCTCAATACTTTCGATGAAGCATTATGCAGTAGTGAAAGTAATCAATAGAAGTTAGCCATGAAGGAATAGATAAAATCTCTCTATTAAAACCAAACTTGGGAACTTGTGGAGTTACCTAAAGGGATAAGGGTTATTGGCAATAAATGGGCATACACCAAGAAGCAAGGATCTCTAAATCAATCAACCCATCGATATAAGGCTCGGCTCGTAACAAAAGATTTTGCTGAGAATGAAGATATTGACTATAATGAAGTTTTCTCTCCAGTTGTAAAACATACTTTCATTCAAATCCTACTTATCTTAGAAACAAAATATGAGTTAGAGTTGGCTCAATTGGATCTTAGAAACAGAATATGAGTTAGAGTTGGTTCAATTGGATGTTAAAATGGAGTTCTTACATGGAGATTTAGAGGAAAAATCTATATGACTCAGCGTTATGATTTCAAAGTTATTGAAAAGAGAACCATGTGTATAAATTGATTTAATCTTTATACAGATTGAAATAGTCACCAAGATAGTAGTACAAGAGATTTGATTAATTCATACAAGGGCATAAAATCACTCGAAGTGAACATGATCACTGTGTTTACTTTAGAAGACTAAAAAATAGAGCTTTCATCTATTTGTTACTCTATATTAACGATATGCTTATAACTTCGAAAAATAGAGGTGAGATTAAGAGATTAAAGAAGCAGTTGTCTTTTGAGTTCGAGATGAAAGATTTAGGTGGTGCATAAAGAATACTTGGGATGGAGATTCACAGAAACAGAAAGAATGAAAGCGTGTGGTTGACTCAAAAGTCTTATTTGAAGAAAGTGCTAGAAAGGTTCTGTATAAATGATAAAATTAAACTAGTATGTACTCCTCTAGCTCCTCATTTCAAATTAAGTTCTTTTCATGTCCTTCTTCCCAAGAGAATTTTGACTATACGGCTCGTGTTCCATATACTAGTGTTGTAGGTAGTCTTATATATGCTATAGTATGGACAAGGCCAGATATGGTTAGTCGGTACATGCATAATTCAGGTAAAGACCATTGGCTTGCGGTCAAGTAGATTCTCCGATACTTATATGGGACAGTTGATGTTGAGTTATTGTTCAAGAATGATTGTAGTCAACAATGTATTAGGTATTGTGATTCTGATTTCGCTGGAGACCTAGACTAGCGAAGATCAACTATGGGCTACGTATTCACATTAGGTTAAGGTTCGATCAACTGGCGGTTGATTCTACAATCGACAATTTCTCTGTCCACTACAGAAGAAAAGTATATGGCAACAACTGAGGTTGTAAAAGAAGTTATCTGGTTGAAAGGTTTGTTAAGTGATTTGGGGGTAATCCAGGAGATTATTAAAATTTTCTGTGATAACCAGAGTGTAATATTCATTGTGAAGAATAAAACATATCACGCTCGGATGAAACATATAAATGTGAAATATCATTATGTGTGAGAGATTATTGAGGGCGGTGATGTGTTATTGAAAAAGATCGATACTAAGGATAACCCATCAGATATATTAACGAAGGTGATTTCTGGAGTTAAGTTTCAACATTGCTTGAAACTGATTCAAATCATTCGATTATGCTAAGTTATTTTCTTTGGGGATTTTAAACTATGGCTTGATCCTAGATTTTGGGTATGTAGGCAGTTACAGAGATACGGTCACTTGGGGTATGATGATTCATTGATAATCGACTTAGATTTAGACAAATCTTCATTGAGGTGGAGAATTGTTTTGGTGATTTGTTTATTTAATTTGGTTGAAAAAAGAAGAAAGACTACATGCATTATTGAGAGTTGGAATTAAATTTTTGATAAAGAATGCAAAGGTGTTGACAAGTGTGCAAAGGCATTAAAAAAATGTGTATGGCTTTAATGCATGCAAATAAATGGATGGTGATTTGTCGAATTTCAAGGCTACTCTTCCACTATAAATATGAGCTTCATTTTAAGAGAATTGTATCCCAAGTTTAAGAGAATTTCTAATTTAGAGATAAATAATTCATTAGAGAATTATTGTGAGAGTGGACAATTGGAGAATGTGGGCAATTGAGAGTTATTTTTTCTTTCAAGTATGTATGAAAGTACTGGGTGTATTTAGGTTATGAGAAATGAGTTTTTTTTACTCAAATATTGTACTCTAAATAATTGTTAATAATACAATTATTTTCTTTTACTCTCGTGGACGTAGGCATCATTGTCGAACCACGTTAAATTCTTGTGTTATTTATTTTTTATAATTATTTAGTGCGCTTGATTCCGCATTCCGAGCACAACATATTTAAATCATATAAGTAATAATAGATATGCTCAGTTTTCAACGACTGAAAATGTGAAAACATTAATTTATCTCTATACTTATTCAAAAGATGAGGAAATTAAGATTATGTTGATTTTTTTTTTAGTCTTCTTAACATTAAGAGTAATGTTACACATCCCAAATTTTTTATCGCAAATAATCATTTAAACGATATGACATTCATCAATTGGTTGATAAAATTAAAGTGAATTAATTATATTATCTTACCAACCAATTGATGAATGCCACATTATTGCGCAAAATACTCATCCCGTGACAAGTGGTATCAGAGCTAAGGTTGCACACACACAATCCAGCAGTAATGGCCAATCTTCCAACTCCAAGCTCAACTCAAGAGGGCGCTCTTGGTGTGGAGATACTCTCGGAACCAAGCCGAGGCCGCGATGAAACTCACTGACAAGCCAAGACTCGCAGCAAGTCCAAGGCCACTTCTATCGATGCTTTGGAGCCTCGCATGGCTGCACTCAAAACTTTAATGCCCACTGCTCAGGACACTCTCGAAGGTTTGGAGGAAAGGTTGGACGGTCTCGAGGGCAAATATGCCGACTTCACAATGGCAACAAAGGCCCTTATCTAAGACCAAGCCAACACCCTTCGAGGGGAATTTCGAGCGTTTCACGAAGAGTTGCTTAAACACCACAGCTTCGTACAAGACAAATTGCATGCTGTCCATGCAGAAGTGGAGGAAGTCCACTCGGATTAGGCATGGCATAAGTGCACACTCTCCACTAACCCAGCTTCTACAAGCACGAGTGATGCGAGATGCATTGATATGCCAAAACCCGACACTGACGATGGCACACGCAATGCCACCATCGTAGACAACTTTCTATTTGGGCTAGACCAATACTTCTATGCCGTGAGTGTACGAGATGAGGCATCGAAAGTGAGCACTGCACCCATATATCTACGAGATGCTGCACAACTATGGTGGCGTTGGAAGCATGGTAAGATGGGAAAAGGCATCTGCACCATCAGCACATGGGCAAATTTCAAGCAAGAACTCCGAAAGTAATTTGCCTCAAGCATTGCCGAAAAAGAAACGAGAGTACGCTTACATCGCCTCAAGCAAACGGGTAGCGTTCGCAACTACATCAATGAGTTTACTACCCTCACACTTGATATGTCTGACAAGGACTCCCTCTCCTACTTCCAAGATGGCCTTAAGGATTGGGCCAAGACGGAGCTCGATAGGTGGGGCATCTAAACACTTGACGACGCCATTACTACGACAGAGTCGTTAAACGAGTACTTCACCCAATCCAAGGATAAAAGGCCTAATCAAGGCAAAGGTGGGGAGAGAGTCGCAAGGACAAGGACAACAATCATAAAGATTGGGGGCAGAAAAAGCCTCCAAGCGGCAAGAGCGGGCAAGACAAAACGGAAGGCAAGAAAGAGCCACTAAAGCCGCGAATCCCATACTTCATATGCAATGCCTTCATTGGGTACGTGATTGTCCGGAAGAAGTCACTTAATGCCCTCGCAGCCAACTCAAGGGTAACTCCACACCAACATCAGAAAAACTCTGACCCAGCTTGAGTTCTCTCCAAAGACTCGGCGCACTCAACAGTTCACAATCGGCACTCGCTAAGAAAGGGCTAATGTACGTGAGCGCGAAGATAAATGGATACTCCGTTTGCGCATTGTTGGATACGGGGCAACACAAAACATCGTATCCGAGGATGATGCCAAACGCCTAGGTCTCAAAACTACAAAAGAAGGAGGCACCATGAAGCGGTAAATTCACCCGCCAAACCCATTGCAGGCACAACACAAGGCGTGCACGTCGCACTTGGCTCATGGAATAGAAAGCTCAACTTCTCCATCGTGCCCATGGACGACTTCAAGATGATCCTTGGCATGAATTTCTTTGACTAAGTCCATGCCTTCTCACTTCTAGCCACAAACTCCCTAAGCATCCTCGATGGGAGGAAGGCATGCATGGTTCCCACGGAGTGTGGCAAGTCCGAGGAGAAAACGCTCTCGGCCATGCAATTTAAAAAGGCTTTAAAAAAGGACCCAAGTTTTCTAGCGTCCATTCGAGAGCTCATTGAGGGAGAAAATGCCGCAAGTGCTCCAAGCCAAGTGCCTCCAACAATACAAGCCGTCCTCGAGAAATTCAAGGACATGATGCCTTCAAAGCTTTCGAAGAAGCTCCCACCTAGACGAGAGGTCGATCATCAAATAGAGTTGGAGTAAGGATAGAAACCTCTAGTCTTGGTGCCCTATCGCATGGCGCTGCCCGAACTCGAGGAGCTACAGAAACAACTCACCGACTTACTAGACGCAGACTATGTTCACCCGTCTAAAGCCCATTTCGGTACACCTGTCCTCTTCCAAAAGAAAAAGGATGGATCGCTGCGGATGTACATTGATTACAGAGCGCTCAACAAGATCATTATCAAGAATAAGTATTAAATTCTCTTGATAGCGGATCTATTTGACTAGCTTGGTAAGGCGCGATACTTCACCAAACTCGACTTGCGCTCTGAGTACTACCAAGTTCGCATTGCTGAAAGGAAACGAGCCAAAGATAGCATGTGTAACCAGGTACGGATCTTTTGAGTTCCTAGTAATGCCCTTTAGCCTCACAAATGCACCAGCCACATTTTGTATTCTTATGAATAAGGTGCTGCAACTATTCCTTAACCGCTTTGTGGTCATGTATTTAAATGACATAGTGGTGTACAGCACCACGCTCGAGGAGCATGCTAAGCATTTACGGCAAGTCTTCCAAGTACTTAAGGAAAATAAGGTTTACCTCAAAATAGAGAAATGCTCATTAGCTCAAGAAGAGGTAGAGTTCCTCGGGCACAAGATAGCGACTAGGAAGTTGATGATGGAGAACTTGAAAGTGAAGGCCATCTTCGATTGGGAGCCTCCCACGAAAGTGCTCAAGCTATGCTCATTCTTAGGGCTGGTGAACTACTATCACCGATTTATCCAAGGCAGCACCCTTGACAGATCTTCTCAAGGAGAATCGGACATGGCAATTGTTCGAAGATTGTCAGCACGCCTTCGAAAGCTTAAAGAAGGCAATTTCGGAAAAGCCCGTCCTAGTTCTTCCAGATCATACGAAGTCTTTCAAGTACAAATGGATGCCTCCGACTTCGCCATAAGTGGAGTTCTCATGCAAGATGGCCACCCTATAGATTTCAAAAGCTGGAAGCTAATCGATATGGAGAAAAGCTACATGGTGCAGGAAAAGGAAATGATCGCAATTATCCATTACTTGCGAGTATGGCGACATTACTTACTCGGCTCACACTTCACAATCATGAAGACAATGTAATGACAAGCTACTTTCAAAAGCAAAAGAAGTTGAGCCCGAAGCAAGCAAGGTGGCAAGACTTTCTTGCAAAATTCGATTATCGGCTTGAATACAAACTAGGCAAAGTCAACGTCGTTGCGGATGCACTAAGCCACAAGGCCGAATTTGCTACACTTAGTGCGAGCCAACCGAAGTCCGACTTTGTCTCACGCATCAAGGAATGCCTCCAACAAAATCCATTAGCTAAGGACGTACTGGAGAAAGTTCTCGAAGGGAAGACAAGACGGTTTTGGCAAGAAGAAGGCATTCTTCTCACCAAAGGAGACCGGTTGTTCATTTCAAGGTGGGAAAATTTATGCAAAGAAGTAATCAATGAGTGCGACAACTCCAAATGGGCTGGTCATCCAAGAATCAAGTGCACCACCGCACTACTCCAAATATGCTAGACGATATCGAGGCATATGTACGGACTTGTTTTATATGCCAACAAGACAAAATAGATCACCAACTATCGACAGGATTGTTAGAGCCCCTACTCCTAGCATCAAGGCCGTAGGAGAATGTCTCAATGGATTTTATTACGGACTTGCCCAAATCCGAAGGATGCGGCAGCATTATGGTCGTAGTAGACCGATATAGCAAGTACGCTACTTTCATTACCTCACCAGCAGATTACAAAGTTGTTGAAGCAGCCCATCTCTTCATTAAGAATGTAGTGAAGCTTTGGGGAGTCCTAAGAAGCATTGTGAGCAATCGAGACTCACGCTTCACCAAACGATTTTGGACAGAGCTGTTCAAGATGTTGGGGACGGATCTCAAGTTCTCAACAAGTTTTTATCCAGTAGACGGATGGCCAAGACGAGCTCATCAATGGCCTCCTCGAGATGTACTTGAGGCACTATGTGATTGCTCACTAGCGGGATTGGGCGAAGTTACTTGATGTCACCCAATTTTCTTATAATCTCCAACGGAGCGAGGCTACCGATAAAAGCCCATTCGAGATCATCACGGGATTCCAGCCCATGACCCCCAATGCCATAGCCTCGACTTACGGAGGTAAAAGCCCCATGGCTCATAAGCTCGCTCGCGAATGGAAAGAAGAAGCGGACATCACACGAGCTTACTTCGACAAAACCGCGAAAAAAATGAAGAAATGGGCCGATACAAAGAGATGGCACGTTAAGTACAAGGAAGGTGATCAAGTCATGATCAAGCTCCTGCCCCAACAATTCAAGGCACTACGAAAAGTCCACAAGGGGTTAGTGAGGCGATACGAAGGACCATTCCGAATTGTCCGATGCGTGGGCAACGTCTCGTATCTACTAGAACTTCCACCAAGGCTCAAGATCCATCCGGTCCTTCACTTGAGTCTTCTTAAGCCCTATCACGAAGACGTGGGAGACCCAAGTCACGAGAATCAAGGCGTGCCCCAACAACTGTTGTCACTGTATTCGAAAAGATGGAGAGTACATCCTTGCCGATCGAATAATTCAAAGGAAGGGATGCCAGCGTACTATGAGTACTTGGTGAAGTGGAAAAACCTCCCGAGAGTAAAGCCACTTGGGAACGTGAAGAAGATTTGTGGCAATTCGCGGAGCATATCCAGAAGTTCAAGTACGAGAGTGCGACGAGGATGCCGCGAGCATAGGTGGGGGAGGATGTTACGGACCACGTAACTAGAGCTCAAAAATGGCCCAAGGACATGAGCCAAGATGTGCTAACTTGGCCGATTTTGGAAACTTCTACAAAATTCCAGCAACTCTAGCACATTTGTACATACACTAGATTTCTCTAGAATTTATCACACGTATATAGAATTCTCTATGCTTAGAATTCTCTAGAGCTAGGCAAGCCTTCCTATAAATATGAGTGAGCATTTGCCATTTGATCATCCAAGCACTCTTGTAAAGCTCTTTTGTAATCTTTCTTTCAAACAATACAATTTCCGCAATTGGCTCAATTGCTCTCTAGCTCTCTTCTCTTTAGCATTTCGAAAACCTCTTGACTTAGCTATTAAGAAGCTCAAATGCTTACTTAGTAATTTCTGACAAGTGTTGTCTAAGTGCAGCACGGGTTTGCTGCGCAAAATACTCATCCCATGACATTAAGCTAGCTCATCGAAAATTGATTACAGATCTTCAACTGTTCAAGTACTGCTTTTGAAACATCTAACCTAAATTGTCTTCACTTAACATTTTAAGTGGGAACTTCCCCAAATTCAGATTCTAATTAAGGCTTCTTTTCGTGTTACTTCCTAATAGTTTTAGTTTTTAAAACTATAGGTGTAATATTTTAGATAAAAGCATACAAGTGTCAAGTGTTTGATGAAATATTTCAAAATTATTATTTCAAACTTTAAAATTCATATTTAACAAACACCATCAACTTTTATTTCAGGACTAAAACTTCAAAATTCCACGGCAACTGTAATTTTTAAACCACAAACCAAGTCTAAGTCATTTATGCGGCAAGTGAGTGCATTGGCACAACTATTGGAGAAAAGCTATTACCTGTATGCTGGACTATTAATAAAGATACATTTTTTTTTTCTTTCGGTGATTACGCATCTGAAAGCTTCTTGAATTAATATTCATTAAAATGATGTAATTGTAGTGGGTAAGGTCAGACAAGAAATATTGGAAAAATCAGGCAATTCTTCCACCAATTAATTATCAGCATACATTGTATGCTTTAATTAATTTATGTCTGCTGAACTTTCCCTCCCTCCACCATTGTGTTGTGAATGATCGGGAAGTTTCTGTTCCATAATGTTCAAATCTCCCCTAATTATTGTCAACTGAAAATATGTCATACAGCCATTGACCTCCGATAGGCTAAATCCCCATGTGCTTCCAAATAAGGAAGATGGTAAAAAACATAATTTCAGCTATGCTTCTCCTAGTCGTACCATTCTTCATGCTCTCTATCGTTACTGATGCAAATCCTCTCGATATAGCTTGCTCCAATATGAGTTATGCTCATAACAGCCCGTTTGAAAATAACCTCAAGGTTCTTCTAGAGTTAATAGCTACCAATACTTCACAAAACTTCTACAACTTGTCCATCGGAGATGACCCTAATCGAGTTTTCGGGCGAGCACTTTGTCGAGGGGATGTTAACCGCACAGTTTGTCAGAATTGCCTCGAAAACGCAAGACATGAAATCTTGAAAAATTGCAAGACTGCTGAAGAAGCGATCATATGGTATGAATTATGTCAAATTCAATACTCATACCAGAAATTTTCAATTACTGTTTATGCAGGACAATACGCAGACGAGTGGAATAATCGGTGGAAGAATGTGTCCAATCCTACTCGTTTCATTAAAGTATTAACTTACTTAATGAATAACCTCTCAATCGAGGCCTCATCTGATCCATCAAAGGGGATGTTTGCGGTCGGTGAAATTAAATTTCCTAAGCGGAAAACTATATATGGGCTTGTGCAGTGTACCAGGGACATTAATTCCGATGACTGCAACTACTGTTTGACTGGCGCCTTGGGAGACCTCAAAGCATGCTGCGGTGCTCGGGAGGCTGGGATTATCGTTAACGGGAATTGTAACTTGAGATTTCAGCTCTACCCCTTCTATAATGCTTCAACACGTATATCACTAACATACCCAACTTCCACAGGTAAGTTCGTTGACATTTATCAATCAGATACTGTTCGTTTACTAGTCTGACTTTGCTGTCACTGCAATAAACTTGAAGCAATTAAAAAAATCTTAATTATTGTTTATTACAAGATGATGACCTATCGATAAAAACAATCCAAATTTGGCTGCAACTGTTTATAGAATATTTAAAAGTGGTGTTACCTGTCAAAATATATATATGTATATGAAGTAAAACCTCTCTGTAGTCATAATATTGAAACTAGCTAATTACATTACTATAAAGAGGTTATAACATAATAGAATTGTAGTTACAAAATTATTGTTTTAAAATTATCTTTAATGCAAGTATGTCAAATTTTATGCATAGACATTGATAAAAGAGATAGACATAATTTCATAATATGTAAGTTGTCTTAAATTTCTAAACATTTGCATTTTCTTAAATTTTTTTTCAATGTACATTATATAAATATTACACAATAATTTGGTAACAACTTCCAGAAATAAATCATTGTCCCAAATAATTTTTAGAAAAATATTTATCTTCATTCTAGACATTTAATATAATAGATAATATATATTTTGTAATATATAGATAATTATTACAATGTAGAGGCAAGTTTTTTAAGATAGAATTTAAAAAATTATAACTTATCACAATGTGAAATTTATTTTTATTTATAATTAGCCTAAATCGGGCTATAATTATTTTATGAATACAAAGAGGTTATATATAAAGTATTATAAAAATATTTTACTATATATATATATATATATAGAGAGAGAGAGAGAGAGAGAGAGAGAGAGAGAGGGGGGTGTTAAAACCTCGATATCCTTTAACATGCATGAATAATGCTCACTCTCCCAAAAATTGTACAACCATGACTCCTCGTTAATTATACAATTTTTAATTGCATATGATTAGTTGTCCTTCTTTAATGAGGGCGCTTTCATTTTTATAAAATGTAGACTTAATTTAATTGTTAGCAACCAAATATTAACAACAAAATATTTAGAATTATGAGTTGGTTTAATTACGCAAGTGTTTTTGCTACTTTGTCGTTAGAAATCATTCGTCTTTAGAATTTTATGACAGCTTATACGGTTAATTTGAATTTAAAGTGGTTCGTTTTTAATGAAAAGCAGACGGAAAATGGAAGATTGGGATGGTTGTGGCGGTTGCTTGCATATCAACATTTGTACTAGTTATCCTCATTGGATCTTATGTTGTCTATCTTTGGTCGAAGAAAGGAGCACAAAATGGTGAATCTGTAAATAAGGCTTTCCACAAATACATAGAAAAATTCCCCACAACTTAGGGATTGATATGTTAAATTTGCCTTTGTAGATGAGGGAAGAAGCCACCAAGGGTTACTACGTGAATTGGCAGGACCAATATCAGTGTCACTAACACAAGAAGGGGATTTGGTTAGTTCAGAGGAATTGCCCTTTGTGCATCTAGCTGTTATAAAGGCAGCTACTAACGGCTTTTCTGATTCTAATAAGCTTGGACAAGGTGGGTTTGGCACTGTCTATAAGGTAACACTCTATTTCCTTTTTCAACATCGTGCAATACCTTTTCGGACCAAGATCTTCTAGTGGTCTAAGCTTTCACCCTAGTAAAATATAAGAATGTAATTGGTAGTTAACAAAAATTAAAATTATTATCAAATATTTTTTACCACACGAGTGTACACGTATACATGGCACAAAGCCCTTAAAAACTAATTAAGATCATGAGAGGATTCTTATCCTAACTCAAGCAAAAGCAGCGGTTTTAGAGTATATGTATCTAGCACCCCCAATGAAATCTGTTCATACATGCGAGAATACAAACATGCCACTATTAATTAGATGAGTGCACATACAACGATTCAAGGGAAGATATTTCCATAAATTTTAGTTAATCCTCAGGGTGTTCTACTGAATGGGAAGGAAGTAGCAGTTAAAAGGCTGTCAAGGAAGTCATGGCAAGGTTTGGAAGAGTTCAAGAATGAAATCATACTTATTGCAAAACTTCAACACAGAAATCTTGTAAGACTCGTGGGATGTGGCATGGAGGGCGAGGAAAAGCTGCTTGTCTATGAATTCATGCCCAACCGAAGTCTTGATTGCTTTATCTTTGGTCTGTCTCTGCTACTGACCACACACATAGGAACTTACACAGTTGCTTCAGTTATAAGTACTAATCTCTGTTTGGACTTTGGTTTACTCAATTTCAGATTCTGAAAGACGGTTGCAACTTAATTGGAATACATGCTATAGTATTATTGGTGGCATTGCCAAAGGGCTTCTTTACCTTCATGAAGACTCTCGGCTTAAAATAATCCACAGGGATCTAAAGCCGAACAACGTATTGCTGGACAAAGATATGGTTGCCAAGATTTCAGACTTTGGTATGGCAAGAATTTTTTGTGAAAATCAGAAGACAGCTAACACTAGGAGAGTGGTTGGTACCCAGTATGTTTCTTACCATTTTTCCATTTACCATTCAGCATATTTCCTGGAAATTATTTTAATCCTGTTATATATTTGTTTTTTCGCATTTGGAACAGCGGATACATGGCTCCAGAGTATGCTATGGGGGGACTATTCTCAGTGAAATCTGATGTGTTTAGCTTTGGTGTTATAGTGCTTGAGATCATAAGTGGAAAAAGAAATAGCGGATTCTATCTTACAGGACATGCTCAGACACTCCTTGCATACGTATGTTTAATGTAGCTGCTAGCTAGAAGTGTGATTTTGCTTCAAAAGGATGTTATTATAATAAATGTAAGATTATAAATCCTTTTTAAATATTGGAATTAATTACAGGTCTGGCAACTATGGAAAGAAGGTAAAGAAATGGAATTTGTAGACCCTTTGTTGATGAAATCGAGTTCGACACCACAAGTGCTGAGATGCATACACATTGGGCTTCTATGCGTGCAAGAAGATCCAGCAGTGAGACCCACCATGTCAAATGTGGTGGCTCTTTTGGGAAGTGAATCAATAGCTCTTTCGGAACCCAGGCAACCTCCATTTCCTGTGGGTAGACTAATCGTTCCCGCTGATCATCCTTCAACCAAAGATCCTTCTGTATGTCATGACCTCACAGTTTCTACGCTCTCACCACGATAACTATGACATTCTTTTTCCCAAATGGTTAAGAGTTCAGCGCCCACGGCGAATTGTAAACTAAATGGATTTGGATCATCCCTTGTTTTCTTATGACTATGAAAGATCTAATGACGTTTGACGCAAAATAAAAATTTGAGAAATCGAGAATCAACATTGAGTTTTCCAACATGTAATGCTACAACAATTAAACTATCCTTTTTAACACCTAATTTTATTAAATTTCGAACTCTCTTCTCAATTACTTTACTAAAATATTTCATAAATACTTGTCAAATTTAAAAATTTCCTTGAATTGATTTTATACTTTTACTATAAAATAATTATAATTTCTTTATTTTTTAAAAAATTATTAATTAAAAATTATATTTATCAGGCACTATAAATTTTTTTTTCTTATTTTATTTCATGAGCAACCTCTCATACTTCAACCACTATAACTGAATTTATTTTCTTTATTGTTTTTCGTTTACATCAAATAATTATTTTGTTACATATTCCAATCTTAATTGTCTCCGTATAAAAATTATTCTGTGCAACATCATGAAATCAAAATTTACACCCCATTAATCAAATTTTATATTAGAATATTTATTTGTCTAACATGAATTGCTTGTGAGATAAAAAAAAAAAAAAGGAAAAATGAAAATGGAGCCACCGTTCATGATTATCGTGTTTATCTCGTTAAATTTGCTCCTTTAGAAATAACATTTTCGCTTCTCATTTTACTTGGGTTATTGAATGAAGGCTAAACGTGCAATGATGCAATATTGTTCTATAAAAGAATTTTAGACTTAGAAACAGTGAATAACATTTATAGCTTTCAAAGACGAAGTTTAAAATAGAAGGCTTTAACGCTTTGGAGCAAGGGAGAGACAGCGATTCTGATTGTTCCAGAACCTGGTCTACGTGTATTTCATCTTTTGAAGCCCACAGCCCATATACACCCACCCAAGTCTAATGGGCTGCTTGTGACATGCTCTCCAAATTCTGTTTAAATTGAAATCCTATTCCTACCAGGTATCACAGTGATTCGAAAATTTTAGTAAATTTTCCTTCCCTGCAAGAGCAAAATTAATAATGCATATAAACTTTCTTTAAGGGAAAAAAAAAATCCATATGATTTTAATCGGATTAATAATAAATTGATAATGAACTTTTCAACGTTGAAAGCCTGTGTGTTTACGGGAATCGAACTTAAAAATGATATCTCAAATGAAACACGAGATTTGGCTAATTGGTTTCTGAGAAATATCAAATGATGACTCTTAAACTATTCATTCTTCTCTCTCTCTCTCTCTTTAGGGGAAAAAAGGGAAATTGGAATTAAATTTTGTTACTCTGTCTTGTGAGTTATGAACGATCATAAAACTGATACCAAAACTAATGTTGATCTATTTATTGATACTCTGTAATAACTAAAGGACAAAATGAATACACTGTCTGGAAAATATCTTCAAAACTTAGAAAATTCCACATTAACCATCGAATACCCTGGCCCCCATAAAACAACTACCTTGCATCGGTCGTCACCCATCCACTTCTGTCTTAACCAAATTTAATTTAATCTGATGTCCATTTTTCTCATCTAAATTTTCATAAATTTGATTCAGATTTTGCAAATAACCAGCCTCAATTTCTAAATTTTACAAATAACCATTCACTTTATATTCTATCAAATATAATCAATTAAAACTTACATTTCCTTAATTACCCTCCATATTTAATTTTTATAACAGAACTATAAATTCAAAACATCGCTCTCAGTAATCGCCAACCCGCTCCCTAGCCAATCATCGCTCTCGCAAACTACAAACACCGCTCAATAATCGAAGATCGTAGCTTCTTTACCTAACTCACGTGTAAAGTAATATAATTGTATTAAATATTTATATAAGTGTTATGAATTTATGCTGTTGTATCGCTTATGCAGCTAGGGTTTATATTTTGGGATTATCTCGACAGTTGGTGAGACAGAGTGCCTATCTCACTGAGCTCGGTGAGATGGGCACCTATCTCACCAGGCTTGGTGAGAAGAGCGACTGTCTCACCGAGCCTGTCGCACCAATACAGTCTGCACCTTGTCGCATAACTTATTACTTTTAATATATTTTATTTTTAGTGATTATGTTTTTAACAATGATAATAAAATTATTTTCTTCAATCATGTCGGATTAATGGACTTAGTTGTACTTGAACTCTGTTATAATGGTTGATGGGAGACATCGCAGTATGGTCGGATGGATTATGTGAATGCTAAGAATACAAGCATTTTTGGTTGGAAAAGATTGTTTGTTTGTTCGGCTTTTATCAAGAATATACGAGGTTTTACAGATAAATCCTAATGAATATAATATCACGTTGAAGACAACATTGAAGTCTAATAACACAACCTATCATGCATGTTCACTACCCATGGACATATGTAATGACGAAATGGTGAAGGTTGTATTACATTTAGCCTCTGATGTGGCCAACATTGGATGTATTCCTATATTTGTTACCACATCTTCTAGAGTTCCAACCCAAGATGTTAAGATGCGAGCACTTGTAGAATCGACTCGTCCCGGATGTCAAGAAGAGGTATTACTAAGGACAACATCGCTGCAAGAATATTATTCTCCAATCCACGACAATAATGACACTATTGATGATAATGGTATTGCATTGCTCGATGTTAGAGAAGAGATGTTACCAGTAGAAACATCTTTAGAGCAACATGGTGAACCTATTAATAACATGGGCAATACTGTATGTATGATGTTCGTGTTAATGATAGGGTGTTGATCTTATTGATATTCCTTCTAACAATGAGAACGAGCGTCGAGGATGATATTGTCGCTAATAGTCGAACAATGATCTCATCGCTCCAATGGACCGCTCGATGATGACAGCTTGTTGACCCTCTTATAAGTCTTGCTCCAGCTTATGCCATCAAACTTGATTGCTCCGGACTTTATTAGAAGTTGTAATTGGGATGATATTAGTGTGGGTAAGTTGTTCTCTAAGAAGAATGAGTTAATATTGAGTCGCGCAAATTTGCCCTTCGTAATAAGTTTGATTTTAAGATTGCAAGGTCCACAACTACACGCTTTGAGGCCCAATCGCTCTTCTGAATCATGTAAATGGCGTATTCGAGCAACGAGACCTTCGAACGAGGAAAATGTTTATTGGGTAGTTCGGAGAATTGATAATGTACATACATGTCATAATGAGGTATTATCTGACGGCCGTCACCAAGTAAAGAGCAGGGTTGTTGGTCATATTATTGCTGAAAAATATATTCAGGAAAAAATGATATACACACCAAATGATATCAGAGTAGACATGCAGCAAGAATATGGTGTCCAGTTAACATATCGCCAAGCATATCGGCCGTAGAAGTTGGTCTAGAAATTATTAGAGGGAATCCTGCAGAGTCATATAACTTACTACCCAAATATTCTCATGTTTTGAAGGCCGCAAATGAAGGTACAGTTACTCACCTTGAACGAGATGCAGATGGTAATTTCTTATACTACTTTGTAGCTCTTGGATCTTCCATCAAGGGTTTTAAACAGTATATTAGACCGGTGATTGCGGTAGATGGTACTCATCTAAAGGGTCTATATCGGGGAAGTATGTTTGTTGCAACCTGCTTAGATGGAAACAATCAATTGTATCCGTTAGCCATTGGAGTTTTGGATTCAGAGAATAATGATGCTTGGGAATGGTTTATGATGAAGTTACATGGAGTGATTGGTGATATGCCAGACTTAGTATTTATCTCCGATCGATGCACTTCCATCAAGAGAGCCGTTCTTAAAGTATTCCGTTATGCTGCTCATGGCATTTGTTTTTACCATGTGAAAGGTAATATCAAAGCAAAATTCAAGATGTCCCGAGCTGTTTGGGATGATTTCGAGCCGATCTTTATAAAAGCCGCAAAAGCATATGGGCACGAAGAATTTAGAAAACAACTTGAGGCTCTGTGGATGCTCCATTCCAGAGGCAACTGATTACTTGGAGAATAATGCGGGATATGTAATTGGGCAAGGTCCGAGTTCAAGGCAGGAGATATAGTATTCTTACCACGAACATCGCGGAAAGCGTGAACTCTTT
Organism: Murraya koenigii; assembly: GCA_025617385.1. Taxonomy (NCBI): domain Eukaryota; kingdom Viridiplantae; phylum Streptophyta; class Magnoliopsida; order Sapindales; family Rutaceae; genus Murraya; species Murraya koenigii. The sequence continues at coordinate 31,746,849 of CM046815.1, forward strand.
TATGATGGAACCGTGAAAATTTCCGATTACTCATCTTATTGATCATTTTAGGAAAACAATGCAACGAATGGTTTTATGATAGAAAACTTGTGGTCAATCGATGAGTACTGGCTAACAACTCGGGTATGAAATAGTCACGAGAGGAGATCTCGGCCGAAATGATGATGGTCCGTCCTGTGTCTCCACATCGATTTCATGTTTTGGGTGGTGGTGTGAATGAGGGATTAGTTGACATAGAAAAAAAAACTTGCACATGTAGAGTATTCGATTTAGATCAGCTCGTCTGCGCGCATGCAATTGCTGCTTGTTTAACTGTCCGAGTGGATTACATAAGCCTTTGTTCTGAATTTTACACCAAGGAATCATTGGTAAAGGCTTATGCACAACCAGTGGAGCCAGCTAGTGACGTAATCGATCGGGAAGTGCCGATGAAATTCAAGAGATGCAAGTTTATCCACCAGTAGAAGCACCACCACCGGTCGTCAGAAAGAGTCGAGAACACCCTCTACGGTGAGGATGTAAATCGAAGAACTGTGAAATGTGGGCGGTGCAACGAATCGGGTCATAACCGTAAACGATGTAAAAATCCTATTGTATCAAACCAAAATTAGTTGCATTCTTCCAAGTAATATTGTACTGAGTATTAAATTTTTTTTTATATTGCATAATATATATATTGGTAAACAATTTATTTAATGTTATTTTTATATTGAATACAATAGTTTATAACATAATATCACCATTAAATATGTCTACAGAGAATCTTTTTCCTAAAATACATCCCATGACCGCCGCTGAAATCGAGCCTAAGTCCAAACATTAAATACATAGTAAACATCAATAAAAACACCACAATCACCACTACCGTGCTCTTGTTGTGGGACACCTTTAACTCGCAACGACTTTCCAAAGATTCAAAGACGTCGTAGGTCATGTCGAAACTCGTAGAATCCAACATGGTTCAGCCATCGAGGGAATATGACTTCAATGCCCTAAATTGATCCTTTGTACGCTTTATCGTCACGGAATGTAAGCAATGAGTCATAAATCCATACTTTGTTGTTACGAAAGTCTACTCCGGCTAGTACCCAATGATCGCCGCCAAGGTTAACTGGAATGAAAACCTACACATAAAAATATTGTTCTGAATTCAGTATTTCTTACACCCAAATTAATACAAGAAAAATAAAAATTTTATATTGACATACCATATCCACATCCGTCACCGCTTTGACATTATGAACTCCCGCCTACTGAATATAGCTATTAAAATTATCACTATATTGTAATGTTTCGATCGAACAATTTCCGTTGTTCCATAATTGCTTAAGGAACACCTGCAATATCATATACACTAGAATTCAGAAATACACAACATATAATTTTAAAAACAACGAATATATATTTAGTAAACCACCGTACTCAAAAATATGTGTCTCAGATGCGTGACCCACCGAGACAATGCATTTGGATATCGCTGCTGTTCTCACCGATCAAGCGATAATACTCATGAATATGCTGTACATAAGAAATAAGAATAGCAAACCACCGGTCAATTTAGAAAACAATCCTACTACACAAACACAACCAATGGTTTGATGTTAAAAAAAATTACCTCGCCACCTAGCCATCCCAAATGAAGTATGACCTAAAAGTATTTGAAAAAACGAAGTGCGAGTATGGGACTCGAACGATCCATTGTAATGTTACCAACGAAACCACTCGTCGAACTCATTGCATACACATGGATCTTGTAATCCTCGAAGTGGATTTATATCTACACTGTTCGCTCATCGATCCGGCGATCCACTAATTGGAGTGTAGGCACAGGATTGATGTTCCTCCCTCGCTTGAATGACTGAATCAAATATGGACTATTAAAGACATAAGATCTTCTATATGGACGGCCAAACTTATTAATATCCGCAGGCGCCTCCTTAAGAATCGCCCGCTCTGTCCACTCGACATCCCCATAAAAAGTATATAATGACATAGGACCGGAAATCATCTCGATTATCTACGCCAAGATACACTCCACAATCATCTCGTACCTATCCGTTTGTCGGATAAATAAATTTAATAAATAACGGATTAAAAGCTAAAAGAACGCACAAATGACATATTAAATTTGCTCACCGTGATACGAATGTGTAGTCGGAGAAGGGCCGTGAGCTGCTCAAGATACTGAACTAATAAATCCCATCACCGCTTCTCTAAATTCTTTGTGTTCTTTACGCCCGCCTCAAAGGCTGACTTCAATTCACATATAGAACGATCAATCTTGTCCATCCGTCGAATGATATAATCGTTATTAAACTTTGTCCTTGATCGTTATGAATTTAAAAATTATAAGTTTAAATAAATATATATAACCTCTTAATGACATATATATATATAGAAAATAAATGATTTATAACCTCTCGAATCATATGTGTCATTGGATTCGTGTGTTTGCTCATGATGGTCTTCTACTGAAGCTCCTCCTCCACAAGACCTCGCGGCTCCAAGTGTTGAGCTAGCGGCACTTGCGATGTTTTGATTCTCCTCTGCTTCAACCCATAATGGGAGGTGCGTTGATGGATGGTTGATGCTGCACAAAGTAACATTACTTATAAATACATAAATAATCATTTACAAAGTAACATTACTTATAAGATACTCACATTACAAACCCAACTTGGGATATATGGAACATAATCCTTTACAGCTTACAATATTTTTGTGCTTTCTTTAGAGTTCGACTCGATGGTTTGTAAGTACATTTTCCTACAATAATTCAACCCAAATTTTAGGTTAGTAGAATCATAGTATTATTTACTAATATGAAAACAATAATATACAACTGCACAAAGTAATATTACTTACAAGACGAGAGTTATCATTAAACAATGAATTCACAATGAGAAGTTGATTTTGGAGGAAGCGATGGGCTTCCATTGTACAATGCGTGGAATCTTTTTTTTGTTTTCACGACCCACCGTGATGGCAGCCCTCCAATAACTTCGAACATCCATGCCTACAATAAGTAAAATGACAATATTAAAAAGTATTAAATATTTACTATTAACAAACAATTATCGAAGAATATAATTTTAATGTAGTACGATTTTAACGCACTCGAACTCCGTGATGTAAAGCCGTAAACATTGTACTTTTCAATATTATGATTTGGCTTTTCCAAGCGAGTCTTCTTAAATTTCTCCATTTTACCATACAATGTATTGTCAAGATCGTCAGATATCGCTTCCCATGACAAACGAATCCCATGGACGGTTTCGAAAGTGATCAATGTCATCCACCTCGTTAAGCAATGAAAAGTTTATCCGACTATGAACTTTTCTTCCATTTAGAACTTCGTCTGCAAAATAAAAGAGTGCAATTTTTATCGCATCAATGTCGTCCATAGCGTCAAGTCTAAGTTACTAAACCTTTCGTCGAACTCGCCGAGATTTAAATTACGAAATGCACTCATCAAAATATGATAAGTAACTCTATGATTCTTTTTTATCATTTTGGTACATCTGTCTTCACCCCAACAAAGTCCCGTGAACTAAACACCACTCTCCAATTGATAAGCGTATCAAATGCTCACCAATTTCAAACCACAACTCGATCTGTCTCATTACTGAGCCACTTGTCTTAGCAACAAATTATGCATAATCACACCACTCGAATGGAAAGCTTCGACACTCCAAGAAATGGCCAAATATATCCTTTTGAATAATTGCAACCGCTGCTTTGTTAACTTACCCTCAATAGCTTTTACGATCATATCTAACTTACACATACTTGTAATACGCCCAGGAAAATGAGCAAGATAAGGTATCCGTGATCATGCCTGGTACATACGCAGAATCTGCCATATTTCAGTTACAAATATAACATTATTAAATTACAATTATATAATTTAAAAATTAAAAAAAAAATCTTTCATAAAATTTCAGAAAATATTATAGAGCGACAGGCACCTCGTCGCACAAAAATTATGCCACAAGTACTCTGTCGCACCAAATTCCAGAAATTACAACCCTATCATTTGGTGCGACATGCAGACCGTCGCACAAGTTTTGTGCGACGGCCTGCATGCCTCACCAAATTACAGAATCTGAAACTGGTACCGTTGCACTAAACCTGGTGCGACAGGCATCCGTCGCACTAAATTCCAGAATCTGAAACTGGTAGCGTCGCACCAGATTTGGTGCGATGGCCGATTCTGGTACAATGGTAGGCTACCATCGCAGCCATCGCGTGGTGCCGGCAGCACCGCGCCGATGGCAGCCCGAATTTCTTTAAAAAAAACTTATCGACCACGCTTGTCCTCCGGTGTCTCTTGTCCTCCGATGTCTCCGATCGCCGCTTTGAACTCGATGAACTGCATGCGAAAATTTTGGCCAGTGACAAAACAGGGGTATCTTGGTCTGAAAAATTAGAGATTGGCTAATTATGATAGGAAAAATATAGAAAGGTTATTTGTGAAAAATACAAAATGAGGCTAGTTATTTGTGTAAATTTCCCCTTTTTTCCTCCGTGGGGCGCGCAATTTCTACAGAGACAAAACAATTGATTGGAGGAATGAGACGATACATTGACTTCACTTTGTGAAGACTAGTCTCCATGGCCAACTCAACTTTTGCAGCTTTACCACTCGTTTCGTTTCCACGTTAAATGTCATCAACCAACATTTAAAATTAGCAGCAAAGAAAAGACAAAATTTAAAGAAAAAGAAGAAGAAGAAGAAGGTAGATGATGATTATATAGGGAATAAAATTAAGTTTTTAATTTTTTAATTAAAATTTTTAGGACCGATTTCATACAACATATAAGAATTAAGTAATCTAAAAATTCATACCTTGATGATTTGAGAAGATGAACAATTGAGAGTTGTAGATCCGTCTCCAAACGATCTTCCAGACTATGACTCAAGTTTGATTCCAGGCTATGACTCAAGTTTGATCAACACTAGATGTATGAGCGTCTGTTTCACCACTCCCAAATTGTAATTGACTCCTCTTAAATGCCTTCTTTATTTTTCTTAAAAACCCTGGAGTTCTCCTCATTTCTTTCAAATAAGAGAATATTGTCCCTTTTATAATATCTTATGAAAAACCCTAATATGTTAAGATTAAGATTTCTATTTAAAATAGAATTCCTCTTTTAACTTAGGATTTCTATTTAAAATAGAATTCCTCTTTTAACTATCTCTCCACTTACCTAAAGTAGAAGGAATGTGTAACTAACTAGGAGACCACCTTGTAAAATATTAGAAGACCCCATTTACAGTTGAATATAACATACTAGGTCTTAACAAATATTATAATTATAATATTAATCTAATATGCCAGTTTTTCTTACTTTTAGGTCGAGTGATGGTGTTGTCAATTAAATGAGCTAACCTATGGATCATTTGGGAACATACAATAGTGGCTACAATAATTAAATTTGTAATTAAACAAATATAATTATTTAATTCCAATTCTACTCCACTCTAAGATTGGAACTGACCTCCATAATTGTATGCTCGAATATAATTCGCCCAAGCCACATTGATTTCTTTCATCGCACAATCCTTTGTACCACATCGTTAATTTAAATTGATATCTCAACTGTCCAATCAATTTAATTACATCTTGTTCCTTGATACTTACTGGTTTTCTCTAATGATCATTTTCAACATACTTATTTATGTTGAGACACTCTGGCCAGAGAATTCTATGATCAAGTACTGAAAACCTATTAAGAGATGTGTCGTACAAATTCTATATTGTTAATCTACAATTTCAATACTTGTAATTGCTCTCACCAAGATACCGAGTAATCTTGACTACATGTGTATGTCATGCCCATTAGTAACTCAAATGAAATAACAACTACAATCATGAAATCATAACTAACTCAAGATTAAGATTACATTAAATCAATGCCTATGAGATTTAATAAGTCCGATGATTATTACTAGGTTAATTAAATCTCATATGTGATCCGATTCAATGTAGACATATTATATCAATAAATTCATACATGATTAAGACAAATCACTCAATGAATTTATTACGATCTATACCTAAATAAAGTGCCCAACTTTATTTATCAACTGCGAACTTAATTTATTTAATCATAAGATAACTTGTATTTATGTCGTCTGCGAATCCACATGGTGATCGCATAAATACATATAATATGATTAAATGGACTTTACTCAAAATATTAATGCAATTCAAAATATCTGAACAAATACTTGAAATATTTTATTAATCAGAAAATCAATATGCTTTAAAGAGCACATAATCCTAACAGATTATTTATCAGTTGTAACGGAAAGCAAGGAGGACGAGTTTTGTCTCCGAGTTGCAATGTCCGGTATGAAGTGTACCCCTTTTACAATCAACTAGCCACATCGCCACCAACACCTGCTCCGGTTCTTCTTCCTGCTCCACCTCCTATTTCGGTAATCAGGCCTCGGGGTAAAGTTCAACCCATTTTCTACCACCATTTCTTCCATTATTTTAAGCTATTCTTTATCATTTACTTTTGACTTTTCAGGGATCCATGATATTGATACATATATAGTTTTATAATTTCAAGTGAAACGCACCGGTAAAGTTCTATATATTTGGTGTTGGACTTTTGTTTATTCTATTGAAATTTCGGCTAAGAAGCAACTCAACACTTATAAACTGGCCTTATGTTACCAGCACCTAACTAGAACTCAAAAATGACCCAAGAACATGAGTTAAAATATGTTAGTTTAGCCTGATTTTAGAAACTTCCACAAAATTTTAGCAACTTTAACACATTTATAAATACACTAGATTTCTCTAAAATTTATCACATGTATATAGATTTCTCTAGGCATAGAATTTTTTAGAGCTAGGCAAGCCTCCCTATAAATATGAGTGAGCATTAAGCATTTGAGCATCTAAGTATTGAGCAAGTATCGAGCAAGTATCTTAAGCACTCTTGTAAACTCTCTTGTAATCTTTCTTTCAAGCAATACAATTTTCGCATTTGGCTCAATTGCTCTCTAGCTCTCTTCTCTTTAGTATTTTAGAAAACCTCTCGGCTTAGCTATTCAGAAGCCAAAGGCTTACTTAGCAACTTCCAACAAGTATTGTCTAATTGCTGCACCGGTTTACTGCACAAAGCACTCATCCCTTAACACTTATCTTTGGGCCATTTTTAGGCTTTAGTTGTGCGGCCCGTAACGTCCTCCCCTACCTATGCTCGTGGCGTCCTTATCGCGCTCTCGTGCTCGAGCCTTGGTGGAAGCTCTAGTAGATACGAGACATTGCCCACATGTCGGACAATGCGAAAGGGTCCTTCGTATCGCCTCACTAACCCCTTGTGGACTTGTCGTAGTGTCTTGAATTGTTGGGGCAGGAGCTTGATCATGACTCGATCACCTTCCTTGTACTCAACGTGTCGTCTCCTTTTATCAGTCAATTTCTTTATTTTTCTCACGACTTTGTCGAGGTAAGCTCGCGTGATGTCCGCTTCTTCATGCCATTCGCGAGAGAGCTTATGAACTGCGGGGCTTTTCCTTCCGTAAATCGAGGCTATGGCATTGGGAGTTATGGGCTGGAATCCCATGATGATCTCGAATGGGCTCTTGCCGGTAGCCTCACTCCGCTAAAGATTATAAGAAAATTGGGCAACATCAAGGAACTTTGCCCAATCTTGCTGATGAGTGCTTACATAGTCGATGCACGTTCGCAGCGATCCATCTTTTTTCTTTTAGAAGAGGTCGGGCACCGTAAGAGGCTTTTAGACGGGCGAACATAGCCTGCGTCTAGCAAGTCAGTGAGCTGCTTTAGAAGTTCTTCGAGTTCGGGTGGCGCCATGCGGTAAGGCGCCAAGATTAGAGGTTTCGATTCTTGCTCCAACTCTATTTGATGATCCACCTCTCGTCTAGGTGGAAGCTCCTTCGGAAGCTTAAGAGGCATCACGTCCTTGAATTCCTCAAGGACAGCTTGAATTGTTGGAGGAACTTGGCTTGGAGCACTTACGAAATTTTCTCCCTCATTAAGCTCCCGAATGGACACTAGAAAACTTGGGTCCTTCTTGAAACCCTTTTTGAATTGCATGGCCGAAAGCATTCTCTCTTAGGACTTGCCATGCTCCGTGGGAACCATACATGCCTTACTCCCGTCGAGGATGCTTAGGGAGTTTGTGGCTTGAAGTGGGAAGGCATGGACTTGGTCGAAGAATTTCATGCCAAGAACCATCTTGAAGTCGTCCATGGGCACGATAGAGAAGTTGAGCTTTCCGCTCCATAAGCCAAGTGCAACGTGCACACCTGTCTCTGTGCCCGCAATGGGCTTGGCGGGTGAATTTACCGCCTTCATGGTGCCTCCTTCCTTCGTGGTTTTGAGGCCTAGGTACTTGGCCTCATCCTCGGATACGAAGTTGTGTATTGCTCTCGTATCTAATAATGAGCGAACGAAGTGTCCGTTTATCTTTGCACTCATGTACATTAACCCTTTCTTGGTGAGTGCTGATTGTCGGCTGTTGATTGTGCTAAGTCGTTGGATAGAACCTATGCTTGGGTCGGTGTTCTTCCGATATTGGTGTGGAGTTGCCCTTAAGTTGGGCAGCGAGGGCATTGAGCGCTTCTTCTAAGGACGATCAGCATCCAGGTGAGGGCCGTAGCATATGAAGCATGGGATTCACAACTTTGGTGGCTCCTTCTGCCTCCGCTTTGCCTTGCCCGCTCTTGCCACTTGGAGGCTTTTTCTGCCCCTAATCCTTGCAATTGTTGCCTTTGTCCTAGCGACTCTCTCCCCCACCTTTACCTTGGTTAGGCCTTTTATCCTTGGATTGGGTGGAGTACTCGTTTAGCGATTCCACGGTGGCAATGACGTCGTCAAGTGTTTAGACGCCCTACTTAGAGCTCCGTCTTGGCCCAATCCTTGATGCCATCTTGGAAGTAAAAGAGGGAGTCCTTGTCGGACATGTCGCTTATCTCAAGCATGAGGGTAGTGAATTCGTTGATGTAGTCGCAGATGCTACCCGTTTGCTTGAGGCAACGTAGGCGTGCTCTCACTTATTTTTCGGCATTACTTGGGATAAATTGCTTTCGGAGTTCTTGCTTAAAATCTGCCAATGTGTTGATGGTGCATATACCTTTACCGATTTCGCCATGATTCCGACGCCACCATAGTTGTGCAGCACCTCGTAAATACGTGGGTGCAGTGCCCACTTTTGATGCCTCATCTCGTACACCCATGGCATCAAAGTATTGATCTCGCCCAAATAGGAAGTTTTCTACGATGGTGGCATTACGTGTGCCATCGTAAGTGTCGAGCTTTGGCACATCAATGCGTCGCGCACCACTTGTGTTTGTAGAGTATGCGCTTGTGTCATGCCCAATCCGAGTGTATTTCCTCCACTTCCGCACGGGTAGTGCGCAGTTCGTCTTGTACGAAGCTGCGGAGTTTTAGTAACTCTTCGTGGAATGCCAGAAATTCCCTTCGGAGGGTGTTAGCTTGGTCTTAGATGAGGGCCTTGGTTGCCATTGTGAAGTCGGCATATTCACCCTCGAGACCGTCCGCCTTTCCTCCAAACTTTCGAGGGTGTCCCGAGCAGTGAACGCTGAGGTTTCGAGCGTAGCCATGCGAGGCTCCAAAGTATCGATAGAGCGGTCTTAGACTTGCTAAGAGTCTTGGTCCGCCTGCGTGTTTCATCGCGGCCCCGCTTGGTTCCGGAGTATCTCCACACTCATAGCCCCTCTTGTGTTGTGCTTAAGGTTGGAAAATTGGTCATCGTTGTTGGAATGCGTGTGTGCAAACCTTAGCTCTGATACCAATTATCACAGGATGAGTATTTTATGCAGCAAACCCACGCAAAGACTTAGACAACTTTTTTCTAAATGTTACTAAGTAAGTCTTTGAGCTTCTCAATAGCTAAACCAAGAGGTTTTCCGAAATGCTAAAGAGAATAGAGAATTAGCGAGCAATTGAGCCAAATGCGAAAATTATATTGCTTGAGAGAAAGCTTACAAGAGTGTTTGAGATGCTTGGTTGCTTGGTTTGCTGTTCAAATGGAAAATGCTCACCCATATTTATAGGGAGGCTTACCTACCTCTAAAGAATTCTAGCCTAGAGAATTCTATATATATGTGACAAATTTTAGAGAAATCTAAGATTTGTATAAGTGTGCTAGAGTTGCTGGAATTTTGCGAAACTTTCCGGAATCGGGCCAAACTAGCACATCTTGGCTCATGTCCTTAAATCATTTTTGGGCTCTAGTTGCACGGCCTGTAACACTATACTACCTAAGAAGGAGAGCAAAAAAAGAAATATAATGTTGTACCGGAAGAAAATGGTAAGCACGAGTACTACTTTATTACTAAATCAAACAATCTTTTAACAAGAGTATGTACACATACGACTGTCGCTACTTTTTTTCGAAGACCGAATAAATTGCTGTTTGTTTGTCCAGCTGACAACGATCTTACAATTCTAGAATCCTTGCAATTTGATTTCGAGACAATTGAAGTTGCCACAAACAAGAAAATGGCATACAGAAGGGATTAATTCAGCAGGAGACGGTTATTTTAGTAGCCTTGAGATGATGAAGGATTTGCCTCCTCCAACAGAAAATGTGTAATGAGAGAAGATAAGAGAGATACGAGTCTTGAGTTTCTCATGGAGTGTCATATTCTGCTGACAAATTGAAGCAAATCAAATTAAGCATGACATTCATCTTTTGAGAAAGAGAAAGAAGAGAGGGTAGTGTGGGGGAGCTACTACAAAAGGGAAAACGAAAAAAGCAAGCTGGTTCCACCAAAAGCAAGCTGGTTCCACCTACTTTTGGAGAAATTTAATGTGCCAAATTGCAATATTAATGCTGCAACATTGAAGGAGAATCCGAATCTGCTGCCACTTAGTGTCTTCAAATCTATACGGTCATCAAATAAAAACATATAGACAATAAATATTTTTTAATTTAATTCATAAACCTGAAAACAACGAATTTTGTAAAATTATTTTTTCTTTTAGTATAAAATCTTTATATTATAAAAATAGTGATTTATTTAAAATGTTATAAAAAAATAACTTGAACTTTTAAATGCTTAAACATATATTGAGAGAATTATCTAATCTCGTTTTACGCGTTATTAAAAAATTTCACTGCCCCCAAGGCCGTAGTCGGGTTGGCTGCCATAGTCGGTTCTAGATTCGTAGCAACCCGGGTTCGAGTCTTAGGGGTGAGGAGGGGGTAAAAACTCTTTGGGCTTGCCCACCCCCCTTCCCTTTTAAAAAAAAAAAAAATGCTTAAACATATATACATTTAGGGTATGTTTGGGATTGAGTGATCAGTAGCTTTTAAGCTACAGCTGTAATAAATATAATTTTTAAATAATAATTTTAACAAAATTATTAAAAACATAATAAATTTTACATCTTACAAGTGAAAAATCTTATTAACATAACTAATATAAACTTAAAAGTCTACAAAGAACTAGTGTTACTAAACAATTTAGTCATTGTAGCTTAAAAGCTACAAATGCTCAACCTCAATCCCAAACATACCCTTAAGCATACTAGCTTTACAAGAAATATAACTTTAAAGATTACCTAAACTAGTGATATTATAAAATATAAGTATTTTTATTTTATCCATGACACATAATTTATTATCATCAAAATCAAATATTGTATGATCGTATAGGTCAACAGATTTAATATAATACAAAAAACTTGAGTGTTCAGCACTTTTGACATAAAGTCAGCTAGTAAATTGATAATTTTTTAATAATAAAATACAAATGTAATTACTATTATTAAATTTAACATTGCAATTGATATGTATTTTGAGATACAAATTTCATCTTACTTGTTCTTTTAACATTTATATCTATATCAATTTTAGTAAATATTAAAAGAACAATTAAGATAAAATTACTTTCTTAAAATAATTATTTTTTATTAGATTTAATAGTGTAATTGATATGTATTTATTAAAATTGGTATAAATATAATTGTTAAAAGAGCAATTAAGATGAATTTTTTTCTTAAAATAATTATTATTTTAAAAAATATGTAATTTTAGCAACTAATCAATGGGTGACATATGTCTACCCTTATTGCCAGTCAATTTAACTTTAATAAATTATATTTATATTTAAAGACTTTAATTAATAAAATAAATAAAATAATATGAAAAGTTAATCATATAATTTCATATTAGATGTTGTAAAGGCAATTTCATAAATAACTATCTTTTTAATTTTTTCATTTAAGTATATAAATAGTCCTTGTATATACTTAGGCCCTATTTAGGGTTGAGATGTTGTAACTTTTAAACTACATCTACTATGAAAAAAATGTTATAACTATGAAATAAAAATTAATATTATGTAATAAATATAATTTTTAAATAATAATTTTGACAAAATTAGTAAATATATAATAGATTTTTTATCGTATAGGTGTAAAATAAAAAATAAAAAAAAAAACTTAGTTTCTAAATTACAGCAGCTAGTGTTTACTACACACTTTAATACTGTATTTTTTAAAGTATAACTGCCCAACTTCAATTTAAAACGGGTCTTTAAATAATTGATCTTATGGCAAAATAGACTTGTGGTAAAGTATCTGTAAATTATTTTATCGCTTTTATAGGCTCAGTGGCAATTTGATATAATGATTTGGGCGTCAAGTACCTTTTTCTAGTTACCCTAGTGTCATTATTCATTAAGGCTTATCCAATGAAAAAGAAGATAATTTTTGTTGTGAAGATAAAAATTCACTTTCACAATGACATTTTAAAATTTATCAAAAACTAATCATTCATATATATTATTGATTGAGCGCGTGGCAGAAGTGGAAATGATAGGATATGAAAACTAGATATCGTTCTAGTATAAGACTAAGCCAAAATTGAAGCGTAATTAAATCTATTCTAATCCAAATAACTCAGTGAAATTTTTTAATAACGCGTAAAACGAGATTAGATAATTCTCTAATCCAAATGACTCTACAAGAAGAATTTTGATAGATAATTTCAAAGAGAATTATAAAAGAGAAGTTTATTAAATAATTGAAATTGAAGTTATGAAAATAATAACAAGACATTTCTATTTACAATAGAGGAAACTCACTTATCTAAGTTAACTTAAAAAGAGAAACTAAATCACAAGTATAATGGAAATAAAATATATTTTCCCTAAGTTAACTAAATCTCATACCATAATTGATCTTAATTAAAATAGAAAGTCCTAAAATAATAAAATATCATAATTGACTCTAATTAAAATAGAAATCCTAAAATAATAAAATTTTAAAATCTTAAAATTCCTAAAATAACTTCCTACATCATATTCCTCCTCTTAAAAGAAACTCATTCTCGAATCAAATCTTCTTCAAATACAATCTTCTTGTCTTCAATGTGAATACGAAGAACTATTTTAATCGTTTCAACTTCTTCAACTAAATTTCGCTCATCATCTTTAAAACTTTTCTGATTCTCCAAATCATGCACATTCTCACACAAATTGTCAAATTAAAACTTAAAATTAATAATAAATTATACATTTTATTCTAGTATATTAGGCACATCTTCAATTTATAGAGAGGCACAAACTTCTTCTATTTGGAGTTTTTCTATTTTAGGCTGCTGACTTGTGCTAGGATTAAGGATCTCAGATTGGAGTCGCGGATGAGATCAACTTAATTGCTTCAATGCTTGGCTTCTTTATCTTTGAATTTGCATTTCAACAAGTAGTGATGACATCCCAAAAGTCATGACTATTCAAAGATTGCAGAGGAACTCATTCTTTGATCTCATCACATAATTCTCCCACAAATCTTGAAATTAATAGGCAATCATTTCAAAAAAGTTACATGAGAATAATAACTTTAAAATTGAGAAGGTTTTGGTCCACATATCGGTAGCTAGTTTTATTATATTATCGTTTAGTATGTTTTCGACTTATCGAGGAGTGCTTTGGCTCATGCCTCCTCCTTATGTATGTGTTCCTCTCAGTATGATTTATATTACAGTGAGGGTCCAAACTTAACCCCCACCATTTTAGTAGTTTAAAAAAAAATAACTTTAAAATTGAGAAAGATAGGCTTAAACAGATTTCATTCCTTGCAGACAATTCTCAAACTTATAAGGTATCATTGCAACATAATCACGGATATAAAATGGGCTTTAGTCTTCCTCTTCATATCATACCAAGTACGAATTTTATCTTTTCCTTGATGAACTCTTTTCGTCATTAAATTTCTCCACCAATGTAAGGCATATTTAGTAAATGTGTAAGACACGTACTTGACATGCTTGTTTTTAGGAATATTGTTAACGATAAAATCTTCAATTGCAAATATCCAATCAAAAACATAATATCGTAACATACTTCGCATGCTTGTTTTTAGAGAATTTTGTTTGATTTTTTTTTTTATCGTAATATCAATAGATCTTTAATTATAATAGCAGGATGTATTAAAAAACAATCTCATCATTCTTATTTGAATCTCGTTTCCTGCAAAATCAATTACGCAAACGATGATATTAAAATAGTAATAATAAACATTTCAAAGTATATTGGAGTGAAACACGTGATTTGGCTAATTGGCTTCTAAAAAATATCAAACAATGACTTTTAAACTCTTCCATTTCAGAGGTATAATATTTACTTAATACTTATATAATATATATAATTTAATTAAATATAACCATTAATTATATAATAATTTTTAAAAATTAATAGACACATGACATATACATATTAATCCAAGATAATATCCCTAGTGCGCTCTAAAATATCTCCATCCATCCATTCGTCTTTTTCTCTCTCTATATGTAGTACCAAACAAGTTGAGGTGGTTTGTTTGTCAAACAAGCCATGTTCATGACCAACCAAATTTTGATCTATTAGTATTTTACGATAGTTAAAGGACAAAATACTCCCTTGAAAATATGATCACAATATGCAGCCAACTTGTATCTATGACGTCATGAATCGACTTCTGTCTTAATCAATTCAATGTCTTGTTTTGTTTTTTTCCCTCTCTTCATCTAACTTCCACAAATTCTTCATTCACTACAAAAAAAAAAAAAAGGGTTCTACAACTTCATTTGACTGAGATTTTGCGAAGGTCTTTATTTCCGCGTGATCGGAAGCAAAACAATTGATTAATTGGAATGGGACGAGCTTGACCTTAATCTGTTGACTTTGTGCAGACGAGTCTTGTCTCCGAACTCAACTTTTGCAGCTTCACCACGCGTTTCTTCATTATATTTGATAAAATCTCATCTCTAACATTAACAAAACAAAAGATAAAATAAAAAACAATAAAAGGGAAGAAGGAGGTAGATGATTGTATTTGTACTCCACAGTACGCAACAAAAAAGCTGGGAATTCCATATGCTCCCCTTGAAATTCTCCATGTTGTTTCTGTTTGTGATCTATCTTTCAAGCTTGCAGTTTAGTTTTACAGCTGCAGCTGACCGAACATACGTTTATCATATTTGCTCAAACACAGCAAATTTCACCAGAAACAGCACCTATGAAAAAAACCTCAATCTTCTCCTCTCTTCTATTCCAACTAACGCCAGCCGTAGAAATGGATTCTCCAGCGGTTTCTTCAACGCCACCGCTGGCCAAAACCCAAGCAGGGTCTACAGCCTCTTTCTCTGCCGCGGTGATCAAAGTAGCAGCAGCTGCCGAAACTGTGTCACTTTTGCAACCAAAGATGTAATTCAGCGTTGCCCTGTTAGCAAAGACACCATAATATGGTACGATGAGTGCCTTTTACGTTACTCAGATCAGTCTTTCTTTTCTGCAATGGACACAGTTCCCGCTATCTCTTTGTTGAATACACAAAATGTTACGGACCAAGGCAGATTTAACGAGCTACTGGCGACTCAGATGACCCAAGTTGTAACTCAGGCTTTGAATAATACCAAAAGGTTTGCAACGGGAGAGACAAATTTCACAGCCCTTCAAACACTCTACAGTCTTGCACAGTGTACACCGGACCTGTCAAGGTCAGATTGTAACACATGTCTTCGAGGAGCTATCGCACAGTTGCCAAATTGTTGCAGTGGAAAGCAAGGAGGAAGAGTGTTGACACCGAGTTGTAATGTACGGTATGAATTGTACCCTTTTTACAATCAACTGCAATCAGCCACCGGCGCCTACCCAGCTACTCCTCCACCTCCTGGTTCGGTAACGACGTCTCGAGGTAAATGTGAACCCACTTTTTATCGCCGTTTTCCATTATTTTAAGTTATATATGCTTTATCATTTTCTTTTGAGGGTTCTGTCATTTCTAAGTTTATAATTTTAAGTGAAACAAACCAAGATTTTAGGCTCTGTTTTGTATTAAGCTAAATGTTTGGTAAATAATTATTGCCGGAGATTTGAAGTCAAGATAATTTTATCCAACACTTATATGTTTTAAAATTTATATTTACCACACTTTTAATTTTTATTTTATAACTATAAATTTTTTCTCATGACCAAATGGGGAGGATCTTAAAAGTTGGATTTGCATTGATTTCATAATCTACGTGATTGATGATTTTAACCATTAAAAACAATGTTCGTTTTGGATGTTTAACTATTCAATTTGATATTTTACAGTTGTTGAATTTCTAGTATGCCCAATGAAACATATTGTTGTTTCCTGCAGGGAAAAGTGGAATCTCATCATCAACAATTATTGCCATTGTTGCTCCAATTGCTGTAATTGCAGTGCTTTTTGTTGTGGGCTTATGCTACCTAAGAAGGAGAGCAAGAAAGAAATATAATGCTGTACCGGAAGAAAATGGTAAGCACGAGTGCTACTTTATTACTAAATCAAACAATCTTTTAACAAGAGTATGTACACATACAACTGTCGCTACATTTTTCGAAGACTGAATGAATTACTGTTTGTTTGTCCAGCTGATAACGATCTTACAATTCTAGAATCCTTGCAATTTGATTTCGAGACAATTGAAGTTGCCACAAACAAATTCTCAACTGATAACAAGTTGGGTGAAGGTGGATTTGGTGAGGTTTATAAGGTAAACCATTCAATTATCGTGACATCTCTGAAATTTTCTAGCATTTGCAAACGGTTACACCATAAAAATTTCCTAAAGATTGATCAATGAACATTTGCAGGGTATGCTTCCTAGTGGACAAGAAATAGCAGTGAAAAGGCTATCAAGAAGCTCTGGACAAGGTGCACAAGAATTTAAGAATGAGGTTGTATTGGTGGCCAAGCTTCAACACAGAAATCTGGTTAGGCTACTGGGATTTTGCTTAGAGGGAGAAGAAAAGATACTTGTCTACGAATTTGTGCCAAACAAAAGCCTTGACTATTTTCTTTATGGTTAGGATCATTTACATAAATTTCAATGTCTTAAAAGAATTGAATATTCAATATTTTTAAATAGATTATTCGAGTTTGTATCCATCTTTTCAAGATGGACAGAATTTCTAGATTGCATTTAAATTCAATTTCAAAATTTCAATTTGAAATATTGATTTTGATATGTGCACAGACCCTGAAAAACAAGTACAACTGGATTGGTCAAGACGCTACAAGATAATTGGTGGGATTGCTCGGGGAATTCTTTACCTTCACGAAGATTCTCGACTCAGAATTATACATCGTGACCTGAAAGCTAGCAATGTACTCTTAGATGCAGAGATGAACCCAAAAATTTCAGATTTTGGCATGGCAAGGATATTCGTAGTTGATCAAACTCAAGGAAATACTAGCAGAATAGTCGGGACATAGTAAGTATTGACAACTATTACCCTTTTTACATACTCTCCATTTGATTAGTTTACAATTTATGCATTACATCCGCTAGCAGAACCATTTAGTCTAGATTATAAATGAATTATATAGAGTTATTTGAATAAGTTCAAAAGGTTTGTTGTTGTATATAGATTGACTCAGTTGCTGGTTTACAGTGGTTACATGGCCCCAGAATATGCCATGCATGGGCAATTTTCTGTGAAATCAGATGTATATAGTTTTGGTGTCCTCGTTCTGGAGATTATAACTGGCAAGAAGAACAGCAGCTTTTATCAAACAGATGGTGCTGAGGATCTTTTGAGCTATGTAAGCATAAATAAGAAAATATATTGACATTTTTCCCTTTATTAGTGCCTATATCATCACACACAAGTAAAAGCACTAAAAAAGAGGTAGAAACAGCAATCCCTTTTTAACATACTTGATATACTGTTTGCAGGCTTGGAAACATTGGAGGGATGGAACACCTTTGCAGTTGTTGGATTCAAATCTGACAGATTCTTACTCAAGAAATGAAGTGATTAGATGCATCCATTTGGGCTTATTATGTGTCCAGGAAGATCCAGCTGAGAGGCCCTCAATGGCAACAATAGTTCTCACGCTCAATAGTTACTCTGTCACACTCCCGTCGCCTCAACGGCCAGCATTTTTCATAGGCAGTCGAACTGAGCGGAGCTTGCCCACAAAAGAATTTGAGTGCTCTGATAAATCTACAAGCAAGTCGATGCCATGGTCTGTTGATGAAGCATCAATTACTGAAGTATACCCCCGCTAATTCGTAAGAACTGTTAACGGTGCTTCTTCTTTATATTAGTATCTGATCTACACATAGGCAGGGCTCGTACATTATGGGGGAGAATGACATGGTTTATGACAAGCAATAATGACAAAGAGGAGATGCCCTTCAAATTGAATGGTGCTGCATTACATTTTCCAAAGTTTTTATTTGTTGAAGTATATGATTATTGGATGGATGAGTTATGATACAACGTTGGAATATCAAATCTGCCATTAAGATGTAGTTTGTGTTCTATGTCGTCTAATTATTGACTGCTGGGTTCAGCGAAGTTATTCAATGTGATAAAATGGCTTGGCCAGTATCGATTTAGTATTTTCGTGGTTTTAATTTAATTTTTCTTTGGGTCTTGTGCTATCTTTTTTTTTTTTTTAATAAGCGAGTAACTGTGCATATCTTAAATTTTTATTTTAAATAATGTAATATTTATTAATTAATTAATTAAATAATATAATTAATTTAATTTAATTAATTAATTAATATCATATTATTTAAAATAAAAAATTTGATATATGTAGTATTATTATTAATAAATTTACAATTTACTTACAACTACCGCGTGGATATATCAAGATTACCATTGCTGGGCATTCGATCAGAAACATTATTTTTAAGAGCTGCATCAGCAGGCATTGCAAGGCATCTCTTTTACATTAATTTGTGAGTGAGTTCTTTATACGTGCATTCATGTGAAGTAAAAGAAGGAAAAACAGCTCGAGAGCTTGTAAAATAATTAATTGGGTTGGGTTATTATCATTTTGTTCCTTCAAGAATTGTAAAATATTAAGATATTATAAAAAATATTATTCTATATTATTTTAATATTATATCTTTAAAAAATTTTTATTTTATTATTTTTTCGATAAAACCATTAGTTAAGTAATAAAATATTAATTTTATCTTTTATAATAAAATATATAAATATTTAATAATAAACATGAAATAATTTTTATGTTTCTAAATTATTAAATAATAATTTTAACCACAAAATTATAAATAACTTTGAATTTATTATAATTATAAAGGTAGTGAATTCATAATAATATTTCTATAATTTTTTATTTAGAAAAATAATATAACACAAGACCCAATAATATTAAAATATTATAATATTTCGAACTACTACAAGAATACCTTTTATAGTAATTTAATATTTCACGATTATTAAAATAGTAAAATTATAATAACCCTAATTAATAAGATTTAACAAATGTTATTATACGTAACATAATTTGATCTATTAATAATATTTTACAATTATTAAAGGACAAAATACTCTCTGGAAAATATCTTCAAAATTTTGAAAATTCATCATAGCCATCGAATTAGCCTGACTCCGACGCATCTACTTTCTGTCTCATCGTTGAAAACAAAACCGTCGTACTACTGTGCATCTCAATTATCTAAATATACAGTGTATATTTTTTAACACTAGATACATTCATACGAAATAAAACATATCATCGAATAAAAATTTTCATGGAAAATCAAGATCCAAATGCCATCAAACAAACCCCATCGTCATATAAAACAAACCCATCACCATGCAAATCAAATACCAAAACATAAAAAAATAAACTAAAATATAAAGCATATTTAGATGGTGAAGACAAGTGAAGAAGCTAGAATGGTGTTGATGGGTTTCGTTTAAGAGTGATTTGGGCATAAGGGATTTGGGGATTTTTGGGGCTGGGGAATCGATTTGGAAGATAATGGCTTTGGGGATTTTGGGGCTGAAATTTCTTTTTCTATTTTTATTTTTACTGTTTATCACCTGAAAAACACGTTAAGAGTGATTAAAATTTTAAAACACACGCACTGTTATCGTTTCCGTCTTCTCGGACTTTTAACATTTAATTAAGCATGACATTTCTATTTTTGTGGGACAACAACGTTTAATATATCTGACCTCGTGAGTCGGGTCTGCCTTCATTTCCACGTAAGATTTTCTCCGACAATCAAGTGATCGACTTCCTTATAGAACTAGTAAAAGTCTTTGAGAATTGGTTCAAAGGAAATGGGTGGCGACTTCACTCTATGCCTGGTCTAGTCTTCCTACTCGAGGCTAACGCCTAACGGGTTGTTTTAATTTAGTTTAATGTAAGATATTTTAATATTTTAATTAATTTATTTTTATATTTAAAATATTATTGTAAAATATTTTTATTTAAATAAAAAAATAAAATTTTATTTGAACGATCAAATATTTATATAAAAAAATTAATTATTTTCTTATAAATAATTATATTAAATGTATTTATTTCTTACTTATTTATTGAATGTTATATTATAATTTTTTTAATTTTAAATTTTACTCAGTATTAAATATTTAATATATATTTAATTTGAATTTTAAATAATTTTTTATTATTAGATAACAACTTTTTTATGTATAAATATCATGTTAAATTGTAAAAAAAAATAATATTATCAAAATTATTTTTTATAAATTATATCTCAAATACTTATTTTGTAAATATTTATAACATCTAAAAATTATTATACTAAAAAATATTATAAATATATACTTATTTAAACTTCAAATATATATAATATTTTTAAAGTTATAAATATAAAAATATTATAATTAAGATATTTTAAATTTATAAAAATAATTAACAATAAAGAAAGGTATTTAATAGGAGATCAAAGAGGTGCCAATACCTCAACTCCAATTTTGAAGTAGAAGGGTTGTTAAAGAATGAAAGTTTGAAAATTAGGCGATTAAGTTTTTGGGACTAACCTGTTGCGTAACCCAGAGTTTTGTCCATCAGTTAACCTATTGCATAACCTGAATTGATGTATATTGTGGACAAAGCCTTTGGTATCAGGGCTAATGGGCAATGCTTATAAGGAAATTCGGGCCGGGCCTGAGACCTGCATTTGAACCCAGACCCATATTTTTCGTTCTTCTTCACATCTTCTACTTGACCAACACCTTAGGGCTTAGGATTTCGCAGTTTCAGTGTCGGCTGTTTGCATTCATTAAACTTGCCGTCAACATGAAACTAAAATTCCCATCTCTTAAGCAATACCCTCATCCCAGTTTCTACTATCACTTTCAGTTTACAGCAGTTGTAATTTAATATTACTTTAGGTGAATGCCAAAGATTCTTGAAGCGAAGTTGAAGATGGATCTAGTAGTACAAGCACTTTCAAGAGAGAGGGAGAAGGAAGATGACTGAGAGAGAGCGAGGAAGCGACGACTGCATGCTTTTAATATGCGTTTTTGATTATTCGAATTTGATCCCGCCGTCGTGATCGAAAGAAGGGATTATTCGAATTCGAACAGTTGGAATGCAGTTTGTTCATTTTTTGTTAACCGTTGGAATGCAGCAGGATCAGGATGGGCGTCGAGACTCGAGATCAGTCGATGGACTGACCGACTGGCTCAATTATTTCGAGTCGACACGTGTCCCACAACTATTTTTCATTCAAAATTAAAACCGTTGAAGAAAATGTCCAGAACAGTAAAAAAGAAAAAGAAAAGTATATTAGAAAAGGTGTTAGTTAGCCAGCGACGTGAGATTGTATTAAAATAAGAGAGAAAACATATTATTTAATGATTTTATTTATTTTAACTGTATATAAAATAAAGAGATAAGATTTTTTTTTATAGTTACACAACTACAGTATGAAACAAAATGAAAACGTTATACATTAAAATTTCTTATGAGATAATGAAAATTATAAGTAAGAAAAGTGTTACTAGTAGATACTAAATGATGTATATGTTTTGATCTTTCGCATCTATTTTAACAAATTCATAACAAAGTAGCAATAATATACAATTTTATGAATATTTGCTTTAAATATTTGATGATTTTAATTTCTTTGGTCCATTATTCGCTAGATGAATTTGATTATTTTCTTGATATATAAAATAAGTGGAGGATGATTGTTCTTGTGTTTTTATTAATATTTTATTTATTATAAATTTTAATTTTGCTTTTTTAACACTTTTAATAGTAATTCCGTATATTAAAAGTCATTTTAGTTTATTTATATATGGTCCAAATGCGAGGACAAAGGATCAAATAGTAAATTAATTAATAAAGTTAAGATTATAATAACTTATAACAACTGAGTGGAGTTTAGACTTATTTTAAAAGTTTTGAACATCATCACAAGGCAATTCTAAATTAAATTTTCAGGTACTTATTTGTTCACTTGTGTGGCAAACTAAAGAGTGAGAAAAATAAATCATCTCCTAAAAGATTATTTAAATAAAAATAAATTTATATTATTTCTATAAATTTTTTTTCTTCTATCTCAATAATAACAATTATAACACTCCTCTCTCTTCAAGAATAATGAGATAAAAATAATAAAATACTACATGAAGGCTGCAAAAACTTTATTTTATTTATGTGAATATTCAACTAAATAATAAAATCTTATTTAAAAACCTTTTAACGATGCTCTTTAGAGCAAACAATACGAATATTTTCCTAAAATTCAAAGTATACACAAGAAAATAAAATCATCTAACAAAAATGTAATACTTGGATTTTGTGTTAAAATAATTACTACTTATTTGTTAGCTTTCAACCCAAATACATTGATGAATGAATTATTAATTTGTTGTACAGATTCAGGCAATCTCAAATCTACTCTTAAAATTTATGTGTTTATTGTATACATATCTTACATTTTCTGTTACATACAGTCTAGCCAATCGCAAGCGTTTGATTTAGAATAATCTAATCCAACGGTTTACGCACGCTATGACGCAAAGAAGTAACAAGTGGGCAACCAGTTGCAATCATTCTTGGTTTTAAAGTGACGAGCTAACCAGTTCAACCAGTAAAATCTCCAATGACCCGAGGCCGATGCTTCATGGCCGCAAATACTCACTACCTTCTCTTCTGCTAATCAGATATCGTTTGGATCTCAGCTGCATCGCTTTTCCCCTTTTCATCATCCTTTACGTAAATAAATGACTGAATTTCATATTCTCTCGAAGGCTTAAAACAAATGAAGAATTCAAGACACATTTTTAATTGCATTTTGAATTAAAGATAACATACATGTGATGGCTAATATTGCCTAAACAAAATTGCATTACTTCATATTTCCACTAATTCTACTATGAAATAGGTAAGAGAAAGGCTTGATTGATTAAATTTATAGTGAATTTTCTCAATAAATATTTTTTGTTATAGTTTTTTCACTTTTCTTACAGTGTGTCAGTAAATTACTCCAGGCCTGATTTCGTCCATCAAACTCTGTGGATCAGATAAAAGTTGCTGCTACCAAATTGGTGTCTTTTCCTCGTATTGTGAAAATTAATTAACAAACAAGATACAAGAGCCAATATTGATATAAATAATAATTAATTAAACTTTAAAGTCACCATTATCCATTATTAATCAAATACAGAGAAGAGTCGCATATCATGACCAAATATAAATATAATGTTAGATTACTTCAAGTTATTACGGTAAATTAAGAGTTTATTGGGAGAATGAGAACAGCAGAAGCCAAGGATATAGAGAAGAAGATTTGCAGAGAAAGAATAAAAAACAATGGAAAACTATTTTGCAGCCGGCTCCAGCCGGCCTGCTCATTCAATATCGGAGTCAACGGTATATATTTTTACATTAATAAGAGTCAACGGAAAACGGTGACCAAACGTCAAGATTGAAAAAAAATTGATGGAACCGATTTCGAGTTGCAGTGACCCACTTTCATCACCTCTCACAAGACTACCGGGGCATCATTTCACACCATAAAGCAGAAAGCAGCAAACATCAAGACTAGGAAAAATTCATAGACCAATTACAAGTCGCGGGGACCCACATTATTATCTCTCACAAGACACCAGAAAATTTTGTATTTTAAAGAACAAAACACGAAACAGAGACTAAAGCAAATTAGCAATGGCTTCTACAAGAATGTTAATCTTGTTTTGCACCCATATTCTCTTACAACTTGTTGCTCTTAATATTGCCCAAGTCCAGGATACGGCGCTATACAACGTGTGTTCAAGCGACCAGGGTAACTTCACCGCAAATAGTACCTACCAAGCAAATCGCAATCACCTACTCTCATCCCTCACTTCGAACACTAAAATCGACACGGGCTTTTTCAATGTCTCCTACGGCCAAAATCTCGATAAAGTTAATGCAATGGGACTTTGCAGAGGAGATGTTAAGCCAGACAGCTGCCGCAGTTGCATCGCTACTTCTACTCTTGAGCTCCCAAAACGTTGTCCGAACGAGAAAGAGGCTATCGTATGGTACGATAATTGTATGTTAAGGTACTCAAACCGCTATTTCTTTGGCACCATGGAATTCGGGCCTTGGTTCTGGATGTATAATTTGATTAACGTATCGGATGCAAATACCTTCAATCAGGCTGTAAAAAGCTTGTTGGACAGCCTGAAAAATAAAGCAGCTTCTGGTGGTAATAAATTTGCAACAGGAAATTCAAATACGAGTGCAGGTGCAGGCTCTCAAACCATATATGCACTTGTGCAGTGTACCCCTGATTTGTCTGGGCAGCAATGCATTGATTGCCTAAACAATGCCACCGAATTGCTCCCCCGGTGTTGCGATAGAAGACAAGGAGGGAGAGTTATCGCACCCAGTTGTAATTTTCGTTACGAGATTAGTCGTTTCTATGACGTCACAGCTGATGCGCCAACGACATCTCCATCACCAGCATCGCCACCATCCCCACCGACACCGACACCGACACCAACGGCTGATCAGCCACCGCCATCTCCATCACCAGCATCATCACCATCCCCACAGACACCGACACCAACGGCTGATCAGCCGCCACCATCTCCATCACCAGCATCACTACCATCCCCACAGACACCGACACCAACGGCTGATCAGCCGCCGCCGACACCGACACCAACGGCCGATCAGCCGCCACCATCTCCACCAACGACAGCTCAGCCACCGGAATCACAAGACAAAACTTCTTCTGCAACTCAGAAAGGTACTATGCAAATGCGTGCTCAAACCTATGACAGATTTTTTTTTTTTTGGTCATTCTGAACTGTTTATATAAAAGCTCCATATTTTTTTCCATTTTTATAAAATTTTATTTTTCGATTTTACAGGAAAGGCGGGTCCTTCTACATCTGCAAATTTTATCCTTGCTTTAGTTCCCTTATTATTTTGGCAATACTTGTAATCTGTATCTGCGTATTTTTAAGTGATCGTCCGAAGCCGGAGCCTAGTGGGGAAAATAAGGAATAGCGTTTTCATAATTTCATGTTTTATTGCAATGGAGATCATCCCCTCCTCTAGAAATAAGATTAAAAGTAAATTGAAACCATTGACGCAAAATTTTATATTCAATTGGCTGGCTCAAATATCTTTCCAGTCGTTGCAGAAGCAATTCATCTCTTCCTGAGCAGGGCAATTCATAGCTTCGATGTCCGTGAATGTTTTAGTGTGTGTGTTGGTAGCAAAGGGCATTGCCTGACATGGTCCCCCGAAGAAAATCCTCATTTAATAATTAATATTCCTATGTGACGAACTAACGATTAACCAACCAATTAACCTCCCAATTTCAGCCTCTCATTTATGAAAAATTAACGATACTTCATTCATAACGAAGATGTTGAAAGGGTATGCGAAATCATTACGCTGCATATGTACATATCGGTATTTGCCAGAAGACCTTTGATTTCTCAGTTGACTGGTTTCATGTTCCGCCAATTGTTTAACCAATTCCACTAATTAATGCATAATGATTTCTGACCAATTCCACTAATTAATGCATAATGATTTCTGACCAATTCCAGCAGGGCCTCAGAAAGTGCTGAACAATTTCGATAAATTAATAGTTTTTTTTGGTATTATGAAAAATCTATTAATTTTTCATGTTGACCCAAGTCCGGCCAACAAATACTATTATTTAATTAAAGATTATTATCGAGTACTAAGTTAACTAGTATTTACGGTGCTTACGCTTCTAGAAGAAATTTGACTTTCAATCTCTTCGGCTAAGATTTCAGTGATTTCAATATGTATGTTTTTTCATACTATTGGTAATCAAATTAAAAAGTAATAAAGAAGAAGACAAAAAATAAAAACATACAGATGCACCTATGCCAGCACGCGTGATCACCCCTTTCTCCATAGGGGCGCCAGGAAGAGAAGTAATAAATGATGAATATGTAACATTTACAAAACACAACCAAATTTTATTTTAATGACTTCCACTATGCAGCAAATTAGGCTAGTTGTTCAATTTGCTTGCTTTACTTCCCATTGGCATTCTCCACTAACTTCCCCAGCACCGGCGGGGCCATGGCTTCCACAACTTGTGTCCTTTAAAACGTTTTAAATATTTCGATGAATGGGGTATGGCTGGGTCCAAACTTCAAAATGGCCGCGGCTGCTTTTTTATTTTATCGTATCTCTGATGAAAAGTTGTTCAACAAAAGACATATTATTAAAATCAAGTGTCAAAAGTGTTGACATCCGACCGACAAGATAATTGATGGCATAAAGAGTAAGTAATCTGTATATATATGGACGAGCAATCACTCCATTAATTCCCACAAAACTAAAAGATATTCAATCCAACCCATTCTCCATTTTTTAGCTTTTCAATTGCAATGGCTTCTTCAAGACTGCCATTATTCTTGTGTTCCATTGTCTTACAGCTTGTTGCTCACAGTATTGCCCAGCAAGATAGGCCTCTAGATGAACTTTGTTTAAATGAAATGGGCAAATTTACCAGAAAGAGTACATACGAAGCAAACCTCGATCGCGTACTCTCCACCATCTCCTCTAACACTAAAATCAACTATGGCTTCTACACTGCCTCCTACGGCCGAAACAACGATCAAGTTAATGCAATGGTACTTTGCAGAGGAGATGTTAATCCTGACAATTGCCGTAGTTGCATCAAAACTTCTGCTGTTGAGCTCCGAAAACATTGTCCCAACCAGAAAGAGGCTGTCATCTGGTACGACTATTGTATGTTAAGGTACTCGAACCGATACTTCTTTGGCAACATGGAGTTCGGGCCTTGGTTCTGGATGTATAACTTGAATAATGTGTCGGATGCGACTACTTTCAATAGAGATGCAGCAACCTTGTTGGATAGCCTTAAAGATAAAGCGGCCACTGGTGATAATTGTTGTAAATTTGCAACAGGACATGCGGCCACCACCAATTCTCTTACAATATATGCACTTGTGCAGTGTACTCCTGATTTGGAGAAGCAGCAATGCATTGATTGCCTAAATAATGCCACCGCATTGCTTCCGAAATGTTGTGATGGAAGACAAGGAGGTAGAGTTATCGCCCCCAGTTGTAATTTTAGGTACGAGATAGGTCGTTTCTATGGCCTTACTGTCACATGTTAAAAAATTAAATTTCCAATTCTAATTAATTAAAAAGGGAGAATATATTTAATACTTTTTCCCACTAATGTTATCTGATTTTAGCACTTACTCTTCTATAGTTTTTGTGCTATTCAATTACCTAAACGTCAATAGTTTTTCTGAAAGACTAACCTGTAATTTTGACATTAAAGGGGATAACGAAATTAGGAGAAAGATGACAATCTCCAAATAAAAAAATTTATTGATTAATTTTGTACTTTGATCCAACTTTACTTTCCATTACATTCGTTGATAATTTTGACATTTACTCTTTCTGATAAAAAATCACCCAAGCCTATGAGCGTGGTTGGAGGTTTATTTGGTTAGAAAGTGACTCGATGGCTGTTATCTCTTGCCTTCTCAACCATTCTTTTAAGTCTCATTGGATGGTTCATAATCTTCGGCTCAATATAATTGTCGTGTAATGATTTATATTGCATTCAAGATTATTGTGAGGGCAATCAAGTTACAGATTTGCTAGCCAACATTGGGTCCTCAATTTTCTTATTAGTTTGATTCTCCTCCTCTTCAAATTCAAGAAACTCCTTTGAAGGATATATGGGAAATTCCTAACTATAAGTTCTCTTAATTAGCTTGCCTTATTGTCTTTTTCAATTTCTTCTAGAAGATGGATCCCTCCATAATTTTTATTGACGTTCATTTTCTTGTAATCTTATTGACGAGCTTTATTTTAAAAAAAAAAAACCTTTCTGATCAAATTAAAAATTCTTAGCATGTTACGTGAAAATGAGTTTAAGATTTACACATATGCATATATTCACACACGCATGCATCATCATCCTTGTGTCAATTTACCTCATTAAATATTTATGAGCCATATAAAATAGTATTATTTTTGTTTCACCTCCTCCAGGTTATTAGAAATGCACCATTAATTTATTGTATTGCTACGGAACGATAACAAGTCACCTATATGTTAAAGAAAAAAAAATGAACATTAAAATTTGAATAAATCATTGTAATAAAAGAGAAAAATAATTAAACAAAAAATCATGACTCGAAAAAGTTTTCATATTTATCATCACATGGTAGTATATGATATAAGTGATGGAAGCACTAAAGGTTTTATCCAATTTTTTTTCTGAGCACTACTAAGTGCTTGTTTAATAATTTTGCCGAGATTGATATCTGAAGTGAGAATTACTATGGAAAGGCATTAACGAATAATGCGCGTGCTTCTTGACGTTTGGCGGATGAAAGCCGACTCCAACCATTAGATCTTTGCCACTTTCTATTTGTGGGATGAATTGCTTTAATTTTACGAAGATTTATACAGTCTATTTATCCACAACTTGGTGCATTTCACCAACTCCATTACTTTAATTATCTCTCTAATTTCTATTGGTGGGATGAATCAAACAAACTTGTCATATTCAACGTCTTTCATAATGGCGTTTCACTATCAATAATAAGAAATTTCGTGATCATTAATGCAAATGTCATAATTAAAAACCACGTTAATTATAGTCTAATGTATATGAAGATATTTTGATCCTCTAATATATGCACTTTGTTTCTGTTAATTCAAATGAGTGGTCCAGAATAACTTACGTCACTCACATTAAACACAAATTGATTGAAGAGTCGAGTCACGCAAGGGCAAAAAAAAAGGAGGGCAAAAAAAAAGGAGGGGCACCTCAAGCCTGTTCGAACAAATAATTTTCAGTCTTATCTTGTTTCACTCTTAAGATTAGAAATTGGAAAATTAGTTTTTAAAAATAAAGAGTACATCCGCTTGAGATTAAGCCAGCCAAAACAAAAGCACTGATCGCTAATATAAGGACATTCCTTCTCGATATCAAGCTAGCTGAAACCAAGAGTTCGTAGTCTGCTCGAGCTAAACTAAGAAGAGCATAAATGTCTACGGCAGCCAAGTGAGCTCTCATCATGTTATAGGTGGCACCAAGAGCATGTATAAACCAGTTCTCGAGCCAAACCAAAGTGTGTCAGCCCAAGCCCATAGTGTGAGACGATTGAATATCTCTCTTCGATGATGAGAGAATAACGCTCATGCACAATCAATTCTCATCATGGTGACCAAGTAACCGTCCAAAGCAGGATGGTTGCGTGAGAAGTGGAGAACGTATGTGATGAGAGTAATAGCGAGAATCAGAAAACCCAAATGAATACCTTATAAAAAAGAAAAAAAAAAAAAAGGTAGGATTTTTTAAAGAAGAAAAAGAAAAGGGAGTTAGCGTCTTTCCAGTATTTTTCTTTCTTTCATTTAGAGAGAATTTTCTAAAAGTTAATCTAATTACTGACTTGAGCGTTGGAGGATTCTCGCCTGAAAAACACCTTTGATCTCTGACATTTTTTCTGTGAATATAGGCTAGACCTTTAGTGAATAGAGAGACTCAAAAGTTAGTTGGAGAACTTACTCGAAGAAGGAACGACCAGAAATTTGCATCAACAATTACTATAAAAATTAAGTAAAATGAACTATGTTTAAATTTTGACAATAATTTTTGAACAAAATTAAATTTCTATAAATGACACAATTTTTTTAAAAAAAAAATCACTTGATTCAATAATTTTCAACATCTCAATATATAACCACCTAAATAATAGTTTTTAGTTCATACAAATTTCTTATTCTAAAATGCTTGAAACAGAAAAGTTTCGTGATTGTTTCAAATCAATTGCATATACCACAGCATTAATGAAGTGCAGAAAAAACAGAAATAACATAGGACATGGAGATTTAGAGAGCTTCTAAAGAGATAGATATATTTATAAATATTAAAAATTAACTCATCAAATTTGACTAAACAATTTATAATCTCATCGTAGGCCACAAAATAATAGAACGAATTTATGAACATATATAATCAACTTTTTATTAGTTAAGCTTTTTCTCCGTTATTTTGAATATGGGTGTAGATAAGAGAAGTTTTGTATCCAAATTCCAAACCGAATTGCCCAGACTGTATGCAGGAGTTTCATTTGATTTTTATTTCTATTTTGATGTAATTTCTGCATGGTTAAAATTGTAAAAACAAAAATGGTTTAATATGATTATTGAGGAGCGCCAATTGTGCTTCTCATATCTTAATCCAAGATAAACCCATCCAAAAAAATGGACTAATAATCTCAAGATTTTAGGATGAAAAAATGGGCTTATTTTTTAATCCAATACTTTCTTAATAACATCCCTCACTCCGCAACCCTTCTAATATTATTAATAACAAAACTACTTTCACCCAAGCACTTTTCGAAACAACCATTATCTTTGCTTAATCAAATACACACTCACCGAGAGGAGGTCACTACGCTATATATAACAAAAGAATTGATGAACCATTTTTTTTTTAATTATTAACTTAGGCATTTAATCTGATTACAGTACAGTAAAATCTCTCTACAATTGGGATTTTTTTTCTAATTATTATGATGAGGTTATAATTTAATAGACATGTGATTAAAAAAATCATTAGATTGACTTAATTATTCTTAGTCCAAGTGATACAAAGTTAAATTATACACTATATAAATTTTGTACAATTGAGAATATGTAATTTTAGTCCATAAATGGACTTATTTAATCCATAAATAATTTTAGTCCTAAAAGTAAAATTAGTCTTATCCTACCTTAATCCCACCAACCCAACATAGCCTAATCGATAAAATCTTCAATTCTTCGTTGTGAGGGACGTCATTCATCCACAAGAAGACTGTCACACCACAGTGATTATCTACTTGAATAAACTTAAACATTTAACGTAGAGTCTTGTTTCTCGTCAATGGAATGCTTTAATTGGTTCCATGAGACAATTAACAATTTTATTAATGTCCCTGATATGTGTCACGGATTGCCACAATAAGATATAAAAATCGATAAAAATCTCAAAAATTAGTTACTTGTGTCCATTTAGACTTATTAGATGTGACGACTATCTTACTACCTCTTCGTTGTTAATTATATATATAATTAATCTCTTGTTCACGAGTTTCCTAGCATATTTGACAAATATCAATGACGGTAATGTTTAATTTGTTAAACATGCTTCCTCAAGTGATACTTTAAAAAATATATATGGAAATTTGTAAAATTATCCCAGATTCCATATTAAAGAGTCAACACATGTGGTTGACTTGGAAAAACGGTTTGACGTGGGACACTGGCCTATTGGGATCGGACCAATATGCAAATGGAGTCTGAGGTGATGTGTATTTATATGGACAGGCAGGCGATCAATCCATTCGTTCTCGAAAAACCAACATTTTCTCATTTTCCGACATCAAGAACGAGAATGGCTTCTTCAATATCAAAATCAAGACTGCTGCTATTCGTCTTCCTGTGTTTCATTAATGTTACCCAGCAGCAGCAGCAAAACCAATTATTGGACATTATTTGTGTAAAGGAAAAGGGCACCTTCGCCAGAAATAGTATCTACCATGCAAACCTGCATCACCTACTGTCCACCATCGCCTCCAACACTAGGATCAACTATGGCTTTTACAAAGCCTCTTACGGAGCAAAGCGAGATCAAGTGAATGCAATAGCACTTTGCAGAGGAGATGTTCATGTAGCCTCTTGCCGTCAATGCATCTATAGGTCTGCTTCTGTGCTCCAAAAACGTTGTCCCAACTTGAAGGAGGCTGTCGTATGGCATGATAATTGTATGTTAAGGTACTCTAATCGCTACTTCTTTGGCAACATGGAATTCGGGCCTTGGTTCTGGATGTTTAACACGACAAAAGTACCGAATCCAGGAGCCTTCACTCGAACATTAAGATCATTGTTGAATAGACTGATATTTAAAGCTGCTTCTGGCAGCTCTCTTCTTAAGTATGCAACAGGATCAATAGCAACCAGGCGAAACCCTCCAAATATATACGCACTAGTGCAATGTAGTCCTGACTTGTCTAAGCAGGGTTGCATTACTTGCCTAAACAAAGCCACTGCATTGCTTCCAAATTGTTGTGCTGGAAAACAAGGAGGAAGAGTTATTGCACCCAGTTGCAATTTTAGGTACGAGATTGGTCGTTTCTATGGATGACCTTACACAAGCTAGCCCGCCAGCATCACAAGACAATCCCCTCAAAAGCATGCAGTTGTTTTCTGAGTTTATTTAGAGAAAAAGCATTAATAACTCCGAATACATTGTTTGGCCGTGAATTTCGTGCTGCAGTATATTTTAAATATAATAGGGAGTTGAAATCTAAATTTTGTCAGTCTATCATAAAAATAAACTTCCAAGCATATTGTGTTTCTACTATATAAATATAAATTTTTGCTTCATCACTCCTCACCAGCCTGCAACTCAGCAAGTTAAAGGAGGATCATGCGTACTACAAATGCTCGATGCGCATTATAAAAGTACAAGCGATTTTCTTTTATTTATCTCCCATTTTATCAGTTGGAAGAATTTTGGTTAGTACAAAGAAAGCTTCAAAAAATTTGGATTAGTGATGAATTAAAGGTTCAAGTAAACAAAAGGACAAGTATTTGATTCATTCTTCTAACATTAATTAGATGGCTGATTCATGGTTAAAGGAATAGGAGTAGTTAATATAATCCCAACAACATACTATCACGAATGAACACGCATCATACAATTTATTTTTATTTATTATCCTTAAAGGGCTCAAGACTTTTAAAAATTGAAATCTCAAATCATGAGAGAATTTATAATTTTTATTATGACATCATCATTAATTGTCATATTGTACTAAGTCTTGGTTGACTTTTCTTATATTATTAGGGTACATTTAGTATATTAGATTGCATTACGCTCTATTATATTATGATGTATTGTATTAGGTTTCATTAAATTAAGTTGTAATAAAATACTATGTTTGGTGTAATTTGGATTGTATTATATAAAATAATGTTATTTTATATTAATATTAAAATTAAATTAATATTATTTAAATTTATTTTTAGGGTTTTATTATTAAGTTTTGAAATTAGGTATTAAATAATTATTTCTATATATTAATTTTATGATATAAAAATGATTTAATAATATAATATTATTAAATAATAAATATTATGTTATATTATTAATAATATAATATAATATTAAAATATAATTTATTTTCATACATTCGTTATTATAATATAGTATAATCATATTATATAGTATAATTAATATTGTATTGTAAAAATATAGTACTATATAATTATATAATATAATATTATATTATAAATTGATTTTTATTTGTTAACATCGAATATAATTGTTTAATTTAAAAAAATTTTAAATTTAGTATTTTAGTAAATAAAATTTATTATTATTTATTAAATAATGAAATATATTGATTATATATGAAATATTAAAAGTGTTTTAATGCAATATAGCCTAAATCCTATCTCCCTCCCCTAGGTTTATTTTATACATACCTTTAATTATATAAGTCACCTTTTTAATGTAGTATAATACTTGCAATCAGAAACTGCAAGCAAACATGAGTTAACATAAGAATAATGTTTTAATGTAACACAGTAAAGTATAATACAAGCTGTCAAACACAACCTTAATATACTAATATTACAACTCTCATGAAAAAATTACATGTTAGACATAATATCAATTGGGCACAAACAATATATCTCGATTGTGTAAGTGGTGTGTGCTAACTAGCTGGATCAATTGGTAAAATTTAGATGGTAGAAAAGGTCTTGGTTCTTAATGCTGGTCATGAGAAGAGAATTCGATATATATTTAACGAGTGAAAGCTCATTTAGTCAATATATTTTAAGGTTAATATTTGTTTAGTCTTTATATTTTTTAAAAATATCTTAAAATATCTATGATGTTAAATTATTGACACTCTTGCAGTTACTTTTTGTTTTTTTTTAGCTTGCTTTGACAATAATTTTTCCTTTTTTTTGGACCTCAATAAAAAAGTTATAAAAAATAAAATAGAAATAATATATATATATATATATATTGTTTTTGTGGAACACTCTGCTAAGGAGTTAATATAAAATTTTCTTATTACTGTCCAAAAAAATGATAATTTAATTTTTTTTACAATATTATTTTTTTGGACCTACATGAGCTTCCACAAAAGTTAATATATATTCATTTTATTTTTATTTTATTTTTTTAAGTTAAATTGGTAAATTGATTTTTTATTAATATCTATAAAAAATTATTATAAGAGGATAATATTATAAAAATAAATAAATATGAACAAAAAATAATGTAAAAAGTATTAATAATTTAATAACAAGAATATTTTAAAAAATATAGGAACTAACAAGACACTAATAAGTACTAATGATCTTTATCCTATTCCTAACACCAAGGACTCTCTTTCAATCGGCCATTTTAAAAGTTAAAAAAACTCTAGCGACGTTTCAAGATCTTTATAGGTTTTATGTCAAAACATAAAACATTTATTGTCTTCTTTAACTTTTTAGGTGGGATGAAAAGGAACTTACATTTTCAACATCTCTAATATTCATTTTTCGATAATCGTGGGAATATTTTTCTGTCGCGTATATATATATAATAATAATAATAATTATTTTTTAATGAAGATATCTTCATTTTAATAAAGTAAAAATATTTTTATTTTAATAAAATAAGATGCTATTAACAGACCAAAAAAAAATATAATTTTACTCTTCTTATTAACAAAGTGAAAATGTTGTTAACAGATTAAAAAAAATATTTTAATATATTAAAATTTATATTTTTTATTTTATTTTAATAAATACCTTTACTTTTAAAAAATAATAATGTTCTTACTAGAAGTTCTTATATATATATATATATATATATATATATATATATATATATATATATATATATATATATATATATAATTGTAAGCTTGTGTCATAGTTTCTTCTTTTCAAAAAGAGGTTAACAATACTTACGATGCTTTTTTTTTCGGATAAGATATAAAACTCCTCTAAACAGATAATTAAATCAATACTTTAATAGAAAAGAGAGCTTCTTTAAAATTTTGATGCAAAGATGCCAAGTTGAACGTAAGATTGTATCAAATGATTCCACTATATACTATGATTACTATCCAACGTAATGGTTGGGAAGTGGAAGACTGCAAGTTAACAACACTAGCTAATTTTAATTTCTTCCTTTTTACTCCCTCTCTGTTGACAGCTTATGTCTGATTACTAGATTAGAACGATTCTGTCAAACGATTTCACTATGCTAGAATTTCCAATGTCATGATTCATACCACTGATAGGCGAGTCATGGACGAACCACTAGCTCATATGCATTAGTTGGTGGATCGTATTCAAAAGAAAACACTAAGAGTGAGCCGTGTATCCTCAATTATTTCTCGTTTTGTTTATAGTCTTCCACTTTGAGATTGTCAATTACGTTATCTTCAAAACTATATAAAATGTGTAACTAATCGGTGATAATTGTCAAAAGAAAGTACAAGAGTCAAGCGTGAGAAAAATTCACAATTTCTCACCTTGTTATATTATAGTCTTCCACTATCGATCAGTCTTCCAATAATAAAGGTTGTCAAATATACAATGAGTATTTACTTAACTTTAATTACTTTATCGTCAATTTCTCATTGTGTCATTCTAACACACGTGAGAAATTTAGATTGAATTGAGTTGTATTGGATAAGATAAGATTAGGTTATATATAATTATTTTAGTACAATATGTCTTGTCTTGTGTTTGATATAGGATAAGGCAAATTTAATTGTATTATGACAATAATAAAAATAAAAAATAAAATAGCTATTACGGAAAATATTAAAATTATTTTTATTTATAATATTACATATTTTACCATATAAAAAATAGTTCTATTTTTTATTAACTATTTTTATTATGAATTATAGCAATGAAATTTTATTATATTATTATTTTAACAAATAATTGTTAAGTTTATTGTATTTCTGTTATAAAATAAATTTTTAAAATATTTAATTTATCCTAAGCTACTTATCTAATAGGGAGCCATGGGATAAAGTATTTCTCTCCTTAAGGGATTACATAGTGCGTCCCATAAGAACCACGCAATTTTAATTCCAATCCTAAAATGGTCCAAACATGGGATGGGACCGAAAAAACAAAAGGTTCAATCGCATGTTTTCATCCCGTCACTAAACTTATACATTGAACTTATACATGATTGGGCGTTGGAACTTGGAAGGAAGTAAGATGGTGTGTGTGTGTGTGTGTGAAACGTTGGATAAAACTTAAATTGATTTTTATTCACTATCTTTTCAAAATTTCGAATTCATATAGCCAGCTAAAAATTTAACATTAATTAGAAATTTAATATTTATTTCAGGCTTGATATCAACCTCGTTGTTCAGTTTTTTTAAATGACTGTTGATAAGTTTTAATATTAATTAGATTACTAAATAGATATGTGATCCTATTTATGTATTTGATAAAAAAATAATTTATTAATATTTTAATCTATTACCTTTGTCTAGGTTAGCGATGGTAAATTAGACTTCCTTAATCTAATATAAAGGGTTTCATTAATATATACTGATTTGACACAAAATTAATAATATTTTTATTATTAATTTTATTTATATTTTATTCTTATATAAACTATCCACCAATTTTTATTTTACTATTAAAACTTCTATTTTAAAGCAACTACAACACCAAACAAAGTCGAAGTTTATTCGCCTGATGGAATGAACGTGGGGACACTGTTGTCCAACAAGCCAAAAGCCCTAACCCACTGTATAAACAGTTGGGTTTTCTTATTAAAATATATCCATTCGCACGAAAGTATCAAATCCCTACTCTCCACAAACTTTTGCCACACACATGCCTAAATAGGTGAGAAAAGACAACAGTACCCCTATAAAACACATTTCTTCGTATCATCCCCAAAGAAAACTCCACGAATAACATTTAATTTCATCTATTTCTTCTCCCTTACCATTTCGTTCGTTCATTGTATCAATATAAGATCCAACAACCATAAACTCGTATGTAGAAGATCTTACAATAGATTATCACTCATTTCTACATCAAATATATATAGTGATTTTAATTTTTTAGTGATCGAAAAAGAATTAAAGAAAAGTTAAGTACGAAGTTAATAAGTCATGTAGAAATTTGAGTAAATTGAGTATGAATCCAAATAAGTTTAATATAAAACAAGAGTAATAATATGTTTATAAATTTGAGATACAAAATTTTTATTCTAAATGATATGGCACTTAATGCCTAAAGTTTAGGTTATTAATGATAATTTAAAATTTTAATTATTATAAAACAATTGATAATCATTGCATTGATGCCGCGTGATTTTCATTTGTGATAACAACTTTTTTTTTTTTTTAAATTTTAAGCATATCATTACTGATTTGGTAATTTGGTGAATGGAGCGTATTTGGTGCAATTTGCTCTAAACAGTTGGACTCATTTGAAACAACGACGAAACTTGAAATACTTTATGGCCGTTGACACGTAACCAACAAGAAAAAAAAAACCCTATGTCAAATTATCCTACCAAACATCATACCCAATCTTTGACAAATGGAAAAGAAAGGTCGTTTTTTTTTTTTTTTCAAGTGATGATACCTATTAGCGGAGCCCATTACAATTACGTGGCTCCTGTGTGTCAAAGATTGATTGAACGGTCCTATAACATCGATATGGTAATGTGTTAAAATAATTCCACGTAAGTTTTTCTCCCCATGAAGAAATTTATTGCGTTCGGCTCCTTGTCAGGAATCTGTATTTAAATGGACAAGCGATTGCAGCGTATCTTCGCTAAACCACATAGACTCAGGGATAGATAATGGCTTCTTCAAGAATGCTATTCTTCTTCTGTTGCATTGTCTTACACCTTGTTGCTCTCACCGTGGCCCAGCCACTGAACCAATTTTGTATATCTAAACAAGGCAACTTCACCAAAAACAGTGCCTACAAAGCAAACCTGAATCGGCTACTCGCCTCCTTCCCCTCAAAAACAAAAAATCATGGTTTCTACAGTGCCTCATACGGCCCAAAAGGTAGTAGAGTTAATGCAATGGCAATTTGCAGAGGAGATGTCAAGCCTGAAAATTGCCGTAGTTGCATCAACAAATCGACCATAGAGCTCCAAAAACTTTGTCCCAGCCAGAAAGAGGCTATTATCTGGTATGATCAATGCATGTTAAGGTACTCAAACCGCCAATTACTGGGCAAAATGGAATTTGGACCTTGGTTATTCTGGGGGTATAGCCAGAAATATGTATCCAAAGCAAATGCAAAAGCCTTCAATCTGGCGTTAAGAACCCTGTTGAATAACCTGAAAGCTAAAGCAGCTTCTGGTGGTCCTCTTCTTAAGTTTGCAACTGGATCAAACAAATCTCCAAAGATATACGCACTTGTGCAGTGTACTCCCGACTTGTCTAAGAAGCAATGCACTGAGTGCCTAACTAACGCCACTGCATTGCTTCCACAGTGTTGTGATAGAAGAGAAGGAGGGAAAGTTGTTGCACCCAGTTGTAATTTTAGGTACGAGGCTGCTCCTTTCTATGCATGACCTGTCCTGTCCTTACAGCTAATGTGTGTCTGAAGATGCATGATGATAACGACTCAGCAGCAACGACCATCGCCGAAGTTGTTTGATGAGTTTATTTAGAAAACTAGCCACAGATTACGTCAATAAAACGGGATTTTTCCTCTTTCGGTGAAATTCCTATTGTACTAGAAGTTTGTTTTGAATAAAAATTAAAATAAATAAATGCTTTGCTGCTTAGTTTGAAGCATTACTTCAGTTTGTCATCATTTTACACTTCTTAATGCAGTTACCCAAGAAACTAATTAAAAAAAATTCCCTAAAAAGGAAAGGGTAATTTTTAATTGAGTCCTTGTTATTTGTAAAAGAAATTCAGAGACCATAAGTTTATAAAATAATCAATTAAATCCTTTTAAATACAAATTTGTCATTGGAGTCGTTAACTTAATTATTCTGTTGAAAAAAAAAAGGTAACATGGCAGCCTGCATTAATTTTAAACTAAAGGTATTGCACGAAAATGGGCTAAACCAATACAATTTTATTTAGCAAAGAAAAACAAAACTCAACCTAAGTGAGATATACATGTGATTCGGTTAAACAAAATACAAAAACAAATTCAATCTAATACATATGACAAATTGAAACTAAAAATTAAAAAATAACCCAATGAAAAAGAAAGAAAGTAGCAATTATTGTGAATTCAGACTAATATACATAAATATTATTGTTTATAATAGTACATAGAATTCAATTTTACATGAACAAAGAAACAAATACAATGAACTTAATTAGGGATAGTAATGGGAACCACCATAGCAGAGTTCATTAATACCAAACCC
Organism: Murraya koenigii; assembly: GCA_025617385.1. NCBI lineage: Eukaryota > Viridiplantae > Streptophyta > Magnoliopsida > Sapindales > Rutaceae > Murraya > Murraya koenigii. The sequence continues at coordinate 31,787,058 of CM046815.1, forward strand.
GCATCTACTGAGGGTTTTAATTTTTTTTTTAAAATCTTGATAATTACTAAATCCGCAATGGTGTCCAGCTAATTTTTTGTGAGTTCCCACATTTAAAATCATAAATATTCAATATGTAAATTTATATTAATCACCTAAAATTTCACATAGTATACTCAACTCTAAATTTAATTAGTATAAATAAAAAATTAAAATTTCAACACCAATCCAACACAAATTCTCAAATTTAAATATGAAATACATAAATTCAAAAAAAAAACACAAATAATCCATGCATTAAATTAAACAACAATTATCGTTTCATATTATTAGTCAACACAAGCTCTAAGAGTGAAGATCTTCATTTTATTCAATACGATTTACACTCATCTAACATGATGCCTATAATAATGATTAAGATTAAAAATATTAATCCAAAGATTAAATTATAATAATGAAATAATCCATGCATTAAGTTAAAGAATAATAGTCCATACACACCACAAATGATATGTAACACAGCTTACATTTACTTAACTTTATACTTTTAGATTTAATTATTTTTGCAATTTTAATTTAAAATTAAATTAAAATATTTGAAAAAAAGGTGCAGATTTAGCGGATATCTGTACGGGTATCCATCGGATATTTATCTAGTACCAAACCCACCCATAATCCACAAAATTACCTGCAGCGGACGAGTTTGGATGAGTTTACAGGTTTGCGGGTACCATTGCCATCCCTAAACTCAATCTTATGAATATAAAGATACCAATCGATGGAAATGAAATATTGTATAAATACAACAACTCAGGAAAGTCCATAAATTAGGCAAATTAAGTTTAATAAATACATAAACAAATATGGTGTATTGGGTCAAATAATTAGATAAATAGCAAATTAAAAAAAGTACATTAACAAAATACAACATTCAATTAAAAAAAAGGATTATTAAATGGTTTTCTTGCCTGATATTTTCACAGCTATTAGATTTTTATGAAATGGTTGAGAAAGAGTTATGTACCTTACATATACATAATTATATAAGGTAACAAAATCCTAACTTAAGTTACTTAAATTTAGTTCACACTATTGCCACATGTCAAAAATAAAGAATAAGGAGGTGCTCAATTATTTTTTTTACTAAAATGTCCTCAATGTTGTTAACATTTTTAACAGGAGAATTAAGTTGAGGACTTGAATGACATAAATTTGTACTTGAAATGATTTAATTGATTCATTTTATAAACTTATGCTCTCTAAACTTTTTTCTATTAATGATATGGACTCAATTAAAAATTACCCGAAAGAAAAATGTAACATTTAACATCAACAGAATGAAAGGTGAACCATAGGAAGGTTTACCAAAAAAAACACTCTTCTTTAATAAACAAAAGTCAATGTAAGTAAAGTTTTGAAAAATTATACGATATATCAAAGGCATCATATTAATTATACAACAAATAAATCATATATATATATATATTAAAAAATTATCATGCAAGAAGTATTATATTTAATTCAAATATACATATCATATATATATTAATTTATTATATTACTTCTTATGTATTTTAAAATTTCTCTTATTTAAGAATATATAATGCTAGACTTCAAATGGACATAATTTAGATATTGTCACCCTCGAAAGCAAGATTTAAGGAGATACCAGGAGCACCAAATGTTGTGCGGAAGCGTAGGTTGAGCAAATTACCAATTGATGGTAACTGTGACTTCTAGAGAAACTTAAATGTGGTGTAAACAATTGCAAAGAAAATTGACACAATAATTTACGTGGTTCGCGTAAAGCCTACATTCACGAGCAAAGACCGGAAGATAATTTTACTAACAAATGAGAATTTACAAATTGGGAAAAACTCACAAAACCCAATAGCTCAATACACCCAAATAAATTCTCCTAGCACTCAAGTGAAAGCTCTCTCAACTCTCTCAATTGCTTCACTTGCAATTGCTCTCAATTTTGGGATGCCTTAACAAATGAAGAACATTAGCTATTTATAGGAATGCATGGTAGCACTATTTCACCAAACCTTTAAAATTGTCAAAGTTTAGTTGGTGATTACCTAATTTTTAGCCAAACTTTGAACAATTTACCTTTGAATAATTTTGGCCAAACTTTGAACATGTGCTTTGCCAAACTTTGAACACTTTGGCTTTGGCTTTGAATTTGAATTTTTCAACAATTCTCCACCTCGGTGAAGATTTACCCAAATCTGAGCCGACTACCAACAAACCATCATTCCCAAAGTGGTCGCGATCTTTGTGAACTTCCTTGTATAAAATGATCCTCCAATTTCTACCTTTCTCAATCGCTTTAAACTTCCAGGATATTGATCAAGTTTAGACAATGCTCAAACTTGATCGTTGTCACCACCTCGGTCAACATATCTGCATGGATTCTCTGCAGCCTTGATTTTCTCAAGAAGAATCTTCCCTCATCAATAATTTCCGCACAAAGTGAAATCATGACGTCAATATGCTTCAGACGCCGCATGATAAACTTGATTCTTTGCTAAGTGAATAGCACTTTGATCGTCACAATACAAGTTAACATGCTCCCGGATCAATCCCAAGTTTCCAAACAAGCCTCAGAACCAAACAGATCTCTTTAATAGCCTCCGTAATTGCCATATACTCGGCCTCGTGGTTGACAGATGCAACTGTAGATCGTAGTGTAGACTTCCAACTAATTGGCCCTTTCATAAACCGATCAAATCGCTTGTACCATCGCCTCGAGATTGTTTCAATCCATAAAGCGACTTTGTCGGTTTGCAAACCCAATCTTCTTTTCCAAAGAACTCTAAATCTATCCGGTCGAGTCATGTACATTTCTCTTCCAAACCACCATGCAAGAATGCAGCTTTTACATCAAGTTGAACTAGCTCCGGATTATATCACGCAACAATGGCTAGCAAAATCCGAATAGACGAATGTTTCACAACCGGAGAAAATACCTCATTGTAGTCTATTCCTTCTCTCCGAGCGTAACCCTTCGCTACCAATCTAGCCTTAGTATCGAATTTTATCCTTTCGAGGAAATCCATCCTTTTTGCATATATCCATTTGCACCCAATTGCCTTTTGTCTTTAGCAGGTAACTAACTTCCAAGTTCCATTTTTTCAAGAGACCGCATTTCTTCATCCATTGCTTGCTTCCATCGTGACATTTTCGTGGCTACTTATCGCTTCTCCGTAAGTGGAAGGAACATCACCATCTACAATTGAAGTGCATAGGCCACCATATCAACAAAGCGAAGCGTGTCTACGAATCTCTCTCCGCTGCCTTCTATATGCAATTGAATCTTGTTGCTCTAAAGGTTCTCGAGTCGAACCTCTTCTTCATCTTCGGTTGATTGAGAATCATCCGCCTCTTCAACACTAATCGGATCATCTTTAACCTTTTCAAGCTCCACTCGCTGCAAGTACTATCGGTGTTGTCATCCTTTTGTGAATCCTTTTGTTTTAACATGGCTAATTCATCAAAAGTCACATCTCTGCTGAAAATGATCTTCTTTGTATCCGGACACCATAAACAGTATCCTTTTACTCCACCAGCTATACCCATGAACAATGTTTTCTTCGCTCTGGTCTAACTTAGATTCCTTTACATGATAATAAGCAGTGGAACCAAAGACATGTAAAGTATCATAATCGATAGCGGGTTTACCAGATCCACATTTCCATGGGTGTTTTGCCTCAATCGCAGTCGATGGCAAACGATTAATTAGATGGCACGCATATACAATGACCTCAAATTCAAAATTCCTTGCCCAATCCAAAGATTGGACAACATACACCGAACTTTCTCCAAGATAGTTCGGCTCATGCGCTCGCCACCCCATTCCGTCGTGGTGTACCTCGAACGATGAAGTGTCACACAATGCCCTCATCTCGAGATACTTCTAAAATGGATCATTCTTGTACTCACCACCATTATCCGAGCGAAGTCTTTTAACCTTTCGACCGATCCGAGTTTCCACCATCTTCTTCCATTTCGTAAATATACTCAAAACTTCATTTTGTTCTTCATCAAATACACCCATACTTTTCTTGAATAATCATAAACAAAAGTAACAAAATAGTGCATACCTCCCAAAGAAGCTACTCCGGTAGTCCCCACACATCACCGTGAACATAGTCCGTAATCCCTTTGTATCGTGAATTGTTAAGCCAAACTTTACTCTTGTTTGCTTGCCCGTAATGCAATGTTCACAAAATTCCAATTTGCAAGAATTTGCACCTTTCAATAAGCCTCGCTTAACCAAAGTCTGCAAAGCTTTTTCACCGCGATGTCCCAAACGCATATGCCACAACTTGGTTGCCTCCGAATCTGCATCCTTTCTCGAAACTGCTGATGCCGATCCAATAACTCATACTCCTTGGAAATAGTACAAGTTATTCCTTCTGTGCCCTTCATCATCGTCGATGCACCAGCCTACTACCTTCAAGAACCCATCTCTCATAATGATTGTAAGTCCTTCGGATTCTAGGACTCCTAATGAGATGAGATTTTCTTTAAGCTCGGTACATAGCGAACATCCGTCAAGACATGGATTGAGCCATCGTGATTCTTCAATCGGATCGAACCTATTCCCATGGTTTTACAAGCATTGTCATTGCCCATAAAACAACTCCACCATCTAGCTCCTCGAAACTAGAAAACCAAACTTTATTAGGACACATATGATAAGTACAACCCGAATCCAAAATCCACTCATCCGATTGACATGTCAATGTCATGCCAACCGGACTAAATTCGACTCCTCATCATGCTCTGCTACACATGCATCGAAATAGCCTTGCCCTTTGTAACTTAGGACAATTCTTTTCCAATGCCCTTTCTCGCGACAAAAGCACATTCATCTTGGCGTGCCTACCTTAGACTTGCCCTTTTCCAGTGTTCATGCTATGTGAACGACCTCTCGTCAATACTTCGCAATCTGTATCTCTGTGATCCTTTTATCTTTCTATCCGGTCTCAAAGATTATACGAATGCACTACATACAAAGATCAAACGTGACACTCGTCCTTCCCATAAAGCAAAGTAGTGGTGAGATGGTCATATTCATCGTGAAGTGAATTCAACAAAGAATAATGCCTTATCTTCATCTTCAAATTTCTCATCCAAATTTAGCAAATCCGCTAATATTTTATCGAATGAGTTCACGTGGTCATTTATCGACATACCATGTGCATGCGTGAATCAATAGAGTTTCTTTTCATATAAAGCTCTGCTTTCAAGGCTTTTCTTCATATATTTTTCTTCCAGATGTCTTCCACAAATTCTTTCGTCGATGTCTCCCTCATGACAGTAGTACTTCGATCTTTAGCCGTACATAGGCGAATAGCACCACATGCCCTGCCTCATTGATTTTTGTCCACTCATTGTCATCCATCTTTTCGTGCTTTTCTTCAGAGCGAGATCCAACTCTTACGACATAAGACATCCAACACCTCACATTGCCACATACCAAAATTATTGGTACCATCAAATTTCTCCACTTCAAACTTTCCATTAGTCACAGTGAGTCCTCACGACGAAGACGACGACGACGCTTCGCCATCCTCTCAACCTCAAATAATTAGTGCCTTCAACAACTATTCACACTTGAAAAACAGTCTCTATGATGTTTATTTCGTGTGAATAAATGCACCGTGAAAGTTCCTGTGAGAACTGGAGGGTCATAATGGTCCCACTTAAAACCCGCACTCTTAGACTCTTATCGCCTCGTTGATGTAACTTTCCTGGACATGCAAAATACACACTACTTACAATAGACTGTTCTCCAAGTACAAATGGTCGATCCAAGACCGTGATCCGTGAATAGTATTGTATACCCCAAGTACGAACCTTCTGCCTCGATACCAATTGTTGCGCTGAAGCGTAGGTTGAGCAAATTACCAATCGATGGTAACCGTGACTTCTAGAGAAACTTAATGTGGTGTAAATAATTGCAAAGAAAATTGACACAATAATTTACGTGGTCTGCGTAGAAAGCCTACATCCACTAGCAAAGACCCAAGATAATTTTACTAACAAATGAGAATTTACAAATTGGGAAAAATTCACAAAAGCCCAATAGCCCAATACACCCAAATAAATTCTCCTAAGCACTCAAGTGGAAGCTCTCTCAACTCTCTCAATTGCTTCACTTGCAATTGCTCTCAATTTTGGGATGCCTTAACAAATGAAGAACATTAGCTATTTATAGGAATGCATAGTAGCACTATTTCACCAAACCTTTAAAATTGTCAAAGTTTAGTTGGTGATTACCTAATTTTTAGTCAAACTTTGAACAATTTACCTTTGAATAATTTTGGCCAAACTTTGAACATGTGCTTTGCCAAACTTTGAACACTTTGGCTCTGGCTTTGAATTTGAACTTTTCAACACCAAATACAGTATCGTGATAAAACTCTGCTTAAATCCGAATGTAACGCTTAGTAGGTGGGATCGCAAAAACACTATTTTTGTTGAAAATTTTTGAATGATTCAAAATATTGATATTCAATATCACTAACCCATTAATTGGCGGATCATCATCGTCATGTCAAGAAAGCACATTAGAAAGGGCAAAATTCTCAGTTTCCCACTATGAGATTGTCAGACCTCAGTTGCTGGGTTAGACCCATAATTTCTTATCCTAATTTATAAAATTATTAGTAAAAAGTTACATATTAAATAACATGGCATCAAAATCTTAGTGTGTGTGCGTGTCTCTCTCTCTCTTTACATAATAATAATAATAATAATAATAATAAAAGATTGATAACAATACAGCAAATAAGGTTATAATCAAAATTATTAAAATTGTACCATAAAAATTTATTTTTGAAATCTTTTTTATTTTATTGATTAAGAATATGAAATCTTTGAATAATTTAATATAATGGAAAGAAAATGAGTAAGTATGACTATAAAGAAAATAAATTATGAAAATATTAATTGTTACTACATGTTATTTTTGTAATTTTCTACAGTAACTCTCTTTAGTCATAATATTGTAATCAAACTAATTTAATAACTATGAGGAAGTCATAACTTAACAGATGTATGGTTACAAAGTTCTTGTTTTGACTTAATTATCCTTAATGCAAATAATATAAAAGTAAAATATGCACTACACTAATAATTAAGTAATAACGATATCAAATCTAATGTATAGACATTGATTAAAAGAAAACATATAATATTAAGAAACTAATACATATATCTATGTATTTTCGGGAATATGCAAAGTCCTCTTAAAAGTCTAAATATTTGCATTCTCTTTAAACAATTTCTCTTAATGTAAATTACACACACACACACATTATGTACAAAGATTCGGTAACAACCCCAAATAATAAATCATTTTTCCACACAATGTTTGAAAAATATTTATTCTATCTTAAACCTTTAATATAATATAACATATCTTTTTTAGAGCGTACAAACAATTATTACTAAGTGGAGGGCAAGTTTCTTTAGAGTAAATCTATAAAAATTATAAATTATTATAATGTAGAATTCGTTCTTATTTATAACTAGCCAAATTAGAACTATAATTTTTTATGACTACATGAACATTATTCTTATATAGAGTATCACTATGGAGATATTTTAATGTAATACTGGTGATGATATTATAATATATTGACATATTTTTCTTTCAAAGAATAGTTTTATAATAAGTTAAAGGAGTAATAACATCTTGACCCCCTAATGATACCAATTTATTCAACAATTATATAATTTAATTATTTTATAAAACAAGTCATTAACTCCAATTGAATTAGGGCTTTACTTGAAAAAAAACTCTATTATTATGTAAAAATAAATAAAACATAAGGCGGTATGAATGAGTTTTCCCTAGCTAGGGGTGGTTATATTTGTACCCTTCAATTGTGTAAGGGCACCACGACTTCAAAAATATAATCATAAAAATTCATGTTATTTTTTAATAATTTTAAATAAAGAATAAATATAAATAATTAACCCCTTAAATCCTAATTAATTGTTTAAACTTATGGCACAAAACTATATCTTTATGAATTGGTGATTTGATGTTATAAAAGTAAAATAGTCAAATTAAAATTAGGTTAAAACAACGTTTAGTGATACCAATAGTTAAGAGATTTATATATAAAAAAAGATATAATTAATTAATTATTTAAATATTTTCTTTATTTTAAATTTTAATAAATAACATGAATTTTTAATAAATACAAATTTTTTAAATGGGGTAGACTATCGATGAATACAACAAATTGTAGGATAAAAATATCCCCACACTTACACCATTAACATAATGCAAAGTGGAAACCAAATGATCATGACTTGTTGTCATTAATTAAAATCACACATTTGTCATAATGTTATGGGAGTGTCTCACGTAAGCTCCCCACATATAAACGACCGTTCCCTCCGTTAAACACTGAGGCCCAATGCAAAACCGTGACCACATTGTGGAAGACTTAGAAAAGTGGTGTTCAAACGTGGAAGACTTGGAAACCACCAGTAGACTTGGAAACACAGGGCGCTAGTTTTTTCAATTTAATGAATTAAGTCACTTAATTTAGGTAGTTAAGTCACCTAATTTGTTTATTTTTTGACTTAATATAAAGTTTCCGTGATTTTAGTTTTTCTAATTTTTTATTTAATTTAAAAAATCTGAATAATACTATTAGAAGACTGTCTTTAAAATATCCCTATCAAATTGATTTATTATCATCTATATCTAATAAAACTTACTAATTAGTAGATTATTTTAATTTTTATCTTTTTATCTTTTTTATATTTGCATTATTTATCCTTAAAATATTTTATGAATATTTTTCATATAATACATCATAAACTACAATAAAAATAATTAACATGCTCTAATTTAAATTATCAAAAGATGGTATTCAATTGATCATAATGTATGTTATAATAAAATACTACCTAATTTATGTTCATTTAGATATTTATTATGTATTCGTTTAGATATTTATTATGTATTTAATATTTAAAATTTAAAAGTATATAAATATAAAAACATTAATTTTTACATTTTTTAAGTTAAAAAATATAACTTAATATTTATTATGAAAGATTTAGATAAAAAAAATAAACAGATTATTCATATTTAAATATTTAATTGTATTTAAAATTTAGATTAATCTAAATCCATTTAGATTTTTAAAAAAAAAATCCATCTTACAAAAATGGTGATCAAACAGGAAGCCTTAGAAAAATGCACGAACCAGTCATGTGGACTTATACGGATGGAAGTAACACATTCATTCTCACAAATCAGCTCATCGGAGAGGGTAAGCGCAAACGAGACAAATGGCTTCCCTCTCAAGCCTTATTTCTTCTTTTCGGTCGTCTTACAACTTGACAACTTGTTTCTCTCACCAACTTACCAAACATATAAAGCTTTAATTTTAAATTTCAGTTTAATAATATTATAATTTTTAAAATAATTATTGTTAGTTATACTATAAAAATAATTAATTGTAAAAAAATTCATTAAACATTTGATAATTTTTTTTTTAAATTCGATGAATTTTAAAAACAGTCATATATATTTAATAAATCTTATTATTAAATTATTGTACGAATATAAATAATTGAATCGCACATATTCTTGAATAAAATTTATATAAAATATCTTTTTATTATACACCTATAATAATTGATAACTAAGATAAATATTTTATATTATTAATTTTATTTTTTATTTTGTTATCTCAATATAATTAGTAGTAATAATAATATCTCTTTAAAATAATAATTTTATTTCCTAATTAATAAGGATAATTTTAAATTTTTATAAGATATATACGATTATATATATGAAATTATATTAAATATAAAAATAATTCTCAAAATTAGTTTTTAAAGAATTACTTATTCCTTACTTTTTAAAATTTTTTTATAAGATAAGGTGAATTTCTAACTTTTAGTGTTTGAATTTCTTTTTTGAGTCTCTTGAAAGCAATCTCAAATGGGCCCTAAGTGAGTAATGTTAACCTATACGGTTATACGGCATTTAATTTTGATGATAACAAACTATGTGTCGTGAGTAAAATAGAAAATACTTATATTATATAATCTCACTGAGTTAGATGATCTTTATTATTATATTTTTTATAAAGCTAGTAGGCATTTAAAAGTTCAAGTTATTTTTTCATGACATTTTAAATAATTTATTATTTTCATAATATAAATATTTTATACTAAAAAAATGATTTTATAAAATTTGTTGTTTTTAAGTTTATGGACTAAATTGAAAAAAGTTTGAGAACTTTGAAATCAATAAGTATTGTTTGAAATTTTGATATTAAACCTATTTGTAAATATTTTAAGTCACAGTAAAATTTCTGAAAGTTTTGAGATAAAAATATATTTTTAGAAAGATTTTACTGTACCGACACTATAGCAAACGGCTAACTAATAAGGTGGAAAACGACTAACTGTTATCGAGCAAAATTGACGTCTAGTTTCTGGAAACTAATAGCTAATTGACAATGGATAAATGGTTAACCAACTATTTGAAATTTAGCCCAAGGTAACTTGTTTAGGTTAAAACAACGATTCAATAACAATTTAACAGCGAACCGTTAAAACTCAAAAAGTCTATAACGATTAGTTTTCAGCTCCAACTTAAAAAAAAAAATCAATTAAATTCAAACAAGATGAATATTGAGAGTTATCATTGAACTTGATATTAAGTATACAATTGTCCTTTATCTGATATTGAGTATACAATTATTTTTTATCTTTAAATATAAAATCATTTTATTGAAACAAACTTTGGGCTTTCAATTGTAAACACATATTGTGAATGTGAAAAAATCTTTTGTAATTCTTATTGTAAAATCATAGTTGAGTACTTGTATGTGTTGAGAAACATTTGGGTTAAGAGATTTGAGATAATCTCTTGTTGTAAAGGTTTATTGATACATTGAAAGTCAAGTGTAAGCGTTGTTAAAGGTTTTGAGACATACTTAGTGAAATCCTCGTGCTCGATGAGTTTGGAGGAGTGGACATAGACTACGTAAAAATCTTGTGTTTACATTTCTCAATCTCTTATCATTTTTATATTTACTGCACTTTAAATTTTTTTATTTCAAATTTCTTTTTCTTATTGAAATTGCATTAAGTTTTAATTGCTCAAATTTTTAGAATCTCAATTCACTCCCTCTTGTGTTGCTTAGTTAGTATTTCAAATAAGGCTATTTTGACAATGTTATAACTTTTAAAATAATTGTAGTTAGTTGTGCTGTAGAAGAGATTTAGTTAAACGTTTAGTAAAATTTTTTTTTAAAAGATGTTGATGCAATTTTTCCCGCGTGCCTCAACAGTGTTTCGAACCTTCAAACAGTACCTCCAAACAGCTCGAGCAGGACTGTCTGAACCTCCTGCTCGCGGATTCAAGCAGTGCCTCGATTCTTCTGCTCGCGATAAGCTCGAACAGGATTACTCCCTTTTTCCTGTTCCGCTGTCTTCTTCAGAACGGAGATCTCCCGATCCTGTACTCACGTAAACAGGTCGGGGTCGCGGGCGTGTTCGACGAAACCCTCCGACGCTCAAGTCGATGTCGGGTTGTTCCTTTTGGTATCTCCCTTAGTGAGGGAGACTGGAAAGATGAAAGGGGTATTATTTCGCCCCCCCCCCCCTTTTTGGATAAGTTTAGAAAATTCAGATGAGAGAAATTAGAATAGGAAGAACCTGTTTGAGCTTACAGATCCTTTGTGAATCAGAGAATCCAACCTTTGAGAATCAAATTCTTCAACCCTTGTAGCGTTCTCCTTCGTTTCTTTTTATACTCCATTTTTCCCGCTCTTTCCATTCCCAGGCTGTCCACACCCACGTTAGTAGTATCTGGGTCCCTCTGACAGCCGGGTTTAGCGGAATATTCCCTAGGGATGAGCGGCTGTCCCCTTAACCCGATTCACGTGGCCAGATCACCATGTTGGGCAAGTGCGCTAGGAATTATGACACCTTGGAGGCATGTGCCGGTGGCCGGCAACAGTATCATCAACACACCATGTGGGACCCTGGTCAGACATTAAAAGGCGTGCCGGGATTCTGAGAAAACGGGTCGGGTTTCCCTAGGTCGGGTCTTGCCCAGCTGTGCTCGTGGATCTCTGCGAGCAAGAAAGCTGTGCTCGTGGATCTCAAGAGTGAGCGGGAAGGCCCTGCACCTCTGTGCTGCTGACAGACCATGTACCCCTGTCATGTCGTTGAACCGCTCTATATGTACTAATAGATCACTCTTTCCCGAAAATTTCAGATCCGGGAAGTGGAAGTCACGTGGGATCGTGACACCCATGATCTCTGTGGAGAGTGGAGATTCGTTGTCCAGCATTATTCGCCATCTTGGACTCTTTCTGCTCCCCCGAAGATCTTCCACAACTTGTGCCAACCTGCGCACCTCTCCCTCCAACTCCTCCGCACGAGAGGTTGGGGCTGTATCCTGCAAATGCTGACGAGACCCTCTTTCTTCCATGTTTGTTTCTTCTCTCACTGCAACATTTGGTGCCCTAGGTCTTTGGGCTTCATCTCCCACATTTCCCCGAACATGAGCATTCCCTCGGCTGGACTCCGGGACATCATTACATGCCTTTCTCTGTCCCTCCCTGAATTCTTGTAACAGGGAGGTCAGAGTTTCGATCTATTTTTTCATCCGATCCATTCTTCCCTGGATCTCCCTGTTCTGGGCCTCATTGGCCACTTCTCTCAAAGTTACTGATTCTTCCGGACTTACTCCTCTTCGATCGCTTCCCTTATCCTTGTGTTGTGTCTCTTCAATGTATTAGAAATCGAGCTTTTGTGCCGATCCCGCAGCATCGGCGCCAAAAGATGTTGATGTAATTTTTCCCGCATGCCTCAACAGTGCTTCGAACCTTCAAACAGTGCCTCCAAACAGCTCGAGCAGGACTGTCTGAACCTCCTGCTCGCGGATTCAAACAGTGCCTCGATCCTTCTGCTCGCGATAAGTTCGAGCAGGATTACTCCCTTTTCCTGCTCACTGCCTTCTTCGAATCGGAGATCTCCCAATCCCGTACTCACGTAAAACGAGGTCGTGGTCGCCGGGCATGTTCCGGCGAAAACCCTCCGACGCTCAAGTCAGTAATCGGGTTGTTCCTTTTGGTATCTCCCTTAGTGGGGGAGACCGGAAAGATGAAAGGGGTATTATTTCGCCCCCTTTTAGATAAGTTCGGAAAATTCGGATGAGAGAAATTAGAATAGGAAGAACCTGCTTGAGCTTACAGATCCTTTGTGAATCAGAGAATCCAACTTTTGAGAATCAAATTCTTCAACCCTTGTAACGTTCTCCTTCGTTTCCTTTTATACTTCATTTTTCCCGCTCTTTCCATTCCCAGGCGTCCACACCCACGTTAGTGGTATCCGGGTCCCTCCGACAGTCGGGTTTAGCGAATATTCCCATGGGATGAGCTAGCTGTCCCTTAACCCGATTCACGTGGCGGATCACCATGTCGGCAAGTGCGCTAGGAATTATGACACCTTGAGGCATGTGCTGTGGCATCTGCATAATGATCATCAACACACCATGTGGGACCACGGTCGGACATTAAAAGGTGTCTGGGATTACGAGAAAGCGGGTCGGGTCTTGCCCACTGTGCTCGTGGATCTCTGCAGCGGGAAAGATGTGCTCGGTTCCTAACCTTGACCGGCTTTGACACGAGAGACGACCTCGAGCGGAGCGAAGAGTGCTTAGCTCTCGACCTTGACCGGCCTTGACACGAGGGACGACCTCGAGCGAGCGAAGGAGTGCTCGGCTCTCGACCTCGACCAGCTTTGACCGAGAGACGACCTCGGCGGGCGAAGAGTGCTTCGGCTCTCGACCTGGCCAGCTTTGACCTGAGGGACGACCTCGGCAGGCGAAGGAGTGCTTAGCTCTCGACCTTGACCATCTTTGACCTGAAGGACGACCTCGAGCATGCGAAACAAGTGCATGGAGCTCGAGCAGCTTTGAATTCCTCGACCTTGACCAGCTTTGACCAGAAGGGCTGCTCGAGCTAGGCTGTCCTCGGTGTGTCTTACTCAAGCTGGAAGGACTTCGAGGGGCCTGTCCGATATTATCCAAACACATACCATATATATATTACATAATTATGTCATTTCTGATGTACTCTATAATTTTTCCTTGAGTACAGGTTTACCATTATCTTCTTCTTCTTCCTTTTTCTTTTTTTTTTTTTTTAATATATATAACAAAGTCTTCCATTATCTCAATAGTTAACCATTATGTTGAAAGACATTCACGCGCGTTATCTTTTATCTTTTTGCTACCCTCCGCTTTCTCATCATTTCTGGAGCCACTAAATCTAAATGAAATTCTTCCACCAATCCATACTATTCTATGGCAAGAATTAAAGGTAATACCTTAAAAAAAATTAATAAATAATATTATTTTTCCTTAAAAATATTTTCTCAGACAACAAAGAAAGTTATGTTTGGTGCTCATCGGTGAGAACATGAGAAAGTTGGTGGAAATAATCCAGCGGGGACCAGGACAGGTTAATTTGTTTCTTTCCTAGGTACTTCATCACTGATGATCGCATGGGACATTGCTTGTAGCCCTGTACTACTCACCAAACTGGTCAAATGAGTAATGACATGAAGCATTCTTGTTTGATATTATTTCATCGTAGAATATGTCAAAAACTTAATTTGCAGAGAGAGAATCATATTCAGTTTCAGCCCTCGTGTCCCGCTCTTAAATCACACCAATTTGATATAATATATATGTATATCAAAATACATCAATACAACTCTGTATCTTTCAAAAAGACCGTGTCACAAGTTCTCTAACTTATGGCCTCTTCCAGACTGCGTATATATATTTTTCTCATTTTCATACACTATTTTGCTCTCACCATTGCCCAGGTAGATCATCTGTACCATGACTGTTATAACAACAACGGTAACTACATCGCCAACAGCACTTACGAGGCAAATCTCAATCGCCTACTCGATTCTCTCACTGAAAATACTCGCATAAACTATGGATTTTACAATTTCTCCTATGGCCAATATCCTGATACAGCTTATGCAATTGCACTATGTAGACCGGACATGGAGCCGAGCAGTTGTCGTGATTGTATAAATGTAGCCAGAAAAAATCTGACATCTTTGTGTCCCAACAAAATCATGGCCATTGGAGGATATGAGAGAGGGTACAATAATTGTATGTTACGTTATGCCAAATATGAAATATTTCACTTAATGGAAAATGCACCTTATTTTTTTGTTTATGCTCTAAGTAACATCTCGGAAAATCTAAGTGAGTTCAATCAGACGCGGCAGAGGTTGTTGAACAGGCTATTTAGTGAAGCTGCAGCCCGTGCTTCTCCAAATAAGTATGCCACCGGAGAAGAAGCAGTTTCGGAAATTGTAACAATGTATGCACTTGTGCAGTGTACGCCTGACTTATCTGAAGCTGATTGCAAGGAATGCCTGCATGATACTACTAAACTAATGTCAAAATGTTGTGATAGAAGACAAGGGGGAAGAGTCATTACCCCAAGCTGTAGTTTTAGATATGAGACTAACAAATTCTTCAAGCCTTCAATTGCAGCACCATCAGACTCCCCTGATCCAGTAATACCAGAACGGTCACCCAATACAACTACTCCAAAAGGAACCTCTAAAAGTGAGTTCCTCTTAAACTTACGCTCTTGATATGTCTAAACTTAATCCAATTTTTGGCTGCTCAGCAGGCTTTTAACCAGACAAAACTTCTTGAAAATTGCAGGAAAAAAGATCAATACTGTACTTATAATTGTCATTGCCTCGGTTGTCGCTTCTGTGATAATTATCATAGGCATCTGCATCTTTTTGAGAGTGAGGAAATTAAAGGAGAAAGATGAAAGTAAGTTAACATAGGACGGGACAAACCCGAAATAGATTTCCTTGTTATTAACTATCTTCTGAATTCTGATTTTTCTTTAGTGACTTTTTTCTGTACAACTGGCTTTTTTTTTTTTTCCTCCCCTTCTTCTACTCGTAGGTCTTGTGCTTTGAGACTTAACTTTTATATTTCACTTACGGTTGAATCATTGATTTTGTAAAGATGTGGAAGAAATCATAAGTGCAAAGTCCTTGCATTTCGACTTTGAAACCATAAGAGTTGCAACAGATAACTTCTTGGAGGCTAATAAGCTTGGACAAGGTGGATTTGGCGCTGTATACAAGGTAAGAAGTACGTGCACATAGATACAGTGTTTAATCCAATAATATGATTTCCTTAATAAATGGTGAAAACTTTGCTTGATTTCTTAGGGAATGCTTTCAAATGGGGAACCAGTAGCTGTGAAGAGACTGTCTAAGAATTCTAAACAAGGAGAACTAGAATTTAAGAATGAGGTCCTATTGGTGGCCAGGCTTCAGCACAGGAATTTGGTGAGGCTCCTAGGCTTTTGTTTGGAACGAAAAGAAAGGATTTTAGTCTATGAGTATGTGCCTAATGCCAGCCTTGATCACTTCATATTCGGTATGTTTGAACTTCTTGGTAGTTTAGAATGAAATTCTAGTCATTCCATTCTGGAAGCACATCTACAAGATTCATCTGCAACTCTTTGTATTGTACAAGAACGTTTCTGACCTTCTTTAGCAATCTCAATGATCCAGATTTACAGATGTGCATGTGCAATGATGAAGTGTGGACTTATAATTCTGTAACTACTCACTCTTTCATACTCTTCTAACACACTCTGTAGATCCAATCAAACGTGAACATTTGACCTGGGAAAGGCGTTACAAAATAGTCGAAGGCATTGCACGAGGGCTTCTCTACCTTCATGAAGATTCTAGACTTCGGATTATTCACCGTGATCTCAAAGCTAGCAACATTCTGTTAGATTCGGAGATGAATCCTAAAATATCAGATTTTGGCATGGCAAGATTATTCAAAATGGATCAGACCCATAGTAATACGAACAAAGTCGTGGGGACCTTGTAAGTACTGTAAAAAGGATACGTTACAACACAATTCCTCTGGTAGATTTCATTTTCTATATGTTCTATATTACTACATATATGCTTCTTGATAATTGAAAGATTTCTAACTTAGAATGAAGAGCTCAATTATCTCAATCAATGAAAATTAAAGTTGACTTCTCTGGTTATTATATGCAGTGGGTACATGGCTCCAGAGTATGTGATGCACGGGCGCTTCTCGGTAAAGTCAGATGTCTTTAGCTTTGGGGTTCTGGTTTTGGAAATTGTGACTGGTCAGAGGAGAAGTAGTTTTGGAAGTGAAGAGGAAACAGAGGATCTTCTAACCTATGTAAGTCCTAAAGCAATGGCAATATTTCTCAAATTTCCTCTGGCTTTGAACTAGAATTGCGCATAAAATTGCATATGCACTTTGTTATAATTTTGCAGGCATGGAGAAACTGGAATGAAGGGGCAGCTTTAAATCTGGTGGATCCAACCATGACGGGTGGCTCAACAAGTGAAATGATGAAATTCATCCACATTGGGCTGCTATGCGTTCAGGAGAACGCATCAAATAGACCAGGCATGGCTTCAGTTGTTAACACGCTTAATGGCGACACTGTCACTCTAGCAGCACCATCAAAACCTGCATTTTTTATGAAGAGTTCAGTCATTCCAGAGATACAATCAGCTCTGGACCATAATTCTGGATCAAATGAATCAGGAGGACACAAAATTGGAAATGCCACATTATCAAAAAATGAAGCTTCAATCACCGAGCTGTCTCCTAGATAGTGTTAGTAATGAGATGAAATTATTCAGTATTTTTGTACTGCTATTTATTTGTACTCCAAAGTAGATTGTTCCACAGACAGGGCAACACATTGGGAACTGCTGACATTCATTATCTTCTTGATGGGAAAAAAAAAATACAAATAAGCCCCGAAACTTCATATATCACTGACTTATTTGTTGTTTAATGTTTATGTGTTTTGACCTCCCTTGTCCAACAGCAGAGCAGTTACATTAGATGAACTTGAAACTTAAGAGAGCCGCCGCATAAGGAATAGGACAGGCAAATTTTGACCAGAAGTTCTCAGATGTAGAAGTAGAACATATGACAAGGCGATGCAAAGATAAGAAGGTATCAAAATTGTTGAAGAATGAAGAGAATACGCGGTTGTTGAACTCGTTTTGGCTTTGATATATATTGCCGTTTTACCAAATTAGTGCACAACTGTTTTCTCTTGTAATACTAAACTTTCATGCGTAAAATGTTTCTCTTTCTCATTTTACATCAGCTTTGTCAAAAGAATTATAAAGAATATAATTGTCAAATTAGCAAGCTCTATTAGCTAATACATATATACTGCTCTAGTTTAACCCAGGATCAAAGCTAGTAATATGATTCTTGAGATGCAAATAATATTCCTAAATTTTCTTTTCATCTTGTTCTGTAGGTGGAATTCTTGTTGCAGTTTGATTGATTTTCAAATTCTAAATTTATATTAGGGTAAATAAACTGGTATATTTTAGTATTTTTCAAAGATTTTACGGGGCAACAAAGTCATTTACTGAAAAACTTATGCATAGTTATAATAAGCGGACGATCAAATTTGGGACACGTGCAATCCAATTTATGATTCCTTTGATATTTAGGTGAACCTTTTTATTTGATTGTAGATGAAGTCAAATTTGTTTATATAATTTATACCAATAATATTCCCGTGAATAATTTAGCGACGCCACTGTATTTGGCAAAATTAATAATCTATAAATCATATTATATAATAAAGAAAACGGTTAATAACACATGGGTCCCTAATTTTTTACAATTTAACAAATAAGTAAATAATGCCCACATCTAATAAACACTAATCCCTATTGAAATTAAGTTACATGCATGCTATTGGTCAAAAACTCAAGATTCAACACCATGTGAATAATTTTGGTAATTTTTCTTGGACCTAAGGCTTTATTTAATACAAATTGAAAAACTTTGTCTTCGTGAAAATATAAACGATTAGCTAGTCGAATGATATTATCTCAATTATTTAAAAAAAAAAAATCAATAAAATGTGGATAAATATGGAATAAAATAAAACTCCCCGTTTGGCAAGAAAAAGATATTGATACGGTCCATGTCGGCTTGCTTGTCTTCAACAACTTATGTCCCCATCAGCTGTCTTTAACATTTATTTGAAAAGTCCAATACACTTGCATGGTCAAGGCGTGATGAATAAGAAAGCTGACATTTTTGTATTTAATAGAGTAGGAAGTACTGACGTTTATACGCAAACATCATGGAAAGTTCTTCGGCTTTCAATTTGTGACTCACAAGCCCATCACGCACGTTATAATTAGTTTTCAATTTTATCGTCGATCTTGCTTTGAGTAGATTCTTTTTTCTAATTATATAAAAAAAGATATAATTAATTAATTATTTAAATATTTTCTTTATTTTAAATTTTAATAAATAACATGAATTTTTAATAAATACAAATTTTTTAAATGGGGTAGACTATCGATGAATACAACAAATTGTAGGATAAAAATATCCCCACACTTACACCATTAACATAATGCAAAGTGGAAACCAAATGATCATGACTTGTTGTCATTAATTAAAATCACACATTTGTCATAATGTTATGGGAGTGTCTCACGTAAGCTCCCCACATATAAACGACCGTTCCCTCCGTTAAACACTGAGGCCCAATGCAAAACCGTGACCACATTGTGGAAGACTTAGAAAAGTGGTGTTCAAACGTGGAAGACTTGGAAACCACCAGTAGACTTGGAAACACAGGGCGCTAGTTTTTTCAATTTAATGAATTAAGTCACTTAATTTAGGTAGTTAAGTCACCTAATTTGTTTATTTTTTGACTTAATATAAAGTTTCCGTGATTTTAGTTTTTCTAATTTTTTATTTAATTTAAAAAATCTGAATAATATTATTAGAAGACTGTCTTTAAAATATCCCTATCAAATTGATTTATTATCATCTATATCTAATAAAACTTACTAATTAGTAGATTATTTTAATTTTTATCTTTTTATCTTTTTTATATTTGCATTATTTATCCTTAAAATATTTTATGAATATTTTTCATATAATACATCATAAACTACAATAAAAATGATTAACATGCTCTAATTTAAATTATCAAAAGATGGTATTCAATTGATCATAATGTATGTTATAATAAAATACTACCTAATTTATGTTCATTTAGATATTTATTATGTATTCGTTTAGATATTTATTAAGCCATGTAATTTAATATTGTTAATTTTTAATACTATTAAATTATATGACTTAACAATGTGTATTCATTAAAAAAATAATGAGGGTGTTTACACATGACAATGGTTATATGTATATAATACTGAGTGGGCTTCTAATTCAAATATCTCTAATTTTATTAAAATTTGGGATAAGTTTACAATGTTGTATCACAATTTTATAATATTGTAAACTCATTTCGAAATTTGTATGTGTGTGTATTTATATATAAACCTACTTTTAATAAGAAACTCTTATTTTAATATGATAAAACTAAATTTAAAAAATAATATATATATATATATATATATATATATATATATATATATATATTTCAATACATTATAAGATAAACACATTACATTGGAGAGTTTGTGTGTGTGTGTATGTGTTTTTTTTTTTGTTACACACACATATAGAATAATTTTCCAATAAGTAAATTTTTAACTTTAATAAAGTAAAAGGTAAATTAAAAAATAATATATATATATATATAACACTCTTTATTTATCTATCATTTCCATCCAAGCATATAATATTAAGGTCCATGCATGAAGCTCAAATTACGGACCATATTATTATGATGTGATTTCAGGGTAGACTTTATGATGGAGCAGAAATAGCTGTGAAAAGGCTGTCTAAGGATTCAGGACAGGGAGATCTGGAATTTAAGAATGAGGTCCTGTTAGTGGCCAATCTTCAACATCGTAATTTAGTCAGGTTACTTGGTTTTTCTTTGGAAGGAAATGAAAGGCTTCTTATTTATGAGTTTGTGCCTAACACAAGTCTCGACCACTTCATATTCGGTATGCTTGCATTTAATCTGTACGCAATTAATTCCTCTTTATATATGTAAATTTATGTTATTTTATCTTTTAGCTAGGTCTTGATCATATTATAGTCAGGATCCTTTATTGGAAGTGACCGAAGCGCAGGCCCCGTCTCTGTCCTTGGGCTAAGGTCCATAGACTAAACTTAGAGCAATGAGGTAGCTTAGAAAGCCGTGCCGGTGACTTTCGGAGACATATATATAGTTCCATTTCTTTTTAATACCACAAATTAAAGCAGTAATTTATGCTTCATAAATCTGAATATATATTCAATTTGACACTAATAAATATAAAATTAATCCTAGTGATTGTTTAATTATTATTTTATTACATTGAATTATATAGTTTCATGAACGTGCAGATCCGACTAGGCGGGCACAATTAGATTGGGAAAGCCGATATAAAATTATTGGAGGCATAGCAAGAGGGCTTCTTTACCTCCACGAAGACTCTCGTCTGCGGATTATTCATCGTGATCTCAAAACTAGCAATGTTTTGGTAGATGCTGAAATGACCCCTAAAATAGCAGATTTCGGCATGGCTAGGTTGTTTGAGATGGATGAAACTCAAGGCAATACGAGTAGAATTGTAGGGACCTAGTAAGTACATTTCTCTACAAGCAGTGGGTAGCCCAATGCTATAATTATATATTGCAAATTCTGTTTAGACTTGACAAATACTGACTGACCAATTAAATTGAAAATGCAGTGGGTATATGGCTCCAGAATATGCAATGCATGGACAATACTCAGTTAAATCAGATGTTTTTAGTTTTGGAGTATTGGTTCTCGAGATCATAAGCGGTCAGCGAAATAATTGTTTCCGAAATGGAGAGACTGTAGAAGATCTTTTAAGCTCTGTAAGTAGTATAAACAAACAAACATGGAAACATTTCAGTTATTCATGACAGAGAAGAATGAATCGGGGATTAATAATTTTGTGGAATTCTTGCAGGCATGGAAAAATTGGAGGGAAGGAACAACAATGAATATCATGGATCCCACATTGAGTAATGGTTCAAGAACTGAAATGATAAGATGCATTCACATCGGATTATTATGTGTTCAAGAAAATGTGGCAAGCAGACCAACAATGGCTTCAGTTGTTCTCATGCTTAATAGCTACTCCCTCACACTTCCAGTTCCTTCGGAACCAGCATTTTTTATGGATAGCATCATTGAATCCGACATGTTGTCATCAGTAGCCTACGATTCAAGAATTACAGAAACCGATCAGGCCGGTAGTGAAAATCTCCCATTGACAGGAAACAACACTTCAATTACCGACCTGCAGCCTCGATGATATTGTGAATTGGCCTCATTTGTAAACTTTTTAATTTACAGTTATTATTGTTTGTTGTGAGAACTCCATATCTATCCATTCTGTCTATACCCATTCATTTGGTTTCTAAAATTATCTTCATTCATTTGAATTTCCTTTTCTTCGTTGTTTTACAAATTAAAATTAGATCCTTAAGTTATTAAAATATGAGACAAGATAAAAAAAAAAAAATTAACTCAATCGCGTACATTTTTTAATATTTCAATTTTGAAGGGTTGAACACAAATCAGTTTAGCACATAATCTAATTTAAACCGAAAAATGGGTAAGTTGCATGGTCTAGGTCAAAGTTTGGAAAGGATTTTTTGAAAAATAATAATAATAATAATAATAATAATAAAGGAAAAATAAAAACAAACGAGCTGAACAACCACGACACTCGCTTCTGTAGCTGCGGCCCAGGAGCAGAAAGCACAAAGATCGGACGACAGAGTGCAAGCCGGATTCCACGATGTAATTATTCGCTCACAGTAAAAAGAAGCCCGATCCAGCCCAATTAAATACATTGCACATGTTTTTCCTGCAGTCTACATGAACAATAAAAGAAATAATTGTTCGGGTTGAAAGTGCAGTTTGCATAGTTACAAGAGATTAAAGGATATGAAAAATAACGTGTATCTTCTTTTGCTTTTCCCAGCTTTGCACCATGGATAAAAATTTTATAGATCATACAAAAGATTATAAACTTGACACAGAATTATGGTAAGATAACTGTAGTTAAAAAGTTATAATTTTAAAGTACTTATAATTCTATTTTACACTATCAATTTTTATTTTATAATATTATGTATATATATATATATATATTTGCAGCAGTTTTGGCAAAGGCAAACATTGACGTAAATTTCTTGGTCCAACAGCCATTGGAAAGAGCAAAAGAACTGAATTGGTTTATCAAAACATTGACTAATAGATTAATGTAATCATACATTGACTAATGGATTAATATAATCATACTTTATTGCACAAAGCTTTTCTTGCTAATTGACCACAGACGGCAGCGGCAACAGCTGCCACCTTTTCTATAGTGACAACTTCATGACGTTTGCAGCCAGCCAGCATAATCTTTTTTTGTGTTTTTTTTTTTAATTTTTTTCAGTGAGAAGTCTGACGAAATAAATACAACTGCTTAATCAAACGAAAGAGTTAGACATATCTGCTAAGCAATCCACCAGTAGAAGTGTAGAACAAACACATAATTCTAAATTTTAAAACAGAAATAAGCAGTCAAAGATAGCTGCATTAACAATTATACAAGTATCTAAAGAATAAAAATATATGTTCCACAGGGTGCCCAATGGCAAAAGGATACGCGTCTGTACTTACTCTGACCCAATGACAATATCAAATATCCATAATCATGTTGCTAAAATCATCCTTTCTGTCGACACAAAGCAACAAAAATGTTTGTTCAACAGATTTCAGGAGCCTTTCCTTTATTCTTGATCATGCTCTTTGCAATTACTTTCTCCATTAATTGCCGGCCAACGTACAATAGACATATCTGCTTGGGTCCAGAAAATGATACAGCCCCAGCCGAGTACATATCCAGCCTTAACTCTCTATTTGATTCTTTATCATCTAAAGCTTCTTCCGCGACCTTTTACAACGATTCATCAAATGGAATCTACAGCCTCTACCTCTGCAGAGGAGATGTCTCAACTGGTACATGTCGAATTTGTGTCAACAATGCCACTCAACAACTCAGACAACGCTGCCCGTCTGATAAACGTGCAATGATATGGTACGATGAGTGCATGTTACGCTACTCTAACATCAATTTCTTCGGAAGGGAACAAACATTTCCGCGGCTGCTGATGTGGAACGTTCAGAATAATACTTCACCTGAGCAACAAAACTATGGAGCATTGGGTTTGATATTCTCTTTGGTAGATTCCGCCCCACGTACGGACTTGATGTTCGACACAAGGGATGGAATTGTGGATAATGGGGATCAACGAGGATATGCTCTGCTGCAGTGTACTAGGGATATAAATAGCAGTTCATGTCGATCTTGTTTGGCAACGTTGACTAATGAAAGCCAAAATTGTTGCCAATTTAGGAGAGGATGGCGTATTTTGAGCCCAAGTTGCAGCCTAAGGTACGAGGAATCCCGTTTCTATGAGAAATCATCAGCTCCAGTGCCGCAGCCAACGCCTAACGATGGAGGTTAGTAACCACTTTGAATGAACAAGAGTCTGATTCTGGTTTCCCCTGATTTTTCTTATATATGCTTCACAAATTCAAACTGAATATGTTTAACAACTATCCATTAGGAAAAAACACAAAGACGATTGTAATCGCCACTGTCTCATCAGTAGCAGCTGTTGCAGCAGCTCTTTTGGGTTTGTGGTATTATTTATTCTGGTGCAGGAGGAAAAGCCGAAGAGGTACAGACAATTAAGCTTGTCTAGTAAGAAACACCATCCGTTTAAGTTGCTACTTTCTTGACAAAAATATTTATGATGTTTTCAGGGGAAGAAGTGAGTGAGGAAATTCTATTACGAAATTTCAAAGGCTCAAATCGGCCAGAATTAATGGAGGGGGGTATTCTTGTGACAGACGGAGAAGACAGCGGAGAGATGCATTACATCGGTTTAACTACTATATTGGCTGCTACAAACAATTTCTCTAATGAAAACAAGCTTGGAGAAGGAGGTTTTGGCCCCGTTTACAAGGTTTGATATGTGTACCTTTTTTATGCATTTGCAATGACAAATGATTTGTACCACAGAAACTGGTACGTTGGCTGCAATTTACTTTGACTTTAAGAAAAAAGAAGATGTCAAATTTGAATAAATATCTGTATGTGCACGTAAACTAACACTGAACCCTTTTTGTGATGATAAATAGGTCTTAAGTGCCACTAAATTAAGATACAGTCATTTCTTTTGTTTGTCATTGTTTGTAATGCTTTCAGGGTAAGCTGCCAAATGGAAAGGAGGTAGCAGTTAAAAGACTTTCATTGAGATCAAGCCAAGGACTTGAAGAGTTCAGAAATGAAGTGATTCTAATTATCAAGCTTCAACATAAAAATCTTGTGAGGCTTTTGGGATACTGCTTGGAGGGAGATGAAAAGCTTCTAGTCTATGAGTACATGGCCAACAATAGCCTCGATGCGTTCCTCTTTGGTTCGTTCCTCCTCTCTCAGACATGTGCTCTTAATTTGATTTTTTTTTTTTTTCTTCCTCTTGATCATGTTCTTGTGATAATAAGGAATAAGGCCTAGAGCTGTGATTCTTTTTCTAATTGATTAAATATACAGACCAATATCTCCATTTCATAGTTCTGTAAATGCTGCGGTAACATTTTTCATATCCATCAACTCTCAAATAATTTATCAAGAGGTCTTATGCTTCCTAATTTACCAAGAATGCAGACCCAGTTAAAAATAAGGAACTAGATTGGGCTAAGCGTGCAAATATAATTAATGGAACGGCAAGAGGTCTTCTATACCTACACGAAGACTCTCGGCTCAAAATCATCCATAGGGATATGAAAGCAAGCAATGTGTTGTTGGATGATGAGATGAGCCCCAAAATATCAGATTTTGGCACTGCAAGGATTTTTGGAGGCAATCAGCTAGAAGCCAACACTGAGAGAGTTGTTGGCACATAGTAAGCCATTTCTATCATTTCCTTCTACTCTGAAACAACTCATATGATTTGAATCACAATTCTTTATTCATTGCCTTGATGCTACAGATTTACTCCGATGACTTCTTTTCTTTAACAGTGGATACATGGCTCCAGAGTATGCACTGGAAGGTTTATTTTCAATAAAGTCTGATGTTTACAGCTTTGGAATCCTAATGCTAGAAATCATAAGCGGTAAAAAGAACAGAGGCATTTACCACTCCGAGTGCGGCCAAAGCCTTCTAATATATGTAAGTTTGTCTTGTATACATTATGCACTTACAATTTAAAACCTGAATCATGAAGACTCTGAAACTTCATCAAACATGATACTTAACAGGCATGGCGACTATGGAATGAAGGCAAAGGCATTGAGTTGATTGATCCAAACTTAGTTGAAACTTGTTCTGTTAGTGAGGCTTTAAGATGGATACATATTGCATTATTGTGTATCCAGGATGACCCTGCGCAAAGACCAACCATGTCCCTAGTTGTTCTCATGCTTGGAAGCAAAGCAGTAAATCTTCCACAACCATCATTAGAGCCATATTCAGCAGGTAGATTTACCACCATGTCTGATCAGTATACAACTTCAACATCTGGGGCAAGAACAGGTTCTCTTGCATCAGATCAAACTTCAACTAGTATTTCTACGTAATAAGATTGTTGATTGATTAAAGCATTTTCTTCAGTTTAATCAACGCAGGACCGCTGAGTGAATTTTATAACTTTTTTTTATTTGCAAATACATCTTGTGCCATTGCCTGTGCGAAGAGTTCCTCCAGTATAAATTATTTGTTTACTGTATAGAAGCTAGTTTCTCTGGGCTTATGATCATTAGGTTCTGTCAGGCTCTTGTATGCAGCTTTATTAACTTCCAGGTTTATGCCATTTTATTTTTAAGAAAAAGTACCCTTTCTGTGATTCTAGGTCTAGTTTATGGCTCCAATTTTCATGACTTCTTACAATGGCTCCACATATGTCGGAAAAGTATGCATAAACAAAAATAACTTCTATGACATTCCACTCTACATTACAGAAGTTAAGAATTTTTGTTGGTTGCTCAAGCAGAGAAAATGGAATAAACCAGAAAACAATAACAATTTCCTGGATTGGCATAGTCTAGCTTTCGTATTAGAGAATGGCCATCCATCGTCCACATGCTAGAAAATTAAAAGAAGCTTTAGCACTGCAACAGTCATGCCAATTGCAAGCACTGAAGATGGTGATAATCTTCTAGCACCTATTATTAAATATATTACTACGTAAATACAAAATGAGTGACAAATGATAAAAATATAACGGCGATCACATTACTCACTTTCGCTTGAAGAAGTAGAGATGTTAAAATTGATTTCATTGGCCTTGGCCAGTGAACTTTGATCCCAAACACCAAAAAAATCCTCATCTGAACAGCGAAGAAAAACCATTTGAACCAAACTTTAACCTTTTTGCTCTATGAACTCCTTGGTACAATTAGCAGAACCTGGGGCAGAAATATCTCCTCTACTTTGTACAAGACCGTAAATTCTGCTTCAGCTTTTCCCTTCTGCTGTTTTGTAGAAACTGTTAGGGTAATATCGAGCAGGCCTCTTCGAGGCTAACCCAGCGCTGGCAAAAGACTTCGAGGTCAACCTATCTCGAGTAGAAGACCCGACCGCTAGCACAAAGACAGCTTCATTAGGCGTCAAAGCTGGTCAAGGTCGAGGAGTCCAAGACTGGTCGAGCCCGAGCTCACTCTTCTGCTCGAGGTCTTCATGGCCCCGTCAAAGATGGTCAAGGTCAAGGAGCTCAAAGGCTGGTCGAGACCCGAGCTCACTTTTCTGCTCGAGGTCTTCAAGTCCTCCTAGCACAACTTAATCACGCCAGTCATAGTATAGAGGAAATGCAGGACCTAGATACAGCCGGTTCGGGACAGTCCGACCCGTTCCTCCAGAGGCTTGGCACAACTTTCGATACCTGATCAATGCCGCACGCGGCATGGTGTCGCTACTGTTACCGATAGCCGGCACATGCCCCCACAGTATCATCATTCCTTGCGCACAAGCCCGACACTATGATTTGGTCATGTGAACCATACTCACCAGACAGTCGCGCATCCCTAGGGAATATTACGCTAATCACGGCTATTAGAGAGACCCAGACACCACCGACGCGGGAACGGATGGTCTCGGAGAGAAAAGGCGAGAAAAATGGAGAATAAAAAGAAACAGACGTGTAAATGGCAAGGGTTCCGAAAAAATTATATACAGGTTCTTTCTTCTTCTTCTCCCCCTTCTCCATTTTAATTTTTTAGGGGAGATTTATTATTACAAAGGGAGGACAAAAATACCCCTTCCATTCTTCCGGTCTCTCGAACTAAGAGGGATACAAAAAGAACAACCCGACATCGACTTGAGCGGCCTGAGGGTTTTCACTGAACAACACCCGGTGACCCCGACCGCTTCGCGGAGTACATGTCCGGGAGACTTCTATTCCGGTAAGTGGCAGAGGAATCGAAGTTGGAAAGCAAACCTACTTGAGCTCGAGCTTGCCGCGAGCAGAAGGTTTCGACACTATTTGAGGACACGCAGAAAAACCGCATCAACATTTTTGGCACCGTCTGTGGGGATCAGATCAAAAATCCTGATTTCACGACACATTCAGGAGACACAACGCAACAATGAGAGGAAACAGCAGAAGAGGAGTAAGTCCAGAGGAGTCGGTGACTTTGAGGGAAGTGGCTAACGAGGCTCAGAATAGAGAGATAGGGAGAGAATGGATCGGATGGAGAAACAAATGGAGATGCTGACCTCCATATTACAAAAACTCAGAGAAGGACAGAGGAAAGCATGCAACGACGTCCCTGAGTCCAGCCGTGGGAACGCCCCCGTTAGGGAGCAGGCTGGGGACGAAGCCCAGAGACTAAGAATACCAAATGTAGCTGGGAGGGAGGAGACGAACATGGAGGAAAGGGGGTCTCGTCAGCATTTGCAAGATACAGCACCAACCTCCCGCGCGGAAGAGTTGGAGAGGGAAGTGTGCAGGTTGGCACAAGTTGTGGAGGACCTTCGAGGAAATGGAAAAAGCCCAAGTTGGAGGATAATGCTGGACAACGAGTCCCCACTCTCGACGGAGATCATGGGCGTCACGATTCCACGTGACTTCCACTTCCCGGATTTGAAGTTTTCAAGGAAGAGTGATCCGTTGGTGCATATAGAGCGTGGCCATTTGCTCAATAGGGATCGACTTGATCGGGCCGCTGCTTGAGGGAAGGCATTTGCTACTCACGCCTATAAGAAGTAATCGATTATTTCACCAAACGGGTCGAATCGGAAGCCTCGAAGCAAGATCACGTAAGGTAAAACCACCGACTTCATTTAGAAAAATGTGATTTGCGTGTACGGGATTCCCCATGCATTGGTCACAGACAACGGGAGACATTTTGACAACAACAAG
This sequence comes from Murraya koenigii, assembly GCA_025617385.1. Lineage (NCBI taxonomy): Eukaryota > Viridiplantae > Streptophyta > Magnoliopsida > Sapindales > Rutaceae > Murraya > Murraya koenigii. The sequence goes on from CM046815.1 coordinate 31,816,525, forward strand.
TTCAGAGACTTCTGCCAAAACCAGGGGATAGAGTTGAAGTTTTGTTCTCCTTCACACCCGCAAGCCAATGGACAAGTGGAGGCCGTGAACAAGACTATAAAACGTCTCCCGAAGACCAGACTTGGCGAGCAGAAGGGAGCTTGGATGGACGAGTCGCTCGCGCCTCGTGGGCTTATAGAACCACACACAAAACGGCCACAGTGAGAGACCCTATTCTCCTCGGCGCTTGGGCACGAGGCGCTTGTTCCTCCCGAGTAGGAATGGGACGCACCGATCGTAGCACTTCAACGAGGAACGTAACAACGAGCGGATGTGTGCAAGCTTGGACTCACTGGAGGAAAAGAGGGAGAGGGTCGCTGCAAAGATCGCAGAGTACCAGCAGAAAATGGCTCGCTATTACAACCGAAATGTGCACATCCGCCGGCTTCAGCTGGGGATTGGGTACTGTAAAAGTCAATCAAAACACCAAGGACCCTGTGCAAGGTGTGTTAGGGCCGAATCGGAAGGTCCTTATCGAGTCACTCAAATAACTTGACTCAGAGCATACCAGCTAACCCATCCGGATGGACGAGAAGTCAAGAAGCCATAGAACGCACAACTCTTGATGAAATACTTCCAATAAGTTTCCTTGTGTTGTAAGCATTAATGTCAAATTCCTTCCCAAAATGGGGATGTGTAAAAACTTGAACGTGTGTAAAAGTAAGAAAAATATTTGTAATATTAATTCAAGTTGAAGCCAACAAGATCACGAAGAAGAACGCGAAGGTCAGAAGTCTCAAAGCCTAGCTTAAGGCGGGACGTGCTAAGCGTGGCCAATTGCAGGCCCGAGCAGAAGAAGCTCATGAAGACAACGCGAAGGCCAGAAGTCCCAAAACGTAGCTTAAGGCGAGACGGTGCCAAGCGTGGCCAATTGCAGGCCCGAGCAAGAGAAGCTCATGAAGACAACGCGAAGGCCAGAAGTCTCAAAGCCTAGCTTTAGGCGGGACGGTGCCAAGCGTGGCCAATTGCAGGCCCGATCAAGAGAAGCACATGAAGACAACGCGAAGGCCAAAAGTCCCAAAGCTTAGCTTTAAGCGTGATCTGCGACAAGCGTGGCCAATCGCAGCCCGAGCGTAAGAAGCTCACGAAGACAACGCTAAGGCCGAAGTCCCAAAGCCTAGCTTTAATCGAGACTGTGCAAAACGTGGCCAATTGCAGTGCCCGAGCGTAAGAAGCTCATGAAGACAACGCGAAGGCCAGAAGTCCCAAAGCCTATCTTTAGGCATGACAGTGCCAAGCATGGCCAATTGCAGGCCCGAGCAAAAGAAGCTCATTAAGACAACACGAAGGCCAAAAGTCTCAAAGCCTAGCTTTAGGCGGGACGGTGCCAAGCGTGGCCAATTGCAGGCCCAAGCAAGAGAAGCTCATGAAGACAACGCGAAGGCCAGAAGTCCCAAAGCCTAGCTTTAGGCGGGACGGTGCCAAGCGTGGCCAATTGCAGGCCAGAGCAAAATAAGCTCGTGAAAAAATCGCGAATGCCAGAAGTCCCAGAGCCTAGCTTAAGGCAGGACGATGCCAAGCGTGATCCAACCGCTGGCTCGAGCAAGAAAAGCTCGAGGAGAAAACGCAAAAGTTAAAAATGAGCCAATATCAGGCTCGAGCCGAATGGGCTCGCAAAATGCACAACTACCAAGCACAAGCCAAACATCGGCTCGAATGGACCAGGTTCACAAGATAAACAGAAGGCTTTCAGCCTAACTCAAAGCAAAGCTTTGCCACACATAAGTCAAAAGACGATACGAGCAGTAATAACACGGGAAAGTAAAAAAGTCGTGAAGCCGGCTCAAACGAGAAGTTTCTAGTCTTATCTCGCTTCACTCAAAAAACTAGAAACTGGGGGACTGGTGTTAGAGTAATATCGAGCGAGCCTCCTCGAGACCAACCCAACGCGGCAAAAGACTTCAAGGTCAACCTATCTCGAGTAAGACCCGACCGCTAGCACAAAGACAGACTTCATTAGGCGCCAAAGTCGGTCAAGGTCGAGGAGTCCAAGACTGGTCGAGCTCGAGCTCACTCTTCTGCTCGAGGTCTTCATGGCCCCGTCAAAGATGGTCAAGGTCAAGAAGCTCAAAGGCTAGTCGAGACCCGAGCTCACTTTTCTGCTCGAGGTCTTCAAGTCCTCCCAGCACAACTTAATCACGCTAGTCATAGCATAGAGGAAATGCAGGACCCAGATACAGCCTGTTCGGGACAGTCCGACCCGTTCCTCTAGAGACTCGGCACAGCTTTCAATGCCTGATCAATGCCCCACGCGGCATGGTGTTGTTACTGTTACCGATAGCCGGCACATGCCCCCACAATGTCATCATTCCTTGCGCACAAGCCCGACACTATGATCTGGCCATGTGAACCATACCCACCAGACAGTCGTGCATCCCTCAGGGAATATCACGCTAATCCCGGCTATCAGAGGGACCCAGATACCACCGACGAAGGAACGGATGGTCTCGGAGAAACGGACGTGTAAATGGCAAGGGTTTCAAAAAAATTATATACAGGTTCTTTCTTCTTCTTCTCCCCCTTCTCCACTTTAATTTTTTAGGGGAGATTTATTATTACAAAGGGAGGACAAAAATACCCCTTCCATTCTTCCGGTCTCTCAAACTAAGAGAGATACAAAAAGAACAACTTGATTACTGACTTGAGCGTCGGAGGGTTTTCGCCGGAACAACACCCGGTGACCCCTGACCCTGCTTTCTGTGAGTACAAGTCCGGGAGACTTTCGTTCCGGTAAGTGGCAGAGGAATCGAAGTTGGAAAGCAAACCTACTCGAGCTCGAGCTTGCCACGAGCAGAAGGTTTCGACACTATTTGAGGACACGCAGAAAATTTCTGAACATTCCCAACACTAGCATTAGTATGAGCATGGCAAGGGCTACATAGTACCAGCATTGAGGATGACAATAAAATGAACCATTTTACTTCGAGATTCAGCATCTTCATCTCTTTGATATATATCTCGGTAACTACTTGGAAAATTGAAGAGGGAAGGGCTGCGAATGTGCCAATGTGAATGAAATCATGGCAAATATGGCTTTAGAACGGTAAAAGTCAACTCTTCATGCTATAATGCTCAGATCATACAATGGACTTTCGTGCTTAGCATTAGCAAAAAAACTCAAATCTACTTGAGAGTGTTATGGTTAAGTGAATATAATGGATTACCTTCCACTAATTTTGATAAGAGAAAGAAGGCAACTAGTTTACAAGAGATTATAAAATCAATATTTGATTAGAGAGAGAACCGAGGCATAATAAAGCTAAAATGCAGGCAACTGCATATGCACGTGGAGCCTACTTATTCTATTTATTGTATAGATAATTATAGCCCACTAGCCAATCGAAATAGAGCCCAATAATAATAATAATAATAATAATAAATAAATAAATAAATAAAGTGAATTTCTTAACATCCTTTATGGTGTTCATGCTCTCTCATTTAATTTTTTTTAAATTTTTAAAAATATTGTTTCACATAATTTTTAGTAATAATATATGATTAAAATTTGATTTCTCTTATATTTTTATTTATTAATCACCAGTCACAACATAAATATTACTATTAAGAAGCAGACGAGATCACAAGAGGATCCTAGTCCCATTTGATGAAAACCCATTGTGAGTGCGGATTGGACAACAAATTAACAATTAACGATCGAAGGATACAAGAAATGAAATATGGGATTTATTATTATTATTTTCTTCTCGGGAAGAAAGGTATATGTGTGTCAACTGGCCCATAGTTCTACTAAATGGACTTATGTGAAGATAGCTAAATCTGCGGCCCAAGGCCTTTTCTTAAGAGATGTGAGTCTATGACGCAAAACGCAGAAAGATTCGCAATAAAGTCAAAACCAATATGAGTTGAGACGAAAGACGTTTTTCCAACAAAATTCAACAATTCCGCAATAGCACGCATTATTATAACTTTGAAAGCAGGTGGGATCGGGCGTTTGGCAGAGATATACTCGCGTGAGATCAAGCATGAAAAATTTTAAAATATATTAGTAAAAATATAACTACCTAACGCATATATAATATATATATATATTTAAATTTAATATAATTATCACTTAAATAATAATTTTTTAAAATAATTACACATATATCATAGCATAATTTACTTATTATATGACTAACATAATTCTTTTGATGTTTTCTAAAATTTTTTTTATTAAAGAGAGATACACTTATTTGAGATCATCATAATGAAGTGATAGGCATAATTAATAGTGGTTTACTATGTGGTAGAACAATAAACTCCACAATAAAATTAATATTTTGTGAGATTACTGTTAGGCCTCTACACAGACCTAAAATTTATCACATGACAAATTATCTTGACCTCAGTATAATTTATTCTCTTAGTAAAGATTGAGTAACCGAACATACCACTTAGCAAATTAATAAGTTTATATACACAAATTTTTCTCTTTTGTTGATAGTATTACAGAACCTCATATGGCTAACTAATTATTTTGATTTATTCTAAATTTTGTCGCATTATTAATATTGCATTCCACCTTGGAATCCATTACCGTCCCTTTGCCGGTAGACTTACAACTAATGGCTTTCCCATTCAAACTTTAACCGTAATCCAATTAAAACAAGAGAATGTGATTGAGAGTGGACAAAGCAGACCAAACTTTCACAACTCGGTGGGGTGAGGGCGTGAGGCGAGTATGTTCCACTTTCCAGAAGTGTCATTTCCTTTTATGCTGGTCCTATCATCTCCCAAGTTCCCAAGAAAACATAGAAAAATGCCAATAAGCTCATAGAATGAGTGTTTTGAGATTATTTCTTTTAGTATATTATTATCTAGTATTTAAAGATTATATTACATCTCAACTAATTTAGATTTGAATTGAATAAGATTGTATAAAATAAAAAAAATTCTCCTAATAAGTATTCAACACAACTGCATTAGTAAATATTTTGAGATAATAATTACATAATTATCTACCTTGTGCGTTTTATAATAGTAATTAATTCATAATAATTTATGAAGTTTCTGTATACATGATTAATGATAAAAAAAAATCAGGCCTACCAGTTTCAGAAGGAAACTTCCCTCGTCTTTTCTTTTCATTTTGGCTCACAGGTTCCCCCAACACACTTGGTTCTTTCATAACATGCACGGACAAAATTTGTGCCAAATGTTTTCCTTTGTAAGCAATCTAAGTCATATGTACTCTAGATTTATAGCAGTGGAAAAATTCTTACATTCATAATATTAAAAATAAATATTCAGCTATCATAAAAATATTTATCGGAGTTAATTTAAATTCTTTTTCAATTATTAAATAATTGAGTAGAATCAGTTTTTGTTCCATAAAAGATGAATGGAATAGATAGTTCTCGAATATAAAAAATTATTAAAAAATATTCTCTTTCATAAAAAATAAGTGGAGTGGACAACTCTTAATATTAAAAATGGTTAAAAAAACTTCTCTCTTATTTATGGTTAAAAAGTATTTTTTCAATATAAAAAATAATTAGAAGTGGACAACTCTCAATAGTAGAAATAGTTAAAAAAAGTTTTATCTCTCATGAAATAAGAGTGAAAAAGATTAAAAAAATCTTATTTCTCATAAAATATGAGTAAAGTGAATAACTCTCAAATATTAAAGAAAGTCAAAAATCTAGACATGAACTTTAAATAATTAATATACATATCATGAAAGGTTCTATTATAAATAAAATAATGATGTAATATTTATAACAGTTCTATAAATCTATAAAGAATCTTAGTTATAAATAGAATAATAATATAATATTTATAATAATTTTAGTGTTAAAAAATTTTTAAAAAAGTCATATGGGCTGTAACTTGTAATCACTAAAAAAATGAATAATAAGTAAACAAATTTGGTGGGGTTAGTCTCTTACTTTTAGTAATTAATTGTAAGTGCAAAATATAATTTTGGGACGTCCTTTTTTAAATTATTACAATCTTTACGGGCGGATGTAAAAGGGACGGAAGATGGAAGTTGGCCGCTAGTTGGCCACTAGGCCTATAAAACATTGGAAAATTAATTCTTTTATATACAAATGTTATATATTAAATTATTATAAAATTTTTAAAATATTAATTTATTAAAAGATGGGGTTATTTATATTTTAAAATTTATTTTTAATACTTTATTATTCTATACACTGATGTGTTAAATTAAAAATAAATAAATTTTACGTTATGTACTCTTTAAAATATTAAAAAAGATCTTATTTAAATTAGTTAAATTAATTTACTTAAAACATCAATCAAATTATTTAGTACATTCGAAATATATTAATAATGATTTAGTATAAACAACAATAGAATTAAATTAAGTTCTAAACAAATTATTTAACATAAGTTTTAGTTATTATCTTTTGTATATTGAAGAATATGTTCAATATTAGTTTTATACCCAATTCTTTTGAACTAACAATAGAAAAAAATAAATCCATTTGGCGCAAAAAAATGAAGAAGAAGATGAAGAGAAAGAGAAGAAGATTAAAAGAAGGACGAGGAATAAGAAGAAGAAGACTACAAAAAAAAAAATTAAATCAAAAAGTAAAAATATATTCAAAATGTAATAAAAGTATTAATTTTCTTATTATTTAACTAAATATTATTTAAGAGATTGAAAACAAAATTTATAAAGTTATGGAAAGAGAATTATATATTGAATAAAGAGTGTAATTTAGAGTGATAGGAATAATTATATTTTGTTAGTTTATAAGAGAGAGTCTTTACTAGTAATTTATATGATGAGTATTTTTATAATAAAATAATTTATTAAAATAAAAAATATTTATAATAATGTGTAGAGTATGAATAGTCTCACCCTTTATTAAATTATGGACGATATAATCACTCAAAATACAATACCCATGACAGCCCGCCAATGTCAACACTTAGATGGAAAAAGTGAAATCAAACTGTTAATAAACAAGTCAATTTAAAAAACAAACGTGTTGGGCAACTAGGTATAAAGTTAATTCACGAGAAGAAACTGTAAATTCTCTCTTGAGAATTTATGTATGGATCCCTTTAATTAGCTCAATGCCTCTATTCATAGGCAGTTTTCGTTGGGGGATCTAATCTCAATTGTTCCTTTTTTTTATTTATTTACTTAATCTGATCTTTCTCATTTGTTTGTCTGTCAAGGCTTATTGAGTGTAAAAAGTAAATTTTGATTTATGAAAATGATTTAATGAATGTAAACAGTAATATGACGTTGATAGTATTATTTGATTGCAAATCTATCGACTCCTTTATAAATCATGTTATTATTTAAAATATTAATGACAGTAAAAAATGGGATCTTATCAAATACTCTCCTAATATTTTATGACATATCATTTTATTACTAAGATATTTTAACAATTACATTTTACCACCTAACATTTCAATTGTTATTATTTTACAATCAAATAGTTAACTTTGGCAAAACTAACTATTTAAGATATTTCAATTTGATAAATTTAAACTGCAGTGGTGATGTAACGCAAAATGAAAAATACAAGGAGTAAATTATCAATAAGCCGGGTGGTAAATTCATATATTTTAATAAAATAATACAATTATTTAATGTTATTAAATTAAATATTGTAACTAATATGTACTTATTAAATTGATTTAAATAGCTAAATACAAATGTTGAAAGAACAAGCAAATAAGATAAAATAATTTTCTTAAAATAACTATTTATTTTTACTAAATTTATTATTATAATTGATTTGTATTTATTAAGATTGATATAAATATAAATATTAAAATAGCTTTACTTTCTTAAGTCATTTTTTTTTTCAAAATTTTTAACATTGAAAATATATAATTTTCTAAATCTCTGATTTTCAGAAATTTTTTCTACTTTAGAGGACAATTATTTTTCTACACACTTAAATAGTTTAAGGGGTAAAATAGTTCTTTAACAAAAATTATGTTAAATATTATGCTTATTTTAACCAACTTCTTGGTAAAATGATAATAATTAAAATATTAAGTGATAAAATATAATTGTTAAAAGATTTTAGTAGTTAAGTGATGTGTCATAGATATATTATGGTGATACTTGATAATATCATAAAATAATTGCAAATGGGGAAAAATATATATGTATATATCCGAACGGCATCAAACACTGCGTTTTCGGGAAGAAATGTGCAACCGGTGAGAAGAGTTTTATAATTATATAACCGGAGAAGGCAGTTTTCGACCCCCGCTAAATTTTTACACGTGGTGCACTCCAAGCAAATTTCTTATCACATCACGGGCTCCACACATAACATAAATCAGTAACATCTCACGATCACCTCAATAGATGATGACTTCCAGGCCACGTGTACCAATCATTGCTTATTATTATAAGCATATTTGAGGGGTACAGGACACTGGTTTGTTAGGAATTCCTCTAGTTAACTTACAACCAGTACAGAACACTTAGTTGTCTGGCCCACTTATATTTTATCTTATTTTTGTTGATCGTAAAGTACAAGAAATACAACATTGGAGTTATCTAAACTACTATTATTTTTATTATTTTTCGATTTCGATCTGCCACTGACATTTAAAGAACTATACTTTTAACCGCAATTAGTCACTTAATCAAAATTAAAATAAATTACGAAAATATTAGATATTTTAATATTTAAATTTTAAATCAGTTTATTTGATATTAATTTATTATATGATAATTTAATAATTTTATAAAATATAAAATTTATTATTTAATAAATAAATAACGTACAATATAAAAATTTAAAATTAAGACTTAAATATTAATATCTATAATATTATTCTTTGTTAAATTAAATATAACATGAGTTATTAATTAAAAATCTTTTGTGCAAAAATTTTAACCGTGTGGGTTTTAATTAATTTTATTTGATTGATTACTCAAAAATAGAGATTAGGGAGCAAAAAATGGATATATAATTAAGACAAATTAAAAAAATCTAGATTTTTAAATAAAATTAAACATCTAGTTTAGTTAATAAACATAATTTCACGAACAGATAATTAACTTTTTTTATATATAAAAAGATTAATTAACTTTTGAATGGACAAACAGGCCATATCCTTGAGTTCACGCATCCATCTCCAATGTCAGCTTTCGCTATAATAATAATACTCTCACCAGGCAACTAGTCCTTGCACTTTTTGTTTCCCTGTTTGTTATTTTTCTGACAAAGGCTGCCAGCCTTCACATTCATAAAATAAGAATTTGTTTACATCTCTTCATAGTCACTTCGACAAAATCACAGAAGCACGGGCTATTCCAAGCAGATTTTATTTTTCTTGATCCATGTTTTCCAAGAAATCCAAGACTCAAAATTTCCTGACATGGGTGACTCTTTTTCTGGCTATTTGGATCACCTTGACGCAATCTCATGCAAAAGAAACGTATGCTGTTTCAGATAATCAGTTACAAAACAGAGCTCAACAATGGTGGAGTCCCCAGACAGAGTTTCAAGATACCAAATTGAAACTAAATGCAAGAAGTGCAATTGCAGGAGTTTTGTGCTTCATTGCTGCCTCAATATCTAGTGCTGGAGGAATAGGCGGTGGCGGGCTCTATATTCCTATATTAACGATATTGGCTGGTTTGGAACTTAGAACTGCAACAAGTTTTTCAGCATTCTTGGTGACGGGAGGTTCTATTGCCAATGTTATGTACAATATGTTGGGGACAATTGGTGGTAAGAGTTTTATTGACTATGACATAGCACTTTTATCTGAGCCATGCATGCTATTGGGAGTGAGTATTGGAGTAATTTGCAATCTTGTTTTCCCAGAGTGGTTGGTTACTGTTCTATTTGCTGTTTTTCTTGCTTGGTCTACATTTAAGACCAGCAAAAATGGCTTTTCTCTTTGGAAATTGGAGTCAGAAAATGTTAATAGAGATTGTAATAGTGGAAAAATTGAAAATGGGATTGTGATAGATGAGAATTGTGATGGAAGTGAAGGGGTTAAAAGTAATGAGGAACCTCTGTTGGACGTGGATGAAAGTAACCAATTGAGGTTTCCATGGATGAAACTTGGAGTCCTGGTTCTGGTCTGGTTCTGTTTCTTTGTTCTTTATCTTTTTCGCGGCAATCGTTATGGACAGGTATGCTTTCTTGTTCACATTCTGCTATCAGTTAAATTTTTTTCCTTTTTGGGTTAGTTAATGATGTTACGAGGATGAGGGGATCTCGTTTATGTTGGTTGTAGATGTAGTAGTAGGATATATATCCTATGAAACATGATGATATATATGGTAATAAATTTAATAGTAATCAAGTGAAAAAGCCTAGTGTAAGACTTGATTAGTCTCCCAATTTCATGACCCATTGATGTTTAGTTTTTTATTCATTAATTTTCAATGTTTTATTTTAATTACTGGAGTTGTCGAATATGCTTCCTGGTATACACTTTGGATAATCCCTCTGAAAAAGAATTGGGTAGAATAACAGCGGTTGCTTTTTTACTATCCCTTTATGGAATTGTCCATAGCTTCATGGTCCCATGGTTTCCACTATTGCCGTGGGACACTCTAGTGAGGAGAAAAAAAGGCCTACTGAAGGATACCCTCGACAGAAAGTTGAGAATTTGAGCAGTTTCAGAGTTCATGCATCCAAAAGAAGACTAGGAAGCAAATTTTATATGCTAAAGTGGTTTCAATTTGTTATCGATAATGATTGCAAAAAGAATATTTATAGTCTACTTGATACCATTCTGTATATTCTATATCTGTACATCATAGGAACTTTTATCAAGGTTGTATCATAAGTAAGGAATTTTGGATTATATTCTGAGATCAGTCATTTTGGAAGTAATGTTGATCGTTGATCCATATGAAGATTTACATGTATAAGTGCATGTGTAGGTTGATGTTGGCCTGCATTTGATCAAAGTCCAGGTCGCATCAATTCCAAAACTCTCTTTCTGTTGATGAAGGAATAGGTACATAAAGGTACTTCAATTTCGACCCCAAACAAGGGATGAACTGCCGGTTAGACATAGGCCTAGTTGTGTATCATATAGGGTATCTTTTATAAGAAAACAAATTGTGTCGATATAACCTATATAATTTGTTATTTCAGTACTTTCTTTCCCTAAATCTTAGAAAACAATAACAGAAATAATTACAAATTTCAGCATAGAGGCCAAATATTGATTCAGCAGCTCATACCTTTAACAATTGAATGAAATGTAAATAAGAAAAATCACTTAAGTATTTATTGCTCATTATTTGAATGAAATTGACTCTTAATTCATGTGTAGTTCATAGTAGTTCTGGTGTGTGACTACTTGAAAACGTGATGCAGGGTATAATAACCATGAAGTCTTGTGGGGTAGGATACTGGATTCTCTCATCCTTCCAAATTCCTCTAGCCATTGCGTTTACAGTATGGATCCTGTGCAGAAAAGAGAGCACCCAGTATCAAGCTCCAAACCAGCAGGTGCTCAAACGAACACAAATTACACCCAAAAAATTGATGAGTCTTATAAGATGTTTACTGTTTATCCCTTTATGTGAGTAAAACTTAGTCTAAAATTTAAGCTCTTTGTGAAGGACGTAGAAGACTTAACTAGGAGAGGAACATCTAAAAGGCTCATTTTCCCATTGATGGCGCTGCTGGCGGGGATTTTGGGTGGACTCTTTGGAATTGGAGGTGGAATGCTTATTAGCCCACTTCTTCTTCAAGTTGGGACAGCACCTGAGGTAACTCTGGTATCATTCTACTCATTCCAGATTGTACAATGGCTAGTCTTTGATCCAAGCTATTACTTTTCTTATGATAGGTAACAGCGGCAACTTGTTCTTTCATGGTTTTCTTCTCATCAACTATGTCAGCACTCCAATATCTACTGTTGGGCATGGAGCAAAGTGGAACTGCCCTCATCTTTGCCATCGTTTGTTTTGTTGCATCTCTTGTGGGATTGCTGGTGGTTCAGAAAGCTATACAAGAATTTGGAAGGGCGTCCCTCATTGTATTTTCTGTCAGTATAGTGATGGCTTTGAGTACTGTCTTGATAACCAGTTTTGGAGCTATTGATGTTTGGAGGGACTATACATCTGGGAATTATATGGGGTTCCAGTTGCCCTGCTAGAAACAACAATGTATAAAAGGTCAGCAGACAATCTGAATTTTGTTACCAATTTTGAATGAAGGTATGTCCTTACTAAAAGTAACATTTGTATATGGGTTAGTGATGGGCATTTAGAAACTGGGAACATTTTGAAGAGAAAAATAATTCCAATTTAAATCTCTCTATCCAGTCATCTTCAACTTCAAAATTATTCACATTTCCTTGTCTAGTCGGTTGGCAGAATTTTCTAAGGTGTTAAATTTCCAGAGAACCGGCTGTGGCAGAGGAGCTTTACACATGACATCGGTTTTACTTTTACATGCCATTTGATGCAAGTTCAACTTCCCACCCCTTCCCTGGATTAGATAAAAATAAAATATCAGAAATTATATATTTTGGTAGATCTAATATCTAAAGCATTCGATAATGAATAAACAAGCAAGTCATCATTTTGACCGGTCAAAATTGGTAACTTCATGTAACCTAATTTGTTTAATGGAAATTACATTCTATCCGAACAATCAATGAGCTCCAAGTTTCGCAATACAACCAGTGTACTCTTATAGATCCCAACATCCCAGAAGAAACAAAATAAGGATAAAGAAAATAAAATTTTGAAAACAACACCGAGATCTCTGTCAAGATTCATTATCAACAAATTAAGGCATCTTGTGCTGAGGGAAGGCAGATCCAGAAAAGCCTGCAAATTTAAGCAACTGGAGGACGGAGGACATGATCCTGTGACGTGTCAACGGCAGCTGGTGGCATGAACTGCCACATGGAAACTCCAGGATAGCCGACGAAGGGCACCAATTTGCCACCAACAACTTGACCTGGTGCAGAAAATGGAGCTGGGACAGGAGAAGGATGAGGTAGGAATGCAGACTGCGGACTCAAGGCTTTTACTTGCCTGTCAAGATTTTCCTTCTCAGCTTTTAGCCTCTGTTTCTCGTCACGGAGCTCATTCTTCTCACACTACAAAACAGAATCCTATTCAATATAACCCAACAAGAATTGAATGAACACACACACAATCCATGACAATCTATTCTTTTGATCCAAAGAAAAACACTGGAACTGAAAAGAGTTGCTCATTTCCGTAATCTCTTAAATCCTATGTTACTGATCCTATAGCACCAAGGCTCTTCCTTCAAACTATAAGTGTTCATTTAGTACTAATTCTATCCCATTCAACTGGCTTAATGGCTAGTGCAGCGTTCACATTGTACTCAATAATATGAGAAGAGTAACCGAGTACGCAATTGAAGCACACCTTTAATTCACTGATCTTCCCCAACAGATTTTCATTTGACTCCTTAAGTTTTTGAGCTTCATCACGCAGTTGAGTCACCATCCGAACAGCATCAACCAATAGAACTGTCTTGTCCATTTTGGGAGGCCTTCCAGGATCCAGAATAGAAGCCAATTCCATGAACCTTAAGATAAAGCCAGATTCATTACATAATAGAGAGGGAGGGAAACAAAAACACTATAGATTCAGGACATGCCTGTCATTTAGCCTATCCCTGCGCATCTTCTCTTTACAAGCTTTAGAACCAGATGAACTGCACGATCCAAATCTCGCCCTGGTATAGAATCGTTCAATAAAAACAGGAACATAAAGATAAGGAGAGCACAACAAATATTTTCCAATGATGACAACACTGCATATACAGAGCAGTTATAAATTAACAACAGGTGAACATAAGCACCTACATACCTTTTCCTGGAGCCAGTTTCCATGAAAGCATCCAAATTGCCAAAGGATTCATCGAATTCCGCACTGATAAAATGATAAAGCATAATTACTATGCTCTAAAGAGCACATAAGCCCAACAAAATCAAGAAGTTATCTAGCTCCTCAGAGTAAGTATAAAGCAAAAGAAGTTTAGAAGGTAATGCATTTGGGTTTTCTTTCAAAACACTGAAAAGAGAAACCACATAGGATTTTCAACACGAATACATAACCAAGTGATCAAACTTGTTGAACAATGATAAAAATAAAGAAAATTCAAAATTATCATACTAATAAGAATTTTAAAAAGTAAAATGATATAATGGTTCTGACCGTTTCTTCTCTTTCATATTTCATTAGCTAACTACATGTATGATATTAATACTAAATATCCTTTTCCCATCCCCCTTAAATACTTCAATAGAAAAAATTGATCATCAATTATTTTCTTTAATTTCCTCTGCCATTTTTGAGCTTAACAACGTGTTTGAAAAATTGATATGACATAGATTTTACTTATATTAATCAAAGTTAACTGAAAATAGCAGTAAAACAATCAAGTTTTCTAGTGATAGTCCAATAATGAGATTTAACCTTGCCGAACATTATAAGTAAAAGAAAGCACCTAAAAATTAAAACAAAGACCGTACCATACATACTCATCAGGCATTGTTGCTGAAAGTAACTAACAATGAAATAGCTAAATTCCAGGGCTAGCAAGTGCATCTGCATAAAATTAACAAGCAACATGGAACAAACTTTAAACGCATAATAATGCCGCATGCATGGATACCTGAGAGGAGGATTTGAGGTGGAAGGAGACCAAAGAACCTCTGGAGGATCAAGAGAAGGGAGTTCGCCACCAGAGACACCAATGTCATCTAACAAACCACAATCGAATATCCAGTTGGAATTATAGGGTGATGACATTTCTCCTGCTTCGTATATTCTGGCTGAGTCTCACTGGCTATGGCAATGTGGTGATGATCTTACTAGTCAAACGGCGTGCCTTGGGAATGAAAAAGATCATAAACGTGGAATAAGTGAATTGGGTTGGTTCGTTTGATGGCGAAAAAGATATAGAAGAATATTGAGAAAGTGGAATAAAAAGGATTTTCAGAGAGAGAGACAAACTCCACATGATCTTCCACTACCACCACAAGAAAAGAAAGAAAGCAACGCAGCATTGTTTTCATTTCTTTAATTTAAATAAAAATCGCGACGAAAATAGATGTTGGGCCTTCAAGTGGTAGCCCGTTTGCCTTTACGCGTTTGTGAATAAGCCCTCATCACAACCCTATTCTTGGATAAGTACCAATCATCAGAGATGGAGAGCGGGAAACTGAAAACAGAGATATATTTAACCATTAATGTTATACTTACGGCAGTCTTCTGCAACTCTACAAGGAAATTATTCACATCACATCCGAATTGTTAAAATTATTTGAATAACGAAAACTGATGAAAAGAGAATATAATCTTCATCAATAATTTGTAAGACGCAGGCCTTTTTCATTTTAGCAATTAAGCAAACACCCCAACCCAACTACATAAGCCAAATTAACCACCCTAAGGGCGTGGTCGGGTTGGTCACCATACTCGCCGTAGAATCGTGGTAGCCCAAGTTCAATTCTTGGAGTTGGGAAGGGGGATTAAAAACTACAGAAGCCAAATTCAGTACATAATCCCATAATTTTCACGTTATGAGAAAAAACAAAACAATTCCATTTATCCAACATAAGTATGCATGTCAACCCAGGATTCAGACATCAAACAAAGGTTACACAACCAACTTTGATAAATTTATTGTGAAATGTATGTAATACAAGGTAGGGTAAAACATCAAAACGATAGCAGGTTAATTACATAATTCAAGATTGTAATCGAAACATTAGAAAGCCAGAATCAAACAACTTAGCAAACCTGTTTAATGCAAAAACAAGCACAACCACATACTTCACAGTTTCAAACTATGTACAAAAGCCACAAAGCAATCTGATGTTACTAGGCTACATATACACGAATGGATTGAACAAAACTATCAATCCTTTTCCTTATCTCTTCTGGATTGGCACCCACTAGCTTGTCAACTACAGCTCCTTCCCTCATCAGCAAAAATGTCGGCATGGCTTTTATCTCCAGTTTAGACGCCACATCCTGACCAAGCAGGCAGAAAAATCAGAGAATAAGAATCAAACAATCAAGCATTAATTTACAGGCCCTCTCTTTATCACATAGTTATAATGAACAGATTGAACAATATTTGTGAATTACCTAGTTTCCCATGACACCTAGTTGTTTGACAAGCAACAACCAAGTCATACAAAAAAACTGATTTTGGGTAGTTAGCAAGCCCCTAACTTTAATATTTAAAAGATCATCTAAATACATGAACACTGCATTCAAAAGATGGTTTGATTAGGTGGTTATGATTGCCTAACTTTCATGACACTTGCCAATGAAAGATTCTCAAACTCACTATGGATAAGAAGGAAACAACAAAAATTATAAATTGTTTAGAACTCAACAGTTGGTGAAAATTGCAAAAAATTAATAATAGAGTTAAATAATTATAATATCTGCTGTTCAGTTTATCCTATTCGAAAAACACTTTAGTTGGTACTTGGTGGAATTTTATAGTACATAGCAGCACTATAGCAAATCTGAACTTTAAAATATATAACCATGTCTGTAATAACACAAAAAAATCCTAAAATTTGAGAATTCAAATTATGTATGTAAGAACTTACATTAAAATACTAAGAACACCATCCTAAAATCCTAAAGCAGCAAACAGAAATTACTCATATATAATATAGCTATGAGAATGGAAGGAAAATGGTAGCTACTTGTCGTATAGAGACATAGCTCTATCTAAGGGGCAGATACATATCATCAGCTTCACATATTGTCATCTAGCAGGTATATATTTGAAAGATAACCCTTATCATTGTATTCTACCATATCTTCCACAAGATTCTATCATTTCTTCAGCTTATGGAACGGGGACAGACAAAATCAAAATTGAATGTGAAAATCACCTCCCGTTGAAAATGCAAACATACCCAATAGACACACTTATCTGTCTGCGGAGTAACATTCTAAGAATTACAAAATAAAAGTGAAAAAATAATAAAGTGAAATGAATATAAAATTATATAGTGGCGGAAGGAAAAAAAAAAAAAGAAGAATTACCTTGACATCATCAACATCAACAGAAAGAAACAGGACATCAGAATAAGCTGAGGCCAGTTCTTCAAAAAATGGATTCATGGCCACAGAAGGCATGCACCAAATAGCAGTAAAGTGTACAACTACCTGCAATAATCAAATAGAATCAGCAAGACTGTGTTATTGATAGAATGACGTTTTGCTAAGAAAATTGAAGGATTGAGAGAAGAACATGAACATACAGGGCAGCCTTGACTGTTGGCTTGGGAGATAAAGTGTTCCCAAGATTCAACCGAATCTATTTTCACAACTCTCGATTTGTTCTGCTGCTCCTGTGCTGCTGCTTCCATGTCTTCCTTCTTCCTCTTTTAGGGATTGGAAATAGTATAGATATTGGAACGGTGTAAATAACAACAGATTACATTGACCAATCAGAAATGTCTCCCGGGATCTTTAATAGTCTCAAAATGTCCAATATACATAGTTCTAGATTAGACAAAATATGACTGGCTATTGAATGGGCCCCACTTTCTTTCTCGTGCTGTTCTGATCAGCCTTGGTCCCACGTTCATTTTATTTACTATACAAAATTAACAAAACATTTTTGTTTTTCTTGAACACAATCAACCAAATATATATTTAGAAAGCTAATGGGAGATGACTCTTGTCCCTCAAAGCTTTTAGTACCTTGCTTTTATTAACAGTGATTTCTTTTCGAAAGAATGATTGGTCCGTGAAAATCTACCATTTTTTTTTCTTCTACCTTACTTACTGAAACTGACATTGTAGAGCAAAACTGAAAATTATAACCATTTTTCTATTGGAGGATTAAATTTTTCACTTAGAAGTGAGCTTGTTCAGGATAACTTCTTCATGACGAGTATTGACGACTCTATTAAGAAATACAGATCACAAGAATGGGCTTATGCTTACAATAAAATATTGGATTTTAAAAAGCAGGATTAGGAGCATTACTAAATTATTGCTCGATATTCATCGCCCAATCATTCGAATATTTAAAAAATAAATAAGAAAAAACATCGGCGCCCACTTAAGGTCTTTTCTCAATTGTATATATATTCCAAAGAAATACACAAGGGAAAGTTCCCTGAGAGAAGAAATAAAAAATACAAAATAACAAGATTGAAAAGGACTCAATTTCACAATAAATCCAGATTACAGAAACTGCTGCCACGGTTCTACCTTCAACTTGTGTTCATCAACTGATGAACTTTGTCATACAACAAACAATAGTTAACGATCATGCAATGAAAAGCAAAATTAAGATCCTATAATCTTACCATGACAACCCCACTCCAATGCATGCCGTACACTCATTATAAACATGACAAAGAAAACACGTCAGTATTTCAACCGTAACTCAACCGAGAATCTGCAGCCTTCAACATCAATTGACGACTAGGAACCCCAATTTCACACGCGTTGACTCGTGCAGCAAACCGTAGAGAGCAAAGTGACTCACCAACAGAAGGAGGATCGGGCGAGATGTTAACAAACATTAAAGTTTTGGAATCCCTCCCAAGACACGGCTGTTCAAAAAACAAAACACAAGTTAAAAAGACAAATTGATTGGAATATAAGAATTTATGAGACAATTCTTGTCAACTATTTGAGCCGCTCTCTCTGAGTAAGAAAGACAAGATTCTTCCCACATATTCTTACATTTTGTATTGTAGAAGCTTTATTAAGAATACTGAATTAAAAAATGTTGCAGACAAGCAATCAAAGAATGAGTTCTATATGCACACTAATGTTATTGGTTACAAAATTATAGAATAGGAGTAATAATTACTTTCGTATTTACTGCTTCTGAGATTCTACCATATACCTTAGAAAACTGAGCTCAAATTTTCTACTAGGTGATAAACTAACGGTCCCTCCAACGCATAAATGGTTAGGAATTCACGTTCTCATCATCTTTGGTAAAACTGAGCTCAAATTTTCTACTAGGTGATAAACTAACTTTGAAAAAATACAAACAACAAGTCTTAGATAAATTTAGGTCAGGATTATGAATTAAAAACATGGAAAACACACAAGGTCAAAGCTGTTTCAAATCCGCCTTACCTGAAGAAGATATGTCAGCTTCGAGTTCCGATATGGAATATGATCTTCTTTCTTTGCCAAGGCAAATATAACATCACTCAGTGATGACAAGCTTTTATTTATGGCCTGGTTGTGTAGAAACATCAGCATGATCATAAGAACTACATAACATACATGGCAAACATAAAAAGAAATTCCAAAGGCTGAAGATATTTTATGTAAAAGATACCTGAGTTTCCTTCAAACGGTCACCAGTTGCTCCACTTCTTGATAATCGCTCACTTCCAGCTAAATCAATGAGGTTTAAGACTCCCTGCACTTGTTGTTCAGTTGCCTAGCAAAGAAGAGAAGATATGTCAATAAAAAATATATATTAAAAAATAAAAAATAAAAATGATTGTAGTGAGCAAGAAAATTACTTCATTTACTCCAAGTATTCGTAATGTGAAGACAAAATGGCTTCTTGATGAATACTCATTCATCTGAGTCTTGCCCACAGACCTAGCAAAGAAAAAACATAAAAGAAAGTTTCAATCATTTTACTCTGTTTTCAGTTAAATAATCAACAAACATATTTGCGTATTCCCATTATCTAATGAAAATAATGCATTTTAGAAAATAGAAAAATGTCTACTAAAGCATTTACCTGCTCTGAGCAGCCTGCCGTAAAAGCGATGAAATCTCTGATATATTACAGACATCAACAATGGTAAGATCGCTGACATGAGTGTTTCCATTTGCATCATGTTTAATTGTATACTGCTTTCCAGGAACACCATTCTCCGTACGTGTCAAATCTGAACCACTAACTCGACTTGTTGACAACAGATCACGAATGGTTTCATTATATATCTCCAACATTGAGGCCTAAAATTTTTTGAAATTGAAGTTAAATGTTTAATAAACACTTGTTAAACCAAAAATTAAAAATGCGGTGACAGTGTGCACCTGCATTTTGTACTTCCAGCCTTGTGCTAAAAGGGACTGACTGGTTTGGAATATCTGCTCCAACGAGCGTGGAATCAGCCCTTTTTGTTCCTGGGCTTCTGGCTTACCCATCATAGTATATGTTTTACCAGAACCTGTCTGACCATAAGCAAATATGCAGACCTGCATAGAGAATACATCACTCAAAAGATTAAAGACAAGTTATAAATTCTTGTGACAATTAAATACAAGTTATAAATTCTTGTGACAAGTAAATTTCAGTTTCTATTTCTAAGCAATTTCAAATATGACTAGCAAATTTTAATCATGGATAAGCAATAACAGAAACTATCACCTTATAACCGTCAAGGGCACTTTGTACCAACTGTGATATTTCTACAAAGACATCCTGCTGAGAAGCTTCATGATTGAAAACTTTGTCAAACGTAAAGGGAAACTTCTGTCCTGCTCATAACATAATAAAAAAGTTGATGTAGGATAAGAAATAAGCTAAAAAAACTAAATATTTTAATTTTATTGTGCACTTTCCCAAATAAAAATTAATGCAAAAAAAAAAAAACTAATACCACGTACCATTTTGTATCAAATCAATGCCCCTTCCTTGAGATTCTAAAGATGCGGGATACAAAATAACTGAAGCATCTGCTCCAACTCCATCATCAGGTAATAAAGGACGTACTCGGCAAAACACTCGAATATTTCCTTTTAGCTCCTGCAGTAGAAATCACTAATTATGACTTTTGCAACATATAAAACAAATAATATGAGCAAAAGAATAGTACCAAA
This sequence comes from Murraya koenigii, assembly GCA_025617385.1. NCBI lineage: Eukaryota > Viridiplantae > Streptophyta > Magnoliopsida > Sapindales > Rutaceae > Murraya > Murraya koenigii. Next base: position 31,837,334 of record CM046815.1, read on the forward strand.
ATAGTATTATGCAGTTTTTTCCGTAATTTCTCTCCTTCAACCAATTGATGTTCCGCCTCTGCCAAACGTTCTTGTAGTTCTTGTACCACTCGCTTTTTTTCCTCAAATTCTGCCCTTGTTTCCATAAATGATAAATCAGCTATCTGAAAAAAGCAAAAGAATGTTATTATGATTAGCAACGTCAAACGAGCAGTTGACAACAAAGAATAAACAAATAATACAAAGATAACAACCAACTCAAAATTCACAATTTTTACACTAAAAATAATTAATTTACCTTAAGTTTCTCATTTGCAGCAACTAGTTGAATCTGCAAAATCCTTATCTGCTCTCTTTGGGAAGAACATGTCTCCTGGGAAAGAAGTCAATATGTCATAAATGTAATCAACACAAAAAATATACCTATATAAAACATATAAATACACATACTTAAGTATAGCAACAAACCTCCAATGATTTGGATTTTGTAGTCAAGCAGTCCAATTCCGTTAAGGATTTTCCAGTACTTTCTTGATACTTCACTATTTCAGCAGTTAAAGTCTGCACTTGTGCTACTTGGCGGTCACGATCATCTCTTACTTGTTGCAATTCGCTGCGAAGGCATCTAACTTCATTGATTAGTGAACCTTTCTGTTTAGTAGCCTCATCTTGTGAAGCCTACATAATTAAAAGTTAAAAATTAAGATGAGAGAAATAATTCTAAGAATGTAATCCTAATAAATTTTGTTGATTTAAAGTTAATAAATATGAACACCCTAAAAACTTACTCTGGACAAAGCTAATTGCTCCTGCAACGAATTATTGTGACCCCTTAAAGTGCTTAGGTTCTCTACTATGGTCAGCTTCTCCTTTTCTACACGCTTACTTGACTCGTTAGTTGTTTCAAGATCGGACTGAAGTTTAGCATTGTAGTGTTGTAGACTCTGATTATACTCCTGTAACCGCTTGTACATATCATCAAGGGAGACAGCCTGCAGGATAAAAAAGGTTTAAAAAAGACGAAAACGTTAGATGATTCTACCTAAGGAACTTACCAAATTCAGAAAAGAACATGACAATTAAGCAAAAGACATAAACCAGTTATACTACCCTCTGGTTGGCAGCTGCAATGTCTTGATGAGCTTTTTCAAGCTGTTCTGAGAGACAAGCTTGTAACTTTTCAGCAGCAACCCTGGCTTCCTTTTCTATTCTATGATTTTCAATTGCATCCTAATTGTCAAACCAAAATAAAAAATAAATTAATACCTTCTAAGAAATGAATAAACCACCAACATCTAATGAATGATAATCTTACTAGCTTTTCTGATTCTTCTTTGGCGACTTTCTCTCGCAAAAGAGCATTTTCTTGCCTCAAGTCTAAAATAGTTCCGTTCAGTTCACTCTCCCTATTCTTCATCTCCATTTCTAATAGCACCAAAAGTAAGTCACACAAAATGCTGTATCTGGCAACATTGGGTACACAAGACAAGGTAAGAAACTTCACATTACCAGTATCAGATAATTTCTTCTCAGTAGACTCCAATGCACTCTGAACCTTTTGCTTCTCAAGAACATGGTTTTCATCAACTTGCTGAAACCATTTGATGCAAAGCTTGAATCTCTTGTTATGCTCAGTCATTTGCTCAAGTTTTGCCTACCACAACAAAATTCAACTAATTAAACTCCAAAACAGAACAATTAAAACTACAGAGTCCCAACTGACAACAAATGGAATTATCCAAAACAAACCTTAAGATCAAACTTTTTTGCTTTCGGCTTCTCATTCAACAAAGCCTCAACTTCCTCTTTTGTAAACTCAGTAATCCCACAATCTGAACCCTCGGTGCTTGCCATATCACTTGCTGCCCCTCCATCTTGCCTATTATTAATGACAGCAAATGCCTGCCGCGGACGTCCGGTTCCAGTACTCGTGGGCCCCACTATTCTTCCTGCTCCTATCCTCCTCCTCTTATCAAATGGAACGTCATCCGTACCGTCTTTCTTCTACAAACAGTTCAAAACACAGAGACTAAACACAACAGTGGCCAAAACATATAACTTAAGACAACAAATTAACTAAGAAATCACCTAAACGCTATGTTAAAGAAACTATAATTTTGGATTTACAAATCAAAATAACAGAATGCATTCTTCTTCACTTTTTCGAGTAATGAAATGAAAAGGAATTTGAAATTGAAATTGAAAGAGTAGAGGGTTACAATAGATGGGCTTCGAGGAGGTCTGTTCTGGTTACGAGACGCCATATCTGGGCAAATCAATAACAAGCTCCGAGCGATTATTGGGAATGGTCCAAAAATTGCATAATCCGATGTCGATCTGCACCGTTAACTTCTGAAACTCAACGTAGATTATGCAAAAGAAGAACCAAGATTCTTGAAATTTGAATATCTTACTCTTTTTTTTTTTTGGGAACGTTAGGGTTTGCAAAGGAAAGCGAGGGTGAGATTGTTTGGGAGCGCGAGCTAAAATTTTGAATTCATTTGAAATCAGATCTGGCGGCCACCAGGAACAATTACGACGTTTCTCTGTTTTTGGGCCCAATTGGATCGGGTTATAAGCCTGAATTAAAATTATCCGAATTGCCCCACGCCCCACGATACTTCAATTTTTTCCTTGTTCCCACTGGTTTCAGTGTTTCACCACCTCCCCTCTAATGAAATTGACTCATATTTTATTGATACAGTGTATAATTGTAAGTACAAAATTACTAGTTGGTGAAATTTGAAGTATTTTTTAAATAGTGGCGACAATGGTGTGAGTTTGGGGCGGGGATCATGATCGCCAGTCCATTCTCGAATTCGTTCTATACACTAAATTCATTATTTTGAAAATGAATCGGGAATGTTTCTTAAAATTTCCAAATGGACAAAGATAAGATGGGGGACAATTTCCAATCCCATCAATATACAATTTGTTTCCAATATAGAGTATGTTGATAAGTCCTTATATTAAAAGAAATTGTTTTTACATACTTTGACAGCATATAAATATACAACAAACACATTCCAAACAATACAGAGTCTAAAAAAAAAAAAAAGAAGAAGAAAGGGTAAACATACATTTCCAAGATTTGAGTTAAATAATCAAAAAACAGCCAAAGAATAGTGCAAAGGTTGATGTTTTCTTTGTCATTCTTTGTTTCAAATCAAAACCAAAGACAAAAAAGAAAAAGTCAACAAACACAAGATCAAAGCTCATATTGTATCTTTTTTTATTCAACTTACTTTCAAACCCGTTCGAAAAGTAGAAAACTACCGAAGCAAAGATCTGAATGAACTTGAGCTACAGTCAGATAGAAGAAGAGATCGAATGAAGTTACAAAACAAAGGGGGCATTGAAAGATTTTATATTTTTATTTTTTTTAGTGTTTTTATTTTGGGGAGAGGGGAGATATTAAGAGCAAAATCTAAAAATTATGGTTTATTATTTATTTTTTAATTTTAAATAATTTTTTTAGATCTTTCTATAATGCTGTAATTTTTTTATAATATCAATAATATAAAAAATATATATTACCAATTTAATCAATAGTGCGCATTATTTATATTAATTACTTTTTAAAATAATGTAACCGATTAACAAACTAATTAAAATTATTATTTTGAATTTTAAAAAGTAAATAAAAAAAAAAGATATTATGAAATACAATATCTCAAATTCTTTTATTTGAGATTGAATTATTCACAAATATTATTTATTCTATAACACTTCTTTACTAATTTGAATTATTGTTGTTATTTTAATTGACTTGACAGTGAATCCTTGTAAGTTCTAATTATTAAAACACTAATAATAATAATTATTGAAGTGAAATACATAATTTAGTTGCAAGTATTCGGTAATGCCGGACGAAGAGTCGTCAAAAGTCAATATTCCACTGCCCCCACCTGTAATTCCCTCGGTATCTCTATCTCCTTATTTTGTTAGAAAATATTAAAAATTTTGTCGGTGCTCTTTTTTTTTCTTTTTTTTTTTTTTTGCATAATAGTCATTACTGACTATGAAAAGAAGATTCAGTTGCACATTCATCATTTTACTGAACGACTTTGCTCGATCAAAAGCCAAACTGCTACAACAACTAGAGTTAGATATCATAACCGAAGCCAGCGAGACGTTAGGCCTAGTTACCTCTGTGAAAATGATGCTGCCGAGAACCAATCCCTAATTTCCACAAGTAGCTACAAAATAGTATTACATTTACATTTATACACTACCACTTTATTCGGTGTTATGTATGATATATAGTTTTTTTTTTTCCACGTTATTCATTCAATAGTTATGTATCTCTTGCTCCCTTTTTAATTGTTTAACAACCAATTGAAATAGAAAAAAATAATATAACGAACAAGAAAATCAATCAATGTGTGAGTTAAGAAGAAGATATTCTTATTATATACTAACAATCATAAAAGGCAGTAAGGCACTTACTACAGAGCTCTTTAACAACATGGAATTTGGGAAGAAATTGACTTGAACGGAAAGAAAGTATCCCATACATAATTAAAGGTCAGTACTGTAAATCGATGGGAAGGATTTTATTTAAAATAAAAAAAAAAAAAAACTAATATTTAGCTGCAATTGTAACTAACTTATTATTTTTCAATTAATTAATTATTTATGTATTATATTAAATTAATGACCAAGATTAAAACTGATAAATATAAGGATTTATAATAATATTACTATTAATATTATAAAAATACATATAACATTATAAATAAATATATGTTTTTAAAATCGAGTTGGATTCATAACCTGATTAAATCTCCAACCCCAACTTGATTTGTTTGTGGGTTTTGGGCAGTCTCGAAATCAGGCTCAATTAGAAATTTGAGGCTTTTTGGTAATTAGTCGGGTTCTATATAAATTGTTGCTTCCTTAATGCATGGTTAATACATGGCTAAGTGTTTATTTGATATGATTTATCTAATGATCATAAGTACTTATTAAATCACATAAGCACTTAATTTTTTTTTTTTTGTATTTGGTTATTTTTTTTAGTAAAATTTTTTGGCTTAAATAAGTTAATTTATTTCTACTATCAAAAACCTAAAATTTAAGTTTTTGGGAGTAGAAGTTAGTGAACTTTTCTAAAATATATGTAATATAAAAAATATCCTAAAAATATTTCTTTAATTACATAATACTTTTATTTATAAACAAAACCTACAAAATAAAAAGTATTGCTGCCATTTGATAAAAAAATACGTTGCTTCACTTCACTTTCTTTTTTTTTTTTTAGACTGTTGCCACTTTAATTATTTATTGTATACAAAACACTACACCATATAAATTATTGCCATCATTTTATTAACATTTTTATTTGAATAGTATTATTTGTTTAAAAATATATATATTATTGATGTATTTTTAATTTTGAATACTGAAGAAATAGTTAAATTATCTTTTTCTTATTAATTGATAACTTTGATGCATTTTGTTATAAGTTATATAATTATTAATTAAACTTTTTTACATATTATTTTTGATAATATACTTACATAAAAAGTATTTATAGTTATACATAACCAAACAATCTAATAATTCAAAAGAATTTTTTTAACTGAAAACCAAACACTCAATAATTTTTTGTCAAAAATTTTATTAGTATAAATCCTACTCATATAAATTCTATTAAATAAACTGTACTAAAAAGCCACCAGGCCTTAGCTTGGTGGTGAGGGTTGCTACCCTCCAATTTTGAAGGGCAGCAGCTCGAGCCCCCACAACTACATTGTGGGGGTAAAATCTTTCCAGTAAAGGTTAGTCTGAGTCTGATTCCTCGCCTCAGTGTGAGGACAGACATCCCTCGAATATTTGTTAAATCTGGGCAATGCTCCATAGGAATTAATATAAACATAATATATGAATTGTAATCTTGAACAATAGTCTCATATTTCAAAAAAAAATTATACTAAATAGAACCTAATTGTATGATATGAAAAATAAATTAATTAAAGAAAACAAATGAATCTACATTGATAAAAATGATTCATTATAATATCTAAGTAATTTCAAAGGTGGGGCGGAGTCATCCCCAAACATGCCATGAAACTAGTCTAACATTTGAAGGTTTGTCTGATTCCTCGCCTCAGTGTGAGGACAGACATCTCCTGAATATTTGTTAAATTTGGGCAGTGTTCCATACGAATGTAAACATAATATATAAATTGTAATCATGAGTAATAATTTTATGTTTAACAAAAATGTAAACATAATATATGAGTTGTACTCCTGAATAATAATCTCATGTTTAAAAAAAATTATATTAAATAGAATCTAATTGTATGACATGAAAATTAAATTAATTAAAGAAAATAAATGAATCTACGTTAATAAAAATGATTCATTATAATATATGAGTAATTTCAAAAGTGGGGGTGGAGCCATCCCCAACATATCATGAAGCTAGTCTAGCATTTGATGAGTACATATTGATATTTTATTTTCCCCTTTTCTGTGGACATGTCTCTCACTGGTGGCTACTGGCTAATGCTAGGATCTGTCACTGTTTAGTGGATGATTTGTTCAGTTCACTATAACAGGGAGGCTAATTATTAGAGTCAGTCACGTCTTCAGAAATTGGGAAATTTACATAAATAACCTTTCTCGTTTTCTATTTTTCATTAATAACCTTTCTATATTTTTCATATCACGATTAGCCAATCTCCAATCTTTCGGACCAATATACCCTTCGTCAAAATTTACGCATGCAGTTACACTTCTGAGAAGACGATCAGAAAGACGATCAGAAATGCATAACCGAGACACTGAGGTAACTTTTCTGTAATTTTTTTTCTTTTTAAACAAACTCGGACAGCGCAGCGTATCGGCAGCGTTCGACGATCAGCGGATGGTCGCCATGGCAGCGACCATGGCACGTAAACGGCGATGGCCGCCATCGCAGCAGATTGGTGCGATGGTCGCTGCCATCGCACGCTTCAGTGCGACGACGACAGATTCCAGAATTCCAGATTCTGGAATTTGGTGCGACGAGGAATTCTGGAATTTGGTGCGACGAGCATCCGTCGCATTTCCGTCGCACCAAACCTGGTGCGACGGTAGCAGTTTCAAATTCTGGAATTTAGTGCGACAGGATGCCTGTCGCACAGGTTTAGTGCGACGGTCCTAGTTTCAGATTCTGTAATTTGGTGCGACATGCACACCGTCGCTGCAAGTGTTGTCTGACGGCTGCGCATGTCGCACCAAATTATCGGGTTGTAATTTACGGAATTTGGTGCGACGGTGCACTGCCGCTTATTTTTATGCGACACGGTGCCTCGTCGCACTGTAATATTTTCCGAAATTTTACGAAAGAATTTTTTTTAATTTGTAAATTATATAATTTTAATTTATAATGTTATATTTATAATGAAATATGGCGGATTCTACGTATGTACTCGGCATGATCGCAGATACCTTATCTTCGCTTCATTTTCCCGGACGATATTACAAGTATGTGTAAGTTAGATACGATCGTAAAAGCTATTGAGGGTAAGTTAACAAAACGACGATTGCAATTATTCAAAAGGATATATTTGGCCATTTCTTAGAGTGTCAAGCTTTCCATTCGATGGTGTGATTATGCATAATTTGTTACTAAGACAAGTGGCACGTAATGAGACGGATCGATTGTGGTTTGAAATTGGTGAGCATTTGATACGCTTATCAATTGGAGAGTGGTGTTTAGTTCACGGGACTTTGTTGGGGTGAAGACAGTGTACCAAAATGATAAAAAGAATCATAGAGTCGCTTAATACGTATTTTGATGGTCTATTTCGTGAATTTAAATCTCGCGAGTTCGACTGAAAGGTTTGGTAACTTAGACTTCGACGCTATGGACGACATTGATGCGATGAAAATTGCACTCTTTCAACGCAGTCATGGGATGTATTTTAGGAAAAAGATTATCGTAGACATATTTAATGGTGATATTATGTTATAAACTATTGTATTCAATATAAAAATAACATTAAATAAATTGTTTTACCAATATATATATTATGCAATATAAATAAAATTTTTAATACTCGAGACAATATTACTTGGAAGAATGCAACTAGTTTTGGTTTGATACTAATAGGATTTTTACATCGCTTACTAGTTATGACTCGATTCATTGCACCGCCCACATTTCACAGCTTCTTGATTTATATCCTCACCGTGCAGAGGGTGTTCTCGACTCTTTACGATGACCCGGTGGTGGTGCTTCTACCGGTGGATAAACTTGCATCTCTTGAATTTCATATGGCACTTCCCAATCGATTCACGCCACTAACTCGGCTCTATTGGTTCGTGCAGTAAGTCTTTACTGCAGCGCTTGCAGTGAGATAGGTCTGCCTCAGTCTCACTGCAGGTTTGGTGAGACAGTGCACTCTGTCTCTGCGTCATCAATTGTTAGACAATCCCAAAATATAAACCCTAGCTGCATAAACGATGCATATAAATTCATAACACTTATATAAATATTTAATACAATTATATTACCTTACACAGAAGAAGCTCCGATCTTTGAACGATGTTTAGTTTGTAAGAACGGTGTTTAGTTTGCAAGAACGGTGAGGGAACGGGTTGGCTGCAAGGCTGTTGCAGGAACGAAGTTTGAAGTTTTAAATTTATAGTTATGTAATAAAATTTAAATATGGAGGGTAATTAAGGAAATGTAAGTTTTTATTGACTATTTATGATAAGAAAAATATAGAAAGGTTATTAACGAAAAATAGAAAATGAGAAAAGCTATTTTTGTAAATTTCCCGAAGAAATTGGCATCGTCGCGAACTCGAAAGAAAATTTCGTTGATTTATGTGCTGCTTTTATAAATGCTTGAAGAATGGCGTTGATGAAATAATTTTACGTTAAATGGCAACGTTTGGATAACAATCCGGTGGAATCCACGTGCCAAAAATCAACCAGCCCACACTCAGACCCAATCCAACTTGTCAACAAGAACAACCATCAATATGACACATGTCTAAAAGCAATTGGCAAAAACCATAGCCAACTTATCCAAGCAGAAAATGGTAGATAAGGCGCTGGGCCAAAATCAATCTACATCACATAATGCAAAGAACAAAACTTAGACCACAGCACCCGAGTATCCAAAAATATAATTTCACATTACTGCTTCAATTCTCGATCAATTGAAACAAGCAAAATTTCTGAAAGGAGAGTTTAGTGAAAAATGGCACAAGCTATGGCATCAATGGCTGGCTTACGTGGATCCTCCCACTCCCAGGCTGTCCTGGAAGGTAGCCTCCAGCTCAGTAGCCCAAACCGCTTGAACGCCCCCAGCAACAGCAGAGTTGCTGCGGCTCGCCCTGGTTTCACTGTTAGAGCCCAGCAGGCATCAAACGAGCCTGAAACTAGCCGCCGTGCTATGCTTGGTCTTGTTGCTGCTGGCGTGGCCTCAGGTTCCTTTGTTCAAGCTGTACTTGCTGAAGCCACTCCCATCAAAGTTGGTCCTCCTCCCCCACCTTCTGGCGGATTGCGTAAGTTTTACCAAATATATGCCGGTCTTTCTTAGTCTTTGATATTCAAAATGTTTCTTCATGAAATTTGGGAATCTTGATGTTGGCACGCAGCTGGAACCTTGAACTCTGATGAGCCAAGAGACCTGGATCTGCCACTGAAGGAGAGGTTCTACATCCAACCGCTTACTCCAGCTCAGGCAGCAGAGAGAGCAAAGGTGTCAGCTAAGGATATTCTTAAGGTCAAGGAATTAATAGACAAGAAGGCCTGGCCCTATGTTCAGAATGATCTCCGTCTCAGGGCTTCATATCTTCGCTATGACCTCAACACTATCATTTCTTCTAAGCCCAAAGATGAGAAGCAATCCCTCAAGAACCTCACTGGAAAGCTCTTCCAGACCATCGACAATGTGAGTTTTCTTTTTTCTTTTTTCCTTTCCTTTTTTTTTTTGGTGCCAACCTTCTGAAGTTGATTGTTTGTTAATCTATAATTAGTAGTCTTAGTGTGAGTATTTTGGATTTTTTGTCTTTTTGTTTGTCTGCCAGCTTGACCATGCAGCAAAGATTAAGAGCACTCCTGAAGCAGAGAAGTACTATGCTGAGACTGTATCTACCCTGAATGATGTTCTCTCCAAGGTTGGCTAAAGCAAAATTAATGTAATCTTACGTAAACTATATTTTTCATTTTGCGAGACAACAACTTCTGTGAATTTTATTGGAACGGAATCCAGTGTATAAGACTTTTCCTTTGCAAGCTGACGTTCCTCGCAAATTATCGAGAATAATTTGTCCAGGATGAAATGTTATAATTTTAACTGGCTAAAAAACTGGCAGGCAGGGTCTCAAACATGGAGCATCAATTCCTGTATTGTTTTTGTGCACAATTTTTTGCTTACATAATAGACTCCAAGCAAAGCTCAATGGAGCAATCCATACGATTTAGAACGGGGATGCAATCCAAAAACAAAACCAAAAAAAAAAAAAAAGAAAAGTAAAAGAACTGTCGAATGATATAGTCAGCAGAAGACAATAACAAGTAACAACTAATAAAAGAGCATTTCAATTGAAATAAAGGGAAGTATAGAAACTTCTCAAAGAAAAAAAAGAAAAGTATAGAACGAAATCCTGGAGGAAGGAATGAAGAATGAAGATAAACAACAGCAATAAAAGAGATAATCAACGAGTGACCCTGTTTCAACTTCACGATTTAATTTTATCTTCTCAGTTAGCATCCCTTCAAACGTTACCGGGTTAGGCGATAACTTATGCATCTCTTTGGGGTCTTCTAATACAGAACAGGGGCATGGATCTTCTCTTCCACGATATCAGCAATTTTGTTCAAAAAAAAAAAAAAGAGAAAGCAAAGTAGTAGGCAAGAAACATTCACTCCCGATATCATCGTATCAAGACTCTATATAACAAAGTAGCTATTGAATCCATTAATGTCATTTTCCTTTTTTCTTAAACTAAAGAGCCTCTAGAGTTCTTCTAAAGGATAAAGAATTCTTCTGCTCACAGACTTGCCAAAAAATATACAAATAAACATGAATTTCAAATAGAATTATTAATAGCAATGGCAGTGAGAGTAGAGCAGTAATCCGAGCATATATGGATCGGGGTGACGTGGCTTTAGGGTACGTTTGGTAAAGCATATGACAGCTTTTCTAAGTAAACCTTTTACCAAAGAAAAGGTTGTTTGATCGTAAATTATATAGATTTTACTAAAGATGGTTTAATTATCATTTTAATTTTATTCCATAAAAATTGAAAAAAAAATGGTATTGTGGATAAATTGACCTTTAAAATGTAATAAATAATTTTATTTTCAGATAATAGTTCGATTGATTTGACTCTTGCGGTAAGAATCTATAATTAAAAAATAAAAAATAAATACCACCTTCTAACCATGAACTGAACTCTTAGTAGCTTGTAATAACAGGATATTTTTAATTTCAAGAAACAATAGTAGATAGTTAAAAATTTAAATACCTTGGAATCAAAGCTTCAAAGAGTTTGATTGCTAACATTAAAAAAAAAAAGGAAAAAGAAAACCGAAGAAATTGTATGTAAAAAGGAGAGAGTTCGTGGGAAATGGAGTCTCAACAGCGAATTTCAACCATAACAAATTTTGTAATTTAGGGTCATTTTGGTAGTATTGTATTTTTTAAAATAATTGTTATTTTATGTGCTATAAAAATAGTCAGTAATAAAGAGAACCAATTAAACATTTAATAAATTTTATTTTAAAAATACTATTTATTCATTGATAATTATGATATTTAAAATACTATGCGAATATAAACGATTTAAATAGATAAAATGTTTTATAAAATTTATTTATATATACATTTATAAATATATGTATATAAAAATATTTTTATCTGTATATATAATAATTGATAAATAAAATAAATATTTTTATTTTATTAATTGTATGTTTATTTGTTATTTCAATATAATTACAAATAATAATAATTTCTTTAAATATAATGATTTTATTTTTCTAATTGAACAAGGATAGCTTTAGACCTTTTTAATATATGTTAATATATATATATATATATATATAATATTAAGTATGAAACAGATTTTTTAAAATCAGATTTAAAAAAACAAAAATCAAAATTTTCAAAAAATTATTAAATATCAAAAATTATTTTTAAGTCTCACGGGTCGCGGCCTTTAAGTAATAGATGGGCCAAGCTAAAGAACTTGGGCTTATTGTCATCCGAATTTCCAACGGTGGCAAATTGCGTCGCCTTTCAACTTCGATCTATACATTACAGACAATTAGATTTAAAATGAACAGGCATTCGGTTTTCGATTTGCTTTGTTTTAGCCCTGGCAATTTATAAACCTCTACGCAAGCCCTAGCCCTCCTGCTCTAACAACACTCAGATTCTATCAGTCTCTGTGTTTCTATGGCACCGAAGAAGCCGAATCCGATGGAAGAACCTCCAGCTGCTTCTTCATCAGAAGAAGTGGAAGAAGAAGACGACTCTTCGGGGTCAGAAGAAGTCTCGTCATCCGATGACGATGGAGAAGAAGATGCTCAAGGGCCAGCAAAGCCACCGTCTCCTCCACCGCAAAAAACCACCAATAAGCAGTCGGCTGTTAAAAAGCCTGAAGCTACCCTAGCAACCACTCAAACCAAGACCCCCAGCTCTGGAGAATCCGAGTCGGAATCTGAATCCGAGTCCGAACCCGATGCTACTCCGAAGCCGATAGCCACCAAGCCTATGGAAGAAACCCCAAAAGTAACAAAACCCAGGTCGAAACCAGTGTCGTCGAAACGCCCGAATGAGACCGAGGAGGCTGCAAAAGACTCGAAACGAGCTAAAAAGAAGAGTCCGGATGCGGATCTGGATGAGGAGGAACAGAAAAAGCCTGGAGAGGATACAAAGAAGCAGCTTTTCCAACGGCTGTGGAGTGAGGATGATGAAATTGCTGTCCTGAAGGGAATGATTGATTATTCGACAAAAAAGGGTCTTGATCCGAATCAAGATATGCAATCTTTCTATGATTATATCAAGAATTCTTTTCATGTGGATATTAGTAAAACTCAATTGGTGGACAAGATTAGGAGATTGAAGAAAAAGTTTGAGAATAATCTTGGAAAAGGTATAAAGAAAGGAGAAGATCGAACTTTTTCGAAGCCACATGAGCAGAAAGCCTATGATTTGTCTAAAAGGTTATGGGGAAGTGAAAGTACTGGTGGAGTCATTGAATCAGCTGCTAAGTCTAATGGGAAACCAAAGAAGAATCAGAACCAAAAAGGGAATAGCAAGTCATTGGCAGCTTTGAAAGCAGAGTTGACTGATGGGGCAGAAGGAGATAAGATGGAAGTTGATAATGATAAAGGGAATGCTGTCAACAAGACTGCGAATCTGAAGGATAAAGACAAGGTTTTGTTTGATAAGAGTCTTGGTGTGGCTGGTTTGGAGGAGTTTGTGCTCCATGATGGATTGGACATGATTGAAGGAGCCAAAAAGGTAGAGTTGGAGGAAAGGTGGAAGGAATTGCAGGTTGCTCAGTTGGAGTTGTTCCTGCAGCGGAATGAGTTGATAAAGGAGCAGACAAAGTTGATTTTGGAAGCCATGAAGTAATTAAGCTGCTGGTTGTATTTAGGTCTAAACTATGGTTCTTGCAGTTGTTGTTTTGAGAATAACAATCAAATTATTAGTTTTTCTTAACTGTTTGTTGATTGTGGAATTTTCTGGTATAGGTGACCATGTCGTTGTCTTGGATGTATTGTAGTTTAATCTTCCCATAGCCAGATAAATATATTTCATGCTTGTGATGTGTTCAAATTTTGTTTAATTATCTAGCAAGGACCTCTAAATTGTTGTTTCTTAAAGTTTTGTCCTGTTTCTAGTGATTACTATTATGTTATTGCTTAATTTGTAGGTATGGTTATCACTTTTCATCTTTGCTTTCTTGATGGTAAATTCTGAATGTTGCTGGCATATGGAGGTGGAGATCATGCTTGGATGAGTTGATCCATCTGTAGGCTGATTTATTCAATTCATGTTAAGCATGTATAACTGCGTCTTTCGAGTTGAATAGGTATTCAAATTAAGTCTAAACCAGTTTCATTGTACTATAATAGCATATGCTTTTGTGCATGGCCTCTGAAGTTAATGTTGGGTATTTGATTTTTGCATCAATTTTGATTGAGATAGGTGAGGTTTGGAATTAAATGAATGGGTAAATGTAGAAATCAGCTTTTACAACCTTTCTCTGTGAGAGCATCCTCTCTTCTCAGTCTTCAGTTCCCACATGTCCTGAATGTTTTGTCATATTTTCTGAAATTTTTTCTGTAAGCTGTAACTGAAGAGTACCACCTTGCATTTGAGTGCTTAATTCGGAAACTAATTAGCTCATAAGATAATGAAAAAGGTTACTTATTAAATTATATTGTAGTTAATTTTTTGGTTATGGAAAACCATTTTTCATCATATACAGACATCTTTCGATTCCTTCTTTAAAGTTTGAACTATTGCATTTTGGGATGTAGTTGTTGATCTGTTTTGGAAGGATATGGGGAGGTGGGGATTGTTATTCGGAAGTTTTTCTTTAAACTTTCTGTTGCCTTCCTAGTTGTAGGTTTAGATATTGTGCATGGAGACTTGTCAACAATGGATTTGGAAGAGGGCAGTTTAGGTGCCATATTGTGGATAACAGAATAGTGTATTTATCTTTGTATCGGAGAGGTTTAGACATATGAGACTTCTGTTCCTGTAAACCAAATTTCATTTTATGAGTCATGATCGCTTGGTTTCCTAAGGGAAGTTGTGATGGACAATGGTGTTCTCATTTACCTAATTGACGCTGCTGGTGGGTTCTGACACTAGGTTCTGTTGGTTTAAGTAATATTGGGTTCTGACACTGGGTTTTGTTGGTTTAAGTAACATTGGCTGGATTGTCAAGATTTTATGTAGGAGTCAGGAGGAGGATTTGTTTTGGGAAACCTCTGATGAGTGGAGTTCTAATTGACATTTGATCAGATGAAGTATTCACCTTAAGAACTTTGTGTTGTTATCTACTTTGCATCTTCAGTGAAATTATATGGAATGCTGCTGTCTTGCCCTTGGAACATCCTCTTATTGATTACTTGTAACCATTTTACAACAAATAGGGATATTGCTTTGCAGATACTCTAAAATTTGTCTTCACTTATGATGATTGCTGAATGGCTTCCTTTTGTTTGGACTGATGTCTTTGCTAGTTTGTAATTGTAAGTAATCTGACGAATGAGTTGGATTCCATTGCATACAAAAGCCGTTGTTTGCTGATAGTCATGAATTTAGTAAATGAGGACTTAAAAACAGTTTGGTTTCAATTAATTCAAAGCTTACGCATGGGAAATCAGTGTAATGTTGATAAATTTGGAATATCAAAAATCTTAGCTTCGACCGGGTGTTTAACCCAAAAGTTTGCTGACATTAGAACTGCAACACTACAGCTTACAAATTGCTTGGCAATTGTCCTGTTATTTAGTAGTTATGATGAGCTATGGTGATGAAGAATGGTGTTGTACTGGGCAAATTGTAAATTCATTGACTTTAAACTTGTGAACGGTGATGATCAATAATACATTTGGTACTGCAAACAATTTAATGTCAACAAATTCAGCAACTTTTAACTTCTTGATTATACTACAAATTTTAAATGGAACAATGGTACTTCTATTTTTTGGTGAAAATAAACAAGAACGTTTTGAAAGCAAGAGGAATCCAAGTGTATTTAAGCGTGGCCACCGTGTCCAGCTAATTTTTCTTCCCGAGCCGTGGCTGCAGCGGATACATAGTAAGCAACTGTGAACAATCCATGGATAAAGCAAATAATGCCGCCTATGGAGAAAAAACGATGGTGAGCTATGCCGCATGATTTTCTTGATTTTGAATTTGCCATTGTTCCTATGATCAGCAACGAGAACCCAACTGCTAGTGTAATCCTGTTATTTTAACAACAATTGTAATCCTGTTTTGGGAAACCTCTGATGAGTGGAGTTCTAATTGACATTTGATCAGATGAAGTATTCACCTTAAGAACTTTGTGTTGTTATCTACTTTGCATCTTCAGTGAAATTATATGGAATGCTGCTGTCTTGCCCTTGGAACATCCTCTTATTGATTACTTGTAACCATTTTACAACAAATAGGGATATTGCTTTGCAGATACTCTAAAATTTGTCTTCACTTATGATGATTGCTGAATGGCTTCCTTTTTGTTTGGACTGATGTCTTTGCTAGTTTGTAATTGTAAGTAATCTGACGAATGAGTTGGATTCCATTGCATACAAAAGCCGTTGTTTGCTGATAGTCATGAATTTAGTAAATGAGGACTTAAAAACAGTTTGGTTTCAATTAATTCAAAGCTTACGCATGGGAAATCAGTGTAATGTTGATAAATTTGGAATATCAAAAATCTTAGCTTCGACCGGGTGTTTAACCCAAAAGTTTGCTGACATTAGAACTGCAACACTACAGCTTACAAATTGCTTGGCAATTGTCCTGTTATTTAGTAGTTATGATGAGCTATGGTGATGAAGAATGGTGTTGTACTGGGCAAATTGTAAATTCATTGACTTTAAACTTGTGAACGGTGATGATCAATAATACATTTGGTACTGCAAACAATTTAATGTCAACAAATTCAGCAACTTTTAACTTCTTGATTATACTACAAATTTTAAATGGAACAATGGTACTTCTATTTTTTGGTGAAAATAAACAAGAACGTTTTGAAAGCAAGAGGAATCCAAGTGTATTTAAGCGTGGCCACCGTGTCCAGCTAATTTTTCTTCCGAGCCGTGGCTGCAGCGGATACATAGTAAGCAACTGTGAACAATCCATGGATAAAGCAAATAATGCCGCCTATGGAGAAAAACGATGGTGAGCTATGCCGCATGATTTTCTTGATTTTGAATTTGCCATTGTTCCTATGATCAGCAACGAGAACCCAACTGCTAGTGTAATCCTGTTATTTTAACAACAATTGTAATCCTGTTTTGGGAAACCTCTGATGAGTGGAGTTCTAATTGACATTTGATCAGATGAAGTATTCACCTTAAGAACTTTGTGTTGTTATCTACTTTGCATCTTCAGTGAAATTATATGGAATGCTGCTGTCTTGCCCTTGGAACATCCTCTTATTGATTACTTGTAACCATTTTACAACAAATAGGGATATTGCTTTGCAGATACTCTAAAATTTGTCTTCACTTATGATGATTGCTGAATGGCTTCCTTTTGTTTGGACTGATGTCTTTGCTAGTTTGTAATTGTAAGTAATCTGACGAATGAGTTGGATTCCATTGCATACAAAAGCCGTTGTTTGCTGATAGTCATGAATTTAGTAAATGAGGACTTAAAAACAGTTTGGTTTCAATTAATTCAAAGCTTACGCATGGGAAATCAGTGTAATGTTGATAAATTTGGAATATCAAAAATCTTAGCTTCGACCGGGTGTTTAACCCAAAAGTTTGCTGACATTAGAACTGCAACACTACAGCTTACAAATTGCTTGGCAATTGTCCTGTTATTTAGTAGTTATGATGAGCTATGGTGATGAAGAATGGTGTTGTACTGGGCAAATTGTAAATTCATTGACTTTAAACTTGTGAACAGTGATGATCAATAATACATTTGGTACTGCAATCAATTTAATGTCAACAAATTCAGCAACTTTTAACTTCTTGATTATACTACAAATTTTAAATGAAACAATGGTACTTCTATTTTTTGGTGAAAATAAACAAGAACGTTTTGAAAGCAAGAGGAATCCAAGTGTATTTAAGCGTGGCCACCGTGTCCAGCTAATTTTTCTTCCCGAGCCGTGGCTGCAGCGGATACATAGTAAGCAACTGTGAACAATCCATGGATAAAGCAAATAATGCCGCCTATGGAGAAAAAACGATGGTGAGCTATGCCGCATGATTTTCTTGATTTTGAATTTGCCATTGTTCCTATGATCAGCAACGAGAACCCAACTGCTAGTGTAATCCTGTTATTTTAACAACAATTGATATAATAAATTCTGGAGTAAATTTTCTTGGAATTGATGATGAAATTATCAGAGGATGTGACCACATACCAAGCGAAGATGAGAGAAAACACAGCTAATTGCTTGTTAGCAGAAGCTTTTGCCATATCCGCTCTAGACCAGAAGCAAACGCACCCACCAAGCAAGATAGCAATAACATGGGCAAGAGCCAGAAGCACAGCAGCAGCCAACCCTAGCTCGAAAGCTTTGTAACTGGGATCTCTGCACTCGAAAATCCATATCCTCAAATGTTTCACCTGTTGATGGAAAAAAACACAGGGTTATTATTATCAAAATGCTGTAACAATAATTTCAACTTAAAATTACTTAAAACATGCCTTGTTCTGAGCTACTTCAGCTTCAATGCCAAGAATGCCAGCAGTAACGTCAAGAGCCATGATCAAGAGACAAATCAAAAACCCAATGTTTTTCGGCATTGCTGCGGTAAGCAAAGACCCTGTAGAGGTTATTCTGAAGGGGGAAATGGCAGGAGAAATCTTATAGGGAATTTTTTTTTTTAACCTCCCTTGATTAGATAAGCTTTACGAGTTATTGTTGAAGAGAAGAATACGAATAAAGTAGGAGCAGGTATGAAAATTAATAACAAATGCGTGAGAGGTTAGCTGTGAGTTATGGAGTAAAAGCTTTGTTCGTCTTCACATTTTTCTTTATTCTTCTTCTTTTAAAATTCTGATTCCTTGCATGGGTGACAAGGAAAGTAGAGTATCACCAAGGGACAGTGTAATATACAGTGTAAATTGATGAACTGTTCAATGCTTAAGATGATCATAACTGTGTTCCCAGCTTCAAATGGTTTATGGAGACTTCAAATGATACATGGAATCTTTGCTTTCTGATACGAGTTCTTTTTGGTTATAAGCTGCTAAGCTACATCTACATAGTACATATATTACAATCTGAAGTTTACAGGAAATAAGATTCATCAGATGTTTGTAATGCAATTTAATAGTCTATTGGGACGACGAATTTAGAAATCTAACCCCACAAATATTTAAAAAGATAATTTCTGAATTAAAAGCCCATCGTTAAGCCAAGGCTTCAATAGCCTGTTAAAAGTTTGTTTGTTTTTTTTTTTTTCATAAAGTTAGCAGAAGTTTTAAGTGTTAAAATAATGAAAGAATAAAACAGCTCTGGTTTCACATGTAAGCAATCTTTTTGGGGAAGCAGAAATATGCTAATTTGCATGGACAGATCATTTATGTAATAGAATCGGTCCAGTCATTTCGTTCGTTACATTTTGGGCCTTATCTTTGATTGGACGATAAGGTCCAAATTCGGTTTTGGGCCCGTCGAACAAGATGAAAATAGATATGACACGAGGACAGGGAAAAGGAGAACTTTTTATTTTCTAGAAGGAGCTCAACACATCGCCGGAAAAGTAACCATTTCTTGATAAGAAAAGTAAAATCAAATCGAAGAGAAAGATTGAGCAAAGAGAAACGTAAAGGAAATCAAAAGGGATCAATGTCAGGGTATTATTACGGATGGAAGAGCTTCGACGAGGACGAGGACAGGGCAGAGAAACCTCGGAGGGTCGGTGTCACCGAGATGAGAAGTCCTCATTACACTCTCAGCAGCAGCCATAACGTCCTTGAGGTTTTTCTCTTTCTTTATTTCTCATGAACTGAACCTTCCTTTCTATAATTTGTTTCTAAATTTTCACGTGACCGATCGGAAACAGATTGTACGTATTACGAGAAAAATAAAAACTCCGAGCTTACACATTCAGTTATTAAGTTGATAAGCTACTAACTCACATGGCATAATATGATGATCAGAAGAGTGGAAACACGTCTCTATGTACACGTGACTTCCTATAGATGAGTTGTCGTCCACATAGTTGAGACACCTAATTTTTATCCCACAGGCCATGCCCTCTGATGTAACTTGATTCACCTACCTAAGATGGATGAAATTTTTTAATAAGCATATGACTGCAGTCATATGGTCCTTATTTCTTGTTAAAAGACATGGTTTATTGTTTTCCTTTGGCAATGATTTTCGGTGCTGATGTCCTTGGTTAATTGAGCATGATTGATGAGTTACCGTGGGTGGGAGGTGATGCGGGTGGAGCGGTTCTACTGGTTTTTTCTGACTGTTATTATGCTTTTCAGGACATTTTTGAGTCTATGGGGCAGTTTGTTGACGGTTTGAAGTTCTCTGGGGGTTCCCACAGCCTGATGCCAAAATCCTTTATCGAAGAAGTTGTTAAAAGGGCACACCAACATGATGTATATGTAAGTACAGGTGACTGGGCTGAACATTTGGTTCGTAATGGTCCATCGGCTTTCAAAGAATATGTTGAGGTAAGTTATGCAATAACAAACAATTATTGAGTCTCTTAATGTTATTGCAGAACTGATTTCGATGCCCCACTGTGATATTTTTATAGGATTGTAAGCAGGTGGGGTTCGACACAATCGAGCTAAATGTGGGATCACTTGAGATTCCTGAAGAAACCCTTCTCAGATATGTCCGCCTTATTAAGAGTGCTGGTCTGAAAGCCAAGCCTAAATTTGCAGTAATGTTTAATAAGTCAGACATTCCGACAAGCTGTGATAGGGCATTCGGGGCTTATGTTGCTCCAGCACCTCGGTCAACTGGTATGACTGTGGACTTTCCTTGATGATCTGCTATTACAACATGCGATTTTTGTTATTTGTCTACTATTCTAGATATTGCCAGTTAACGTGAAAGAGGTTAACAATGCAGATGCATACTTCTTATGATAAACATTGGCTACAGATGTATACTTTCTGGCATCTAAGCCTAATTTAGGACCTGTGGCTTAGTAAATCTAATTATATGATAACATACATCTTGTGATGTGTTCAAGTTGGTGTAGGTATCAACAAATTGAGGTTGGTTGAAAGCATGTTTAATTTATACTTTTGGGTAGTTGAGATATCCAAGCCCAAGGGTAGTGAAGGAATCTCCAACTCGGGGGGTCCAAATCACCCACCAAAAAAAATAAAAAAATGTTTTACCGAGCAAAGCTGATTGTTTTAATGAAATGCTTGGTTTGTGTGAAGTCCTATCACTTTTCCTCTCGTAAATTGCCTAAGTTGTGCTAAACTTTGAAATATTGAACTGAAAACTGGTGGTTGTAGGATGAGAGATATTGAAAGAATTACCTATCTGTGCTAGTTTGTTTAGGAAACTGATAATGACAAGATTGTAAACAATCTTTCTAACGATTCATCACTTTTGTCTCTATAGAATATGTTGAAGATGTGGATCTTTTGATCAGAAGGGCCGAAAGATGCTTAGAAGCTGGTGCAGACATGATTATGATTGATTCTGATGATGTCTGCAAACACGCGGACTCTTTAAGGGCAGACATAGTTGCAAAGGTCATTGGACGACTAGGTCTTGAGAAGACCATGTTTGAAGCAACAAATCCAAGAACCTCTGAGTGGTTCATCAGGCGCTATGGTCCAAAGGTATAACATTTATACAGTGTTTCATTCCATTACTTATCTGGAGTCTCAGATGTGAATGACATGCTTTTGAGTGGCGGGGATTGGATTTGCAGGTAAATCTATTTGTGGATCACTCTCAAGTGATGGATCTAGAATGCCTTCGTGGCTACAACTTGGGTAAAAATCACAGATCTGTTTTGGGTTCATCATATTTACTGCTGTGAGTGGTTGCCAATTGTTGATGCAAATCTGTGCCTTGGTGCAGCTGGTTTGTTACTGATCCTGTGTTCTGAAAATGTTGAAAGTTGTGATTGTATGAGTGTGAACATGGCCAATAAATGCATCAAAGCTTTTTAATATGACATAAGGCGCTTTGTTAATCCCAACTGAAATGGTGCTTAGGAGAATGATCTAGTCATTATAAAAACTCAAAACTGGAATTTGGATAATCTATTTAAGCTACCATTCTATATTTCTTTTACCTTTCCCTTCGTTTGGACTTTTTGAGGATACCCACCTACAAAATGAGATAAATTTATCAAAAACTAGGTTGGTGGAGTTTTAGTTGTGACACCAACCTAACAAGAGCTACACTACACGATCTCAAGTGTGTGTGATTCGTCATTCGCAGGTTGCCTAGCCACCTATCTGATTTTATTTTGAAAACAGAGCAGCTCGATTTCTTAAAATTTATTGCATTTCTCCCCGATTTTAAAATGACGAATTAAAAATTGTGTAATCACCTTCTAAAATAATATAAAGTTTCAGCAAGTATGAAGCAGAGCATAAATGTTGAAAAAAGTTGAACTAATTGTAGGATCATTCCGTTTCCGTTGCACCACGCACAAAATATAACAGTAAAAATTGCTTTGCCCCTCTTCAAATAGACGACAAATGATTTATTTGTATTTGAACACGATTGGAAGAAACAAACTTTTTCCTACAAAATCTATTGGTAAATAAATCATAAATTGATTAAAAGAAGTCTTCTCTGATATCAAATATAAGATTCAAGGAGGAGTCGAATCTTCATTTCTGTACAAAATATATGTGCCATATGATTTTTATTATTTTTTGTTCCTAATTAGGAAAATTTGCATTTAACACATTATTAAAATGAAACTCGTTCTCAACGCTTAGAAATAACACATTTGTTTTCGATACTCATTTCCACCAAATGTTTTCTAACACATACATTAGTAATAGACTAAAAAATATCTCGCGTGTATGCAAAACTCTCGTATTATATACAAATGTAAGAGTTTTTGAAAGATAATCATACTGTATAATGGGAATGGTATTGTTTCGGTTAATCTTTCTGAATTATAACGTTTAGTAGTTGGATATTTACTTGCCTAAATTAGTTTTGGGTGAAAGCTATGTATACCGATTTATTGGCCGTACAACAAATACAAAATTGAAAAGACTTTGGGTTTGAGTGGTTGGTGGCACACGAGTTCACGTGCATACCTTCTTCGTCTGGGCACAATTTGGTATGATGAAAGTCTTTTAACTTCGAGCTCTATATAATGCACACTACCTCTTAAGTACAGTAACAACGCACACGGTCAGATTACAGTCAATACCAGTGCAGTATCATCATCAGTCATGGCGAGCCAATCCACCCAAAAGAAGACGGCATGTGTTGTGGGCGGCACAGGCTTTGTAGCTTCTTTGCTGATCAAGCTCTTGCTTCAAAAAGGCTATGCTGTTCGTACTACTGTCAGGGACCCAGGTTTGGTCTTATATATATGTGTGGTGTGTGTGTGTGTGTATTAGTTTGAATACAAATTTTTTTGGGGGTGATGATTTCGTGCAGAAATGTTGAAAGTTACGATTGTCTGATGTCTCAGTCGTATAAAAATGCATGAGTGCGTGCGTATGACGAGTGCGACCGACTCTTTAACTTTATATGGAATGACATAATGAGACATGTAGGCCTAATTTTATATGGACAAGGGATCAAGTGGGCATATACGGACGGGCTACTTTCTGCTTTCAAGCCCAATTTTTGTTGGTTAATGCAGTGTCGAGGACTCTGTGCTCTACCCTGAGTTAGAAACTATTATCACTTCTTTTAACAACTTGTAGGATGAGTTAAGAATTAATGTTTGACAGTTGTAATTTTTAAATTATAGTATTAAATTATTTTATAAATATTATCTATTATAATTTAAAAATTTTGTTAATATAATTTTTTATTTATATAACATAAAATTTATTATATTTTTAATAATTTTATTAAAATTATTATTTAAAAATTATATTTACTACATATTATTAACTTTTATTTTATAATTATAATTTTTTTATATAGCAGCTGTACCTTTTAACCTACAATACCTCAATCTCAAACACACCCTTAAAATCCATCTTCTCAAATTAACCTCATTAAATTATTAAAAATATATTTATACGATTTTTATAACACTCCATTTTTTTTCTCAGAATTACCTTCATTTTTTTTTCTAATTTGTGTCTATCGTAGTCATATCGGTGAAATTCTTACGGCTGAGTCTTCTTACAACCAAACTCTATTTTTTTCTTTTTTTAAAAAAACATTAATTTAACTCTAGTTTAAACAAACAAAAAGTCTTAGGTTTTAGATTTCATTGCTACGGGGATGCTTGTTTTTCCCTATTTTTCATAATACTACTTTCTCTATCAATCATGCAACCGGAGATTTCTGTATCAATTATGTAACCGGAGATTTTATTTATTTATTTTTTTTTTTTGTAAAAAACCGTAAATTATAGAACCAGATTACAAGAGGTCTACCCCATGATCAACTTATTATGAAGTTTATTGACCCTTTTTTTCAGTCTCGGTGACAAATCATTTAATTAATCTCCAATTCTCCATGTCTTAATTAAGTTTTATTAGTGTTGACTTTTACTGCAACTACAAAGAAATTGTGAATTCAGAACTTGAGATTTATTATGATTTGAAAATCTCTTAAGTCTTATTAATTTCTCTATACGCTAAATAGACTTTGATTCTAACTTTACAGACATACGGTGTAAAGAGTGTTCATTTAAATCAAAGTATAAGCAAGTTTTATTAAAATGTAAACGTCTTTTTAAGTAATATCGTTTATGGGTAAAATTGTAAATACATAACAGGGGTTTGAATAGATATCAGATAACTCTCGAGTTGTGCCCACTTGTCCCATTAATATAATTTCATGAAGCAATATCGCATGGAACAATGGACTAGAGTCTAATCAATTTGTATTGTGCAGACAACCAGAAAAAGATCTCTCATCTTATAGCACTTCAAGAATTGGGTGAACTGAAAATATATGGAGCAGATCTAACTGATGAGGCGAGCTTTGATTCCCCTATATCTGGTTGTGACATTGTCTTCCATGTTGCAACGCCAGTCAATTTTGCTTCTGATGATCCAGAGGTACAATGTATTTGATATGTGTTTCTAGTTTTATGTGCATCAAAATGAAGCTGCTTGATTTTCAGTAACAAGTCTGTTTCTTTTTTCCTGCATAGACTGACATGATCAAGCCAGCAATCCAAGGAGTGGTGAATGTGATGAAAGCCTGTGCAAAAACAAAAACTGTTAAAAGGGTTA
The DNA here is from genome assembly GCA_025617385.1 of Murraya koenigii. Taxonomy (NCBI): domain Eukaryota; kingdom Viridiplantae; phylum Streptophyta; class Magnoliopsida; order Sapindales; family Rutaceae; genus Murraya; species Murraya koenigii. Next base: position 31,862,376 of record CM046815.1, read on the forward strand.
TATTGACATCGTCAGCTGCTGCTGTATCAATCAATGCACAAAATGTAACAGGTTTGGTCGTGAGCGAGAAAGACTGGACCGATGTTGAGTTTTTGAGTTCTGAGAAGCCACCAAATTGGGTAATTAGGAAAATTCATTTCAGTATCTTAGGACATGCTCTGTGAGTTTTAACTAGTGAACATGGTCTAAAATGAGCTAATCTGAATTTGCAGGGGTACCCTGCATCCAAGACCCTAGCTGAAAGGGCTGCTTGGAAGTTTGCTCAAGAAAATAACATTGATCTCGTTACTGTCATCCCTAGTCTCATGAGCGGTCCTTCTCTAACACCTGATATTCCCAGCAGCGTAGCCCTTGCCGCGACTTTGATTACAGGTACTGAACCAGAACTCGAAATGCAGGCAATTGTAAAAATTGGTGTGTTGATGGCATATCAACATTTTTGCAGGGAATGAATTCCTCCTAAGCGGTCTGAAAGGCATGCAAATGCTCTCAGGTTCAATCTCCCTTGCACATGTGGAGGATGTTTGCCGTGCCCATATATTTTTAGCGGAGAAAGAATCTGCTTCTGGCCGCTACATCTGCTGTGCTGTCAATACCAGTGTTCCTGAACTTGCAAAGGTCCTCAACAAACGATTCCCCAAGTACAAAATTCCAACTGAGTAAGCCTCCAGCCTTCAAATATGCTTCTAATATATACTGTCAAACGTATTAAGTTATTTACAATTTTCAGATAATAAGTTGCCGTCTAACTTGGTCCATTCTGCTCGTGATTGCAGTTTTGGAGGGTTCCCCTCCAAGGCCAAGTTAACCCTTTCCTCAGAGAAGCTCATTGGTGAGGGTTTCTGCTTCAAGTATGGGATTGAAGACATTTATGACCAAACTGTGGAGTACTTAACGACTTGGGGGATACTCAAGTGAAAGCCTGTCTATTTATTTTTGTCCGAGTATGGAGTATGGACAAAAAATAAGTATTATTTTATCCATTATGGAGGTACCGCTTGACCAAAAGCCTAGTTGAAAGAGTTCGCTCGCATATAATAAGAATGATATTTCTGGTTTGTTTCGGCTATGATATCATGCCAGTAGCAGAACCCATGCCCAAATATGTTTTTGGAACACTTGGGTCGGGCAGGACATTTTGTCTGGGCCTATAAGGCCCAGATTTATTGTTTTGTATTTTATTATTATTATAATCCTTTTCATGTTATTATAGCATATTATTATTATTATTATTATAGCATCTTTTATTATTATTATTATAAGAAGATTACTAATATTTACAATCAAATAATTTTAAAGATTATTTTAATTAAATCTATGAAGCAAAGTCTAGATGTTAACTTTTGAAAGTATTCTAAATTAAATTTATGATGCACACTTTAAATTTTCTATTCTTCCTAATATTTAAAGAATATATGCCCATATTTTGTAAATAAGACAAATGCCTCCACTCATTTAAAAAAATTGAAGGAAGAAATTTGAGTCTCTATTTTTTAATGGGACTCAGAACATCAACCCACCGCTCAGGTCAAAGCCAAGTGGCTTATAGCATCCCTTTTAAAATCCTTACAAACCCCCATATATAGAACAAAATAAGCTCAATTGAACCCGAGGATAACAAACAAAAATCTAGCTTTCGAGAACCCACCATCATGAAAATCGAATGCCGAAATTTCAACTTTAGTATGGAGAAGAAGTTAAAGTGAAATTAGAAAAATAATAATTCAAAACAAAACGTGAGAAAAAGAATTTGGCAAGCCAATAGAAAACATCAACTACCATTAAGAGTCTTTTAACTAGAAATAACTTCATGGTATATGGAGTTAAACTTAAAAAAAATATTAAAGACAAGCCTTAATAATAATATCGAGATAAAAGATCATTTATTCTTTGGAGCGATGAATTGTTAAAGTCTCCATATAAAAACTCAACATTATTCTTTTTTAAGTTAGAATTAGGTGGATGCAAGCATCTTCACTGGTTTATCTCAATATTTATGTGGTGTAAATATCAACAGACTTTTGATTATACAATACACATCTATAATTAAAAATAAAATAAATTAAAATATTGAAAGAAACTTGAGCCGTTGAAATTTCACCACTTATCAATTCCCAGTTATACCTAGCAATGAGATGAATGAAATTGAATTAAGCATAACTTGTAACTATAAGATTAAAGATTTTTTCAATAGTATATTCATTTTAACTATATAACTAAATATCCTTAAACCAGCTGATAAAACTCATCTTTTTAAGCATTAAAAAGACCAATTTTTATTTGACTCAAATACCTCAAACTTATCACTTTAAGCATCCATCGAATATAATATACTAAATAAATAAAAAGATTAGTTTAGTAATATTGTAACTTTAAAATAATTATTGTTAGTTGTCTTATAAAACTAATGAGCTTTGCAGAAAATGAGTTAAACGTTTAGTAAAATTAACTTTTAAAAGTATTGTAGGTATCTCTTATGTGTGTATATAATAATTGATAACTAAAATAATTTTTTTATTTTGTTATCTCAATATAATTGGTAATAATAAATTTAATAATTGTATTTCTTAATTAAATAATGATAAATTTTTTATAATGTATGTGAAGATATATACAAAATTATATTAAGCATAAAACTTATTGTTAAAATCAAATTTTTAAAAACTATTCATTATCTATTTTTCAAAATTTACAATAAGATGAGTTATTTTACAAAAAATAATTTTAAAAAAATTTACTAAACATTAAAATTAATTTTTAACTCTTCAAAATTATTTTGAGTCTCTCTAAAATAATTTCATACAAACTTTTAATATCTTATTCGCCCTTTTCCATTGTTTGCAAATGAGGCCGTGTAGAGAGTAATTATAAATGTGTTATAAAAAAATTTATATATTCAAATTTTAGTTTTTATATCTTATTATTATTTAATTTAACTCTCAGTAAATTATTTTTTTAAATTCGCCTCTGACCCACCTTAGTGTTATTATCAATTTTTGTTGGTTAAGGCACTAATTTTACCAGATCAGGTTAGTTCATTCGACTTAGTGTGTTGACGCTAAAATTGAACTGATGTAAAATAAGCAAAGTTAATGAAAGTTACTGCCCAAATATTATAGTTCACATATCAGGCATGCATAAGTCCACCGTCCACGTCGCTATGTGAACTGTGCGTGCAGGCGATTCTCAAATTATGTAGCAGACGCAGAGCATGACGTTATCGTACGAGGACGAAGACACACCACGAATAAACAGAAACTTCCAAATCTGTGGCGAGGGCTACCTTACAGCCCTCACATAAACTGTATCTAACTGTGGATCGCAAGTGGAATTTAGCTGACAATTGGGTGTGAGGGTGCTGTATTTTACAAAAACTGTAAGTAGGCAAACCCCAAATCTGTACTCCATCAATTAACTTCAATTGACGTCAGATTTGGACCATTTACTGGATTCAAGGGATTAGCAAACGTATGCCTGAACGCATCCAGTGGGCAAACCCCAAATCTGTACTCCATCAATTAACTTCAATTGACGTCAGATTTGGACCATTTACTGGATTCAAGGGATTAGCAAACGTATGCCTGAACGCATCCAGTGGATTGGACCAATATTTTTCCTTCATTTGATTGAACCAGCCACCAAGCTCCATGTGGCATTGTCAGATAAAACGAGTTTCACGCTTTTATTTTTAGCTCGACACAATTAATTAGCTGTTGTAAAATCCAAGGCTAAGCCGTTGTCTTTACTTTGAAAGATTCACGCGGTACTCGATATGTCTGTATCGCTATTAATACGTCCATTCTACTGATAAGACCCTTCTAATTTATGACTTGTCACGAACTTATACAGAACAGTTGCTTTTATTTAACAAATTATATTAAAAACATAGTTATGCCATAATTTGTGGTGATTATAGAGATTTAGATAAAGCCATAATCTTAAGAATTGATGGAGAACGATTTTTTTCTTAACTCCATGTTGTTTCCGTAACAATTTCCTTAACTTAATTCTTTCCTTTTTACTGTGTGTTTAGAGATTTCAGATTTTTTTAATAGTTAATTAATGTATTAAAGACTCTTTTATAACTAATGATAGAGAACACATGTACAAATAAATAATATGCAGTAAGTAGTTATATAATAGCACGTCGTTTTAATTTATAAAAAAAATTATTGTTTTCGGTCTTTTTGATTTTGAAAATATAACAGTTGAAATGTTCAGTAAATTAAATAAATTAAAGCCTTAAAATTATGATTCATGCACAAACTAAACCCTATCTAATTTGTGTGAGCAATAAATTAAAGAGAAAACAGAAAGAAGATAAAATTCATTATATAAAAATAGGGTATAAAAAATAATAATAATAATTAATACTATAATACCATATGGTATTATAGTTTATTATGTCCTCCATTAATATTCGTTGTCATTTTCAAATTCATGTAATTCGAGTTCAATTTGAATACTAGCAAGTTTAAATGTTTGATCAAATCCCTGTACGCATACGCAAACGTCTTGAATAGAGACTTAAAGAGTCGTGATCTATTAACACCTTTGTCCTCTCAACGCTCCTCCGTATTCTGTGACGTTGCCTGTTGTTGAATGAAGTCATCATGAGTGCGTCCCTATATGTAAGCTACCAACTACTAAGGTACCAACTAGTTATGATTTGTCGTATTAATCTGCACCTATTCGTTTTCCTATAAACACCAAGAGCATGCAAGAAAACGTGCTTGAATGCAACAACTTGGAAAGTGGTTTAATTAATCTGATTGATATATGACTTTCTAAGCTAAACATATTGAAAATGAAAGAAAATTTCAGTTTAATGAAAATATTTTCATAGTTGGGAGAAATTTTCTGTCAGAAAATATTTTGTGACAAATTAAACTTAATACCATCAGTTTAATACTTCTATTTTATACACATAAATTTAATTTAATTTTTTATATTAATTATTTTAAGATAAAAACAAAAGTATAATATAATATTATCATATTATATGATATTAAAAGTATAAGTTCATTATAATTGTTTAACAAGAAATGCGGATGGTCTAAAATTTAAAATCGGATTTTAGTTAAATAAGTATGACTGCATGAGAGCACAACTATAGGAGATTATAGTAACTCAAAGCTTGAACACAGTAGTTGAAAACTTAAATAATTCAAATAAGCAAGACAACAGGATATATAAACAACTACAATCTATAAAAGAGTACTGTTATAAGAGATAGGTCTAATTAAATAATCTCATCTATTGAATTCAATAGTTAGAATCTCACGATTAGAAACTTTATTTAGACCTAATAAAGTTTTTATTCATGATGATTAAAATAGAATAATCTAGAAGTTTCATAAGTTCAATGCAAGTTTAAGAATGAGAAAAGTGTTGGAGATAAATCTTAGCATTAGATAAAACTTTAATTAAGTGATAAATATGATTAGAAGGAGGAGTTATTGAGGATTTGAATTATCTAAATTATTTTATAAATAGAGATTTTTTTTTCATATGAGGGACATGAAAAAAATAGTTAAAAAAAAATTCCATTGTAATCATTATACAATAGTGAAATTATTTTTTCTTATCTAAATTGTTTCATAAATAAAGATTTTTTTTTTTTTTTTGCATACGAGGGACGTGAGCAAATAGTTAAAAAAATTCCATTGTAATCATTATACAATAGTGAATATTACAAGTTACCTTTCAAGAATATTACAAGAGACAGATGAATGGCTGAAATTCTTTTTTCCTATATAATGTTATAAAAAAAATAGAAAAAGAAAAAACTTCATTCATTAGGAAAGAAAATAACGTGCATAAGTCATCGAACAGGTGTATTAGCGCGCTGCCTATATATACAAGTACCAGTACTTATTTATGCTTCATACGATCTATTGAATAATAATCGATCGAGGAAAGCAATTGGGCAACTTATTCTGAGTTGCCGGATGAATTCTAAACCTTGTAATGTGATTGTGATATCACCACGGCATTCTGCCAATTATAAGCCAAACATTTGGAAATATGATTTCATTCAGTCCCTTCATAGCAAATATACGGTACAATTAATTTATGCCCAGCTATATTGTCTGGGGTTGATTGTTTTAAATTTATTACTTCTGTTAAACTTTTTGTTGGTGTTTTGATAATTATCAGGAAGAAGGATATAGAAGCCAAGCTGAGAAGTTGAAGGACGATGTAAAGCAAATGTTTCTTGAATCAGCTGGCGTTTTAGCCAAGCTAGAGCTCATTGACAGAATCTGTAAGCTAGGCCTGTCCAATCTCTTCGAGGAACAAATCCGGGAAGCTTTAGTCGACACAGTAGCATTTTTAACGAATGACACTTGTTGTTTAGAATTAAAGGATCTTTATGCTACTGCATTATGCTTTAAGCTCCTCAGGCAGCATGGTTATGAAATCTCACAAGGTATATAATATACATCAAAATTTTTTAATTTTTTTAAAGAAGCTCTAATCCTTACTCTCAACATTGTGAGTGCAAGAGTTCTCCCATTAAGCTATAAACCCATTGGTTATAATATACATCAAAATTAATTTCATATCACTGTCGATTCATCATGATCAACTAATATAATTGCTATCAAATAATAAATTCTTAAATGCCTAATGTGCATGCGCATATTAATTATTTAGATATGTTTATCGAGTTCATGGATGAAACGAGTACAACATTCTCAACGAGCAAATGTTCGGATATCAAAGGACTGATTGAACTTTTTGAAGCCTCACATCTAGCTTTAGAAGGTGAAAGCATCTTGGACGAGGCTAAAGTTTTCTCCAGAGGAACTCTAAAGGGTATCTATTCTTCTTTGAATAGTGACCTTGCACAAACTGTAGCCAGAGTTTTGGAACTTCCATCGCACTGGAGAGTGCCGTGGTACGAAGTCAGATGGCAGATAAACTCATCCGAAAGAGAGAAACACACGAACACAAGTTTGCTTGAATTAGCAAAACTTAACTTTAACATTGTTCAAGCCACACTCCAAAATGATCTAAGGGAGCTTTCCAGGTAATAACAAAGACAATATGATTTTATTTTTGTGGAAATTATTAATATTTAAAGAGTGGTCCCTCGCTACAACTTTGGGAAAAAAAAAATTGTGGCAAAGAAATTAAAGCAATATTTTGTTCTTTTGTGAAAACAGATGGTGGAAGAATCTGGGCCTGATTGAGAATTTAAACTTCTCTCGAGATCGACTGGTTGAAAGTTTCTTGTGTGCGGTGGGGCTAGTTTATGAGCCTAACTTCAGCTGCTTTAGAAAATGGCTCACCAAGGTCATTATTTTCATATTAGTTATTGATGATATCTATGATATTTATGGTTCACTGGAGGAACTAGAACACTTCACCAATGCTGTTGAAAGGTTAGTATTGACGTATCATCATCACAAAAAATATTAGTAATAAAATAAAACAAAAGGACATATTTATATCAATCAATTGCTATTGGCGCATTTGGTATTCTTGTGGCAGCTATGCTGCCGAACCTAGCTAGCTACTAAGTCAAGCAGTTACTGATTCAATTCTACAAAACCCTAGTTTTGGCTATGCCTAACTGCCTTAAAACCAAACAAAGCATATAAAATATCTCAGGTGTATTACGTCAAAACATATGGCTAACGTTAATATTTCTCAGATTCAGGTGGAATTCCAGGGATATTCAATGTCTGCCTGAATGTATGAAGATTTGTTTCAAAGCACTTTACGACACTATTAATGAAATGGCTAATGAAATTGAGAGGATAAATCATTTGAAAAGAGTCTTACCTCAGCTGAAAACAGTGGTATGAATGTGTTTACGTTTAATAATTATTAGTTTGAGCCTTACAACTATTAATTAATTTAAAAAATAAACACTTTTTTTTTTTTGGGTTTATTAAAGTGGGCAGATTTCTGTAAAGCATTGCTTGTGGAAGCAAAATGGCATAAAAGGGGATACACCCCATCCTTACAAGAGTACTTAAGTAATGCATGGATTTCATCATCCGGCCCTTTGCTTTCTGTCCATTCATTTTTTGGCATAATGAACGAAGTGACCGAAGAGACTGCAGATTTTCTTAAGCTAAATCAGGATCTTGTGTATAATTCATCTCTAATTATTCGACTGTGCAACGATCTAGGCACTTCAGCGGTAAATACTTTATCAAGAGTTCCTAAAATTTAGTAACTGTCTTGATTTCAAGTCTGTTGTTATTATTATTATTATTAGTTCTCATCAGTAAATTAAATTGCAATAACAGGCGGAACTAGAGAGAGGGGATGTGGCTTCATCAATCCTCTGTTGCATGATGGAAATGAATATTTCGGAGGAGATAGCTCGGAATTTTATTAAAGGCATGATAAGTAAAACATGGGCAAAGATAAATGGACAAGGCTTCGCACAATCACCTTTGTTGCAGTCATTTATCAATATCACTAAAAGCTTTGCGCGTGTGGCGCATAGCCTTTACCAATATGGAGATGGATTTGGAGTTCAAGACCGATATACTAAGAAGCAGATACTATCTTTGCTGATTGAACCTATGCCATCGTCACTTTTTTGATGAAGTGTTCTTATGTCTATTAAGAGGATTAGGATTTTCTCCTAATCTCTTTTATTCTATCTTAATGAAATAAGTGTGAGAACACAATAATATGAATCAAGTCTCAGATCCCTTCAATAATATTAAGTAATCGATGTTTTTTCTCTACTCGCTTTATATACAAATTTTGAATTAATACCGTCCAAACTCTAAAATAATCTTGACTTTACTTAATCAAAAAATGGATTTAGTCTAAAAAAAATTATAAGGAAACTAATTATACATATTAATATAGGAGTGCTGAGCTGTTTTTCAAAACTAGAATATAATTTTACATTTTTGCAATTTGCAAGTATGCCAAAGAGATAGGAAAAAAAAAGGTACATGTCTTTGACTAAAGTAAAATACATTTGCTCTAGGGCATAGCGGATCGAACTAAGGAGTCCATCTAAGTAGATATGGTAATGGGCTGGGCCAGGACAGGGCCTGACCAAGTCTGAGCCTGAGCCCAATAATGTAAATATAGGCCCGAGCTTTATAAAAGCTCGAATATTCAAAATTAGGCCAGACACTAATAGGATCATAGCAGGACTCGGGCTTTATTCGGGTCTGACCAATTTTTTTTAATATTTAAACAATTCTAATTTAAAATATCGTAATATATTAATATTTAAAAACTTTAAAACCTTATTAAAATAACATAAATATAAAAATTATTCTAATCAACATCTTTATAATAAATTATATAAATTAATTTATAACGAGAGGTACCACTCTCGAATTAATATACATATATAACGAAACGACATCAACAGAAATGACATGACCCCCTCTGAGAACTTCAGCTACAGCCCACAGCCTATCAAGTTTCAAGTTTTAAAAGCAACTCGACAACTCTCATCTTTGCTGTGAATTTTAAGGTAAACGAATCATCCACTTGGATTATATGCTATGTCAACCGACATTCATCAGATACCAAACAGTTCAGCATGCAAGAGTTCTGTTCAATTAATAAAATAAATCGGCCCCAAACACGAAGTCAATATGACCAAAACTAGTAGACCTTCGACTTCATGCTGGTAAATATCACATGAAATAGGAAAACCAAGCCTTGGGTTCGAAGCACCTCAGACTCTCTTAAAAATGAAAAATATGAAAATTGTTCGAATTTTTAGGTGACGTATTTTGTTAAACCAATAGGAGATTTGCTTGGAATAGGGATGAATAGCTTGATGCAGAGTATTTAATTCTGACCTTTTCAAAAATTGACAGCATCTCAAACACAAAAAAGTGGCAATAACAGATATTTGGAATATTCGGAACGTAAATTATTCAACAACTAAGTCACACCAAGTCCAACCGTGTTTCTTCTACTAATATTTTACATCGGGCTTTGTTCGGGCTAGTGTTTAGCCCAATCCATTTGTCTTTTGCTGCCTGACAACGGTGATTCTAAGTATACCCACCTACTTTCTTGACTACGCTCACTTTTGTGTTCTTCCATAGAAAAGAGGCGCAATGCAATCAAGGTATTGGGGAGGTAGTTATTTCTTATAATATTCCTTTTCAATTGAAATTCAGTGTATGGTTTCTAATTTTAAATAGAAATACAATTAATCACTTAAACGAAAATTTTTCTTTTAAAAATCTTTTTGCACCCATCCCATTCCATAAATTATATTTATATTTTATTATTATTTTTTGGAGAAACTTATAAGATTTCAAGATTAAGGAGATAGACACTATATAATAAAAATAATAATTTCAGATTTTAAGACTTTTATATATTTTAAAATATAAACTTAATAGAAATATTAATTTTAGAGGAAAATTTTACGGTAAGATGGTTTATTTTAATATATTATATATGATTAGTTTCTTATAACTTAAGCCGAAGGTATTTTAGAAAATAAAATTTAAAAAGGGTGTTAAAAGAATATTAGAGGAGTGTTAAAAAGTTTCACTCTTTAATCACTCCCTTCGAAATGGATCTTCACAGAATCGAAGCCCAATCATTTCTGTTTCCTCAGGCTCGCTATCTTAATTATTCTAATGGCTGAATGAGAAGAGGCTTTCACTTTTTCACTCTTGAATCTCACTCCTGCATGATGGTTGCGACTTGTGATGAGGTTAAAAACTTATGGAAAATTAGAAAATGTAAGTTTCTTAAATATGATTAATATCTTATAAACAACCTAACTTATGACACACAATGATTTCGCTTATATTGGGGGCCAAGGCCAACCCAGTATTTGGTAGTTTTTTTTTGGAATAAAATATCTCCTTTATTTCTGTTTATTTCTGAAAATTCTCGAAGATACTAATACAAATGAGAAGGAAAGTCCTCCAACCAAATTTGAATACCAGAACAGCTAAAAGCAAAACGAGCTAGTGCGTCTGTTGATTGGTTACAATTCCTTGAGACATGACGAATTCGGAAATCTTGCTTTGGTATTAATAAGTGTTGAATATCAGTAATTAACCATAATAACTTAGCATGAGTACGACTTTCGCCCTTGAGTACCTGAATAACATGAAGAGAATCTGGCTCTACTATTAATGGAGACAACCCGGTCTCTCTAGCAAGTTGAATACTAAAGCGTAAGGCTTCAGCCTCATCTATGTCAACATCATCATAAAAAATCCCCTGATCAACCCTGCTGCCATCACCAAGCTGATGTGATTACAGATGACAGCCCCATAACCCACCAGCCATTGTTGCCTCTTCACAGCGGCATTGGAGTTTTAACTTATACCATCCCTCTAATGGCCTTTCCTATTAGTCTGCATGATGATCCCTCTCCTTTAAGACATAATTATTGCATATGTTCACCATTGGATCCACAAGAGAGGAGAGCAGAGAAGTAAAAGAATTCAAGGACCTTGAGCATGGGCAATCACATTAGCACCTGACTGCACAATTTGTTCATATAATAAATTGTTGTGAGCTCTCCATATACCCCATATAATCATAATTAACAACCGAAAATCAACTTTAGACAACACAGCCACAGCATATTCAACAAAGTCCCAAAGCATAGACCAATTATGAAATTGGATAATTTCCAGAAAAGGTGTTAAAGCCCACATCTTTCTTGCATTCTTATAGAACAATAGAACATGTGTTATAGATTCAGCAGCAAGATCACAAAGCCCACAATCTATATAAGCTATAACTTTTCTTTTAAATAAGTTAATCATAGAAGGGAGTATATCAGAGAGGGCATGCCATAGAAAGGTTTTAACCTTTGATGGGATCTGAAGATTTCAGACATATGCCACGGGCAAGGTGTTGACCCCCTTGAAGAGCTAGCCATCTTTGATTCTTGAAGTTGTGGAGCTAAATGATAACCCGATTTGACTGAGTAAATCCGTTTCTTATCAAAATGCCATAACACTGAGTCAGTTGAGGCACAAGAGGGCAATTTGATCTTCAATATGGGTTGAATATTGGATTCTGAAAAGTGTTCCCGCAACAATGTCATATTCCAAGATGTACCTTTCGTAATTAATGCTTTAACTGTCACATTTTCAGGCGACAGAGTCGAAGAAACAGGTTTGAAACTGAAAGACCTCGGAAGCCAATTACTATGGTATACATTAATAGTTGGTCCAGATCACACGCCATCAAATACCTTTTTGGAGAAGTTGTCACCCCCACAGAATACTGCACCATATAAAGCATGGGTTACAACTTATATCAGCCTCTAAAAGGTTTGAACAGCAGAAATAACGAGCTCGCAACACCCTCGAGACAAGCAAATCATCATACACTAGAAGTCGCCACCCTTGTTTAGCTAACATGGACTGATTGAAACAAGTAAGGTCCCCGAAGCCCATTCCACCTGATTTTTTCGCTTTGCTTAAGCCCTTCCATCCCATCCAATATATGGCATTTCTGGTCATTCGATCCCCACCAAAAGGCCATGAATTTTAGCTGGAAGCTTTCACAAATGCTCATAGGTAAGCAAAAAGCAGTCATGGTGTATGCCGGGATTGCTTGAGCAACAGCTTTGATAAGAACTTCTTTTCTCCCACATGAAAATATTTGTTCCCGCAAATCAGACAATTTTTTATCCACTCGCAATCTGAGCTCATTAAAGAAATTTCGTTTTTGACGCCCTACCATAGCAGGTAACCCCAAATATCGATCAAAAGAGGATACTTCAGTAAACCCAAGCATTCCTTGAAATTCCTGACGAACTGCATTTGGAACATACGGGCAAAAAATGATGGATGACTTCTCATAGTCAAAAATCTGGCCAGATGTCATTGTGTATGTGGTAAAGATTGCCTGTAGTTGCTCACAATTAGCTGGTGAAGCCCGACAAAAGATGAGACTGTCATCTGCAAACAGTAAATGCGAAACCCACAAGTTAGAAGTAATCGAACCACTCCGATCAGCCTCTTTGTTTCAGCTGCCTGCATCATCCATGTAAAAGCCTCGGCACAGATAATGAATAGATACGGAGATAACGGCTAGCCCTGACGCAAACCCCGTGCAGGCTGAATAGATCCTCGAATTTCCCCATTAAGTATAAAAGAGAACTGCACTGTAGTGATACAATCCATAATTAGTTTCACCCACTGATCAGCAAAACCCAAGCAAATAAGCATTTGTTGCAAGAAACCCCACTCAACTCGATCGTAAGCTTTACTGATATCTAATTTCATTGCCGCTAATCCAGACTTCATAGCTTTACACGATCTCAGCTTGTGCAGACACTCATACCCCACAATGACATTGTCAGTTATCAACTGGTTTGGAATAAAGGCACTCTGGTTGGTTGAGATCACCTCGTTTAGTACTCTCTTCAATCTGTTTGCAAGCACCTTTGCAATTATCCAATAAATAACACTACGGAGGCTAATGGGGCGAAAATCGGTAACTCGTTGTGGGGATTTAATCTTCGGAATTAGAAGTGTGCATTTAGAAGTGTGCATTTGCATAACAGCCTCTTTGACCTCCCCCCAATGGTTTTGGAAAAATCCAGAGGGTAAACCATCAGGGCCTGACGCTTTAGAAGTGTGCATTTGCATAACAGCCTCTTTGACCTCTTCAACAGTGAAACTCATAGTCAATTCCAGTTACGATCAGCCGTCATCCGATAAGACACCTGTTGCAGAACTGACTCCCGTTGATTTTGAGATGGATGTATAGAGGAGAAAAGGTTCACAAAATAATCTCCAATAATATGCTCCAGCCCATCACCATCGGTAACCCATTGCTCCTCATTGTGTAATAAACCCTGAATCATATTTCTTATTTTTCTAGCCGAGGCATAAGAATGAAAAAAAAAGGGCTGTTTTTATCTCCTTCTTTAAGCACAGAATCGTTATATCTCATGCTTATAATATATAAATATTATGTTAAATTATAAAAAAATAATATTATTAAAATTATTTTTTATAAATTATATATAAAATAATTATCTTATAAATATTTATAATATATAAAAATTATTTTACTAAAAAATATTATAAATATATATTTATTTAAATTTTAAATAATTATAATATTTTTTAATATTATAAACATAACAATATTAAAATTAAAATGTTTTAAATTTATAAAATAAATAATTTATTATTTATATTTAAATATTAAAAAATAAAAAATAAATATATATTTAACTCTATTAGATTTGAGTAACATCTAAATAAATTCAAATTTAAAATAAAATAAATAAATATTACCTTAATCTTTCTCTGTTTCTCATTCCCATTGTCCCTGGGCTGAGCTGGGCTGGGCCGGGCCAGGTGGCTCTCTCCAAACTCTGCACATATTGTATCTGTCATCATTATTCATCTCGACCAATGCGCATTAGAAACGAAACAGAGAGTCGAGAGAGCAATCAGGATCAAAGAAGCCAAAAAAGAAAAAAAAAAATTATGTCGAAGAAGAAAGCATTCAGTGGCAACACTATGACCCTTAAAGACTTCCATGGTGGTTCTATCCCCACTGATCTTCCTCTCCCTTCTGCCCCTGGTGTGTAAGTCCCAATTTCATTCACTTTTTTTTTTTTCTTCATCTTCTTTGTTTTTTATTCTTTAATCCTTATTATACTCAGCTTCGTTTGTTTGATTGGAGTTGCCTTAGATCTATTCCTTTTTTTTTCAATTATTTATTTTGAGTATTCTTTTTATATAGCATTGGTTATTTGAGATACTAGATCTGGAGCTGGAATTTTTTAAACCCTAGTTAATTTTGTGATTGTTTTATCTAAAAGAATGGTTAGGCCTATGGATCGTTCTGGTTTTGATCGACCTACATCGTGGGGCAACCCCATGGCCCGACCTGATAATCGACCAAGGCCCAGTTCCTCCCCAGCAACGAGGCATTTTGATGATAAAACCCCTTTTCTAGCTCACCCAGGGCACATTGGTCGTCATTTTGATGAGGATGAGAGAAAACCCTTGGATGGGGTGGTCTCTGCTCAACGTAGAACTATTAGTGATGAGAGTTTCCATGTGGAACTTAAGCCAGAGTCTGTATCAACTGGGAGGGTGTCAAATTGGGGGGGTTCGGCTTCATTTTCACAAGCTTCAAGTGGGCCGGTGAATTCATATGCGGGTAGGGTAGCTGAGCAAAGTCATGTGGGGGTGATTTCACAAAATTCTGTTGGCAGTAGTGGTCAGGTGGGTTCTGGGTCGCATCCAAATGCTTGGACGGCAAGGAGGGACGTGGCAGGAGGTGTCACTGAGCCTGTGCAATCAGGATGGAATGGACAAAGTGCAGTTTCCAAGTTGGCCCATGCAAGTGCGCTTGAAAAGGTTTCCTCAGGTAGATGGCAGTCAAAGCATTCGGTTCAATATCATGCTGATGTTCAAGTCATTCAGCATCCAGAAACTGACAGTGGATTGCATCCTAAGAGTTATGATGATAATGTGTATAATGGGACAGATGTGATGGGTGGGAGGGTATTTTCTGATGCAGCATTGGCAGGGCACGTTGAAAGAGGTTCTAATATTGAAGATGGTTTTTGGGGTTGTAGAAAGGAAGAATTGGACCATGAAAGGACTAATACCTCTACTCTTTTGGATGTAAAAGAGAGGAAACCAACTTATTATGCTGATAGGGTTCAACCTGCTCATTCTAATGGCAAATTCTGTGGACCTGAATCTCAGACCCTGGTGCATTCAGAAGCATCAGAGCGACCTAAATTGAAGTTACTTCCAAGAACAAAGCCACTGGAGAATTCAGAACCCAATGGTCCAAATCCTAACGAGGTATTAATTTAAGTAAAAATATAAGGGTTTACTATTTGTTTTTTGACGTTTGTATCACATTTGTTGGCTTGAAATATATTGTCTGGTGGAATACAGGGGTATCAACAGTTAAGTGAATCTGCTTATGGTCATGTTGAAGCTGTTAATGGCTTGCATGGAAACTTGAATCCTACTAAACCTGAATTACCTGGTACTGATGGGGCCAATCATGTAGTAGATCGCCCAAAATTGAATTTAAAGCCTAGGTCACAGGCTACGGAACAACTGGTTGGGAGCATTGAAACGGAAAGGTCAGTAGTGCCATTTGGAATTTGAGTAATGGTTCTTGCATCATCTTTTTTGTTTATAATTGATGAGTACAGAGAAGAGCTATTATATAAATAAAAAGTTCCTTGTGATCAATCATTCTTTCACATTAAGATAGGTAAATACTCTTCTTATATGATGAATTATTTGAGCAACTGGAACTTACAGAAACAGGCGTGTGGATGTGATAAGTTGAAGAAATTGCACTTTCATAATGAGATTCAGATTATCTGTTATATTGGACATTAATTAATACCAAATGTAGAAAAGCACCATGTTTATTTAATCATCTAGTATTTGGTTTTGTCTTAGGGCATTTCAACTCTCAAGTTTATTTTATTTTCATTTATTAGGACAGGGCAGAAAAGCATTATTGATGACATTTCTCTAGGAAGGTTAACAAAAGATTTAATGCATCCCTACGCTCCTAGTGATGCTATTTTATGGAAACAAAATTTTTGTAACACTTGCAATGTTGTGAGATTCATAATCTCTCTTATTTTACTGGATATTGTTAATTCCTGTTCATACCTGTACTTATAATTTATATTTTTTATGCAGAAATGCATTGTTTGGTGGTGCTCGCCCAAGAGAATTGGTCAGTGTGTTCGCTTTATCCACATATTTGGAAATCCTTTATCAATTCTTTACACAATTGAATATGTGTATTGATCTACACAGCAATTTTGAGAATAAAATTATCTAAATTGTCTTTTATATCTTCAATGGACATTGTCTCTGTTTTCGTCGTGATGTAGTATTTAAAAATTTCAGCTCGTGTCGTACCCTTCAAAAATAAAGAAGGAAGAGGAATAAACTCTTAACTTTTGAGCCAGTTTTGATTGTTATTCCCATATCTTTCAAATCTAGGAATAAAGATTCCTATGGCATCTTAATTCCCACATTATTTGTTTAAACTGACAAAGGTGTTGTTGGGTTGGGGTGGGAGGGGGTAGGTGTTTGTGCGCTTGAAGGAATCAGGATTCCTTTTCTCCCTCCATTCTGCTCAACCAAGCATAGCCTTAGAACACTTTCTTATCCATTATTGGTGACATATTGTCCTAATCCTAATGCCCTAGTAATAATGCTTGGCAGGTTCTGAGGGAGCGAGGAATTGACGATGCTGCTATCAGCAATCCTGATTCAAGTCAACATTCTGATAGGTAGTGATTTCCTTTTTTAAATATTATTCTAATGCCACTCCTTTTATGACTAATGACGACAGTTTTAAATTTTGAATTATTTCTCATGAACCATTGATTGCTGTGAGAAGGACCAAGCAAAATATTTCCAAGACTGATAGAGCTATTGAGCATGCAACTTTGGCTCGCCAAGGTGAAAGAACTGAAAATCTTCCTCTTGATCAGAGGTTTGGAAGGAAATTTGATAGGAAGGATCATCGGGTGGATGTTGAGAGAGCTGATATGCAGAGGCGGAACTGGCGAAATGATAATCGCTGGAACAGCAGGGGGACTGAAAGGGAGCAACAGCAGCAGCAGCAGCAGCAGGAGGTGAGGCATCCTTCGCCAGAGACATGGCGCAAGCCAGTGGAGCAGCCGAAACCGGCTTCTGCTGATGGTGTTGGTCCACGCTATGGAAAAGTAGCTTCAGCTGTAGAACTTGCGCAAGCATTTTCAAGATCATTCTCAGATCCAAAATTAGGTGATCGATATTCAGGGCACAGGGGTCTTCCTGGCCGGAGCCAGATGCCCTTTTCCCGCTTGACAGGTCCCACCTCAAGGCCACAGATTAATGGCTACTAATTCTAAAGTGATTTTACCATTAATTTGGTCTGCACTTGGTGATAAGATTGTCTAGTAGGTAGAAAGTTATCTGAGCTGCATGCAGACTGTGATCGTGTCCTGCAGTTCTGGGAATGAGAGTTCCTACACCTAATTTTTTGGAATTTTCTGCAAGATGGATTGCAGGCAAAATCAATTGCTATTTTCTTCGGGAGCAAAGCACCTACACATGGAGGCGCCATTTTTTTTTTTTTGCCCTACTTAGTCTCTCCTTTTTCATTTTTTGATAACTGTTTGGTTTCTCTTCGTTTAGGAGGAGAAAGTGATTTGTTGTCGCCTGAAATTGACAGTAAGGTTACTGTAGCATGACTTGACTCTATGCTTTCTTGATACAAGGAGTGATATTTTACTGATGTACCGCAGATGCTTTATGTTCACCGTGAGTCATGGTCCCGAAACCTATCAGAAAATCAATATGAATGTGCAAGTGCAACTGTGCAACTTACGTTTATTTTTGTTTTTGTGGGTTAAAAATTGAATTGCACTTGATTTCAAGTCATGGTCCCGAAACCTATCAGAAAATCAATATGAATGAACAAGTTTTCAAGCTTCGTGTTGGCTTCAACGGTCTATTTCATCTATTTCGTTTGTGGGTTCCAGAATCCACTAAGTGGACGTTCGTACGGTCAAGCCACTGGGAAAATTGGCGGCATAAGTAACGGAAAAGGCCAAGCGATTTGGTCAAACAAAATTACCCCATTGTTACCAATAAATATATATCAATCATGAAAACTACTATTAGGTTTCAAGTTTGGAGTTCTGTGACTGCTACATTTCCTCAAGGTCATTACAAAACAGAAGTACAGAACTAAGATTTCAGTGTTATCTGATATTTTACGAGTTCGTGATTATTAGATTTTGGTTAACAGTATATATGAAATTAGTTCTATGTGTTTATTATTATAAGAGCACATATGGCACATAATATTTAAAAGACAAGTATAGCTCATATCAACTTCTATAAAATACTCGTACCAAATCGCACATGAGAGCAAACGAAGTTAGAATAGGTTATTTTAATCTTCAACGCCGGTTTCGATCGTGGCCCAATTAGGTTCTTGGAAGCCCCGGTGTCCCGTAGTTGTTTTATTTCATTTAAAAATGCCTCCTAGCTTCTTATTCCCTCCATTGTCTCTCTACTAACAAACAGTTGTCTCTATTATCATTGACCAAACAACAGCTGATTCAAAGTCACCACTTTCCACTGCTTATCATTCCATCTCCGTCCGTCTCTTCATTTTTCAATATTTTCCCTTTTTGAGACACATCTGAATAGGTCCATCTTTTTCAGCTCCATAAAAGCTTGAACCTCAGTCCTGAAGTGGGTTCCTGCTCTTCTTTATTTTAACAATGGAAGTGTGCTGTGATCTTGAGGTCGACGTCAATGGCGAAGGGACATTCGTGGTGGACAAGGTAGCACGATTCTACTGAATCCCCGCAACTTATCTATTCAAGCTGTAATAAATAATATATCTACTACCAAGTGATGAATTTTTGGCTTGGTTTTTTCTTCTGTTTCATTAATGACTTTTGTCCTCACAAAATATCAACTTCATTGTTTGTCAATTTTCCTTTCCCTTTTTTACATTTTTTTTTCTTGTGCAGCATTTATTTGCTAGTTCTTCATAGAGGTTACATACATATACTTTTCCTTCCTTCCACGTTGCAGGCCGAAGTAGTTTCTATTTTGACCACCTTGACGTTCGTGCATTTTGTAGCAATCGTTTTTCACTACTTTTGTTCTTCTTCTTGTGCTCATTAAATACCTACTCTGGCTCCCCATTTAATTTTTACCAATCATAAAATTATCTCTGCTTCTGATATACATATTTGTCAACTTTCTTTTGGTTTTCCAGAAGCTATTCTTTCCACCTGTGCTTTTATGATTTCACTTTTGACAAATTGTACTGAAAGTAGATACATAACAATTTATTGTGATAACAGTATCTCACCATAATTTTACAATAATTTAAAGATTCTCTTAGTATATGGTTTGATGCATTTAAATCTTCAGTTGAGTTGGTAGCTACTGAAGCATTACAAGGCTGTTGTTTATTTTCGCTTTCATATCTTTATGTAGGCAGAAATTTGGATTTTCAATTTCACAAGTTTGGACTGTGTTTGTATGTACATTTCATTAAGCATTAAATTCCACGGTGTCCACTTTGGCAGAAAATTCTTGCATCCTTCTCAGGCAGATTGAGCAAGTTATTCAGCAGATTGAATGGTAGTACCAGCAACCTGAAAGTGATATTTCATGATTTCCCTGGCGGCATAGAGGGTTTTGAACTCATTGCAAGGTATTGCTACAGCCTTGGAAAAACTAAGATTACTGCCTTAAACTTAGTCCTACTAAGCTGTGCTGCACGTTTCATGGAAATGGGTGGTGATGGCCATAGTAACCTCAATTTGATAGACCAAATTGAAAAACCTCTTGAAGAAATCAGCTATTGGACTTGGCCTGAACTCCTCGTAGCTTTGAAGCAGTGCCAAGTCTTACTTCCTACAACAGTTTCTTTGTTTGTGCTTGAGAAAGTCTTGAGTGGCTTAGTAGAAAGAATTGCTTTGTCTTTTGCTGCAAGCCATTATACATCTTTCTCGGACAATTCTGCATTTCAGTTTTCTTGTGACACAAAGAGTTGTGACAGCTTGATGAACATTTGCTGTGAAAGAGGGTGGTGGTTTGAAGATCTTATGTTTTTGAATATTGATTTCATTGACAAGGTGAGTAAGATGATGATAACGCGAAACTTTGAGCACGATCTGATTTGTAAGTTTCTGATGCATTATCGAAAATCAAGATTTCGTAATGCCTCCCAAGTTGAGAAGTGCAAAATGACGGAGGTTTTAATCAATCTGCTTTCTTTGCTTGATAGGAGCTCTCCTCCTTGCAAGAGTTTATTCGATATATTTCGTGTGGCTTTAAGCTTGAAAATAGGGAGAATTTACAGAAAGAAGTTAGAGAGTCTAATAGGTTCACAGCTAGATCAAGCAAATGTGGACTATCTGCTTGTTCCACCTCCATGTGGGAAGGATTATATTTATGATGTAAGTTTGGTTCTGAGGCTTGTTAAAGTATTTCTGTTTGAGAAAGGAAGCTGGTTGTCCATGAGTAGATTGAACAAAGTTGCAGGATTAATAGACTCATACCTCGCAGAAGTATCCCCAGATTCCCACTTAAAGCCTTCTAAGTTTGTGGCATTACTCAAGGTGCTGCCAGATTTCACAAGACAATCTTATGATGGACTCTACCACGCCATGGACATGTACCTTCAGGTATCCTTAGATGCATAATCATTTGTTTTTGCA
Source organism: Murraya koenigii (assembly GCA_025617385.1). NCBI lineage: Eukaryota > Viridiplantae > Streptophyta > Magnoliopsida > Sapindales > Rutaceae > Murraya > Murraya koenigii. Next base: position 31,883,569 of record CM046815.1, read on the forward strand.
TTGAATACAAATCACATCTACTTCTTCAAGCTTACAGAATTCGTTTATTAGGGACATGTGCTTCAATTGCTTCTTGTGGCTGAGCCATTCACTAGCAGTCAGTCTGTTTTAAGTTCCAAAAATTTGATTATGTTCATTTTGAATATATTGGTGAAAAGGCATCAAAATTTAAATAGTTATTTGATTTGCAAGTCGGGGAAAGAAGCAAAAAGGACCTTATGTATGGCATTACAATCTATCTATCTTGCAAGCTTGATAGGCTTGGTGCTGACTTAGGTTATGTGCAGGTCCATGCTGGATTGTGTGAAGAAGAAAAGTTAAGAGTCTGTAGTGCACTGAACTATGAGAAACTTTCAGCTGATGCTTTGAAACATTTAGCTCAGAACTCAAAATTTCCATCAAGAATAGCTGTCAAATCTTTCATTAACCAGCAGTCCAAGCTCAAAAGTTTACACCCGAGTACGCACCGGATTGTAAGCTTCAGGAACTCTCTGGCCGCTAAGGTATATATAGGTGAGAAAGCTGATGCTGCAAAAATCTTTCAATATGCCAAAAAGCAAAATATTACAACAACAGAGAAGTTTGAAGCACAATTTCGAGGAATGCAATGGAGGGTGATGGAATTGGAGAAGATTTGCTGCATAATGCAGACTGAGATGGGAAATATGTCGAAACAGACTGCGACGGGAAATATGTCGAAAAGATATCTACCTAGACTCTGTTCCTAAGGAGAAATCTTAATTCTCCCTTTAGTTTAAAATTTAAATGTTATATGTTATTTTCTTTGCAATGCGTTGTGTGTGTGTGTGTAGTATGTAAAGTTAAGTACTAAAATGAAAGTAAAAAATAGTCTTTTGTGTTTATCTGTATTAATTTTATATGTTATCACTTGGAACTGAACTTTTGACATCATTAAAATAAAAGTGAAAAATAGTCTGAATTCATCTTATCCAAAAGCAATCTTGATTCATAATTTCATATGCAAACAATCAACATGATTTTCATAGTAAAAGTGATCAGTAAGTTGGTAGTAAATTTGCAAGGGTGGGGCACTGTCCAAGGGCAAATACATGAATCCACAAGACTTGTACTTATCACACAAAAACATTACCATTGCAAATTTGATTGATCGCAATTGTAATGTAATGACTGATGAACTTACTGGACAAAATCGAGACATTGTTGGCAAACATGTCATTTGCATAAACCGAGGACATTAAATGGGCAATAAGATGTTTCTAAAGGATATTCGTACCGAGCTTACTCACGGCCGACTGCTTCAGCGAGCTATGCGGCTAAGGGCACGCGCATTTGCGGGGCTCAACTAATCTTAGAGCCCCAGTTAGTGGAGCTAGCGTTGTATAAACCAATACATTTCTAGTTTTCTGCAACACCCATATCTTCATGTCAAAGCTCACGCAAACCAATGAAAAGTTCCGACATTGATATCAAGTGAAAGATTAACAACAATTAACAAAATGATTTAACAATACATAAGTTATTGGTCAAAACTTGGAGAAAATTTAAAAGCAAGACATTTTTATTGGGTACTGGGGGGCCATTAATTGCCAATGGTTTATAATGCGAACCTCAAATGCATCTACCATGCTACATGGACCAACATACTTAACATTGAAATTGCATCTTTCCTTCGATTGTAATGCAAACATTTTTGTTACTAGTGATGTTACATTATTATTATTAGTCTCCCAATTCGTTGGAACAAGTGACAATTAATTAATTGAGTGACAAAAAAAGTAAAAAACCTTTCTCTCTCGGGATGTTTTATTACTCGATTTAAATCTTTTGTTTCATGAAATGTGATGGGGGTGGGCTCGGTTTAGTCGATTTTAGAGTAAATTAAAATATTCGATTTTATTCAGATTGAGAATTTAAAAAAATTAAAAGACATCTATAAAAATAAAAATCAGACCGAAACCGATAGTTCGGTTCAATTCGATTTCAATTTTTCAGTTTCGGTTTTTTCGTTCTTTTCAACGGTTCAATTTTTTATATTTAGAATCTTGTACTTCTCATATAAATCTAAAAGTTTTCAATTTCATCAATCACTAATATTCACTAAAATATACAATCCCATATTACCACCACCAAATCATTCATTATAATCACCAAATTAACTTATACAATCCATAACTCCATACCATAAAAATGAAAAAAAATATAATCAACCATAAAAATTAGTACAACATAAAAATTTAAAATCATCCTTACTCCTTTTTTTCACCATCTCTTGCAACTTTAACAACTTCCGAGTTCCAACATCCACACACATTTTTCAACTTAAAGCTACACAAATAATATTGAAATGAGTAAAATAAGTATAAATATAACTATAAAAATAATATATTAAATTTGTATAAGTGATACCTATTATTCTAAGACATCACTTAATTATCAATTGATTCTCTATTGTTTGTACTGTTTGTGCTAGTAATGGTTTCACAAATTCTACAAAGAAATAAAATTAATGTATGAAAATAATATTTATAATAATGAGTATTACAAATAAATTATTCAAATTCAAAAGTTAACAAATCATATTATTACCTGCTTCAACAACTTCATAAAATTCAGTTTCTTACTCGATTGGTTCTATTATGCAATCTCCGAAAAGAGTTGATTGAAGCTAATTTTGAGTGCAAATCAAGGACTCAACTATTTTAGAAGTCAAAGAACTCCTAAATGGGTCGCCCCAGTGATAAATCCCGACTCCGAGCAAGGGTAAAAACTGGAATTGCTAAAATATCATTAGCAATTTGAGATAAAATTAGATATCTATGCTAATTCAAATTCCACCAATTCAAAATATCAAAATTGTCACCCATCATTTCCATTTTATTAGACAATTATCTTTCAACTTCATTTTGTTTACCATATCCATCTTGTGTACTTACTTTAATCTTTTTATATTGTGCAAAATGATCAAGAGAACTAGAGTTAGTAGATTCACCAATTCCACTAATTTGAACCAGCACGTTAATTAATTCCACTAGTTTAAACTATACAACTAGTTTTAATAATATTGTTTGAATCACAAAAAATATAGCTTTGATAAATCTTCATCATTAACTCTTTAAGGCGATTACACAACTCCTCAACCTTCTTAGTTTCATACAAACTATTAAAATACTATGTAACAAAGTCTATTTTACATCGATGATCAAGTACTGATGCTAATATCAATAACATGTTGACTTTATCTAAATCGTCACCCCAATATTTGGTAAATTTTGCTTGACCATATAACTTAGCAAAACATCATTATTATCATTAAAAGACTTTAAATGAATATGAATTTTTCACATTTCATTCAAATAATTATTAGCAGTGACAAATTTAGAACTACTAAATTTCAAGGTCACATCATAAAAAATGGATAGAAATTGGACTAACTTTTTTGCATTGTCTCAATCTTCTTCCATCGATGGCCTTACCTTATTCTTTTCGTTCTTATTCTCATCATCTCTGTCAACTCCGAACCAGTTAACATAATGGCCATCTTCATCTTTCAATCTATCAAATACTTTTTCAAATTTCAATGTAGATTTCAACATTAAGAACGTTGAATTCCACCTAGTCGGTACATCTAACACCATAAACCCATTGTATGAACACTATCTATTGATGTCTTCACCATATCCAATCTATCATTCACAATCAAATTTATTATGTGTGCTTCTCACATGTAAATACGAACCATTTAAAACTAATGAATCTTGACTTCAATTTCCTAACTTTTTCTTTAAATAATTAACCGTTTTACCATTAGCACTTGCATTGTCCATAATAATCGTGAACAAACTTTCAATACCCCAATTAATCATACACTTCTCAATGAGCTTCCCAATAGCCTTTCCTTTATGAACAGAAATAAGTGCAAAATTAAGTATTCTCTTATGTAACTCTCATTTTTTGTCAATAAAGTAGGCTGTTATCACCACGTAATTATACATCTGAATTGAAGTCCAAGTATCCGTAGTGATACATATCATTTGACGACTTGCACTAAAACATACTTCTCAATATCATCTTATCATTCTCATATAATTGAAGAATATTTTTTGTAATTGTCTTCCGTGACGGCACATCAAATTTTGGACAACAAGCAGCCATAAACTCCAGAAACCCCTCTGCCTCCACAAACTTAAAAGACAACTCATCTTTAATAATCATCTTTACAAGTGCTTTCCTACAAGCCTCTTTACTAAAACTTACAGAAACAAGCTTAGCATTACTAACATCCTTTTCACGAGCTAAAACACTTTGATTTTCATTAATTTTAGACTTTATTTTTTTATACATAGGACAACGTATATTTAAATGAGTTCTCAAGTTAGAAATTCCTTTAAAATACTTTCACATACATACATTCTTACAATATATACACTTTGCTTTTTTTTTCCTCCAGTTAGTTTAAAAAATGATTCCTAAACATCTAATCTCAAACGTCTACCTCCTCTTTCATTTTGAACACTATTCTCAAAACCGTATTTCATAATCTCTTCTACATCATTGTTATTTTCTTTTATCTGCATACAAACCTTATTGTAATTAATGTATAATAGATAAAAATAAAATAATTTACAAAGTGGGGATAATAAAAATGAAAAAAATAATTATGTAAATTGTTAATTAATATTGTTATCATTCTACAGCAAATCAGTTAGTTAAATCTCAAATACCCTTCAATCTATTTTTAGATTAATATATGAGCATCTAATTTTACAATTTAGTATCATATACTCATACTTATCAATGATTAATTAATTAATCACTTTAATTATCATGATAACAAAAAAAAAAGTGCTAGTTCAAAGGAAACAAAAAAAGAAATAATAATGGAATTAGGAAATAAAAAATTACAACAATTTGAAAAAAAATTACAAACCAGAGTATATACTCGGGCTTGGCGACAGAAGAAAAGGAAGCAACAGGCAACAGGAAATGGAAGCAGTAGAAGCAGGAAGCAGTAGTTGCAGGAAGTAGCAAATGCAGGAAGCAGCAAACGCAGGAAGTTGCAGTAGTAGACATAGGAAGCGGAAGTAGCAAGGGCAGGAAGCAGCAACAGATACAGGAAATAGTAGCAGCAACAGGCGCAAGAAGTAGAAAGCAACAACAGTAGGCATAGGAAGCAGTAAATGCAGGAAAGGAAACAGCAGGCGTATGAAGCAGCAGATACAGGACGCAACAATGTAAATGATTACTTGGCTTGTTAGCTGGCGAAGGAAGTAGCAGCAACGACCAATGGGCAATGGCAACAGCAAGCAGCGCGCAACTATGTGGTTTTAGGCTTTGAGCCTCGATTTTTAAGTTTGGCTTTTTGGGATTAAATCTAGGGTTCGGCAAATTATAAAGGTAAAATATGTATATATAAGTTATTTGAAATTATAAAAATGCTATCATAGCTGTCCGTTTTGTATTTTATAATTTTTGAACCGAAAACAAAACTAAACTATTAGGTTCAATTTAGTTTTTATTCATTCAATTTTTTATTAAAAAATATTCAACTAAAACTGAACTAATCAAATTATTCAAATTTTTATTAAAAAAATCAAACTAAAACTAAACTGAATTAAACCAAAAAAAAAAAAAAAGTTTCCGTTCAGTTGTGGCACCCCTAAATGTGATGCCCTGAGGAATCGCATGGAGCACGTTCGGAATTTGTCTTTCTAGATGAGCTTGAAAAATCCCTGGGCCATCTCTTTTAAAACTTTATTGGACTGGGGTAGGAGAGTCTGGGTACAGGTTCAAACTAGCTGAGATGCGTGGCCTTTGTAAACAAAAATGACAACTTTCATGACTTGCTCGATAGGAAAAGAGTGGGGTTGATCCAGTACCATTGATTTTGTTGGATACAGATCCACAATACAAAAGATTCTCTTTGTTATTTATTATTATTATTATTATTTTTGTCAAAGAAGCTTAAATAAATAAATTAAAAAAGCTCTTACTCAAGAATTTCCTTTTGATGAAGATGAACATGCCGATGTTGACATTATGGGAAGAAAAAAATAAAAAAAGGAACAAGTGCTAAATGAAATTTAATAAAGGATTTAGAAAAAAAATTATTAAGTGTATATAAAATAATTATAAATATGTTTTTTCTTTCTTTTATTTGATTGAGTATGATGGTTTTAGTATGCGCAAGGGTGATACCGATGGTAGGGCTAGTGATTGGATTGAAATCGTAATAAGGTAACCATACAGAAAAATGACTTAAAAATAAGTATAAAGTGCTGAATGAAATCTAACATTTATTATGGTAAAGACAAATGTAGAGTATGGTACAGCCGTTGTCCTCCCAGTTGGTTTTAACCAGTAAAATAAAACTTCTCTTGTTCTTTTATTATTATTTTTTCATTAACATAATAACATGTTTATTGGATTACCGAGACATGAAGTTATTCATAAATATAAATATAAGGCAGTTCTAATTTCTTTATAAATTTTACCAAAATTTAAATTTAATTTATTTACTAACAAATTATATCAAAACATATAAATAATTATTTAAAAAAAATATTTACACATATTATTTCACCTTAAAAAATTGGACAAGTATATATATATATATATCTTTATTTATTTATTTATTTAAAATGCGACATGGATTCAAGAGTATAGCAGGAAAAGGCATTTTTCAGTTGCTTGAAGTTGTTATTTTGTTCATCTTTGTGTTCAACATTTACTTTATTGGCTGTATTCATATCACTACAAAATCTACATGGTTGCTGAATTTCTTTGATGCAGCTTCTTGTTAGAATGGCGACACATAGCACTTAAAAAGTACAGATGAGAAAGAAGGTGAAGACAATGTTACAAAAGAAGATATGCATGACCCAACATTACTCTCTGTACTGAAAAGTTAGCTTCAAGGGATGAAGGGCTTGAACATTTTACCATGCAAAAAAGCCTTCTACGAAAGTTTCAGGTAATCCTGTGCATCTCACTGGCTCATCTGTAATACAGTCAGGTGATTGTGTTGTTACACCAAGAAGTAAAGGAGAAATCCAGAGACAACTTCTGGATTTGAAAAGAAAGCCCCTTGCCCTTAGACGAAAGGGGGAAACTGAAGAGGCTTAGGAATCGCTGAAAATGGCAAAGGTAATAGAGGCTCAAATGGAAGAATTGGAAGCCCCAGTGGAGCATCTGATTGATAGTTCTGAGGCCAAGGAATTGTCAAATTTTGACTCATTGAAAAATCATGAAAAACAGGGAGATCTGATTGCTGAGGTGGGAGTGAATACACAATCAGCGCCAGTGGCAGTTGTTTCAAATGACAATGCTGTTGGGTCCTCCCATAGCATTGAAGACCAATATCCATTATTAGAACTGCGCCGTTCTGTGGTGAAACTGGTCTTCCAACCAACACGGGAAAGACTGAGGGCTCTGTTGGATTTGCAAACAGGTAAAAACTGGACTAGTTCTCAAGTACCAGCTGGAAAACCAGGAGACAGATGGAACTTTGGTTCTCACATATCCTCAATTACTGGATCTTATGTACAGTTAGAGTTGTTGTCAAATCTCCAGGAAGACCTGGGAAGCAAAAATGATGATCAGTGTCAAAAAAGAGCAGTTAATGCATATAAGAATCCTCGCGTCAATGAAGCAGATGTAGTTCAGGGAGATGTTTCACAGAACAACCACACTTCCATACAGCAAGATTTTTTGGCTCACAAGCAGAAGGCAGTCGCTTTGAAGAGAGAAGGGAAATTGACAGAAGCTCGAGAGGAACTACGGAGGGCTAAGCTCTTGGAGAAGAGTCTGGAGGAAGACAACATCTAGCCCAAAACCAGCGTTCCAGATGCATCAATGTCTACATCCAAGGTTTCTGCTGATGGACAAAAGGAGCACGATGCATCAAATTTGTATCTTCAAAAGCCATTATCTGCCCACGATCGTTTTAAGTTGCAGCAGGAATCCCTGAGCCATAAACTTAAGGCCCTGAAGCTGCATAGGGAAGGTCGAATGGATGAAGCAGAAGCTGAGTTTGAAATGGCCAAGAATCTTGAAGCTCAGTTGGAGGGGCTGGCTGCCCATGATTCCAAGTCAGCCGCAAACGAGGCAGAAGTGGTAGATGATGCAACTGTTGAAGATCTTCTTGATGCTCAGCTTTTGCCTGCCCTTAAAGCCTTTGGATTACATGATTCTATTGTGGTGTCACCACACCCAGAAAGGCCAGAGCCTGAGACACTCAGTGGAGGAGTGAAAATTTAAGGCAAGAGAGAATTCAACAGGAATAACGAATCGAGGCGGATAAAGTAAAGGCAGTGGATTTGAAAACGTTCAGGAAAACAAAGTCCGGCCAATTTACGGTAACTATGATTTCTGGAGAAACGTAAATGTGATGTAAATAATTTTAAAAAAAATTGACACAATAATTTACGTGGTTCGGCGTAATGCTTATATACACGGACAAAGACTGGAAGATAATTTTATTAATAAATGAAAACTTACAAATTAAGAAAAGATCACAAAAAAACTTAATACTCCAATACACCCAAATGAATTCTCCTAACACTCAAGTAAAAGCTCTCTTAACTCTCTGAATTACTTCACTTGCAATTGCTCTCAATTGTGGGATGCCTTAACAAATGAAGAACAATAGCTATTTATAGAAATGCATGGTAGCATTATTTTACCAAATCTTTAAAATTATCAAAGTTTATTTGGTGATTACCTAATTTTTAGCCAAACTTTGAATAATTTGGCTTTGAACAATTTTGGCCAAACTTTGAACATATGCTTTGCCAAACTTTGAATAATTTTAGCCAAACTTTGAACATGTGCTTTGATTTGATTTTTTCAACAATTCTTTACCTCGGTGAAGATTTATCCAAATCTGAGCCGAATACCAATGAACCATCATTCCCAAAGTGACTGCATCTCTGTGACTGCCTACGTACCCAAAATTTGGGATCAAGCTAACCATAGTTCAAAATATTACTAAACTATCTTATATATTAAATGATCCTCCAATCTCTACCTTTCTTACTGTTTTAAACTTTCAGGATATTTACCAAGTTTAGAAAATGTTCAAACTTGATCGTTGTCACCACCATGGTCAATATATCTGCAGGATTCTCTGCAGTATTGATTTTCTGAAGAAGAATCTTCCCCTCATCAATAATTTCCCGCACAAAGTGAAATCGTACATCGATATGCTTCGTACGCGTATGATAAACTTGATTCTTTGCTAAGTGAATAGCACTTTGACTGTCATAATACAAGTTAACATGCCCCTAGATCAATCCCAAGTTTCCAAGCAAGCCTTGTAACCAAACAGCCTCTTTAATAGCCTCCGTAATTGCCATATACTCGGCCTCTATGGTTGACAGTGCAACTGTAGACTATAGTGTAGACTTCCAACTAATCGGCCCTCTAGTAAAAGTAAATACATATCCGGTGGTTGACCGTCGTTTGTCCATATCACCGGCATAATAAAAATCAACGTACCCAATCACACCTTGACCAAGTGTGTCATTTCGTTCAAACAATAAACCAACATTAACGGTTTTCTGAATGTATTGTAGAATCAATTTCACAGCTTGCCAATGTCCTTTACCAGGATTATGCATATATCTACTCACCATACTAACTGCTTGTGAAATGTCAGGCCTTATACACACCAATGCATACATCAAGCTACCAACTATATTTGAATACGAAACTTGCAACATGTATTTTTGTTCCTCATTCGTTGAAGGAGATAGTTGTGCAAAAAACTTGAAATGAGAAGCTAATATGGTACTTATAGGTTTTGTTTGATCATTCATGCCAAACTATTGTAATACATTCTTCAAATATTGCTTCTAAGACAAGCTAACTTTACCACGAGCTCTATCTCTGTATATTTTCATGCCAAGAATTTTCTTAGCTTCACCTAGATCTTTCATCTCAAATTCTTGATTGAGTTGAGTTTTCAACTATTTAATTTCATCTTTGTTCTTAGATGCTATTAGCATATCATCGACATACAAAAGTAAATATATGAAAGATCCTTCTTGTACCTTGCAAAATACACACAATGATCAAATTTATCTCTTGTGTACCTTTGCCCTTTCATAAACCAATCAAATTGCTTGTACTACTGCCTCGAGATTGTTTTAATCCATAAAGCGACTTTGTCAGTTTGTAAACCCAATTTTCTTTTCCAGCAACTCTAAATCCATCTGGCTGAGTCATGTAGATTTCTTCTTCCAAATTACCGTGTAAAAATGCAGTTTTCACATCAAGTTGAACTAGCTCAAGATCATATTGCGCAACAATGGCTAGCAAAATCCGAATAGACGAATGTTTCACAACTGGAGAAAATACCTCATTGTAGTCTATTCCTTCTTTCTAAGCGTAACCCTTCGCTACCAATCTAGCCTTGTATCGAATTTTATTTTTTGCATATACCCATTTGCACTCAATTGCCTTTTTATCTTTGGGCAGTGTAACTAATTTCCACGTTTTATTTTTTTGAAGAGACTGCATTTCTTCATATATTGCTTTTTTCCACTGTACATTTTCAGGGCTACTTACTGCTTCTCTGTAAATGGAAGGAACATCACCATTTACAATTGGAAGTCCATAGGCCACTATATCAACAAAGCGAGCAGGTCTACAAATCTCTTTTCGTGGCCTTCTATATGCAATTGAATCTTGTTGCTCTAAAGGTTCCTAAGTCAGAACCTTTTCTTCATCTTCGGTCGATTGAGAATCATCTACCTCTTCAACACTAGCTGGATCATTTTTAACATTTTCAAGCTCTACTTGCTGCAAATTACTACTGGTGCTGTCATCCTTTTATGAATCCTTTTGTTTTAACATGACTAATTCATCAAAAGTCACATCTCTACTGAAAATGATCTTCTTTGTATCTGGAGACCATGAACGGTATCCTTTTACTCCATCAGTTATATCCATGAACAATATTTTCTTCGCTTTTGGGTTTAACTTAGATTCCTTTACATGATAATAAGCAGTGGAACCAAAGACATGTAAAGTATCATAATTAGTAGCAGGTTTACCAGTCCACATTTCCATGGGTGTTTTGCCCTCAATTGCAGCTGATGGCAAACGATTAATCAGATGGCACACATATACAACAACCTCAGCCCAAAATTCCTTACCCAATCCAGCATTGGACAACATACTCCGAACTTTCTCCAATATAGTTTGGTTCATACGTTCTGCCACCCTATTCTGTTGTGGTGTACCTCGAACAGTGAAGTGTTGCATAATGCCCTCATCTCAGTATACTTGTAAAAATGGATCATTCTTGTACTCACTACCATTATCTGAGCGAAGTATTTTAATCTTTCGACCAGTCTGAGTCTTGACCATCTTCTTCTATTTCAAAAATATACTCAAAACTTCATTTTTGTTCTTCATCAAATACACCCATACTTTTCTTGAATAATCATCAACAAAAGTAACAAAATAATGCATACCTCCCAAAGAAGCTACTATAGTAAGTCCCCACACATCACTGTAAACATAGTCCAGAATCTCTTTTGTATTGTGAATTGTTGAACCAAACTTTACTCTTGTTTGCTTGCCCAGAACGCAATGTTCACAAAATTCTAATTTGCAAGAATTTGCACCTTTCAATAAGCCTTGCTTAACCAAAGTCTGCAAAGTTTTTTTACCGGCATGTCCCAAACGCATATGCCACAACTTAGTTACCTCTGAATCTGCATCCTTTCTTGAAACTGTTGATGCTGATCTAATAACTGTACTCCTTTAGAAATAGTACAAGTTATTCCTTCTTGTGACTTTCATCATCGTCAGTACACCAGCTACTACCTTCAAGAATCCATCTCTCATAGTGATTGTAAGCCCTTTGGACTCTAGAACTCTTAATTAGATAAGATTTTTCTTTAAGCTTGGTACACAGTAAACTTCTGTCAAGACTTGGATTTAACCATCATGATTCTTCAATTAGATTGAACCTATTCCCATGGTTTTACAAGCATTGTCATTGCCCAAAAAAACAACTCCACCATCTAATTCCTTGAAGCTAGAAAACTAGCCCTTATTAGGACACATATGATAAGTACAACCCGAATCCAAAATCCACTCATCTGATTGACATGTCAACGTCATGCCAACCAGACTAAATTCTGACTCCTCATCATGCTCGGCTACACATGTATCAGAAATGGTCTTGCCCTTTTATAACTTAGGACAATTCTTTTTTCAATGCCCTTTCTCGCGACAAAAAACACATTCATCTTTGGCAGGCCTACCTTTAGACTTGCCCCTTTTTCTAGATTTGCGACTTTGTGAACGACCTCTTCATCATCAATACTTCGCAACTCGTATCTCGTGATCTTTTTATCTTTCTTTCCGGTCTCGACGATTATACAGATGCACTACATACAGCATCAAATGTGACACTGTCCTTCCCATGAAGTAAAGTGGTAGTGAGATGGTCATATTCATCAGGAAGCGAATTTAACAGCAACAATGCCTTATCTTCATCTTCAAATTTCTCATCTAAATTTAGCAAATCCGCTAATATTTTATTGAAAGAGTTCACATGGTCATTCATTGACATACCAGGTGCATACGTGAATCGATAGAGTTTCTTTTTCATATAAAGCCTCTTTTCAAGGCTTTTCTTCATATATTTTTTTTTCTAGTATCTTCCACAATTTCTTTGCTGATGTCTCTCTCATGACAGAGTACTTCTGATCTTTAGCCAGACTTAGGCGAATAGTACCACATGCCTGTCTATTGATTTTTGTATACTCCTTGTCATCCATCTTTCCAGGCTTTTCTTCTAGAGCGAGATCCAGTTCTTGCTGGCATAAGACATCCAACGCCTCACATTGCTGCATACCAAAATTATTGGTACCATCAAATTTCTCCACTTCAAACTTTGCATTAGTCACAGTAGTCATTGCTGACGAAGACAACGACGATGCTTCTGCCATCTTTCTCAACCTCAAATAATCAGTGCCTTCAATAACTATTTACACTTGAAAAACAGTCTCTATGATGCTTATTTCGCGTGAATAAATGCACCAGGAAAGTTTCTAGGAGAATGGAGGGGTCACAATGGTCTCACTTAAAACCCAGACTCCTTAGACTCTTATCGTCTTGTTGACAGAACTTTTCTAGACATGCAAACATACACACTACTTATAATAGACTGTTCTCCAAGTACAAATGGTCGTATCTAGTACTGTATCTATGAATAGTACCATATACCCTAAAAACTAACCTTCGGCTCTGATACAAATTGTTGTGCGGAAGCGCGGATTGAGCAAATTACCAATTTATGGTAATTGTGACTTTTGGAGAAACGTAAATGTGATTTAAATAATTTCAAAGAAAATTGACACAATAATTTACATGGTTCGGCATAATGCCTACATCTACGGACAAAGACTGGAAGATAATTTTACTAATAAATGAGAACTTACAAATTGGAAAAAGCTCACAAAAAAACCCAATATCCCAATACCCCAATACACCCAAATGAATTCTCCTAGCACTCAAGTGGAAGCTCTTTCAACTCTGTCAATTGCTTCACTTGCAATTGCTCTCAATTGTGGGATGCCTTAACAAATGAAGAACAATAGCTATTTATAAGAATGCATGGTAGCACTATTTCACCAAACCTTTAAAATTGTCAAAGTTTGTTTGGTGATTACCTAAATTTTAGCCAAACTTTGAACATGTGCTTTGATTTGATTTTTTCAACATTCTGTATGTATCGTATCTTGAAGATGATACATTGTTCAAAATCCAAAATGATGTTAATTTAATAATGTAGAAGACAAGGGTTTCACCGTCTCCCGCCGTATGATTTATCTGTTATCTTATGTTATAATGGATAACTAATGATCTTATCTTATAGTGACAACTAGACTGTTAGAAGTGGAATGAGCCCGACTTAAGTAATGAATCATCTTGGTTAATTTGAATTGTATCATCTCATTGATGGAATTCATTCAGAAGCTGCATGAATTTTGTCTCTGACATGCATCATAATTTTCAGCCATGGGTACCAGGATATGACTTGGAAACTCTCCCCGTCCTCTTTTTAGGGAATAGGTTGAAAAAGCAATCACTCTGTTATATCCTTGCTCTCGAGGTCTTGAACACCATGTCCATCTCCATGCTAATACATACAATGGGACAATCTCACAAGGTTCAACACCGTATCTGTAGCTCTGTGTGGTTTCACCTTCTTCCGCATTTGTCTGGTCAAATACTTGATATGTTTACGGATTTACTCGGTTCTTTTTCAAGATAATACCTTCTGTGTAATCAGCTTAACAAATCTTAGTAAAGTTATTAAACACGTCCCAATATTTATTTCTTGATATTTTTTAATAAAGGTCCGGCTATATTCCAAACTTGGGCCTTCCATGCGAAGACTACTTGCATTCGTTTATATTTCAAAAAGTTCTCACTGTTGTGGATCAACTAGGAAAGCATCCAGACGTCCAATGATAAAATCATATGGAGGTAGAGGGAGCAAGATGATAATAATCAAGCCAAATGTGTGGAAGACAAGCTATGTATACTTGCACCCTTGAAATGTTGAGAAGTGGCAAGAGTTTGATTCTTGTTACAACGTGAAGTGTGCAAGTGCAACACACTCTTTGAATTAACGAGTGAAAAAAAAAAAAACACTATTCAAGCCTAGTGGTGGAGAGCTATTTTCACAACACTCACCCGCACGTTTGTTTTTTTAAATTTTCACTAAAAATTTAGTAAAAATGTCTTAAATGGACTACTTTGTGGCGAACACTGAATGTTGATACAGGGCATAGTTGTCCTGCTCATCGTTACGATCCCAATCATCCCACCGACTTGTTACCGTCCTATCAAGGCCTCTCTCTCTTACTTTTAGAGTCCTACTTTTTCCACGTGCGATCCTTCCCTTTTTTGTTTTGTAGCTTTAAGCGCGCTCCAAAGCCATGGCTTTGCTCTATACCAACCTAACCTCCCTTCCTTCTTTTTCCCGACTGCCACAATATAGGAAATCCAGATCGTATATCTCACTCATTTTTTTTGAAAATGACCACATCAGTTTCACGTGATAAGGAACTGCATTTGGTGATCAATTGCCCGAGTCCATGTAGATGTTGAATCGAAAATCGAACATCTGTGCCAACCCTGATAAAAACGGGTTATTTAAAACAATTACATTTCAAAAACTATTTTTTTTAATTAAAATTTTTATTATAAAAATATAATTTAATCAATTATTTATTTACCTCATTCTCTCTTTTTTCAACTCCTTATCATATTAAAAATTTATTGTGATGCATAAAATAAATATTATATTTAACAAACGAAATTATTAAAAAAGTTAACAAATTCAACCTTATTGTAATATGAGACAAAATGAAAGGAATAATACCCATACCTTTCTCGGCCTTTTGACTAAGATCAAGTGTAGTATCTGTTCTTATCAGTTTAATATTTGATATGTGGATCATTGGTCCACACGATATTAAATTGATTTTTTAAAGGGAGGGCTCAATGCGATAGCTTGCTAGTGTGAGCCCTGAGCGTCGCCTGTGTGTTGCACTACTGCACGGGCCTAGCGCACCCCACTTAAAAAAAAAAAAGGAACAATACCCATAATGTAAAATAAAAGTTTATGTATAGTTTTGAATCTATTAAATTTTTTAGTCAAATCTCCAAAGCACAAACTTTGAATGATAATAATAGGTAAGAACTAGTAATGTTATAATGAAAAATAAAAAGAGTTGATTTAATAAAAAAGAATTAAATAAAAAAATTGAAAAAAATTAATTTAGTTTTGACCATGGTTAAAGTAGAGAGAGAAAGTAGTTAATTAAAAGTAATTTTATAATTTTTAAAAATTAATGCATTAAAATAATAAATTATATGATTAATAGTTATTTTAATTTTAAAAAATAGTGTTGAGAGGAATTTAAAGAGTTCAAATTGCGCGGGATCATCCCAATCACTTGATAAAAATATGCTACCCCACGAAAGTTAAAAACTTATTTTTATATTCAATACCGTTACATATCTTAAATAATTATTTTAAAGTATTTATTAATTAATTAATAAAATTAAAATAAATTAATTATATTAATAAATAAATATTATATTATTTAAAATAAAAAGATTAAAATATGAAACGCTAATCTGTAATATTTCTTAGTTTCCTTTACGTGTTTGTCTCGTATTTCGAAATCGTTCAAAATTCAGCAATTTTTTTCTCACGTTAGGAATTGTTACATTACTGCGCTGATGACAAACTATGAGTTGACTTGTCCATCCCAAACAATTCGTGTGGACCATATTTGCGGTGACGCGAAAAGTCCAACCACACAAACTCTGCCATTTGGAAGATATCACGCCGTCCGTTAGTGGTGCTCACACAATATAAAATGGGAGCTGGCTACCTTACAATTTCTGCCCTCTAATAAAAATAGGGAGTGAGCCTATCTGAGGCCACACTCCCATCACTGATTCTGTGACGTAGGTATGTTAAAGAAACTGTAACCTAGCCCCACCCGATGATGCTCATTTTTGTGGGTCTCATTGATGGAACCCATGTCGTCACAAATAAGTTTCGACAAGTAGACATCGGAATAGCCCAATAACTGTGTGTTTTGCGGCTCTAAACGTGTAAAGCATGGTGCCCCGCTGCATGAAATAGAATCATTGAAAGGATTTTGTCAGTTATAACTTTAATAATTTATATTTATTAAAAAATATGTAAAAACTTATAATATAGTAGTGAAATTTACTGTTATATTACAAGAGTTATAAATTACTAAAATTAAAACTTAGTAAAATTCTCATTTAAATTAGGTTTTCATGTATATTATGAACCATATATATTAGATTATATATTTTATTATTATTATTATTATTATTATTATCAAATAATTTTTTTCAAAGTTATTTTTAGATTGTTATAATCAAATAATATATTAATTAAAAAGGAGTTAAAATGGTCGTTTATAAGTTAAAAGAGGTTTATGTGATTATTTAAACAAGTTTTGAAGTGTAGGTAATTTTTTACTTCTTTTTTTTTTTAATTTTTTGGGAGATGTTTAGTGTCCTTTAGAATTGTATTAGGGAGGCTTAACAATAATTTTAAAAATTTAATAGCTAATTTTAATTTTTAATAAATTTCTTCAATAATCACAACATCCGATAACATGGTTTAAAAAGTAAAGCAATAGTAGTTTTTTAATATTTGCTCTTGAGAATTAATTTTACACTTATTGCAATTTCATATATATTTTCAAATATATTATAAAAATTCAAAATTATACTTATTCAATTAAGAAATAAAATAAAGAAATTTAAAGAGAATAATATTATTACCAATAATATTATGTTAAAAAATAAAAAATAAAAAGAAATAATAATAATAATAATAATATTTATACTAGTTATCAAATATTTTATATACACAATTAAAAAAGTATATATATGTTTACAAATATGTAAATAAATTTTATTTAGTGTTATGCTCATTTCACTTATTTTATTTTTACTATAATTTAATTTCACTTATTTTATTCTTACTATAATTTAATAATAAAATTTACTAAATATATATGACTGTTTAATTTTAAAACTTATATAACTTTTTAAAAAAATTTTCTGAATATTTAATTGATACTGTTTACAAATAATTATTTTTTCAGCAAAAAAGATAGATGAATGGGGTACCCGATTGACATGGCAACTATTAACGAAAGAGGAAGGGCATTTAGAAAAATCTCATAAACATGGCGATAGATTCGACCGATCAAGAACAGAGGGCGGCTAAGTCCTATCATTATTATTGCTTAAGCGCATTCATCCACATCCACGACAGAATCCGCTCACTAAACTAAAGTCGAATAAAGTCCGTACCCTTGAACGAAGCCCTACCCCGACACTTGAATGAAGTCCTGAAAACATCCACTTTATTCAATTGATTTGACTTCATCTCCCCCCAAGTATAAATAGTCTAAAAAGTTACAAAATTGCCTTGACACGACAAAATATGACCATGTGCATGAAAACGAGTCATCCGAATAGCACAACAAGTTTTGCGTTTGCATGGAAAAGAATCATGTTATATTGGAAAACATAGTACATGATAAAACGTGTAAAACATGGTACTCTTGCATGGAAAAGAACCATATGATATTGGAAAACATAGTACATGGTAAAACGTGTAAAACATGGTACTCCTGCATGGAAAATAATAATATAAATTGGGTCTTCATATCCTCAATGCTTTCAGAAACACAAGTAATTCTCATTTCTTCAGCGAGATATTAAAAGAAAACATATATATTCGATGGCTTTCTCTTCAAGTTCTAGAGCTAAATTGTCTGCTAACTCCCACATTTCAAAGGCTCCAGAAAAGATTTCAAAAATTAGCAGGCCTAACCTCATTAAATTTACACCTTTGCCTACTATCCATCAAAAAGGATGCATTACTCATGACGATACAGTCGTTTCTTCTCCCTTTAAACACGTCGCCCACACAACCAGACACCCCAGCTTCTTAGTAAGTTGTTCAATTTTTTTTAATTATTGTGATTAAACTTTTAAAATATTAATTAATTAATAGTCTGATGAGTATTCCGTAATTCTGTTTGATGTCTTTATAGGATGATGGCATTCAAGTTGAACATTCTCGGAAATTGAAGGAATTCAAGCAAATATTTAGCCAAGTCGGAGGAAATTCTTTTGAAGGATTAGCTATGATTGATGCTGTTCAACGGCTAGGCATTGAGCACCTTTTCAAAGATGAGATTGAAGAAATTTTACAAAGGCAGTATATGACCTTATCTTCCACTTATGGTGGTCAACTCCATGATCTTCAAGAGGTCGCCCTTCGCTTTCGATTGCTGAGACAAGAAGGTTACTATGTACCTGCGGGTGGGTTATGTACTGTGCATAATTATTCTTTTTAACTCTTTTTTAATTAAACCTCGGCAAGCGAGGAGATTTATTGAAGAATAAAGTAAAAAGAGCAGAGATAAAGCCTAACTACCCCCCTGAATTAATCATTTTTATTAATTTATCAATTATTACCTATTTTCTTACTTGATTATGTGAAACGACAATATATTTGTTTTATTTGTTTTTATAATTATTTTGAAACAGATATGTTTAACAACTTTAGGAACAAGGAAGGGAGGTTTAACTTTAATATGATCAATGCAAGTAAAGACATAGGGAGATTGATCGAAGTATATGAAGCTTCACAGCTAAGTATAGCAGGCGAAGAAGTGCTTGACGAAGCTGGACACTTTAGTGCCAAGTTGCTCAATGAGTGCATGACACATGTTGATCACCACCAAGCTCTAGCCATCGGGAATACGTTGAGGCATCCATATCGCAAAAGCTTGCCAAGATTTACGGCCAATGACGTTTTCCTCGGCAATTTCCATGGTGAAAGTAGATGGATGCTGCATGTTTTAAAAGAAATAGCAAAAAATGATTTCAATATGGTACACTCCTTACACCAAAAAGAGATTGTTCAAGTAACCAAGTAAGTATTTTTAATGACTACTGGAATATTAATTACGCATGCAGTCATTTTCAGAATTACTCCCTTCTAATTTAACTCTACTAGTTATTGATACAATATTATCCGTTAGATGGTGGAAAGACCTCGGTTTGGCTAAGAAGTTAGCGTTTGCAAGAGACCAACCACTTAAATGGTATATTTGGTCTATGGCTTGTCTCACAGATCCAAGCTTGTCAGAGCAAAGAGTTGAGCTCACAAAACCCATATCCCTCATCTACATTATTGATGACGTATTTGATGTTTATGGGACACTTGATGAACTTATTCTCTTCACAGAAACTATTACTAGGTATGCATATGTCAATAATATTGAATTTAAACCCGTATATACAGTACTTCTCTTCAACAATTAAATCTCCTAATTGAATAAGAAACAATTTATACTAGATGGGATCTTGCTGCTATGGGTCAGTTGCCTGACTACATGAGGATATGTTTCAAAGCTCTTAACGACATTACTAACGAAATCAGCTACAAGGTCTATAAGGAGCATGGGTATAACCCAGTACAGTCCCTGCGAAAGGCGGTATGAATCATATAAATATATTGACATGACTGTTACAAATTTTTTGATGCCATATGATAGTTGAACTCAATATTGAATAAATGATTGCCCCAGTGGACAAGTTTGTGCAAAGCATTTCTAGTAGAAGCGAAATGGTTTGCTTCTGGACACATGCCCGAGGCTGAAGAATACTTGAAGAATGGGATTGAGAGTTCAGGAGTACATGTGGCATTACTGCACATTTTCTTTCTGCTAGGTCATGGTATAACTAAGGAAACGGTGGAGCTTATTGACAATAACCCGGCCATAATATCTTCAACCGCAACAATTCTTCGGCTCTGGGATGACTTGGGAAGTGCAGAGGTGGGCACACTACAAAGTAGTAGTACTACCCCTAATAATTAATGAGAATAATTATTAAGAAAAAGTATCAAACAAACGGATAATGTTAAGTTACCATTACAATAACTTACCATTCATACAAAATTCAGTAATCTCACTAAATTGTTACAACTTTTTATACTATTTTGCATGAGTTGTAAGTTACAAGAAACGTAACTTAGCAAAACCGAAGCATTATTATGGAACTGTTGAACATATATGAGCTTGACCAATTGATATATATGTTGACAGGTAGGGACTTAAAATTATTGCTGGATTGCTTTCTGACACATGCATTATATTTGCTGCGAGTACCTGATTAATTATCTTACGACGATGATACAATGAGTACACATGCATGACATCGACATAAAAATTAATTGGACTTCAGTTGATAGAATTATATGTTAATCCTGTTCACTTTTTGTTGCAGGATGAGAAGCAAGATGGTAAGGACGGATCTTACATCCATTACTACATGAAGGAACACCGATATTCTGCAGCCGAAGAGGCCCAAAAAAGTGCTATCAATAAAATTTCAGACGCATGGAAGCGGCTCAATAAAGAATGCCTCTGCCCAAATCCATTCTCAGCATCTTTCATAAGGGCTTCTCTCAATCTTGCAAGAATGGTCCCTTTGATGTATGGTTATGATGACAACCAACGGCTTCCAAGCCTCGAGCAGTATATTAAGTCCCAACTCTTTGAAAGCGTACCTATTCAGGGATTATATTAATTAATTAAGCTCCTTTTCTATGAAAAATTATGTTGCTCAAATAAGTCGTAAGGAGAGTACTTTTGTAATTTCCATTTCTTGGGTTTTATCCTAATTTTCTCATGGGTGAGACTATTTTATTAACAACAATATTTTGAATTCAAATATTTGAGTTTTAACTTAAATTCTAATTCTATGTTTCACTCATCTATTAAATGATGGATTTTCATGATATGTCAAATTTTAGTAAGATTTTTCGCTTTACATCGAATTAAACCATATGCTCTACCGCATAATGAATAAATGTCACATCATTTATGGAATTTAAATGTTGGGATGCCTAATAATACTCTTTTATTAAACCCACATGTGTCACTCTCGAAACTCACTTATAATTTTAAATTAAATTACAAAAATACCTAAAAGACAATTACCAATTATTACAAAGTACTTTAAAATTTAAAAAATATATTTTTTTTTTCTTACAGCCACTTCACAATAAACCAAATCGTCAAATATTTGGACATCGTGATTACTACTCTAACATTTAATTCATTATAACATTCTCACTCAAATTCCTACACATGATAAAATGTTGAGTTTTTAAGAATATCTTTAGCTTAATTCATCCTGTGAACTTCTCAAACTTAGCAAAAGAATATAGCAATAAAAAGAGTTGAAACGGAAAAGAAAAGTGAATTTAGGAAAAGGAATTGGCATAAGCGCTTCTAATAATCTCCTTTCATTTTTCTCGTCTTAATAAAGTTTATAGCTGTTCGATTGTTATAATGGTATAGTTTTGCAGTTTCGAATTATGATTTAAATTAGGAAAATCATTAGACTAATGTTGTCTCGTCAGATTTTTTTATAGTTAGCTAGGTATTTGACTATTAATCATTAGAAAATGCCTTGATTTTGCGGTCTTGAACAGGGTTTTTTTTTTAAAAAAAAGAGAGAGATGAAAATTAAAAAATGAGTGTAGAAGATGTGGGTATTTTTCGTAAGGTGGGTAGAGTATAATGTCAAAGTTGGCACCGCCCTTCTAGATGGGCGGTGCCAAATTCGTTCAACACTGACAACGAGTCGTGTTGAAAAAGAAAAAGAAAAAAAAATAAAATAATAATAAATAGTAGCCAAAATGTGGCTATAAATTGAAAGTCTCTTCCCTCATTTCAATCATCTTAGAAAATATATTTCCTCTTGTATTAGAGAGAATTTTGAGAGTTAAATAAGTGTTCTTAGTATTGGGTGTAATTTGGGTATTGGGAAGTGAGAATAGTTTTCTCTTAGTTATATAGAGAGTATAATTATTCTCTTTTATTATTAGAGAGAAGTTATTATTTTTCCAGTATAATAAAATTATTTCCTTCTGTCTTTGTCCGTGGATATAGACTATAATCCGAACTACGTAATTTCTGGTGTTCAAATTTGTGATTGGTCTTTATTTTCTTCCAATTTCATTTAGCTATGGTTCTGCTTCACCCATAAATTTCCTAACAGTGGTATCAGAGCATTGGTTGTATTTTTTGGAATCAGGGTTACTGTTCACATATATGATTACTATTCACGTATACAGTTACTATTCACGTGAAATAGTGAGAGCCGATCCTAACAAAGGTAGTTCGTGGTGAAAATAATGGCGGCAAAATACGAGATTGAGAAGTTCAACGGGAATAATTTCTTGTTATGAAAAATGAAGATGAAAGTTATTGTGAGAAAAAACAATTGTTTAGCAGCAATTGAAGAAAGACCCATGGAAATAACTGATGATACCAAGTGGAACGAGATAAACGGTAATGCAATTGTTGATCTACACTTAGCACTTGCAGATGGGGTGTTATCCAGTGTGGCAAAGAAAAAGACAGCGAAGAAAATATGGATACTCTCACAAAATTGGACGAGGTTAAGTTGCTGCACAACAAGATCTTTTTAAAGAGGAGACTCTATACTCTTCGCATGGCGTAATCTACATCAGTGACCAACCATATCAACATCTTGAAGACTTTATTTTCGCAACTCACAAAATTGAGTCACAAAATAGAGGAAAATGAACGTGCGGAGCTTCTACTTCAAAGTTTACTAGATTCGTATGATCAACTTATCATCAATCTGACGAACAACAACCCGACAGGACAGTCTAGTGTTTGATGATGTTGCAGCCTCCATCTTAAACGAGGAAAGCAGGCGTAAGACCAAGGAAGCTAGACATGCAAATTTGCAGCAAGCAGAAGTGCCATTAGTGACGAGAGGGAGATCAACAAAACGCGGCCCCAGTGGGAGTTACAATCATGGTAGATCAAAATCCAAAAGTAAGAAGAATGTGAAATGCTACAATTGCGGTAAGAAAGAGCATGTGAAGAAAGAGTGTTGGAGCAATCAGAAGAGTAGAGAGAATAAAGCACCTGAGTCATCAAATGCTCAGGGTTGTGTGGTTAGTACTTCGGATGATGGCGAAATTCTCTATAGCGAGGCAGCAGCTGTTGCAGAAGGTAGAAAGTGGTTAGCTGATGTCTGGCTTATAGGCTTAGGAGCAACATGACACATGACCTCTCGGAGAGAATGGTTGCACACATATGAACCAATCTCAAGAGGATCTGTGTACATGGGCGATGACCATGCCTCGAGATCACTGGTATTGCATCTGTCAAAATAAAAATATATGATGGTACAGTTCACACAATTCAAGAGGTACGATATGTCAAAGGCCTGAAGAAAAATCTATTTTCTTTGGGACAAATAGATAGTCTTGGGTACAAAGTCCATATTGAAAATGAGATGATAAAAATTATCAGAGGAGTGCTTGTGTTGATGAAGGCAGAAAAGATCAGTGCGAATCTATTCATGCTTCAAGGAGAAACACTACAGGAAGCTGATGCGTGTGTCGCGTCAAATGGAGAAGAGTTAGTGATGATGTGGCATCTCAGACTTGGCCACATGTCTAAACAAGGTTCGAAGATTCTCTCTCAGCGAAAGTTGCTTCCGGGACTCAAATCGGTAAGTTTACCATTTTGCGAGCATTGTGTTACTAAGGAGCATAGATTGAAATTTAGCAGATCTCATGCTAGAAGTAAATGCATTCTCGACTTAGTTCATTCTGATGTTTGAGAATCACCGGATTTATCCCAAGGAGGTACAAGTACTTCGTTACTTTTATTGATGATTACGCCAGGAGATGTTGGGTGTATCCAATCAAGAAAAAGTCAGATGTGTTTTCAGTATTCAATGAATTCAAAGTGCGGGTTGAACTTGAATCCAGGAAAAAGATCAAGTGCTTAAGAACAGATAATGGTGGAGAGTATACAGATGGTGCATTTCTTGCATACTGTCAGCAAGAAGGTATTCAGAGGCAGTTTACAACGGCATACACTCCTTAACAAAATGGAGTGGTGGAACGGATGAACAGAACTCTTATAGAGAGGATAAGAGCTATGTTGAGGACTGCTGGTCTGCCTAACTCATTTTAATGAAGCGACCAAAGCCGCTCATTATATGATAAATCGGTCTTCATCAATAGCTATTGAGTTGAAGACGCCGATGAAGATATGGATAGGTAAGTCATCTAATTACTCTCATTTACATATATTTGGATGTCCTGTATATGTAATGTATAATGCCCAAGAAAGAACAAAGCTAGATCCAAAATCTAGGAGGTGTTTCTTTTTAGGGTATGTTGATGGTGTAAAGGGGTATCGTCTGTGGGATCCCACTACCCACAAGATTGTCATCAGCAGAGATGTTGTCTTTATAGAAGATCAACTGCAAAAGAAAGATGGAGATGATAGTACTGTGAAAGAAAAGTTAGAGACTACACCGGTATATGTAGAAAATAATTAAGAAGATTCATAGTCTTCTAAAGCAGCACCAGAGCACGAAGAACAAGAACCAATCGAGTCTGAGACTCTAGAAATTCATCGGTCAACTCGAGAGAGACGACCACCAACTTGGCACTTAGAGTATGTTACAGAGATCAATGTTGCATATTGTCTTTTAACAGAGGATGGAGAGCCATCAACTTTCCATGAAGCTTTAAACAGCTTCAAATGTTACTTTATGGACGGCAGCAATGCAGGATGAAATTGAAGCTATACACAAAAACAAGACATGGGAACTTGTGCCATGGCCACATGGAAGAAAAGCCATTGGAAACAAATGGGTCTATAAGATCAAACTGAATGGCAATAATCAAGTGGAGCGGTATCATGCAAGATTGGTGGTAAAGGAATATATGCTCAGAAAGAAGGTATTGACTTCAATGAGATATTTTCTCTAGTAGTTCGACTCACAACAATCAGAGTAGTCTTGGCAATGTGTGCTACATTCGACTTACATCTAGAACAGTTAGATGTGAAAACTGCATTTCTTCATGGACAACTTGAAGAAAAGATTTATATGCTCCAACCAGAAGATTTTACTGAAACAGGCAAGGAGAACTTGGTTTGCAGATTGAACAAATCTCTATATGGTCTCAAACAGGAGCCGAGGTGTTGGTATAAGAGATTTGATTCCTTCATCATGAGCCTTGGATACAACAGACTCAGTTCAAACCATTGTGCTCAGACCATTGTGCTTATTACAAGAGATTTGAAGATAATGATTTTATCATTTTGCTGTTGTATGTGGACAACATGTTAGTCGCAGGCCCCAATAAAGATCAAGTCCAAGAATTAAAGGCACAGTTGGCTAGGGAGTTTGAAATGAAGGACTTGGGACCAGTAAACAAGATTCTAGGGATGCAAATTCAACGAAACAGAAATAACATGAAGATTTGGATTTCACAGAAGAATTACTTTAAGAAAATCTTGTGACACTTCAACATGCAAGATTGTACGCCAATTTCTACCCCACTTCCTGTTAATTTCAAGTTATCCTCAAGTATGTGTCCTAGCAATGAAGTAGAGAGGAAGGAGATGTCTCGAGTACCATATGCATCAGCAGTGAGAAGTTTGATGTTCGCTATGATTTGTACAAGACTAGAAATTGCACAAGCAGTGGGAGCAGTTAGTCGACACATGGCGAATCCTGGTGGAGAACATTGGCAAACAGTGAAGAGGATTCTAAGATACATCAGAGGAACCTCAGATGTTGTATTATGTTATGGAGGGTCAGAATTTACTGTCAGAGGCTACGTGAATTCAGATTTCGCAGGTGACCTTGATAAAAGAAAATCCACTCATCGGCTATGTGTTTACATTCATGGAGGAGTCAGTAGTCGGGTTTCAAACTCGTAGATCGCTTTGGATTTATCTACGACAAAGCCAGAATATATGGCAACTACACAAGCATGCAAGGAAGCTATTTGGATACAAAGGTTACTTGAGGAGCTCGAGTACAAACAATAAAAAATTTCTGTGTTTTGTAACAGTCAGAGTGCTTTGCACATTGCAAAGAATCCAGTCTTTCATTCAAGGACAAAACATATAGGGGTTCAATATCACTTCGTTTGAGAAGTAGTGGAAGATGAAAATGTAGATTTACAGAAAATCCATACCAAGGAGAACCTAGCAGATGTTATGACTAAGCTCAATCATTACTGACAAGTTTATATGGAGTAGATCCTCTTGTGGCCTAGTAGAAACGTAAATAACATATCAATGGCAAAGCAGAAAAAATGGTGTGAAAATTGATTGGTTCTCAATCAAATCTTCAAGTGGAAGAATGTTAAAGTTAGCACCGCCCTTCTAGATGAGCGATGCCAAATTTGTTCAACACGGCACAGCAGGCCGTGTTGAAAAAGAAAAAGAAAAAAATAATAATATAATAATAAAATAATAATAAATAAATAATAAATATTAGCCAAAATGTGGCTATAAATTAAGAGCCTCTTCCCTCATTTCAATCATCTCAGAAAATTTATTTCCTCTTATATTAGAGAGAATTTTGAGAGTTAAATAAATGCTCTTAGTATTGGGTGTAATTGGGGTATTGGGAAGTGAGAATAGTTTTTTCTTAGTTATAGAGATAGTATAATTATTCTCTTTTATTATTAGAGATAAGTTATTATTTTTCCAGTATAATAAAATTATTTCCTTCTGTCTTTGCCCGTAGATATAGGTTATAAGCAGAACCACGTAATTTCTGTGTCCAAATTTGTGCTTGGTCTTTATTTTTTTCCAATCTCATTTAGATATGATTCTGTTTCACCCATAAATTTTCTAACATATAAGAACTTTATTTTATATATAATTATGGATTTATTAAATCATTGGAAGTGAAAATAGATTTTGGGGTTCAAATAATGATATATTTTTTTCCTAATATATTTTGTAATTGAGAAATTATCATTATCCCATTTCAAAAAATCCAAAACTTTTAATTTGTTTAGTGGTTAACTTACAATGTGTACCCGTTTTTCATATTTTTGTTGATAGACATTAACTTTTGCCAATATCACAAGGTTTTTTTAGATATTTTAACATGCTAATATCACATGTATTGTAAAAAGAATCAAATTTTCTCCTAATGATTGTAAATAGTAATAATTTTACAACCAATGATTGTGAAAAAGTATCTAATTTTCACTCTTAACTAAATAATTTGACTTTTTTTTATAATAATTAGGCAAATTTACATGATTTTTATGTAATAAAATTTCTACTCACTGTAACAAAAATAACAAGAAAGAACTTAAAACTGATTTCCCAATAAAGATAAAAATTTGATAATTCTTTTAAAATAAAATTAAAATTACAAATTTTTGACTTGTTAAACAACAAAATAAAAGAATCAAGTGTGCATGGTCCTTGTTCATCTCATCCACAATTTTGAACTGATATATTATATATCTAAGTTTGACATCGTTTATACTATTTAATTCTCGTCATGCATCATAATGTTAATTGAACTTCAAGGACAAAATTATCAATTTAATCAGATTTTTTAATACTGTCGATGGAAAGATAGAAAACTTATACAATCCAAACTTGGGAGTGAAGTGTTGAGCAAATTAAAAATTTCCAATTATTTTTTAATTCGGAGCAAATAATGGGTGAACGATTATTAATTTTCCCTTCGTAATTTTTATCGCCATATATTTAGAAAAAAAAAATCACACAGCTAAAAAGTTGGATTTTTAATTGAAAAACGACAGATATCCACCACAGGCAATTTTTGTTTTTTTAAAAAATTGATTATTACCGTCCTCAGTAGTGAAATCGCCGATCTCCATGCTATGAAAATTGAAAATCCTTGTCACACCCTCTCCCATGTTTCTCACAACACTTATGTCCGACTGAGAGAATAAAGGAAGGAAATAATAAGGTGTGAAGTGTGAACTAGGAACAAAGGAAACACGACACGAGGTTTGTGGTCCAAGAGCAGGAAACGCGTTTTGTGTGTATACGTGAATCTTGTGTCCGGTCAACGTCAATTATAGACCACCCAATGGACAAAAGATTCCATACCATGAACAGTGAAATAGAATCAAAGGCAGCCACACAACACACATCCATGAGATCAGAAAATTATCTGGCAGTGTAGGCAAAAATATTATAAGAGCATTAGTAAGGTTGTTATAATAATATTAAACAATACCTTAAATTGACTGTTACTAATTTATTTATAAATAATAATTAGTAGTATTGGTTCACAAGAACAAAAAATATTAATTCTTTCACACTGATATTTATTAGTTAATTTATTAATTAATTTTTTTTTAGATAAATTGATTAATGTCAAGAATATTGTTTTAATGATATTATAACATATTTATTTACATAAGTGTTTTGACGTATCTTTTTAAAATATAGAAAGTACGCGAGTATTTAAATCAAAATATAAAAATTAAATGAGCATTTATCCTTTTAAAAAATTATTATTTAATTCATGCGCATATATCATACATAAATTAAATGAGTATATTAAAATAGAGATACTCTAAAATCTTTTGACGGCTATAATTTTTAATTAATTGATAAGGTCTAATTATTATATTTAATTTGTTTAGTAATTGAGGCCTATTTCTTTTTTCCTTCCTAAAAAGCATGAAACAATGCTAAATATCATAACATATAAATTTTAATTTAAGTCTCAATTAATATGATATTTATTTATTAAATAGTAATTAAATAATTTTAATAATTATAAAATTTATTATTTAATA
This sequence comes from Murraya koenigii, assembly GCA_025617385.1. Taxonomy (NCBI): domain Eukaryota; kingdom Viridiplantae; phylum Streptophyta; class Magnoliopsida; order Sapindales; family Rutaceae; genus Murraya; species Murraya koenigii. The sequence goes on from CM046815.1 coordinate 31,912,826, forward strand.
GATATGTGACATATAGTATTGAAACTAAAATTGATACTCAAGTGTTGAGATCGCTGTCACTATTGAAAAGTACGTGGATAAATCTATTCTATTCGGACGGAAAATGTGTTCTATAAATTGCTTTGCTTATTCTTCGTATTCTCGACCTATTAGAACCAATACTCTTCTCTCTCGAGATTAGCTATTCCCATAAATACAAACTTTCCATGGCTTTCTCTTCCAAAGATATTTCGTCTGCTTCGTCCCACAATCAAGTTATTCCAGAACAAATACCAAAAGTTGGCAAGCCAAAGCTCAGTGACATTAATTCTCTGCTGCCTAATAATAAAAACGGCAACATTAATGATACCACAGGGGTTTCTGCCCCGTTGAAACATTTCATTTATCCCAGTGAACACCCCAGCTTCAATACTGTGAGTCACAAATATATACATACGTACATCTATATTTCTTGTTTCTTATTTGATATATGATTGTCAGATATCTTATGGGAAAATGTTTAATGCTGTGTCTCTTATCTCATGTAGGATGATATTCACATTGAACATGCGAAAAAGCTGGAGGTAGTCAAGCACATACTTATCCAAGCAGGAGATGACGATCCTTTTGAAGGATTGGCCATGATCGATACCGTTCAACGCCTAGGGATCGATTACTATTTTCAAGATGAGATTGAACAAATTCTGCAAAGGCAGTATATTATATTTTTCACTCATGGAGGTGATCGCCATAATGATCTTCAAGAGGTTGCCCTTCGCTTTAGATTGTTGAGACAACAAGGTTACCATGTGTCTCCAGGTCTGTGTGTACGTGTGTGTATTTTTTTCTGCCAACTCTTTGTAATATGAGTACTCTAATTGACTTTGAAATGGGTGTTAAACAGATATTTTTAACAACTTCAGAAACAAAGAAGGGAATTTTAAACAGAATATAAACGAAGACATCAATGGATTGATGAGTTTATACGAGGCCTCACAGCTAAGTATAGGAGGAGAAGATGTGCTTGATGAAGCTGAACGCTTTAGTGTGAATCTCCTTATTGAATATGCGGCACATCGTGCGAATAATGATCTAGCAGGACTTGTTAAGCATCTGTTGCTACATCCCTATCGCAAAAGCTTGTCCTCCACCAAAAACTTTTCCCATGGTAATTTTCAGGGCAATGAATATGTTTGGATACTGGATTTACAAGAGCTAGCGAATATGGATTTCAGACTGGTCCAGTCCTTACACCAAGAGGAAATTGTGCAAGTATCCAAGTAAGCTAATTTTGCATAAAAATGACTAAAGATAATTTGGAGTAAATGCTCTTCACATCCTTATAGTTTGACTCACCCATCACATCTACGTAGTCTGGATTCTCATATTGTTGCTCAATTTGATAGTTTTATCTCAGATAAACTTGAATAATTGAAATAAATGACATAAATCATTGTGAATTATTTAATTAGGAATGATTGATAATAAAAGCAAAATTATCTTTCACTATCATTCATATTTCCACTATTATTATTAATCATATAAAATATATTTTCTATAAGGGACAATATTTGAATAATAATGAAAAATAAATTTTTGATTAGGAATGTTATTGTTAATTATTTAATTTTCCAAATTAAATTATAAAAATATTTTAAATATTTATTGATTATAATTTACTGTTGATTAATATATAACAAACATAAAATTAAAAATTATTTTGAAAAGAAATAACAAACTAACAATTATATTTACAGTAATAAGTTAAAAGGTTTATTTAATTGTTAATAGTTTTCATTCTTTTACAAATTAACTTTCCAAAATTTTCTTAAATTCATTTAAAAATTATCATAAAAAGTTAAATTATATAAAAATTGAGCGACATCGATGTATTGAGATATTTTATAAATTATAGGGATGTAATCGACTATTACACCAAGCTATATAAGGAAGTAAGTAAAAGGCATTTATAGTTATATTATCAGATGGTAAGAATTTTCGACTCTCTATATCTATGTAATATATAAATATGTGCTAGATGGTGGAAAGAGCTGGGTTTGGGTAAGAAGTTGGAATTTGCAAGAGACCAACCAGTTAAATGGTACATGTGGTCCACGGCATGTTTCTCGGATCCAAGCTTGTCGTGGCAAAGGATAGAGCTCACAAAACCTATTTCCTTCATCTACCTTATCGACGATATTTTTGATGTTTATGGAGCACTCGATGTCCTCACCCTTTTTACAGAAGCTATTAATAGGTAAGATATATCTTTTTAAATTGTAATGTGTACTAAAAAAGTCAGAATTAATTAGTAACCAAAATAATAATAATGATAAAAGTTTTTTTTTTTTTCTTTTGGGGGTTTTGTTCTCGCAACTCCCTTAATGATTTGGAGGAAATGAATCAACGATTGCAGATGGGATCTTGGGGGCATTGATCAACTGCCGGAATACATGAAGATATGCTTCAAGGCTCTTGACGACATCACTAATGAAATCAGCAACAAAGTGTACAAGGAGCATGGGTATAACCCTGTGCACTCCCTGCGAAAGGCGGTATAAAATTATCTTAAGACTCTGAACTACGACATATGGTATATGCATGATTTTCTTCTTAAATCTTATTAATTAATTGATATTAATTATGTTGAGTGTACCACCAGTGGGGAAGTTTGTGCAACGCATTTCTAACAGAAGCAAAATGGTTTGCTTCTGGGCACTTGCCTAAGGCTGAAGAGTACTTGGAAAATGGGATTGTTAGTTCAGGTGTACACTTGGGACTTGTGCACATTTTCTTTCTCCTGGGTCATTGCATCACCAATGAAACTGTGCAACTCATTGACAGCAACCCACCCATAGTATCATCCATCGCAACAATTCTTCGACTTTGGGACGACTTGGGAAGCGCTAAGGTAACGTATACAAAACCCGAATTTCGCTCTTCGGAGTTGATCACCATGTGTCCAATAGATGATCCGCAAAATGAGGTTTCCTGATCAATGGTCATGAGCTTACAGTTAATGATGGAATTAATAATAAATGACTATACTGCAGGATGAAAATCAAGATGGCAAAGATGGATCATACATATATTACTACATGATGGAGCACCAAGACTTAACAGCTGAAGATGCACAAAAGCATGCCATGGATAAGATTTCAGATGCATGGAAGCGCGTAAACCGGGAATGCCTCTCCCCAAATCCGTTTTCAGCATCTTTCACAAGGGCTTCTCTTAACACTGCCAGAATGGTTCCCCTGATGTATAGCTATGATGACAATCAACGGCTTCCGAGACTCGAGGAGTATATTAAATCCCTCCTCGTCGATAATTTGCCTAATCAAGGTGTGTACTAGTTAGTAATAATTAAGCTCCTTAATTACCTACGGTCTATGGAAATTTCTTCTATTTTATGCCAGCATTTCGACTACAACTTACAGGGGATGTGTAGTAAGTTTCCATTTGTCACAACTCAAAACAATCTACTCGAGTCGACAAACATGGCTTCTAGAGAATTTCTCAATAGAGGGGAATGGCCAGACTGTCCTCACTATCTAATCAATAATTTCTTTTCCTTTTTTATTTTTTTTCAATTTAAATAAACCTGGATGAAATGACGGAAGTTTATTGAAAAGATATAAAAAGATAACACTTAATTGTAGTCAGCCTTTTTATTCTTAATTGAGCGAAAACAATACAGGGCAATTTATTAATGAAATAAAGAAAGAGCTACAATTACGCATCATCACTCATCAGCCTTTAGTACCAAGAGATGATGTGAAAGCCATGTCTTTGTCCTCCATGGGAATGGGCTGAAAAAGCAATGTAAACGCTATGTCCATAGTCTCTTGGTTTTGAACACCATGCCCATCTCCATGTAGATACATAAAATGGGACGACCTCACCAGATTCAACATGAAGTCAGCTGTAGTTTGAGATAAAGTAGAATCTTTATTAGCTCTGTATGCATTCGCCTTCTTCCACATCTGTCTCATCAAATCCTTTATGTGTTCACGAGCAGCTTCCTCTGAGGCACCAGTTTCATGCATGTAACACTGGATTGATTTCGATACATCCCCTCTCTTTATTTCGTCCTGATGAATTATTGGGAGGGAAAAAGAAAAATACAATCAATTTGTGCCATCTCAAAAAATTGTAGGAAATTAATACATGGTGGTCTTATTAGATACCGTTGAAGTTCCCAAATCATCTTGAAGACGGAAAATCTTGGATGACCATTGAATTATATCTGGAATATTGTTACTTTCTAGAAATTCCAGCTCCTTCTCTACGATTGGATTTGTAGCAGCAAGGTATGCACTAATTGTCATTACAGGGCCTGCTATTGATTTTACCCCATTTGTTAGGTACTCTTCCAGTGTAGGTGTGTACTTACTGTTGTACCATTTGGCCTCCACCAAGTAGGCTCGAATTATGCCCAGCCACTGGTGCACATGACACACGGGAAAAAAATCTAGTTACCATTTATTATTTTTGAGACGTAAACATCATTAATTATTTTAAAAAGGACAAATTAAAGGAACGGAGTAGGAGAGAAGAAATAAATATATACGCATATATTACGTACGGCGTTTTTAATACTCGGAAGCTTGTATGAATCCTGTTGCTTGAGAATGTAATAAGCGAATTCGTTAACAAAATTGAAAAGTACAAAAAAACATATTTTCATATAGTCCGGAAGCTGCTTCATAGCATAATCGATGTCCCACCTGCAGAAAAGAAAAATCTTCAATTTAAATAAATGGTCTGTTTGAGAAATTGAAATAGATGTAACATTACTTTCCAACAAACCTCTCGACGGCATCCTCAACGAATAGCTCAAGTTCATCCAGTGTTCCATAGACATCATAAATGTCATCAATTACTGTAATTAGAGCTACCGTGATTGTGAGTACTCTCCTGCAGTAGGCGAATTGAGGCTCAAACGCCATCCCCATGCCCCATAAGAAGGATGCTACCAACCTGCACCTGGCAAAGCTCAATTTCTCCCCAAGACCTTTGTCCTTCCACCACCTTCAATTCATAGGCAAATTAAAGAAACATTAATTGCTACACAAGCATGCGTTATATATATATATATATATGATTCCATGTGACAACAAAATTAAATCTTCGATATGAGTTGTGTGTGTGTGTGTGTATGTATTGGTTGCAAAATATCTACCCTGAAATGTCCTTAAGTTCTTCCTGGTATATTGCCTGCACAATGTTGAAGTCCAACTTAGCGAGTTCAAGTAATAGGGGGTTCTTGTCCTTTCTTTCCTCATATGCATCTATGAACCACCTTGCCTCTAACCTTGCCACTCTCCAATGCAAAGGGAGCTGCAGGGCACGCCTCGCTTGCTCTGCTACGATTTCATCCTTGGTCATCATCACTTCTTTAAGATGTTTACTGCTGAATTGCCAGGCCTCCTCCATTATGCTTTCTCCTTCAAAGCTGTAGTACGAGGCTTCGTACAAGCTCAGTATTCCCTTGAAATCATCACAAAGCCAACCACCCATCTTGTCTTTAAAACTATTAAAGACCTCTGCAAATATGTACATGCATACATTCCCATTTAATTCAATGATTAAATTAATTCTTCCTCCCTAGCTATTTTAATTCAATTTAATTTAAATATATAAAAATTACGCTTACTTCGTGGACGTTTGAGTATTAACTAATTAATTCAGATCGATGGCACATTCACTGACAATACGATATGTGTGTACCTTGGGAAACATGATAACCGTGTTGCCTGAGGAGTCTAAATTCAAGAGCGGTTGCATATAGATTTTCTTTCTTCCATTTATCATCTTTATTATTGTAGATAGTGTGCAATACGCTCCTTATCTCGGTCTCAAAATGATAAGCCAATCCAAGCCTTTGCAAGTTATCAATCAGCTCTAGTTGATCCAGTGGCTCGGTCACATAATTAATCATTGCCTTTACTTTTCCCTTCAGCTTTTCTGCTTGTCTTTGATATGCTTCACCCTGCAGCAATTAATTTTCCGTTATATATGCAAATTTCCAAAAATGGAAATTAATAAATTAATTAGAGAAACAAAAATGGAAGGAAAAATAATTGCACTAATCAATACCGTGTAGCCGCTATCCAACGACTGCAGAAAGTCGTGATCCCAAATTGAAGATTGGTAATTTGCTGATCTTCTAACAATTGTTGGGTTACCAAGCTGGGTGCTGACAAGGCATTGGACTGGCTGTGGCCTGTATGCACTCACTCTGATGGTTGCTCTATTTGCGGAATGTAGCAGAGGACACTTGAAACCATTTACACAAGTAGTGAAGGCTGATGGGATAATGCAAGAAGACATCGGATGAATGTATGCTCACTGTTTTTCCAATGCGCTTCAACTAACCTCTTGGTAAGCTGCTCAAATTAATCTATGCTCTTTTTTTTTTTTGTTAGGAACAAGCTCATGTATATATAGGGCAAGGATATCGTGATTCTCTTGTTTTATTTTAAATATCTAAATTTATTAAAATACTTAAATATTTTAATATTGTTAGTCTATTACATAGATTACATTATTAAAATAATATCTATATTTATAAATAATTTTAAAGTCAATTTTTTTAGATAATAAAAATAAAGAATATAATGATCAAAAGATGTATTAGTGATTATTTTCTCAAACTTTTGGGATGTATATGTCATTTTTCCTTTTTTCTTTTCATATCATTTCCCCTAAAGCTAAGGTTTATTGTGTTTAAAAGACTATTAATGTCTAATTGAATTTTTTTTCTTTTATTTTGGACGTTGGAATATTCATCTTTTCTTTGTATTTTTAAATACATTTAATAGGGCATCATCTGTTTTTTTATCTTTAATTTGAATCGATCTAAATATTATTGAAGTCTGAATATATACTTCTAAACGATATATTTATTTATTTAATAAGTTGTTTGCTTTTTTAGATGAAGAGGTATTTTTGAGAGATAATATTAATTTTTTATTTATATAAAAAAATATTATTTTTATTTAAATATAAATATCTGATAATTAAATATAAATTAAATTATTAAAATATCTTTAAAAAAAAGTCAAATTTATAGTTCATATAAAAAATAAATAAGCCCCAAGTCTTAATGGTTCAAAAATATTATATTTATAAAAATGGAGTACACCTGGCTTGCTGGGGAAATTCTAATAACGGACACTTAAATGGATATGGATGTGACATAGGTGATTATAAAAATTAAAATAATAAAATAATAAAGATCTCTCAGAATCACATATTTGTTTGATACGTACGCATGTAAATATGCATAACAAATCATATATATATATATATATATATATATATATATATTCTGATTATAATATGATGTGAATGAGGCTTTTTCATTATAATATGTTGTGCAATAAAAATAATATATTTATTTAATTTTTTAACGTAGAATCCATACTTTAGAAAACATCCAAGGTGCTCTGAAATAGCGAGCAACCGCAGGTATAGTAAAATTTCATATAACTTCAACAAAAAGGTGAAAAGAAGTCATAAAATTTATTGTATCAACTTTTGGTGTGTACTCAAAGCCTTTATTTTTTTAAATTGTGGAAGTCCGAGATAAATTAAAATGAACAATGTAAGTAGGAATTTAATTTAACCCGAGCTAAATTAAAAAGATTTTTATATGAGCATTTTGTATTTATTATAAAGTTTCGACATCTACACATGGCATTGATTTATTAAATATATATTAATTATTTTTCAATGAGAAATCCTTCTTTTTATTGAAATGAGGACTGCAAACTAAAAGATGAAAAAAAACACACACATACTCACATATGTAAAATAATTTTTTAGAGTCTTGTATAATATGTTTTATTTTATTTGGTCCATAAAAGCACGTAGGGTACATGGAATCAAGTACATCTGAAGTCATTGATTTGAAACATTAATATAAATGGAATTATTGACTATGAAATACAACCAAGTGCTTTTTTTCCAAAAGGGGATCCAAGTTGAGAAAACAACCATCATCGATTTCTTGAAATAGAAAGACAATGTGTGGTGTGGAGCCATTTAAATATAGGGTTTTGCTAAGTTACCAACTTCGTAACTTACAACTCAGATACCAAGTATCTAAAAATGGTAATAAATGGTGGGCCTCACATAATTTTTACGTGTGTATTGTAAGTTACCAATATTGTAACTTAGCCGGACCCTTAAATATATTCTATCTCTATCGTATGATGTTGGGATTACAAATTTTTTAAACAAATTATTATATACAAGATATTTTAATAAAAAAAATATTATAAATTCCAACAATTGAGATATAATTTAAGTCACAATATTATGTGTTATTTATCTATTAAAAAATAAATTTTTTAATTAATAAAATTACTTAATTATTATTTAATTTATGAATATCATATCAATTGAGATTTAGATATTGGAATATTTAATATTATTCTTGTAATATTAGTTGGATTAAAATATAAAATTTGATGTAGTTAATGAAAATAAATTATACAAACACATAAAATTCATTTAATCAATAAACCCGCGTGCCGCAGTCATGGTGGCGAGCCATCTTTGATGACTTTGCCTTTCAACGAAATTCAAGTTTAGATGGTGGACAGCAAATATTATCTTTTGACAGCATATGGTAATGGCAATGGCAACAGCAATACAGTCTAGATTTCACGAAATTTGGGGACTCTGTTGATGTCTTCACAGCACTGGGGTGGATTGAAAATTGTCATTACATCTGCGACTGCGAGTAAACTAAAATTAACCCAATGTAAATTGTCATGATTGATGAGAATTAAAGTGCGCTCTAAGGGCATGTTTGGCGCGCGGGTTTCAGTAGGCATGAGCTGTACGAATTTTTCAGTTAGCGAAGGTGAGGTGAGGGTGCGTATAAATTAATTATTTTTGGGTGAATGGCTGGCTTTAAAAGACCGGCGCACCGCCCGGGTTTTGCGGGTCTTGCCATATTTACCCTTTTTATTTTTTATTCAATTTTGTAATGAGGGCTACAACTTATTATAACTTATCTCTCTCGTATAAACAGTATCTTAATGATAGGTATCATACTGTTCATGTGAGAGGGACAAATCATTCTTTAATTTATTTTATTTATTTATTAAATATACTTATTTAACTAATAGCCAACAATATAATCATCGCCTCTCGGCTGTTATTATTTTTCAGTATTTTTGACATTAAAATTAGCACTAATAGAGTTTTTGTCATTAACTCTATACAATGGTACAAAAATCACCAAAAATAAAGCTCTCAATCGCACTAAATCTATAGTTAAAATTTTGAATGTGATTTTGATATCATTATGTAGAGCTCGATAATAGAATTTTAATAATACTAATTATAACTTAACTAACAGTGTTTTAAATTTTTTTATGATAGTTCGGTCAATAGTGGCTGTCAATGATTATTTTTTTTATTTTTAAATTAAAAAAATTATAATTTAATATAATATAATAATATTAAATATTAAAATATACATTACATTTCATATTTACTAATGTATTATTTAATATACTATAATACAATATAATTCATTATAAATCAATATAATTTAATATAATGCGGTATATCAAACACACCTAAGTTGGATACATTACTGTTTATGAATAGATAAATTAAAAACAATAAAAATCTAAAATTGACTTATAAAGAATTTATTATATTAATCTTCTCAAGATGGACATTTGAACTACTCGCTCGCCAGTTACTGGTCCCATAGCTTATTATATATCCAAAAGACAATTATGGCTGAAGATGCAAAAAGGCGAAACAAAATTACCATCAATAAGATTTGAGATGTACGGAAGAAAATATATGCCCGCGTTTCAAACGAGGAACGTATATAAAAGGGAATTGAATGAAATGTGACTTCTAGAGAAGATCACTCTCAAATTTTGATGAAATTGTCACTAACAATCTAAAATTTTTAAAAAGAGATGTTAATACTCTTTTTTATCATAATACTTTTATTTTTATTATCTAAAAAAGGTTAACTCTTTTTTATTATAACATTGTTTTATTTTTATTATCTCAAAAAAATTAAGTCTAATATTTTATAATAAATATAAATATAACATTAAAATAAATGTAACAATATGTACATTTAAAAAAATTAATATTTAAAAAATAATTTTATATTTTACAATCTATTAGGTATATTTTATTATATTAAAGTAAATTTTATAATAAATAGAATCATAATATTAAAATAAATGTATTAAATTTTAATTTATTGTGAATGTTAAGCAAAATAATAATTTTAATATTAATAGTATGTGAGTTTTTTTTTTCTACTTAAAAAATTTATTTAATGCAAATATTTATTTAAAATCCTATAATAAATAAAAATATTTTCATAAAATAAATATAATAATTTATATATTTAAATTTGTTAAAATACTAAAATATTTTAATATTATAATTTATTACATATATTACATTATTTAAATAATATTTGTATTTATAACAAAAAATTTAAAGACAATTTTTTTTATATAATAAAAGTAAATGATACAACGGTCGAAAGATGATCAAAATAGAGCTTTAATTTCTCATTTTAAAAATTTAAGAATGTTGGTAACTATTTTTTCAAATTTTAGAGGTGTCTATATATTTTTTCCAAGATAATAAGACCTCGCTGGCAAATGCCAATCAGTAAATAGTTGGTAACACAGTGAGCCTAACAACAAATACTAGCAATTCACCAAGGTTCCACAATATCCACGATAAAACCAGCAGAAAAAGAACCTCTCAAGCATACCTTAAAAACTTTCTCAAAACATTAAAAGCTAATCTTGTGCTTTCCCTCTTTGAATCTTCCTCTACTAAAGCAAAGAGATGCAAAAGGAGATCCAAATTTATGCCATGTGACAAATTTGCTAGATAACAGAGTTAAGAAAATCTGCATAGCAGAGTATTCTTCAAATTTCAGCTCAATGAAAGAATACACTCATGCTTAATAGAACTTAACATAAAAAATGTACAAGAATACATTAATAAAAGGAACAAAGATGATACTGATGTAAATTAGACAGTTAAATTCAGAAGCTGAAAGTAACTCAAGGACTAAACTTAGAAGGCACTGCACTACTCCTCCGAAGGAAATTTGAGGTTGTAACGACAATAACTATTTGTCTTTCCAAGCTCCACCAGCTTTTTAGCCTCCTCAACCCTTAATTCTTTAGCCAACCCATCCACAACAAGCTGCAAGAGTGCCTGATCGACAAGGCATCGCTTACTAAAAGTCCTCTTGCAGAGATTAAAAGCAAACTCCAAATCACCTTTCTCACAAACAAACGGAACAAGTAATTTGAAAGTTGCTTTGTTTATGGCACAACCACTCTCCTCCATATTGTTATACCACTGCTTGGCTTCTTCCAAATTCCCTTCATTGACAAATCCCTTAATCAAAGCATAGAAAGTAAACACATCAGGATTAATTTCGTTCCTCCTCATTTCTCCAACCAACTGGAGAGCTTTTTTCATTTTCTTCTCAATTGCCAACCCATTTAACTTGGCATTGTAGCTCCTAATGTTAGGCCTAACATTCATATTCACCATTGTTTCCCAAATCTTCTCAGCATCCGCAAATAGGCCATTGCTGTAAAACCCAAGTAAAAGCGTGTTAAACGTGATCAAATCCGGGCTGATGCCTTTCTTCTCCATCTCATCAAGTAAAGTATTCGCCGAATCCAACGAGCCCTTATCAACAAATGCCTTAATAATAGTATTATAGGAAACCAAATCCGGCTCAATTCCTAACTTGTTGGGTAAAACTTTGAACAACCCATCAGCCTCATCGAATTTCTTGGAGTTAACGCACGCCCCCAAGAGTGCATTAAACGACAAAACCGTCTGCTTACAGTTCCGTCCAGGCATTTCATCGAACACATTACGGGCATTCTCAAACATGCCAGCTTTTCCGTAAAGAGTGATAATACGGGCGGCAAAACCTTCTTTGGATATGTCTTTGTACTGCTTTTGGTGTTCGAGGATCTCTTCGATCCATCTGAAGCGTTTAGCGTTAGCGAGACGTTGAACAGTGCCCGTGTAAATGCCGGTATTGGTGCGGAACCGTCCGAGGTCGGAGGATTTCTTGAACTTGTCGACAAGTCTTTTGAGATTATTTTCTCTGTAAATGCCGCTGATGACGGAGCCGATAAACTTGGGGTCGTTTGCCGTCGCGGTAGTGGAGAAAGAGCGGCTGAGGAGGCGGGAGGGGAACGACATCATTTTTGTTTTGCGTCGACTGTCACCCACAGATGTCAAATGTGGGAGGGTTTTGAAAGGGTGTTTAGGGTTTTACCCGAAAACATTACAACTTTTTGGGGATTTTCATTTCAGAAGTGTTTCGTATGTGCATGAGTTGAGATGAACTTCCTAGTCCGTATTGGGTGGGCCTCGTGGGCTTCTTGAAGCGCTAGACAATGAAGAAGCTTTTAAGACTCCTAGTTTCATTATTAACTATTATTATGCACAATCTAATTGGCATTTAAATTTAGCGTTCAATTCAAATTTTCCTTTAAAAGGCAACCAAAAATTAAAAATTAAAAAAATTGGCATGCTTAAGGAGAATAATATAACCCTTTTGCATGTTTTGATTCACATATATAATCAGATTCTTAAAGCTAGCTTGTCTAGTTTACAACTCCTTGAATTCTGACTTGTGCCCTGAAATACAAGATTGTTCACAACTTCACATTATGGCAAGAGTGGCTGGTTAGCTTTACATGTGTGGGAATCAATTTATTGACTGATTTAGGTTTCATTTGAATTAAATAGATGCTGAAACAGTTTTACAAGTATAAAAATAAATGGAGCAAGGACATTTGAATCCATCATTAAAAGTGGGAAGCCAAGCAATGGTGTCCTTGTAAAGGACTTGCATAGGAATGAATGGTACTGTTGTCCTCAAATTTACTTATACGAAAATTTTGGTAATAATATCAAATAAAAGTAAACAATAAATCATAAAATTTAGTGAAAAAGTATCTTTTCACAGAAGAATAAAAGTTGTTGTATCCGTTTGGGTACAGTTAACACAATTTAACACATCTTCAGCATGGCAATGCAATCCTAATAGAGAACAGAAGTGTACTGTAGAGGCAGAGCCTGTGTGTCCCACCCTCACGCATTTTGTACTTCCCGTCCAAAATAAAAATACTGATACAAGAATATGGTCAAGATATAATTATTTGACCAGCAACAAAAACAGAAAAATAAACTCGTAGAGAATTTACCATGTACAGAAATTGAAGCATCTTAGCCACATTTTGAATAATCTTCACAACTAAATAAATACATTGGATAAGTTACAGAAATATAAAATATGATCCTTTTATAACCATGCCCAATATGAAATGAGAAGCTCCTAACAACATATCATGACTTATACTATGAAATCAAAGACTTGTAACGAGATTGATATTGGAACTACCCTGGTTGATTTACTTACAATGATAAAAAAACCAAAAAATAAAATTAAAAAAAAAAAAAAAAAAAAGGCCGAAACTGAATAACTGATAGAATCTGGGACCATTAGCAAACCAGAACACCAAATGTGAAGCAGTGAAATGAGTGCTTATATTTTGCCTAACAAACTACAATACCAAATGTGAAGTTCTGCTCTCCTTCTCTGTGTGCCGAAAATGTCAGTCTTGTGAGAAGCAGCAATATATACATAAACCCCAGCAGCAGGCCTAGGACAAGGTGGTAGTTTCTAGTGTTACAAGAGCTAGCATTCTGCCACCAAATATCAGCAGCAGTCACCCAACCAGCCCCCTCTAATGGAATTTGTAGGCTCTGCCTCCACTCAAATATGCATTACTCAGAAGCGGGGCAGACGTGTCTATGGCGACGATCGGGACTTCAAGAGCAAGAACCTCACTGCTGAGAGACGGAGGAGGGAAAAACTCAGCAACAGACTCTTAACACTCCGATCACTAGTCCCCATCATTACTAATGCATATATTCTTCACTTGTCTTATTTTAGTCGTATTATTAATTTAAAATGGCATTCTCCAGCCCCCCCGCCCCCAAAAAAAAGGAGGTTATTCTAACTGTGGATTCTTGCCTTTTTTTTTTTTGGGTAATTAGATGAACAAGGCAACAATTGTTGAAGATGCCATTACTTACATTGAGAAGCTGCAGATGACTGTCAAGGTTCTTAGTGACCAGCTGCTTGAAATGGAATCATCTTCGGAGGAGTCGGAGAGGCCAAGAAACGATGAGATTAATGCTGCTGACGAGATGAAGAAGCATGGGATAGAGGTTTAATTATAATTTTTACTCGCATTATTCTGATTTAATGTGCCACTAATTAGAACTAGTGCTTTTGTTATTTCTGTTGCCTGCAGGAAAATGTAGAGGTCACTAATGTTGATGGGAGTAAGTTCTGGATAAGGATTGTCTTCGAGAAAAAAAGAAGTCGAATCACCCAATTTCTGGAGGCAATGGCTTATCATGGCTTTGAACTTTCTGATACCAATGTTACTACTTTTAAAGGAGCAACTCTTATCTCATCATGTCTCAATGTAAGTTTGGAATCTAACAATCATTTGATCATTTGGTTAAATTCTTATAAAAACAATCAACAGATTTGATCTTTTTTTTTTTTTTAATAAGAAAAAGGTATTATTATAGATAGTTGAAATTGAGATGTCTTAACTGATACATATGTTTGATGTGAGATGCTGCAGAGAGTTGACAGTTATAACATTGAAGTTGAGCAAATGAAAGAGCTGCTGCAAGAGATCATCAAAGCTATCTGAAGACCAACCATGGAAGTGTTACTGGAAATTCATTGGTTTATCTAATAATCAATTCTTGGATTCTAGAAATAATTTAGGAATTCAAACTTTAATCAACTAATTAACTTGTTTGGTTGGATGAAACATTTAAAATTTAAGTGTGGTTATTATTTAAGTATTAGAAAAATTGGTGTTTCTGGGAAACTGTAGTAAATTCTTATATATTTGTATTCTCCAGAAAATTTTATTAATAAAATGGTTACGTCTCCTGGAAAAGTGGTAATTCCCAAAAATGGATGTTTCCTGGCAGAGGCTCACAGCAGATGCAGAGATGTCTATAATTAATTTCTTAATTGAGAACGTTAATTAAGGCTCGATTTCTTCTCTTTTGCATGATGTTATAATTGGCTGAGTTTTTTATCTTTACAGCCGAAACTGAAACAACAATGAGTTCACTGAAAGTTCTAAACGGTGCTGAATCTGTTCCATGTCCAACTGCATCAGAAGTGAGTATAACATTGGAAAGTCCAAGTATCAGACAGATGGGGAAGCATCACTCAACTGATGACTCTGTGACTGGTGGAGGAGTGATCCTTGGAGGATTCATCACAGCCATAGTTGCAGCTGTTGTATGCTACATTCAATTCACTAGAAAATAGGAACGAAATATCCCTTGCGACAATTTGATGAGAACTTTTTTATCTTTGTAAGCCTTGGTAAAGTTAAATTTACAAGCAAAATTTTACCATGAATTGATGCATCAAAAGATGATAAAAGTGGCAAACATTGTGCATATATTCTTAATTAAGAAAACCTGATAGACATGCATAATGCTGTTACTTTGAATAATAACACTGTGATGCGATCAATGATCACTTAGCATTGTATATTCTACCACATGGTAGCTCTTCATCTTTTCCTTGGGGAATTATATTGTTAAGTTTTGGCACCCAACTGATGTTGATGTAGATTAGAAATACTTAAATCACATAAGCATTTGAAATTGGGAATTGCAAGCTAGTTCAAAACTTATGCTAATATGGAGCAGGTTGAGCTATCTAAATCAAGAACTCAAAGCAATGAGAAACTTCGATCTTTTAACCTGTATAATTCGATCATAAAAACAAGAATATGGCTATGAGAGTTGTACCAAAATAGGCTATTGAAGAATTGGCGAAAGTTTCTGTTAAACTCGAAGTTTTACCTCTGCTACAGATCATATGCAAGTTCACCACAATTCAGCAGCAATCCAATTAATTGTAATATTCATACTATACATCACTCTAAAATCACTTGATTAAGATGATAAAATCCTTACTAGCTTTTGCTTTTAATGGAAAATTATAGCCCTTCCTTTTAAATTGAGCAAAATATTCCTTCAATAATTAGAACAAGAGAAGGAAAATCATTCAAGATCATTTTCTATGCCTTTGTGACTTTTGTCAGTTAAGAATCTAAGAATTTACAAGAATTTTTCATTTGATTCCCAAAAATGGTCCCCAATTTTCCATTTTTACAGCGCCAGTAAAATCTATAAACTATACTTCACATATTTCTTCACTTAGCTAGCCACGGAGGAAGAATAAAAAATAGCAAAAACACACACAAACACACACAATTCTCTCTAAAATGCAGAAGCAAAACCCTTCATCTCTGAACTTGAAATCCCATCTTCCTCCCAGCCTTGCCCACTAGATCACCTTCAACTGCAATATTGCAGCTTTGTAAAATCACTTTTATAACACTTCAATGCAAAATTTAAATTTTAATTAAAAAGAAGACTCAAGTGTGAGCCAAAAAGTAGGGTACGTACCTTGAATCTGCTTGCAAACGGGAGGATCTTCAAAGAGAGAAAGAGAGAGTTGTTTATGAGCAAGACCTATATCAATCAAGATAAGCCCAGAAGAGGGATCATTCACAATGATACCCTTCACAGGCAGCCAAAGAAAGAGCTCTTCTTGAATAAGACCCTCAAGTCCCACAAGCCCACCATAGCTAAGATTAGCTCTCACGACACTATCAAAGAGAACCCTTGTATCAAACTTAGCCATACATGGGCTCTCCAAGTAAACTTCCAAGCGGCCATTTTGATCCAGATTATAGGATTTAACATTTTCCGGGAAGAGACCGCCGGGCAAGCCCTGGCTTTCAAGCAGGCTTTGTAAGGATGAGGTGGCCGTCAAAGGAAGGAGGAGAAAGAGAGTGAGAATGAGAATGAAGATAGATTTTTGTGTCAGAGTCATTGTTCTGTTCAAGTTCAGAGGTAAGAGCAATGTGAAGATTGAAGGACAGACGAATATTTCTGTTTGTTTGATGTGTTTTTTTTTTTTTTTTTCCTTCTTTTGTCCAAGGGTTTTAGTCGTTTTCATTACTAATTTTATTTCTGTCGAGACTCTACACTCCTTGAGGAAATATGATTTCTTACGTGGGGGCCAGTAAAGACTATCCAAATTTTGGGTTGGCATAAGTTTTTTAATTGACCCAAATGCCCTTGTTTAGATAATATCAAAGAGGGTGATGCGGTATATTCAAAGTTTGCCTAATGGGTCTGATGGGACAATTGGCCTTGACGCCAACGTAATTTTATGTGCCTGACTAGACTAGTTGACAACAGAGCAGAGTGGCAAAGGAATCTAATTTCAGGAAATAGCAGTTTCAAAACTCGCCAGCGACAAATGACAAAACGAAGCTACATGGTTCCTCGATCGGTGATAACTAGCTACAACTTACAAGGATTCTTCATACTTGTTACCCTAATTTTTTAACCATTTTTATATTCCTTTATCCTTAACAGCCAATGTGGTCTATTCACTGAGCAGCACAGACGATAACAATCAATGAAATTTTAAAAAAAAATTACAAAAAAAAAAAAAACTACCAATTAACAATTTTGTTATTAAAAAAATAGTTATTGAACAGCTCAAAAATTCTTTTCAAATTGTCTTTGACAAACACACCATGCAATATGCATGATAATGTATTGTCTTCACACATTGAAAATCTTTTTTATTATGTTCAGCAGTCCAGGCGTCCTGCTGGTTTAGAAAAAAAAAAAAATCCAGTTACAGGTTTACGTCGAGAACAACTGAACAAGTGATATGCTTTTTGGTAGAAGTGGGCATAAAATAAACAAAATTATCTTTCGTTTTCACCTAAGTGATTTTATATAAATTTGGGCTGAAATTCCAAGTCAAAAATTAAATTGAATCAGCCACATTATATAAATTATAAATGTTAGTTTTTGAACTTTAAAATTGGGCATCCTTCAAGCTTAGGCGTCGCAACGAATAATAGGTCAATTAAGAAGAAAAATTAAAGGCCTTCAAAGTTAAATCTGTTGTTGTGTTTGAATTGATCAAGTGAAAAATGGGATCCCACATACATAAACAAAATGATCGTATGCATAATCATATTATAAACATGGTTTCCTTCTCCTTTATGACTTTTAGTTACATTAATGATACCGTCGTGCATGTGTTGATTGAAATGTCTTGTGCTTTCTTTGACCCGACCCCCCTCTTCTCCCATCTTTGCTTTCATATGCACCCCACATTTGTTCACTTTAATCAAAGCTCGGTGTAACTTTTGGAAGTTTCCAATTCAATCAAACAAATAAAATAGCATCTAAAAATATGTAGTGATATCTACAGTAAATTTTGAAAGATCTCATATCTTTTCCATTTATGAATTTGAAATGCAAAAGTTAAATCACAACAATTATGGCCTTTGTGAGCCCGAGTGGACCGGACACACATATTAGACCCAGCTGATCAATCTATTGTATTAGGCCCAACTCACTGGCAGGCCTGATTGTTACTTATTTTCAAGTTTTGATGGAAAAAACAAAATTCACAGAACACAAAATGGAGATTGAAGAATGAGATCTTTTATTGAGAGCACAGTTTATGAAATTTGCAATACTAAACAAATCAGCTAGCCTTGAAGCTGACCATGTCAATTATCAGGATACAAGAAAGAGCATTTTTGTTACAAGCATGAATCAGAAAATCTTAAAGTTGGGAATCAGAGAATCCTCAACATAGTCAACTTTTCCATGAAGAGATTGGTCATTACAATGTGTTTTGAGAGCTATAGAGTGCATCATCTCCTTCCCCCTCGTGACCATAAAAAGTTGTTCCATCTCTTCTTTCACCATAAGGATATGAGCTTCCAAAAAGATAATCAGCAGTCTCTTTCCACTGGCTGCAGCTGCTGCTTTCTTCATTAGCATTAGCAACTTCCCGACATTGTCCATTCTTGTAACGAGCTAAACAAGGCCAGTAACCAAACAAGCTTTCACAAAGATCCATTGCTTCCAAGCCATACCCTGATGGAATCTGAGGCACACTCTTCTCAGATAATTCATAACCGTTCTCTGACTCTGAGGAACCGTCAGGAGTATCGCCAATGTCATGCTCTTTGCTCTGTTCATTTCCAATTCCACTGCTAGGTTGAAGCTGCTGCTCGTCGTCAATTGTTGGAGTTGCTGGTTTACTTTCGATGTGGGGTTGGGGTTTTGCGGCTGCAGGAGGCTCCTCAACCTTCTTTGGAGGCAGGGCTGATGAATCCTGTGAAGAACGAGGATAACATGTAGCGTCTGATGGGGGCAGGGGGTTACCATAGGTAAGAGCAAGATCGTAGCCACCACCATAAGGTGTGGGATCATATTCTTCAAACTCAGGCTCATTGAATTCTTGCACTGAATAAGAGATTCTAAACTGAGTTGCCGCATCACTGTAAGGATCATATACGTAGCAGGATTTTGGCTCACTGAAAGTGGAAGAGGATACAGAGTATGCAATTACAGAGCCATTCACTGGAGGATCACAATCATAAGCGGCATAATAAGGAGTCGGATCATATTCATAGTCAAACAAGTTTTGATTGCTGAATTCATGGCTGCAATTGTCCCCCAACGCTTGAAATGGAACAATATCATAATTGCCACCACAAGGAGTTTGATAATAAGACTGATCATAGTTGTAGCTGTAGTAATAAGCCATTGTAATTGTAGAATCTTCAACCTCTGTGACTATACCTTGACCTGCTGTTCAAGTTTCGAGCAGCAAGCAAATTCTTGAGCAGAGCACACTAGATAAGAACATCATAGGATAAGGCACCGCTTTCCAGCGAATAAATTGCAATTATCAATAGGTGCATCATTATCTCTATCTACCGCACAGTTTTTGTCTTATAGTTAAGAAAAATCCAAGTACTTTTTTTAGAGGAAAATGGTAGAAGTGGGAGTTACATGAATTGGAAGCTACTGCTCTGTGAATTTTACAGCATAAAGAACGAAGCGATATATGTAGTTGCAAGCAATAAAGATGTTAATTTAAGGTTATCAGAAACGACTTTAGTCTTTGGTGACGACAAGAATTTCAAAGCCACAAATGATTGCGAACAGGAAGAGCTTGATCCCAAATGGGACGGGGAAAAAGAAAAAAGAATCAAAACAAATTTGCCTTTGGTGATTTTTCAATACTGGGACAAAAATGGGCTGGAACCCAATTGCTTAGCCGAACGTTGGTTGACAAGTCGGCATCACCGACCCGATGCCATAAAAATAGATGGGAAGAGTAAAGACAATGGTGATGGGGCCACGTCCGTTACGTTAAATGACGTTTGGATTATCACATGGTGACAAAGCCGTCTGGGTGCTTAATCATATTTCTTTTGCTTGTCATGCACCCATGTGCAAAATTTCTAACTTGTGTGCAAGAAAAAATGATCCAAGTGTTTAACATGCAAGTAACGTTCCACCTGCTGCTGCCTATGGAAACTGAAAAGGATAAACTTTGCTCTGGTTTAAGCTTGCCGTGAATTCAGTATTGTCCATATATTCGATTATGTATATTTCTATTGTTACTATGAACGTTTTGACCGTACATACTAGCTTGTCTACATGGCCAACTGCCACGACGCCTAAAGGCCAACTCCAATCAAAGATTTAGCCATCAGTGGAAATTTTAGGAGGAGATACGTAGAAAATTAGAAAGAATAACAAAATACAAATAAAATTTGAAAATATAAAATAAAAAAAATAAATCATGTAGGTCATGAACTACTTAATTCAACTGATATATTTATGTTATATCAATATATGCGAAATAAGTTCGTAGCCACCGCATTATTCTAAGGTTTTAGTTTGAGTTTTTCGCTTAGATTTAATTTTAGTCTATTTATATGTTCTTTTTTGTTGTCTGGCCTCTTCAAATTAAATGTCATTATGTTATGACCCTTTTAAGTTTATTAATTTTGTATGTAGGTCCCGACAACAAAAGCGAAAAATGTAAATCATAAAATCCTCATTCCGTCACTATTCCGTATACGGCATATTTACATACTATACAAATCATTCGTATAAACATTATGAAAATCTATTACAAGTTATGCTTAAAGAACAATGGGCCGGAAGCATTACACCAGTTAGCTCATTGAGCTAACTAAAGCCCTCCATCTCCGCTTGTGTGTGGGGGTATTTTGCTAACGGACCAAGTGTGGAAATATTGGGCCAAGATCCAACGAGTCCAGCCTTTCAAAGGTTGGGTCTCCTCAGTTTTCTTCAATACGAGAACGAGAGAAGCATCTGTTTAGTTTTTACTAATGAGTTGGGTCGATTGGCACCCCTCCAAAGTCCTCTTACAACCCCTTTTTATTCATATTAAGAATATCATCCGTTCTAAATAAACACAATTAGTTAGTGAATATTTCCATATTCTATTATTTTCTTGCTCCTAAAATTATTTTACAATGTTATTACGTCATCTTCCACACAAACAATTTCTATTGGTGATAAAATTCTTAATGCAAATCAATGGATTAAATTGAATATTTTTAAGACTGTGGTGAAAAAGTTTTTAGTATGAGCATAAAATGAAAATAGAGTATTTGTCCTTAAATATAATTGTAATTGTAATAGAAGAAGGATTTAAAGAGGATTTTGGTGGGAGTACCAATAGTCCAACACTTTACGGATTTATGCATCAGCCGGCCCAGCAATTGTTACAGAAACAGTCTGTCCAGAATCTATCATAATATATTGCAACCAGTGAAACCACTAGCTAGCGAGTGCCAAGTAGCAATAGCTGCATATTATCATTAGTCAAACACAGTCAACCCCATCTGGCCATCCATACGTTCTGCTTTTGCAGTTGACTTTGGATGCATAAAAAAGAAAATTCAATGGCCTACATACAGGAATTTATGTTCATAAAAAAAAAAAAAAAAGAAAAAACTGTATCTCTTCCGCTTTCAGCATTGACAAAATGCTAGTTTAATTCTCCGATGTACTACTTACTTCCAAGATTAGGTACAAATTACATCACCAAAACTATCAAATCCGGTGCAACAAAATCAAGAAAATTGCCTAACTACTAGATATGTCAACTTTATAAACACACACACACACACTTAATTATACTCTATTTAAGGTATACTATAATTATATTAAACGGATGCTTACTACAATAACAAGACCAATGGGATCAATTATATTTTACCGCAATTATCTTACCAAATCTACATTATATAAGCAGTTCAACAAAACTTGATTATTTTAGAAGATATACGAAGACAATAGGGAAGAAGAGACACTACAAAACAGGAAGAAAAACCAACGACAACTATATATATATATATATGTGTGTGTGTGTGTGTGTGTTATATGATATCCTATATACTAGTTTTGGGGTTGCCATGACTACAAGGGAATGAAGAAATTATTATTTAAATAATTAATTATTAAGACTAGTGCCTAGTACGTTGCTTAAATTAATTGATGGACCATGTAGACTCAACTATATATGGGTGTTTTTCAAAGTGTTTTTGTTAGAGTTTGAAAATATTTATATAAATTAATTAAAGTTATCAATTAACTAAGTACTAAAAAATGATAAAAATAACATTAAAAAGTATGAACGAAATACTAAAAATATTTTTATCGATTAAAAGAATAAAGAATACTCTCCTATATGAGTGTTTCGTAAATAACAGTGGCCTTAAATCATGCTTTTTGGATTTTATTATCCAATTACTGAAATTTTGTCTAGTTTAAAGCAATTTACCAAATCTTTTAAATATCTTTTTCATAGATTTTATGTCCTAAAATTAGGTTGCTAGCTTATTCATATGGTGTGACTTGTATACTTAATTGACATTCGCACTGAAAATATGAAAGCCAGCAAGGAACCTGATGACGATTTCGCTGTTTGAAAAAGTGGTCATTAATATACTGAAATTTAAAACCTTTCTTGTATTCTTGGTTGCACTGCACACAACTTCTCTTATGGTTACCTTCAATCCAAAGCTTTTATCCGATAGAATTTCCACCAAATTCACATCCAAGGGCAGTTTAACCTTCCTTTGATTGGGTCATTTTGGAATGTAGGTCTTGGAAGAAACTCATGTTGACTCTTTAATTAGAGGATAATAAGTGTGTGGATATGTCGTGTCTCGTTTGACTTAATCTGGGAACAAATACTTGACATGAATATCTAATCTTGTTTGTTTCCCACGCTTAATTACATGTCCTCCGTTAACTTATAAGCTCCCGTAACACAAAAGTGTCTTGTGCGAGTCTTCTTAATATCATTATCTTAAGCTTTGTTTTTATTATCACTTTGGGTAAGTTGCTTAACCATTCCAACTTCTTCCTCAATGAGGCAATGCGCTCTGCTAAATTGACTCTCTGTCATCGTTCATATATATGTATCCGGAAAAGGAACCGTGTGGTGTGGCTATGGGAGAAATGAGAATCGCATAGGAAAAATCATCTATACACAGTCTTGTTGGCAAATATATATGACTAGATGTACATCATTAATTACTATATACTACATCATGAAACCTAAAAGAAACGTCATATGCATATTGTTATAAATACTCTTCCAATACATGGACATAACTTCTGAAAGTCCATGCATTAATTAAATTAAAGTTGACCCATCTCTGAACTGTTTCTTGGCGTGTAATAACGATGTCTTCCCATGGTCTCGTGAATTTTAAACATGAAATAAAAGATGAATGTGAGAATGTATGTTCATTTGTGGTGTGCAAATGACAGGGATTGACAAATATATATATATTAATATCTTTTTTTTTTCTTTTGCACCCAAGAGTATTAAAATCTTTTAGAATTATAAAGGATTAATGCGGGACCCGAATGATGGCTATCTAAAAGAATATTTTCATCAACATGGGTCAATTGTCCATGTCAAACCCCACTCAAAGTCGGGATTAATTTCGTGACAATTCATATGTCCACAATGTCAATGATTGATGGTTTGTTATTGTTTGAATTTAAGAGCGTTCTCTTCGGTTGAAATTTTTTTTTTTCTTAAAAAATAAAAGTTCAACTCCATGCAAGTCGATCTAGACAAGGATTGCTACAGAGAGGAGGATACAATTTAAACCCTAATTACCACCAAAAAGGGACTATTGATTAAGGGAGAGTAGTAGGTAAGAATTTAAAAAATCTGAACGTAGTAACCCCACGATATATCAGATGTAGGACGGCTGGAAAAAGCAAGTTTTTAAAGCTTTAATATATATTTCTTTCATTGAGCATGTCGTACATCCACACATCAGTAATGGAATCTGTTGTAGGACGGCAGAAAAAGCAAGTTTCGAAAATCTTTCTCTAATTAATACACTCCCTTGTTATTCAATTTTTTCATTGAGCAATGAGCAAGGCTCATCCACAAACCAATATTCAAATTAATACCTGTCACAAAACCATTTGTTGGTTTTTCTCATTATAAAAATAACCAATAGCCAAATTAAAATAAAAGTGGGCATCATTGCCTTCGTCCATCTATCAATTGAACTACGTTAATAAGGATGTCAACTTAAATTTTGGTTAATCTCGATGGCCTTTTTTTTTCCCAAAGAAAAAAGATAGTAATAAACCAGGCACCTGCAAAGGATGCTTCTAGTCACAAAATTAGTGTGAACGGCAACGAAAATTTTGAAAACTAAATATTGGGCGGCTCTCAGCTCTCTCATGGTTCGTGTTTTACTTGAGATTAGGTTGACTAAAAGAGCAATCAACGCACGTTTGGTTTGCAAAACACATGGACCATTTCACTAAGATTTGGGACTCAAATTTTGTTACTTGGTCAACTCGTGGCCACAAAAACGATGACCCAAAAGCTCATCATGATCAATTGCCAATGGCATGGGTCTCCCTCTTTCTTATTTCTTTACAATTTTTTTTACCCCGTTCTTTCCTGCCTTTTTATTTTTGTGTATTTTCTTTCACATTCTTTTTGTGGGTCCGTCGGCACGTGTCTTTTTTGCACCCTCTTGCTATCTGCCACGTGATCTCGTGAAACTCTTTCCCCTCGAGCCAGTGAGACCAATCATGTTCAAGTACGTGCCCCCTTTGATCATCTTCTACACCTCATGGTCGCCTCAGGATTACGTCATCAATATATATAGCTTCGTATACTTGCCAATTTGTACGTATTTATTGTCCAATGATAAGAGCCTCTTATGAAAAGGCAACCAAGTTTGATGTTGGCACTAAGAATGTAAAAATCCTCTGCAGGTTTGAAATCCTTTGGAGCTCCATCTTAAATGGAATAAATTTTAAATAATTTTTAATATTTTTAAATTTTTAATAGAGTAAAGTTTAATTTTGTACTCTCCATCTTACGTCCACTTCAATCCTCAATAAATGTATTTTTTTAATTTTATTTAATAACTTTTTCTTCTATTAATTACAATGCTCGTTAGTTAATAAATTTTTATTTTATTTTACATAATATAAATAGTTTATAATGAAAAAAAAACCGTACAATATAATTCGTATTCAATTCTAAACTATTGTTTTGTTTGTTTTTTATTTTAAGATACGACTCTCTTAAAATATTTTACAATTTTGATATCATTTCAATATATTATTTAAAATATTTAGAATTTTTTTAATAATTTAAATACTTTTTATTATGGTAATGATTTTATTTAAGTTTATACGGTGAAAAATTAGGTAAACCTTCCCACCCCTACTTCACCCCACCTCATTACCATCTCTAGATGTTGATAATAGAATATAATAATTTAAAATTATGGCTTGATTAATGCCCTAGATGTTATCTAATTACTGTTTCTATAAGGTGCAGATTAGGCCATATTTATAAGGATACCAAAAAAATGTATCTTTTTTTTTTTTTCACCCAAAAGGAACTAATGAATGATCTGAATGATAATAATAAGATTGTATTATTTGTTTTGTAGGCATAGCTTAATATTGATTGCAGTTATCCAATGTTTTTATAATTTTCTTCCTTTATTTACATGACAGACATGTAAAATTCATAAAGATTAATTCCATCTCACAAGTATATTAATGAAGTAAGTCATATGTGTAAATAACCATGCTCTAAACATAGAATATTGTCACTAAAAGCAGATATTAATTCAGTAATATAATGGAAGTGGGGTGATTAGGAAAAAAAAAAAAAGACATGACAACTTTAAGAGTCAGGCTTATATATTAGTTCATCGTGGTAGGAATTCAAAGGAATTTATATATCTTGTATTGTTGTTGTCATAAAAATAAAAATATGATTACAATCTTGAACAACCCTACCTGTATGTGGTAGGAGTCATAAGGCATGACATGAGAAGCAACAAGGGACAAAGTGGTCAATTTTGTGAAGAAGAAGGGAACATTCAGCAGGCAAAACAAGACAAATACAAAAATCCAAGGTGTTGGATGGCTGTGGGTTTGACCTAATAGCCTTTTCGCAAAAATGCAGCTTCAATATCTTGCTATTTTGCCTTACCTTGAGGTACTAATTGGCACTTGGCAGGCCACGCGCGCGCTGCAATAGCAAGTTAGCAACATATACGCATTATGCAAATTGCCTTATTAGACCAAGTACACCAAAATCTATAGAAACAATGATGTATTTGCATATTGCAATGCTTTCTTTGGACTTGCCAATGGCAGCACCACTAACAACTCCATTATTAATTAGCTGATGGGTTTGGAATCTTCCCTTAATTGAGTCGTGAATTGACTTGAACAAATAAAATAAAATCAATGGGAGTATACACACACACACGCACACACCAGTTGACAACATATTGAAACATTAAAAAGATAGTTTACAACATTGTAAATCTATATCAGGAATATGAAAAAAAAATAGTTCGAACGAGTATACTAATTTTCTAGTAAGAGATTCGAATAAGTTAAAAGACAATAAAAATTACAAACTCTAATATAGTTTATAATATCCTGTAGTATATTGAGATATGTGTATTTATTTTTTTTAACGATTTGGTCCAAGATCTTGAATTTTATATCATAGATTGGAACATATATATATATATATATGGCCAGTTTAGAATTACGGTAGTTGATTAGATAAATTGCTTTTATTATATGGATTAAATAAGCTGCTGATTAAAAAAATATTTAGTATTTGGTAAATTATATTGTTATAGTTGTTGTGAATTTGAAAAATAGAGTACATACGTTGAGTAAATTTTATTTGAAAAATATTATTTTATTATAATGACTAAAATAGACATAAATTTAAATTGCATTTTATTTTTAGAACATGTTTTATAAATTGTATAGAAATATTTTTTTTAAATACATAAATTACATAAAGTGAAAAAAAACTCAATTAAATAAAATCTGATTAATTTTATTGTTATACAAAATATGATAAAACTTCATACTTATATATAACCAAAATAAAATAAAAAGTAATATTTATTACATTTACATTAAATTGATATTGAAAAGAACATATAATAGATCTGGTGGTAATTTAATTATGGTAATAATATAATATCTAATAATTTATATATTATGATTTATGGAAAAACAAGATATAATTGTCTTTTTTGTTAAAATTTTAAGATTATAATAGGAACTTTAAAAATATGTGGTGAATTATTTAATAGGCTGCTTACAAAAAGTAACCCCCACCTATTTTTAAAAGCTACTGTTAAAAAAAAATTATAAAATAAGCTACTTTTACAAATTTTACCAAACATTATTTTTGTCAAAAATTATAAAATAAGTAGTTTATTGAGTTTTAACCTCAATCCTAAATGGGGCCATATAGAGAGAGAGAGAGAGAGAAAATTTTTTATAAAGATATGTTCACTTTGTTAAAATAATAATATACATTAAAATATGAAAAAAAAATACAGATTTCAATATATTGAAGATCGTATTTTTTTATCTATTAATAACATCTTTATTTTAACAAAATAAGAATCTCAATCACTAGAGAATATACGCATACGGCATATCTATTGGTCTTATACAAATCCCACTATAATTATTAATAATCACGACGAACGATTGATGTTTGGTCTGCCAATTGCCAGTAGTTTCTTCTTTGTCTTGCCGTTGCTAATGGCAAGCAGCGATTATCAATATGAATTAAGTTGATAAATTTAGCTATCTTCTTAATTTTTATCCTCAAAACTCCCCAGAAACGCATCGCATTTGATAATTTATCCTTTTGAATGTCCCCCCACATACCATATAAGTCAAACGTATGCGAAACAATTTGTAAGTTATGTATATCGAATTCGAGGATGAAAAAATAGATAAAGAAATCAATTCATAATAATGAAAAACTTTCTTATTTTACTAACGGCGAGGAGTCGATCAAGTGAGAGTACGTGAATGTTAGGACAAATAACAGAGAGGAAGCTGTCTCGATCGTACTTCGGCTATTAAGACTGAGATGGGCCTTGCCAAACAGGCCCCACGAGTCGTTGCACGCGAGCGTGCTCTGTGGGTCCTAGTTGACTCACTATTTTTGGTCATAAGCATGACATCAAATTCTCTCTCTCTCTCTCTCTCTAAAATGAATTATAAAGATCATGGTCTGTAATTAATTTTATCTCTGATTATTTTATATAAAAAAAGAGGGAATTATGCAATTGAAAATTGTAAACTTGTGGACTGACATAGAGAATACTTCGACGGAAGCAAATACTTCCAACCAACTAATTAAGGTTGTAATTAAGAGCAAAGTTTCGTTAATCAATCACTAAGACAATACGTTTACTATTGTTTTGTTCTTTATTACAAACGATCCTCTTTAAGTTTATTTTATTTTAACCAAGGAATATTTATACGAAAAAAGAAAATACCGTGTGGGTGTTGTGTACTGTGTAGCAGCAGCACACCCAAATTCTATTGAGGAATTAATGTCAAGTGAGCTAGCGAAAGATCAGTCATGGATGATGTCTCTTTCGATAAATTTCCCGGCAGTTTAACTTCGAACTCATGGATGATGGATCATTGGATCCGGCCTAACTTGCCTTCGATTCTTCAATATTTCCAGGTCAATTATTATTATTATTTTTTGGCTACTCTTTAAATTTAAAATGATTTTGCATAAAACTGGGAAGATGTTGATGTATTTTCTTGATTAACACAAATTTTGGTGACTTTCTCCATTGACTCCTCCTTATTTCCGGTATCTCCATTCGCAAAATTAGGCAACACATCAGTCAACTGCTTATGTCAAATACTAGTCTCATTGTTTGGTCCACAGAGTTACTACGAATGGTCACCATCTTTTCAGATGCCACATCTTCAAACATAGACCAAATTGTTAAGTCCAAATAGTAAATTCGAATGTAAATTATATTGAACACAAAGGAACGTCTTCGTACCTAAGAAAATACATTCATTTTTTAAATCCCTGATGCAAATACCACGACATCAAAAATCTAGTTGGAATCGGCTATATAAAAACTATAACCGTCAAATTTTCTTAATATTTATAGGATTGATCATATCAGATATTGAAATCTCAGTACAAATATTTTTTTTCTTTTGGGTCACCAAGGATTCTTGATTGTTCGAATGTGAACAAAATTGATATCCCAAAAATATTTTGGGCATGGTCCCCCAAAAGAAAAAAAGTTTATTTGCTTTGCATTTTATGGGAAATTGATATGGGGGTGTCACACGTTAGTTTCTGGAAAATAAGTACTAAGAGAACAAGTGAATGCAACTTCAGGAATCTTATTGATGATTAATTTGCGTGCACATAGCAATTCAAGGACAGGATGGAAACTTATTTGTTTGGATTCTTCTATTCACGAGCTTCCATTTCAGGATCGCGATCAACTATGGAGACAGAAATGTGAAACACCTAGGAGATAAAGAGTATAGGAAACTGCTACCTCGTAATTGTGTCTTAATTTCTGTTTAGGAATATTCAAACATATATCTTTCTTGTTTGGATATATTTTTAATCTTGTGGATTTTTTCAAAAATCAATTTTCTGGTTAAAATTAGTTTTAACAACAATTGAATTAAAAAAAGAAAAAGAACAGAACGTCACGCGCCTCGGAGCGCGGTGGGCTGGCCGCCACTAGAACATAGAAACGTAGCATGCTGTAATACTACAGAACAATCATTCTACTCGGGACCGTGAGTCCCCAAATGGTCCTATAAAATATATTTCAGGTTATCTTGTATTTTCATTTTCGATTATGATAATCAAACAAGGAATAACAACCGTCTGATTTAACAAAGAATCGGTCCAAAAGCATGACGTGTAGGTCAGATCAAAACCCATCGGCGTCGTCATCATACCGCATCCCTTTATTTAGAAGGAACAAGAATTTATTTTATAAAGTTGGAAGAGAAACAAATAAATATTTGTTGTTACAAAGCAAAGAAAGAAAGCAAAAATTCTTTCTTCCTTTCTTTATTTTTTTTTTTTTGAAGTTTTATAAAAAAAAGGAAAGGGGAGAAATTCGATTCAAAAATGCTTTCTCTTACTTGTCCAATCATCTTTGAAATGTCAACTAAATTCCGGTAATTTCCATGGTCCGTACTCATCAACCGTTTCGTGTATAAATTGCACCCCCACCACTACTATCTAGCTTATTGATATACTTTCAAATTATAGGTAACTCACTCACAAAGTGTAGTTTATATTATTATTATTCTCAATATATTAATTATTGTGGGTACGCATGGCTGAAGAGTTTCAGACGGGGATTTGCGGAGGGGCGTGGTGGATTAATCCAACACGAAGCAGCTCATTATCACCTTGTTCAGCGGCGGGTATTGGGTTGAGCGATCACATGGGGAGCTTTCTTTGGCCTAGTAATGATCATTTTCATATGGTCGATACCAAGACAACAACGTTAACACCTGCAGGCACCGCAACAACAAACTTTTCTGAAGAGTCAGCTAATAATAATAAACATAATAATTCAGTTTCTGCAGATAGCACCTCCATGGCTTTTGCTCAAAAGCATCAGCAGACTGATTCTGATAGTGGAGGCAGCAGCAGTATTTTGATGGACTCAGCCTTGCAAATGATGAGCTTTGCCCCTTCATCATCACCATCTTCAACAGATTGGAACCAGGCCTTACTGTAAGTAATTTTTTGGTGTAGTATGATTTATTTCATTCCATAGGTTGTATATTTTAATTTGAACTATAGATTTCAATCATGTTATATATGTGGCTTCAACTACAAGTTTATTATATAATTAAAGAAGAATATTAGTTAGTACTTACAATAACTTTTTAGTTTTCTTTTGTTGGATTCATTTGGGATAAAATAAAAAGGAAGTCAATACATGCGATCCAATTAATCTTTGAAGGGCATGGCATGGGGAATTAATTTGTGTAAATAATACTCAACCTGATTATTGTTGTGTTATCATCGATCTTATGTATCTATTTGGCAATAGCGGGGATGGAAGAGCTGAGAACAATTACCGAAGCATGAGGCTAGAGGATTTGAATTCTCAAATCCAAAAGGAGTGGAGTCCTAACAAGAGCTACACTAGTAGTGCAGGAGCAGGAGAGCATCATCAAGAGTGCTTCTCCTTAGGCCAAAACCCTGTAATTAAATCAGTAACAGCAAGCTTCTCCGACAATTGTACAGTGAGTGTGAGTAATTGCCAAGGCTTGTCCCCAGGGTTTCCAGTAGATTCAGCTCCATACGGCTACACTTCAGCATTGTTGCAAAGTTATTTTGAACCTCAACCTCAACCCGTACAGCAGCAATCTCTTTACAGCAGCAACAACAACCGGTCAATGAGTAACTATATGTCCACAGAAAATTACGGGAACAACTATAATGAAGTATCGACTCCATGGCCTAAATTTGCTTCTGCTTCCTTGTTAAAACCATCATTGCCCAAACAACAACAACCAGGTGGTGGCTTGCAATTCTCCAACAATACTCCCTTTTGGAACGCCACTGCCTTGAATGACATTAATAGACCTGGAGGCCTTCTTGCAGCTGCGCTTGGAGAGAAACGCACTTGTCCCACCTTCACTGCAAAGGTATTATTAATTACATTGTTATTATTCTTCAATTCTTCATGATGATATATATATATATATATTGGTGACTTATTTTGGAACTAAAATTTTTTCATGGATTCTGTACTTAATTAATTAGTATAACGACAATGAAGAAGTTCGTGATTCGGGGTCTGCTGCGAAGAAAGGAAGCAGTGAGCCTGCATTCAAAAGGCCTAGAATTGAAACTCCATCGCCTTTGCCAACTTTTAAGGTAACAACGAATATATATTCGATCAAAGTCTTTTCTTCTTCTTCTTCTTCTTTTAATCTCCTAGTGGCATTCGAAACTTTTTCTTCCCCAATCGATCGATAATTTTGTTTTTTTAATTTTTCTATTAAAGATTTGGATAAGAACTCACGGCTATAGCTTTGCTATCAATATCAGGTGCGGAAAGAGAAGCTAGGGGACCGAATAACTGCCCTTCAGCAATTGGTTTCGCCTTTTGGAAAGGTGAATTTTTGTATTTTCAACTTTTTGATCATCCCGATTATGAAAATCTCTTCAAGCTTTAATTATTATCAGCTTGGCCTGAGGTTAATTAAAATTAAATGTTGTTCTTTTTTATTCAGACTGACACAGCATCTGTTCTCCATGAGGCTATTGACTATATCAAGTTCCTACACGATCAAGTCAGTGTATGTTACACTGTACATATAATATACATATATATATTTATATCTTTCTTGCAATTGAAGTACAACCCTAACAAATATGCGTATAGCTCTAATGAAATCTTATATGTTATATCAGGTTTTGACTACTCCTTATATGAAGCAAGGAACACAGATTCCACAGCAACAGGTACCAAAATTTAATCACTCACTGGTTGCTCATTCTTTACTACATATTCATGCATTGTCATCTTACTTTATTTAGATTCGTTACCTTTACAGAGTTGTGATCATAAATTGAAGGAACCAGAAGCGCCAAAACAAGATCTAAAGAGTCGAGGACTTTGTTTGGTGCCAATTTCGAGCACATTCCCAGTTGCCAACGAGACAACAGCTGATTTTTGGACGCCAACATTTGGAGCAACTTTCAGGTAGACAAGAGACATCACCAATTAAGTTAAAACAAGTGATTCTCCATCTACAGCCCGTTTTATGACAAAATCAAGCCAAGTCGATGATTATAACTACAAT
The DNA here is from genome assembly GCA_025617385.1 of Murraya koenigii. Lineage (NCBI taxonomy): Eukaryota > Viridiplantae > Streptophyta > Magnoliopsida > Sapindales > Rutaceae > Murraya > Murraya koenigii. The sequence continues at coordinate 31,946,048 of CM046815.1, forward strand.
TTAATTAGGAAAAGGAAGAAAGGATAACTGAAACTTAATTAGAAGCCACATTAATCAATGCTTTGCTGTACCAGTCTTGAGAAAAAGATATAAAGAGGAGGAGAAAAAGAGAGTACAAGGACGTGACCCTTCAAAGATGGACAAGCAATACTGGGCCAGCTACAAGCAGAATGATGGAGGTTAGCAATGATTATTCGGAACCGCTAAAATATATATATACACACACACACACACACATGTAAAGCTTGTTTGTAATAAAAATCCAAGTATTTAATTGTTGTAGTTTGAGGCTGTGTTAGCAGCAGGAACAAATGCTAAATTCAGCGAATAATCAACATAAATTAGGAGCTAATATTAAGTGTATTGTTGTTGTTAGCAGCTGAATTTAGGAGATGGGTTTAGACAGCCTTTTGTTCCTGTAGCTGGTTGTGTGAATTATATATAGCTATTTTGCTGGCACCACCACCTTTTTATCATTTAAGGCGAAAAAAAAAAGCAAAAAAAGAGGAAACAAATAAAAACTTACTATATTGAATTCTTCTTATTCAAGATATATAGGGAGTGAGTGGAGCTCATTTGATTGGCTTTCTAACTTTTTCATTTGTTTTTCATGTCTGGAATTTGGTAGTGGAAGTCAGAGCGCGGCCCACTATTCCTGCTTTTAGGGTTTCTGATTATTTGAGAGAAACAAAACTCAGAGCAAATGAGTGAGAGAGATATAGCTCTATAATCAATTATTTATTGCGCTTGTGAACAAAACTCATAGATCTTGCTTCTTGCCTACATTATGGTCTCTAATTATAAATTAGAATAGCGATACATTGTGCTTCGTTGCTTATAATTTGCATTTTGATAGTGTAGATAGCTCCCTTAAACATAAGGTTAATTGCCGTAATGCTGATAAGGGTTTACTTAATTGATTAACAAATAAAATTCTTGGCCCAATGATCCTTGTTTTATGGAACTAAATGTTCTAAAGCTATAAATGTAATTTTAACATGACGTGTCTCCGTTGACTCTATTGTCCAAATTAAAAGCTATCTAGCGCCTATGATTAATTGAGAATTCTTGACGACATCTGAAGCCTGCTTAGTTGATTATCTCTTGTTAATCATTACGTTCATTATGTGTGTGATGTGTTCTTTAGCGAAAGACCTTTTGTTCAAACCTAAGCTGATATTCTAGCTCAACTTTATCCAGCATGAATAGGATCGCATGTGTTGCTATAATTGCTCGTCTTAATCCACTGCTTTACGAGATAGTAGTACTGTAATAATTAAACAATAAACATAGCAGTAAAAGCTGTCGTATTTATGATAGGATTCAAGCTGGCCACTACATATGTTTCAATCAGGTACCAGCTTGTGATATTCATGATGATCACAGTACATCAGTGCTACCTTCAACGGTTGAAAAAGCTATTAAACTATACGTATTTTAGGTTATTACACAATTAAATTATATAATTTAATAATTTTTTCAGACTTTAATTAAATTTAAATTTTTATATTAAATTTTAAAATTTAGAAAAATCCGAAAAAATTATTAGAATTTAATATGTTTAAACTTAAGCGCATAAATCATACAGTTCAAGTCCATAAAAATTATTAAGTCATTGTTTAGTATCACATATAAATTTCTTTAGTATGAAGGTCTTGTTCAAATTATTATATTATGTTTAATTTCTTGCTTAATTAGGAGGATTTTCAATTTGAAAAGGGAAAAAAATGACGCTGCAAAGAGAAGGGAGCTTCAACCACTTCCAATTTTTAATTAGAGGCCATTGTTGAATAATTAATCCTTCGTATTAGTTGCAATATAGCCAAATGATACAGTTGTATATAAATTTCTCTTCATACACATTATATATTTAACTTGTAAATTTCACAACCCTTTGTGAAACACCCGATCGCATTCCGACCTCGATCTGTGGAGTCGTCCTGCGCCATATGTACCGAGATTGTTCAGGAGACATGATCCAAGCCCTGTAAGGAAATTAAAATTTCAAATTGCATAGGAATAGAAGAGGAGTGTTGCTATTGTTATGCATAACTTTATTAGAATTAGAATGAAAAAGAAAATTATAACAACCTCAGTTGTTCAAATCCGATAACGCTTTTCTTTTCGGTTAAGTTTTGGCCGAGTAATTTCTAGTAATTTTCTTTTGAGTTTATTGACCACCACCCTTGAATCCTATTGGGTGCTAAAAGTCAATTTGGACTGTCTACACCTGCCTTTAAGAAAATTTGTAAATTTCACATATTTATATCATTTTCCCCCAACATTTACGTGATTAGATTGTTCCTTCATCTACAAAATAAGATAATTAATCATCTTTGATAATATTGAATTAGGAAAAAAATTATTTAGTGGAATAAGTCATTTGTATCATAAATTTTTAGAGTGACGATAAAGAGTTAACATACTCAAAACTCATCTTAACCCTATATAAGAGTAAATAAAATTCAAACTAATAATAAAATTATTTCAAAATTTGGGTTGGTGGGTGAAAGTGGGTGTATTGGTTCAAGGAACCTTTATTTCACTCATATTTGTAAGAGAGAATACTATCCCAATTCAATTCAGAGAGAAATTAAGTTCTCAATTAAATCTCTATATTACAATATAGGGATATAAAAGCATGAGTTCTAACCACTCGATCAAAGGACGAGTGTAAAATTAAGTATTTGAACTTATGTATTAACAATTAACTTTAAGAGATAATGTTATTTTTTTTCCTTAATATGAAATAATATTATGGTAATTTTAATATACAAATATTGTTTGGATGGTTAAATGAAAAAATTTAACCAAAAAAATAAAGAATGAAAAGCAGGCGCCAGCTGCATGCTAATTAAAGAAGATGATTAGAAATTAAGAGCCATTTTAGTTTTTAAAGGAAAAGCAAATTGGAAAAAGTTTCAAGTTGACTTCTGCTCTTCTTTTGACCTTTCACACTCTCTCCAGGCTCTAGCCGTAAATGTGCAACGCATTTGAGAATCCATGAAACCAAGAATCAGTATATATATATATCACCAGTATATATATATATCACCAGTATATATATACATATATATATACACGTATATATATGGATATACACGTCGTTAATCGTTGTTCTAGATCCCAATTTCCCAAATAGTTATAAATTTTACATAGGCTATATACATATATATATTTGTGGATTTGGTAAAAAAAAAAAAAAAATGCAAGGCGGTTAATGAATGTCGTCAATAAAATATCGGGGGAACCAAAATGAGTAACTTAATCAAGTATGCCAAAATCAAAAGATTAAGCTTAATATTGAAGAATCCATATGACAAGTGACTAATCATGAGGAAAAGTATTTTAATAGTTAAAAATCTCGTTGATTGGTATCTATTTGCTTCTGCTTTAACATCTTTTGGTGACCTTGGAATTGATCGGCTGATGGGTATTATACCTTATACCTTCAAGCATCGGGATCGGTACCGCCGCTTGGTGTTGAGTACTCAATGGAATTCAATTCTTCTATTTTCTTTTGTATAAGGTAAGGTTATATACTTGACTTGATGATAAAAAAGAAGAAACAAACATAAAAGGAATTCTAAAAAGGAAAAGCATCTAGGCATCATTGTGATGTTAATAAAGTAAACGAGACCCAGTAGTTACAATCTTACTTTAACAGCATACTTTCTTTTTCTTGTTTTGGCTAATCAAGTGCAAAGTACTCAACACTTTGTCTTCTGCTACAAGTTTTTAAATTCTAGCTAGCTAGCTCAAAAGGGTTAATTCTTTTTGCAACTTTGAATCTAATCTTGTGAGCCATTTATAATATATCTATATATAAAAATATATTTATAGGCTTAAGCATCCTAGCTAGATAGAGAGAAGTTTGATTTACCAATACGTATAAATTTTCTTTATGTCCAGATTAATTAGCTTTTGCAGAAAGTGCTTTTTCTTCCCTTGAGCTGTCAAGTTCTTTGACTCTGAAATGTTCCCATCTGAAACCAAAGTGGTTCCTCTTCATCTCAAAAGGAATCCCAAAATCTTAGCATACTGACTTTAAGTTGCGGGATGATTAATATTTTGAGCTTCATAATCAGAGAGGATTCTGGGCCGGATGACCCAGGCTGGCATAATAAAACATCATCCACTACTAATGTTGTTAGTGGATGATATGTCGTAATGCGACTATACTATTGGCTGCCATGTTGGCTAATATAATTTTAGATAGACGATATAACGTCTTGTAATTGTAATCGGGTGACATGTTGTTTACTAGCCTTTCTTTCTGTGAGAAGTTCTGCTATTCATCCATCTGAAATACACTGATGGGGGTAACGAACCCTGGTTTAAGTTAAATAGAAAGTAATTCAATACATATGAAACTAATTTAAGAAATTTTTTTATGGGGTGGTGTGTTGTATAGGTTTAAATAATTCAATTCCCTCACCAGAATATTGTTTCAATTCCATGCATAACAACTATGAAATTACCCATCACCATGTCTTAATTTGAGAACAATATTGGGTTTAAGGTGGGCTTTAAGACGCTTCGTTGTTGTGTTAATCCAAAACCCAAAGTTGGGCAACCGGAAATTCTGGGCTAGAATCTCTTTCGCAGAAAGAAAGAAGCACAACTGAAACGCTTACCATGTTAATACGTGGGCCATAACTAATAAATGCTCTGTGATAAGACATGGTTGGACTTCTCATTGAAATTTTATGAAAGAAATCCTCTTTAACATGCAATTGTAAATCACATGTGCCATTGTCTACATCGCATGTTAAGTAGCAATTGATTGAGCGTCAAATCCATTTGCCATCATCCATCTTAATCCCGAAAATCAATATTGTTATGTCTACTTAGTTTAAACATTTAATTGAGATATTTACTAATATGTCATTAATATTTAATATCATGTGTATAGTATTAATTAATTTATTACCACTTAATAATAACACATAAGATGCTATATCAGTAAAAATTTTAACTAAAAGATTGTTTGTTTTTATGTCTGAAATCTTAATTTGACTTAATTTAAGATGTTTTGATATTTTACTTTATTTGTTTTTGTATATGAATTCTTATTGTAAAAATTTTTATCTGAATAAAAAAATAAAATTTCTTAACTTTTATTTGAATGAAATTTTTTTTTTCATAAATAACCTCATTAAATATATTTATTTTCTACATAGTTATTAGATGCTATATTAGGATTTCACTTGATCATAAGTTGTACTTAGTATTAAATACTTAATATACATTTAATTTAAATTTTAAACAAATTCTTTTATTATTAAATAATAACTTTTTATTATAAATAATATGTTAAATTATAAAAAAATAATATTATCAAATTTTTTTTCATGAATTATATGTCAAATATTTACCTTATAAACATTTATAACATATAAAAATTATTGTATTAGAAAACATTGTAAATATATACTTAATTAAACTTCAAGTATATATAACATTTTCAATGTCATAAGTGTAAAAATATTAGAATTAAAATGCTTTGAGCTTATAAACAAACATCTTACCACTTATATTCAGACGTCAAAAATAAAAAAATAAACATATTTTTTAGATACATACATTCAGATATATTCAAACTTCATTAACATTCAGACCCATTCAGATTTCAAATAAAAAAAATAAAAACTACCTAAGCATTCAAAGTGAGTAAGTATAACAGTAGTTTTCTGAATATTTGGCGTAGGGATAACAATGATACCCGCAAATCTGTAAATCCTCTCAAATCTGCCTGCTACGAGTAATTTTGCGGGTTGTGGGTGGATTTGGTATTATAAATTGAAATCCGCACTGAGTTGTGGGTGGGTTTGATGTTAGATAAAAATCTAACGGATACCCGCATGGGTATTCGCAAAACTCGTAACTTTTTTTAAAAATATTTTTAATTTAATTTTAATTAAAAAAATATTTAAATATAAAAATAGACAAAGTAAATAAATGTAAAGTATAAAACTGTGTGTAAGTTACAACATGCCTAAGTCTTTACTAAAGTCATAATCTAAACTAAATATAAATATATAACAATGAATGGATTATTATATACTTATTATAATTTTGTATGAATTATTATTCTTTAACTTAATGTATGGATTATTTTATTATTATAATTTTGTTATTCGGATTAGTATTTAAAAAATATTATTCTTTAAAAAATATTAATTTTAATCATTATTGTAAGAATTATGTTGGATGAGTGCTAATGGAATAAAGACTTTAACTTTTAAAACTTGTATTAAATAAAAATATGAAATGATAATTATTGTTGATGTAGTGGTATTACTTTTATATGCTAGTTTGTGATTTTTTAAATAGATTTATGTATTTCATATTTTAATTTGAGAATATATGATGATTTGGTGTTTAAATTTTAATTATTCATATATATTTATTAAATTTAGAATTTGGTATATTATGTGAAATTTTAATTATTATTATAAATTTAAATATTGAATATTTTAGATTTTAAAATGAAAACTTATAAAAAAATTCATTAGATACTATTACGAATTTGGTAATTGTTAAAACCCGTTGTGAACTGATTTTCTTAAAAAAATTAAAATCCACTGGAGATTGCCATGCACTCGACTTGTCAAAAATGTTTTGAAGATGCGACCAAAATTTCCCTTCCCTATTATTATAAATTCTTAAAACGACCAGCTTTGTTTCTCAATTTCTTCAAAAATCTTTTGTTTCCATTTAGACGCGTATTAATTATATGACCCATCTGTAAAAAACAGATGTTTAAATTTAGCTTATATACGTCAACATTCAGCAGAAATCGAGTTTGAAATTGTTAATACATGTGAAAAATATGATCTTAAGCTGACTCTCACAACTGATAGAACACCAGTTTATTTATGAAGAAAGAGAGAGTTTTTGTGAAACCTAATACGAGAAGCAAATATTGTTCAGTACAGGAAAAAGGAAGTTGGAGAATGGTGACTGCAGCTGCAGAGTTGATATGGTCAACGACGCCTAAGCATATCCCCTGAGCTTCTTTGTAATTCCAGCAAAGTACTTTCCCTGGTGAAAAGCTTGCGCTAGTTCAAGCTCTGACGGTTGTCTTGAGCCATCCCCAGCTAAAGTTCCAGCACCATAGGGGCTACCTCCCTTGACTTTCTCCAACTCAAACATGCCAGCTCCGAATGTGTATCCAATGGGCACGAAGATCATTCCATGGTGAACCAGCTGAGTAATGGCCGTCAAGCTGCATAAATTTCCAATTAATAAAGCTATAATAAAATATGCTTGTAAAGCAAGGTAAAAAAAAATGCTAATGCAACATTTCCTTGTCTATTTCTGCATTCTCTCCATAAATAATAAAGAGTATGGGAAACTCACGGGGTAGTCTCTTGTCCACCACCTTGAGATCCAGTGCTGTAGAAAATTCCAGCAGGTTTGCCGGCAAGCTGTTGTGATCTCCACAGACCTCCAGTTGCATCCAGAAACGCCTTGAATTGAGCAGCCATCATTCCAAATCTAGTAGGGAAGCCAAGAAGAATCCCATCAGCCTCTACAAGCTCATTAGGTGTAATGGTAGGTACATCACTCTTTGGTCCAGCACCCATCTTTCCAAGAACATCATCTGATAGTGTTTCAGGTACCTGCAATGATCAACCATGCATCACATATCTCTATCCCCCACTCTTATATTAGAAGGATGGATTTTAAACCAGATTCATGACTGCTGGTAGTAATTAAAGGAGCTCATCATACTATTTTGCAAGATTGGTAATCACATTTTAACAACATGTGTGCAGATTCAGTCAACTGCAATTAGGCGCTGATAGCTACTTCGTCAAGAAAACCTTCCCCGGTCAAGCTATTAAAAAATGAATAAACAAAGTAGAATAAAATAATAATTCCACTGTTTCCTCACTCAAACAAGATGTACTCAAAAGCAAACTTAAAATGTTCTGCGTTTGTGGTCAATCTGAATCTACGAAACTAAAAGTGATAGATTCCTTCAGTCAACTGTAGCCACCATATATTTCAGCCTAATTCAAGAAGGTATTTATGGAATGACAATCACAAACCTGCCATAGTTTTGCTTCTACTCCTTCGACAGATGCTGCTCCTTTCTGTATCTCTTCAGCCAGCTTCTCAACATGTCCATACATGGAATAGTAACTGTACCAGACACCAAAAGTTTTCACATCATTATTTGACTAGGAATTGAACTTTTACACACAGTTCACGGCTAAGCTTTAACCCCAGATTACCCACATGTTTCAGATTTTACATATATACCTAGAATGGCCATTGTTCTGTATATATTTACTTCCAAGAGATCTACCGTATAAAACCAATCTAATACAGGTTTCATTTCTTAAATCCAAAAGGAAAATAAAAGAACATATCCATATCCTCAAGTGTTCAATGCCATGAAAATGAAAGGCATAACAATGCAAAATCATATACAATGAACTAGACCCAACAATGATGAACAATGGGACCGCATTCTCTGAAAAGCTTTGGGGTGGCTAGCATTTCACTCTCCATTATTATATTGTCAAAAGATAGATTGCGTTCCACGATCGCTTTTTCGTGGTTTGAAGAAAAAAATTGACAGCAGAAATCATAACAGCTTTTCAATTATAAACCTTCATTTACAAGTTTTTATAACTACTCGTAGATGTGATAACATAAATTACAATTACGTAGAAGTACCTAATCAGCAAACCCAGATAAGCATGGACTTTGGACTCCCATATGTAGTACAAAAACTCAGAGAGGTCGTCTTTCAACAGGTGAGTACAAAAATTAAAATCAAAACAAGCAAACGTAGCAGGTAGTTAGGCCACAAGTTTAAGATATTACTTGCCAGGCAGGGACGTTAAAGTTTCAAATTTATGAATTTCTATGGTTTCTATCCTCTCTTATTTCCATATCATTGAATCAATGCCTCATTGTATCCAGGCATAAAATGTTCTCCCTTTTTTTTTATCCTCAATTTATTTGTTGATGAAAGAGCCACCATCATAAACTGGAACTTTAAAAAAGTTGTCCAGAAAAAGATTTTAGAATAAAGGGTTCAATCACAAGAAAACACAAAACACTTTTAAAAATTGAAAATATCATCTACATTTTGATGAGCCTACACCTAATGTATTCAAGGATATGAAATAAAATTAAGTTGAATTCTTATAAGAAAAACACAGAAGCTATCAAAATCATCGAAAGAAAAATCGGAGAATTATAAAACAAGAACAGAGCAAGTACAGAAAATGAAAAATAGTAAAATTACAGTAAACCACAGGATTAATACAAGGATAAAGATACTAATCGGTACATAGCAGACCAACTTAACAATCATATAAATAAACAAACTCAAATAACAAATACCCCAGTTGCTTTATAAATATTACTGCACTAAAAGATACAAAACTGACAAAATATGATCTCTAAAGCGTTGCAAATAAAGAGAAATGCAGTGAATCATTAATAGAAACAAGAAACTGAAAATAGGAAGAAGAGTTATGCTAACACAATATAGACTTTGGTGGCCATGGATTCCGAGTCTTTTTTCACTTTCTCTGTGTGAATTTGTTGTAAATTTTGAAGCAAGAACGTGAAAAGTGAATGATACGTAGATAATGTATTGAAAAATGAAGTGGAGGGGACCCTTTATTTATAGTGCCATCTTTAGTTGTTTGTTAAGCTTCTTGGTCTGTAGTGTTAACGGCTGGCTAATTGCATCATTAGTGGTGTCATTTTCCTTTCTTAATTATTTTTTTAATTAACGTGCAATTTGGGGTGTTGATGTTATACGCATCATCATCCTCATCCTAATCAAATTTTGAGATTGGAATCCCTCCTCCACCCCCCTTTTGTTGCAGATGAGATGGCGTCATTAAATTTCAACGTTATATAAAATTGCATGCAATTTAAGGGAACAAAATTTGATTCAAAAGATTTTTTCCAATAAAGACGCTACTAATAACACTCATCCTAAAATTATCTTAATAAAGGAAAAAAAATGATCATAGATGAGATTAAAATAATTATCACCTGCGTTATGAAATAATCAAGTAAATTATTTTAAAGATTATGATGAAAAATAATGTACATGTGGTAAATGTCATATCATATCATATCACACATATTACATTTTTATGAATCAAATATGTCATATTAAGCTGATGTTGAATTGAAATTTTAGATTGTATGAAATTAAGCAATAAATTCTTTTTTCTTAATTTAAGTTTTAAAAAAATAAATGAAAGAATTCTCAATCATAATATGTATTATTATATTCATAATTAGTATGATCTTTTACATATTTACATATTATAAAGGGGTTGATTTGAAAATTTTATATTAAGCTAGATTTTTTCCGAATAAAAATGAAATGCAACAAAAATAAAGAAAAACTACAAAGAATTCAGGATTCGATATCAAATAACCAAACGACAAAATGACAATCCTTAACATAGAAAATTTTGTGATTGAATTCTCTTATGATCTTTATCTGAGCAAATACAATCACTAAATTGTTAGTTAATGAATAAAAACATAATAAATAAGTAAATTTAGGCCATAAAAAGTATATAATTGTGACAAGATCCTTTACAACTCACATATACTAAAAATGATCAGAACATCTTTATCTGGAAATTTATATCACTTAAAAAAATAAATTTAAACTTTTCCATCAATAAATTTATAATTACATTCTTAAATAAAAAGTTTTCTATATTTTCAAATTTTAAACTAAAGCAAGTTTGAACAAGATTACATTAATAGGGTTAACAGAAAGTAACTAGTTAATATAAATTAACTTAAGATAGTGTAAAGACATTAACAAAAATTTATAATAATTACTTATATTTTTATATTCTTAAAAGTGGTTGGGGCAAATTTTCTCCAAAATAAAAAAAAAAATAGCATATCTCAAAAAAAAAAAAAGTTGCAACGCAAATCATACGCCATAAACTATGGAAGAGGTTGGACACGAAAGCTAATGCATCATGTCATCAGTTCCGATGTCGTAATCGTTGACTTGGGGGTTTTTTTTTTTTATTTATGCAAATTGCCACTGGTTTTCATTCCGAGATGAACTACTCGAATAATGCAGAAAATATTAACACCGTCTTTTTATTAACCAATAGATTGTTTTTATTTGTATCAATTTGCATTGAAAAAATCAGAAAATAAAATATTATAATAAAGTTGCGTTGATTTATATAGAATAAATTGTTTGTGTTAAAAGAGCTCGTATAGCTTACGTTTAAAATGAGTTACTGTCCGTGGCCCCCGCAAGTATATATATATATATATAAACTTTGAACTCATTCAGATGGATAGTCAAAGAAGAACAATTATTTCTGTTAATAATTATAGAATCTTGATATTTAAATCTCAATTTAAATTTAATTATTATATATCACTTATTTATTGAATGTTAATTTTATAATTTATGAAATTACTTATTATTACCATTTAATAGATATTAAACATAACATTATAATTTTACTTCTTTTCCTTGTTGTTTTGACCAAGTATTTATTTCCACTGATTATGTAGCTACATTATATAAGTATTCTGTTAGAACTCGCAAGTAAAATAATATACAAATGATATTTGTAACATGTGAAAGCTACCATATGTAAATAATGTAATGATGCAATCAATAGGTCATGAAGAGAACAGCATTCGTGTGCATCATTGTTACATATGTTCCCCGTTAGCAAACTAATTCATAAACACATTCCATTTCTCTTATATATATATATATATGCAGGAAGTTTTCTGTGTTATAATATGTTCGTATATGACTATAAATATTTGCAAATACAACTTTTTTTTTCCAATGGAAATTATTATGAATATTAAACATTACTAAGTAAAGTGAGATAGAAATCTTTTATGCATACAGAAGAATCAAAATAATTCAAAGAAAAATTAGTTAAAGTGATCACCGCCATTACAAATCCTAGAGACATACATACACCATGTAACTTATCCGGCTTATCCGGCTCCACCATGTATGGAGATAAAATCAATCTCGCTACCAATCAGTAAGCCAAAAAGTAAGGGCACTGCCTCACTAAAATCAACATCATCGAGATAAATCTCCCTACTAATACCTAAAACCATTACAGAAACAATAAAAATTAAAAAGATAGAAATTAAAAACAAGAAAACTCACCAAAAAAAAAAAAAAAAAAGCAAAATGAAAAAAATCACAAAGACACACCTATAATTACCACCGCTACAGGACTATCTGAACCTCCAAACCTTACCATCAAAGTTGTCACAACCATCTCCAATACAATTTTATTCTCCCGACCTGAGTACTAGAGCGGTCACAACAATAAGATCACAAGAAATAAAGTCCTTATAAGTTGAAGAAAACTAAGAAAATAAAAATAAAAATATGAGAAATTAAAGGATATTGTGACCAAGTGGGGGTAGCGAAGTATATGGATAGAGTAGGAAAACATTATATCGCTTTAGCACCGAATTAAGTGTAATTAAGTTATACTATAATTGAAGTATGATTATATCACGTTTCAATCTAAAAGGTATAATGGGATTTTAATATCCCGTTAAGTGAGATTAGATAACACTCTAATCCAAACAACTTTATAAAAGAAATTTTGATAAATAATTCTAAAGAGAGTTATAAAAGAGGAGTTTTTATTGAATAATTGAAACTATGAAAACAATAACAATACTACTCTATTTATAATAGAGTAAATATATTTTCCTAAGTTAACTTTTAAAAAAAAAACTAAATTATAATTATAATAAAAATAAAATACTAAAACACATATTATAATAAACTCTAATTAAAATTAAAAAAAAAATCATAAAATAACGCCCGCAATCATGCTGGCAGGAGAAGAGAACTCGCTCTATGGGAAAAAAAAATGGTGACTACTTTGAGTGGTGCAGTGGTGAGAAGATGAAAAGGATCATGGAGACTTTTGGTGGTTGGTGTTCTTTTGAAGGCTTTGGGTGGTTAAAAGTTTAGAAAGAGGATCAAGATGCTATGTTAAACTAAGCCAGGTAGTGAATCGTGATTAAGCGACTTCATATCATACTCGTATTATTTCGTGTTAAATTGCACATATTCGAATTCATCCATTAACTTATTGGATTGAAAAATGAAAAACCGAATTCATTCTTTATTATTATCATGTTATCCGAACTACATCATTTAACCTACTATTTTTGGTATTATATTTTTAATTTAAAACAAAAATAGGAATTTGTAAAATAATTAGGAATTTTGGTATTATTATTTTAATTAATGTAGAATTTGTAAATACTTAGGAATTTTAGCATTTATCTTATCTATACATAAGTAGTCAATTTATTTTTCTATAAAAATTCATAATTTAAGTTATAAAATTTATTAAATGTTAATGGTAATGGGTGAATTGTTTTTAATCTTAAGCCCAAACCTGATAAAGATCAACCCGACAAATGTTTGTATTGCGTGGATTGGTGTTAATAGATTGTCTGAATTTTGCTCAAACATCTTACTTTTAGCCGTTACTCTTTATCACAAATTCTATATACTAAGTTATATGTATGTGAAAATAATAATAATCTAGAGATAATCAAATCTATATACTAAGTTATATGTATGTGAAAATAATAATAATCTAGAGATAATCAAATCTTTATAACAATTTAGGATAATTATCGTTGGTCAAGTTATAGAAAAAATATATTGTAAAGAGAATCAGTTTAAATATTTGATAAATTTTATTTTTAAAAGTTCTTTGAGTTTTAAAAACAGTTAGATGTGCTTGGTAAATCTTATTATTAAACTACTTTAAGAATATAAATGATTGAATTAAACACAATATTAAAAAAACTGTTTATAAATTTATAAATATGTGTATAAAACATTTTTTTTTGTAAATTTAATAATTGATAACTAAAAAAATTCATATTATTACTTCTATTTTTACTTTATTATTTTAATATAATTGGTAATAATAATGATTTATTTAAAGTTTATAATTTTATTTCCTAATTAATAAAGATAATTATAGATATTCATAATATATATATAAAGATATGTATAAAATTGTATTAAGTAGAAATCTGATTCTTAAAAACTAATTTTAAGAAACTAATCATCTCATGCTTTTTAAAATCTACCGTAAAATATAGTGATTTTACATAAAATGATTTATAAAAAAAGTTTACTAAATATTAAAAGTAACTTTTAATCTTTTAAAATTATTTTATATCTCCAAAAATATTTTCAAACAGACCGTTAGTTCAATCCAACTTTCTGCCGTTGGTTCAGTTTTTAAAGAACCGACATTATCAAATTGAGAGTCAAAAATAGATTAAAACTGATCGAAAATGAATAATACTAATGATAATAATAGAACTAACAATAAATAGATAGAGATTGAATCAGACTGGTTCATTTTTCAGAATTTGAAACAAAAGTTTTTGAACGGAACAGTTTCAAAAAATTCGAATATGCTCACACCCCTAAACTGCATCACATCACATATTTTTGTTAAGCATTAATTCCTCATCATTTGACTGTCTATTGTAGGAATAATTAAAAACTTTAGTAATGTCGACAAGGTATTTTGGAGTTGAGAAACAAAGCTATGAATCTAACTAGAAAAGTAGAAAAAAAAATTTGAAGATTATATGTAGTACAATTTACAAATAGATAAAAAACAGTAAGCCCGTAGAAATATTTATATACAACCAAAGTCTAAAGAAATATATAATATAAATTCTCATGGCCACCGAAGATACTCAAGATATATTTAGCATTGAGGTGCTGTAGAAAAAAAAATTGTAATTATAAAATCAAAATTAATAATATGTAGTAAATATAATTTTAAATAATAATTTTTATAAAATTATTAAAAATATAATAGATTTTTCATCATACAAATAAAAAATTATATTAATATAATTTATAAACTATAGCAGCTACTATTTTACTAAACACTTTAGTACTATAACTTAAAAACTACAGTTGCTCAACCTCAATACCAAACATATCCTCAAACTCATTACCTTACAGTTTAGGAGAGGATGAGCGGTTAATCCAATCAAAGGGTTATAAATATTATATTTGTCATTATCAATAAAAATTTTATTATATTTGTCAGTATCAGTATCGAAAATTAAGATTAATCTTCTTGTTTGAATCATATCCATTTGTATTTGAAAGATGTTGACAATAATTTTTTTAATTGATTATTTATCCCCTATTAGAGGTATTCTAGAAATTAATGGCTGCACATTTTTATAATATATATGAAAGACACTAGCACTATGTTGAAGTTATCTTATAATAATGATTTGAAGAAGATATTGCAATGAGGAGACAATGGTAGGGCACATTGATCGTCATGCATCGCCGGAAAACTTGTTTTGTTTCTGTGTCTCGAGGCATGCATCTAAATTCTAAAATATAGCATCAATAACCTTGGTCTTGAAGCGTGCTTCTGCTATTAATTATACCAATCATTCATGCTCTTCAGTTTCATCTCGATTACACTCTTTCATATATAATTATATATGATTAACTAGTTTCTTATATCAAAACTATCTCTCTCTTTCTATATATTTATGTATATTCTCAAAGCACCAAAGGGTGATTATTAGTTTCCTCCTACTCAAATCAATATATACTAATTTTCTTTCTTATTAATTTTATAATAATCAATAATTCTTCCGACATCATAATTTTATAATATTATTTATATTTTTAAATATATTTTTATTTATATTATTATAAATTATATAAGTAAAAATTAAAAAATATATATATATATATATATGTTTCGTCTGTAGATAAAAAATATTTTTTATACTTTTTTTTATTTTTAAATATATTTTTATAATAAATATATATTTTATATTCTCAAGATAAATTATTAAGTAAACAATCAATTTATCCCTCTTTTCTTTTAAATTTGTGAGTGCTATGTGAGTCTTTTCATTATTATGAAAATAACAAAAAAGATAATGATATATATTGATTTGAGTTAAAAAAAAAAAGTTGGCAATTTCCTATTCTCAAGCTAGCTAGCATAGCATGATTGCAAGCTTGCGTCGTCATGAAATTAATAGCTCCAACAGTGAGTTTCCAAGTTTTGACTAGAGTAAGAAGTTGCTTGATCTTTCCAGAAAACTGAAGGAGAGGTTTGGAGGTCAAATTCAGAGTATTGGTGCCGGTTCTTATGCGTGTGATATCCGTAACTCAAAGATAATAAGTGCGAAAAAAATTAAAGGAAGAGAAGATAATGCACTAGTTTAAATCGTAAATGTTGAATTTACGGTCGTTTGTTTGTTTTTTACCAATTGGATTGAATGCGTAAAAATTATTTTTCGCTTGAAATATTTACCACTAGGTTGGCACATTAGTATTTATCGTTGGTGCCTGGAGGCATCAAAATTAAAGAATGATGGCATCAATACCTTTGTCTGTCTTGAAGCGTGCTCCGCAACTCATCAATACCCTCAATTGCATCCCATTTACGCATTTAAAAATTATGCAATAAAGACCATTATTATATTAACTCGTCGTATACAAAACCCCCCGTAATCATTGATTATTATCTCATGCTTTATCTGCAATCCGCATGATTCTCTTATTTGATTTGATTTAATTTCTTATTGACACGCGCATTTTTATTTTATTTTTTCGCAATGCTATCGCTAGCTTAAGTGCGTCAGCATCACTTCAGTTTTAGTACATAACACAAGGGTTCTTGTAAAAATTCCTAGCCAGCTGAAATAGATGTTTGGCCTCCTGATAATAATACGGTTCGTTTTAATTTTTATTTTTATTTTAATTTATTAATTAATAATTTTAAAACAGTTCCCTCTTGAATAATCTATCAAAGATCAAAAGCATTAGTAGCGATGTTCGATACGAAGCCAATTGATAAAATTATGAGTCAAGTCAAGTCACAAACAAAACAAGGAAGAACCAGCGCTGAAATATATTTATTATATTTAATTTGAACAACGCTATCATCGGTGGGGAGGGGCTTCGTTAAACAGTGCTTCGACCGTAGACCCCACAGTTGTGAGGAGTCGGTAAGTTATAAAATCTGTAACTTCTCAGGCTCCCCATCCATAATATCGTTATATCACTGGTATTGGTCCGCAGCCAGCTAAGGATAGAATCATCATTTTTTTAATAAATAAATAAATAAATAAAACGAGTCTAGTTTGGCTACCATAGGCGGCCTACCCGATTTCGTCAAATAATTCGAATAGGCTTCACACTTTTTCCAGCACTGGAAAATATAACCAGAAACAACCAACCAGGTTGCAATTAATAGCCAAACAAGGACTTTCGTTTCGAATGGAAGTTATAATAACAAATCACAAAACACTTTTTCAACTTAGCAACATATTTTCAACCTTTAATTAGCATACACCTATCATTATCAAACCGACATTCTTTCATACACGTGTGCAGAATTACAACTACACAACCAAGCTGAATGTAGCGGAGACCTGCAAATAAATGAAACTGACATCTCAAAGCACCTTACATGACAGCAACCTCACCCAAGGTTAATGAGAAACCGCTCACAGCCTAAGAAAACTAAATTGGAGCATTATCACAACAAATACATTAACCTCCCGACTTGAAATACAAAACCACAAGTCTTAAAAATACCCAAGAAAATCAATCAACAAGAAAAACAAACTATACCTTACAATTACATAGTTACATTGCATAAGCCATAGCAATAATCAGAACATAGCAAACATACCCTTAAGCCAAAAGCCAAAATCAACAAATGAAAACCTCAATTTTCAGGGAAACCCTAAATAAAAATTATCAACAAAATAAGTTTCATAATTTTACCAAGTCAAATTAGATAGGACCCAAGAGCTTCCCGGACTCCACATTTTTCTTCAAAATACTGTCACTGAATTAGCAAGTCATAACATGGCCCTGTCCATGGGCTTCTATACATAGTTGCACTTCCCATCAATAGTCTAAATCCACACCCAAGCAATTTATAAAATACCACAGCATCAGGGAATCATAAAACCAGTATGTCCTTTTCAATATAAATCAAAGCATCAAACCTGCTTCAAAGTTTTTGGAAGCCACCAACAAAGGCTCATAGTAGAAGGATATTTTTGTATCACCAGAGACAAATTTAACAGAACTACACGAACTAAATCATGCCATTCGTACTTATTCTCAGATTTCAATAACAGATACATTGAAATCATCCCACAAGAACCAAACAAAGATCATGTCACCCTATATTCCTTCCGTGATTAAAAATAGGCAAGTGTTAGTACTGTTATATCATGCACTGACTGGCTGTCTAAAGTGAGAAGCATGTCAAAAGCTAGGCATGAATAATTCAACTCAAATTCAAGTATATAACTAAGTAAATAGTAATGGAGATCTACCACGATTAATCTACTACAGAACATTGTACAAGCCATAAGACATGAACCAACCATATACAGAACAAAACGATTGTAACAAATTCAATTAGTGAGGACCATTACTCACCTTCCAAATTAGCCATCAATCATCTGTGGAAAAGAAGATTCCAAGTTTCGCACATTCTAAGTGGATCATATTGTCCAGAAGAAATTTAAAATTTTGCTTTTTCCGTGATTACTTTCATTTAATAGCTTATCAGTTTGTAACTAACCGTCAAAATTACCAACCAAATCATTTGTGAAAAAGATGACACTGGGTTTTCCAGTGTTCTAAACAGATCATCTTGTCCAGATGGCATTTCTAATTTTTAATTTTTTTTGGGTTCTGCGATGACTGTCATTTAATACCTTATTAGTACATAACGAAGAAGTTTGCCAACAAAAAACAGACACAAAAAATTGATTGGAGGAAAGGATTGCTTTAACAAGAAGCCAATTTCCAATTACAATTCAGATAAAATGTGATACTTTCTACACTGAAACATCTATTAACCAGAGAGCAATGCCACATTTATTCCGATGTACAACATAAAAAAAGAAAGAAAAACAATTTTTTTTTTTTTTTTTACATGAACAGCTATCCATCCAGGCATCCACCAAAATATAACCCACAAAAAGGAACTTACCGTGACTGGTTCCGCCATCACTGTCACTGCATAGAAGGATTTCCACTTAGAGTCTGAATCAAATTATTGGCATTTCTCCTAACTTTCTCATGGTCATCCTCCAACAACCCCATACAAATATCCAAAATCCCTTCTTTTCTTGAATCCACACAAATTTCCTCACTACAACAACACAAACAACTCAAAGTAAAAAGTGAACACTGAACCGCTCTTGAACTCCCCGTCTTTAGCATTTTCACAAACACTCCCACGCACCCACTTACTCTGATCATCTCCTCTCTTCCTTCCTTGCATTTTACTAAAATACTCAACACCTCCACTGCCCTCTCCAGCCCAGAATCCGCTAGTCTCATCAGTATTGGCACTGCCCCGCAAGACACCACCCGCTTCCTGTTCTCAGGAAACGACGTTAAAGCGTACAAAGCCGTAGCAGCTTCTTTTCTCTCTCTAATCAATTTCCCGTTCTGTAATAGGGATACCAAAGCGTTAATCGCATAGGGGTAGTCTCCGATGGTTGCTTTGTTCACTTCTACTACAGCTAAACTCGTTATTATAGTCGCTGCTATTGCCCGGCAATCAGGAGACCCGACCCGCAACGCCGCCACGACCCGGCTTACTGCCCCTTCGGCGACGAGACCCACTTTGTTATCGTCGTCAAGGGATAAATTGAGCAGCAAAGAGAGCGCTTTTTCTTGTAGGGTAAAATCGTCCGAGTCGATCTTGAGACAGTTTAAAACGGCCGAAACGGCGCCGGATTCAGTGAGTTTTCTCCGGGAAGCTGAGTCGCGTTTGGAGAGCTTAGTGAGTTGAGCGAGCGAGTCGAGTTTGGACTCGAGAGGGGAAGATTTTGATGTGAGCATGGAGATTAGGGTTTGCGGGTTCGGGTTTGTGTGGTCGAGCTGTGGTTTCGGCAACGGGGTGTGGGTAAAATTGGAAATTAAAGATCTCAGAGCGTGGTTGGGGATAAGAGAGGGTTGGTCAGGGAGGGGTAGTTTAGTAATTGGACAAGTGCGATGACCGGAGTCCAGCCACCGTTGGATTGACGCTCGGTCAAAGGTGTGGCCCGAAGAGAGTATGACCGGGTCGGACATTATTTCTAGAGAAATCGGACACTTGAAATCGTCCGGGAACTGAGTCGCCATATCTACCTCGCCTCGGTCTCGAACCCAGCTAAATTGAGAGGGGTTTATGAGGTTTTGGAAGCTACTGCCCTGCTGCCTGCTACTGTTATGAGATTTTCAGTTTCATCTGCCCAGCAAACGGAGGGGCCCTGTCTACTGAACCGAACTGAATCTATTATTATATAACGTACTGACTGACCGTAATGCCCCTCGTGAGCCGTTGATATTTGCAAACGTAAGCCAACACAACTCTTAAGGGTATTTTAGGCAACTAATTTATTGACATTTTTCATCAGTTGACTTCACAATTTAGTTACTAAATAATGTATTTCACCGTTGACACGTCACTTTGTTAAAAAAAAAAAATTAAAACAAAAAATTTGTATCCCATCCTTACTCTCATTTATATTTTTATAGGATTTGATTTTTTAGGAAAGGCTGCCTGAGGCTTTGGACCCATCATTTATTAACAGAGAAAAAACTCTTTAAAATTTTGAAAAAAATCGTAAAAAGCATATATCTCTTTTATTAATATATTTATCATATGTTAATATATTTTATCCTAAAAGTATACATGATAATTTATTTATTTTTTTATATCAATAAAGCTTGTTATATAAGTTAGAGAAACTTTGATTCAAAAATAAATACCTTCGATCCATGATTTAAATATATCTATAGTTCCAAACGACGAAAAATATCTTCGATCCACTCATTAAATATTAAAAAATGTGTGAAAAATCTCCTACATTTAATTTTAAGAAAATAAAGATTAAATAAAGAGATAATACTTATTTCATAAATAATTCTAACAAAATAAAGACTAAAGAAGAAGATAAAATTCCCACAAATAATCATAATAAAGTAAGAATAAAACTCTCACAAATGAGATAAAAAAAAATAAAAATACATATAATTATTAACATAGAAATAAAAAAACATATTGATTGTTTTCTCCCTCTCCCACAAGAAAGAGGGGGGAGAAGAAGAGTGTTAAAAGAAACTTATTTAAGTCTTCTTTTTTTCATTTAAAAAAACTTAATTAAATTTTATAAAATGTATGTTAATTTTGGTAAATATAGAATCTAATAATTAATTATTATATTTTTACTTTTTATTCAATAAATATTATATTAAATGAGTGAATAAAATTGTACCAGTTGTCATTTGTAATAAGTCAAAATTAACTTTTTTTTTATTGAATAATAAGGAAGTAAACAAGTCATTTTACACTAGAATGGGAATAAACCATCCTAACAAACGGAATTTACTAACATACAGGGGTCACTAAGTCTTTGTATATAATGTTTAGCGGTTTTTTGTCCCTTTATTTAAACATTAAGGGTTCAAGTGTCATTTTGCCTCTAATTCATTAATAAATTAGATTTTATATAGATTTGTTGGACTGTAGGACTTGTGAAAAGTAATTATTAAGACATATTCTTTTATTTAAGGATAGTTAAAAGTCTAATTGAATTTTAGTTTGATTGATCCGGCTGAATTTTTTGGGTTTTAACTCAAATTTAAGGGTTAAAATTTAAGTTCACTTAAAAATTAACGACCGATCCAATTCAGGTTAGAATTCGGACCTTGGCCGATCCAACCCGGTCAGAATACTTTAATAAATTAAAAAAAAAAAAAATCATCCACACACTCACACGCACCACACACATTACACATTTCGCATTCTCAAAAAACCCTAACGCAAGTTACGCAATAACGCATAGCGTAGTGTTACGGGCCGCATGATTCCAGCCCGCAATGGCCCAAGAGAATGAGCCGAGAACACCCATCCCGTGACAGTAGGCCATAGAGATTAGAGAAGTTCCCTTCCCACCGCTGCTAGCTACTGCAACTCCAAGCCGAACAAACCCACCACTACAGTACTGTACACCACCGAAATTTGTTATTTATACAATCTATTAAAATTTATTAATTTATCTAGTGACCCCATTGTTGGCTCTGTAATTTTATAAGGTTTGTGTTATACCCTAATGTAAATTCAGTTTATACATATTTTAAGTAAGTTCAGTTAATTAAAGTAATTTTTACGTTATTTTAAATAAATTTTAAAGTTGTTAAATTATAATACATTAAGAGAGGTAAATTGAAATTATTAAATATTAAAAAATTAAAAAAATTTTGGTCGAGGGCCGGTCCATTCCGATGCCTACTCTTATTCCTTCTTACACAATGATGATAATTATATGAAAATAGCGAAATGTAATTTTATCATTATAGAAAGATTTTGAGTTCTGATTTTATTTGAATTTTTTCATGCTGTTGAAAGTACGAGTGATGATCATAATAATAATAAGAAGAAGAAGAAGAAGAAGAAAATTATGGATACATAATGGTAATTACAAATATGTTTTTATTGGATACCATGTAAGAGTCTTACTGAGGCAAGTCTTTAAATATCTTAAAAAACTGTAAGGGTTTAAATAGTAAGTAGCAACTGTGATATCACCTTTTTGATATTTAATTTATTTATTAATTTGCCTTATACAGAGCATCATCTCATCCCTTAACAAATCTCTTTTGTTGTCAATTCACTCGCCTCCCTACTTTCTAATTTTCTTATGCTTATAGTCTGGTACCAAACATAAAATTGGACAAAAATTTATCACTTAGTTTGTAATTTTCTCATTTACATATTTCCACAATTAAAAAGAAAAAAATGGATGTTCAAATTGAACCAATCAACTTTTTTTTGCCAATTCACTTTAACCTACATAATTTGCAATTTCCTTATTAATTTTTTCAATGATCAAAAACTTCAAATTAGTATAAATAATGATACTTGTACAGAAGATAATACAAAACATAAAAATAAATTATGTTTTATCCTGTAGGCAATATTTTATATATACATATATATTTTTTTTCAGGTAATGGTGTACGAATTTTTTATTCATATATTGCTACTTTATCAATTCAGTTACAGTTGCATTAGTCTGAGATTCTTGTTCGCCGGAGCATAGGACCGACTGACTGGTGGGCTTCCTTTAACTTTTCAAAGAAGGAAGAGGAACACCATCATTCTCGTTTACTCACTGACTATATAATCCTATATTAAGCTAATTCTTATGCTTTCCAAAAGGGTGTTTTTCACAACACAATTTTCGGTCGCATAAAATTATGCAACGATTCCATGCCCTTTAATGTCCAAGTAGCTAGAAAAGAGGCAAAACAAATGTAATCGGACGAGGCAACTTTCTACTAAACTCTATGGTCGTCCAAATCGTTGCTGCAGGCACCAATTTCTCTTATAAAGCTATTTACATTTTACATACAACATAAGCTGTTTTAAGCCTTAATGACTAGCAACAAGACGTTTAACCAACAAAACTACCCTTTACATTTGTTGAAAAATTCAAATCAAAGCACATGTTCAAAGTTTGGCTAAAAATTAGGTAATCACCAATCAAACTTTGACAATTTTAAAGTTTTGATGAAATAGTACTACCATGCATTCCTATAAATAGCTATTGTTCTTCATTTGTTAAGACATCCCACAATTGAGAGCAATTGCAAGTGAAGCAATTGAGAGAGTTGAGAGAGCTTCCACTTGAGTGCTAGGAGAATTCATTTGGGTGTATTGGGGTATTGGGTTTTTGTGAGTTTTTTCCAATTTGTAAATTCTCATTTGTTAGTAAAATTATCTTCCAGTTTTTGCCCGTGGATGTAGGCTTTACGACAAACCACGTAAATTATTGTGTCAATTTTCTTTAAAATTATTTACACCACATTTAAGTTTCTCTAGAAGTCACAATTACCATCAATTGGTAATCTACTCAACCTGCGCTTCCGCATAATAATTGGTATCAGAGCCGAAGGTTCGTACTTGGGGTTTACGATACTATTAATAGATACGGTACTAGATACGACCATTTGTACTTGGAGAACAGTCTATTGTAAGTAGTGTGTATTTTTGCATGTCTAGGAAAGTTCTGTCAACAAGACGATAAGAGTCTAAGGAGTCTGGGTTTTCAGTGGGACCATTATGACCCCTCCATTCTCCTAAGAACTTTCCTGGTGTATTTATTCACGCGAAATAAACATCATAGAGACTATTTTTCAAGTGTAAATAGTTATTGAAGGCACTGATTATTTGAGGTTGAGAATGATGGCGAGCGTCGTCATCGTCTTCGTCGCCGAGCGACTACCGTGACTAATGCAAAGTTTGAAGTGGAGAAATTTGATGGTACCAATAATTTTGGTATGTGGCAATGTGAGGTGTTGGATGTCTTATGTCAGCAAGAGCTGGATCTCGCTCTAGAAGAAAAGCCTGAAAAGATGGATGACAAAGAGTGGACAAAAATCAATAGACAGGCATGTGGTACAATTCACCTATGTCTGGCTAAAGATCAGAAGTACTCTGTCATGAGGGAGACATCAGCAAAGAATTTGTGGAAGATATTGGAAGAAAAATATATGAAGAAAAGCCTCGAAAACAGGCTTTATATGAAAAAGAAACTCTATCGATTCATGTATGCACCTGGTATGTCGATGAATGACCATGTGAACTCATTCAATAAAATATTAGCGGATTTGCTAAATTTGGATGAGAAATTTGAAGATGAAGATAAGACATTGTTGCTGTTGAATTAACTTCCTGATGAATATGAACATCTCACCACCACTTTGCTTCATGGGAAGGACAGTGTCACATTTGATGCTGTATGTAGTGCAATCGTATAATCGTTGAGACCATAAAGAAAGATAAAAAGGATTACGGAGATACGATTCATGAGTATTGACAGAAGAGGTCGCTCACAAAGCCACGAACCCGGAAAAGGGGCAAGTCTAAAGGTAGGCTCGCCAAGATGAATGTGCTTTTGTCGCGAGAAAGGGCATTGGAAAAGAATTGTCTTAAGTTACAAAAGGGCAAGGTTATTTCTGATGCATGTGTAGCCGAGCATGATGAGGAGTCCGAATTTAGTCTAGTTGGCATGACGTTGACATGTCAATCAGATGAGTGGATTTTGGATTCGGGTTGTACTTATCATATATGTCCTAATAAGGGTTGGTTTTCTAGCTTCAAGGAGCTAGATGGTGGAGTTGTTTTTATGGGCAATGACAATGCTTGTAAAACCATGGGAATAGGTTCAATCCAATTGAAGAATCATGATGGCTCAATCCAAGTCTTGACAGAAGTTCGCTATGTACCAAGCTTAAAGAAAAATCTCATCTCATTAGGAGTCCTAGAATCCAAAGGGTTTACAATCACTATGAGAGATGGATTCTTGAAGGTAGTAACTGGTGCACTGACGATGATGAAAGGCATAAGAAGGAATATCTTGTACTATTTCCAAAGGAGTACAGTTATTGGAACAACATCAACAGTTTCGAGAAAAGATGCAGATTCAGAGGCAATCAAGTTGTTGTATATGCGTTTGGGACATGCCGGTGAAAAAGCTTTGCAGACTTTGGTTAAGTAAGACTTATTGAAAGGTGCAAATTCTTGCAAATTAGAATTTTGTGAACATTGCGTTCTGGGCAAGCAAACAAGAGTAAAGTTTGGTCCAGCAATTCACAATACAAAAGGGATTCTGGACTATGTTCACAGTGATGTATGGGGACCTACCAGAGTAGCTTCTTTGGGAGGTATGCACTATTTTGTTACTTTTATTGATGATTATTCAAGAAAAGTATGGGTGTATTTGATGAAGAACAAAAATGAAGTTTTGAGTATATTTCTGAAATGGAAGAAGATGGTCAAAACTCAGACTAGTCGAAAGGTTAAAAGACTTCGCTCAGATAATTGTGGTGAGTACAAGAATAATTCATTTTTACAAGTATGCCGAGATGAGGGCATTGTGCGACACTTCACTGTTCGAGGTACACCACAACAGAATGGGGTGGCAGAACGCATGAACCGAACTATACTTGAGAAAGTTCGGTGTATGTTGTCCAATGCTAGATTGGGCAAGGAATTTTGGGCTGAGGCTGTTGTATATGCGTGCCATCTGATTAATTGTTTGCCATCAGCTGCAATTGAGGGTAAAACACCCATGGAAATGTGGACTGGTAAACCCGCTACTGATTATGATACTTTACATGTCTTTGGTTCCACTACTTATTATCATGTAAAGGAATCTAAGTTAGACCCAAGAGCGAAGAAAACATTGTTCATGGGTATAACTGGTGGAGTAAAAGGATATCGTTTATGGTGTCCAGATACAAAGAAGATCATTTTCAGCAGAGATGTGACTTTTGATGAATTAGCCATGTTAAAACAAAAGGATTCACAAAAGGATGACAACACCAGTAGTACTCTGTAGTAGGTGGAGCTTGAAAAGGTTAAAGATGATCCAGCTAATGTTGAAGAGGCAGATGATTCTCAATCAACCGAAGATGAAGAAGAGGTTCTGACTCAGGAACCTTTAGAGCAACAAGATTCAATTGCATATAGAAGGCCGCAGAGAGAGATTCGTAGACCTGCTTGCTTTGTTGATATGGTGGCCTATGCACTTCCAATTGTAGATGATGATGTTCCTTCCACTTACAGAGAAGCAGTAAGTAGCCCTGAAAATGTACAGTGGAAGTAAGCAATGGATGAAGAAATGCAGTCTCTTAAAGAAAATAGAACTTAGGAGTTAGTTACACCGCTTAAAGACAAAAAGGCAATTGGTGCAAATGGGTATATGCAAAAAGGATGGATTTCTCGTAAGGATAAAATTCGATACAAGGCTAGATTGGTAGCGAAGGATTACGCTCGGAGAGAAGGAATAGACTACAATGAGGTATTTTCTCCAGTTGTGAAACATTCGTCTATTCGAATTTTGCTAGCCATTGTTACGTAATATAATCCGGAGCTAGTTCAACTTGATGTGAAACTGCGTTCTTGCATGGTGATTTGGAAGAGGAAATCTACATGACTCGACCGGATGGATTTAGAGTTCATTGAAAAGAAAATTGGGTTTGCAAATTGACAAAGTCACTTTATGGATTGAAACAATCTCCAAGGCGTTAGTACAAGCGATTTGATCGGTTTATGAAAGAGCAAAGGTACACAAGAAATAAATTTGATCATTGTGTGTATTTTCGTAAGCTTCAAGAAGGATCTTTCATATATTTGCTCTTGTATGTCGATGATATGCTAATAGCATCTAAGAACAAAGATGAGATTGAGAAGTTGAAAACTCAACTCAATCAAGAATTTGAGATGAAAGATCTAGGTGAAGCTAAGAAGATTCTTGGCATGGAGATATCGCAGAGATAGAGCTCGTGGTAAAGTCGACTTGTCTCGTAAGCAATATTTGAAGAAGGTATTACAACAGTTTGGCATGAATGATCGGACAAAACCCGTAAGTATCCCATTGGCTTCTCATTTCAAGCTTCGCACAACTATCTCCTTCAACGGATGAGGAACAAGAATACATGTTGCAAGTTTCAGTATTCAAATACAGTTGGTAGCTTGATGTATGCAATGGTGTGTACAAGGCCGACATTTCACAAGCGATTAGTATGGTGAGCGGATATATGCATAATCTCGGTAAATGACATTGGCAAGTCGTGAAATGGATTCTACGGTACATTCGGAAAATCGTTGATGTTGGTTTCATTGTTTGAACGAAATGACACACTTGGTCAAGGTGTGATTGGGTGCGTTGATTCGGATTATCGCGGTGATATAGACAAACGACGATCAACCACCGGATATGTATTTACTCTTGCTAAAGGGCCAATTAGTTGGAAGTCTACACTACGGCTCATGACTTGATCGTCAACCACGAGGCCGAGTATATGGCAATTACGGAGGCTATTAAAGAGGTCGTTTGGTTACAAGGCTTGCTTGGAAACTTGGATTGATCCAGGAGCATGTTAACTTGTATTGTGACGATCAAAGTGCTATTCACTTAGCAAAGAATCAAGTTTATCATGCGGCGTCTGAAGCATATTGACGTACGATTTCATTTTGTGTGGGAAATTATCGATGATGGGAAGATTCTTCTTCAGAAAATCAAGACTGCAGAGAATCCCGCAGATATATTGACTAAGGTGGTGACAAC
Organism: Murraya koenigii; assembly: GCA_025617385.1. Lineage (NCBI taxonomy): Eukaryota > Viridiplantae > Streptophyta > Magnoliopsida > Sapindales > Rutaceae > Murraya > Murraya koenigii. The sequence continues at coordinate 31,974,269 of CM046815.1, forward strand.
AATCAAGTTTGAGCATTGTCTAAACTTGATCAATATCCTGAAAGTTTAAAACAGTGAGAAAGGTAGAGATTGGAGGATCATTTTATACAAGGAAGTTCGATAATATTTTGAACTACGGTTGGCTTAATCACAAATTTTGGAGTACGTGAGCGATCACAAAGATCGCAGCCACTTTGGGAATGATGATTCGTTGGTAGTCGGCTCAGATTTGGATAAATCTTCACCGAGGTGGAGAATTGTTGAAAAATTCAAATCAAAGCACATGTTCAAAGTTTGGCTAAAAATTAGGTAATCACCAACTAAACTTTGACAATTTTAAAGGTTTGGTGAAATAGTGCTACCATGCATTCCTATAAATAGCTATTGTTTTTCATTTGTTAAGACATCCCACAATTGAGAGCAATTGCAAGTGAAGAAATTGAGAGAGTTGAGAGAGCTTCCACTTGAGTGCTAGGAGAATTCATTTGGGTGTATTGGGGTATTGGGTTTTTGTGAGTTTTTCCCAATTTGTAAATTCTCATTTGTTAGTAAAATTATCTTCCAGTCTTTGCCCGTGGATGTAGGCTTTACGCCAAACCACGTAAATTATTGTGTCAATTTTCTTTAAAATTGTTTACACCACATTTAAGTTTCTCTAGAAGTCACAGTTACCATCAATTGATAATCTACTCAATTGCGCTTCCGCACAACAACATTGTAAGAGTAAAACGAATTCTTGTGTATACAAAAATTTATTCCGCGGCACGTTTAATCTGACTCTATACCACTCAAATGATGCTGGAATACAAACTCGACAGCGTAGAAATTTTTGTACCGACTGAAACCACCCATTTAATATTATGATTCAGAGAGGTAAGATCATTAATTGTTAAAAAAAAATGAAGATAAATTATTAGATTACGTTTTACTTGACAATAAAAAAAAATTAGGCTCAATTATTTTAATAAATTTAATTTAATTCCATGCCCACATTCAAAGATCAAGATCATTTACTAAATTTTAATTGATGTTTGTATCAAGTTTGTGTTTTGCCGGAAAAAAATAAATGGTGAATATTAAAGAAAACGCAAACTTCTTCAATTTTACCCAAATAGAAAAGAGTGGGAGGGGTTAGATTACGTTCAGTTATCATGTGGCAGCTGTCCAAAAGCTGATGGCTCACATTAATTTGCAATTTTTTTTTCCGAAATTTGCATTAATTTACGTTTGAGAAAGAGAAAGAGAAAGGGAAAGGCAGTGATGGGTGGATGAGACTGGTTCATTAATCTCAACCACAACACAAATGCCTTAAAATTGAAAATAAAAATGGAAAAGCTAAAGTGTCAACAAATTTGATTGATTAAAGACAAAAGGGGCTTTTCATTTTGATAATGATAACAACAAACAAAGAGAAAACGTGATCCATGAGCGTATGAGTATTGCCATTTGCTTTGTGTCCGTTTGGGCCGTTTGTACAAGTACTCGATGCATGCGTATGAATTTTTTTTTTTTTTTGGTTGTTCTATTTTTATTGTCCTTAATGGAGTTTCAAAAGAATCAAAACTGATATTTTTAAAAACAAAAAGCTAATTGAGAAGAGAACATGCAAATCTTAGATGGGGTTTTATTAGAGTTAATTCACAACTGAAAGAGCGTATTTATTAAATTATTTGTTGTTTTATTTTTTAATAAGAACTTTAGAAGGATGCCAATAGCTCTACTCATATATAATACAAATAACTGTAATAAGCCCAAACAGAAATATGTTATAATTAAAGCTTAATGCTTGGCTTATAAAACTCAATACAAAAAATATAATAACAGAACTTTCATAATCACATAAGAATACTCAAACCTTCTATTTTAATCACACTACTAATGAAAAACTTTACTCAATTTCTATAGACTTCAATATTTTTCTGAAGAAATCTTTATGAAGTTAAGACTTTTTTTAGCAAACATAAATTTCATTACAATAAACACAATAGTACAATCACAAAACATTATAATTAGTTGATCACAATCCAATTCATATAGTATAATTAGTAGACACTAATACTGTAGTCAACTGGATTACCATTAGATCTCACTAACAAATTTGGAAGTAAAAATAGTGTAATAGAGATACTGTAATAGAGAATACAATTTTTCTTTTTTTATTTGAATTCATCTATTTACTGATAAAAAGCACCAAATACCTCTATAAACAAATAGTGTGCACAAAACAAGTACTATTAGCTTAATTGGAGATAACTCCAAAATCTTTTACATCGCACCCCACTAGAATAATTGGTTCCCATATAAATAAATGCTAAATCATTTTTTTTTCTCTTGATTGCGTGAAATCTTCTAAATCTTTTGGTAGTTCGTGTGTAGAAGCAAGCTGCATCAATTAACAAAAATTGACATACCTATTCAGAAAGAGAAAGAACGAAAGAGCTAACTATATTCTTATCTGTGAATAATGAGGATTTAAGAAATAGTAGAAGAATAATCAAGCGAACAAAACAACAAGGCAAGTGGACAAGTTGTGTAATATTTGTTATATATACGAATTGAATGCTTATCATTTTCTTTCCTTCGAAACAAAACCTTTTGCTTGGTGGAATTTGTCAGCATTAGAATATTCTGTTCCTTCTATACGAGGGTCAGAGAATTGAGCCATGGAATAGAATTAACCTCCCTTGTCAGATCAAGATCACCAAGGCCAATGGCAATGAGCACGTCCATTGAAAATTAAGTGGTATATTGTTGAATAATAAAAAAAAAAAAGATGATATACACAGCGGTCTATTATTATATTATACAGACGAATTAGACTTGACTTGGGATAAAGCTACTGCTTTTTAATTATAGTTGCATCATGTACAATGACCTAGTTAGAGTCTATCGAGGTTGAAATGCAGTAATTGTCAGGTCATTCACAGAAGTAGTCACTCCTTCACTAGTCCAAAATTCATCAAGATTGGAAAGTCTTTTGGCAATGAATGCTGGATGTTTTGGAGGAGGAGCAGCATTGTCGTTGCCCAACATAAAAACAACTGTTGACATGTTCGGTCGATCTGTTGCTTGTTCTTGCACACACAAGAGCCCGATGTGAATGCACCTTAAGATTTCAGGGGCACAACATGATTCACCCAATGATTTATCAACTGTCTCCATTGTTTTGCCTTCTTTCCATAGATCCCAAACCTAATGTAAATGGCAGATTTATTATGATTAATTAATGCTATAAGGTGAAAAACTGAATTTAAGTTGTGAGAAAGTTATAATTGGTTTATTTACATGTCCAACCAAATTTGACGATCCACAGCCTCCTTCAAGATAAAAATCGTTGTTCCTTCTACCTGAAATTATCTCCAACATTAAAACTCCGAAGCTGTAAACGTCAGATTTCGTAGAAAATAGCCCTTCCATTGCATATTCCGGTGCCATATAACCACTGTAAGCAACATCGCAACGTGTGAGAATTAAACTACTAACCTTAAAAATACAGAAAAAAAAACAAATAATTCAGCATAGTTCTTCTATATGATTGTAACTTGAGCACGTATATATATATATATATATATAGATAGATACTTACTATGTTCCAACTACGCGATTGGTGTTTCCTTCAATTTGGTCCCCTCCAAATATCCTAGCCATACCAAAGTCTGAAATTTTTGGGTTCATTGCAGCATCAAGTAGAACATTGCTAGCCTTCAGATCTCTATGGATGATTCTCAATCTTGAATCTTGATGTAGGTATAAGATTCCTCGACCAATCCCGCAAATGATTTCAAAGCGTTTACTCCAATCTAGCAATGATCTTTTTGTTTCATCTGAATAAGAAGTTAAATAACTCTCGTGATTCATGACATAATAAAAATACTATATATATAATCTTTCTCAAGTGCAGGCACTCTTTTTTTTTTTAATGCAAACACGATGTTAAACTGTATTATTTAATAAAATAAGTTTTCAATACATTATAAAGCGGTGCAGTTTAATAGTATTAAAAATTAATTCTATTAAACTATACGGCTTAATAGATGAAGGCTGCCTGCATTAAAGAATGATTATATATGTACACATATATGCTGGTACTTAAAGTTAATCCAAAACAAAGAGAAAAATGATACTCTAAAGTGATTATTAATTAAAAGAGTACCGAAAATGAAAACGTCCAAGCTCTTATTAGGCAAGTACTCATAGATTAGCATTTTCTCTTGTTCTTCAATGCAACAACCTAGGATGCTCACAAGATTCCTGTGTTGGAGTTGTGCAATAAGTGCAATTTCAGTTTTGAACTCTTCTATGCCCTGCCCAGAGGACCTGGACAGTCTTTTAACTGCTATTTCCTTTCCACTCTGGAGCACACCCTAAAACCATGATTCAAAACCATTACTTACGCAACTCTCAAAGCTAGCTCTAGAAAACATAGAGACTGTAGGTACAAGAATATCACAAGTGCTTTGAAGAATAAACGTATCTATGAAAATAGCAAAAAAGTATCTCCACGGAGACAAGGGAGACAAATTACCTTATAAACAGAGCCAAAACCACCTACTCCAAGTTTGTTATCAGAGGAAAAATCATTTGTGGCTGCAGCAATGATGCTCAGGTCAAACACTGGAAGATATTCCGAATTTCTTCTACTGTCATCCTGCTGATTTTCACTTGTAAAGGAGACGTCCAAGTATGATGATCTTTGGCTAAATCGAAAAGAAAATCCGCTAAATTTGTAATTTGTTGCAGTCTCTGGTATCAAACACATTAATTAATAATGCTAGCCAAAGTTTGTGAACAATTATACGTACGGTAAAGGAAAAGGAAAAAAAGTGTAAGAGTAGACAGAAGAAGGAAGGAAGAAAACAGAAAGTTGATTACCCATTAATCTTTTCCTTTTGATTGAACAACATACAGCCACTACCATCAGAAGCATTGCAATGAAGGAAAGTACCACAATTGCCTCGATTTTCTTCTTGGCAAGCGAACTTTTCTTCATATGTAAAGCTAAGCAGAAGAAGAAAACTTGTGATCAATAATGTGATGATACAAGTCTCAATCATTATCATAGGAAATTATGGGGCTTGATATTTCAACAGCTAATAATTATGATGGTTAATTTATGAAATCAGGTCAGACCAGTTAATAATAGAGAAATAAAAGTACTCGATGAAAATTTATACGTACCTAATTCAACTGCATCAACACGTACATAAAGATCTTGACCCGCGTTGATATACGTTCTTATATCCATCATATCATCATGATATATCAAGCAACCAATCCCTCCATTGCTTTCACTTTCAGCATATGCACTTGTGTAGGCCAAACAAGAACAATTCCTCAAGCACATGTCCTTGCATTCTTTCAACCCCAATCTCATGTCCACACGTGCAGCCGACATATCGGGCACCTTGACTCGTGCCACCTTTATGAACCCATCTCCTCTTCGACACGTGGACATCTGGGGTTTTCTCACGCACCCACCCAAGCCCTCTCTCAGGAGCCATTCTGAGGGATACTTGGGTTCGAAACCGGGTAGGCATGAGCACTCATACTCATCATCCACACGGTACGGGTTACAGTTACTATTTGATCCACAGTGCCCATAAAAATCACATGGCTCCTTTGGGGGGGAGAAATACCCGATCCATCTATTTTCCAGTTTACTCCAATTAAGCCGCTGCTCATGTCCGGATTCATTGACAATTATTCTTGTTAACATAGATGGGTCAGTTACACTATAAGCTATAGATACTTCATCTTCGTTATCAATATAGGTAGCATTAAGAAATTTTTTCCCCGACCAGGATCCAACTCGCCACCACCTAGCCTCACTCTTGTATAAGAACAATTGAGGAAATCCAGCGAGTTCCATCCTGAACGTACAATCCCCAGTTGCAGGGTTATCCCAGGATTTCCAAGACGTTAAATATCTGTTATGGCCGCTTCGCTTGTCCAAACCAATTTTCATATATGGAAGCATAGTAGCTGAAGGATGATCGAAACTTTGCCACAACTTTTGTCCGTTATCATTTCGAGCCAAGACAAGATTTTCTGTATCTAAAAGCTGGGCAATAGTGTTGCTTTCTGACGAGTCCGAAACATTTGCGTGCCAGACAGGAACGATTTGGTTTCTTCCGTAAACCACGAGGTTTCCAAGACTGCTGATTGTGAGAACTCCCGATGTGTCGTTTACAGGATTGTCTCTATTTGCGACCCAAACAACTGTTTGCACCGGAATTTGGTTATACCAGATCCCGACGTATCGTCTCGGAGAGTTGCCAGGACTGGAGAACCCGAGAGCGAAGATATTTCCGCTGGAGACTATAACATCCCCGTCTTTGATGGGCCGGTTTGATGTGATGGTGTCGACGGAAATGGAGACTTGAACAAGATGGAGGAAAAGCAATGTTTCCAGAAAACATAATTTTGCCACATTCTTGGTTTTTGATTCATTTGCCGGTGTAACTGGAGTGGTTTCCGAAGATTTGTCTGGTAGCGTAGTCGTAATTCGTTAGTAATATAAATGGGACTGCTTTTATCTGGATGGTTAATATAAGCCATATCCAAGAGTACTTCAACTGTAAACAATGAAATAAATAGAACATGAAAAGGACCTACGCTTTCCATTTACTTCATGAACGTCCATGGCGTCAGAATTTCTTTCATGTGATTTACTCTTGCTCATGTGATTTCCGCGAACGACAAAAAAAAAAAAAAAAAAATTCAAGCAGCAGATTAAATCCTAACAGAATCAACGAATCCATGTTGAATGATTCTCATATGCACGGATTTTGAGCTCCAATTTACATATTGTTCTTTGCTTGTCATAATTTCTTGACAGCGATAGCAATGTGCCCTCGACCTGAAGCTAAGGAAATGTTTAGTACCTAAAAAATCTATGTTCTTCGTTTACTGCCTGCCACGAATGTGAAGACTTTGAAAACGAATTGGATGCAGCCAGTCGAGATCCAGGAAACATACTAGAAGGATTAAAAGAGTGACAGGACGCAATTTGACGTGACTCCATTAACTTGGCTTTCATGACCACAAATTAAAAGACAGTTTCCACGAACCAACACTACATCTATCTTATAATAGGCAATTCTTGAACCGTACATCAGTGGTTTTGTTGGTTTGTTTTCCTTTTTTTTTTTTTTTTTCATGTTTAAGATTGCGAGTTTTATTTACGTCACAAGTTAAATAATTCTGGTACTTGCATCAATCTTCTACGTCTATTATCGAGATTGCATTATACGAATCTCAATAGTTATTTAGTACCGAACAAGCGTGTCCGTTTGGACAATCTTTGATCGCATTAATTAATTGTCGCTCTATTCAGTATTCAGATTTTGTTATGCACTTGATTCAAATAAGTCTACGATCTTCTCGTCCAGGCAAAAATTGCTGAAGACAGTTCTGCAAACAGAGCACACAACCGTCTGATACCTGAAATGAGAAGTCGAGTCGCGCTAAATAGAATTTTTTATTTTTTTGGCATTTGAGCCTTTGTTGTTTGTGGAGAGGAACTCAGAGACCAAATATTATTACAATATATCAATTAAGTCCTCATTATTTATATTTCTGCAACCTTTCATGTTAATTTCTGTTTACCTACAGCATTTCAAAAATTAATATTAAAGATTCACACACTTTGCAGTACAAACTCTATGGCAATTGACTATCTTTAGCCACTTCATAATCCATTGTTATAACAGATTTAATCAGTAAATGATCAACAAACTTAGTGGATGTTTCTGAATTTAATTTATCTAGTTTGAAGATAACAATCATACTTACCACAAGGTACTGTGCATCTTCACATTACCATCACATAATGTTTGAGTTCTACTAGTTTTTCCTGTCCTTAAACCTCTGACTTTACTGGGTCTTATTATCATGATTTTACAAATGAATTGTTTGTCTGCATACAATTATAATATTACAAGCTTTGCTTCTAGAAAATAGTCGCAATACAATAAAATATCATGCAAACTCATCGAGCATTTATTGTAGTTAGTGTCACCTCATTAACAGAAGACTTTGTCCCAGTACTAGAGTAGTCTGTGTCAATTTCAATTCTCCGCACTGAAAATGTAGGTTGTTTTGGGGAAGGAAGAGATGTTTCATTGCTTAACATAAAGACAACTGCTGACATGCTTGGACGGTCTGTTGTTCTGTCTTGCACACACAAGAGTCCTACTTGAATGCATCGCAAAGCTTCAGGAGCAGGGCATGAATTAGCCATGGACGAGTCAACTATCTCCAGGGCCTTGTCATCACTCCAGAGTTCCCATGCCTTTGTGCATGATTTAAGTATATAAGACATCAATAAACAGATGAACAAACTTCTTAATCATCAATTGCTCAAGAAAGAAAGAAAAGAAGACTCTAATCAAATCAATAAAAAATATTATCTACTGCAAAGGCAATGTCAAAAGCATTTAACTTACATATCTTATTAGATTTGAGGAATCATCGTCATTAAAAATTCCACTGTTCTTCTTGCCAGTTATAATCTCCAATAATAAGACTCCAAAACTGAAGACATCTGATTTTGTAGAGAATAGGCCACCCAGTGCATACTCTGGTGACATATAGCCACTGCATGCCATAGCATATTTATCTTAGTCATAAATATGCTCTTCACATCTTAAGTTACAAAAAATTAAAAGAAGCAAAATAAGATCTTATGTTTGCTTACTAAGTTCCAACCACCCTGTTTGTATTTGCTGACATCTCCTCTCCTCCAAACACTCTGGCTGTACCAAAATCTGAGATTCTAGGGTTCATCTCTTCATCTAGAAGAATATTACTAGCTTTTAAGTCTCGATGGATAATTCTTAACCTGGAATCTTGATGTAGATATAGGACACCTCGAGCTATCCCTAAAATTATATCAAAGCGCCTTTTCCAATCCAACAATTGCTTCCTTGATCCATCTGTGTTTCAATTCACATTTTATCATATTTGTTACAACAGGAAGGCAACAAACTAAGTAGATATCAGGTGCCTAGTTAAGGAGTCATACCAAAAATAAAGTAGTCCAAGCTTTTGTTAGGCATGAACTCATAGATTAACATTTTTTCGTCTTCTTCTAAACAACAACCCAAGAGCTTTACAAGATTTCTGTGTTGAAGTTTTGCTATCAATAAGACCTCATTTTTGAACTCCTCAATTCCTTGTCCTGATGTTTTTGATAACCTTTTGACAGCTATCTCCTGTCCATTCGCTAGCTTACCCTGAAATTTGCCATATTCAGTTGCCAATTATATCAGTCTGAACAAATAAGTTCAGCATGTAATTGCTCTTACTGGTAAGCTTTCATTCAGATCGCCTATCATACAATTGCAACTGAAGGTCTAAACTTAGTGGAACTATTGTAAGACAGTGTTCACCCCACAAGTAATATATTCTAACTAAAAGAGAAAAAAAGGAAATTATTATGTAACTTCATGTAAGGGAGATTACCTTGTAAACTGGGCCAAAGCCTCCTTGTCCAAGCTTATTGGAACTGGAAAAATGATCTGTTGCTGCTAGCACAGTGCTTAGTTCAAAGAATGTCACATCTACATTCCCAGTTTCTTTATTGCCTTTAGTACTAACAGAGGCCTCACGATCAGACAATCTTGTGCTTGAATTCCAAAATAACAATTCACGTCGCCTTTGCCTTTCCCTCTCACCTAGAGGAGATAATGAATTTATACATCCGCAAGAAAAGATAACCATTCAATATTAAATTTATAAACTGTCTGGCTGATGTTCTATTTTGGGTTCTTAATAATAGAAGGATTCAAAAGTACCTTGAGAACCTTAAACTATATCGAGTCAGTCAACATATATTACAGTCATACCATTTTCAGAATCTTGCATTATGTCTTGATAATAACAAGGTCCACAATAGTATAAAATCGAGTGCCTTGCACTACTATGAATGGTGAAGTTAAAGGTATAATTGTTTGGTTTTTGCTTACCTATCCTTGTACCAAGCCTTCTCCACCAGAAAAAGTAGCATAAGCCCAGCAGAAGCGCTCCGAGGACAATGGTGACAATAATAAGAGCAAGCCTCCTTTTTCTTGCTCGATTGCTTTTTGAGTTTTTCTGTGCCTCTGCAGCTGCGAAAATAGACTTGTCATTAAGACATGAGAGGTTCAGCCATGCATTATTTCCTCTTTTAACCGTAAAATGCTGGAAAAATTTCTATGCAGCCATTTCGGATGTAACTTGAGGTAATTCATCAAACAAACTAAGTTGATTGGAATTTTCTAGAGTGAAATTTCAGAATGCTTTAACCGACGGTCAAATTTCAGCCTAGCTAGCTAAGCATGAACAAAACAAGAAATTGGGATAAACAAGTTTCCCCTTCAATAATTTTCAATTGGTTTATTGAGAATCTCAGTCAAACATTGAGCCCAATTACCAATCAATTAGATGACTGAATCGATTTTTCCTCTTTTTTTTTGAAGTTATTTCTTGAGGGCAAGCTTCAACAAGAATTTTAGAATCCTCTTCTAATGATTATAAACAAATTAAAGTGTCTATCTTCCGGGGCGGTTAATCAAGCATCAAGCCGTAATAAACATAAAGAAACTAAGTGACAATAGACATTTTACCTAATTCAGCCGCGTCAGCACGTACAAATAAATCTTGACCGGCATTTGTGTACGTTCTTGTATCATTCAAATCTCCGTGATATATCAAGCAACCGATCCCTCCATTAGTCTCAGCATACGCACTTGCATAAGCCAAGCACGAACAATTACTCAGGCACTTTTCCTCGCACGCTTTCAGTCCCAAGTTCATGTCCACATGTGCTGCAACCGAAGCATCCGGCACCTTCACACGGGCTAACTTTATGAACCCTTCCCCTTTCTGACACGTGGACACCCGCGGTTTCCTCTTGCACCCACCGGACCCATCTCTCAAGAACCATTCTTTCGGATACTTGGGTTCGAACCCGGGCAGGCACGTGCATTCAAACTCATCTGCGTGATAAGGGTTGCAATTACTATTTGGCCCGCAATGCCCATAATAGTCGCACTGCTCCTTCGGGGCGGTCCAGAACCCGATCCATCTATGATCCTGATTACTCCAGGTATAACGTTGCTGAAATCCGGTCTCATTCACTATCATTCTTGATAATATAGAGGGGTCATTTAGGCTATAATATACGAATACTTCATCTTGATTATCAATGTAATTAACATTGAAGATGAAATTTCTGGTCATTTCGGGTACACCGCTCCACCTTTGGCCCGTCCATGATCCGGCTCGCCACCACTTGACATCACTTTTGTATAATATCAGCTGAGAAAATCCAGCAAGGTCCATCTTGTAAGAAAAGTTCCCGCTTCCAGGGTCGTCCGGGGATTTCCAAGCTGTTAAGTACCTGTTAAGACCGGTTCGTTTGTCCCCTCCAAGTCTCATATTTGGAAGCATAGTATCTGTAGGATGATCAAAGCTTTGCCACAGCGTTTCTCCGGTATCATTTCGAGCTAAAACAAGATTTCCTGAGTCTAAAAGCTGAGCTACATTGTTTCCGGCCGACGAGTCCGAAATATTTGCCTGCCAGACAGGAACAGTAGTTTGGTTTCCTTCGTACAGCACAAGCTTTCCTTGAATGTTGACTGAGAGGACCCCAGATGTATCGTTGATAGGATTGTCTCTGTTTGCGACCCAGACAAGTGTTTGCTCGGCAATTTGATTGTACCAAATTCCGACGTATCGTTTTACAGAGTTTCCTGGACTGAAAAATCCAAGCGCATAGATTTTTCTGCTCGAGACTATGACATCGCCATCTTTCATGGGCTGGCTTAATGATACGGTGTCAATGGAAGTGGAGATTTGAGAAAATTGGAAGAAAAGTATACTGTTCAGCAACAATTTTGCAGGATTCATGGTTTTTGATTTCTTTGACTTTGATGATTGAGAAAGATAATGCAAAAGAGGTTGCTGAGGATTTAGGTGGAAAATTTTGTTGAGATATATTAAATGAAAGTGGGACTGCTTTCTACTATGCATTAAATTATATGATACGGCCATGGCAACAATAATTAACCTCTATTTAAAATTATTAAATAAAACGAAGTTCTCAACACAAAGATCACACATTAAACACGTAATTGTGCACTTTAATTTATTAAAATTATAAAAATTTTTAAAAATTTAAAAATTAATTATTAACACCCCTTTATTTATCTTGGATGAAAGATTTTTCGTAAAAATGGTATCAGAATTAAGTTTTTAGTACAAGGATTTTGAAAAATCAAGGTATTTTGGTGGAAAACTGACGACATATATTTTAATAATTAACCGTAATGGTAACTATATCCGTTTATGTTGTCAATATAACAAGTCATGTACTAAATTATTTCAAAATAAAAAATAAAATGAATGAATCAATTGTCTATTTTATAGGTGGTATAAGATACAATCTAATGGTAAATAATGATATAATAATAAATAATATTATTACTCATATGAAATACCATCAATTAAAAAGACGTGATTTAAACATTAACCAATTAATACGAGTGTATTTAATTATTAAAAATATGAGTCGATATTACTTCTATAAAGTCTCAAATCAACCGAATCAAATTTTTTATCAAATAAAATTTCATAAATAGTAGCTATGGATACTGTTCATATTACTGTTTTGTGAGTACTATTCACTTTGCACTATTTTGACACTATTTACTCAGCACTATTTATAATTATGTTCATCTAATAACAATCATAAATTCATCAAGGTATATGCAATGCACTATTCTTAAGACCAATTTTCGCTTCTTTAAGAAGATTTTTTTACGCAAAAAGGATACAAATATTACGGATTGATTTTCAGGATTTAATGATGTTACTGTTGTGATGTTGCACTCCAAACAACAGTGTATAACAGCAAAAGAAAATTATGAAGGAATCACAAGATAGAAAGAGAGGTCATAGATAGAAGGAGATCTCCTTTATATAGAGAAACTCTATATAACCATTTTCCTAATTTAATATGAATTAGTCACATACTTTCTTTATTTAATTCGAATTAGTCATCTATGTGTTTCACAATTAATTCAATTTGAATAATCTAAAGCATATTTAGATTTGACTTATTCAACTCTAATTTATAATTAAATCAAACATATGACTAATTTCATATCAAATATAAAAATGATTACTCTCATTTCTCTCCAATATAGAAATTAGTATTTTGAAATACTAATAAAATTCCAACAATCCCCCACATATTTCAAAATACTTCAATTTCCTTCATTGTAGAGTTTTAATGCATATGAACTGGTGTCTTTTGAGTTATGAACCAACCATTGAACAATTAACTATGTCTTCCAAGAATTTGATGAAACTTATAGTTTTTATAAACCAACATTTTTTTTTATGTAAGGTAGAGGATTAGAAGCTCACATTAAACTCTCTTAGTTTTTATCTGTTCTGCAGTTTGACACTTTAATGGCCCTGTACTTCTTGGATTTATAAGCGCTTTAGAGATACCTGTTTTACTCTCATAGGAACTGACCCAATTCTACATTTACATAGGTGAACCTCCATCAAGTATATCATGTAGTTTTGACACATCATCATACACAAAATGTTGTAGAATTCATTAAGAGTTCAATTACTCAACTTCGATCACTGCAATAAGCAACTATCTCGCCATAGAGAAGACTCAAATAAATATATTACTAGTGCCACAAGATAACAAATGACTTGTTATTACTCTTATGAACCTTCTTCATGAGATTTTGAATCACATAGGTAGGGTTACCATCATTTTTATTTTTTTTTATATAAGATAAAAGTCCTATCCCCCTCGACGTAATTACCACTAATCTCATATTTAGTGGTTTAGTCAGAGAATTGGCCAAATTTGACTCTGACAACACAATCTAGGTTCATAAACCCAAATTCTAGTAGCTGCTCAAAAATATTATATTTTAAATGACTTTATCTACTTTTTTATTATATATTATGTTTCTTCATCATGGCAATAGCAGTCTGGCAATTAAAATATAATAACAAAAATAGAAGAATAAATGATAAAAGGGAAGATTTGCTAAGAGGTTTCTTTACCACTTAGCCTCAATACATGCCTTCTCTAAGATCACTAGCTCGGACTCTATGGTAGAACGAACTAAACACTTTTGTATATAGATTTCCAAGACATAACTCCTCCATTAAGGGTAAAAGTATAACCACTAGTGGACTCAATTTCATCTTATTATAAAATTAAATTTACATCACTATACCCTTCTAACATTAATTGGAGAGTTACTATAATTAAGTCTAGAATCAATAGTGCCTCTCAAGTTTGTCTATAGCAGTAAAAAAAGATCCTTGTTAGGAAATTGATTATAACTACACAATCTATATATAGCACATGTAATGTTAGACTTATACTATTCATCAAGTATATTAGGTTACCAATGATTTGACATATTTTAATTTATCAACACTATGTTTTAGATTTTTTCTGAAGGTGGATATTTATATCATATAATATAGAGACCGATTTCTCATAATAATACACAAACCTTCTCCACATAGTATTTTTTTGACAATAAGAGACTATCACTAGTCTTAGTAATTTTAATGCCTAATATAACATCAGTTTTTTCATATTCTTCAAATTAAAGTTAGAAGCAAGCATCCCCTTCGTCTTATTTATAAATTTATTTGATATTAATACTTTATCAAACTTCTCATGCTACTATTTTGGTACTTATTCTAAGCTATATAATGACTTAACATTTGCATCCCTTTTTGCTCAATAATTAGAATTACACAATTCTCTAGTTATCTCATGTAGATTTCCTCATCGAAGTTTACTTTTAGAAAATCAGGTTTGACATCTATATAATAAACATATAAATTATGAATTGAAACTAATGCAATCAAACTTTAATGGATTTAATCCACGTCACTGGAACATAGGAATCAAATAATCTATGTCTTTCTTTATAAGAATTATTTGGCAGCTAATCTTACCTTATATTTATCAAATTGGTCCATCTATTTTCAATTCTCTTTGAAAATTCAATTACACAAAAAAAATTTTGTATCTAAAGGTAAAATCAACTAATTTTCATACATGATTACTCGTGATAGAATCTAACTCATAGTTAATTGCCTTTCCACAGAGGTGCATCTCGAGAAGTCATAACTTTTTTGAAAGTTCAAAGATTATTCTGAAAAAGAAAACATAGAAGCCTTCACCAAAACTAATAGTCATTCTTATCATTTTACTTCTCCTATGTTCAACGTTTGAACTTTTAGGACATTTAATTGACTCTTTCAAAGATAAATAACTAATGTTAGCTTTCCCTAGAAAATAAAATTAAAGAATTCAATATTGTTGGACATAATGATGGTATTCGCCTCAAACGAATGTCCTTTATTTTAAAGTACTGAGAATCTATAACCAGCACAATTCTCGACATATTCTATAAATAAATAGTCAATAGTTTAAGATTCCAGCCTATTCCTTTTGGGATTATACCATTAGGTATAAGAACATTCGCAAGGCTTCCCCACATTTTGAGATATGATAAATTAGGCTTATAGCCTCTTTATAACTCATAGGGTGTCTTTTCTACTTTCCCATATGATGTTTTATTCTCAATGTGGCAAGCTAATAATATAGGTTCCCCCACAAATTCAGCAATGCTTTAACACTTATTACCATGGCATTTACCATGTTCTTCAATGTTTAATTGATTGAAGTGAATAGGGAGTATCATTTCATGGATAATACTATAGTTCTCACAATAAATATTGAATATGCTTGAATTTTATTCACCTCCTTAATTCATAGCTTATTGTAAGTTACCAAGGTTATTGTAAATTAAATTAAGAAAATTAGTTTCACTGCTCAGAACTGGTTTACATGTTTTCTTTGTGGATTTTGATTCTGCACACATATCACATTTGTCTTATGACAAGCTCAAACTAGACAGTATACCAAGTTATCTCATTTTCTTAATATAAGAAAATTTCACATGACCATCTCTCCTATGTTATAGAGTCAATAACATAAATTTAGATGGTTCACTTTTCATCTTTAACAATATTATAATATTGAAGAATTGAAGAGAACAATATCTCTTCCCTAAAAAATATTACATTATTTGATATTATAATTTTATCACTTTTGAAAGAACATTTATATTCATGTTTTGCTATGTACAAAGACATAATTTAAATAATATCTCATTCCATAAACATAATATATATTACGCAATAAGAGGATTTTCTTAAAAGTAAGTTTAAGATGATTTTTTTTTTCTCAAGGTTAGTATAGACCAAAAGTCATCAAGGAAAGTAAATTTTTCTCTTCCTTCAGTATAACCAACCATGTTTGTCGCGAAAATAACCACAATAATAAAGTCATCTCCTTTAGCTAAATTGGCTTATGGAGGATTTTGTTGTCTCCATTCCTTTGAGCTTAGTTACTATGTTTGTAAACATAGTGCCCAAGTTTTTCTAAATACAATATAATTCCATTTCCTTCAATAATGAGATTAAAATGATTATTAGGACTTTTGTTTTATTTCTTATGAGGAGCATAATTATCAAATAAATTGACCTTAGAATTAAATTACTTGATTCTTTTATTCTCAATATTGATATTTTCCTCCTCAATTTCATCAATCAAATTATATCTTCAAAATTCAATTAATATCACTATCAGTTCCTTAATAAAACAATCTTTAGTCTCTGAATTTTAATAAATTATTTCTTCATCAGAAAAATCTCAAATTTTAAATAGAGTATTCTGACACATAGGGTTCACAAAAATAAAATTTTCATAGCTTGATCATATCCAAAACTATTGGAAACAATTTTCGTTTTAGACCTCATGAAATCTGTCAAACAGTTTTGCTATGAACTCACTGAATTAAAAAATTCAAAACAATTTATCCTTTAATCATAAAATCATGAAAATTTCTAGAAATATACTAGACATATATATGAAACAATTCTCCAAATTTCATAATTTTTGAATAAGTATGGTAAACTAGTTTCGTAACTCATGCATGGTGCTGAAATCAGAAATTTCCAATTTAACAGCCTTGAATTCAAAAAAACATTATAAATTGAATTCTCATCCGATTTTGTTGAAACAAGTTTTAAAATCTTAGGTAGTCAATGTTGCTTATCTAACCATGCTCAATATATTAAAGTCACTTAATGAAATATTTTTGAGATTTAGGATCTTATGCTATATATATTTTAATAAATCTTAAATCTTAGAAGTATTTTTATATGCAATATCATAATTAATAGGTTTGACATACCTTATTTGAAGCAATAATTAAACCTTATCAAATTAGTATTAAGATGTTGGAAATATGAGTCGATATTGCTTCTGTAAAGTCCCAAATCAGCCAATCAACTTTTTCATCAAATAGAATTTCATGAATAATAGCTGAGGGTACTGTTTACGTCACTATTTTATGGGTACTATTTACTATGCACTATTATAACATTGTTCACTTAGCACTATTTAAGGTCTTATTCATCTAGTAGCAATCATAAATTTTTCAAGGTGTGCGCAATGCATTGTTCGTCGAATCTGATGTATCATAAGGGAATTTGCCTTTTCTATTTTTTCCTATGAATTGGAGCAAAAAAAATTAAGACCAATTTTCGCTCTTTTAGGAAGATTTTTCGATGCAAAAATGACACAAATACTGCGGATTGATATTCATGATTTAATGACACTATTGTTGTGAGGTTTCACTCCAAACAACAATATAAAACAACAAAAGAAAATTATGAAGGACTCACAAGATAGAAGAAGAGGTTATAGATAGAAGGAGATCTCCTTTATATAGAGAAACTCTATATAATCTTTTTTCTAATTCAATATAAATTAGTCACTCGCTTTCCTTATTTAATTTGAATTAGTTATTTATATGTCTCACAATTAATTCAATTTGAATAATCAAAATTATATTCAGATTTGACTTATTCAACTTTAATTTATCATTAAATCAAACACATAACTAATTTCAAATCAAATATAAAAGTGATTACTCTCACCTCCCTCCAATGTAGAAATTAGTATTTTGAAATACTAATAAAATTCCAACATATTTGTCACTTGCTCATAAATTTAGAGTTAGAGAACTCATAATAATAAATAATAGAAATTTAAATATAGATTCTATTATACTTATTAAGTAGAATTAGAGAAGATGTTTATAGAAATAATTTTTCATGGAAACAATAAAATATCAATTCTATTGAAAACTACATTGATGATCTTATAGTAAATTATAATAGATTTTTATTTGTTAAACAGAGAGAAGATTGTTAAACAGAGAGAAGATTATAATTAGAATAATAAAAGAATTAGAGGAAGATATGATCATTATAGAAATATGCTTATAGGATTTAAAGATCAATTCATTTATGAACTTTGCATTATACATAAAGGTTTAAAAAGGAATAATATTTCTAAAGAAATAAAAGACATTATATATCATACATATATAATAGAATACAATGAAATACCATGGAGATAGTATAATAATTTATCTAATTTACCTCAATATAAAAGATTAATTAGATGACAATAGCTTTTTGCTGAATATAATTTTAAAATTGAATATATTAAAGGATATAACAATTGTATTATAAATTTTCTTACCAGGGAATACAATGAATAAAAGTCTTTCAAATATATTAAAGGGCATAATGATGTGTTTTGAAGGACACGAATTAGTTCTTAAAGGCAATGACATGATTTACAATAGGCTTGCTATGATTGATGATACTTAAGAAGAATTGAGCAAACTTTATAGTTGGGTTTAATAAATGCTACTATGAATAATTAGTGTTTGTACGCAAGTGGATATAATAAGTAATATATTGATGAATATTCAGATTGTTTCCATAGGAATTTATGCTATCTGATTTGCTACAACAATTTTAACAGTGCGAAAAAATAAATGGATGATTAATGGTTTAAAGAATTTAAAGACCTAATAAACTAAATTATGTAATAAACTAATTGAAGTAGAGAAATTCCCCAATCAAACACAAATATATAATCAATGACAAAGGTATTATTGAATGATTAAACTCACTTAATGGTTTTGACTATTTATCCAACTAATATTTTGTTGCTCCAGCATCGGTTATAGCAATGAGTAGAATCCTAATGTTTCATCGGTTATCGCTTGTTAGATAACTTATATCTATATGTAACCTAACAGTGACCAATTATTACACTAACATAAGATATAGCATTACAAGTCCTTTGATTCCAATTAAACCTACAAGGTGAGTCCTTTTATCTAGTTCTTCACTAATTTTAGATCAAACATGACCCTATTCAAGTCAAAAGATCTTAACTCGAGAAACTCAATCTAAAACTATGTATTACCTTGATTAGTTTCACAAAATAGTCTGTTTTGGAGATCTCCCTTAGCTAGTATCCACTAAATGAGTAGGCAGCAAAAATAGGGAATTAAATTCTGTTCAGCTTTTTTGTATTCTTCTTCTTTTCTTTTTGATATGTTGTGCAACCCCCTATTCTCTTCTAAATTTCTATCTTTTTTTTTGTTATTGTTTTTGCCTTAATGGAAACTCTCTCTCTTTCTTTCCATATGTGCTCCTTTTTATAATGCGGAATTAGGGTTACCAGAGACTTATGGCTGCGAATCTTCTATTTTTGGAAACTCTATATCGTAATTCTTCCATTAAAACTCATAGAATCTCGATTATCTTGTCGCCACAGGATTGCTGCAGTAAAGATACTACAGCAAGCATGCTACAGCAGCTACACTATTCTAGAGTTGTCTTTAGTTTTTCATCAACCACATTCTTTTATCACCTCTTCAAGCTTTCCATCCACAAAACTTGAGATTCTTGGTCACCTAAAATCACACAAAATCAAAGCATCTAATAATTTCAAATACGATTAATTTATTAAAAATAAATTAGAATAACTTCTTATGCAAAATATAACTAAAAATGCAATAAAACACATCATTTACTCCCTAAGTAATCTTGATTCAAGCCTAAGAATGTCATGATAACTCTCATTTCATAGAGTTATCATTTATTCAGATAAAAGTTCGCAAAATCATTTTGAAGTTCTAACTTCAGAAGAATATATTAGTAATATGCTAAAAAAATCTATTTTAAGGATAAAAATGAGGTATTAATTACCTAGAGTTCAAAGATTGCACATCTAGATAAATTTCTCACAATTCACTATCTCAAAAATCTATATTTAAAGGGAAAAGATTTCCAAAGCTCTTCACCAAGTTTAAAGCCTCAATATACTAAAAGAAAATTGTCTATTTTAATGGCTAAACACCATTAGAAAGTGATTATTCTTTTGAATATAAAAAAGTTGGTAAATTAGCTTATGGTATTCGACCTAGCCAGACTATAATTCCAGATCATTCATGATTATCTTCGTTCTAAGAGGTGATCCAACAATGATAAAAAAAAAATGTTTGATTATGGTTTCATTAACCTCATTTATGTCAGTGAAAATACAGAAAACTAGAATTACTTTCCAAAAAGATCAAAGAAGCCGCCATTGAACTAAAAAAATAAGCATGACACAAGAAGCCATTTTTGTTAAATTCCTCACTGCTTGCCTTGGGTACTATGATAATAAATGGTTTCCAGCTCAATAAATGATACAAGTTGGAATTAGCAGTAAAAGGTTAGTCCAACGGTTGATCTAGACCAAGTTTATAATGATTATGATCTTGAATTATTTGAGCCTCAATCACTCAGCAACAAAAAGGTAATATGAAAGAAAGTCCTCAATGAATAACTCGAGAGGATAAGTAAAAAGAAAATGTGGCTCTATGAAGCCAAAAAAGAGCATATAATCTTTTCTTTAAGCAGAAAAGAAAATACACTTGCCAGGCATGCCATTTTAAAAAAGAAAAAAAAATAATATACCAAAATCTTATGGAACACAACCTGCTAGCACACCACAAAATATAAGCATTAGTTTGAATGTGGCTTTTACTATAGAAAATTCAAATATGGATCCAATGAAGAAGGCATGCCAGTAGATGAAGAACTTATAATTGGCATATAACAGGGTCCACCGAAAATATAACAGATGCCAGTTGAAAAGCATTTATTTTTTAAAAAGAAAAGTCTAAAAGAAAAGATAAAGTTTATTAGAATCTTTATTTCATCCATGTGAAAGACTGTTGGCCAACAGAAAAAGAAGGCAACAACTAGCCTCAATGATAAAAGGAGTAGAGATCACTTTATCTCTAAAGAATCTATGGTTTACCACCATGAGATAACAAGTGTCATGTAAAAAGAAATAACCTTGTCTCTTTAAAATCTATATATAGAAAGATGTAAGAGGAGGAAAGGCAATCGATCATCACTCACTCTTTATTTCTATCTGTATTCTAAATCCTTTGTAAAAATTTCAATAATGAAATAAATAAAAACTTTTTTAGTGAAATTATTACCTTCCATATATTTTATATATTTTAGAAATAAATCAAGAATCTCACATGCTAACACTTGTGCTAAACAAAGAAGATTTCATATTGCTAAGCACTTAGAAAAGCTTGCAAGGAGATCACTCAGGCATATCCTTTTAGGGTATTGTGAGGTGTGTTGCGTTAGGCCACAATAGATGTAATTAATAATTTAAGCATTAGTTAAGAATACCATGTCGTTTATACAATAGAAATTATTAAAACTCGATTAATTGCAAGCAAGCACTTGTATAAAGAAATGAAAAGGATAAATCTTGAAAATGACCAAGAAATATTTGATTCCTTTGAAAAGGAAAATAAGATAGCATTAATAGAGTCAATCTTAACAAATCTTGAAGTAATTCAAGACAAATGCAAAACTAATAACATAGCTCAAAATTGCCCATGATGGATAATAATAATAATAACAATCATATGAATTTTTTAATTTAGAATGCTGATTTTAGATTAAAATATCTATGTCTAAGCATTAACAACCTATATTTAGGATGGGAAGATAGTTTAGAAATATACATGGATATATTAGAAGAAAAAATTTGGTCTATGTCTCAAGAGAGATAAATAGTTATAAATGCAGGATCTAATCTAAAATTTATAGATCTCTATGAATATAATAATCATTTAGATCTATATAAAAATATAATTAAAACTTTAAAGATTTTAAAAATAGATGTAAAATGGATGGAAGAGAATTTGTCCAGTTCTTCAAAATTAATAAATTTAATAATATCTCAACAAATTTAGTAAATATTGTAAAAAGGTTCCTATGGTGCTCACTGTGGTACTAACTATGGTATAGATATCAGTATTGAATTAATAAATAAACCGTGATAGAGACTTATTCAATAATCATATGGCCTCAAAACATCTACTCAGTTAAAGGACTGACAGTCGTATCTAAATCAATTTTGACTAGTTCTTATAGTCATATATATGACTAATCAACTACAATTACTTTATTTTAGGCTTTACAATTATAGCATTGTGTCGCATGCCTTTGAGGGCATAAGCAAAGACTACTCTTATGTAGCGTTTACTTTTTGAATTGGAGTGAAAATCTTGAAGAATAGGAATTTTAGAATTAGGAGTGCAGAGTCGGAGTGAGAGTAGGGTATTTATTTAAACTGAAAAAAGAGTATGAATTGTCCGAATCTAATTATTCGTTTACCTTGTCTTGGATTTCAAAGTTTCACCCTTATGTAAAGAACATGTAGCTTTTAATTATAAAATAAATATGAAAGTATATTTGTACAATAACCTATTTATTTTATTATTAATTTTTTATATAAAATAATAATTACTATTAATATTTTTAATGATGTAAAATAAAATTTTTATTTTTTATGAATTTTATTTTAATTATTTAAAATTAAAAATTATTGATAATATTCATTTGTATAAACAAAAGACAAAATTTAAAATGTTGGATTATATTTTTATATTTTTCCATAAAGAGACCATTGCTAGCATTCCTCAAGGAAATTAAATATTTGAGTAGATTTTTAACAACTTTGATTTAGTAAACTACATAATTAAATTCAATATATCAAATGAAAATAAATTGCAAAAATAATTTATCATATAAAATGAAAATAAATTGTAAAATTAATTCACCATATAAAATAATAATAAATTGCATAAATAATTTATCATATAAATAAATATATTTTCAACTAAAGCAATCAAATGTCATTCAAGGAACATGCCAAACAAATATATTGTCAAACAATATACAAACTACAATGACAATAAACAAAAAGTCTTAATGTAGAAATAAACTATTATTCCTTATGTTCTACATCCTTTGAGCTAAATTATCTCGCCAAATAAACTACTCATTTGAAGGCTCAATTGACTCAATAAACTTGTTTCGTTAACATGTCCCCTATATCATTCAAAACCATTAGATATATATATAATATTAACATTCAAAACCATTAGCTGAGAAAGCAAGAGTTACAAAACTAAATCTACCAAGCCTATAACAGATCATACAAGCTTATAAAAATTAAAGAGCCAACAATTATAATGGGGACTATAATTGATAAATCATAAAATTGAATTGGCTAGAACGATATTATGTAAAATTGAGAGAGCCAAATGAAGAGGATTGAATGCTTACATCAATGCAATCTATAAGCATTGATTACAAAAAATGATTAAGCCATTGATTTTAAATCAATGAGTTTGTTACTAATTAGAAAAGCAAATTTTAACAGAGGTGGTTCAAGATTTTGTTTAGTTGCCCAGACAAGTAATCTTCATATAGTGCAAGTAAAGAAGTATTTTTCTTATTTCTTTATAATAGAACCTCAACTAAGTGAGCTAGGAAAATATAATAACTAAAAAAAGTGAAAATAGTACAAGAGCGAAGAAAGAGCAAATGCTAGCCATATGTTATAAACTGCCCAATTTGAGCCTAAAAATGGCCTTAGGCCATGAGCCAAGAGATGCTAGCTTGGCCCCAATTCCAGAATATTCCATAAAACTCTAGCACACTTGACACTCTTGTACATATCCGAAAATTCTCTAGAATTATGTACATATATATAGAATTCTCTAGTCTTAGAAAACTCTAGAGCTTGGTAAACAACCCTGTAATATATGAGTTAACATTAGGCATTTGAGTATAAAACACTTGAGCAATCATCTCAAGTACTCTTGTAAGCTTTCTTGTAAGCATTCTTTCGAGTAATAAAATTTTGTCATTGGGCTCAATTACTCTCTTCTCTTTAGCTCTTTCAGAAACCTCTTGGCTTACCTATCAGAAGTTAAAAGGCTTACTTAGCAACTTTTACAATAGTTGTCTAAGTGCCGCACAGGAATGTTGCGTAGAATACTTATCTCGTGACAAGCGGTATCACAGCTACTGTTTGCACCCACGCAATCCAGTTCATATTAAAGCAATAGCTAATCTTTCAACTTCAAGCACAATAAAAGAGGACGCTCTTAATGTAGAGACACTTCTGGAACCAAGATGACTGCGATGAAACTCCGAGATAGGCTAAGACTTGCAGCAAGTCTAAGGTTGTTCCATCGATGCTTTAGAGCCTTGCATGGCCAAGCTTGAAATTTTGATGTCTATTGCTCATGACACATTTGATATTCTAGGGAAATGGTGGATGATCTCGAGGGGGAATATGCCGACTTCGCAGTGGCAACCAATGCCTTTATCTAAGACTAAGCCAACACCCTTCAAGGGAAATTTTGAGCATTCCATAAAGAGTTACTGAAACTCTATAGTTTTATGCAAAAGGAATTGCACGTTGTCCTTATGGATGTGGAGGAAGTCTACTCAGATTGAGCATGGCACAAGCACATACTCTCTGCTAGCCTAATTTCTATAAGCACGAGTGATGCGCGACGTATTGGTGTACTAATAGTATTGTAGATAACTTTTTATTCGAGCTAGACCAATATTTCGATGCCATGGGTGCATGAGACAATATATTAGAGGTAGGCATTGCAACTGCATATTTCTAAGACATTACACAACTATAGTGGCATCAGAAGCATGGCATGGGTAAAGGCATTAGGACTAACGACACTTGGGTAGATTTCAAGCAAGAGCATGCCTATGTAACCTCAAACAAATGGGTAGCGTTCGTAACTACATCAATGAGTTCACTACTCTCATCCTCGAGATCAATGACATGTCCAACAAAGACTTACTCTTTTACTTCTAAGATGGCCTTAAGGATTAGACCAAGATAAAGTTTAATAGATATGGTGTCCAAACTCTTGATGACGCCATTATCACTATAGAATCACTCATCGAATATTCCACCTAATTCAAAGACAAAAAGTCTAGCTAAGGCAAATGTGAGGGAGAGAGTCATAAGGATAAGGGCAACTATAGTAAGAATTAAGGTAGAAAAAGCCTCCAAAAAAAGTAAATAAGGCAAGTCAGAAGACAAGCATGAATCGCTAAAGTCTTGAAGCCTATGTTTCATATGCAATGGCCCTTATTGTTTTCACAATTGTCCGGAGAAGAAGTCTCTTAATGCTCTTGTGTCTCAACTCAAAGGCAACTCCACACAATCAACTGACCCAACATAGGTTCGCTTCTACGTCTTAGCGTGCTCAAGAGCGAACAGCCTATACTCGCCAAAAAATGGCTCATGTATGTAAGCACAATTATAAATGGACACTTTGTCAGTACTCTACTGGATACAGGAGCAACATACAACTTTGTATCCAAGGATGAAGCTAAGTACCTAGGCTTAAAAGATACCAAGAAAGTAGGCATAATGAAGGCGGTAAATTCACTCGCCAAACCCATTGCGAACACTACATAAGGCGTGTATGTAACACTTGAGACATGAAGCGGAAAGCTTAATTATTTTTATTGTGCCATAGACGATTTCAAGATGGTTATTGGCATGTAATTTTTAGAGTAAGTTTTTGCCTTCCCACTTCCAACGATAAATTCCCTAAGCATTCTTGATAAGAGTAAAGTACGCATGGTTCCCATAGAGCATAGCAAGTTTGATGAAAAGACATTATCGGCCATGCAATTCAAAAGGGCTTTAAAGAATTATCCAAACGTCTTAGTGTCCATCCGAGATCTTAACGAGAAAGATTCTAAAAATGCTCCAAGCCAAGTCCCTCTACCAATACATCTGTCCTCAATGAGTTTAGAGATGTGATGCATTCAAAGCCTCCAAAGAAGTTCCCACCTAAATGAGAGGTGGACCATAAAATCAAGTTGGAATAAGGTTCGAAACCTCTAGCCTTGGCGTCTTAATGGTACCACTGGAACTCAAGGAGCCACAAAAATAGCTCATGAATTTGCTAGACACGAGCTACATACGCCCCTATAAAGCTCCATTTGGTGCACCAATCATCTTCTAAAAGAAAAAGGATAGATCGCTATAGATGTGCATCGATTATAAAGTGTTCAATAAAATCACTATAAAAAAATGAGTATTCGATTCCCTTGATAGTAGATCTCTTCGATTAGCTTAACAAAGTACGGTACTTAACTAAACTCGACTTGCATTCCTGGTACTACTAAGTTGAGTGCTTGTCAAGGGAGATGAACTTAAGACAACGTGCTTAATAAGGTACAAATTTTTTGAGTTTCTTGTCATGTCATTCAGTCTCACCAATGCACTAGCCACGTTTTGCATGCTCATGAATAAGGTGCTTAAATTATTCTTCAACTGCTTCATAGTCGTATATTTAGATGTTATTGTGGTGTATAGCACCACACTCGAAGAGTATGCTCAACACATACAATAAGTCCTCTAAGCGTTACGAGAGAATAAGCTCTACCTCAAAATAGAGAAGTGCTCATTCACTCAATAAGAGGTGGAATAGCATCCAGGAAATTAATGATGGAGAACTTAAAGGTAAAGGCCATCATCAATTGGCAACTTCCCACAAAAGTGCCCAACTTTACTTATTCTTTAAATTAATGAGATATTATTGTCGATTTATTAAGCCAAGACGACACCTTTAAAGGACATTCTTAAGAAAAATTAGACGTGACATTGGTCTGAAGAATGCCAGCATACATTTGAAGGCTCGAGGAAAGCAATCTCGAAAGAGCCTGTTCTTGTTCTTCTGAACACATGAAGCCTTTTGATGTACAAATAGATGCCTTCAATTTCCTTTTGATGTACAAATAGATGCCTCTAATTTCACATTTGGAGGAGTCCTCATGCAAGAAGGCTATCCCATAACATTTGAAAGTAAGAAGTTAAACGATACGAAAAGCACTATACGGTGAAGGAGGAAAAAATAACTGAAATCACCCATTGCTTACGAGTGTAGTGACATTGTCTTCTCATATTACACTTCATAATTATGACGAACAACGTAAAGATAAACTACTTTTAAATATAAAAAAAGCTGAGCCTGAAGCAAGTAAAGTGGCAAGATTTTCTTGTAGGATTATATTACCTGCTCAAATACAAACTAGGGAAAACTAATGTCATTGTGGATGCACTAAGCCGTAAAACAGAATTGGCAATGCTTAGTATGAGCCAACCGAGGTATGACTTTATCTCATGCATCAAAAAAGGTCTCCAACAAGACCTACTGGCTAAAGACTTATTAGATAAAGTTCTCGAAGGAAAGACAATGCGATTTTAGCAAGAGGAAGACGTCCTCCTCACCAAGAGAGATCGGCTGTTCGTGCCTCAGTGAGGAAATCTATAAAAAGAAGTTATCAAAGAGTACCATGATTCTAAGTAGACTGATTACCAAGGAATCAAGCACACCATCAAACTAGTCCAAGCCCAATACTTTTGGTCACATCATAGTTGTCATCACCGTTATAACGAGTATGCAACTTTTATTTCCATAATAGCATATTAGAAAGTAGATGGAGTAGTCTATATCTTCATCAAGCATATACTAAAGTTTTGGGAAGTTCTAAAGAGCATTGTAAGCGACAGAGACCCACAGTTCACGGGATACTTTTAAATGGGGCTCTTCATGATGTTGGAAACCGGTTTCAAGTTCTCAACAAGCTTCTATTTGTAAACAAATGGGCAAACTAAGTATATCAATGGCCTCTTCAAGATGTACTTGAGGCATTAAGTGAGCACTCATTAGCGAGATTGGGCGAAGTTAATCGACACACCCAATTTTCTTATAATCTTTAGTAGAACGAGGCTACAGGCAAGAGTTCATTCGAAATTGTTATGTGATTCCAGCCCATGACCCCCAACACCATAATCTCGACTTACAGAGGAAAAAGCCCCTCAACTCACAAACTTGCTCTCGAATAGCACGAAGAGGCAAACATTATGTGAGCTTATCTCGATAAAGCTGAGAGAAAAATGAATAAGTGAGCAGTTATAAGGAGATGACACGTTGAGTACTAGAAAAATGATCAAATTATGATCAAGCTCCTATCCCAATAATTTAAGGCATTGAAGAAATTGCACAAAGGTTTAGTGAGGCGCTATGAGAGACCCTTCTAAATCGTTCGACGTGTGGGTAATGTCTCGTATCAACTACAACTTCCGCCAAGGCTTAAGATTGATCTGGTCTTCCATATGAGCCTTCTCAAGCTATATCATGAAGACATGAGAGACTCAAGTTGCAAAGAATCGAGGTGTGCGCCAATAGCTATTGTCATCACGTTTGGCAAAGATGTAGAGTACATCATTACTGACCACATGATTTAAAAAAGAGACGTGCTAGCATACAATGAGTACTTGATGAAGTGGGCGAAACCACTTGGGAACGTGAAAAGATTTATGGTAATTCACAGAGCACATTCAAAGATTCTAGTGCAAGAGAGCGACGAGGACTCTGGGAGCTTAGGTGGGGAAAGATATTACAAACCACCGAATTTTAGTTAAAAAAAAAAAAAAAAGCCCAATGCCATAAGTCAAGATGTGCTAGCTTGGCCCAATTTTGGAATATTCCGTAAAACTCTAGTGCACTTTACACTCTTGTACATATCCCAGAATTCTCTAGAATTATGCACATGGACTCTTTAGGCCTTAGAAAACTCTAGAGCTTGATAAATTTCCCTATAAATATGAGTTGGTATTAGGCATTTGAGCACTAAGCACCTGAGCAAGTATCTCAAACACTCTTGTAAGTATTCTTTCGAGTAATACAATTTTCTCATTCGACTAAATTGCTCTCTTGCTCTCTTTTCTTTAGCTTTTTTGGAAACCTCCTAGCTTAACTATTGAGAAGCATAAAGCCATACTTAGCAATTTTTTACAAGAGTTGTCTAAGTGCCGCATGAGAACGTTGCACAAAACACTCAACCTATGACATATAGCTAAACAATAAATAGATGGATAGGCATGAATTAAAGAGTTACAAAGGTAAAGCTAGTGAAGAAGGACATAAATCGAGCCCCATAACAAGTTCATTAAGGTAGGCCAAAGATAATATAAAAATTAAATTCTAGAAGTTATTAAATTAATCTACAAAAATATAATCCAGAGGCCAAACACTCAAAAGAAATTATATACTCTTTTATAGTAGTGACAAATACTAGGCTCTAAACTGAAAAAACAAAATAATCATATAGTTAATTAACAACTAAACGAAAATTTCAATACATATTACATAAAAAGAAAATAAAACCACAGGTTAGTTCAATTTAAGACTTAATAAACTCTGACCATTCTCTTTCAATAACAATATAAGAAGATAATTATTATCTAGTTCCTATCAATCTTAATCAAATCACTTATCCGATTCTATTAAACTAAAAGACAACATCATACATGGCTAAAAGGAATTTAGGGATTACGGTTATACTAATGCAAATATTACCAAAACAGATGCTTAAGAATTAATTTGAGTAAAATAATACTATTTGTTGAAAAATAGTACAATCACAAATTTAGTCCTTATTAATCTTGATTTGCTGCAATATCATCTAGTTGATCCGCAATAGAAACTCCTACTATAAAGTAGGGAGAAAGTATAAGGATCTAAGGCATTCATAAATAAAGAACATAAACTCAAAACTGCGTATAACACTTCACCTAATTCCAATAAACCTCCCTATGACAGCAACTTCCTTGTCCAAGAATATAGGTTATATAAAAGTAAATAAGTAAATTTATGTACAAGCAAATAAGTAAATAAACCAAGCTTCTTTAAAAAAATAATAACAAATAAACTAAGAACAAATGCAAAAAGATCCACGAGTACTCATCGCGATCCATAAATACAATGACATATAGTGCATGATTATTCCAGGCACATATCCTAGAATAGTAAATAGCAAACAAATACAAAAGCCACAGTGCAGCAACCATATTTAAGGCAAACATCCAGAGAAGTAAGCAGAATCGAGAATAAAATCTTGCAGCAGATTTCACAGCAAATTGGCATTACTTTTGTTTTTTCCTATTTTCCTTTTCCCTTAAAGGTTGAAAATAATTTATTTTAAAATGGAAAAATAAAAACCAGATCGGCAGCACTTAAGTTACTAGTATTTAATTTTCAAAAAATAAAAAGAGAATAGAAAACACTACCTTGGTTGATACGAAATTGAGGCAAGGTTGAGGCTGAAGAATGCAAAGGCAAATCGGCAGCATGGGCAGTGATTCCGTTGTTGGAGAGTCATGATTGATAAGCTTCAGATTGGGATTTCATTGGGTTAGGGATGAAAAGTTTCGGATATGATTTTTTAGCCCCCTCTTATATTTGACAAAATTGTAATATTTTAGATTGGTGCTGAGTTTTTCAGTACCCAATGGAGTGGAAGTGGAATTCTCACTCCTGTAGAGTGGAATTCCTACTCCTTCTCAAAATAAACTATGTAAAAATTAGAGTGAGTCGAATCCACACTCTTTACTCCCACTCTAACAAGTAAACATAACATTAATAATACCAAAAAATCAATGTTTTAGTTTGTAGGAGTAGCTGCCATGAGCATAAAGACTTTGAAAGACTATGTATAAGTGATTTATATCAATCAATATTTCCTTCTAAAGTATGCTCTTTCAAAGATAAAGTTGACCCTGCTTTCAGCCTCATGCTTGCTTGGAAACATTTAGTATAAGATTTGGTTCATCTTCTATATTCCCGACTTTAGTCCCTGTTAAACTGAACTTCCACTCAAATGATCAGACAAAAGTGTATGGACGAACTTGATCTCTTTCTTCAAGTAAAAGATTAAGATGAAGTTCCTTCTGCCATGTTTGTTTTGATTCTTTGAAATTCCTAGAGATTCTACTATATAACTTAGTATGCACTTCCTCTTCTTTCTTAGTAGAGCTTCGGCATTTCACCAGTTCTATGTTATGATAGCATCAAGCTAGGAATTGATCAACTATATTATCTGTATTTCTGAGAGGAACTAATAAATTGAAACATTGCTGGCGGCAAATGAAAGATACAACATCATTCTTTTTGAGTTGGTATATGCAGTTTTACCATTTTGACCATATAATCTACCTCAGACTTCAAGAGCAAGTAGTCTCGAAATTATCATGATTCTACTCCTCATTACCAGCAACACATATAATAATCATAATTGTGAGAGGAACGTTTACAAGGATTTTTTGTTTGGGCCGTCATTTTCGTTCTTTTTTCAGTGCTAAGAGAAACAAAAACACAATCAAATTACAAATTGCAGCTTAGAATACAGACCATAGAATAATTCAATTGGTTTTACGTGTCCGTTAACCTCTAAACTTAAGAGGTCTGATTTTCATCGTTTTGTTTTATACATTGTTCTCTCATTTCACAAATGATTGTAAGTTTAATGTAAGCTAAAAACAATACAACTGGAATTCATGAAAATACATCGAGCACTAAGTTTAGTTATACTGTCGCCTCATTAACAGAAGACGTGGTTTCTGCAGTAGTTTAGTCTGTCTTTCAACTCTCCTCACTGCAAATGTAGGTTGTTTAGCAGAAGGAAGAGTTGTTTCGTTGCTTGACATAAAAACAACAGTGGACATGCTTGGCCTGTCTTGCACAC
Organism: Murraya koenigii; assembly: GCA_025617385.1. Taxonomy (NCBI): domain Eukaryota; kingdom Viridiplantae; phylum Streptophyta; class Magnoliopsida; order Sapindales; family Rutaceae; genus Murraya; species Murraya koenigii. The sequence goes on from CM046815.1 coordinate 32,006,174, forward strand.
ACAAGAGACATACTTAAATACACCGCAGAGCTTCAGGTGTAGGGAATGAATTAGCCAAGGATGGGTCAACTATTTCTGAGGCCTTGTCATCTCTCTAGTGTTGCCACGCCTTAATCCATGAAATTAGTATATAAAACATAAGAAAAGTCAAACTAAAGGAAAAGAAAAAAACCCGCAATATTGTAATCAATAAAAATATAAGCTGTGAATTGCGAAGGCAACGTTAATGAACAGTTAATATAGCAAATAAAAACAGTTTTTAACCTGTATATTTTATTAAATTTGAGGAAACATCCTCATTAAAGAGGCTTGTGTTCTTGCCACTTATGGTCTCCAATAATATTACCCCAAAGCTAAAGACATCTGATTTCATTGAGAAGAGACCGCCAAGTGCGTACTATGGTGATAATATATTTACAGACATTAGTTTGAGCTCATAATCAATGATGAGGAAAGCAAATAATCTGGTTATAAACACTTCATGTTCACTTACAATGGTCCCACCACCTTGTTTGTATTTTCGAATATCTCCTCTCCTCCAAAAAATCTGGCTGGACTAAAATATGAAATTTTCGTGTTCATCTCTTCATCTAGAAGAATATTACTACCTTTTAGGTCTCGATGGATATGTTAGAATAATTAAATTCTTTATAGTGAAATTCATCATCTAAAACTCAAGAATATTCATGTTGTATCACTAAAAAATAATTAAATATGCGAAAGCTTACCTAAATTCATAACGCTGAATAATCCTCTAGGGTTGTATAGTTGGCATTCTAGATCAACACATATATCATAGAGAGCCCTTTAGTTTCTCTGTGTACTTTTTCTAACGATGTGATATCAGAGAGAATAGAATAGATTTTATATGTGTGACCTGTGGACTACCACTTATACTGTAACATATTCATCTTATTTTATTTATTTATATAAATAATTAATTTAAGAGGGGGTTTATGTGATAAATTGAGAGGGTATATGTGATAATCATGGGGGGTCTAGTTGATATTTTGCAGATGCTTATAAAAGAGTGAAAATCGGGTGAATGTTGGAGAGAATGCAAGAGCGGACCCGTTTGACCCGAACCGAACCCATGAGTTTGACCGGCAGTAACTCTCTATTCGACCACCCCACCGGACGAGCTTGGTATCAAATCGAAGCTTACGAGACAGAGAATGTTCCCCGCCATCCTCGCCGCCGAAACGCCGAGAACGCCGTCGGTGAAGCTCGAAAGTTCCACTGGTTTCGTGAGACGATCGCCGGCGATTCCGGCCGTGTTGGCCACGCCACCGGTTGCAAAAGCTTCCCACCTCACCATCTTCCATTCCCGACCAGTCACCGGCACCGAGGAGGCCGTTTGCCGCCGTCCGATCACCCCAATGAGTCGCGACTTCACGTGCTCGATCCGACCGCCGCGGCGTGGAGGACACCACCAGCACCGTTGGACTCACCTTGACGAGAAGTGTCTAACCCGAGCTTCCCCACCGCCGTTGAGTCAATTCCGGTCAACGTTGACCGTAGGGGCATTTGGTAATTTCACGTGTTGAGGGTAATTTCGTAATTTTTAGCTTTGAGGGTGATTTTGTAATCTGAATTGAGGATAAATTGGTAATCTTATAAGGTTGAAGGTAAATTAGTAAATTATGAAATTGAGGGTAGTATAATTTCGGATTATATTAGTAAATTACGAATACGGGATTATTACGGTAAGCCGAGAAGATTGAGAGTTTGTAATCTTAAGACGAATATTTATTTAAGGCGTTATTTTTGCGAGATTAGTTCGAATTATAATTATGGAAAGTAATTGTGTCGTTTCGTAAATTAGGTGGATCTGCGGACGAGAATCTACTCACGACTTGAGTGATAGCCGAGTCTAAAATTATCACTGTGAGTGGAATATATTAAAATTATTTGATTCTTATATAGTACAGCTTGTTTATAAAATGAATATTTAAAGTGCTTTCATTAAATGGTTTTCCGAAATAAATGTTTATTGCGTATAAATATTGTGTTAAGTTATATTTATTTATTTATGCTCTGTATCGATTTTAAAATGCAAAAGAGATGATTGATTTCCGTACATGTTTTAAAGTACTTTTATACGGATTTCGAGCATGATTTTAAGAGTATATGATTGATCTTGTTTATGATTTAAAATGTATATACATTGCTTTTGAGCATGATTCAAAGTATTTATATGTTGATTTCGAGAATAATTTAAAGTGTTTATATATGATCTTCGAGCATGATTTAGAATGTTTATACATATGGATTTTGAATATGATTTAAAGAGTATATGATGGATCTTGGACATGAGATATATTGATTTCGAGTATGATTTAAAGCATGATTTAAATGTATACATATATAATGATTTCGATCATGTTTTTAAGTTTTAAGCAAATACCCGTTCCTCCAGGATGAGATGAGATAGTAGGCCTCTGGGGCCGTCCGAACATACATGAGGCTTTGGGCAGTGTGTTTGGGCGCTCGCCTTTAGGGGCATATGCATGCATATTGAGATATGAGATCGGATAGTTCGGACACGATGTCGCGGGATAGCGCATCATAGCACGTCCGTTGAGATCCGGGTATGAGATATCGTCGATGAGCATGAGATGGTACGTCCTTTTGTCTATCCGTGTAGCTCCGGGCATGATGGTACTCAGATAGTACATCATTGCCGTCCGTTGAGGTCCGGATGAGACTAGATTATCCCCTGGGTATTTGTTTAAGGATATTTGTTTAAGGCTATTTGTTTAAGGATATTTGTTTAAAAATATTTGATTTACTTAATGTTTGATATTTTAGTTTGAGATGATATTTCGATATAAGAAGTTTTTTATTGATTTTGTGACAGTATCAGTTTTGCTTATGTTCAAATTATGATTGAATTGAAAATAATTTTACATTCAAATAATTATTTGAGAAACGTGATTATACAAGTGATGCACTTATTTTTGTAATTATTTTATATTTTAAAAATTACTATCCACTCACTGAGCTCACTGAGTTTTATACTAATTCCTATTTTATTATATTTTTTCCCCCCAGGAGATTACAGGTACAACAGTTAACCCAACAGCTGTACATAGTTGGAGTCATTTGGACCACTGAGGTTGTTTGAGGACATAGAAAAATTATTTTCTTTTGGTTAATGTATAATTATCATGTTTTGGATTTATATTAGGGATGTGATTTATGAATTATGCAAACGTGTGTATTATTGGATATGTTATCAGATGAGATTGGGTTGATGCAGTTGATGTTTGATAAATGATTTGGGAGTGCTTGTGTTGTAATTGCAGGTTTGGAAATGTTATATATTTAAGGGAGGTTCTGCCGAAATTTCGGTAGAATTCTCATTAATAAGATGATTTTAATATTTAAGTTCAATTTCTTAAGATAGGTCGCCTCTGGATAGGGGGCGGGTCGTCTCATATATAGACAATTTTTCCTGTTGTCATTGAATATTCCTAATTTCATCCATCATAGAATTAGAATACAATTAAGTTTCTATATATTTAAAGACTCACACCCTATTAGATAAATTAAAGTCTAAATTATCAAAAACTTAATTAGATCACTTTTAATTGGGTTTAACCTTATATGACAGTCAGCAATACATAATTATTTACATATAAGCCCAACGTTGGATTAAGAATCAAACAATATTGAATTAAATATCCAACATGATCATTTTTAACCTGGAATCTTGGTGTAGATAGAGGACCCCTCGAGGTATCCCTAAAATTATATCAGTGCGCTCTTTCCAGTTCGAGAATGGCTTTCTTGATTCATCTGCTTGCTTTCATGTTATATCATAATTACCTAAACTCTTATTTGGCAAATACTCATAAATTAGCATCATTTCATCTCTTTGAATTCAGCATCCTAATAGTTTAACAAGGTTTCGATTCTGAAGGTTTGCAAACAAAATAGCTTCGTCCTTGAACCCCTGTAGACCTTGCCCATAATTTTTTGACAGCCCCGCTTCATTGCTATTTCATTTCCATAAGCCACCTTGTCCAATCTTATTTTGGGAGGAGAATTGATTAGTGGCAGCAGAAACCGAAACCAGATCAAAAGTAGGCAAGTCTAGTTGCTCCACCGGATTATCTTCATAACATTTTTGAAATGCTACTTTCTTAAGTGCTGTTGCATAGGAATGTTAGAACACATATCAAAGGAAAGAATAAGGAAAATTAGTATTCTACTGTAGTATAAAGGAAGATCATGCTCGTCCAGCTGCTGTTGCATTCAAAGGGAAAAAATAAAAAAAGAAGAAGACAAAATACACACAAAAAATAACAAAAATGGATACAAATTTTTCTAGAAAACATTATTGCAGTCAAATCTTCATTACCCATTCAATATATTAACCCTTCAAAAATTTTAGTAATGACTTCTGCTCCCTAACTTTCCCCAGATAAGGATACCGTTCAGTGGTTCTTTGGGCTTTATACCCAAAATATGACCAGGCACAATCTTCCAAGGTCTCTGCAGACTGAAATAAAATGATTCTTGCTTCTAAACTTCCCCATAGTAATGATATCATCACTCCTACAGACTTTGAGCCTGGTGTTCAACTGTCTATTTTCACTCAGGCCTCAGCTTTAATTCGGAATTCTTGAAAAATGAAACAGTCTCACGAGTTGCGGGATCGAAGAACCCGAGCGAAGATATTTCACTGGAGACTATAATATCCCCGTCTTTGATGGGTTGGTTTGATGTAATGATGTCGACTGAAATGGAGACTTGAACAAGATGGAGGAAAAGCAATGTTTCAGAAAACATGATTTTGCCACATTCATGGTATTTGATTCGTTTGCACATGTAGTTGGAGTGGTTTTCGAAGATTCGATGCAGTAAGCGTAGTTGTGATTCATTAGAAGTATAAGTGGGACTACTTTTACCTGGATGATTAATATAAGCCATATCCAAGAGTACTTCACCTGTTAACAATGAAATAATAGCGTCCCTGATTCTGATATCTGAAGGGAAAATAAACTAGGTTTTCTAATTTTTAAATTAAAACCTTTTAAGACCGATCTCATACAACATATAAGAATTAAATAATCTAGAAATTCATACCTTGATGCTTTTAGAAGATGAACAATTGAAAGTTGTAAATCTGCCTCCAAACGATCTTCCAGGCTATGACTAAAGTTTGATCAAAATTGAACGTGTAGGCATCTGTTTCACCACTCCCCAAATTGTAACTAGCACCTCTTAGATGTCTTCTTTATTTTTCTTAAAAACTCTGGGGTTCTCCTCTTCACTCAATTTAAGAGTATAAAGCCCCTTTTAAAATATCTTATGAAAACCCTAGTATGTTAGGATTAGGATTTCTATTTAAAATAGAATTCCTCTTTTAACTATCTCTCCACTTACCTAAAAGTGAAAGGAATGTGTAACAAACTAGGAGACTACCTTGTAAAATATTACAGGCCCCCATTTACACTTTAATATAACATACTAGGCCTTAACAAATATTATAATTATAATTTTCATCTAATATGCCAATTTTCTTGCTTTTGGGTCCAGTGATGGTGTTGCAATTAAATGAGCTAACCTGGGGATCATTTGGGAACATACAATAGTGGCTACAATAATTAAATTTGTAATTAAACAAATATAATTATTTAATTCCAATTCTACTCCACTATAAGATTGAACCGACCTCCATAATTGTATGCTCGAATATAATTCGCCCAAGCCACATTGATTTCTTTATCGCACAATCCTTTGTACCACATCGTTAATTGAAATTGATATCTCAATTGTCCAATTAATTTAATTACATCTTTTCCTCGATACTTCATCGGTTTTCTCAATGATCATTTTCAACATACTTATTTATGTTAAGACACTCGCCAGAAAATTCTATGATCATACATCAAAACCCATCAAGAGATGTGTCGTACAAATTTATATTGTTAATCTATAATTTCAATACTTGTAATTGCTCCCACCAAGATACCTGGTAATCTAGACTACATGTGTATGTCATGCCCATTGGTAACTCAAATGAAATAACAACAACAATCATGAAATCATAACTAACTCAAGATTAAGATTACAAGAATCAATGCCTATGAGATTTAATAAGTCCGACAGCTTATTACTAGGTTAATTAAATCTCATATGTGATCTAGTTCAATGTAGATAAACTACATCAATAAATTCATACATGATTAAGACAAATCACTCAATGAATTTATTACAGCTTATACCTAAATAAAGTGCCTAACTTTATTTATCAATCATGAACTTAATTTATTTAATCATAAGATAACTTAGTATTTATGTCTTCTGCGAATCCACATGGTGATCGTGATAAATACATATAATATGATTAAATGGACTTTGTTCAAAATATTAATGCAATTCAAAATATCCGAATAAATATTTGAAATATTTTATTAATCAGAAAATTAATATGCTTTAAAGAGCACATAATCCCAACAATCTCCCACTAGCTCTCAAAGCATATCCGCAAATTGTACATGCTCAGTAGGACTCTAAGTGTAGGTTATAACCTTTCTATACTATATCCATATGAGATAATACTTCCTCTTAATGTGTTTTTTTGTTTCTTGTGGTTTCTTAGTTCTTTTGATTGAGTCACTACACCATTATTATCGAAAAATAATTTAAGTGGTGCACTTGCAGCAGATATCACCTCAAGATCTCAAGGAACTCATGGAGCCATACCGCTTTTTGCAGCCTTAGATGCACCCACATATTAAGCTTTGTTGTGGAGTCTCGATGACAGAGATTGTTTCACACTCCTCCAACTAATAGCTCCACTTCCTAATGTAAACACATAGCCGTAAGTAGACTTTCTAGAATCCTTATCCGACATAAAATCGAATCAAGATAACCCACTGGAGTAAGTTCATCATTTGGATACACAAGCATATAATCCTTAGTTCTTTTCAGATACTTCATTATGTGCTTGACAGTAGTCCAGTGTTTAGGTCTAGGATTAAATTGATATCTGCTAACCATCTTAATCGCAAAACATGTGTCTGGTCTAGTGCAAAGCATGGCATACATGAGACTTTCCACGCCTTCCGTAAGTGAACTCGCCTCATGTTCTCTATCTCCTCGTAAATTTTAGGTAATTAACCTTAGAGGATATAATTCCATGTCCGAATGGTAACAAACCAATTTTGAATTTACCATGCTAAATCTAGCCAATATCTTATCGATATAGATCACTTGAGATAAAGCTATCGCTTTATTCTTCCTGGCCTCGTAGCGAACTTGATACCAAGAATATAACTAGCTTCTCCCGCATCTTTCATATCAAATTGTTTTGCTAGCCAACTCTTTTATAGTAGTCATTACTCCTACATCGTTTCCGATAAGGAGAATATCATCTACATAAAGATTTAGGAAGGCTATAGTTTTTCCCTGAATTCTCTTGTACAAACATGATTCATCAATATTCTGAATGAATCTAAACGATTTTATCACTTGATCAAATCTGATGTTCCATGACTGGGATGCTTGCTTCAATCCATAGATGGATCTTTGTAACTTGCATACCAAGTGTTCTTGGCCTTTTTGTATGAATCCATCTGGTTGCTACATAAAGATGTCTTCTTCAAGATGCCCATTAAGAAAGGCAGTCTTGACATCCATTTGCCAAATTTCATTAATTTAGCATCGCAGAGAATAGAGAGCGAATTCGATAGATTTAAGCATAGCAACCGGAGAAAACGTTTCTTCATAATCGATTCCTCTTTTTGAGTGAACCCATTGGCTACTAATCTTGCTTTAAATACTTCTATCCTTCTGCTTACTCCTATTTTCCTCTTATAGATCCACTTGCATCCAATGGGTTTTACCTCATTTGGTGTCTCTACAAGTTTCCAGATTTTATCGAATACATATATTCCATTTCTCGATTCATAGCTCTTTTCCAATGTTCAACATCACTATCTATTAGAGCTTTATCAGTATCTAGTGGATTTTATACATGTTCATACGAGATAGCCGTGATAGGTTTCTCTCAATAATATGTATCTTGTTTGGTAATCTAGTTACCCTCCCACTACGATGAGGTTCTAAAAGTGATAATTTGTTCGTGGATAATCCTTTTGTTAATCATTCTTGCTTTTTCTATAAATAGAAAACCGAGCATCAATATGATCTCCTTACTTATGATTTCTCAGTTTTACCTCATAGGTTACAAGTCATTTATATAGTCTTCCTCAAGGAAAGTATAGTGTATGTTTACAAATACATTCCTATCTTGAGGTCTATAAATTAGACTTTCCTTTATTCCTTTAGAATACCTAAAACATGCATACTTTTGAACATGAATCCATCTTTTCTCGCTTATAATTTTAGTATAAATACTAGTAAATCTCCAATTATAGATGCGTCACAATTTAAGTTTCGTGACATATCCATAATTCTATGGAGTATTAGGCACTTATATGTATAAAACTAAGTTCAATAGTCTATGCAGCTTTTAAATACCTAGTATCTAGAATAAAAAGGTAAATGATAAATCGCTAAGTATACATCTTATTTTATCCAAAAGAATTTTGTTTGTCTATATAATGACACTATTATGTCATTTTACAACCAAATGGACTTTGAATTCTCTAGAGATATTCTTTGCTTTGATTAGATCGAAGTTCTTTATGTTCTTGTTCGATTGCTTCTTTGTCTTATCCATGTACTCTTTTGAATTTCGAAAGCCATGGAATCATGACACATTTAAACAAACATAAATGATATGAATATTTATCAATTTTATTGATAAAATACTCATAACCTCTACTTACATGTAAACTAATTAGTCCTCATACATTTGTATGTACTAATTTCATGCATATAATATTACGCTTTCTTTTAGCTCAAAAATGAGCTACCTTGTCATATTACTCTTCTAAATAAGATTTGTAGAGTATCAATGATCAATCCTCAAATAGGTCAGGAAGGACCTATTATTAATCATTCTCATGAAATCTTATTATAGTTTATATGACTTAAGCATAAATATTAGAGGTGTCATTGGTTTTGGAAAACATTTCTTTTCCTGGATAAATAATATACTTTTTATCATTATATCTCGCTTTGAACAGATCAATAGACTTATATGATATTAATTGTCTTTGTGAAGTAAAAAAAATAAGTTATTAACGGAGGATAAAAAAATAATAGTGTGCTTCTGTTTATTAAAAACAAGCCACCAAAATTAAATTCCTCTAATGTTTGGAATATAAAGACAAATATCAAAACTAAAGTCTCATAAAATTGATCTATTCCTCTCAGTTGATATAAACTAAGTATCTTTTTCATCGCTGCTTAAAGCTTTCTTCATTTAATCTATTGGTTTCCGAAAACCAAATAAATGAATTTACAAATAAAAATTAGTTATCTCAGAATTCACTATAGAAACTGAACTAATTAGGAAGCTTAAAGATTTTCTATACCTGATTTTAATAATCTTAAGATAATCTTTCTTCCGATGACCCTTCTGTCCACACTTGAAGCACTTGTCTTTCGACTTGCCATCTTTTCTAGTAAACGAGTTCCTTATGTCAATTCTCTTTGCCTACCCTTGTCTTCTCGACTTAGGCCTTAAAGAGAATTCATGTTTAGAAGTTCTTTGCTATGATAATATTCTTCTATAGCATATAGTTCAGTACATCAATTGAATTAAGGTCATATCTTTATTGCTTAAGATATAGCTGACCTTAAACTCTCCGAATGTATCGTGAAAGATTCAATCACCATGTTGATCTTTTTTTATCATCGATTTCAACACCATGAATCTCAACTTCATTCAAATAGTCCATCATTTCGAGAACATGATCACGAACTCTTGTACCTCTTTCCATCTTGGTGTCGGTGACACGCTTTAACTGCCTTCTCCGGCGGAATCGATGATTCGCCCAAACATCCGATGGAGACTAGCCAATATTTCGATGGTCGTTTCCATGCTCCGTAGTTTGTTCTGCAGTTCCATAGAAATCGAAGCCAATATATAGCGCTTAACAGAGCTTCGTTGGGAAGGTTAATAACAAATTTTGTTGAGTGCATAACCATTGTTTCAATCTACGTATTTCTCATATCATGTAGCCACCGTTAGGGTGATCAACTGATTGAAAAATATTTCGATTTTATCTTTAAAGAAGTTCATCAAATAAAATGTCTAATATATATACCTCCGTAGGGAGCATCACCGTATCATGTAAGTCGAGGTATATATATAATTTTATTATTGAACTAACAATGGAGTCCGTGGAAAATTATCTTGAATTTTCCTCTCTCACTTAATATTTTAAAGTTTGGTTTTTCCTTTAAATCATACATATATTGTTAATTGCATGCTTCCTATAATATTATCTAAGTGATATCTTATATTATTAAGCATTTGTAAATCTCAAACAATATGCATGAATTCATGTTATATGAATGACATATATTATTATGCATAGAGTGAGACTCACCTATTCTATATGACATGTTATCACTAGCATGTTAACATCCAAACACAACATATAGAAAAATTAAATAATCTCAATTCATGGTTTTCCTAATAAAAAATATTAACCCTAAGCCTAATCTTCATTGAGCTTCATGTCAATATCTTCTTCTCTTAGATTATCTTTGGTAATGGCCTCATTAATATGACTTTAAATTTATTATTGATCCAAATTTTTAATTTTTAAAGAAAATAAATTAAAATTTTAAGTAAAAAATTTTGGACCAAAAATAAACTTAATGAGTTTAAACTATATCCATGCATTTTAATCCATTAAACCCAAATTTTATTGGACTTAAAACTAGGATTTGCCAAGCCTAAAAACCGTTTCTGGACTTACATGCATAATAGTAAACTAATTTTACCCATTATGAAAATAATACAGAAATTAGGGGCTTGAGTAATAATTGCCACTCAAAACCCTAATCTCTTTTGTTTTCTCCAGCCGCCGTCACCAAAAACTAAAGCTGAGCACTTGCCTTTGTCGAGCCGAAAAAACGCCCCTACCGACGCTGGACACCAGATGCTGCCGTTCCCGAGTGAGGACTGCCGTTGCTGCTGCCGCCGCGCGCTGCCTGCTGCCCACTGCTCCAGCTGCTTTTGCTGCAGCGCGAGCCAGTTGCCCACTGCTCCAGCTGCTGCTGCTATCCGCGTGAGTTGCAGCCTGCGCGAGCCAAAAGGGGCAATCTGCTGCTTCGTGGCTACCGCGTGCGCGCTAATGCCTGCTGCTGCTGCCCTCTGCACGCGCTGCCTGCTGCACGCGTGGGCCTGCTGCGCGCATGTCCTGCTGTGCGCGCGAGCCTGGGCGGGCGGGAGCCTGCTGCGACTGGTTTTGCTGGTTTTGTGCATTCTTGTCGAAATCTTGATGTTTTGAATTTATTTTACTGATTACAATCCCATTGACTTTCAAAAATTTTGAAATATAAAATTAAATCAAAAGGGAAACATGGTGATAATAAACCACCACTTTTGTTACAAATCCAAAATAAAATACAAATAAATTTCTAACTATAAATTGAGACAATCTAAGCATGCTTTATTAATATATTAACACATAATATATATCTAAATAAATTGTGCCACTCTAATGCATAATTAACAAGATAGATTTTTTACATAATTCTTATATATTATTATGAGATGGCTCGGATACCAATTGAAGGGAAAATAAACTAGGTTTTTTAATTTTTAAATTAAAACCTTTTATGACCGATCTCATACAACATATAAAAATTAAGTAATATAGAAATTCATACCTTGATGTTTTTAGAAGATGAATAATTGAGAGTTGTAAATCCGCCTCCAAACGATCTTCCGAAGCTATGACTCAAGTTTGATCAACACTTGACATGTGGCGTCTGCTTCACCATTCCCCAAATCAGAACTCAAGACCTCTTAGATGTCTTCTTTATTTTTCTTAAAAACTCGGGGTTCTCATCTTCACTCAATTTAAGAAGTATAAAGTTCCTTTTATAATATCTTATGAAAACCCTAGTATGTTAGGATTAGGATTTCTATTTAAAATAGAATTCTCTTTAACTATCTCTCCACTTACCTAAAAGTGGAAGGAATGTAGAATAAACTAGGAGACTACATTCAGAAACATTACATGCTCCCATTTACACTTTTAATATAACATACTGTGCCTTAACAAATATTATAATTATAATTTTCATCTAATATACCAATTTTTCTTGCTTTTGGATCCAGATGATGGTGTTGTCAATTAAATGAAGCTAACCCGGGATCATTTGGGAACATACTAATAGTAGTTATAATAATTAAATTTGTAATTAAATAAATATAATTATTTAATTCAAATTCTACTCCACTATAAGATTGAACCGACCTCCATAATCAGTATGTTCGAATATAATTCGCCTAAGCCACATTGATTTATTTATCGCACAATCTTTCGTACCACATCGTTAATTTAAATTGATATCTCAATCGTCCAATCAATTTTATTACATCTTTTCCTCGATACTTACTCGGTTTCTCTAATGATCATTTTCAACATACTTGTTTATGTTGAGACACTCCTGCCGGAGAATTATATGATCAAGCATCGAAAACCCATCAAGAGATATGTCAGTACAAATTTATATTGTTAATCTACAATTTCAATACTTGTAATTGCTTCCACCAAGATACTCGGTAATCTAGACTACATGTGTATGTCATGCCCATTGGTAACTCAAATGAAATAACAACAACAATCATGAAATCATAACTAACTCAAGATTAAGATTACAAGAATCAATATGCCTATGAGATTTAATAAGTCCGATGATTATTACTAGGTTAATTAAATCTCATATGTGATCTAGTTCAATGTAGACAAACTACATCAATAAATTCATACATGATTAAGACAAATCACTCAATAAATTTATTACAGTCTATACCTAAATAAAGTGTCCAACTTTATTTATCAACTCATGAACTTAATTTATTTAATCATAAGATAATCTAGATTTATGTCTTCCGCGAATCCACATGGTGATCGCGATAAATACATATAATATGATTAAATGGACTTTGCTCAAAATATTAATGCAATTCAAAATATTTGAATAAATATTTGAAATATTTTATTAATCAGAAAATTAATATGCTTTAAAGAGCATATTATCCCAACAATATCCTCCCAAGGTAAACCAGAATTTAGTTTATTGGCTCTCTCGTTTAATGTCTGAATGGAGTGAAGTTATTTCAAGATCAGGTCCATTTATTTTTTTTCCTAACACCATGGGTGACCTTGGGTTCGCCATCAAAGGTCATTACAGGAACTAATTCTCTTGATGAGGAAGGATGTAAACTTATGTTGTATGTAGGGTCAGGTTTTCCCTTACAGTGCACCCTCAAAAGTACTTTCGTATTTATCAGCATGAGACCTTAGCAAAAGGAAAATAATAATAATAATAAGATTCTATAATATTTTCATTAGAAAAAAAAATCACATTCTAGTGATTTTGCAATTGCTGCATAGTTTAGATGAAAATGAAAATTTTCCCATGACCAAACATGTTAAAGGCATAATCATGTTATGAGTGTATACTTTTAACTAAATTATTGTAAAAAAAAAATTGAATTATTAAACATTCTATTGCCTCTTTCAAATCAAAATTTTTATAGAAATAATCCAAAACAGCCACTTTCGTTTCAAAATTTTTATAGTAAAAATTCTAAAAAAATCTTGTATGATTTTAACAGTTATATACATCAAACAATCTTGTAATTCAAAATTTTTACAATCATAATTCAAAATTATAAGACATTGACAAAATAAATTCTAACAAAGATTTCTTGTTTGGTTTATCTTCTTTCTCAAAAAGAATCCCACGAATTTAATAAAAAAAGAAATAAAAAAGAATCATGTAATTACCCCTTCACGCAGGAGAATATGCAAGCGGCAGCGGCATAAACGTGCAATGTGCAAGTGAATGACAAAGGAGCGATGGCGATTAGCTTGCGAAAACAAGCAATGTGAATGACGGGCGATGACAATTAGCGTTCGTTTATTTCATGAACGCCGATGGCGTCAGAATTTCTTTCCAAACTAAGGATATATTTGAAATTGAGTTTGGACAGTTATAATTTTTAAGTTACAGTATTAAAGTGTTTAGTAAATATTAACTGTTGTAACTTATAAGATATGTTAATATAATCTTTTACTTATATAATAAAAAATCTATTATGTGTTTAATAATTTTATCAAAATTATATTTACTACATATTATTAATTTTTATTTTATAATTATAATTTTTTTATAATAACTGTAATGTTTAAATTACAACACCTTAATTCTAAATACACTATAAACATGTGATTTAATTCCCACAAAGGACAAAAATATTTTCAAGGGGCAGATTAAATCCTAACAAAATGCACGTTGAATGATTCTGATGTGCACGGACGTTTAGGGTGCAATTCGCATATTGTTCTTTGCTTGTCATAATTTCTTGACAGTGATAGCAATGTGCCCTCAACCTATTAACTTGGCTTTGTCAGATTAAGTCCTAACACACTGGAAGGATTAAAGGAGTGACAGGACGCAATTTGACTTGACTGTATTAACTTGGCTTTTATGACCACAAATTAAAAGATAATTCCGCGAGCCAACAGTTCTTCTATCCAATAACAGAGCAATTCTTGAACCGTACATCAGTGGTTTGTTTTGTTTTTCATTTTTTTATGTCACAAGTCAAAAAATTCTGGTACTTGCATCAATCTTCTGCTAGAGAGTGCATGGTACGAATCTCAATAGTTATTTAGTACCGACCAAGCGTGTCGGTTTGGACTATCTTTGACCGCATTAATCGTCACTCTATTCGGTATTCATATTTGGGAAAGCTTATGTTAC